>CM037870.1:63176082-64540014 GCA_021292105.1 Anadara kagoshimensis
ATATTTTGTGCTAATGTCACGAATTAATTTTATTTTTTTATTTTTTTAAACTGAATTATCCTAAAATTAGCACATGAAACTAATGATATATAATGATGTGTGTTAACCAATATAGCTTTATTATGTTTTTATGTTTATTGTATTGTAGTTTTCATGTTTCAATTTTTAAATATTTTATTAAATAAAAGAAGATCAGCACGTGTCATTATTGTTTGTCATTTATGTTGATTAAATAAATAATAAAAAATAATAATTTAGAAAGATATACAATTGATTTTACTTGGTCCTACTGACATCAACAAGTAATTTTAGCATACTTTTTGAAGCGTTTTATGTCCTGTTTGTAGTTTATCATGCTGAGATGTTCAGAAGAAATTCAAAACATGTATAATAATTTTCAATTTTCGCTTATTACGCGAAAGGCTAGGTGGTGCGTAGTTATTTGTTGTGGAAGATTTCATAATGATGGACTAGTAGTACATTTCAAATAAACATAAGATACATGTGGTAAGCTATTTGGTTTACATTTCAAACACGTTGGTCGATAGTATGTTATTTGGTTTACAGTATTGACACATATGTGGTTTCTTCGTACTTTTATTTTAAAGTTGTTGTTACCATATGTAGTTTTGATAAACCTAACTAATGGTACACGGTATTCATCTATCAGTGATTATTCGTTTGGACAACAATTGCAACATCTCATAAAACACATTGAAAAACGCAATGCTATACCAAACAGCAGTTCAAGAGATACCAGAAAATAGTGGGAATCGATATTTAAACATGGAACGCCAATATGCAAACTATATTGCAAATACTAAAATTTTAAATAGGCCTATGTCAAATTTGGAAAAGTCAAACACATTGCTAAGGACGCGTCATGTGTGCTTATTTATATTTCACATTTGTTGCCTTCAAATAGACACAGATTTGGATAAAGTTTTTATTGAAATTGAAACATGGTGAACTTTTACAGTACAACGTGTTGCCATTAGGGTTGTGGTTCGCTCCAATATGCTTACTGCATTAGCATTAACATTTGTCTGATAAATGCACATATTAAGATGAATCGCATACTACAGGACACACTTTCACTTTAACTAAGACGCAATGCTATTGAAGAGTGTTTAATAATAATAAACAGAATTTCTTTTCTACGCAACAATATCCCTGCTTCTCGTGATTATGGTGTATTTGCTTCATATTTAATATGTTATGGTAGAGCTTGCTCCCACTACGGAAACTTTATATAAACAATGGAGCAAGTTACTTACAAATAAATAGTTGACCTAGGGATATTGCAAGCCAAGGCTTACCAAGACCTTAAAGCATTTTTATGGACGTCATCAATATTGTTGATAAGTATGATGTCCATATCCAACATTATCATGGATATATTTGGAGTTCCATAGTTCTATTTTCCTTTCATTTTCAATATTGATCACACACGGCGTATGTAGTCAACAGAACATGAGGTTCTTAGCCACCCGGAACACCCTCGCTCATTTCCCTCGTTTAACTAAATTTGCCAGTTTTCACTTTTTTATTGTGATCTGAACATGGACCGCCTTGTCAGTGTTTGATTTGATACTTAATGTATTTGGTCTGAAGGTTAATACAAAATGTACCGATATTCTGGATGTTAAGATAGTCAAGTTATCAATAACAGATATGTTTACTGGTTTATCTTTAGGATAGTTAAGCATTAATCCAGCAACTTGATTTGGGAGAACAAAATTATATTTAAATTCAAGAGAAACTATTTCTAATTTATATATAATCGATAGTGGATTATCTTAATGATAATCCCTCATTACGAAAATATTAATCGTGCAAGTCAAAATTATTTTTACAAGTTTTGTTTGTTTAACTGGCTCACATGCATACCTTTTGACTGAGGAATTACATTTAATATGAACGCGCATGCAGTTTTACACGTACGACAGTGCACAATCGGGATTATAAAGCACACACTACAAATCGATAAATTGTATTGGGTTGAAGTTAAAAAAGATTTATAACATATTATCACCCAGAAAATTAAAATAAATTAGGAAGAATGTATGTCATGTCACATATCTATCCATCATAAGATCATTAGAGCGATCAGTATTTTATTACTATTTTAATGTTTGTTATTGATGACAAGAAGTTTGACAATAACCAAATACTACATATACTGAGATCATATATATAAGTACAGTACAGTCCTGTCGAAAGTTTAACACTAACCTCAGTGGTTAATGCCAAATCGGCAGTTTATCTAGAACCCTAGCTATCTCGACAGCTGTTATCTGTCTTTGTACAGCTATTCGACCACCAGCTATACAAATCTCAGTCACTCGACAGTCGAGATTCGACTACTTTTTGTAAGCTCAGTGTTAAACTTTCGACAGGTCTGTACTGTATATAAGACAATAACTGTCACTGTTTTATGTGATGGATAGATCACGGTGATCATAGATCTGATATTGTTTTTAGATCAAACATCGTTTTCTGTTGTTTATTTGTATTTGTTTTTAATTTTTCGTTTCATTGTGGCATGTTTTTGGTCCCTCATGCCAATGTCATAAATGTTGCTAAGCTATAAATTTCTGAAGCAAGTTATTTCGAAAAGACTTCCATTTGTAACCCCCTCAATGTTTATTGAATGAAAAAAATCAAACATGGATTTGGAAAATTTCTGTGAAAACTATTTTTCAAAAAATTAACAAAATTCAATGGGTAGGTTTGGGGCGTGGTACAGAAGAATGTCCTACCTTAGTTAATGAGGAATAATGATGATGATAATAATAGAGTAATTCTAAATATATTTATTTACCTGCCTATGCCGGGCACCTGCCGGTAATTACTATTATGTAGACATTCCATTCTACATATTGTTAAGTTAGGTATGTCCGTATGTCCATCTGTAGGTTCTAAATGTCTTAAATCACAACCAAAAAGGTGTTAAAAGTTACCGACAACTGTTAATTTTAATATTTTCCATTCTTTACATATTTTTCTGTTTATACTCCCATGAATACGTTCTAAATATCCAAATTCGAATAACTTTAAATGACTTTGAATGACTTCATATAACTTAATATTCCAACTTAATTCACTTATACCGGAAAATTAATATCCGAAAACACATCCATTTTTGAATTATATTAAAACTTTAAAACAGTCGTTTGTTTAAGTAACATATGTAATAATTATTCATTGTCAAGCTATTCCATTGTTTAAACTTTCTAATAAGCATAAAGTAGGTTTTCACCTATGAGCTATATGTGTATATCTATGTATATCATATCTTTTAATGATGTAATGCTGTTCCCTATTACCTGTGGTTCACCATTACTTTAATTTTGTCACGTTGACGCTTGTCAAATAAAACGAAGGTCACCCATTACAAGTAGAAAAGTTTTGCCTATATAGACGATCTATTGATAGGGAGCGGACATCTTTGGATTTTGGAAGGTTTATTAACGCGGCAAAGTTAAGAACATGTCACTTATATTGGGACGCCACCCGCTATAGTAAAAGTGGCAGAATTGTTTACCATTGCATTGCGCCAAGGACAATAAAAATTGAGGCGATATATTTTGGAACGTTGATAGCCAGTAGAGAAAAAATTTACATATATAGATGATTCATTGATAGGTGAATGGACATCTTTTGATATATTTTGTAAGGTAATTGATAACGAACTACTCAAGAATATTTCACTTAAATCGGGATGTCACCGATTGTAAGTAGATAAAGGTTTTACCTTTATATACGATTATTTGATAGGTGGATGTCCGCTATTTTGGAAGGTTGATTGGTATGATCCAGTAAAAGTATTTCACTTATATCGGGACGTCACCGATATAAGTAGAATTCTTTTGTATTAAAGTTTTGCCTATATAAACGATTCATTGATAGGTGGATGGTCATCGTGATACATATTTTGGATGGTTGATTGGAACGACCAAGTCAAAACTTTTCCTTTATATCGGGACGTCATCACCGGCTATAGGTGAAGTGGTAGAATTGTTTAGAGGGTGGTTGTTTGATTATTATGTTGTTTAACATCGCATCAGCAATTTTTCTATTTTCAGCGTACCACACCTACCGTGACATGGAACATCGATTTTAAAATTATTTTTCGAATGACGGGTAGCTTTCATTTCTAATTGTCGTGTACTTGGAGAAAGAACAGTTACTTCTTATTTTCAAGTCTTGCTTCAAACCCAGACCTTGCACATACGGACTGGACCGAGCACTCTACTAACAGAGCTACCCGTCGGGGGATTCAGTTCAGGAATTATTTGTCTTCATTTTCTATTCTACCGTTTGTATATGCAAAAGGAAAAAAGATCAGCGTATGAAGGTGACTTATGAGTCGGAATTTTAATTATTAATTTTATCCCCGTCTTTACATCGAATATACGTAACACCAATCACGGTATAAATTATTTATGTGATTTAAAAATAAAATTTTGATAAGTGCATTAACTTTCAATTTATATTCCAAATGCATTACTTTCAATTTATATTCCACGTAATAAATTGTTTATATGTCAATTTGTAAGAGAGTTGTCATGTGCAGAATTAATATTTTTTAGGGGTTGGGGGGTGGGTTAAAACTTGAAAATTCTGCATGTGATAAAGTTAAAGAAGGAAACAATTCCACGTTATGTAAATACTTTTAAGTTCAATAAAACAATCCCCCGTACTCAACATGCTGATCATGAGTTTGTTATTTCTAAAATCTTACTTTGACCTATATTCATTGTATCTAAATTTGGTGTGCGACACAACGCCTCACGTTGGTTAACATTTGTGTCAAGTTTTTTATCAAAACCCATCCATAGACAGGGAAGATATGTTTTACAATCTTTAACACTAAAGCAAATGTTTGCAAAACACATACCATCGCGCCCAAAAACATAATGTACCGGTATATTTTCATCAGTGCGTTGGTGGATCTTCCACTGGGTAGTGAAATGCGTCTAGTGTGACAGTGATCAAACATCTCTAGATCTGCTGTTGCCGCTGGCTAGCCTACTTGTGAGGTAAGGGAGAGTCGAGTGCGTAAATCTTGCCTTGTCAGTACATAGTCTCCTCACTACCAAGACTCCTTTCAGTGCCTCCTCGTGGCAATGCATGGAAACTGGGAAATGCAATCTCAGGCTAAACTGTTTGGGGATCTCGGAGCAGCAAGGGCCCCAGAGATGCAGTGTGTAGGCCCACCGGCGTGTGGACATGCCCTAGCACTCATCAACCTTGCCCCAACTATGGGTAAATAGTCGGCCAGATGAGGGTCGTTAACCTTGAAAAGTAACTCATCTAGGAGACGGAAAACTCCGATCTAAAACCTGGATAGAATGGCTTCATCAGCTGTGGTAAGCAACCATTCTAGAGGAAGGTAACCTTGATAGTAAATCCCTAGTCCACCAGGTTGGAGGTTGAGCAAGGGGGTAATCTCCCCTTCTCATAAAACGAGTATGATTACGGAAACAAGGACTAGAAATATTTTTACTAACCTCGAGTCTTCAGTATGCCAGCAGACTACTGCTCGTTTGACTGTGAACAGCCAAACCCACCTGGAAGCTGGACACATGAGAAGTGTACTGAATACAAGAACTAAATTAAGAGTAGGTTTCTGGAACGTACGTACTATGTACGAAGCAGGAAAGCAGGCTCAGGTATTAAGAGAGATGCAGGAGAACAAGCTACACATTTTAGGAGTAAGCGAGTGTAGATGGACAGACTTCGGGAAGAATGTTACAAGTACTGGAGAAGTGATTGTATATTCAGGCAGAAAAGACAATTTACATCATGAAGGAGTAGCCATTATACTAAGTAAAACATCAGCAAAATCTTTAATAGAATACCATCCAGTAAATGAGAGAATCATAAGAGTAAGACTGAATACTAAACCTGTACAGACATCTATAATTCAGGTTTATGCTCCAACCAATGAGGCAGAGGAAGAAACAAAACAAGACTTTTATGAGGCTCTACATGCAGAACTTCAAAAAGTTCCAAAGCAAGACCTAACCATCATCATGGGAGACTTCAATGCTAAAGTCGGTAGTGATAACACCGGTTATGAGAGAGTAATGGGAAAATATGGATGTGGAAGCATGAACGAAAATGGGGTATTTTGCAGAATTTTGTGGAAGTAATAATATGGTTATAGGAGGAACATTATTGAAGCACAAAGAGATACATAAGCTTTCATGGGTGTCACCTGGAGGTAGAGATAAGAACCAAATTGACCATATAGCTATTAATGGAAAGTGGAGAAGATCTTTGCAAGATGTAAGAGTAAAGCGTGGGGCAGATGTAGGGAGTGACCACCATCTTGTTACTGCCAGCATTAAGCTCAAACTAATGAAATTAACAACAAAGAACTATACTAAAAGAATAGATACAGGCAAACTAGCAGACAACAAGACAAGACAAGACTTCAGATTGGAAATTAAGAACAGATTCCAAGTTTTACAAAGCCATGATGTATAAAATGACGAAGAAGTTGATGAGCACTGGGGAAAAGTCTGTAATTTGTTTAGTGAAGCAAGCAAAAAGGTCCTAGGGTTTAGAAGACAAGTTCACAAAGATTGGAAAACACCTGACACTTGGAAAGTCATAGATCAGAGAAAAGAACTTAAACTAAAATTGTTCAACACTCATTCTGAGAGAATAAAAGAGAGACTAAAAGAACAATACACAGAATGTAACAAAGAAGTAAAGAAAGCTACAAGAAAAGATCGTAAGAACTTTATAGAAGGTATGGCAAGAGAAGCTGAGAAAGCTGCATCTGAACAAAGAATGGGAGATTTATATCAGATAACCAAAAAGCTTTGTGGTCAAGGAAGAAAGGCAAACATGCCTGTTAAAGATAAGCAGGGTAAACTTATTACATCAGAGAGAGAGCAAGATCAAAGATGGAAAGAACATTTTGAAGAGGTGCTGAACCGTCCAGAGCCTAGCAGTCTAGCAAACATACTGGAAGCAAAGAGAGATTTAGAAATTCCAACAGAAATACCATCAAAAACAGAGATTTATAAAGCAATTACTTCACCGAAGAATAACAAGGCATCTGGAAATGACCAATTACCAGCAGAACTATTTAAAGCAGATCCAAACCTAGCAGCTGAGATTTTACAACCACTTTTTGCTAAAATCTGGAATAAGAATTCTATACCAACATCCTGGTCTGAAGGAAATGTCATCAAACTTCCAAAGAAAGGTGATCTCACCAACTGTAACAACTGGAGGGGAATCACATTATTATCAATACCTAGTAAGCTTTTTAGCAAAATATTAATTGACAGAATAAAAAATGCAGTAGACATACAACTAAGGCAAGAACAAGCAGGATTTAGGAAAGGTAAAAGCTGTTGTGACCAAGTGTTCACCTTAAGAAATATTATAGAACAGTGTACAGAATGGCAAAGGCAGCTCATTATTAACTTTGTAGACTTTGAGAAGGCTTTTGATAGTATCCATCGTGAAAGCCTATGGAAGATCTTGAGGCACTATGGTATACCAAAAAAGATAGTAGAGTTGATCAAGACCTTTTACATAGAATTTAGATGCACAATAGGCAACACATCTGATACATCCTTCCTGGTTAAATCTGGTGTTAGACAAGGTTGTGTGATGTCAGCTCTCCTCTTCATAATGGCAATAGACTGGGTTATGAAATCTACACTTGATGGTAACAACACAGGAATAAGATGGACTCTTTTCACTAGTCTTGAAGACCTAGACTATGCAGATGACTTAGCCTTACTGTCACATACAGAACATCACATGCAGAGTAAAACAACAGAATTGCAGAAACATGCTAAGAGCATTGGACTAAAAATCAATGTTAAGAAAACAGAGGTTATGTCTTTGAATACTAAACGACCAGCACAGATTCAACTAGATGAGAATACCCTAAACAACACAGACTCATTTACCTATCTTGGAAGTATAGTAACATCTGATGGGGGTGCAGATAGAGACATAAGAGCTAGACTTAGTAAGGCTAGGGATGCTTTCATAAAGCTAAAAAACATCTGGAAAACAAATTGCGTAAGCAGAAAGACAAAACTAAGACTTTACAACAGCTGTGTTTTATCAGTTCTATTATATGGAGCTGAATGCTGGAGAATGACCGAAAAAGACACTAACAAACTTTCCAGCTTTCACAATGGATGCCTTAAAAGATCATGAGGATTTACTGACCAGCTAGGATTACTAATGAGGAGCTCCATAAAAACACAAACACAGATAATATAAGAACTATTCTGACAAGATCAAGATGGAGATGGATAGGACATGTGCTCAGAAAGCCTATAAATAACATCACAAGAGTTGCTCTCAGATGGACGCCTGAAGGAAAAAGGAAGCAAGGCAGACCCAAAAACACCTGGAGGAGAACTGGGTAAAAAGGAAATGAAAGAACATAGGCTAACTTGGGGAGAACTGGAGAGGATGGCACAAGATAGAGAAAAGTGGAAAACTCTAGTCCTTGCCCTATGTGCCCCCGGGCATAAAAAGGACTAGGTAGGTAGGTAGGTAGGTAGGTATATTTTCATCAAAGTTGACATTTAGTGAAAACCATGAACTATTTTTAGGGACTGTGACCTTAAGCGCGCATTGGCTGATGGCCTTCAAAATCAATAGGAGTATTTCTTTCAAGAATAAATACTTAGTGCACACAGAACGCCTATAAATCTAGATATATTGGGCTAGCTTTGACTTTAACCTCAGACCCTTTAATATTTCTCGCGTTATAACATTGGTATTTCTTGATCGGCTACAAAACACGGTTAAACGTTTTCAAATCTATTGATAAATTAAGTTTACATGAGTGGCCGCATTGAATCGTAAGCCTCCTTAACATAGGCCGAACTATATCCTTAACAGTTTTAAGTTACTTTTGGATATACATGCATTGCTATCATCGTACGTTAAGGCAGATAATTCGGCCTATCCTTAACCCGACCACATATATCCACTATAGATAAAGATTTCCAAAAAATCGTCAAACAAGTAAGTACACGAAGTCACACTAGCCGCGTTGATGATGCTTTCACTGGATTTACAAAACAAATAAACAACGTTCCATGTGCAGTAAGCATGGCCATGGGGCCTCAGTTGCCGAGTGGTCTAACGCGCGCTTACGGATTACAGAGCCTCTCACCGCTTAGGTTAAAAACCAAACTCGGGACAGATCCTAGTGTGAAAAAGTTTGTCAAAGGATGATGGTTTCTCCGGGCACTCCAGTTTCTTCCACCATCTCTGAACTGACCATCTCGATATAAGTGAAATAATCTTGACTTGGGTGTAAAATGCAATATACTTCACGCAATATTATAGTCACCATAAGAAATTTTTCTACTTACAGTCTACGTGATATCTCGGCGTAGCATATAAAACTTTAAGGAAAAGGGAAGTAAAGGCTGGAATGTTAGAAATGAAATTTATCACAGTTTTTTATGGACGTAATGGTGTTATTAACATTTTTAACTGTATTTACATTGTTTATTATTATTGCAACCTTCCTGAAAATAATTTGAATACTAATATTAAAATTTTCCGATTCACTGTTTAAATGTATTTAATACAGCAGCGATCTTACAGTCCCGCTAATAAAAAGCCATCGCCAAATTTAATGCGATCACAGTAAACACGGTGATCCATGGGATTTACGCTAATTCAAGTCCATGTGAATTTACCCAAATGATATTAAAATTTGTGCTTAAATTTGTACACGCTAAAATTCATTAATAGCTTTATTTTTCGGTTCTATGTGCAGTCTTTAATTTCAGCAGTTGAAGGTGTTTTTAAGATACATCGTAAATCAGATTTTTTTTTTTTTGCTATCGTAAGTTTTGCGAGTAAGAAGAGAAAATAAAACTTTAACTTTCGCGCATATTTTAATAAAATTCACTTTCATCTGTCATCATCTTACAACATGAAAACAAAAGTACGTTAATATCTTGAAAGGCCGGGTAACTTGATTTTCCCAAAATTTAACTGACTGGAAAATTTCCGGATTTACAGTATACATTGAAGTAGTAACTGCGGCACCAGGCTATGTTCTTGCTTTACTCAGATTTTACCCACGCCACACCATGTATTAAATGTGGGTTACCAGAAAAAACACAAAAGCTAAAAGTAATGATATAGCAGGAGTTGAGTCGAATAACGGCGTTTTCATATCAGTAAAGATAATTAAACTTATATCCAGGTCAGTAGACCTCGTGGAGGAAACCAGAGTGTCCAGGGAAATCCACCATCATTAGACAAGGAAATGATAAATGAGTGGAGTATAGCTATGGTGTTTTACGTCTCATACAATCCTTTTAGTTTTATTGATGCAATAAGTTAAGCGATGGTGAAGGAAACCTGGATACCCTAAAAAAAACCCTAATGACCTACAGCAAGCGAAATGACCAACATTCTCACTAGGATCTGTCCTGCAGTGTCACTGAACCTAGATGATGGGAGTTGCCATGTTCAAATGATAAAAGGCAGTTTCCAACATGTGAACCTATAGTTCAATGCTGTTAACTGTACAGTAAAACCTCCATATACTGAGAACTAATAAAACATAAGTAATATGGAGTTTATAGACAATCACACCTGATGTATAGGCACGTTTTGGTTGAAATTTGAAGCAAAGGGACCTAAAATACTGACAATACTGGTCTTAATAGACAGGTGATCTTTATATAGAGGTAACAGCTGTAACAGATTTGACTTGGACGGGAACTTGTACAGTACTATTGAAGCGCCACAACCATCTCAACAAATTCCACAACCAAATTAAATTTCTACGAAAAGAATTTCTAAATATATAATATATAGACCTGCCAATGACAGATGTAATAATTTGTGTAATATTTAAAATCTTATAATCATAAAAAAACACCAAATAACAAACATTTACTCAACTTTTATTCATTTGTAAATATTCTTGGGCATAAATTTTACACTTAGCACTTCATCATGTAAGTCATTTTGGATAATATATATTTTTTGCTGTAAAACCTATTGCTGACCTTAGTTTGCCATCAAAAGGAATACCTTGTTCAAATCATTTTAGCACATTAAATAACTAAAGCAAGGCAATTAAATACAAGTATATTATTTGCATCAATTTTTGAATTTTTAAAATGGTTTCTTTCAGAAATTTGTTAAATCTTTTTACATAACACATCTATTTTTAGATAATATAAAAAGTAAAGACAAAGCCCATACAAAAATATGTAAAGATTGCAAAGATAAAACCCAAACCTTTATAAAGATATTTCCTGATTTTGTGTACATATTAACTAACTTGTTCAAGAAATTTCTGGACAAGTTTTTTAAAACTTAAACAGTATATTATACTTAAATGAATAACTAACCCAAGTGTCAAGAATAAATTAACCTTTCTGTTTCCATATTCCTTTAAACTGCATTTTTCTGACATTAAATTTTTGCAATGTACCCATACTTAATTGTACTTCTCTCAAACAATACTGCAACAAAAAATGATTTGTATTTTTAAGATACCAATTGATTCTTTCATTTACTCTGTATATTGAGGCAGCCAATTTTGGGGTGAAGGAGGAAACCAGAGTACCTTAAGAAACCCACTGACCTCTGGCAAGCAAATTAAAAACTTTTCACAATAAATCCTAGAGTAACATTCAAACTTAAGAGTGTCTAATCCTCCTCTCCCTAAATAAAAGATATTGTGGGTTAACAGCAAGTTCCATTTACTATAATATCAGAAATATTTTCTCTACACATTCAAAATAATGCATGAAAACAAAAGTTTATAAAGCTGTACTTGGTTCAAAACCAAACAAACAGTTTAAACCCAAAAGGTATATAGCTCTGAAACAGAAAATGATACTTTGATGCTAAACAGGAAAATTACATGGAATTAAATAACAAAAGAAATTATAACACTGACAGAAATTATCTACAGTAAAGAAACAGTTTACCATGAAAAAAAGTGGAATGGAGCAATTTTTTTTTATGCCCCAGCCAATTTTTTTTTTCACTTATACCGAGGTGGTTAGTTCTGGGATGGTGGAGGAAACCAGATCACCTAGAGAAAATCATCAACCTTCGCCATAAAACCACCTGACTCAGGCAACTGCGACAAGTTGTAGAATGTATAAAGAAATCAGAATTTGATGAATTAAGTGACTCCCAAAAACAGATGGAAAAGAAAATATTGTAAGGGCATTACATCTATAATACATCAGTATAGAGTTACTGCACTCATCACGTCATAAATATTCTCTTGCATTTAAGAAGACCAAAAGCAGATCAAGTTGAGATGTACAAAGCTAGAATTAACATTCCTTAGTACACAAAAAGTCAATTTATTATTTTTACAAAAACATATTTTGGAAATGTAACAAGCCAAATTATTCATGATATGGTTGTACTTTCTATCTGTTAGTGTTAAGTTCATTATCGATAATATACCGGTAATCGTAATTTTAATTGAAAGCAAAACAATTTCTTCTTTAGTCTGTTCAAAGTATTTTAGCACTGTTTTTAAACTCACTGAATCACTAATGGTACTCGCAATCACCATTGTCTATTTTCTGAATTTTTTTCTTCAAAATAAAACATATTTAAGTAATTTTGTGAGAAAATATTTTACACAAATTCATAAATTTTGGAAATTAGGCTACTAATAACTTTACATTTGTGGAAACCCAGTAACTCTGCCAAAATACTTCAAACAGACAATAACCAGACCTCCAATTTCTGAATCCTGATTTATGGTCTCGGAACAAAAATTCATCAAACATAATGATAATGCTGAGCTTGATAGGAAACAACCAATAAATATATACAGTAATTTATTATAGACATTTCCAGGAACAAGTTTATCAAAAACGTTCAATATGAATAACATACTGCACATGTATTTTACTGTATATACACATGATAAAATTCAACACATTATAATCCATCTGGTAGTGATTATGTTTCCAGTAATCATCATAAACGGCTGATGTTACATCAGCAGTTTATAAAATCTGAGATCACAAAATTCCTGTTAATTCAACAATATTGGAGGTTGATGGGAACAGATATTTTTGATGGTGTGCCATCAATTAAGTTGAGCAGCCTATATCTAATCAAAAATCACAACTTTCACAACTTTCTCCTTACTCCAATAACACTGGACCTTGACAGTGGCAGATGATTTTATGGATGTGCATCCATGTCCAGTGACATATATCATGTATATTGTAAAATGTTGCTGCACACCTCTTACATTGCAGCAATTAATTCTAACATGTTCATTCTGTCCTTCAGTTTTCCAGCAATAATTAATCCTTCTGCATAACATGGTACAAAATGTACTTCATAACGATGATACATGTACTGTTGTAGCATTGCTACTTTTAACTTTTTAAAGTTCCTATCATAACGGTGATACATGTACTGTTGTAACATCGCTACTTTTAACTGTTTTAAGTTCCTATCATAACGGTGACACATGTACTGTTGTAACATCGCTACTTTTAACTTTTTTAAGTTCCTATTATAATGGTGATTCTTTAGCTGGTAACTGACTTCAATAATCTGTCAATCCATGATTTTAATGTCTAGATGAACAGTATTTATACACACACCATATACCAACTGAGCTACTGCATGTAAATTTTGACATTTAATAAAGCTCTTCTTTGCCATGGATCACAACAAACAGTATCAAAAATATTTTTTACTGGAAAATATTGTTTTGTTTCAGTTTGTCAATGCAATTCTTCAGAAAGGAGTAATAAGAATTACACAGAATTTTGTGTCTCATGAGGCAAGATATTGAAAACTTCACTTTACTCAAAACAAATTTTGATGTCATCAACATCCAGGACAATGACAATGGAATTTTGATACCAATAATAACTTGACTTAACTCTAAAAGAATGGTAAGTCATCGGCACCCATGGGGGTGACAATAGAAACATGACACCTATACCTCTACTTCATGTCAAATGAATGTTGATGTCATTGATACCCAAGTAGAGGACAGTGGAATTGTGATACCTATAACTTCAATCTAAATGAATGTTGATGTCATCGGCACCCATGAGGATGGCATTTAGAACAATGATAGCTTTAACTTAACTTTGCTCTAAATGAACATTGTTGTCACTGACATACATGGGAATATCATAGAAAAGATGATACCTATACCCATATATATTCTCTTGTTCCCTGATTACAATGAGGAAGAGAAATTCCCATACTTATTTTTAACCATCTGTTATACAAATTACATATGCAGTATGTCATCTTCATTAGTTGTCTAAATCGAGTGTGTCTAGATCGTCCTCTATTAAATCAATGTCATCACCACCAAATAAATCTTCATCGATCTCAATCGCTTCACCTGCATTACCATTCATCGTGGCAGCCATTGCTGCTGCTATCACGGCATCCGTTTCTGATATAACTTTCTCTGATGGCAGCGCTGCAGCTTCTTCTAATTTGCCTGCTTCATCTGTAACAAATAAAAGTTTTATGGAAATAATAAATAAATAATATTAAAACTTACATGTCCTGTATTCCAAAATTTAAAGCCCTGCAGTCTCAATAAGAGAGGAAAACAAAAATTTATATCAGTGATATGAAATGAAAATTAACAAAAACTTTGCATTTTGGTGGTGAAGGAATGTGATGCAAAAGTGAAATGTACATATCCATGAGTACTGTCAATAACAATTAATAAGTAACTGAAGAAGATACTGAAACCATAAATCAACATTTCGGTTAATCTGTCAATCTTTACCTGAAACTAATGAAGGCTGTGCCAGATGTTCAAATCCAAAAATTTAACACTTTCCTTTCTGTTACATTTTAACACTCAAAAATTTTAATGGGGTTCCTTATGGTTTTTTTTTTGTAATTTTATAATTTATTAAAATTCTGAAAATGTGAATTTTTATCAAAACTTTTTTTCAACTGTTTTAGAATTTTTTTGCATCAGTAGATGTAATATTTTTATATGTACGATAATCAATTTCAAGAGTGCTGTTATTTTTTTTTTTAAATAAAATATAACAACCCTTCATTTTTCTCTTTGAGCTGTATACTCCCCTCAAACTAGTTTGGGGGGTATACTACACACCTGTTGTGTGAAATACAGACATCTTAACCTGAAGTATTTTTAGGACAAATTTTGTGAAAAATAACATACCATCTTTTTTACTATCTCCATCACCATTACACACAGAACTTGGTAAGCCAACTCGGTCGTGTGAGGTAGAAACTGTCCCCGTACCATCCTCTTTCTGTGCTGCTGTTGCTAAAGTCTCAAGTGATATTTCTCTGACTTCAAATCCCTCCTGTTAAGTATTACATAATGTCTAAATATATGTGTTTGAATAAACATGCAAATTCAGATCTAAGACCTCCTGTGAGAAAATGTTTTTGTGATCTGCACTACTGTAATATTAAAATACTTATCACCTACCACTGTTCCACCAAGGATTTTTTTATACTTTTGATGAACAATTTTAAGGAATTGCTCTGTCAAGGATTTGCTATCGAAATCTTCAAAGGGCCATAACTCTAAGGAATATTTGCACAAAAACTCAGATTTATATGCCAATTTCTTATCAATGTTGATACTGTTACTGTCTACTACGTTTTATAATTTTTTGATAAATTGTTTTGGACATTTATTCCAATTGAAAAAGCCAAAAGGTCATAACTCTTTGCAAACTTTATAGATCTTTATGTGCCCTCACTGCTATATATGAAAATTGTTTTAAGCTTCTAGGCTCTTTGGTTTATGATCAGAAGATGTTTATAGGTCTTAATTTTTCAAGTCATTGTGTCCTTGAATGCCGGCCAAGATCAACTGGCTTTGCTATCTAAATAAAGTTGTATGCATTGATGCTATACATAAAGTTTCAACTTCTAGGCTTTTAAATGTGGGCCCCAGGTCAATTAACAACTAAATTCAGTGAATCAGGAATTCATGTCAGCAGGTTCTTTTTTTTTGTGATTTAAACTTATGTTCAAAGGGCCATAACTCTGAGGAAAATGAGCAATCCAATTTGGGTTAAAGATATGCGCAGCCCCTATCTATGTTGATACTTTGCATCAAGTTTTGTGAAATAGTGCTTCATAGTTTTGGAGAATTAGCGCAGACAAGAATTTCAGACAAATGAAAACTTGAATTTAAGATCCCCCCTTTCTATGAAAGGCCAGGGATGAAAAAAATTGAATAGCGAACTTTTAGCAATCGCTTAGTTGAGCTACCAGTAAAAAAGACTTACCTCATCCTCGTCATTATCTCGTCGTATTATTAGTACATCTTCACCAGCATCGTTATCATCTTCACCGACTAAGTCTGGGTTAAATTCAAACATTTCACGACCACTTATCTGTTAATGTACAATATTAAACATATCACATAATTTCAACAAGGTGATGCCTCTTCATCAAACTTATTGTAAAATTCTGCTATACATGGCATCATCTTCATGTAAATAATAAAGCATGGTTTTGCTATACATCTCGTTTTTTTTAATTTTATTTTTTTTGTTAGCTCTCATTAACTTATACATTGTACATACATACATATATATATATAAAAATATCCAAAATACATATTATACACAAAAAAATTGCAATTATATACATGTGGAGACTTGCTAAATACATTCAAACTTGTCTATAAAGACCGCCAAAAGGAACCAGCAAAAAGTGCTATACATCTCACCGTCTTCATGTTAACAATAAAGCATGGTAAAGATTTGAGCACTTAACATACAGTAAAACCTCATTATAAAGACCCTCAAAAATGTTACTACCTTGCTTATTGACACTCTTGGAGATCCAAAAAGTTTATCTTTACAACATTCTACGTTATTCTGATAAGGCTCCCGCCATTTATTGCCAAACCTCTGTATAATGCAAAGTTTTATTGAACAAATAGTGGCAATGAAACACTTCAAAATTGAAAACGCTCCTTCATAAGAATGCAAATTTGATATCTGGCTACAAGTTTAGGCTCATCAACCTGTTTCTAGATTTAATCACAACTTATCTATTTTTGTAGCTAAATGATACTGAAATACAAAATCTGACCTTGACCATAACTAATGTTGATTTATCTTGTTATACTGATGATGTATACTTACACCAAATACTCTTCCAGCTGTGAATTCTGCCTTTTTCTTATCTTTAGCAGCTTTGGCAGCATCAATCTTTTCTTTCCTCTGTAAATATGTTCAATACAATGTATGTGTAAAATATAAAGTTAAATACAATGTGTAAAAAGTTAAATACAAGATGATCAATATCCCATAATGAGTAGGACATGAATATATTTACAGAAATTCCCAGAATATGATGTTTTTAAAGGGAAAACCAACTTGATGCCTTTCCACATCCAATGACAATAGCTGTTACGAACAAATGATACAGGGTGTTACATGTTATGACAAGGTTATGACATACATGTATGATCCTTTGTTCTCTGTACAGGCAAACTACATTTAAAACCTCATCTAAGTGTATGTCAATTCCAGAATGTGCTAGACATGGGGAAGTACTTAGATAAAACACAAACTCTATTTTATTAGGCAATGACTCGTTTGGTACTTGGGCCACTGTGACTCATAAGCTAGCATATTAGACCACTAAGCTAACAAGACTGTATGGCAGTTCTATGATGTGACTCCTAAGCATATGAGGCCCTAGGGCAATTCTGTGATGCCTCTGAAGCAAAATAAGTATATCTTACCAAGGGTCAATAAAGTTAATATAAAACCAATGTAAAGAGTTGTGTTGAGTAATGGTGTTTTATGTCCCAGTCAAGAATATTTCATTTTATCAAGACTTCACCAGCTATAGGTGAAGGTGCCGAAATTTTGCCTGTGTGTTGCGCTGATGGCATTATACAGGAGGGTTTTTTATCATGCCAAGCCTACCATGACACAGGACCTCAGTTCCCATCCGAGAAAAGTGTGGCTTTTATTTCGTAGTGCCGAGTGCTTGACGAAAAGAACAGTCACAACTCATTTTCAAGTCTTGGGTCAGACTCGGCCAGGTTCGAACCCAGGAACACCCACTTACAGAGCGAGAAGACCAATGTATAGATATGATATGCAAGAATTTACTTTACCTTTCTTTCTTTCCAAGCTAAAAATGTTTCTAAGGTGACTTTGGTTACATTTACACCAAGCATTGCTCTCTGTAAACAAAGTATAATATAAAAAGACATGTGTGACACATACATGTACATAATTCTTATTCATTGAAACTAGCATGATTAAATAATAAACCAGAAACCAATGTATGACAGATCTGATCAACAAATTTTACAATAGCCAAAAACTAGGGCGATCTGATCATCAATCTTACAACTGCCAAAGACTACATGGATAAAATGGAAGGTCTAAAATATCAATTATTGTTACCATTCAAAGAAATCTCTCACATAGCCATTGGTTAACATGTTGTAGTGCATGGGTCTATCTTTGTAAATATGCCAGGGTACATAAATGTCCAGTTTTAAGCGGTAGAAGGGAAGTAACTCCAAAAATGTGGAAGTCTAGTTACTGTAAACAAAAATGTCGACAAGGTAAGCTAGTAACACAGAATATGAAATCAAAGTGAAAAAGACTACTTTGACGAGTGACAAATAAACTATTCAGAGATTATTGGCAGGTTACTATACACTGTACCTCTTTTTCTATTAATTCTTCTATAGAAATTTCTTTTTCTTTATCTTCTTTTTTCTGATCTCTCTTTAAAACAAAACCTAGAGAGAAACAAGCAAATTCAGTGAATTAGGATCCCCTGCCAGCAGGTTCTTTTTTTGTGATTTGCACTCATGTTCAAAGGGCAATAACACCCAGGAAAATGAGAAATTAAACTCAGGTTAATGATATGCCAATTCCTGTCAATGTTGATGCTTTGTACCAAGTTTCATGAAATAGTGCTTCACAGTTTTGGAGAATTTGCACAGACAAGAATTTCCAACACACGGATGGAATGACGGAAACTTAAATTCAATATCCCCTCTTTCTTCCAAATGTGGTGGATAATAAATATACCAAAAAAGTTAAACCAAAATGTTAAATGCTGTTTCTTTGATACAGGAACAAATCTACTAATCATGGCATCTCAGAATAACAGCATATCTTACATGTACTTCTAGTCTATCAAAAACCTTTAATAAAATTTTACGTTATATGTTGACATTTATGCCAGGGATATGATAACGCTTTCCATATTTTTGTACATCCTTCTATAACAGTAAGTCTTTTAATGTCACCAGCAGTAAGTCTTGTCATGTGACTAGCTGGCAGTAAGTCTTGTCATGTGACCAGCAGCAAGTCTCATCAGGTGACCAGCAGTAAGTCTCGTCATGTGACCAGCAGTAAGTCTCGTCATGTGACCAGCAGTAAGTCTCATCAGGTGACCAGCAGTAAGTCTCATCAGGTGACCAGCAGCAAGTCTTGTCATGTGACCAGCAGTAAGTCTCATCAGGTGACCAGCATCAAGTCTCATCAGGTGACCAGCAGTAAGTCTCATCAGGTGACCAGCAGTAAGTCTCATCAGGTGACCAGCAGCAAGTCTCATCAGGTGACCAGCAGCAAGTCTCATCAGGTGACCAGCAGTAAGTCTTGTCATGTGACCAGCAGTAAGTCTCATCAGGTGACCAGCAGTAAGTCTTGTCATGTGACCAGCAGCAAGTCTCATCATGTGACCAGCAGTAAGTCTTGTCATGTGACCAACAGTAAGTCTTGTCATGTGACCAACAGTAGGTCTCATCAGGTGACCAGCAGTAAGTCTCATCAGGTGACCAGCAGTAAGTCTCATCAGGTGACCAGCAGCAGGTCTCATCAGGTGACCAGTAGTAAGTCTCATCAGGTGACCAGTAGTAAGTCTTGTCATGTGACCAGCAGTAAGTCTCATCAGGTGACCAGCAGTAAGTCTTGTCATGTGACCAGCAGCAAGTCTCATCAGGTGACCAGCAGTAAGTCTTGTCATGTGACCAACAGTAAGTCTTGTCATGTGACCAACAGTAGGTCTCATCAGGTGACCAGCAGTAAGTCTCATCAGGTGACCAGCAGTAAGTCTTGTCATGTGACAGCAGTAAGTCTTGTCATGTGACCAGCAGTAAGTCTCATCAGGTGACCAGCAGTAATTCTTGTCATGTGACCAGCAGTAAGTCTCATCAGGTGACCAGCAGTAAGTCTCATCAGGTGACCAGCAGTAAGTCTTGTCATGTGACCAGCAGTAAGTCTCATCAGGTGACCAGCAGTAAGTCTCATCAGGTGACCAGCAGTAGGTCTCGTCAGATGATCAGCAGCAAGTCTCATCAGGTGACCAGCAGTAGGTCTCCTCAGGTGACCAGCAGTAAGTCTCATCAGGTGACCAGCAGTAAGTCTCATCAGGTGACCAGCAGTAAGTCTCATCAGGTGACCAGCAGTAAGTCTTGTCATGTGACCAGCAGCAAGTCTCATCAGGTGACCAGCAGTAAGTCTCATCAGGTGACCAGCAGTAAGTCTCATCAGGTGACCAGCAGCAAGTCTCATCAGGTGACCAGCAGTAAGTCTCATCAGGTGACCAGCGGTAAGTCTTGTCATGTGACCAGCAGTAAGTCTCATCATGTGACCAGCAGTAAGTCTCATCAGGTGACCAGCAGTAAGTCTTGTCAGGTGACCAGCAGCAAGTCTTGTCATGTGACCAGCAGCAAGTCTCATCAGGTGACCAGCAGCAAGTCTGATCAGGTGACCAGCAGTAAGTCTTGTCAGGTGACCAGCAGCAAGTCTTGTCATGTGACCAGCAGCAAGTCTCATCAGGTGACCAGCAGCAAGTCTCATCAGGTGACCAGCAGTAAGCCTCATTAGGTGACCAGCAGAAAGCCTGGTCATGTGACCAACAGTAAGTCTCATCAGGTGACCAGCAGTAAGTCTCATCACGTGACTAGCTGACAGTAGGTCTTGTTAGTGTGACTAGCTAGCAGTAAGTCTCAACATTTGAAAAGCAGTAAGTTTCCTCTTGTGATGAGCAGTTAGTCTCATCATGTGACAAGTAAATTAAATCTAGTTTTCCTCATTTCAGATCTTGTCACATCTTTGCAGCAAAGATGTAACTACCAAGATCCTCAGATTTGCAAACATATCATAATGCAGTTTGTAATATTTCATACAAACAAAGAATTACTGGAACCTTATCACATGGTACAAACCTGGTGGTAACGCATGCCTATAATGACAATTTTTTCCACCATTCGGACATTCCCAAAACCAACCGTATTTACTGTTCTCCACAGCATCTAAGAAAAATTTACAAATCTGCAAAAGAAAATTATGTTGAAATAGAAAGAAATTCAAATTTCAATCTTAACATATAGCTTTTCATTCCAATAGAAGAACTTATCTTAAGAAAACATGCTAAGATTGGAATATTTTTTCTACATCAAAAGTTGTTTTTTAATAGATCTAAATTATTATCAATATGAATGTTACATGCACATCAAACACATTAAAGTCTGTAAATAAAGACCATTTATAGGACCTATAAGAAATATGGACTTTACAGACAGGTGGCCTTAGTGGAAAGGTAGTAGTCACTATAGCAGGCTTTATTGTACATGTACAAAGCAAATAAAGTTTAGATTCTGGCTCAACTGTGGTTCTTGTTTGAAGAACACTGAAGAATCAAGGGGAAAATTTCAACTTACACCATATGACAGGAACAGTGTTTGTACATTCAGCTTTATGTATTTAAACAAGAGGCCCATGGGCCTGATACGCTCACCTGATAACTAATGGCTAGCCGATAGATTTAAAGAAAACATAAATACTGAAACCCCAATGAATTTTTTCTTTACATCATAATGACTGTTGTATCAATACCTACAACATTCTCATATACATGCCTATACAAAAAGTTAATAGTTTTCAAGATATTTAACCATTTCAGTATTGTTTTGCATCTGTGACCTTGACCTTTGAACCCATGACCTTTTACTTTATATCAAAATGATCGTTGTATCAATACCTACAACATTCTAATATACATGCCTATACAAAAAGTTAATAGTTTTTGAGATAATTAACCCTTTCGGTATTGTTTCGCATCTGTGACCTTGACCTTTGAACCCATGACCTTTTTCTATACATCAAAATAATTGTTGTATCAATACCTACAACATTCCAATCTGTGACCTTGACCTTTGAACCTATGACCTTTTTCTATACATCAAAATGATTGTTGTATCAATACCTACAACATTCTAATATACATGCCTATATAAAAAGTTTATAGTTTTCAAGATAAAGAAACATTTTGGCATTGTTTTGCTACTGTGACCTTGACCTTTGAACCAATGACCTTTATCTATATATATATCAAAATGATTGTTACCTCAATACCAACAATATTTTAATTTACATGCCTATATAAAAAGTTTATAGTTTTCCAGATAATAAATAATATTAGAAAGGTAAAAAATTAGGTCATGACCTTCATAATTGACCTTGACACCATTGTGAAGGTAAGAATATGTCAAAACTGAAAACCCCATGTCATTATCTGGTCAAATGGTCAAGTTTTAACAATTTGAAGCTATTTTACGATTTTTTCAAAATTAAACGCAAAAATGTGTAACCTATTTGTTGTCCGAATTTCAAAAAATGAACAAACTATAGGCTTAAGACCCTAGAGAAGCCAAATATCACATCAGATTTTTTCTCCAATCATTGATATATACTTCTTACCAAGTTTCATTGAAATCTGTCCAGTAGTTTCAGAGGAGAAGTCGAAAATGTATGTTAACGATGCATGTATGCAAATATTCACGCACGCACGCACATACACACGCTGCGCTATGCCATAAGCTCACATGACCTATGGTCAGGTGAGCTAAAAATGCATATAGGTTACTAATTTACAATTTGTTTTCTCTTGTAAAATTTAGCTGACAATTACATAACAGTTTGATACTCACAATAGCTGTTTTTGGTTTGGCTTTTTCTGCTTCTCCATGTTTTTTGTTAATAACTTCTTCCAGTTGTGCTTCATCCCAATTTTCCATTGTATCTGAAAATTGATAAAAAATTCTTTTAAATATGTATCCATAGATTAGCACTGTTTTAATTTCTGTAAAATTCAATGAGAGGTTGATCTGAACATCTATAACAAAGTCATACTACGAGTTAAACAGGTTTTTGGAGGGTTACATGACCCCATGTATCCGGCAAAGATTTCTAACCGCAGATGAAGGCAACATTGGTCTTTGAAACATTTCATGGGCCATATAAAGTCTGTATAACATTTATCTACCTTAGTTGGCCTTTTTAACTTTGTTAGAATTTTGTATTTGATGGGATTTGCAAACCTTATTCAAGTTATTGCCATGTTTGTTTACCGAACCAGACAGTTTATTTTCACAATGTGAGAGCTTTTACCTTATTTTGTTTAACCTTATGTGTGTTTATGTACCCTGACAGGTTAACCAAATGCTATGCAAGAATTCTTTTGATGGATGACCGGGTATATTATATTAAGAGGGTCAGTTCATGGATGGCTGAGGGCAGCAAAATACCTGGTGAAAACCACTGACCTAAAGCAAGTAAAGTGACAAACTTACTCACTGTAGGATATGCCTTATTGGGATTTAAACCTTGGCAAAGAGAGGTGCTGCATACATGCAATATTCAAATGCACACTTTAGACAACTGACCACTGTAAATGAAGTTTATATACATATTTATTTCAATTGTTATACCTTCAGCTGAATTATCTTCATAAATATTTCTTTTTTCTCCTTTTCTCTCGACATTCAAGTCATGTGAAAATTTACATTTGGCACCTTTGGTACATTGTCCTTGCTTGAAAAATGCACATAGAACTGACTTGGGATCTGCACCTGATGATTAATATAAACACAATATTGATCTAACAATATAATATATACACACATTGACATGTAACATACATGTAAACATAGAATGTGTTAAAAGTACTACATAGTTATTTAAAGAAGCAAAATACACCAGCAGTGACTAATTTTCAGATTTTTTCCACTTCAAAACAGCAGAACTGTTTTATAATTTTATTGTAAATACATGCATTAGCATCCTGAATAAGATAAACTGTAGGACCATATTAACTCGGAAATCTCCTTCATCCATACTTCTACAACTACATCTATTATACTGTTAGTAGTTCTGCAGTAACATAAACACCAGGAATTGATTTTTTTTTATTTAAAGCTAATTTTTAAACTAAATTACTTTTAGTGCATGGTAAAGTCATTCATAGGAGGGGAATACATTCAAATTAATATAAAATTGAAGTTTTTTTAACTTCCCCTAAATATTCAGACATTGGTTGTATCAGTCAATATTTCTGAAGCACTGCATATATACATGTACCAACTTGTTAATACTGTCTGTGTTATAGGTTTCCAATGCTCTCTAGCTGGGTCCGGTTAAAGCATTCTTACCCCTGAATATATATAGTTACCCTTTTGGTGCATATTTCAAAGCTTCAATTTATCCTATATACTAACCTTTTGATACAGTCTGTGTAACAGGTTTAAATAAATCATTTAATTCGTCTGTTTCTTTCTTCTTTTTGGAACCTTCCAATTTCTTGAGTTCGTCTAACTATAATTATTGATAAAAGTAAAACTAATTACATGTTACAAGTCAAAATTTCTATCTTTGACTTGCATGTTCAAAGATAAATAAACCAACTGACAGACAAAACTGGGTAGCTATCATATTTAAATTTATTTGGGATTGAAATTTATAACATTTCATGCATGCTATGTTTCCATTCCTGGTAACCAAAATTGCCATTGTTTACTAATTTCTGGCAAATACCTTCCAAAAAGAACCTATTTTAGCAAAATTGTGAAAATCTTTAAAAGGACTATAATCTATATTTTCACAAATTTTAAAATTTGGTTACTAATAATTTTGAATTTGTGGAAATGCTGATCTCTTTCTTACCTTACTAGATTTCTGATTTCCAAATTTCACCTGTTGTGTCACATGACTTATAAACTTCTGTTGTTTGGCACCTTTCTTGTTTTTCAAGCCAAAAGTTTTGTCCTAGAAGAAAATGGATTTTTAAAATTTATACCAAAATCAAAATTTATTTTTAATCAGAAGGCACTACTGAGGGTGCAATACACCGGTACATATTTATGCACACATAGGGTCCAGAAAACACAATAATTCTAGTAATAATACATAGTACATGTACTTAAATGTGTAATAGACCTTCATCTCCCTTTTATTGGAAAGAAAAGTGTAATTAAATAGGAACTGTATACAATACTACGAGACCTGTTCAATTTATAATCATAATTTATAATTTATGTACACCAGTAAAATACTTAAGTAATCAAGATTTTTCTACAAACAGTAAGACAGAACATGATTCGATAAAAAGTTTGCAAATAACCAATCAAAAACACTGGAGCATAAAATGGTTTGGTTCAATTTGACTAATATTTTACTTCCTGGGAAGAAAAAGCAATGGATTTTTATCATATTTATCAATTTATATTGGCGAATCAAAGGAAATATCACTTATCCAGGGACAGCTAAAATAAAAATCCACTTGTGCAGTGTATAATGGTAATGAGCCAGAAAGTCAGGAATAGGATTTTCATACCCCTGTACCTGTTTGTCAGTTTTTGGATCTAAAGGGAAATAACTTATAAAACAACTGAAAGATTTAGAGATATTATTGTTCATTTCAGTCACAAATGAGTTTGTAAAGCGCAAGAGTTGGTGAAAATTCCCTAGGTCATGGCTAGTCCGACTAATCAGTCCACTAAATCCCCATTTTAATTTTTTGACTTGTTGGGGGTTTGTGGTCTGACAGCTTCCATTACTGAATTATTAAAATATCTGGCGAAAACAGCAGAAACGAAAACATGCGTCGATCACCAATGTAAATAAACATCACCATGTGCTTTCTAAAGATAGAACTGAGAGTTTCACCAGCAAAATTCAACACGCGATCTGATTGGTCAATGGAGATTAGTAATGTCTTCAGGATGCAAAAGTGTCAAAGAGCTGAAGAGACATTAGAAAACCTTGTATTTCTACCAATATCGATGAATTTTAACTAAAAATTAAGTATGGATCGGTAGAATAATGTTTTAGGAAGTGTTCCGTGTTGTCAGCAAGAGCAAGCAAAGGAAATACTGGAAGTTATTGATGCCTGTTTTCATTTCTGCTGTTTTTGCCAGAAATTTTAAGAATTCAATAATGGAAGCTGTCAGACCACAAACCCCTAACAAGTCAAAAAATTAATATGGGGTTTAGTGGGCTGATTGGTCGGACTAGGCCATGGCATGGGCTGCAGTGTCAACTGTCATTGGCCGAGAAAGATGCCGTCAAATTTCAATTTCATTCCACTAGCAGACATACCAGTTTTCGTCTTTATATGATACATTATTCATGTGATATCATAAAGAAAACGTTAAATAAATACTACATATGATAAAATGAATAAGGCCATGCGGCACGGGAGGGCCAGAAAAAACTTCATTCAGAAATTTACTTCGATGACTTTTTCCTTCTTTTTCTCTGTTGTCTTTTTACTTGGTTCGTTTTTCTTCGCCTTTGGTGGCATTGTGAAGACAACTCTTCCAAGAAATCGAATTAAATTGTCTTCAAAATTGAAGTTTTTAACGTCAGTATTGCACAACAAATGTGGAAAATCGGAATGGAAATGTGTCTACCGGAAGTCGAGGTCTTTTAGGAGAAAATAAAACGCAACATGGAAGCGAAACAGACATAAAAGTTTCCGGTTAAATAATGAACTTCTTCACGATAATACTGTCCGTAATTAACAAATCAATATATGACCGCGATTCGCTACTTTTTAATACATTACACAATTATACTTAAATCGCGTTTTTTGAAAGATTACTGTGTTTACTTCTTATTGAGAAATAAAGATTTTGGATTTTTTTTTACATGATCAAGTCTCACTCATCTTGAACAGAGGATTTAACATGTGACCCAGCCATAGAACAAAACTGAATCAAATTCAATTACATGTATTTCATTGTATCTCATGCAGAAATCAATAAATTGACAAATCAGTTAAATGTCTGTAAGGCACAAAGAGTTTACCCGAAGTTCCTAGTTTGAAACCGTCGTAGTTCAATTTCATCGGTCATCCACTTAGCATAATTTTGCAATAAATCACTAACTATTGGAACTGTGCCATAATCACGGAAACAAGCTAATGTCACCGCTATCCACAAAAAGGACCAAAAGACGACCCTAACAATTACCGTCCAATTAGTTTAACTTTAATTGTCAATAAACTATTAAACGGGAAAAATATAAGAAGCAAGAGTATATGGAAGGTAACAATTTATTCACTAACAGTCAACATGGTTTTTAGGAAGAGGAGATCCTGTATTACTAAATTAATTGAAACGATTGACGATTGAACAAAGTCACCCGATAATCAAAAATCTTTATACACCATCTATCTAGATTTTCAAAAAGATTTCGTTAAAGACTTTATTACAGGACGTCAACAAAGAGTAGTACTAAATGGTCATTTTCAGACTGGAACAAGTTACCAGTGGTATACCGCAAGGTAGTGTGTTAGGACCCACATTGTTTTTAATATACGTAAATGATCTTCTGGAATCTATTTCAAGTCTTGTGAAAATATTTGCAGATGATACAAAAATTTACAGAGAAGTAGGCAACGAAATGGACACGAACCAGTTACAAAGTGAGTTGGATAATATCCACAAATGGTCTGAAACATGGCAGTTGAACTTCAACACAGAAAAATGCAAACATCTGCATTTAGGACCCATGGAAACAAACAAATATTGAATGTTGGAAAATGGAGTTAGGGTAAATATAGATCATTCAGAAGAAGAAAAAGAACTAGAAATCATTATAGATAAGGATCTAAGCTTTCAACTACATACATCACATACTGTCAAAAAGCAAATAGTCAAATGGACATTCAAACACCTAAAAAAAAATCGTTTCTAAACTTGTATAAAAGTCTTGTACGTCCACATCTCGACTATGGAAACTATGTGTGGTGCATAATATACAAAAAAGAAGCCGTAGCCTTGGAAAATATCCAAAGTAGAGCAACAGCATTGGTTTCAACTGTTAAAAGATCTAATATATCCAGAAAGACTAAAGGAGCTAAAGTACAGAAGAACACGCTCAGATATAGTGGAATATTGCAAAATTATTAAAGCTACGAAAACATAGACAACAACAGATTATTTCTAAGTATGATGTGTAACAAAACAAGGCCGGGGACACAAACGCAAAGTATATTATAAACAGAATCTAAAAACAATTAAACAGAAAAGAAATTTTACTCAAAGTACAGTAAATACTTGGAACAATTTGTCGGAAGATGTTATAGAAAGTACCAGCGTAAATATGTTTAAAAGCAGGCTTAATGAATATTGGAAGAATATCGGTTTCAAGTTCAATCCACAGTGTTTAAGACCGGAAGTGGCAACCGAAGTAGTAGAAGGATATGAAGACACAGTAACAAATGGGTCTCAGAAGCACAAAACGCCTACATCGACCCCAAGGAAAAGTTAAAAAGTTGAACAGACATAGCGCTTTATAAAAACTATTGGCACCAGCGAAAAAGAACAGTTTAGAGAAGAGAAATGTGTATGGTGTCTTTAAGAATAATGAATAAGGGGGATTGTGATATATATTTTTTCAGGTTGTATTCGCGGCGATGAATCGTTTCACCCTAAGCCGAATAAATGGATCCAAATTCTACCACTTGAAAGAATGAACATAATAATGACAACAAACAAAATAAACCACAAAACAAAAATATTGCACCTGATATTTGCAGCTGTTGCTGGAGTTTTACGGCTACAAGGGAAATAAGAGGAATGGCTTCCAATGTGCAGACCCGCGGCTTCTTTTTGATGTTAGCCTGTTTCGTTTGGCTTTGTCGTGAGGGATAGGGGCTGATTACTTGGCGCCGCACTTGTACTGGTTCGGGATCGTACTTCTTTGGTAGTGACTGGTTTGCTGGTAGCAGTTGCCGGTGTTGCTCTGCATTGCATTGGACTAGCGTGCGTCTCGTATCTTTTATTTTAATCGTCTTTGTCTTTTGGCTGCATGTCGTCTATCCTAGTGCAGTGGTAAGCTTTGTTACAACGCGTTTGGTAACAAAAATTTGAACTTCAACCAGGAACATAAATGGTACCACAATATCGTTGAGAGGTGTTGATATGTCACATAGTTGATATCTGTTGAGATATCACTTTATTAGATACTTTTGTTACAAAGTGCTTTTTGGAAAAAGTTGGATAAAGCATCTTATAAAATGATATCGCAACAGATATCAACTATATGACATATCAACACCCCCAACGATATTTTGGTACCGTTTATTCTGTTCCTGGTTGAAGTTTAAATTTTTGTTACCAAACGCGTTTTTGTTACCAAACGCGTTTTTGTTACCAAACGCGCTGTAACAAAGCTTTGGTGTTGTTGGATTTGTTGTCAGCTGGTCGTCCCGAGCTGTTACAGGAACTGACTCAATAGTCAGCCGTGCTGGAAGGTCTCATTTTTACTAGTTTATCTTTGCCTTTTTTCTCTTTTGTCTCACGGTGTTCTCCAGCTCCAGCGAAATCCTGTCAAAGCCGCGATGGTTGGCGTCGTCTTCGGTGTGCCCCGGGTTTATACTAACGAAAATACCCAAACTTTTTTCTGGTCTTCTTTCATACTGAAAGTGACTTGAAAGTGTTGACGGTAGAGCGGTGTAAACTGGCGGTAAACTGGCGTAAGCTGTCAAGAACTGTACATAACGGAATGAATGATCTGCTTTATAACGATTGTTCTCAAATTATATAGTACATACGTAGTCGGATTTGCTTCCCTTTAATAGTGTTGTCATTGCATTTTGCGAGAATCTGTCAAGACATTTGTGGATGCGACCTATTAAATTACAATTTCTTATTATTCATACGTAGAGGCTATTCAAAACATTTTAGAAATTACTGTTTGGCAATTGCTATATGTCCAACAATTAATATTAGTATTTCAGCGTCAGAAGGTCATTTGAAAAAACCCAACCATTGAACACAATGCAAACACGGTTTATGTTTTGTATGCCGGGTTGTCGGTTCGTTTTAGTGGTCACCATTTGCAGAGTAAGAGTAATGGTAAAGGTCTCTAAAAGTACCCAGTCAGTACTTAATCCCGACTTCATACCATAATGTCCAGTTTTCACTCCATAGGACAAGAGTTTTATAATCAGTGGTTTTTATAAGTGCATTATAAGCTCTTATTGAATACCCCGCGAATTGAGTTTTTGAGAATGGTTAATTTATATGAATCGACATATCTGTCTGTTTGAATTTATGCACCGGGACCATAACTCAATTCTTGTTCCGGAGGAATTTCACGAAACTTCAATTACAACCAACCTACATAATCCAACATTGTGTCATGGCTTGAACCAAGATTTTGAAAGGATAAAAGTGAATGCACATTTAAACAGTACACATTTTTTAAAACTTCGGTCAAATTTTATTTAATATACCCATTTACTTTATATCTCAAATCTGGATAAAATGCCTTATGCATGAAATCCGTCTGAGGACTAAATCGATAGATAACGGGATATGTATCTACAACACAATGTTTGTACACGTATTCGTTTTTTAGTTACTAGATACAAGTTCGGATAAAAGGATAATCTCACGTTTAACCTAGGTTATACTTTGAACATTTTTTCCCGAAAATAATTGAAATACTAGTATATTACATGTACAGGTATACAAGCGCTGATTGATATATTGTAAACTTCACACACACACACACACACACACACACACACACACACACACACACACTGTAAATGTATTTAATTTCGCGTGTATTTATTTTCGCGGTATAGAATATTTAGACATATCCGCGTTGTTAAATTTTCGCATTTCTGAATCATGTTCTAAAACATAATAAGTAAAATATAATTTTCGCTTTGTATTAATTTCGCGCAAAACGAACAACCGCGAAAATTAGTACATCGCGAAAATAAATACGTTTACGTTTATATATATATATATATATATATATATATATATAATTATTTTGGCAGACATGTAATGTTATAAATAATGATAAACCATTTGTAGACTTAGTTTGAAGTCAGCATTTGTTATTTTGGACCTTCGGACTAAACTATTGCCTTCTATCTCGGGCAACAGTTTGGTTGTTAGGTCCAACATAAAACATGTTGACCAAAATCCTAGATAACAGCTGCAGGATGTCTAAGTTATCCCTTTAAATATGCAAATATATTTTTGTATTTGCTTTAAATTATTTTTTTATTGTATTTTGGTCTAGAAGTAAAAGAATGCTGGAAGATAAAATAATTAAGAAAGTTCTTGAAATGTTTGGCGAACAAAACCCATAGCATATAGAGGGATGCTCGATATGTAATGTGTTACAGCTTGATCTAACAATTTGAACGATTTCATTGATGATATAACGCTTGATTCAATTCCTTTCCAACAGTATAAACACACACAATGTTATAGTAATTTCAATAGCCATTGACTACTGTTGTAAAAATGACGGTTGAGAAACGGGTTGAGAATATTGCAGAAATTAGAGCTTATATAAAAGTTCGCACAAAACTCGAATTTTTAATGAATGGGGGAAGTTTATGGGTCTGATAAGGTTTCGTATGAGGCAGTTGGTAGGTGGAGAAAGACATTTCTGACTGACATAGAGTCCTGCCAATATGCAGCAAAATCTGTCTGACCTGTGACTGTAACATGAACAGGTAAGGAAAATGTCTCAAAAGTCAGGGAAGTTGTGATATAACCAAAAACTGTTATCGCGGATGTATTTCATTTTGAAGCGTATTTTGAAAATACCAAAGATGGATCCAAAACAGGTACATGTATAAGTACAAACTGCTAAGCAATTGCTCAAAATGTTTCGCAAATTCAATCAAAGGCAATATGCAAACATTGTTACTGGTGACGAAACATGAATTCACTATTTCAAAAGTTCACCGAAACAAAAAAATGTCTGACTAGACACGGTAGAAGGCCTGTAGTTGCCAAAACAAGCATAAGCATAACGAGATTTCTTAATTGCATATTCTTCTCATGTGATGGGATAGCCGTACGAATTCCAGTGCGGAAGGACAAAAGTGTTACAGGTTGGTGTTACCGAGATGTTATACTAAAAAAAGCTCAAGAAATATTTCTTAAACGACGCCCTGTGCCAGGATTTAGGCATGTTTGTCTACTTCATGACAATACTCCATCACATACATATGAGCTTGTGAAGCACGTTTTGAAGTAGGAGAAGGTTACCGTCTTGCCACACCCAGATACTCTCCAGATCTAGCCCCTTGCGACTTTTCCCTCTTTCCAAAAACTTAAAAAAACAACCCTCGTAGTAATTTCCATCAAATAGCTTACCATCTCCGATTTAATTGAATATGCTCATCTACTTGGTCACTATGACATCATCAATACAAATATTAGTACGCAATCAAATCATTTTGAACATTTAATGGATGGAGTGGGTTAGTTACAAACATAAGTCCTACCAAGCATTTATAAGTTCCATCAAAAAGGAAACTTGTGACTTATATAATTAATAATTTGACGTTAAGTTTACTACAATGAGTGTTAAATGTTTATGAACAGTAATATGATTAACTAAAATCACACACACACACACACACACACACACACACACACACACACACACGTTTACTACAAGTAGTACTAAATGGTATCCACTTAATAACCAGGGTTACTCAAAGCTCCAGAAATCACAAAAATCCAAAAAAGAGACACACTCTTTAAACACACATCGGTGTTCTCAGCTAAAAAGAAACTTTCTTATTTTTCACTTATCTGTATACTATAAGTGTATCAAACAAAAGTCGTTGTCATAGAGATGAAAGGGACCTTTTATCCATAGGATCAAATGTGAAAAAAATAACAATGTTTAATTTTCACCGTTAGTTTTAAATAGCTTTGTTTGGAACGCTGAAACAAACTTTAAAAACTACCATCTGAACTGGTAACACCCTATATATCTTAATATCTGGGGTCTGGCGGGATTATTGAATCCTAACTCTGTCTAAGGCGACGGTCACTCTTATCACGGACTCTGATAAAAACGGACACAATATTTATATAGAAACACATAAGAACACCTCTAAGTTATAGAAATCAAAAATTGTAATGGAATCGTGTGTTGAAATATTTATTTAACGTTATGAAGACACAGTAATATTATCGCGCCAGATAAAACGCTGACTTTCTCTCAGTTAGTTATCATCATTTTAGAGTTTAAAAAATTACGGTAAAACAATGATGTACTCGATACAGGGATACAGGTTTAAATACATCTACTGAAGTCTCGACACTGAGTAACATATGTTTTAAGGGTTTCTTTCGCTGAACTACAGGTAAGTGTTAGTATTCTATATTTCATGTGGGATTGGTACATTCAGTAGACTCCAGTTTCGCAATTATTACTTAACTTAGAATTGACCTAAACTTAAAAATCTGACACCATTTGACGATATTCTATAAAAACTACAACTAAGAAGTTTCAACAAAATTTGAATGTAAATGTCACAAGCTTGAAGCTATCTTCAAAATGACACCGTTAATTTATCAATATCATGAAAAATAACAAAATTAAGATTCCAAACCTGTCAGATTCAGGTTAGGAAAAATCTTAGTTAAGGAATCGTTGTGAAACTGGTGCATGGATTTAACATGATCTCTAATTATACTCGATTTGCAGTCATAATAGATCAATTGGATGTAAATTTGCAAATACGTAACCCATTACGCACCACCTACGCATTATTTTTTTTATTTTATTTTTTATTATTTTTTTTGCCATTGACATAAATGTAAAAACCATAGTTTTCTTTCGCCTGTCATACTCATCAGATTTTGAGAAAATGGTATCAAATGAAAGTTTTCCTTCAGTGCTGCTATGAAGCGAAGCCTTTTTTTAAACGACACAGCATAATATAATGCTAGGTGTTTGAATTTCGATTACTTGAACTATTTTATTTCTTCAATCAATATACAAAGTTTTGGATATTTTGATGATCCGGTCAATGTTCAAATCACCGCCATTAAAAACAAAGTGAAAACTTTGAAAACTGACAATTTAAGTCAAAAGATTTAAACTCCTGTCAAGCAGGACAAAGTTATTGCCGGAAACATTCTTTTAAACTCCACTACCCAAAACATATAGATATATTCCTTAAAGCCAGTGTTATATTGAAATAACACTACCAAATCAGTTTATACTTTGGTTTCGTTTTCAATATTTTTGTATTCGTTCTTCCAAATTACGTCTTTCAAACTTTTAAGTTTTATACCAAATTTGTTTTTAAATTTTGGATTCACATCTGGCAAAGGTAGCCAGTTAAATTTAAAACAGCTGCCTTAAATATATTTTACATCTAATCTTTTATTGCCTATAAATAACTGTATTTTTGCAAACATCGGGATTTTCCTCTTTATCTGTGATGAATTATGGATAAAACATTAGTTTCTTCAAGTATGATAATATTTACAAATTGTCAATGTTGATGGGACTGGTTTAACTATTTACGTCAATGAAATGTCTGTATTTCTTAAGTTAAAGTCTGACTTTGTTTTTGTCGTGGACTCTATGGTTGTTTTCAGTTGTTTCTGTTGCTTTAGAAATGATTTAATTTCTAATTTCTTCAGAACAACGATGGTTGTATCGAAATTTGACTTAAGCTGTGTTTTGCCTATTTATTATTAAAAAAAATCTTAAATGACTCCTTCCTTTATTTATTGATTTTATTTCATTTTTTGCAGTTTTCGTTACTTTATAAATCTTCTTTTTAAGAACAAGGTGGATTGGTCCTAATTTTACTATTTACTTTTTTAAAAAAGATGTTAACTCAGAGTTTCCTAGCTGAAGTGTTTTTTGTTGTTGTTTGTTATTTTGTTTGTGGTTAATATGACTATACTTCTTATACCAGGAATTAGCATTTATCATTCAAGGATAATTTGGAAACATTAAACGAGTACAGATTTAATAATAACAATAACAATAATAATAATAATAATAATAATAATAATAATAATAATATTTCAGTTGTTGCAAATAGTTTTCGTTTAAATAAATTATATTTTAAGGCAAAGAAAACCAAGAACATGTTTAACTAACCAGGTGGAGCTTTTCAGATTTTAGCGAAAAGTTAAAATCCTTAGACTAGAAACGTGAATTATCTATAACGACAAATTGTTGTAAAGTGGTTTGTTTAATAAGGTTAAAGGGAAATTATGATATATTGACACAAATGATAATAAAATCACATAAATGATGAATTACAGAAGGGCGTCAAAAGATATACTGTATGATTAAGTTGAATTGCAAAATGTTGTCTGAGACAAGGGAAAGATTCTTCATAGCCTAGGAATAACCTTATTCGTTATGTCAAAGTTATACAAAACTGGACTTAAATATTGTGTATCTTGAACTGAACTTGATATAATCACCATATTTGTTCATACATTTATACTATTTTCTTGTGCTGTTTTCGTTTGCCTTGTACAAACTGGAATACTGTTCATCAAAACCTTAAAGTTATTGGTCAGAAAAGAGCATGGAAAACAAAAAAGAAATAGACTTCAAATATTTTGCCAATAAGCGAGGTTATCACCAGTTCTTACCGTATATATTTTGTTGATGCCATACATACTATCAGCAAACATATTATATATACAGAACAATAGAATAAAAGTTGTGATTGAAAAATATTTTTGGTAACAGCCAACACTCCCAATAACACGTCACAATACAAGTTGATGACAAATACACAAGGACAGAAAAAGATGAAAACATAAATTGGATACTCGATTATAAAATCCCTGGCTTTGAATGGGTATTGAAGAAAATATTTAGTTTCGGTGGTGTGGTTATAGTATTATTGAAGGCCACCAAACCATCCTATTATTTTACAACCAGTGATTCAGTCTAATTTTTAAATTCTAACTTTCTAACTTTGTAACGTATTGGCCATTTGGAGTAAGGCATTCTATTCATATACAAAAAATTAAGACAAAAACAACACAAGATAAAAATTAAACTAAACTAAAATAAGATAAAATAAACCAAAACAAAACAGAAATAAGAGTTTATAAAATTCATGAGTTGCTGTCACTGCCCCCTGTCATCTGACACGGAGTATATTATATTTATCAAGGATGTTTTACTTGAGATTATTATTTCACCTATATGTCCATCTTATTTCAATTATAAGATAAAACTTTCAGATTCGCTTTTACAAAGGAATAACTTGGTGATAGGTCTACAAAGGAATGGCGGGTATACTGATACCGTTTATCAGGAGCTAGAGTTATTGATCTCTCCAGTAAGTGCCAATGATACTACCTTATACAAACACCTAGACAAGAAGCAAAATAAAGGGGGTATACAGTACAGATCTGTCAAAAGTTTAACACTAAGCTCACGGATTACTGTCTGACCAGCTTATATAGCGATATCTCACCAGCTCTCCGGTATCTACTATCTATGTCTCGATCTCTTTTTGGTTACCAGCTAGTGATGTCTCAGCCAATCTGCGGCTAATTCTCTGTTCAATTTCGACTCCTTTTTCGTTAGCTCGGTGTTAAACTTTGGACAGGTCTGTAACGTAGTTACTTTGTAACTATATACAAATTTGATTATAAATATTTGTTTTTGAATTATCTATATTTCATAATTTTCAAAACTTGATTATAAATAGGTGGAACACAACTGCTGTGGGAGAAAGTTTACTATTCTTTGTGATATGACACTTTGATCATAGTTCTTTGGGAACAGCAGTGATTTTTATCATATATCTGCAATTTTTGATAAAAACATGTACATGATATAAAAAGTTTTAATAAGTAAAAATTCAGAATTTTCAACCGATTTTTTCCTGTCCATTTTATTTTCTCTTCATCTAATTTTTCAAGATTAGGCCACGTATGCCATCTGTCACGTGTTATGGTTTTGAAATACAAATCATCGAAATATTTAAATCTCTTAAACACAAAATGCCGAATTAGTGTACCTATCCAATGACTAAAATGGGCAAACCATATAAATGGGAATCTAAAATAAAAGAAAGATTGTTTATAGGATGTTCTTTGACAACAGCCGATATTCCAACCAAGAACAGGAAGCAATAACAAAATATCTTAAAACGGTTAAACAAAACATGCTGTATTAATGTACCGATCCAAAGACTGAACAGAGCGAACCATATAACTTAGAAGAACAATTGTTTTGTCTGATGGAATTGGCAACAATCACCCAAACCTTAAAAACTGTTAAACAAAACATGCTGTATTAACGTACCAGTCACCCCAAACCAAGAACACGAAACAATAAAAGTTTCTAAACATATAAAAACGTATATAAAGCTAAGATACAGTTTTAAAAGAGTAAGATTATTGTCCCCCATACCTTTTATAATATTAGCCTGTTTTGATAAAATAAGCAGAGCAGTGCAACATTAATTGAAAGCCGGACGACAACCAACAAACACAGAACCACAATACTTATTACACAAAACAACTCTGTTTCATAAATATAAAAAAGTTTAAATTTTCAGACATTTTGTTATAAAGTTACACAAGTCAATGGTTTCTTCCCTGTTTCAACTTTTTAATAAACACTAGATTTTAAATATTCTGGCAAATAATAGTATAGTTAGTATAGTAGACTGGAATAATAGTATTGTTCTTTAAAATATTTTATAAGACCTTTGAATTTTTCACACCCCAACAAAAATGTTTTTCGTCTCCAATACATGATTTTTTTCAGTTATGACAATTTCTTTTCATCTTTCCTTTTTATCAGTGATATGTAGTCTTGAATGTAACAAAAACAATCTTAACTAGAGATTGTAACTGGGATACCAGTTACGTATGATTCCCCACCATCCATAAATAATTTATGGCATATATCTGGTGAAAAGACCCTAGCAGGGTTAGCGCTGGGTTGTAAAAGTCTGTCGTCAAGGAAATCGCCAGTTGTAAAATTTTGTTGCCAATTTCATTACTGTGTCGCCAAAAAGGGTAAATCTTGTGATTTTTACGTCACATGCGTTTTTAATGCTGTGTATATATTGCCTTGATGAACAATTACATTTTAAAGGCAGTTATGTATAAAGTACATTTGTACCGCGTCGACCTGGTAAACTAAAAAAAATCATACCTTGATTGCTTTTTAAAATTTCTTTGAAAGTTAAAGTAGATTTGAATTAAAGTTTTCGGTTGAGAAAAATCGTACATTGGAAGGCCTTCTCGGCATAGGAAGTGATGTTTTCAAGGAATTTTATTGAATAAGAAAACTCGTAGAACCCCTCTCAGGCCTCTGATTTGGCGTCGCCGCGTGTTACAATGAATGAACACGTATGGGAGGGTTTGCGCTGGGCATCGCTAACTGCGATTTTTTTCTTTAACTTGCGACAAAACACGGCGCTTTGCGATTTTTCTGGCCACAAGTTTTCAAAGTTCACCGGTATCTTGGTCACCAGTAATTAACAGGTGATAACACATTGAAGCCAGTGACGGATTGGCGAGTGTCACTGAATAAACACAGTAATTAACGACCGAGTTGATTAAGATCGTTGTCTTAGGTGTGAATGTAAGACCTTCTAATGATGGGCAGGTAGATCCAAGTAATATTGGAGCGTGTCGACACTGCCTGAGGATATACCTAGATGCCCTCCCGATTTCGTCAGACAGTATAAACACCGATGGACTCGGAATTATTGTAAAATCCAAAAAAAATATAATAAAAGTTACCCTTTGTGATGTTTATTTAATATTTTTTCTAAAAAGTTTATTGATTAATAATCGTGATTCAATGCGCAATACACATCATAGGAGGCCATATGTTTGTATTTTAATTACGCGACTTATATCGGTTATTCCTATATGTTTAAGGTTCATGATCATAACGATACATCTACTCAGTCAAAATAGTAAAAGACGGACATTTTTATATGAAGCATGTATGTTAACTCTTGAAATTGATCGACGCTGTATATATAGTCCGATTTAAAAGACCCCTCTATTGAAAAAACGTACTGTTCAACACGTTGAGGTACATATTAGTTTAGGTGTATTATACGGAATAAATCTCATATTGTTATTTCCAGCATCTGAAAGACTCAGATCTTCATTGCTCTATAGATTATTTAGGTGTTTTTGATGCAAAAGAAATAAAATCGACTCTCGTTAATTCGAAATCGGTTGAATCACAATTTCGCTTAAATCGAAATGATACAAATGGTCCCGCTATGTATTTTTATGTAAATTTGTTAGTTAATTCGATATGCCGAATTTGAAGCGAATTTCCAGTCCAAATTACGAAATATTACGAAAATTCCCATGTTTAAATCGAAGTGAACTTTCAGTCCAAATTACGAAAATTTCAATGTTTAAATCGAATAAAAAAGACACAAAAATATTTTATCTTAAACTTTAACAATACCTGAAATAATTGTCCATCTCTTATTTGAAAAGTGTTAATAGTAACAGAGTGGCGGCTTACTCGGAAGATTCATTTCCGACTAAAACTACAAATTTTTGTACTCGACATACCGGTCATTAGGAAAGTGTCAGTCAGTAAAAGGAAACATTTTATTGGTGTAAACTTAAAAAAGTGGGCAGTCTTCTACTTCCACGGTCAGTGATTAACAGAAAACCCCCAAGCCATTTGATCTATCAAGGCAAATTGTATACATCATTCATCTCATTGTGTAAGGTTTTAAGTACAGGCGTGTGACGTGACAAGCTGTGGTTTTAAAAATCGCCAAGTTTTTAACGGTCACTAATCGGATTAACTCATAGGTGAAAGCATTGGCTTAGTATAAATAAGGTGTCGTAACCAGCTTATGTCCATTCAGAATTGGTTTCCCCGGGTATCTAACTACGTATTTATTTACACCCACCCACCCACCTTCAAGATAACGAAAATGAACGCGTCTTGATTATCTACACAGACAACAGATTATTGGTAGCAAATTTCATCTAAATCCATCAAGCCGTTCTCGAGATATGCGTCAGCATATGGTCTTGAGAGAAGAAGAATAATAAGAATAATAAAAATAATAATAATAATAAGAAGAAACAGAACGAAAACAATATGATTCCCCACCTTCGGTGGTGGGGAATCATAATTAACAGGTTAAAAATTGAGATATTATAACACTCATGACTTTGGACGGACACTGGTTAGATGGCAATCTAATCTTCAATGACGCGGTTACAATACTATTGGAGAGTCATGACCGTCCCATGTATAATTTCACAAGTGTTAAAACAATCCGAACCTTCGCCTAAAGTATAAACCATTGCTCAGACGCTTTACGTATTAATTAAAACATTATTGCTGGTTTACAGATTGTTGTAAATTTTCATTAATGCTGTTAACGATTGAAACTCAAAGTGAATATGGTTATTTAACATGTATCTCTAGGTACTCAGGTTTCCTCCACCATCACAGAACTTGTCACTAAATATTAGTGAAAGAACACTGACTGATGCACACAACTACAATACCAGTCTAAAACTGCCCACTCTACCTCAAATGAAAGGAAACGGTTGCGAAAGAATACCTATGCACAAACGCAAATTACGCTGAATAATTTCAAAATATTTTGATTTTTCTATTAAACAAACGATAACGTTCAGCATATAAAGCTTGTTTCTTCGTAGACATATTATGGTTGATAATACTCAAGATGACTGATTCCATAGTTTAATTATAGATACAGTGACACCTCTTTATAGTGTCTCTCAATAACAATGCCACCTCGCCAAAAGTCTGTCTTTTTTTTAAAAGCCCGACCTCTTTGTTATGCCAAAATCTGACAAAACAAATAGCAGTAATGGACGTTTACTGAAAAACTCCAAATCTTTAATAGATTTATTCATTGTCATTTAAAACTTTATTCGTTACTTAACAAGACAAGCTACGTACTATGAGGTACTTTTGACAATTTCATGGTGATACTATTTTTAAAATAACCCGACGATTGTAAGCCTTCAAATCACATTTGCATGGTGCATGTCCTAGTTGTGACACTACCAACTAAACCACACAGGTGTTTGCAGGTTGTTTGTACATTTAGTATACAGTTAAAATTGCGAAAAACCGGATTCCACATTCAGATTAAAATTATTTTGTCGGCACCATGATCTAAACAATTATTACCAAGGGACGAAGATCATCTCGTTTTCACACGTTTCCCCGTACATCCAAAAAATTTAAAATTTAAAGTACATTTAACTCATTCAGAAATGATTTAAAATGTTTATTTTTTAAAATCACTGATTCATACATGATTATGTATCCGCATTGTGATATTTTTAAGATACATTGGGATCAGGAAGTGTTGTCTAGTTTTCCTGGTTTGTCAGAATCGTTACAACTTTTAACAGCGGGACCATTTATTCATGTAAATACAGTATGTATTTAGTGACGAGGGTCCTCCAATAATATAATCAAAACACAAGCAACTCTTAACAGAGTTATGAGAGAAGATGTGACTAAAATATACATTTATATACATATGTACAATTATTTATATAAAATATCTTTTCTTAATTCTAAAATTTTAGGACAGGTTTTGGCACATAAAAATACTAAATCGGGATCAGAGAATAAAACTTTCATTTTTTCTTCATTAGATAAAATCATAAAACCATTATAACATTCTGGTGCTTTTTATCATCATCTTGTAGTGTGTTGTGTTGGTTGTTGTCAAGTATATCATTGCGATTTTTCAGTTGTAGATTTCTTCATCTGTTTTAATTTTATGCAAACATAATAAAACGTCATTGCATAACCAACTACTTGTATTGGGATTATTGAGAAAATAACATAATTTTCTTCTTTCTTGATAGATTTAGTAACATTTTTAAACCCAATACAAGACAGAAATATGTCTGGTATATGACAATTTTACTATCTGGTACAAAAGCAAGATTATAAACTAATTTATATATATAGTAAATAAAACGTTTCTCAGTAAGACTTCCTTTTCTACCCTCATCTATTCAATTTTATTCAAAATTTTAAAAATCTTTTTGCACTGAAATCTTCAAAATTGCTTGATTCCGTTATTTTAGGAGTAATCAATGACAAATTTTAATGCAAGTTACAAATGAAAGTCTTTCCAGTGCCTCATTTTTATGGAAATAATTATTTGATATCAGGTCTACAAAGATATTTTACACGCTGGGCTGGCGGATTAGTGCCGAATTAGCAGCTCATCTCAGACTCTGTAGTAAGTTATATCTACAGCAGCCACCATATCTCTCGACAGCCTTTTAGTCACTAGCAATCTCTATCTCCGTCACTCGGTAGCCGAAATTTTGACACCTATTCGTTACCTCAGTGTTAAACTTTCGAGAGGTCTGTACTGTAGCTTAGTACAGACTGTCAGCTATGTCACAGTTCTTTTTTTTGGTACTGTCTTAAATTTTGGTTATTAATTGAACAGAAGTAGAAAATTCCCATGCTATTTTTATCTTTTTTTTTCTTAATTATTAAATTCTATCTAACTTTGCCTTGCCACATCATTCAGTGGCATCTGCTTGCTTTGATAATATACAAAATCACATGAAAGTACAAATGAATTTATTACTTTTTTATACATTACAATCACCTTTACACAAACACATATCATACACTTTGTCAACCCCATTGACTTTCCTCATGATTTTTGTAACTAGTAAAAAATGTTTAATATCTTAAGAAGTGAAGTTTGTATTACTTCACCAGAATGCCTTGTTTGTGTTATAGACAAAAATAAAAGTTATTGATAAAATCCAATCATGGAAGCACATAATAGTATCACAATACTTACCTCCAACTGTAGAGGTCTAAAGGATTATGAAAAACGTAGGGATGTGTTGAACTTCCTAAGGTCAAAATCATATAACATATACTGTTTACAAGAAACTCATTTGGTAGACAATTTACATTGGGTAATAAGATCAGAATGGGGTGGAGAAATTATTTTAAATTCAGTTACATCAAACTCAAGAGGGGTAGGCATTTTGTTTAATAATAATTTTGAGTATAATATACACCAAATTAAAAAAGATAATAATGGGAATTATATAGCAGTTGACCTGACTATTGAAAAGATGAGAGTAACATTGATAAATATATATGCTCCAAATGAGGATAACCCACAATTTTTTTCAAATATAGCAAAAATTCTCCAAGATTTTGAAAATGAATATTGCATCATAAATGGTGATTTTAATTTAGTTCAGAATCAAGAACTGGATACCTTTGGTTACCTCCATTACAATAATCCAAAAGCAAGAGATGTTGTAATAAGTATGAAAGATGAATTTAATCTCATAGACCCTTTTAGAGAACTATATCCAGATGATAGAAAATATACTTGGCGAAAAAAACACCCATTAAAACAAAGTAGACTTGATTTTTTCCATGTGTCAGAAAATTTTTTGTCCAAGGTTGTAGATGTCAAAATCAATCCTAGTTATAGGTCTGACCATTCTTCTGTTTGTTTATCATTAAAACTAAATGAATTTGTTAAAGGTAGAGGCCTCTGGAAGTTCAACAATTCCCTACTAACAGATAAAAACTATATTGATATAGTGAAAAAGTGTATTAAAGATGTAAAAATACAATATGTAGTGCCTGTTTATAACATAGAAAAAATTAATGAAATAAGCAATGATGATATTCAATTTACCATTACAGATCAACAATTTTTAGAAACTGCTTTGCTTGAAATTAGGGGAAAAACCATATCATACTCCTCTTACCGTAAAAAAATGTCCATTCAAAAAGAGAAACAGATAATTGATGAAATTACTAGACTAGAAAGTAACTGTTTTTCTAACATTAATGAAATTAATAATAAAAAGAAAGATTTAGAGGAATTAAGAAAAGAAAAAATGAAAGGGTCTCTGTTAAGGTCTAAAGCAAGGTGGGTAGAGGAAGGTGAAAAACCAACAAAGTATTTTTGTAGTTTAGAATCCAGAAATTTTGTTAGTAAAATAATCCCAAAAGTTGTAAAAGATGATAACTCTATAATTACTGATCAAAAGGAAATCCTAGCAGAAACTAAACAATATTACTTCAATCTTTATAACAGAGATAATGAGGAGTATGATATGGATCTCAAGAGTAAACTTAAAGATATTAAACACATAAGTATTTTAACTGAAGAACAAAAGCAGAGTTTGGAGGGAGAATTAACAAACACAGAAATTCATACTTTTTTACGAAAAATGAAAAATTTGAAAAGTCCTGGATCAGATGGTTTTACATCTGAATTTTTTAAATTTTTTTATAACGACTTAGTAAGCTTTTTAAGACGTTCGCTAAATGAAGGATTTCATACCGGAAAATTGTCAATTACACAACGTCAGGGTATTATAACTTGTTTACCGAAAGGGGACAAACCAAAGCAGTTTCTAAAAAACTGGCGACCAATATCATTGTTGAATGTTGTATATAAAATAGCATCTGGCTGCATAGCTGAAAGATTGAAAAAGGTATTACCGTTTATTATTTCAGAAGATCAGACAGGATTTATCAGCGGTAGATATATAGGTGAAAACACTAGACTAATTTATGACTTAATGCAATATACAGAGGAAAAAAATATACCAGGACTACTTTTAATGATTGATTTTGAAAAGGCATTTGATTCAGTGTCCTGGGATTATATTGATAAAGTGCTTGATTTTTTCAATTTTGGTGAATCTTTTATAAAATGGATTAAAACATTTCGACAAGATATTAAGTCAGCAGTCCTACAAAATGGAATTGTTTCTGAATTTTTTAGTATAACAAGAGGTTGTCGTCAAGGGGACCCTATTTCACCTTACATATTCTTAATGTGTGCTGAGATTCTGTCTGTTCTTCTGAAAAATAATAAAATATCAAAGGTATTAAAATTGGTGATGAAGAATTTAAACTGTCACTTTTTGCGGACGACACTAATGTCATACTGGATGGAGCAGAGTCATCATTACAAGAAACTTTATATGTTTTAGATGACTTTGCCTTGCTCTCCGGTCTAAAAATTAATAATAATAAAACTAGAGCAGTGTGGATTGGATGTAATAAATATAATGGCGAAACCTTTAATCATCGTTTTAAATTAGATTGGAACCAAGGTCCATTTACATTGCTTGGAATAAATTTTTCTGTTGATTTGGACAGAATGATAAAAATAAATTATGATAATAAAATACAAGAAATAGAAAAAAGCTTAAAACAGTGGTCAAAAAGAATTTTAACTCCTTTAGGTAGAATAACCATTTTGAAAACACTGATAATTTCCAAACTAAACCATTTATTTATTGCTATTCCAAATCCACCACTGGAAATAATAACAAAACTGAACAAAATGTTTTTTAACTTTATTTGGCAACATAAAAATGATCGCATAAAAAGAGAGTTAATGTCACAGAGCTATGAAAAAGGAGGCTTAAAAATGATAGACATCAAACATTTTATAGCATCACTCAAAATAACATGGATTAGAAGACTACTTCAAATTGAATCCAAATACAGAAAATTATTTGAGATTTCATATTCTAAAATTGATAATTTCTTAAAGTATGGAAATGATTATTTTAATAAAATAAAACAAAATAATCCTAATAATTGTTTTTGGAATAATGTTTTTGATGCCTGGAATTTCTTGTCTATGAGACAAAAACCTGAAAATATAAATGATGTTAAAGATGTAAGTATCTGGTACAATAAAGATATCTGTATAAATAAAAGTCCAGTATTCTACAAGTCTTGGTCTGACTGTGGCATATATTTCATAAAAGATTTACTTAATGAAGATGGAAATATAATTTCATATAGAGAATTTAATAGAAGATATGCTGCTGTCAGGTCAAACTTTGTTGAATATAATGGTATAAAGTCCACCATTGAATCATATATTAAAAGTTTAAATATACAAAACCAACCAGTTAATTTATTACAAATTGATATGCCATATTTTTTCAGAATAGTTTTTAAAAGTAAAAAAGGAAGTAAGGACTTTTACAATGTATTTAATAATAACAACACAATTGTCAAAAGTCAAGAAAAATGGAAATCCATTCTAGACCTTGATATTGACTGGAAATCACTATATAATATCCCCTTTAAAACTTGTAAAAATACCAAATTACAATGGTTTCAATACAGGATAAACCAACGAATAATTTCTACAAATGATTTTTTATTCAAAATTAAACTAAGGGATAATAATCTCTGTACATTCTGTAACAATACAGCTGAAAAAATAGAACATCTGTTTTGGTATTGTGAGATAGTTAATAACTTTTGGATGGAAGTAGAGGATTTTATATATAAAAAAATAAATCGCTACATCAATATCTATAGGGAAAGTGCTATCTTTGGACTTATAGACCAAAAACAGAAATATAAACCTCAAAATTTTCTATTTTTAACTACCAGACTTTACATATATAAGTGTAGAATTGATAAAAAACTGCCAAATTTAAGTACATGGAAAATGAGTCTTAAATATCAGATTAATATTGAAAAAATCATTGCAATAAAAAATAATCTTTATGCCAAATTTCTGGAATTTTGGGACCCATGGATCAATATCTTTGACGAATGATATACTTTCTTCATCTGATGTGACTGTGGTGTTAGTACTGCAGAAGGGGTAGTAGAAATAAATCACCAACATTTATAGTGTATAAAATGTTTCCTGATGCTTAGAACTATACTTTTATCATGAAAATGTATAATATATACTGTTTGTATCTGAATTATATATACTGTTTGTATCTGAATCTCATAGGGGTTGACACACACACACACACACACACACACACACACACACACACACACACACTTGCATATAAACAAAAACCCATACAAAACTGAAAAGAATATACAAGTACAATACCAAAGGAAATATAATAGATAAAATGTTGGAAATATTTGAAACAAAAATATATATTTGTCATTTACTTAGGTGCTTGACGGTGTGGTATATATATATATATAGATGTGTTGTATTTGTAAACTTGTCCTTTTGTTACCCGGCAAGTGAACCCAGTGGCCCCAACCCTGGCACTTGACCATCCCTATTTAATGTCTGGGACAATAAAAACATGAATTACAAAAGATATTTTACACGCATGTAAAGATAAGTTTTATAACATATTTATCAACGTTTTATCATTTATCGTCATCACAGTATTGTTGATAATATTTGTTCCTGTGTCCAGGATTGCTCTGAATATATTTGACGTCCCATAGTTTCATGTTCCTTTCACGCAATTACACACGTGGCGGGTGTAGCTAGCTAAACAGGAGGTGCTTACCCTTCCAGAGCACTCGTCCTCACATGCATGTCGTAAGTAAGCATTAGCGTTTTAAATTTCCATCAAGATGAAAAAGAAAATTAACGCAAAATGTAAAAATAATCATTCAACTCTCTAGAAATGGCGGTAATAATAATAACGTGCATTTTTCAGTCTGCACTGTACGGCAATGGAAATTATAGCACTGCCATGGAAGTTGTAGCACTGCAATAGAAGTTATAGCACTGCACTGCCATGGAAGTTATAGCACCATGATCGCCATTTTCAGACAGTTAAATTGTAAAATATTAGTATGTATTTTAAGGCCATGCTTTGCTGTTATGGTGCATTAGATCGTCAACTTCAAAACATAAGCATGCTATTTCAGAAACTAATTCTTGGATAAACTATAATTACAAGTTGTTTTTGACAGCTACGAGGAAGACCTCAGGTTATAAAAAGTTAAATTCAAAAGGATTGCCATCAGTTTACGCTGAAAGAATTGGGTAAACGCCCCTGCATCCCTATACTTTCCATGAAACTTATCCTTAATCAGACACAATGGCACGTGGTTAAATTTTGCAATGGGAATCTCGTTTACCTTCTTCATAATGTTTTAAAACATCTTGATTCAAAGTCAAACTGACTGATTCATTATTTTTAAAACAACATGAAGTCAAATGTCAATTTCAAAGAATTAGTGTATTACGAAACAAATGCATCTACATTGCTAAAGTACTGTGTATCAAGCCATTTAATCTGTGTTTTAACTTTCAATTTATTTCTATAATAAGATAAAAGATTCACCTTACCTCTCAAAAGTAAATACATCATTATTTACCTATAATACATCTAAAAGAAGAAACTTCAACATTTTTGTGTTAACACAGTAACAATCTCTTCATGATACAAGCTTCCGTGTTTGAACCCTGGTTATTGGGTAAGCAGTTTATAATTCTGAGAATAGAATATTTTTTCTTTTAAAAGTTCGATAGTTACCTCGCTTTGTCTAAATGTTAACTTGGTTTGTCATATCATACATCAAGGTAACAGTGGAGTGAGTTCTAGTTTACCTATAGTAAGGTAACTTATAATTAGATATAATTAAGTTTTAAGAGATAAGTACTTACTGTTTTAATTTAAATAACAAGATCAAAGCATGTTTATCTTGTAAGGTTTTAACTTTTTTTGTCATAAGTCTGTGTTTATCTTTATTTTAACTTTTTTGTCGTAAGTCTGTGTTTATATTTATGTTTTTGGCAAATTGATGTCAATTAAGGGAAGATTAATCAACAACTCTTAAAACAACTTGGATAATTTGAAATGCAATGACCTTCTACTTTGACTTTAGTTTTTAGGGATTTCGGGGTATAGAATTAAAAAAATCCAAAGAATCATTTACTGGTCCAAAATGATTTAAATGAATTAATCATACACAATTCTAATGTGAAACGACTCAGAAAGTCAATTACTGAGAGTAATCTTTCTTTTAGAGGCTAAAAACCAGCATAAATTTACATCATATTGTCAACATTATAACAAAGCAACCAGTGTTTTAAGCTTCCTTTATCTTTCCTTCTTTGCGTTTTTTTTGTTTTACTTTACTCTACAGCAGCTATACAAAGTTTAACTAGTATTGTTTGGCGAATTATGGTTCCCGAGACCCAAACTTCATTTTACAGTTGAAGCCAATATTAACACGCTTTCACAGAATCAGATTTATATTTCCCTTGGCCTTATACATTCGACAATTAAATGATATGTAACGCTTTCTGGATAGTTTTTAAAATCATCATGTACATGTACTTAAATGCATGCATATATTATTATTATTATACGATCACTTACTGTCCCATTGGATTAAGTTTTTGATTAGTACCCCTAGTTTACTGATTATGTTTTTAGTTTTCTTTTTTGTTAATTTCAAATTTTTGAAATAACCATTCTTGTATGTAATCACGGTAGCTATTGCTTCGAGAACATTTCATACAACTGTATCTTGAATGTTTTACTGCTTATCTTTGCAACCAAAGAACATGGTGGGAGATCCAAAGAACTATATCAAATTCACCGAGTGTGTTTTGTCATTAAAATTTTGGGAATTTGCGTTCAGTAGCCTCAATATGTGTTTGTATTCTCATGTATGTTTTCCTGTTTCTACTCTTGGCTTTTATTATTGTTTATTGTTGTTTTGCATTTTGCAAAGTACACGTTCATATAATTGTCATTATTGAATAATTTAAAACTCTTATTTTTAATCCTCCCAACTTGTATTGACCATTGTTCGTTACAAGTTTCTTTTTAAACGTGCGCGTTTCGGAACCACTGTTTCTGAAATCAGAACCAAAAAAGTTCACTTTTTGTTTAGAATGTGACTTAATAAAACAAAAAGGTGCAATACTCTATCTAAAGCTTTGGTGAAGACAATTGCCTTAACATCTGCGTATTTCAGTGTATAGGTAGATAGAAGGCTCCCTGGTGGTTAACTTAATTGGCCAGTTTTCAAAGTCTTTACTTTGCTTTTGGGATTGTGATTTGAACATGGGGATCGGTTTGTGTTTGATTGGAACAGGAACGTAATAGAGGATAGATACAATTTCATCTTAGTGTGTTCGTTATATAGACTTTCTTCAATTTCCTCTATACTACCAATGGCCACATTTGTACATACTTAACAATACACAATGTCAGTTCATAACCTTTAACGGAAAAAAATATCTAAACATACCTACCATGCTTACAATTAAGGAGCAGATTTATTTCATAGCAATGAGTTTTTACACTCGATCAAAAGTAATTCAAATGGATTCTCCTTGTTTTAAACACTTATTATGATAATGACGATTATTATGTTTTTTTTTACTATAATTAATTTGAAAATAATGTTGCGTTTTATATACAACGTACATATGATGTTAAAAAAATAAGAATTTTAGAGATTATATTAGATCCTTATATGAAGTTTGTTCTAGAAAACAAGGAATGTATTTGTTTAAAGATAATTTTTTCATCAACAGGGTTATGTCTTTGTTTAGATGTAGGTTTACATAATGCGGTTATCTGATTTCTCTATCTTTAACATTCCTTTTTTCTGCAGCAACTTGGCATCTTTCTCTGCATATGTCATAATTTGTGTCTGATTTCACCTGCTATAAATGTCTATGTTGATTTTTAAGATAAAACGAATGAAATTAACCAATTTAATTTTCTGTAAAGCGTCTACAGAATACACATACAAAATTCAAATATAGAATGCTGAAGCTGAGTAATGTTGTTGAACCTATATCCTTATATTGTTGATTCTTTTAAATGTTTTACGTGTGATTTTCTATCAATTAAATAGAAAATTATCAGCCCATATAAGCAAAACAAGTGACAAACAATTAAATCAAGCACTCCAGATTAACCTCTAGTAGTTGAGAATACTTTGAATACTCAAAAAGATGTAGATCATGCAAGTTCAAGATGTCACGTGTATTGCAATGAAATTGTCAGAGTACCACGTGATAAATACCCTTTCATGTTCATCAGAACGATTTAGAAAAAGTTAACATCGAAATTTACCGGAATGACGTCATTTTTACAGGAAAACACAAACTGAAGCGATTCCACAATTGTTCCACAGAAACGCTATGGGGTATTACGTGGTACACTGGCGAACCCCATTAACATAATTTATTTTGCAGTGTTACTTTGTTGTTGCTTTTCAAATCAGTATCGTTACAAGTATTGTTTTTTTTCTTGTCTAAGTCTTGTCTAGTTTGACTGTTTTATCATTTTTATCATATTTGTTCTTGGTTTGCGCTAGTTTTTGCTCAATATATATTTTTCAATTTCACACTGCTCTCTTGTTCAATGGAAAAAGTGGTTAAGTTCTTAAACTTTTAAAGATAACAAAAAACCCTGACTATAAGTCTGAAACTTAAATGTCAATAACATTGATTTTAGGATCATAAATTAAGGAGACGAAAATCCAAAATCCAAAACGTCTTCTTGATCACTAAGGTAAGAGTTGACCAAATAAAGATAGTTTCAAAGACCAATGTATAGATCAAAAGAAATTTACCCATAAACAACATAGATATTGTAAAAATGTAGAACCAAAAATTGCCATCTCTTACCGCATTTATAATCGTCACTGTACTTTATATATAGATCAGAATCAGGTGACCTTCTTACCAGTTTTCCGAAGTGTACATTAAAATATCAGCATTGCTTAGTACCAAAACCATTAATTGGGGTGGGTAGCGAAAGTGATACGGTTGGTACAAACATCGATTGTAACAAGTGATATTGTCTTAGTCTATAACATTAGAATAATGAGCCAGTTTTCACTGATGTGTTGTCACCGCAAAAATTCCATTTGCTTGAATAAGAAAACAATTATTAAGTTGTCTTGGCGTGGTTACAAAATGGAATTTTAATTTTGCTCATCATTATCTTATATTTCCGTTTTCTCCATTTAAATAATTGATTTAAGTGTTTAAATATACATTTAAATATTTTATATACCATGTTTTATTTACATTAAACTTAATTTGAACTCTTTCTGTAATGAAATACACATTTAAAACAATTATTTGCGGAACTATAATTTGTTACATCAGAACTTCATGGCTACTGGAATAAATAGAGAGCGTAATTATTATACTAACAATTAGAAATGTATTAAAAAGAACGGTCTGGGATCCACACTGTATGATACTTTATATGATAGCATTTTTGTTTTAAAGTTTGGTACTATTTGCAAATATTTCCATATTTCCATATTTCAATATCTAAATTTTCATTATATTTTAAACCATAAATTTGGTTAATTTGATTTGATTAAATTTAATTATTTACATGTTTATTTATATGTTACTTTACGGCAATATTTTTTCAGAACCAGGTAAATTAAATCACAACCTTTAGCGACAATTAAAAGTCATATAGAATATGAACATTTAAAAATATAGTCACACATATTTTAGTTGCCATTTTAAACAATATATAAAACATAAACAAATTAATTACATTTATTAATCAATATTATATACAGTAGTCGTGATGTCTAAAAGTACACTTTTGATGTTTACCAATCATTTAACCAATAACCACAAATATTAACCACACACTTGATATAATAAGTCGCCTACTCTTTACACACCTTTTAAATAGTTCATATCCAAATTCTTGATGACGTCACATTCTTCTGAATACGAGTGACGAAATCTCGATGATATTAAAAAAACTTGCAAGGTGAGATGGATAAACATACAGTTAAGACATCTTTGACCATTGGCGAACATGTATTTCTATAAGGAAAATCTTTAATAGTCTAATGAAAACAAACATACTAATCCATGTCCAAACCAAAGTCCCAAAGGTGGAAAATGAGAAAAACACGTGAATTTTCACCAGGGAAGCGAGACCAGGTGCTCCTGAAGGGTAACCACCTCTTGTTTAGCTAGCTTCACCCGCCACGTGCGTAATCAAAATTGAGAATGAAGGGAGATATTTATGGGACGTCACATATATCCAGGGTAATTTTGGATACAGAGACATTAACCACAGACTTGATATGATAAATCGTCTACTCTTGACACGCCTTGATAGTTGTTCGTGGTATGTGTATACTGCATAATCCATGATGACATCACATTCCACTGAATAATAGTGACGAAAATTATTGCACTGCCCAGAACACTGAAATAGTAAAATAAAATAAAATATAATAAAATGTATAGTGACAATTTCTAAAGAAACACAATTAAGATTAGTTTTTACGTATGTTTGCTTTTGTATTAGCCAAAACAAACTTCTAATAAAAACAAGCATACTAATCCATGTCCGAATCACACCCCAGAAGAAAAGTAAAAAAGTAAGGTTAGACTCGTGAACTTCCACCAAGTAAGACCAGGTGCTCCGAAAAGGGTAAGCACCTCCTGTTAAAGGCCTTTTGTCTACAAAGTACATTTCTCATTTCCGATGTGTGGTCTGTGTTACACAGGTTTGGCTGAATATAATTATTTAATTGACCAATAGCCACAAACATCAACCTCAAACTTGTCATGATTAGTCGGATACTATTGGCGGCATTCCTTTTATTGATCAAGATATGCGTCTACGACATGATCCTTGATGACGTCACATTCCTCTGAATAAGTGTAACGAAATAATTGAAATATGCCAGTTGGGCGAGAAAAAAATAGAACAGCCCCCCCCCCCCCCCATGACCATTGACGAGCAAACTTTACTATAAGGAAAGTATTAGGTCTTAAAAATACTAAAACGTATAATTACGTTGTTTATTTACAGTAAAACGTGTAAAGTGACAACCTCTATAGAAAGACTACCTGTCCTTACAGTTAGGAAAGTAGGGTTGCTTTATTTGTACTAACATAACCTATATATAATTTTCGTATGTGTGCTTGACTGTTCTTTAAAATATCAATATAGTATGATATATCACTAAAAGCACAAATAGGAACTAATTCGTAATCACGTATTTGTTTCGTAGGTGGCAGTTCCGCTTCCGCCGTAATATCCATGTAACTGACACCTTACGTCTAAAATGACAATAATGCAAAAGGTGTGTGCCCTTCTTGTTCAATGATATGTAATGCTATTTTTTACATTTTCTATTTTATTTTTTTTTTAAATTTTAATATTTCAATTTTTGTTCCATTATAGTTTTTCAAACGCTTTTTGATATTATTTTTCCTCAATTTTATTAAGTTGTTTGATAGCATTAACGTTTATATGAAAATGATTAAGTATCTTTTGCCGCAAGGATTTTAAATAGTCAGATCTTTTCTGTAATTTATGTATGAAAGAATTGACTCTTGAGGTCATGTTGTCATTGAGGAACACAAAGACATTTGTATTTCTCAGTCATGGTGATGCCAGTTTTGTTTCTTGCTATGGTTGTAAAAGTGCGCCGATTTATTGTTACAAACTATAAATTGAATTATGAACAAATTATTAACAAATGTTCTTTTTGTTATTGTTAAATGAACAAATTGGCGATTGGATTATACGAGATGAAAACAATTTTCCTTTATGTTTTTGAAAAAATGAAAGAATTTTATATTTTATTTAAGACACTAAATTGAATTTTTAAGAAATGAAAATAATTTTCCTTTTGTAATATAAAAAAAGAAGAAATTATCATTTCTTTGTAAAAATAATTTTATTTGTTTCATAATCAGTTGTCCGTATACCACCAAGTTTTAAATAATGTGTAACTCTGTTTGGTATCAAACCGATTCTTGGCACACCTTACAGTTCCTGATTATGTAACATACACTACACCTTAATGACATAATTATCCTTTAAGCCAGAGTGACGACATGGGTATTAAAAAGGATGGGGTAAAAATAAAATAAAATAAAAAATGAAAATAATAATAATACGATAAGAAACTTTTGTTTTTTATTGGAATTACACTGAAATAAATTTTTATATTTTTGCCTTCAAATTTATTGTTTACACATTTTTTTTGTATTTTTTTTATTCTTAGTAGTCAACTGTCGGTTGACAGTATATTACATCGTGTTCTAGATGTTCTTTCCGTATTCAATTATGGTACAAAATATGGAACGTTATTTTTCATATGTACCCATTTATTTTGAATATGAAACAAAGTAAAACCCGTATAGGTAATATGGACTATATAGACATATGGACTATATAGAGACATATGGACTATATAGAGACATATGGACTTTGCAGACGAACGGTCTTTATGAAGAGGATGGCTTTGGTTCAGATATATAGAAAGTAGATTACAATCTTAACGAACCCGTTTTTTTAAATAAAGGTGGTCGCTATAACATGTTAAACTGTTTTGTTAAACTTGGGTGTTATTTTTTCATTAGTTTGTTTTGCTTAAAGTTTTTTGTTTTTGTTTTTGTCTTTTTGTCCAAATCAGAATGTTTGTATTCTTCAAACTTTTTTTGATATTTTGTTTTTTAATTTTTTGGTTTTGATTATTGACTATTTTGTTCAACTACAGTGTCTTATATTTAGAATTCGTTTACACGTTTGATGGAATCGTTTAAAAATGCCAATGTTGTCATAGTTTCTTCACACAAGCGATAGATGTTATGATATGGTTACGTTCAGGATAAACGTAACGACCATCTGATGGTTAACTTATGTCGTTCAATTTCGGACTGAACATTTGGTCACTTGTAAACTTTACAATGGTCATCAAGAAAACTATCATGACCTAATTCTTTAGTTTATGCTCTTGACATTACTTCAGAAAGAATTCGCATGACGAGTAAGATTAAATAGGAGATAGAAAAATGGGGTCATTTTAGCTTCTGGTCAATTGACTATTTGTTTTATCTTTATTTTTTGCTACTGTAAATAGGCGTAAACGTATTTTTCCTGAAAGTTACATTCAGAAAATGTTTCCCTAGTTTGATGTTGTAATGAAAAGTTATAAAATCGTTTATCACGTGACATTAAAATGTCCTTTTTGAATGATAAGCTTAATCCATGTCGCGATATTTTGACCCATATCTAGAACAGTATCGAGTGGTTCAATAAACCCCTTCAATATTTAACGTACATGCTTCACATCGAACTAAGTACAAGTACTGGTAATGATTTTGTTGTAGTGACCGTACGATAAACAGTCACTTCAAAATGCACTTACCGTGGGTGTTAGAACTACTCCATATACGATCATATGTTACTGTATATTAAATTCTAGTTGGAATGCATTGGTGTAAATTTCATTTAATAATCGATTTTTTTAAACGTGTGGTCAGAGTTTGAATGAATTGATGTAAATTTCATTTAATAATTGATTTTTTGAAACGTGTGGACAAGTTTGTTTACATATAAACACCCTGAACAGAAATTCATATTTAAGCGCTTGAAATGCATATAATGAAAAAACCTTTCCTTATATGGTAATTATTTCCTGTTGGTAGTACGTGTTAACGTGAGTTTTTTTTTGTTTTAGGCGTAGTCAGAAAATAAACTTGTAGTAATAATGTATGAATGATTTGTTTTAAAATTTTAAATCATTTTGTTTATTAAATCAATGTTTAAAAAAATGAAAACAAACAAGTAGTAACTGTTTCAACTTAATAAGAAGTTTATGTGATGCGATATATGGGATAGAAACAACAACAAACAACTTACATAAAATAAAGCATCAGTATAAAAAGTACATACAGCATTTTTGCAGAGACTTTGTTCTTTATTATTCAAAAAAGGTTTCTTAACTAAATTCCTGAGGAACAGTACTTTTCTGCACTATATTATTAAAAACAAACATACCTTTTCATGTCTGAATCACAATCCGGAAGCAAAATAAAAGCAAACATACTAATTTATGTCTGAATCACAATCCAGAAGCAAAATAAAAAACAAACATACTAATCTATGTCTGAATGACAATCCAGAAGCAAAATAAAAACTTTGAAACTGACAAGTAAGGTTAAACATGTGAACTTCTACAATCCAACTTTTTCTAAAAAATTTTCTAGCAAAGGAAATAAAGAGTATTACATGTTTTTGTGATATCATGAGGCTTGGTTTTGAATGTGAATTTATTGGCAACTGGTTGCAAAGTTAGAGGGTTGATTGAGAGACAACCATAACACATGCAATTTACTTACAGCAGTACCCATCACAACTAGGGAATTTTATAATCAGTCGTCTCAATATATATTTGTTTTCTTGTCTTGTTTGGATTTTTATCATTAATTACTGTTTAGTGTGTTAAGGTACGTTTGCTATTGCATGTACGTGTTTTTCAGTTGTAAATTACTTTTTTCTATTTCCTCTATTTCCTATATATGTGTGGTTAACACATAATAAAATAATCAATAATCCAACTACATAACAATATCAGCCTAGTTTCAGCCCCAAAATAAAAAAAACCAATATGTTTGAAATCACGGTATTTGTTTATTTTTTAAAATCATTTAATTTTATATAATTTTGATGCCGTTTGATTGTTTTCCGAAACGGCCGTCTAGTGCTGTAAAATTGGTATAATATGTAATTGAAACGCCTGAGCCGATATCTCTGCTGGTGGCTGGTGCCCCGAGAATATCAGAAACTCAGTAGGCAATAATTTTGTATTATTGTCAGAAATATACTATAATTGCCTAAATTTCCTTAAGTTAAAATTTGAAATTTCTCAAAAAACTGAGGTATACTCCCTCATGCAAAGTATTTCCTTGGCTTAATTTGGTAAATATATTTTGGTCCTTTGAATAGCTTTTCAACATCTTAAAAATAATTTTGGTTTCATAATTTTGGTCCAAGCATCACTGATGAGGAATTGTATTCCAAAACGACCGTCTAGTGCTGTAAAATTAAAACTGGTATAATATGTAATAAGAATATTTATTCTAACATACAACCATTGGTATAAATTTAAAATTTAGCAAATGACGTAATTCTGTGTACAAACTGCCAATTTTTAGTTTGATGCAGTAATCGTTATCTCCAACACACAGGTAATCGCTTTCTTTTCCGGATAACCCGACCTCGCTTTCCTAGTTTAACATAATTTGTAATTTCTTTTATTTAACTTTAACCTTATTGCATTTTCTGCCTTTTTTAATATATGGGTTCTATTTCAAAGACATGAACTCAATTTGCAACCAATCAATGTATTGGGAACAGACAACAAGATCAAAACACGACACAATATATGTTAATGACAGGGCAAGTAATTATAAAACTGTAGTACTTGGACAGATGGATGCTTGCTTTATCGTTTATTTGTGCATTAAGGTAAACATCAATAGTTTGTTGTTTATGTGGTAGCATTATATAGCAATACCTTGCATATCTTGTATATTTTGCTGTTTTGTTTGCCTCTTTAAAATTACTACCCGGTTTCCTTCACACTCCCAAAGCTGACAATCTTTAAATAATATTCACTTGCACTGTATTATAATGTAAGTACACTCCACCCAAATCTTGAAAATTGTTCTTTGTTTTTTGAAACAGTGTCATGCTGATTAAAATGCATTTTGTTTTGGCGTATTCGCTATATAAAAAGAAAAGGAAATAAAAAACCCAGAAGAACAGACCAAAACGAATTTAACCATTATCAAATATGATATTTTAATGGCAAAATCATTTATGATATCTTATTGCAATTTCATGGCTAAGTAAGCTCCTTAGCACATTAATTTGTAGTTATAGATAAGAAATATTTTTGTCAACAGACGGTCTCCTACGATAAAGTGAAAATCTCTTGACGTATAAATAGTCCAACCTGAATGCCAGTGTTTATAATATGGCGATGTTATCTTTATTAAAATAAACAATATTCATTACTCAAAGATACGACTTTCATATTTGTACAGGTAAAAATATAATCTTGTTCGTGGGTGAGAAAGAAAAACTTTTGGTAGCCAGATATATGTTATTTTATCTCCTTTCTCTGCGCAGGTCTTCTAACAAAACCCGCCCATTCCAATCCCTATGATGCCCGGATGACGAAGCTGAAGCTGGAATGCCAGAGAGAAGAAAATAACATTTCTCCTTGATTATACAAAGATAAGACAATTAGATACCAGCGTTTTCAATTGAACTTGTTTACATAAAACTTTCACTACGCCCTTCTGTTTGACCAGCATTCTAACCAACATGAGCATCAATCTTAATATCCATCCGCCAGAAGGGTCACCGAGGAAGTTAATTAAAGGGTAAGTACATTATTTTGTACCTTCTTCTGTTGACTTTGGCTGATATCGTGTGTGTTATGCCTGCAGATTTGTAAAGTTTAACACTTAATTTGTACACACTATTAACAAATATCCGACCGTTTCTAAATTTGGATTAACATATTAGGGTTTTAGTTTTTTTCAAAAGTCTGATCATCATTGTTATAACTAGCATGTCTTTGTTTTAATAGAAGCTTAATCAAGACTAGACGCAGTTTTTAGAATAACAACAACTAGAGAAAAACGCAAAAAGGATTTTAGAAATACAAAATATCAGTGTTTGGATTTTAATTAGATTGTTTTGAGGTACTGTATGTACTAATAATTTTCAGATCTAAGGTCAATTAAGGTTATTTGAAAACTTCATAACGCAAATCATATTACCATTGCCACATACCTAAGAAAATACGGAATAATAATACCTATTTATAAAATGACTTTACGTTTGAGGTTAATTATCCTAGTAGACTACCGTCTTAATAAGTAACCAAATCATCAAGGAAAACAAACAATTGAACAAAGACCTCAATCGTGAGTTTTTTCGTTGTACTCCCTTGTTTTGATTTTAATAGACATTTTTCGTGATTTTTTGGTGAACACCTTTTTTTGCCTAGCCTAACTACGATAGATAACGGTCGGAATGATAATGAAAGTGAATAGATAGGATGGGTACTAGAAGATGTGCTGCTACCTGATTACGCAATAATTTTGTCATTTGCTTCTTGTGGGTGGAGGAGGTTTAATGTCGACGTCATACTTTATTTGTAATCTTTACATATATTAATTCTCTAAGTCGGATACACATTCAAGATAAAACAATATAACTTTGCATGCGGATTATTGGAATTGAACTTTGAGGATTTTTTTCGAATTATTTATTATAACCATTATAATTTTGTGAAATATATGTGTAAACGCTTCACTGATAGGACTTTATGTATATGGACGCAATATCGCAAATTTTGTTAACATTTAAAGAAACTTGGAAACACTTAACTTATTAGATATTTATATATGAGTGAAAGTGAAGATAGTTTTTACATTAACAGATTTGGTAAATATAAAATGGTATATACCATCAACGATATGAACCAAGAAGAAAAACAGTACAAACAACTAAATGTGAGTATTTTATATTTTTGTTAGAAAATTCAATCAACGACAAATATATCAATCCATGTTTAAATTACAACTCTAAATTCAAAAGCAATAACTTTAAAAATAGTAAAAAACCTAAAAACTGGAAAATTAAGTTACACACGTGAACTTCTATCACCAAAGATATGAACCAAGAAGAAAAACAGTATAAGCAGCTGAATGTAATTATTTGACATTCTTTGTGAGTACATCTTAATTATCATAAAACCTACCTGATCCATTTACAAATCACATCCCCAAAAGCAAAATAAAAAAAACCCTGGGAAATTGAGTAAAACACATGAGCCAGTGAAATGGGTACGGGTCTGAATTATCTATACTACTTATACTTATTTCATTTCTTCTTTTAACTCCATATTATAGACCATTTTGTTTTTCTTCATTCAGTTGGAATATTATGTTTATTTTGGCCTTTTCATTTTATCAATTAATAAACAGTAAGATAAGAGGTAGTTTCAACCATTAAACTTTGTTTCTTCTTTTGTTAAGCAAGTGTAATCAACAATTTTTCATCTCTTACAGCAAATTGACTGTAAATTAACAAACTATAATTTTTTCAACTTCTTTAACTGAATCAATATGTTTTAATTCTAAAATAATCTAATTATTATTATTTACATTCACAAAATTTAAAACTAGAACAAGGATTTTCATTTTTATCGATGGTTCACTCTTTGGCAAAGTTAATATTTACAATTGTGTAAATTTCAAAATACAAAACACCTCTGGATGTGGTTTTGTCACCAAATATGCCAGTTCATCATTGAGGTTTTATAAACAATGGTCTAGACAATAGAGATCAATTGCTCTTTCGATTGAACTGGAAAAAAACAATGCTTAGCATTTAATAATTATTTAAGTTCAGAAACAAAGGTACATTCCCAATGAAATGTTTAAATGCGTAATTAGAAAATAAAAACAAAAGGAGCGACAACGACAACACAAAAATATCTTTGAAACGGAACATTAATAAAATAGATTTATTCAACTACCAAAGAAATATGCATCCCTTGAATTTAAAAAGTGTTAAATGTTGAAAATAAAGAAAAATTTGTAACTGAAACACGGAATTGGCAAATAACTAAAGAAACTAAAACTATGACATAACATAAGTTAACAGAAGAAATCTAAAAGGGAAATATTAAATTCATGGTTTAAAACGCACACAAGCCCTACAAGTATATGTTAACCATTAAGCATAAGAAATCATATGATAATTTTATTTGTGATTTTACAAAGTTTAATAATGTACTGCTATGATGAACTATGACTCTAAAAAGCTACGTAAAAACATTACATTTTTTTCGGGTATGCAATTCAACTTTGGATCAGTATGTCTGTTGGTTATTTGTCCGAATGATACACGGAGGAAATTTGCAATGAATCGAATATTTTTTATGAATACTTAGTGTATTGTAAAGATTTTTCACATATATAATATTTTGATATTTTTAAGCTTTTGTGCAAATTCCGATACCTAAATTTAAAAAAAACCTGATCAGTTAAATCATTAATTTCTAAGTACTTTTAATATATAAAAAATTAAAATTAACTTCTTACTAAATAAGAAATGTATCAGGAACTCATTTAAATGATACTATGAATAGCAAGTGGAATTAAATTTAAAAAACTTAGTATATTCTTTAGTTGTGGTGAAAACAGAGTGTTAAAAATAATATAATAACATTTTTACAAATTGGCAAATCTTCAAATAATAGTTTTACACTGAGATAAGATTCTAAATTTTCTAGGTTTTTATTATTTCCATCTTTTTAGCTTTACTTTATCTGTTTTTTAATTAATACTAAGGTTAAAGAAGCTTTGTAGCTTGCATTTGTTTTTCATTCTTATGTCATCTTTTAATAAAAAGAAAAAAGTGTCTATGCTATGTAATGACAAAAATGAAATACATATAAAAAATAAATCAAAAAGGAAAAGAACGGAACTGATAACAGTTTATATTGAAATATCATCATCATCAGCAGCAGCAGCATCTTCTTCATCATCATCATCATCATCAGTAGCAGCGGTATCATCACAATTATCATCATTATAAGTAGCAGCAGCAGCAACAACAACAACGACAATGACAGAGACAACAAATAAGAACTACTGTACTACATCATCATTCTACTATAACAATTGTAAGCAGTGTTACCAGCGCAAACATTGTTTCTTTTTTCTTGATGTATGTGGTAGCTATGTCATTTAATTCAATTTAAATAAGAGCGCTAAACAGTATTTTACGTACATGTTCATGACAAAAAAGTGCATACGTAGATATTTGAATTGGAACTGACATGCCAAAACCTTTGTTATATATGTCATATCAATATATAACATATTTCTGATTCAATACCGTGTACATTTATTAATCGTCAGGAGGTTTAAAACATATTTAAAATTCTAACGTCGCTCATTTTGTATTTAATTTGGATTCTACTGGCCTATATGATGGCGCCATATTTAACTCGAATTCATACAAATCGTTAAACAATAATCTAAATAGCTATGTTACTAGATAGTGACTGTTTGTCCAGCCCTGCTACTCCAGAATATATATTGATGTGACTAATTTGCATCCGAAATATTAACTTCTGACCAACATAAATGTCAAATGTTATACGCATTTTATATTATGTAAATATGAAGTAGTCAAATATTTTATGTATTTATTCGACGATTATCTGTCTTTGTTTCAAATCATTTACCGATTTTGCCTTTCTTTATCTTAAAGTCAAGATAAACTTTAAAAATTTGGAATAAGGTAAATAAAAATAGAAATATTAACTTCTGACAAAACAAATATCAAATATTATATACATATTATATCATGTAACTATGAAGTAGTTAATATTTTATGCATTTCGTCGATATTTATATATTTACGAATTTTCTTTTCGTTATCTACATTAAAATTTAAGGGTATGATGAATATAATATGAAATATTAACCTCTGACCAACATAATTGTTTAGTTAATACGCAGAGGAATATTTGTCTGTTAAGAACGTGTATTGCTTTGCGTCTTTTTCGTTTAATGTGACCTATTGGTACCTGAAAAAATAATGTTTGACCAACATAAATCCGGCATATATTATTACAAAATATATCTAATTGTTAAAGCAACGATTTCGCAATGTTGTATTTGTTTAATATGGTGTCGTTTTTTTTCGTTTAATATGAACTTTTTGCATTTGAATGTTTTAATAACATAAATATAACTGACGTAATTATATTAAATCAAATTATATATTCTTGTAGAGACGTTTTAACAATAAAGTTTGTGTACATATTTGTAATATTTTCTATATGCACAATGCCTCATTCGTTCAATATTTCCTATTTGCACCTGAAAAAACAAAGTTTTGGTTTCAAAAATGATATATATCATACCAAATTAATTATTAATATATGTAATTTTACAACTAATATTTGGCGATGTCTTTTTCGCTTAATAATATAGATTTGTATATGAAAAATAAACGTTTGATCAACATAAATGATATGTAGTATACCAAATTATATGGTTGTAGAGACAACGTTAATATTTGTATGGTATTGGCATTTCTTTGTTTCAAATAATTGACATATTTTTCTATCTTAATCTCAAGACAAATAATTGATAATTTGCAATCGAAATATCAATCTCTGGCTAACATGGTTCTAATATTAATGTAGTAGCAAGCGCTTTGATATCAAACCGTTGTATTTGTTTGACATTTGCATGAACTATTTCAATCAAACATTTCAAATAAAATGGCCAATTAGGTGAAACATGCTTACTTCTACCATGGAAATGAGGCCGGATGCTCCTGAAACCAAACGTGAAAATCAAAGAAGCATGAAACTTTTGGTCGTCAATAATTCCAATCATTTCCCGATTTTCTTTTACATTTATTTTGTTTCATAGTTCTATTTTGCATCCGAAATATTAACTTGTCAGCACAAATGTCACATGTATATTACGTAAAAATACATGTGTGGTAACAAATTGTACGTATTAATATGTTTTTTTTTGTTTTAAATACCCTTGTAATTCACTTTTAGTGTGCAGGATATTTAATTATTTCAATGCATTTCTGCCTACATAATTAAAAAAATGATTTGAAGGAAATGATTGATATGTAACAAATAATATTTGATACTGCATGTTTGTGTTTGTAGAAAATTAATGTAATCAAAAACAAACATACTAATCCATTTCCGAATCACAATCCAGAAGCAAAGTAAAAACTTTGGAACTGACAAGTTAGGTTAGACACGTGAACTTCCACCAGGGAAGTGAGGCCGGGTGCTCCGGAAGGGTAAGCACCTTCTGTTAGCTACACCCGCCACATGTGTAATCAAAATTGTGTGAAAGGAACATGGAACTATGAGACGTCAAATATATCCAGGGCAATCCTGGACACAGAGACATCAAATTTATCAACAATACTGTGATGACGGCCATAAAACTTTTTGAGGGCCTTGATAAGCCTAGGCTTGCAATATCCCTGAGTCAACAATTTATTTGCAAGCAGCCTACTTCGTTGTACAAATTGTAACCTATTTATATTTAATATATGTATTCCGGGTGTAAATAAGTCAAATATGGTTTCTCAATAGCGAAAACTATTTTTGTTGTTCATTGAAATTTTATATTTCAACTAAACATATTCTTTTGGTGAGTATTTGCCTTCCTAACTAAAACAAATTATAGACAACTGGTTTTAAAATACACTGTCTTCCATTAATTCTCATTCATGTTTGAAACTCTTCATACCTTAACGGGATGGTAATCATTTAAGAAATTAAATTGTTGAAGACATCTTTACGTTAAGCTGAGTGTTTTCTCCATTTTAAAAATATTTTTTTCTTCAAATTTTCAGAAAATTCCAAGAAAATTCATTTTCAAGGAATATATCATTGCAAACATTTAGATCAAGATGAGATATCACTTTCAAATACTATTTCGATTCTATTAACAAAATTTGACATGATAAATATAACGTAAACCTAAGGCAAATATAAATGTGTATCAAAAACAAACATACTAATCCATGTCCGAATCACAATCCAGAAGCAAAGTAAAAACTTTGGAACTGACAAGTTAGGTTAGACACGTGAACTTCCACCAGAGAAGTGAGGCCGGAAGCTCCGGAAGGGTAAGCATTTCCGGTTTAGCTAGCTACACCCGCCACGTGTGAAATCAAAATTATGTGAAGGGCACATGGAACTATGAGACGTCAAAAATATCCAGGGCAATCCTGGACACAGAGACATCAAACTTGTCAACAATACTGTGATGACGGCCATAAAACTTTTTGAGGGCCTTGATAAGCCTAGGCTTGCAATATCCCTGAGTCAACAATTTAATTTCGTTGTACAAAGTATATCATTTTGGATGCCAGTGTATGTGGGTGCCAATGGTACTATTACCACAAATGTAACATTTAAGTAATTGTTTAAATATAATCAGTAGTTCTATTACGTGTTTGTCTGCTCTTGTTTGACAGTTTTTACACTAAATTATATTGTGTAGTGTTTTGGTTGCATTTGTCTTGTTTCAATATTTGGCCGTCATTGCAAAATTGTTGACAAGTATGATGTCTCTGTAATTTGATCCGATAAATTTGACGTCACTTAGTTCCGTGTTCCTTTAATTCTTAATTTTGATTTGGCATAGCGGGTGTAGCTAGCTAGACAGGAGATGCTTACCCTTCTTACTTTCCTGGTTGAAGTTTAATTTCATTTGCCCGTTTTCAGTCTTATTTTAAAAGAATTAGACATAAATTCTAATCAGTCAGTTAATTCAAAATATATTAATCTATGTGCCTCTAGACATATAGGTTTCTAAATATTTTAATTTGAAATATATGACATTTTATTACATTTCTGAAAACTTTCATTTTTCATGACAATTCATCAACATTATTTTAACAACATTTCCTATTTATGATGTTTAATTATATTTATGATATTAATTACAAGTTTAAAGACAGATATCTAAAATTTGCAAGACAGGCATATATTGTTGGCCAGTTCTATCTCATATATACCCCATTCAACGACCACTTAATATTAGTTAGTGTCAGATCATTTAAAAAGAAAAACACTGTGGGATTTTCTCTTTTTTCATTTTTGCCATCAAACAAAATAATAGATAACTGATTAGCACAATCAAATATATGTATATACAAAACAGAATAAGTATTTTGACACATTGAGGTAAGTATCGCGTACAACAAAAAAGAAGACCAAAATATTTATCATCTCCAATTTGCTATGATATATCAAAAACAAACATACTAATCCATGCCCGAATCACAATCCAGAAGCAAAGTAAAAACTTTTGAACTGACAATTTAGGTAAGACACGTGAACTTTCACCAGTGAAGTGATGCCGGGTGCTCCGGAAGGGTAAGCGCCTCCTGTTTCGCTAGTTATATACATTTATCAAATCATGAAGAGGTCTTCAATAGGACTCCAATTGTTCTTCCCAAAGAGTGACTACCAGTATATGCTATCTAAGGTTACAGAATGAGCGGCAGAATTAAACTGGATAAATAAAATATTTTTAATGGTTTTTAACTGTTTTCTGAATGGTTTTGTAAAATAAAATGCTTTCAAGACAGTAAACATTTAAACATATAAACTATTTTTGTCTTTTATTCCTTTTTATAACTTTTGCTGTGTGTCGTTCAGGATTGGTTAATATAGTTGATATTATTTGTCTTGCATTCTTTTTAAATTGTCCTTCTTTATGGGATCTGCATCAACGTTTACTTTTGTCTTTCTCATCTTGTCATTCTCTCTCGTAAGGAGCAAGCTGCTCGCAAATAAATCGTTGTTTCAGAGATATTTCAAGCCTAGGCATATCAAAGCCCTCAATATTTTTTATGACCGTCATCACAATATTGTTGATGAGTATGAAGCTTCTGTATCCAAGGTTGCCCTGGGTATATACGAGTACAATGTGTTTTCCCTTTCAGAGCAACCTGTCGCCCTTCCCTGGTGGAAATTTGCATCTTTAACATCTAAGTTTACCAGTTTTCAAATTTTATTTTGCTTTTTGAATTGTGATTTGAACATAGAACTATATGTTTGTGATTCATTCATTGAAGCATTGTTGACAGAACAGAAACAGAAAAAAAAGATTTGAGAAATTTATTTAGCTGAAAGACCATTTCAATCCCAAATCTTTAAAAGTAGTTCTTTTTTGTGGCAGGCATACCGAATCCTGATGATTAGGTTCATTTTTATGTCATTTTCTACTTACTAAGAGTCATTGTAAAACATTTCAAAAGATAAAAAAAGTAGTTTATAAAAAACCACACCAAAACTAACAATGCATACCGTTGTTGTGCTTATGACTACAGAATTGTCAAGATGTCGAAAATATTGATTATAGTGGGTGTCTATATTTTTTGAATCCTTAAACGAGAGCAATGTTCTAAATACACATACCAAATATCACTCCAAAACGAAATAACTCTAAAAGATTAAAACTGTAATATTCAAAACATTTACTCTTATAGATAACACTATTATAAGTGGTCTTAATGTTTCTGAATTATAATACCATTATTTGTTTGTAATACAGACGTAGTACCAAACACGTATTGGTCTTTAAATGGTCCTACCTTAACTTCCAAAGACCTGGCTAGCAGAAGCGAGGGAGGATCAGTTTATATAGGGATCAAGAAAATGTATACTTGCTTTAAAACTAAAGAATTTATCTCCATTTTAATCAAACTTTAATTCATGTTAGATCTTATACTGGTCATAGTTATTCCACTTTTTGACATATATTTAACTAAGTGGGTCTTAGGTCTTGATAAAATGACCGCTTTATTTTAACCCATAACCCATGATTACTTATATTTTACATTATACAAAATTAAATGCAAGGTTCATCATGTATCTAGAAAAGATACATTGGAGTAAATTAAATTTAAAATTAAAATTTTGAAAAAATAGGGTGTATTGAAATCGGGAATAAACATTAACTATTGAAATATAGAATAAATTTATTTGAATGAATGAATAATTACATATTATGTCAGTGTTAATTTTATAGCACTAGACAGCTGTTTTGGAATACAATTCCTCATCAATAGTGTTTGGACCAAAATTGTGATACCAAAGTTTTCAAGACATCGAAAGAATATCCAAAAGACCACAATATTTAACCAAATTTAGCTAAGAAAATACTTTGCATTAGGGGGTATATCTTAGTTTTTGAAGATCTTCAGATTGAAACGAGCAAAAAATTTAGACTGTAGTATTTTCTAACAATACAAAAGCATTGCCTACTAATTCATGATACCATCGGGAATGCTAAATCCACCGGCAGAGATACTGGCCCAGTGGTTTAAAGTACATATTATACCAGTGTTAATTTTACAGCACTAGACGGTCGTTTTGAAATTAAATTCTTCACAAAATAATAAGATGAAATAAAATATAGCGAATTAAGACAAAATAATTAAGACTTTTAGTTGCTTGCACTTGAACAGGGAGCCGTTCAAAACTCCTGCTAGATGTTGATCATTACTATTGGTTTTACTGTTCTAAACTTACTGTATGCAAAAAGATGCCAAATTATTTTAGATTTTTCTGTAAAATCTTTAAAAAATCTATAATATTATCGGATAACATATTTGTTATAATAATTATATTTACTTTGCGTCTTTCTCATTACCTGTGTAATAAAACCTATTCGCATTATCACACAATTATTGTCATGCAGCGCGCAACCGGCAAATACAAGATGTAATGAAAACATCAGGTCACGCCAACTCGCAGGAACATCAATATCACGTGATAACGTAGTCTATTGACATAGCAGTCACATCTAGTAGCGTTACATAATTTGACGTGTTGTATACGACGGGAATTTGAAATGTAATTTCTATTAGAAGACAAGGATCATCTGATTCAAGATGTATGTATTTGTAAATATACCTTGGTTAGTTGAGATATAACAATAATGGTAGTACAACAGGCCAATTATTCCAGACAAATCGGCTAACGCATCATAACGCGCGTTGCATTAGTTCAATGTTGAAGTAACTTTATCATAACTTTATTCTTGATTATCATTATTTGAAAAACGCATAATAAATAAATAAATAAATTTATAAATAAATACAAATATATAAATTAAATTTTAAAAAATGAATAAAAAAGGGAAAATTTAACAAATAATAATAAAAAAAAAAAAAGAAAAAGTAAGCAGTTGAAAGTTTAAAAGATCACGGGAGGTTAAACAATGACGCCTTTAGACTATACCACTAATGAGATATTTCACATTCTTATTGCATGTTAAATCGACAATCACTGGTACAATATAACCTATGATAAGGGTTTGACACCAAGGAAAGTAAGCGTTATGTAAATATATCAGTAATTATCTATATATTTAAATGTCGTGTTTTTAAAGTAGTTTTCCTTATATCCCCACCAAATAAAATTAATCAAAATTGTAATGTGTTTTAACGGCGGGGTTGTCATGACATCACTGTCTGCTTGTCTTTCTTACTCATCTTCGTGAATGTGCATGCGCGTGTTATTGTTTGCATGAGGGATGTAAAACAAGATTGAGTTTAGGGATAACAATGCGATATTTTTTTAAGAGTCATATTATTTAATTTATTCATTACATATTTACAATAATCGATTTATTAAATAATCAAATATCACCTTCGAGATACCATAATCAATATGCTTTAGAAGGATGTTATGGACGTTATTGGAAAAAAAACTTCTTTAAAAACATATTTTATTCTGATCCATTTCAAATTATTTAAGTAATGTCATCCAAAAATCATGACAAAAAAGTGTATTTTTCCCGAAAAATGCTTGAATGAGAATGATATGGCATTTTATCATAAAAATGATTAAACTAATTAATATTTGCAAAACAAAAACTTTATATTTTGTAGAAGATTTTTTTTCGGGAAAGCCAATACCCTAAACGATAGTAATACTTCATATAAAGAGGTCTTATTATTCCATTGTTCTCGGTACCTGAATTTTTTTACGCAACGACAAATGTTTTTGAATTGAATAAAGAGGAAATTATGTTTATAGCAATTGTTGTCAGCCACAAATGCTGTCTGGTTTAGATATTTTAGTTTGTTACTTATAAATAAATATAAAAACATCAGTGACAAAACTTATCAAACTTTTTATAAGTTACAAAGTGACGTCGAGTAATAATTTATAATCAATGGGACCTTCAAAATTTAGGTTGGATCTGTTAGTTAACAAATCTTGAATGGGGCGTAAAATATAAATAAATCCACTCCACCTACTCCACTCCAATCTCTGTCATTCAGACGACTAAAATGAAATCATGTTTGGTACAACTTATGTTTTCTCATCTTCACCTATCCTACGTTACATAACGACTAGGCATCCCATTGTAAAACCACAACGGTGATTACGGTCAATGTCATTTGTAAGATGCTACAACCTGCTTGCAACAAGTGCATTTCCCAGTTCCACTATCTTGTTTGTTTACCGACATAAAAGCAGATTGCAAAATGTCAGACTTAGAGTTAAGAGGTTTTCACCGCTTTTGACATGTAAACATGTGTAAGCAGTTATGTAAAAACAGGTAGCACTTATGTAATGTATACCATCACAAGATACAGAGCTAAAGTGACTTGTTTGTCTGAAGCCACTTAAGGTACAGGAGATAAATATCCGTACACATGGATTAACTTTATGATAGGGAAAATTCCGCATCCAACTCCATCAATAGTTAATGCACTGATTGGCGTTTTTCGCTGTATAGATAAGATGGTTTTTCAATTTTGATTGGTCAAAGATAACTTAGTTGTTAGCGAAATAGGATAGAGCGATGTGAAACATTTTCAGTTGAACAAAAGAACGTTAATTTTAATATGACTAATACAGTTACACCTTGTTATAATGCACATTGATCAATTTTCCGCATCCGCGGCTTATAACCATAGTAAACACCGTTATTGCCTTAGTTAAACTTTGTTAAAATCCCTTCATTACCTCTGTCACCTTGCTTATCGTCAAATGCCAAGCTTATTCTTTTACGTATTTCTTTGTATGTCAAATACGACGCCAAAATATTACCGAATAAAGCTTTGTTCAAAATGAATGGACATTTTACTATATATGTGGTTTGCTTCAAGAAGAAGCGACGCGATAAAAGCAACAAAACATGGCACAAACGTCGCTTTTTCAACTTAAAAAATACCAGATTGTAGCCGAGAAAACCACTTATTTTAAAAAGTTCACATTAAGTTAACCAGTCAAAACAAACGAAGGAATACACTGTAAATTCAAAAACATGTAAACCGGTCAAACCAATGCATATTGTCTGAATTTGAATTTAAAGTTCACATTTTTTGCAATTTTGCAAGTTATGTCAGTAGTGATCATTCATAAAGTTACATGCACTTCTACATATTTTCTTTATGAATATGGTCTTGGCAACTGAGTGGTTTAAAGCGCTGAATTATAGAATAAAGAACCTGTCACAGCTTGGGTTCGAATCCGCTCGTTCAGGTCGTAGTGTGAGAAATTTTAGCAGTTCATATGCCGAAAAGGGGTAGAGTTCTCTGGAGTTTTCTGAGTTCTGCGTTCCTTCGCTATCTAAGAATGAAAGAATTTTGACTGGGGCGTAAACCACCATTACGTCACTCCATCCTCTATGTAGTCATAGTATTAGTATCCATACATTTCAATTAAAAAGCTATTTTGAAACGAAGTCGTAATAAGAAAAACAAAAATGATCAGAATTTTATTATTACGATTTTTAATTGTTCTTCAAACAAGGAAGAACCGGTGAATGCAAACATGGTGGGATAGATAAGCTAAGAATAGATACTGTTTTAATTCTTTGAAGGCATTTTTGTCATCATACTTATCAAAACTTAATCAATTTGTTTGGGGGTTCTTCCGCACGACTTTCGAACTAAGCATCCGTAATCTGTTTACTTATTAAATAGAAGTGTACCTTCCCGCCTAGCTCAAAGTAAACCATCATCTAGCGGTTTGTAAAATGAGTAAACAATACGTCATTAGTTGTTCCTCGTGATTCAGATATTCAGATTTCACTTGGACGAAGTTAAAGTTGTCAGTTTCTCCAATCTTGAAGTAAATTCCTTCATCTTTAGTGACACACTGATGTAGGATTAACGTATACAAATTAACACTTTTAAAATGTTTATTATAAACAATTTTGAGTTAAATTATGAAGAACAGAATGGACAAGCCATGGACTCCGACTAGATTAAGGAAAATATACGACGGTCTTGTGAGTATAATTGTCTTAGAAAAAAATCATCATTCGTTAACAAACACTATGCCAGTGGAGTGGGTTGATTAATAATTAATAATTACTCAATGGCGTTTTACGCCCCAATCTTACACTTGTAGTTCAGAGATGGTGTAGAAAACTGGAGTACCAATAGAAAACAACCGATCTTCGACAAGCGAACTGACAAACATCTCACACAATGATATGTCCAGAGTTGGATTCGAGCGTATGTTGCGTGCTTCAGACAACTCGGTCACAGTGGACCTGAACTAGGTTGCATTCTATGTCAGCAATGTCACGGCGATTCCATGAACTATTTTAAACTTTTCTTAAAACAGTAATCCGTGGCGATGTAACTAAGCAGTTTATTAATTTAGATCGTTACCGGAGAAATTATAAACAATATGTAAAACTATACACTTTTAAAAGCACGTGATAAAATATTTCAAAGATCTTAATTTTTTAAAATATTGTTTTGATTTTCACGTGACGTTGAAACTGCTTATAAACTAACGCGTATTTTCTTTTATATAGCTTGAGTTTAGTATTGCCATTTATTTTTTATTTCTTTCTTTCTTTATTTTCTTTCTTTATTTATTTATTTATGAAAAATTACTTTTGTAATTTTGTATTGTATTCACGTTCGATTTTGTCTTTTGACTTTTCTGTCGTTTCACTGAGTAATATGTTACTTTCCACTTTGAAATATCACGGTTTTATAAATCGTTACCAAACTTGGCATTCGTAACTTTTTTGGTGGTCAAGATGAATTTACTTTGTTGATTTATCGAGTCTTTTCCCTAATAGATATAGCAATGGTGATTTTTTTATACAATTTTTAAGTTAAGCTTTTTTAAATATTTTTAAAAATCCTAAAAACAGTACTTGAATAAATAATTAAATAAATAAATAAATAAATAAATAAATCAGGGAAATATTTTATGAATACTATTAACTTACTTACAAGCGACAGACTTGGAGGCAATTCTCATATAAGTACACGTCTTTTATGTCATAATGGTACATTAACATCATCAAAGGGAATTCCGTTTTTACTTAGATACGTTGATAAACTTAGTCTAATACATCTGAATTAAAACAAAAAAAATCTTTGTTTTCATTAACAAATGTGTATGTGTATGGTAAAGCCAATTTTACAAGTCTGGGTTTAAGAAATAACTGTGTACCGAATCTTCTTAAATAATTTCGGTTTTGTCAGCAGTGTTCAGGAATCATTTTAGAATGTAAACTTTATTTTAATTCATCTTTTATTATACGACTTACATTACAGTGTTATGTACATCTAGTTACTTGTAGTGAGGGAGACTTTGTGCATTACCGAAGGTTTCATCATACCCGCTAGATGAATGTCTCCAATCAAACTGGAGATGATAAAGGTCTTTGTTGTTCTTTTGTGACACGTTCTTCTAAGTTTATATTTCAGAATATTGTCTTTCTCTTTGTTTAAACTTGTTTTTATATTTCCAGGAAAAGGCACCACACACCGTCCCTAATGGTCCAGTTGTAAACAGAACAATCCCACTTCCAGTAGAAGGTGACACGACACCGTTAACAAAAGCCGATTCTCTGTACAGGGTAAGTCTTACACTCAGCTGTTATACTTTACTTTACTTAAGATACCTTTACTAGGCTTTTTAAAGACATGTGAATGGGTGCATATTAATCTTTGCACTGCGGTGTTAGTGTCGGCTGTACACCACATTGTTTAGGTAAAGTTATTTATGTAAAGTTTATTTTTATAAGTGCAGTTTTTTTATACCTTTTTATTTTTATTAGTACATTTCCATTGTAGTCCTTGTCTACATGTGCAGTGAAAAATATTAGGACTAGTATTTTGCGCGAACAATAGCATAAACAGTTATTAGTTGGACATGTCATTGCAATGAAAATTCTTAACAACATCATCCTGCCAAAGGTGCCATGCCGATGTCGAAACAGGTTATATAATAACCTAATAACTGATTTACTGATTATAAGCATTTGTAAAAAGTTCTATTTGTTTCAAATCGGCGATAAGACATGTTGTTTTTCAGACATGGAAGTTAATTTTGCATATTTTTCAGGTCGGTTCTGAAGGAGTAGTAAATCCAGCTTTTGTAACAAGTATGGATAGCATCAATATAGAAGGTCACACATGGAGCGATACGAGTAGTGACAACGTAAAAGACCCCTTGAGTTCAAAGGCGTCTACGCTCACCAGAGAGGTTCAGGAAATTCATGATGGCGCAAACTCAAGGTCATCAACATTGACACGTGACGACAAAGGAAGTGACGGAAAAACAAGTGACGAATCAAATAATATTAATAATAATAATGGGATATATTATGAACCTTTAAATGATCTAAGGGAACAAAAAAGGTAAATTATTTTAATCTCGTTTAAGACCGAATTAATTTTAAAAAAAATTCAACCCTGATTTTCAATGTTCGAGAGAAAAATAATATTTTTCTTTTTGAGTATCGCTACAATTTATTTTGGAAATCCAAAAGATTTTTTCTATTTTCTTTATTTCCCTTGCTTTATTACCAAAGCTCTTTATAACCCGATAAAACTGATTAAATATTGACATTAGATCCGGTATTTTGGTCCTTAGAAAATGGTATATGAAAAATATCGTACATAGTTGTATCAAGTTTTGAGAAAATTATATATTATGCATAGTCATAAAAAACCCTATTTTTTATTTTATAGTACACAAGATGTGGATAAAAAATTCACAGGAGTCAAACCATGGGATGTATTCAGAATATCTTCAAGAGACCGTTATAAGGGGACGTCAAGGTCATACGTCACCCTGCTTACAAAGATGGTCAAAGTTATCACCAGTATTTTTCTGACACTATTTATACTGACATCAACAGTTGTTAGTAAAAGTACTTTGTTACTTATAACTTCAAATATGTACACTAATGTTACTCTGGACTGTGAGAAAGCAGACGTTTTAGGACATGTCAAATCTTGCAGACGGGTCCCTCCCGACGAACCGTCAAAACCAACGTTCATACCGTCACAGAATGTTGAAGTTAGATGGGTGTGGGCGGCTCTAGTTGTCGTCTGCATGCCGTATATTTTTACAATGTTCAAATGTATATGGAGAATTTGTTTCAAGAAAACCAGACGGCCGGCAATGAGCGTTATGTTAATTGTAAGTATGACGTTTTTATCATTTCACAATAATGCTTTATGATATGAAAGAAAAGGGTTCTTAAAACCGAGCTTAGCAGAATGCGTCGCAAAAATATCAAAAACCTTTGTCTCCGGTTTGATTGGAAATGTATATATAATTAGTCATGAAAAAGCTTTCAACATAACATAAAATGACTACCAGTGATTCGACATCCCTAGCACTTCAATGAATTTTGAGCGGCATTATGAAGATGATACCGTAGTCTAAAAGTAATAACTGCTTATATATATTGGCCTGGTTGACCAAAACTCCGTTAGCTAAACCAACTTGTTCATGAAATTGGAATTAAAAAAGTTGTTATAGACATCAAGTATTGACTTAAATTGCTTTTTGTAAATATTATATGAAGTAATTTTTGAACATAATATTTTGCCCAAACACACACAAGATATAAATTTTTTTGCTTACCGACTGGCTTAGCTCCAATTTTATAACCAGTGGTCCAAATACTGGGGTTTCTTTTCTTTCCTTGTTTAGCTGTTTTAGTCAATAACTTTTTACCGTATCGTGTTGTGATTCGTTAGCTTCAAAGTTTTTACTTTATTTTATTTCGTTTTTACTTATTCATGTATGCCATTGTGATGTGAACATGTACCCATGTACCTGTAAGCTTCTTTTTGCTAAGTAACATTGTTTCTATGACCGTTCTGACAAATGTATTATTTATCTTTTAGGTTCTAGTTGTAGAAAGCCTTCACACAATTGGATTATGCATCTTTGTATTTTACGTTCTTCCAAACATAGACCCTTTAAGGGGACTGTTATTGACATTTGGAGCAGCTTTCGTCCCTTCGATTTTGAAAATGTTCGATAATCAAGGAGAAAAGGGAAGGAAACTTTATATTTTGTTGGCGGATGTAACAGCAATGCTGTTCCAATTAACAGTCTTACTCCTGTGGCCAATTAGAAACATACTGAAAGGGGAGAATTATGAAGAATCTTGGGGTATATTTGTTTCGTTCCTCCTAATTTCGATAGGATGGTGGGAAAACTACATTAACAAGTTCACAAATCTTGGTAGAATCGGCGTAACTCTAAAAGACCTTAAAAGAAACATTCGGCGTATGAGAACAAAGATTTATGCTGTAGTTGGTATCTGGAAAATAATTTTATCATTTAGTTTGATGACTGCAATGATGAGTAATTTCCAACTTTCGTGTGTAAAAGTTTTATTTTTTCTCGGAGACAATATGGCGTCTGAATGTCCTCATTTTAGTTCCCTTCAAGGAGACACTAGAGCGGTTGAAGGTGGGTCTATGCTGTATGACCCATTCTGGGTTGTTTTAATTCAAGTATTCTCGTGTCTCCTGTGTTACACTTTTTCGAAGACCGCATGCAAGATTATGTTACAAGTTGTAAGCTTTGCTCTCCCCCTTATGATGGCGGTGCCTGTGCTAGTTGGACTTACAATCGGAGAATGTGAAACTTGGAAACAGAATAATGGGACATCCCCGTTAGTTATGCCGGATTATTTATACTGGACCTGCGATGTTCATGGCGTTTCGCACAACTTTTTGGAGACCCTTGTTTCGGAATACTATCTTCCATTAACGATAGGCTGGTGGCTATCGTTTATGTGGGTTACATTTCATATATGGATGCCGAGAGTAGAACGACTGGTACAAACTGAGAGGTAAGATACAGTACAAACCTGCCGAAAGTTTAACACTTAGATAACGTATTAGTGCGAATCAGCAGTTTACTTTGGCCCTTCGTTAGCTATTCACTGACAGCTGCTATCTATGGCTTGGTAGCTTTTAGGTCCCTAGCTATCCACGCCCTGCAGACGAACGAGTCCACTAGCTTAGTGTTTCAATATGACTGTACTGTAATTATAATTCAATATAAAAATGGCCTTAATATTTTCTTCATGGCCTACAAGTTTCGTCACGTGCGTGAATTTCCGGGTGCAAGAACAATATTAGCGTGGTTGCAAACCGAACAATCCGCACGATATTTACTATTATAACAATATTTTGGATTTAAAAAAGAAAACTATAATTATATAAAATCAATTGTATAAAGTCAGCAAAATAATTAAACTAATTAAACGGTATCATATAATTGATTTACCATGATGGCAAGTTATACCGCCAAAAGAAAAATATTACGTCATAATTGCGTTTTTCTGATTATGACGTTTACCTTCTATGTTCCCGTCTTCTCAAACGTGGTCACATATATACAGAATACTTATCAATACAACGTTTATTGTTATTAATAACCCTGAATCTACATTTTTGTTAAATGCTTCAAACATTGTTTCGGTATTATTGCAATTTAGTGTGATATTTCAACGGCAAAAACTAGAAACACTTTATTCCAGTCTCAGTTGAATATTAATACTGTTATTTTTTGTTACAAAACTAACCCTAAACTATAACGGACATATACGCAAACGCTGAGTTTCAAGTGTTAGCACAATATTGTTCCATGCTTTATTACCGAATCTATCTACAGTATCGGCAACAATACAACATCAATATCGTACACGATGGTGTAGAAAAAGATAGCACCAACCAAATAACTGTTTCCACATTGTCTATTAATGTATGTACTTCTCTTCATAGATTGTTTGTTCAGCCTCTGTATTGTGGTGTTATGCTGGAACAGTCTCTGATGTTAAACAGAAGACGTGATGACAGAGACAGAGATATAAGTAGAGGTTCAGACAAGGTAATACACTTATTGTTAATCTATTAATTTGGCTTGCATGAATGTCAGCGTATGTTTTAATGTTGATAAATTCCCATGCGCTTGAATTATTGGTAACGTCGTGAATCACTTTATGCACTAACATAATACTTAATTTGACAATGAATTAAATTTTTAAAAATATTACTCTCGTAGTCACTGTGTTTATGGTAGTTAATTACGCTATAGATTCATAGAAAATATAATTTGATAATGTTGATTTGAGCCTTATCGTGACTGGAAATCGATATGGAGGTTCATATATGGATATTCATTTCACTGATATTGGGTTGGACAGTTGAGGGATTATGGAGAAATAGGAGTGTCCAGATTAAATCATATACTTTTGGCAAGAAGACAAAATATTTCGCACTAGAATCTGTTCCGAGTTGGATTAGAATCTAAGCGGAGAGAAGCACTATGTTCCATAAGTCTGTGTTTTATATCACTTAATCATCGACACCCTATAGTGGTCGCTGGTGACTATTTCCAAAAAATAAATGCATCTGCAATTTTACATTTAAGCATTATGCCTTATTTTTTCAATTGTTTCTTGCAGCAAAAAGACCGGGCTAAGTTTAATACATACGCAAACGCAGGTGGGCAGAATGGGATAATTATGCCTGGCCGAAGTTCAATTAAGACAGAGACTACTCCAATGATTTATGTATGCGCCACCATGTGGCACGAAGTTGAAAAAGAAATGGTTCAGTTTTTGACATCATTGTTTAGGTAAATAAAATAAATAAAAAAAAAATAAAGTCAAATAGTTTTGCAAATATAAAAATGATTAAATCTGGAAATGTTTAAATATGTTCGGTTTAAAATATCGTGAAAGCTGTTATAGTGTATTGCCATGTTATGACTACATGCCCATCACGGTTTTGAACGTTTGAACCAAAAGGAACCTACAGTCTATAAAGTCTATAAAGTTCACATTGCTTAGGTCCCATGGATGACCTTATTATTATTATTATTATTATTATTATTAAAAATAAATAAATAAATGAATAAAAAAAATATTTTGAATTTATTTATTAAGTTATAAGTTGGATAAACCACAAAGTGTTACATATTCAAAAACCTTTTGGATGCACTTGAAACAGTTTCCTTATTACTACATTAAAATACAGATTTACTCAATCTTGGAGAGTAAAATTTGATATAAATTTTATTTGACACGATTTTTGTCATAAACTTTATTTTAACAATAATTGTTTTTTAATTTCAGACTAGATACTGACCAATGTGCACGAAAAAATGCCCAGAAATTTTTCGACGTTGTAGATCCCGATTATTACGAATTCGAAGGTATGTTACTTCGCCTTAAGTTAAGTATGTATCTGTATTTGTATAATTCTTGTTAAACATTTAAACGCAATACACAATCAAACAAGCATGAACACTATGTACAGTCGTTCTTGCAGCTCCATAGTTACTGTAATCTTGCAATTGTCACATGACTGAAAGTAATTGTGGCATCTTATACTCTTCAGGATAGATTGGCTTTCATGACATATGGCCGTCCAGGTAGAAACACGCGTGATTTATATTCATATTATATATGATACTTTGGAATAAACGAATGATGCAAATTTTTTAAATTTTTTTTTACAGCACATATATTTTTCGACAATGCATTTGATAAGCATGAGGATGATCAGTATGAGTACCACGTAAATAGTTTCGTAAAACAGTTGATAAGAGTCATGGATACGGCAGCAAGGTAAGTTACTGGATGTCTTACGACTCATAACGCAGAATAAAAACTTCACAGTAGCCATAGCAACAAAGAACACACAAAACAAACCCGAAAATGTATATAATTTGTTACAAAAACGCAAATATGCAAATCATACCGCACTGAATGGGTAGCATCGGTTATTTCGTTGTTATTATAATGGTAATGAATTGATACACCTACACGACCTATTCGTATTTAAATAATTTAATTAAAAAATGCGTATTTGTTGTGGCAATTTGTCAAAAGTAGTCACTGTTGATGTGAACACAAAGTGTAAATCTGAAATTCTATTTTGTAGCAAAGTGCACAGAATTAACATGAAAATTCCGCCCAACGAAATATCCTACTCCATATGGTGGAAGATTAGAATGGACTCTACCAGGAAATAACAAACTTAATGTACACCTGAAAGATAATATGAAAATAAGACATAAGAAACGATGGAGCCAGGTAATATTATTCTATTATGAATCAAGTATTTTCATAATGGCCCAGTCATTTGGCCTCGACGTGCCATATCCAGGCCGAAGTAATTTTGTTTTTAGATTTTATTGAAATTTCTTTAGAATCTTTGCACACATGCACGCTCATATTGGCTCAGTTTTTTCATATTGGTTCAGTTTTGTGAAGTTATTGGTTAGGCAATTTTTTGTATCAATAACATAAGTTATTAATTAATAAACTAAATTACTGTGTGATATGTATAAAAATATCCATTGCGAGTTACTAGAAGTGACATCACATCTTCATAAATGAAATATAAATGAAATGATTAGACAGGTCTTGTCTTGGATATATTTGAAGTCCCACATTTCCATGACGGTCATAAAACTTTTTGAGGGCCTTGGTAACAATATGCTTATGATATCCATGACTCAAATATTTCCTTGGTTTATTTAGCTCACTTAGTTTTGCAATTTTACCACATATGCAACCACATCATTCTTGAAATTAAACAAACAACTGTTTTAACATCCTGCTTATGTTTCATAGGTGATGTACATGTATTACCTACTAGGGTACAAGCTTGTAGCTCAACCTCTTGACGCTCGCAGAAAGCAGACGATGGCTGATAATACATATATACTGACGCTAGATGGCGATGTCGACTTCAAACCGTCTGCTGTACAGTTGCTTGTAGATAGAATGAGAAAGAACGAGAAAGTTGGCGCAGCATGTGGAAGAATTCATCCAATCGGCACAGGTAGGTCATTTTGGGTTAATAATTACAATAATTAAACTCGAACAATTTTCTAACTATAATAATATAAATATACGAAACATTTCTAACAGCGCAACGGGTCTTGGTTGCCAGTATGTCTAAAGCGTCCTAGATACTTATACTGATTCTAGATTCTAGTGGGAAAATTTTGTCTGTTCACTTTCCGAAATTATGTGGTTTTTTCTTGATACTCTGGTTTCCACTATTTACCCAGACCTAACAGTCTGGATATAAGCCACATATTTTGTTTAGGGCGTAAAGCATGATAACGCTTTTCATTCTAAACGTACAAAAAATTAAATGTTAAAGTGTAAAATTTACTGAAGTCGTATTTTATCCCGTACCATATATAATCATATCTTCATGGTGTATTGTCAAAATGTTTTTGCTTTTAACCAATAGGTCCTATGATTTGGTACCAGAAGTTTGAGTACGCTGTAAGTCACTGGCTCCAAAAAGCCACAGAACATATGATTGGTTGTGTGTTGTGTAGTCCTGGGTGTTTCTCACTATTCAGAGCCTCGTCTTTGATGGATGATAATGTAATGAGGAAATATGCTACAATGTCCAGTAATGCTCGTCACTATGTACAATTTGATCAAGGTAAGAACAGCCATTAATGCTTGATGAGGTTGGTTGAGTGAATTATTGTTGTAAGCTACGTGGGCATTATTAAAGGTTTTCACTGAAGAAAAATGTAAGATACAGTCCAAACTGCCTTAAAACTCACCTCTATATAAGTACCACCTGCTTATAAAGACCAGTATATTTGTATCCCAATTGTTCTTTGTTCATATTATTTGTTATATTTATTATATTATTTGAAACTATATATAAAAGTCACCTGCCCATAAAGGCTACTTTATTGGTTCCCTTTGGTGGCCTTTATAGACAGGTTTAACTGTACAATTATATCAATTAAACTTATAATTCCAAAAACAATTAACTTTTATTTGTTTGCACATTAAGTAAAGATTTAAATAGATTACAAATTGAATTTTGATCCTAAATTTTAGTATTGTCTGGGTTTTTTTTTAATTTGAAGAAATTCAAGACAAAGGAGAAAACGTATATAGAATCTTCATTCAGGAAACAAGTTGTGATTATATTTATTCTTCCTCACTGTAGGCGAAGATAGATGGCTCTGTACACTACTTCTTCAGCAAGGATATCGTGTAGAATACTCCGCTGCTGCAGATGCCTTGACCTATGCCCCGGAAGGATTTGACGAATTTTACAACCAGAGACGAAGATGGTCACCATCTACTATGGCTAATATCATGGATTTACTCGGTGACTGGAAGAATGTTATCAGGCTGAATGACAACATTTCGTTTCTTTACATTATATACCAACTGTTGCTGTTCATTTCATCAATAATTACACCGGGGACTATTTTCCTGCTCATTGTCGGAGCATTGAACAGCGCCTTCAAACTTAACCTACTGACGTCACTGTTTGTAAACCTCACTCCTGTGTTGTTGTACCTAATTGCCTGTTTTGTCGCAACATCGAAATGGCAGGTAAATATCTGTATTTATTTCTAAATTTTTTTAATTTTGCACTACTAGACGACTGTTTCGGACTAAAATTCTTCATAAGGAGTGAAGTAAGGAGTGAAGTAATGGTTTTATACGCCTTAGTCCAGATGCTATTCATATATCGAATTCATGGATAGTGTGGAGATCGGAATATTTAGGACAAAAACCTCCGACATTCGGTATGCAATGTAACAAAATTTCGATTGCCACAAGTTATTGTATCAGTAAAGTTAAACCAGTATTGTAACGAATCAAATAAATATTTAACAGTAATTATTTATGAACACAACCGTGCAATAAACTGCTAACAAGGCAGACACCGTCAAAAACAAATATTTTTTCTTCTCTTGTTATAGCTTAAATGTCTTTCTTAAAGTAATCGAGACCAGAGGTGTGTCTTCTTTTCTATCTAGCGACACAAATATTTACCTGCAAACTTTATTTTATCTTATCGCTTCAACTCTGGTCTACAGGCGTCTAGTCACTAGTGGTATGGGGGACTTTGCGTAATATTGAAGTTTCATGGCTTATTAGATAGACACCTTCCATCAAACTAGAAATTGTATAGATCTATATCGATTGGTCGATATTTATGTGACACGATCTACTAAGCTAATTTTACAGCTCTCTCTGTTTTTACAAATATATAAATGTTGCTTATAATTTTATTTTGCAGCTCAGATTGGCTGGAATTTTGTCACTAGTTTATGCAATGGTTATGATGGTGGTTGTGGTTGGTCTTGGTTTGGAGATGAAAAGAGAAGGAACTTGTTCTCCAACAACGATATTCTTGATTTTTGTAATCGGCATATTTATTGTAGCGGCAATTATCCACCCAAGAGAATTTTATTGTCTCCTTCATGGGGCGTTATATCTCCTTGCTATCCCGAGCATGTCGATGTTACTAATGATATATTCCATGTGCAATCTACATGTTGTATCTTGGGGAACTCGAGAAAATGCCGTGGCGGCCAATCCAGCAGAAAAACTCAAACCCAAATCAACAAAAGATAAAATAACTTCGATATTCAATAGGCTTAAAAGTAAAGATGATGGCACTGACAGTGATTATGCATTTTCCTTTGGGAATTTATTTAAATGCTTTTGTTGTCCCAAGACAAAAAGTGACAAAACGGATGAAAAGTTTGCATCCATATTGGAAAAGCTTGAAGCATTAGAACAGACGTTTTTAGAAGGAAAGGATGGTTTAGAAAGCCCAACCTTGAAAACTGAACACGAAAACAACGATGACCTTTTAAAGCCGGGTAATGGATTTGAGAAGAAAAAGGACTCTAGCGTACGATGTAAGTATATCTAATCTATTAGTGATAACTTGTTCCCGTCTAGTGCTGCAAAATTAAAACGGGTTTAAGTTATAATAACAATCACTGGGTTGGGCCGGTGGACTAAGCATCCACGGAAATATCGTTACCCCAGGAGGACATGCATGGTATTATCAGATAAACTTGAAAATTCTTCATAAAAATAAGCTAAATTTAATCGTTTAGCATATTGCCTTAGGTTGATTTGATAAAATACATTTTGGATCTTTTATTTTTATCATGTCTTCATCTGGAAAAATGTTTTTGACCGAACACTACTGGTAAGGAATTTCATTCCGATACGGCCACCTAGTGCTGCAAAATTAAAGCCGGTTTAGTAGTTATTTATCACATAAATATTAAAATGGACCAACTAAAGCAGTTTACAATCTTCTATTACTTACTTTAAATGTACCGCTAAAATACACCGTCGAGACCATCCTGAGATATTGATTTTTCTGACATTAACGTTTGTAAAAAGGGCGTCAGATGCTCGCTAACTGTTCTAAAGCGAAGGTTTACCGATATTTACCCCCCACCCCAGTCAATGTTCTTGTATTTCTATCTGTTATTTAGATGGTAGAGAAAAACTACAAATTACAAAGTGAAAACCAACGACCTGGAGCAGGTGAAGTGGCAAGTTTCTCCACACTAGGATCTGCTCGATTGGGACTCAGACATAGGCATCAGGAGGCCTTGTGATACGCAAGTGCGCGTTTAGACAATCCGATATCAATGATTTAATGTCAAAATATTTAAAATTATATATCAACATGTTAATCAAAAAATTTTCTACGTTTCAGATAATCCACTTTATGAAACGAAAGCTTTACCTCAAGAAGAAGAGACGCCATTCTGGATTCACGATATGGATCTTGGTCATGGAAAAATCCGTTATATTGGAAAGGAAGAAAAACTATTTTGGAAGGATCTTGTCAGAAAATATCTATTCCCATTGGAAAATGATGAAAGTCGACAAAAACAAATGCAACAAGAGCTGTTGATGCTGCGAAACAAAATGTGTCTGATGTTCTTTATGATGAATGCCCTATTTATCGTGATAATCTTTGCTCTGCAATATTCCAACGCGACTGACGAAGGTAACGGGCTTTCAATTCCTTTACCATGCAGTGATTTAGTTAATGGTAAACCACTTTCATTAGAACCGATATCTTCTCTTTATGGCTGTGTTTGGACTTGCACTTCTTATTCAATTCATCGCCATGTTTTTCCATCGACTGGCAACTTTCCTTCACATAATGTCTTCAACTGAAGTCAACTGCATGAAGCCCAATCAAAATGAAATAACAGCAATGGATATCGCCAGTAAGGTTCAGCTTGTCAAAGAAATGCAGAGTTTCGTAGATGATGATGATACCAGGTCTATATCTACCGTTGGAAGTGACATAGATGAAGATAGCAGTATGACACAGGACGACACACCAAAGATGAAACGGAAGAAAACTGTAATAAGACTAACGCGACGTAAACGACAACAACAACATCATGCTGGTAGTTTAGGTGGAAAATTTTTGAGAAATTTCCTAGAGATGGCAAAAGATCTGGAAAAGGAAGAGAATGAAAACAATAAATATGTGAGCCCTAAGGGAAACGACTCTAAGAAAAGCAAAAATAGTGATAAAAAGAGAAGTAAGAAAGCTTTAAAAGCTATGGAAGCTTTGGAACAAAACAAAGAATCGGTTTTGAATAAAGCCGAGGCAATCAGAGATAGATGGCATCGACTGACCACGAAAGCATCAAAACCAGATGGTAGAGATAGAGAAAGTGGAGGAGGTGATAAATGGGGATCGCTTTTAAGGTCCATGATGGGTCAGTCTAGAACGAGTTTGAATACTATATCAGAAGACGAGAAAAGGAACACCTGGCTGAGAGGTGTTATGAGACTGAATAGGTCATCAAGTGAATTTTCTTTAAATACACTCCCAGACCTTGGGTCTATATCAGCTAGAAATAGTTATGCCGAACCCATTTTAAATATCATTAGTGATGAGCCAATTCCAGCTAGTCATATTGGTGTTATCAATAATGGCAATAGAGACCATGAAATGAAGGTTATTCTTGAGAAAGCTGAAAGTAAAGAGAACATTTATGAAACAGCAGACGGATTCAGAAACAGTGACTCTGAAACAGACTCTGAAGAGGAATCCGATGTCCTCGTCTAAGCAAAGTGCTTCTAATGACTTTCAACTGAAACCTATAAGCAATCCAAGTGACTTGTCTGAACATGCTGGTGACACACAGTTATGACAGGACTGATGTCTGAGTGCAATGCTTGTTGTGTATGCTTGTATATAGTTATGTTTGTGCTTTGATGTGATGAATGAATACATATTGTATATCATGCTGTGTCAATATTATGTAAATTCAATTCCTATTTTGAATTACAAACTTAGGAAAGTCATGTACATTTTGCTTTTTAACGTTATTATTTATAATGACTCCAAAGGAGAGCTTTATCTTTCTGGTTCATACATTCTAGTCCAATTATTACGTTATTATTATTATTATTATTATAACGATATTTCGATTCATTTATTTTTATATACAATAATGATCTTTTGTAAAAGCCAAATATTGCCATCCATGTGAAATAAAACGTCTAAATTCTAGATGAACTAATATATAACTTGCTCGTGGTCATCTTTAGTCTTTTTTCTTTGACCAAACTAAGGCATTGAATTAGACTGTATTTATAAATAGTGCTGTTATTTTAAAACGATTATTTAAATTACGCATTCGCAAACAGCAAACTTGTTTTGGAATATTTAGATGAAACTTTAAAAACAGTACTGATAAAGTCTTATATTAAGCATTTCATCCTTATATAGTCAAGGAAATCAGTAACTCACTATAGGAGCTCGCAAAAGTGCAAAACCATGTAGACCATGTACTTGTCAACAAATAAAAATAGGAATATTGTTCTTATTAATCACACACACACACACACACACACACACACACACACACACACTTTACATTTAGTACAGGTTAGTCAAAGTTTAACAATGCATTAACAAATGATTGCCGAATCAGCAAATTATCTCGGTCTCTCATTAGATATATTCCAACGGCCTCTCACAAGCTGCGATCTGTCACTCGGGAGCTTTCGGTCACTACTGTATTTCCATGAATTGAGTGCACATGGTTTTTATTATTTATCTCCTTTAATTGAAAATGTTTCCATTAAACTATCAATAAAATGTATTTAAAATGCACTGACCTAACCAAATTATATTTTTAATTAAAAACATTATTGTTCAGTTCCCCTGCACATAGAGAAATTTTGCGAAAATTTTCGAAATTTGATCAAGTTTATACACCAATTGGGCCTCATTCAAAGTTACACCAGGGCATTTAGGGTCAGGTAGATCATTGTTGCTCGGGTTTTTTCCAGGTGTGGTCATCAAATATTCCAATCAAGACATAACGTTTATAGATGTTCCAATAAGAAGGTACAGAAGGGATAACTTTGACATAGTCATATTTGTTGTTTTGTTAAAAAGTTAAAAAATTGCTTTGTGTACAAAATTAAGTTCACTTTTCCATGAATGAAAAATATCTTTTCCTATTAGGTCAGTATATTTTGTATTAAGTTTGTTGGAAAATATGACTTTATTTTTGCATTTTCCATGTGCACTGAATTTGTGGAAACACAGTAGTTCCCATGTCTCCGCCAATTGGTAATTGAACACTAACTTTTTCGTTAGTTCGGTGTTAAACATTCAACAAGCCTGTACTGTATAATATTATGCTATTGTAGTTAGTGTAAGATTTTCCTGTTCTTGTCTAATTGTATTAATTATATCTTGATTACGTTAAAGTAACGTACTCGGGGACCTAACTTGATATTAAGAATTATAATGGTGCTCTTTTTTAAAAGTAGAAATATTGCAATATTAATATTGTAGTGAAAACAGCATGCTTATTTAAATATAGTGATATTTTTTGTATTTGATATTTTGTGTTTGACCTTCAAAAATTACACTTTCAGTTTATTTAAAATCTTAATGATATTATGTATATTATCATGACTGTTATTGAGATAGCCGTGCTTGAATGAAACAATGCTTAAGGTTATAAATTTGCCATGTCTTTCATACTGAAATTTTACGGACCCCGCAAAGCGACATTGAAATAAATTTTCGTATGCGTTCACACGCAATAGTTTTTCTTTAGATTGATATTGTTCTATAAACATACAATTCTTGGCAAAATAACGAACCTCGTTTCAATTTGTTTTAATTTTTTTCAATCAAGAATCTCAGTTTTAATCTACTTGCTGTATGTGAACTTAAAAAACCCTCTGTCGGTGGCATCACTTACTGTTTATATAAATACTTCACTAATAGTCTTTCATATTCCGTGTAAATGTAACCATAGTAACCACACATATCTTGTTGCTTGGTAACCGTAACCATAGTTTTTGCTTTTTTATACAACTATTATGATACTAACAACAATTCGGATTTCAAATCTTCTTATGCCAAATCATTTTACTTCAGTTCAGCAATTTATTTAGAGTGTCACATTTTAAAACTTTTCAGTAAAAAGGGTAACAATTTGCTTGCTTTATTATCGTTATCATTTGTTATTTTTCAAAGTGTATCTTCTTTCAAAATGCCGGTTGACAGGGTAAAGGCTTTTGAACTTTCAAACTTTTTTTGTAATTGTTATTATTTATTTATGTATTAATTTTCAATGTTTTTTCTTCTGTAAAAATGTCGGTTGACAGGGTAAAGGCTTATGAACTATGAACATGTTCATCTTCATTACTATAACTTGTTACTTCCCTTTGTTTCTAACGAATTATTTTAAGTCGAATTTCGGATAAGTTAAAGTAATTTTCTTCTTCCCGTGAATTTCGAGATAACGAATTGCATTATTATTTATTCTTTTATTTCTTTTTTATACTTAACGTTTAATTTCTCTCAAAATGAAAGGGTGAAGGTCACAGAAGTGACATTGAAATGCGTGAAGGATATAATAAAGAAATCTTACCCAGTTCATTATACATTGTGAAACTTGTAAAAGGACGATGGCGGTTTAAATAGGAATTCGTCCTTCTACGGAAAAGAGGGGACAAGGTGGGATATCTGTAGGTTACCATAGCAATTCGTCCTACCACCAAAAGAGTCGACAATGTGGCGTATCTGACGGTTAACATAGGGATTCGTCCTACCACTAAAACAACAGGCAATATAGCATATTTGACAGTTGACGTAGGGATTCGTCCTACCACTAAAAGAACAGGCAATGTAGCATATTTGACAGTTGACGTAGGCATTCGTCCTACCACTTAAAGAACAGGCTACAAAAAAGCAGACAATGTGGCAAATATGACGCCACGAGCTTTGAGAGCTTATTTTGAAAATTATTTTTTCATTTTCTTATCTGTCTACCAGGACAAAATCATACATGGACTGGTATGTTAGTTTTCAGTCCTAACCGCCTTAGTCCATTACGTGGTATCGTATTTATTCATTCACGCCTGGTATATGGTTCATATATAATATATAAATGTGTTTGTTGCATAAATTGTTTGATAAGTGCTGTATATAACGTTTGTATATTATTTTTATGTTATATGTATGATTATTATTGCTCAATCATGTTCATAAGTTATGTTACTATTTATACAAATAAAATTATAAAAGATACCTTTCTCTTTTGTTTACCTTTATCGCCATGGTAACTCAGCTACTAGTGTTTGCCCAGTTTCTACTCTCATTCTTGGTGGCTGGATTGTCAAAAGTAAAACATATGGATTCCAGTACACCGTCAAGTTTTTAAATCCCAATTCGGCATACCCTTGTCGGAGAGAGTTTGTCAGTCCGCCTACCTGAAGGTTAGTGGAATGGTTTTCTCTGGGTATTTCAGGTTTCTTCACCATCCCAGACCTGATCATTTAAATATTGGAATAAGTATCATGAGCCAATGTATACGTGAAGTTTATATGGCTAAAGTTGGACAAAGTCGTATTTGACAATCGCCAAAACAACATAGAATAATACAATAATCATTTTCCAATGGATCAACACCGCATGGTAATGCATGAATAATATTGTGAAATCGTCTATTTTCGTGATGTCCAAGTCTCGTGGTTATAAGAAAAATGCTATTCTAGGGGAAGTAAATTCTTAATATGTGGTTTCCGTTTAAGGTATTTGGAATTTTGACATGTAAATTAGTTGACAATGGTGTATGCGAAAACAATAATTGATTTCACAGTTATTGATTTTGATTTTTCTTATAGAAACTGAAAAATGTCATTTTGCACACTGGATGCTTCCCGTAGCGTAGCGAACTATGCTTGTGTGCAAAATGTCCAATTCGTCAATTTCCCCATAATAAAAAGAATGTATATTTTATTTCTTACAATTCAATTTATAGAATAATGGTTAAACACAAAATCAACCATGTAAACATCAATGAAGTCGTAGCAAGTAAAACAAATTAGCATCGCAATGACGTAGGAATAGCATGACGTCACTCACGGAGAGCTAATCATTTTATGCAAAAATAATAGAAACAATCTGACCAATAAAATGATTGAAACAGTGTAACTTATTTAAACATTATTATAATTGATTATTATAACATTAAAATAATTTATTTAATGAAATTAAACATGCCCATATAAAAGTTTTTATTTTTATTTTGAGTATTGTTATGTCATAAAAAGAAAAAAAGTAGCACATGTCATGTACATAAGCCTGTGATTCAATTGATTTATAAACACAAAGTTTACACACAAATCTGAACGACTGATTGATTGATTTTTTAAGATAGATCGGTTACTCTTCTTGATAAACCATTGATTCATAAGAACCTTCTGTAACATCTGCTGTCACACATAAGATGATGTGTATAATCCACGCGGCAGATGTCACGTGGTCGACACGCACGCTACGTCCTGACGACAACTTCCTCTTCCCCCACCGTCCGTCCATTTTTCTTCATCCGAAATGCATCGACGAAATTCACATTATCTATGTTGTGTTTTGACTTTTTTGTGGTTGTTTGATTTTGTTTATACTCAGGATTTGACAACAAGGTTAAACTTTGAAAAGTACTATAATATAGAAGAGGAATTAATCTCTATATCTGAGGCTATTATGCACCAAGAAAAATTAAACCATGAGTCGGACGTTCATGGTTTATTTAATTTATCTGGGTAGGTATAACTTTATTACATTTTTCTTTTTGGAGTATAGCGAAGTTTTGTACAAGCTAATTTTAGTTATATGCTTATTGATGGTAGCCAATCGCGAATATATGTATTCTTAAAATCTTTAACAATTGATGTTTTACAACCATCGAATTACTTTTGGAACAAAGTTGAAATTCAAATATATTCGCGGAAATCTGTTTTCGCGAATTAACAATTTTGCGGGAGGAAACTGCTTGGGCATATATTTGCGTTGTACCACCGGAAGTATTTCTGTTCATGCAAAGTCATGTGATTGTGAAAAATGCACAAACTTCAATGTTAATTTCTTGTTCAAATGTTGCATTCTATTTCATTCTATACGTTATATAAATAAATAAATAAATAATGGATAAATAAAAACAATTAATTTATAACAATTCATGTATTAATATGGTTCAGGGTCTTGAATCAAGATAAGTGACAGAGTGTTCTAAAGCACGCTCTTACGGATCACAATAGGCTCGAATCCCGATCCGGCAGATCGTAGTATTAGAAAGCTTTTTTCAGTTTGCTTGACGAAGGTTGATGGTTTTGTCCGCGTACTCCTGTTTCCTAAACCATCATTGAACTGACCACCTCGATATAAGTGAAATAATCTTGACTGGGCTTAAAAAAATGGCCCCACTTCGCTCCACCATCTCATAATTGACTGCCTTTATATAAGGGAAAGAATCGTGATTGTCTGGGGTGTTAAACACCATAACTTCTCTAAACTGCTCCATCCCATCATGAACTGACTGCCTATATATAAACAAAAGAATATTGACATTTTGGGACGTAAAACACCATTACTCCACTCCACTCAAGCAATATCTCAAATCCTCCTTTTAAAAAAATACACGAAGAATTACCAGCTGTTCTATTAACAAAACAGTGAGTATTTATTGACCGTATCGATTATACACACGCATGCACGATACATGTGTATATGTAAGGATATTATAAGAGGCATACTTATCAATACAAGCGTCTTCGATACAAATCACAGTAAACATTACATGTCCTCTTAAGCTTATTATTCACATCTTGATTGCACAAATGCTCTAGGTTTATGATTTGTTGGGCCTTGTTTTTAATATTTGTGTGCTTATGCTTTGCACTTTTAAAAATTAAATATAAGGCATTCTACTCTAATGAATATGGACTAATATTAATGAAAATATATAAACAGACTAGATATATCCTCAATGATAGAAAGTTCAAATGTATAGGCAAATAGGCAAACAACATTGAACTTGTCCGCTTGACCTTTCATCAGGAGTATTCATATACGATGGTCCACCAAATACATGTGTTGTTTTAGAATTTTCAGATAATCAACAATGCATGTTTCACATGATGTAGCCTGAAACCACCTGTGTTCCCTATACATAAATGTACTGGTCCATTACAGCTATTTAACTAAAGGTCAAACGGACAGGTCAATGTTGTCTGGCTATATATAGTATATATAGGCATGACTTCAAACAAACACCAATGCCAGATTTTGTTCCGGGAACTTTTTCACATTCGGGTAAAAAATCAAACCCTTACATACCCTACTTTGTTTTTATTTTATTCTGTGAGATTGATTCATTTTTATAATTGTAGTCCCATTGACAGAATCAAAACTATCCATAAAGACGTCGTATCATCATACAGATTACCGGACTATTTTTCACATCCACTAAACCTATTCCATCTAACTAAAAGACTATTAACAATATGGAAAGAAGTCGCAGATCTGATACTGGAAAGCGCTACTTGTGTAAAAAGTAAGTAAGTTATTTATTTATTTATTTATTTATTTATTTATTTATTTATTTATTTATTTATTTTTTTATTTATTTATTTATTATTTTTTATTTATTTATTTATTTATTTATTTATGTGGTGGAGTATTACGATATACGAAATATAAATAATTTAAAGGGGCAACTCTCCTATAAACAATAGATTATACGAGATCTTCTCATTATAGAAGTGGCAAATTTAAATTGTGACAGATAGTGTATACAAGATGATTTCTTCTGGAATCTAAACAATGTACAAATGTATAAGTTTTCATATAAAACGTATGGATGCCAGTAAACAATAACAGAAAAGAATATACATTTATCTCCTAATAAAGTTTTGTATCGATTACATTCATCTAATGTAGTGTCGACAATCTTCCGTGCCACTAGTTTTGAACTAACTGTAGTAATTGTGTCATCCAAAACAACATGGACACTGATTTTTCGGTCCCCTTCAAGTCGGAAGTTTTGTAATAGTAGTCCTTACAAAATGGCCAACCTCATAATCTATGGGTCTCAACGTTTTCCACGACTTAAAGCAAACATTTACACTATAAAATAGCATGGTAAAAATAGTGGCAAAGGATCAACATTGATAGGTAATATCGTATACCAGTATTGGTTTGCTCATTTGTTCTGGAGTTTTGTCCCTTTGAATATAAATGTAAATCACCACAAACTACTGGCGGGGGATCCAAATTCACTGATTTATTGTATTAATTTGTAATATCTTTTATTCTACAGATATGCGTGTTAAGTTACAGAATATTGTTGATAATATACCTGAGGAGAAACAATTCAATTATATCGCATACAGAATTTCCAAGCTTCAGATTTTTCAAAAATTATCACCAGCCGACATAATGAAAGGAACCATTTCCGGTATGCAACCTGAAGAACCAATGAACATATCTGACGCATTCGACATTGGCAAGGCAGCGTTTGATAATGAGGATTATTACGCTGCAATTGATTGGTTAGAATACATAGATGAACAATTGAAATCCAATAAACATAAAGAATCAGATATAAATAGGACAACTGTACTCAGCAAATTGTCGTCTGCATATTTTAAAGTAAGACTGATGTTAGCTTTATCAATATTGTCAGTTTATCACGTGATATTTCATAACGTTTATGTAGGCTAAACTAAAATTTCCATTGTATATAAAATTGCATCATCTTTTCGTCATTTAAATGACAAAATTGCAAAGTAAATCTTTTCCAAAACGTTCTACACAATTGTTAAGTGGTATTGACCACGAAGCATACATTGGAACCCCATTGGTCAACTTATTAATGTTTTAAGTTACTTGATTGGTGTTACCTAATATTTTCCGACGTTATGGTCACGTTAAAAATGTTTTAATCGGATCAAAACGGTTATGAAACTAATAATTATACACTTTGTGTTTATTGCATTGGGTCTGCAACATCGATACTAATTGAAATATGAAACTATTATTCTAATGTTAAAAGTTTGTGTGTTTAATAGCGAAAACTTCAGTAATATGCTAGCAGTGTGTATCAATTGAAGATAAGTTTTTTGTCAGTTCGCATGTCTTAAAAGTTAACTTATTATAATTATCATATATTAATATTGTCCTTGGTTTCGAGGTTTTTTTTTTGTCAAGCCCTCTTTCGTTATTATTGCATGAAAGAATTGGCTCCTGTCTTCATGTTATTACGGAACGCTTAAAAGTCCCTACGCGAGAGCGATGCAATTTTTTTTTTACTTTTGACTCCTTAAAATTATAATATTATTAAATGTGCAGATTTGTTATTAAAATATTGTTTGAATTATAATCAAACACAAACATACTAATCCATGTTAAATCATAAACCAAAAAGCAAATAAAATTTTTAAAACTAGCATAAATGAAACATGCTTACTTCGAACAGGGAAGTGAGACCGGGTTCTTCGGAAGGGTAGGCACATGGAATATTCCGTCTTTATATTTGTAAGTAAAAAATTATAATAGTGCGTGTGTACTAATGATAGTTTTTTCTTTTAATATCAGAATGGCTGGATAGACAAAGCGCTGAAAGTAACTGCTGAACTACTTAAAATTGGTATGTAAAAATATGAATATAAGCTCAGCAAATCGTACCACAAAATATCTATCAAAATCGTTTATCATCTCCGGTTTGATTGAAAATATTCATCTAGTCAGTCATGATGAAGTCTTCATTATAGCACAAAGTACCCCGCCCCAATGAGCTTAGTCAAAACTAAACCTTGTTATGTGCATCCGCGTTTACCTTAAAATATTTCTGTGGAAATATGGGGATTTGCATTTTTAGAATTGTGATGTTACGCCTTATCTCCGACACGCCTGGTTTTCCAATATCTGAAATCCCTATTGCAGCAACGTTTTAATCTGTGTAGAGACATTTTATTGTAACCTCATACATGTATTTGCATATCGATATACTGTGTGCAAGTAGTGAAAACTAACAAACTTCACTCAAACTTATCGAATTTAACTATGATAACAACGATACTCTTTTTTTTTTTTAAATAAAGAAAGAAATGGCTCTAACGATGAAACAGCCGTCAATGCATAGCATTTTAAATCCATTTTCCGGCGTTATATTATACTTGTATATTCTTATCTTACTAAATTTTCAGATTCAAACAACAAAATGGCAAAAAGAAATAAAAATTATTTTGAAAGTGTCAAAAACTCAGTTAAGCCAAAACCAGACAACAGGCCTGAACCTTCATCAAAATTTAACAAGCTTTATCGAGAAATCTGTAGAGGAGATACGCGAAAGGTAAGTTTGTGTGTCGTTATTGTCTTGTTAGGACCAAATTCCTATCCTGTATCCTAACCACAAATAAGAGCCGATTGGAGTGGAAAATTAGAGTTTTACGTGCCAGTCAAAAATACATTTTACATTTTTCGAGACGTCACCACTTATAGGTAAAGTGCTAGAAATGTTTACCTAACGTGACACGGAGCATCGACTTTTACGGTCTCTTCGGAAGTATCTTTTGATTTTCATTGAGTGTTTGGTAAAACACTGTTGGAACCCCGACTTCCCACATATTGAGCCAGCACTTGACCAGCTAATCTACCGCGCGCAGTGGTCTATGAAGGCGCCAAAATGTAACTAACTTCACTATTGCAATCTAGCACCTTTATATTGACGTAGCCTCCGCGCATTTTCGCATCTTCTCTTTTTCGCCTTTGCGCTCAGGAAAGGGTAAACTATATTGCAATTGATGCTATAAGAACATCATAATTACATTATTTATTGTAATGTTATCTGATAAAATAACAGTGTATTGGTATTAAATGTTTGTCCAATAAGATCGTAGTAACGCAATAAGACACCTTTTCCCACAGGACTGAATGATACTTCCTTGACACGTAACTAAACGAGACACCATGGTTTACACAAATGATTGATTCAATGTTTGGGTGATTCCGTCCTTGTCAGCTGTTTAAATAGAATGTTTGAATAGATGTTTTCGTTGCTGGTAAGATTATTTCACATATCTTGATGCATGACAAGCTATAGCTGACAGATTGTGCAAAACAATCAATGCGTACAATTAGTGTTCTTTGTCATGTCACGCGTAACGTTCCGGTGATCTTGCCAATAAATTAGTGAATTTTTAGAGAAGTTAAAATTATAACTTTCTGTTGTAGAACTCATCAGTTTCAGCCAGGTTGACATGTGCTTATTTACCATGGAAAAACCAGACCAAGTATGAGAGACCCAGTATAGAAGTAATGGTATATAACAGGAAACCGTTGATAATTAAATTTCCAAACATGCTTGGTAAAAGTATCACAAAAGCTGTCAAATTTCTTGGATATGATGACGTAAGTGATACGAAGTTTATTTAGTTTAATTTCAATTTAAAAAAAACCAAACAAACAGTGTCATGTGCAAATAAAAAACACGGAAAGAAAAAGATGATGGGGGTTAATTTAAAAAAAAAACTGGCAAAAGTTAAACACATGAACTATAACCAGAGAAGTGAGATTGGGTGCTCCGGAAGAGGAAGATTATCCTGTTTAGCTAGCTACACCGTCACGTCACGTGTGAAATCAAAATTGATAATCAAAGGTGTGGTCAAATATATCCAGGGTAAAATGAACGACGTAGGAGTGTGGATTATGCTGCATTTAATGCCACAGGAAAGAAAACATGAACCACTTATTAGGCTGTAGCAACAAATGGCAAATGATTAAGTTATTCAAAAAACCCATGCATTTCCGCTTTAGAAGCAAGTTCCATGTTTGGTGACTTGTTGTCTTGTACATACCTATGGAATGACTGGTTTATCATGTGTTCTGCATTCCTAATTTATATTTGTTATTAAATGTTTTTGTTTTACAGCTTGTAGTCAGTTGATCTCGGATTGGTTGCAAAATACTGGTTGATTTTAAACACTTTAAATATACTTGTAAATTGTATTTTATTTACAGATGATTTGGTTTATGGGTAAGGCTATTTACAGAGCCCCGAAGGACAAGTAGGTAGCTTTAAGTCTAGATCTGAAGCCATTCTCCAGTTTCACAATTATTCCTTAACTAAGATTTCCTTTACATTAAACCTTTGTCAATATTTTATGCAACTGAAAATAAAAGGGTCATCGAAATTTGAATATATAGTAAGTAAAATCTAAGAACTATCTCAAAATGATACCATACATTTTCTATACACCGTGGATTAAACTCGTCCCACAGTTTTCCACCGATTGTTTTCAAAGGCATGTGTGATTAGGATTATGTGAAGATGCGCATGTCGTAAAATGAATATGCTGGGGGAAAATTTACAGGAGTTATTGCCCTTCGAGTGCCAAAAAAGACATAATGTAGAAAACTGTTTTTCTTTTAGTTGTTTTCAAATTTGGTATAGATTTGCAACAAGCAACTTGTCACACAATTTTAGAATGACTGTTTTGAATTGGCATGTGTTATTGGGATTATATTAAGATGTACATAAAAATGAAGACGCTGCGTGAAATTTTCAGGAGTCCCTTTGAGTGTCAAATAAGGACTTAATGTAGAAAATGCAAGAACTTTTTTATTTTTTATATATTTAATTCTTTTCGGTTTCACAAGAAGCAATAATGTTAAACATAGGGTTGGGTTTTTGTGTCGCGTTTCAACTTTCCGCAAAAATGTAGTTACATTTTGTCATGATCCAGTTGTAATTGTCACCATCCATTGTTAAAGTCTCTATATCTGTGGTTTTTTTTTTTTCTTGTTATTCCAGGGTAGCAATGGAGGACAAGACCTACCACAAATGGTTTACAAAGATACGGAGGATAATAACTAATATTAAACTGAGTGACCAGAGAATACACAGACCTACACTGTTTGTAAGTAGTGATTTAGAATAGTTGAAAAAATAACATCACAATATTGTTTACTTAATTTTCCAGTGTTCAAATTTTTGTACTTAGACGGATATGTTTGTTTGAGTATAAATGAATTTTAATAGGAAATGAAGGTACTTCTTCAATTTGGGGGAAAAAATCAAGCACATAGATATTTATGAAAGTTTTAACGTGTATAACAAACTGTAAACTTCTACAAACCCTATAACCGTTAGTCGAATTGTTTTGGTTCTATTCAATCGTGATCAAGCAAGTTGTGTAAAACAAAAGTTACTATTAAGAAAGAAATGAATCCAAGTGTTTGGAGAATGAACAACATGTAAAACTAGCAGTTAATGGTGTTTCATGACTTGGTGAGACACTTTGCATTGTCAGTTCGCTTGCCTAAGGTCAGTTGTTTTTTTTCCCCCGAAAACTCCGGTTTTCCGCGCCATCCCAGTATTCACTGCCTCCTTGTAAGACTTAGTGAGAAAGTTCGTCAATTCGCTTGCCAAATGCCGTTTGTTTTTTCCTGGTACTCTGGTTTCCCCCACCATTCTAGAACTGACGGCCTCGTTATAAGAGAAGAGCGTAAATCTACATTACTTCACCCCACCATCCAAGAACTGATCTCCTCCATAAGAGACTTGAATGGGACATAAAACACCATTGCAACACTCCACCTCGCCATCCCAAATCTGACGGCCTCGCTATAAGAGTAAGAACCTTGACTAGGTCGTAAAACTAACATTACGCCATTCCATTGACTGAGACACACAACAGCATTACGCCATTCAATTGACTGGAACGTAAAACAAACATTACGCCATTCCATTGACTGGGACACACAACAGCATTACGCCATTCAATTGACTGGAACGTAAAACAAACATTACGCCATTCCATTGACTGGGACACACAACAGCATAACGGCATTCAATTGACTGGAACGTAAAACTAAGATTACGCCATTCCATTGACTGGGACGTAAAACAAAGATTATGCGATTCCATTCCTTATTCACTATTCGTTATCGCTTTGCATATATGTAACATGCCCTCATTTTCCATTCTCAGAGTGGCTAAGATTATTTATTTTGAAATAAATGAAATGAAAACTATTTTACTATTCATTACATATATTTTTTTCATTTCAAATATACAATAGGTTCAGAATATTGGAATGAATGGATATAAAGAGAATTATAAAAAGGTAACATGTACTTTGATATTTGCGCTAGAATCATTATAGTCCCCCAAAGTAAACCTTCCCTAAATTTCGGGTTATAATAGCCTTTGGTAACCTTGTCACATCGTTTATCGCCACAGTACAATAAAACCTCGTTTAAATGATAATGTTTGTTAATATACCAAAGACTATTTCTATGAGATTTTCCGCATGCATTCAATTTGCTTAAAATTGACATTTTCATAATTTATTTTTTGTCTTATGCAAATATTTTACTGTTATACAGTTGAATTGGAAAATTGGTGTATATTGATTCAGTATCTGGAATTCAGATGGAGCTATTTTGTTATATATGGATTGTCGTTCTTATGCCATGTGTTATTGCCATATATCTTGCTGATTAATATTATCCACAACCTTTCGAAGAACGAAATAAGAAATTGTCCGGAATAATTCTCCAAAACGTAAAGCACTATTTTACAAATCTTGGTGAAAAGCATCAGCAATGATAGGAGATGCGCATATCATTAACCCGAGTTTGTTTTCTCATTTCCATGCCAGTTATGACCCTTTGAACATGTGCAAATCACAAAAAGTTCTTACTGGTGGGGTCCTTATTTACCGAATTATTCAATTTTCTGGACGAAATATTTTCTAAAAAAACTTATGATGTTACTTCGTTCAAAAATTCAAAACAAATTGCGATAGGACATTACAAAAATCTTATTTTTTACATTTCAGTATCAAATAGATTCTCGTAGCAAGCCCCTTGGATCAATCGTAGGATTTGTGAGTACATTATTGTGCATGTTAAATTTTATTTTATATCGAAATTATTGTTTTAAAAATCGGATTTTGTTGAATTCTTTAAAATTTGAAATGAATCGTTCAAAACATTGGGTGCCAGAGATTATGGCTCTGAAATACAATGTAAGTTCATTTTGGTAAAATGTAACTAATATTACAATAGCAATACTTTGAGGAACTCTTTTTAATATAAGGATACAAGTGAAACCACTATTTTTATATTATCCGGTATGTTCAATAAATATACACAAGTTCTGCTGACATTAAGGTGTAATGTATTCAAATTTTATAATTTATTTTCAGTTGACAGAACCCAGTCTTGGAGGAGAGTTAGTGTTTCCAATGTCAAAGACATATATTCCAGTATCCATGGTAACGTGCACATGTTTTATTTCAATTCTTGCGTGAATATTATTTTTTGGTAATTCAAATATTAGAAAATTTGAAATAAGTTTTGGGCGGTAGTTAAGATTGTTTTATTTATATCAAGATGATCCGTTCATCACCTATGGAGAAAACCGGAACCTCCTACTTTGGCAAGTGAATTGACAATGCGTTTTTCCGCTTTAGATTACTCGGGTGTCGATGGACCTTGGACATCAATGATTTAAGTGGTTAAGTGAATGAACACGGATTTTCATATGTAGATGATATTGACAGAGAAAACCCTTGCAACATTTCTTGAATTTGCAAGAAACACTACAATGCACGTCTTTAAACTCTAACATACATGGCGGGTGTAGCTAGGTAGACAGGAAGTGTTTACCCTTACAGAGCACCCGGTCTCACTTCCTTGGTAAAGGTTCAAGTGTTTAAGGTTCAACTTAACTTGTCAGTTTATTGTGGTATTAACTTTGACTGGTATGTTTGTGTTTGACTTTAGGGATTGTGGTATTAACTTTGACTGGTATGTTTGTGTTTGACTTTAGGGGTTGTGGTATTAACTTTGACTGGTATGTTTGTGTTTGACTTTAGGGGTTGTGGTATTAACTTTGACTGGTATGTTTGTGTTTGATTGAATGTATCTTTCACCATCATTTCTTCCCTTCCAAAATTATATTTTAGTTTAAGTAAATTTTGGAAATTTATATGTTGCTCTTTATCAGCAAATTAGAAAGCTTAAAGTGATCTTCAAAATGATATAATATTTTTTAACTAAAAGTTTGTTTCTCAAATATGAGATTTAAGATAGGAAAAAAAAACATTTAAATAATAAATTTGAAACTGGGGTCTGCCGCCTTTCGTTTTTTGTGTCAACTGAATATTTTATTGGTAGAAGGAGTAATAAAAAGCTACAATGTGTCCTGTATATTTATTTTAAATATGTGTTATGTTATAGGGTGATGTTGTATTTTATGAAGAAGGAGCACGAATGTCATTATGCCCCGTGATGTATGGACAACAGTGGTGTAAGTATGAAAAACACATAATAAACGTTTTCTAAAGTAATTGTGAATACTTTATTCCTTGCTACCAATTGTTCAGTGAAATTATAGCATAAAAAGTGGATTTGACGATAAATTTAGGAGACTTTTAAAATAGAAATAGACTTTGGGACTTAAAAATACTGTGACAATAAGCGCTTTGGCAAAATTATAACAGGGACATTATAACGAGGCTTTTGTCCTATTTTTGTCATTGCGATTTTTTATTTAAAAATTGTCTGCATATTGTATTTGTCCCACAGGTCACGTGTAGACTTTAAATTCTGACAATCACGAGCATTTTTTTAAAATACTGAATGGATCTATGATTTTTTTTTCAATTAATAGTTTTGGGATATTAGATTAGAAATCAGATTTTGATTTTAAAACCTTAAGATTTATAGTCACCAGATATGATAGCATGTCTTTCAATCAACAGCTATTTTTCATGTTTTCTCCAAAATTTTATATTATTAATATGCATATTTCAGATCTAACATCGACACTTTCGGAGTTTCCGAGGACTAAAGAGAGTTATCTGGAAAGACGTGTTCCGAAGTTGTAAAATCTATGAAATATAGACATTTGATTGACTCACGAGTGCAAAAACAACAAAACTCCGTTAGGTTAACAATTTGGTTATATGCAGTAAGGACCTGTCGAAAGTTTAACGAGGTAACGAAAATGAGTCGACGATCGGCTTCACCGAGATCAATGAGATAAAAAAGCAACTGCCGATAAGCTGCTGAGATTTAGCTAACTAGGAAGTTGAGCACTAATTCGCTAGCTTAATGTTAAACTTTCGACAAGAGTGCACTGTATTTAAAATGTATTTGAAATATTATATTCCTTTGTTAGCCAACATTATCAAATTTTAATGTTGAAAAGATAGTGTATCCAGTTACTATTATCGGTAGGAAGTAAGTATAACTTATGTCTGATAGGAACTTTACACAACTGTAAATTCAACTACACAAATGTAATTATGGACATTTTAAGGGAAATTCGAGAAACAGAACCTGTCATTTAAGCATTTAAAATACAGAATTTGCCGCTTGTAAGCGTGTATGAATAACTGCGAAATCACATATTTTCGTGGTATTTGATTTTTCGCGGTTCTAAAAAAATTCCATTTTGCGTGGTGGTAAAATTTTGGTTTGTGGTTTATGATTTTTATGATGTACAGTTTTGAGTTGACGTGTAAATTTGTGTGTCATGGTGACCACGAAAATAGCGCAAGATGGAACACCACAAAAACACAGTAATATTAGTTAAATTTGAATGGTTATATATCCGCACCAGTGTCGTAATTGCTATAGATTTTGACAAATTTAAAATTTATCTTAATAAATATAATTGAAATATATCGACTTATCTCAAAATGATTGGTGTGCTTACAGTGCTTTTTAGCAGGTATAAAACTACGGAGTTGTACTTAATTCGTGCTTAGTATTAACAGATAGCTTTATTCTATTGTAATTAGGTAGAAATTTATTTAGATTTGTATTAAAAATCTTCTTTGATGACATTTAGCCTTAAGTTTGTTATTTTTTACTAAAAAGGTTTGGTGTCATGGGATGGTGTATTTAGCCGTCGAGTCGAGTCAATATTGTTACAGGTAATCTTTTTGTTACCAAACCTTTAAATGATATGTTTGAAAAATTGATTTCCACAAAAATGTTAAATACTGTTTGATTCTAGCATTTTAGGTGGGTTGGTCTTAAATTAAATTTTAGTGGAATGTATCAATTTTAGGTCCACTCAGATTATTTCACTTATATTGAGGCTTTCAGTGAGACCGTTGAGATAACCAGATTTCCTGGAGAAAACAGCTGACTTACTACTTATGATATTAATATTCTTTATAACACTTATATCTGCATGAGTAGGATTCTAAAACCTATCATCGAACCATAGTTCTCCGTAAGTTGGTGGTTCACCCGGTGTCAGTATAATGTGACTGGGGGTGGTGGTGGTGGTACGATTGTCTGCGGCGTACTGACTCGGTGATCTAGCACCTTAAAGTCGCCGTGAGTGCGCGCTGGTACAAGGTAGACCATACAACACACTCGCACTTCACATGCATACACAAACTTGTCCATGGGTTTATCCATAGAGATTAATAGCTTAATTCTCGTCGCGAATAGCTGAAAATTTGCTGATGCGACGTTAAGCAACATTCAATCATCAATCAGTTAGTTGGTAATTTAGACCGTCTACTGGACTTAATTCCATAGGGGCGTCCTAAATACCCAACATAATACTTTTCTAAGCCATATAGTGGGTGTTTTCGTGCCTGTATTTTCATCTTTTTCTTCGGTCACTGGTCAATGGTAGCCGCTTTTGTTCGTTTTTCTTTGTAGCTGTTGGTCTCTTAACATTAAACTCTAAAAGCATTATGGTGTTGTGGATTTGAAAGTTGTAAAGCAATGTTAAACGGAATTATCAGTTTTTCTTTTTAAAAAGTGATATGAATCGATTCTTTAATATGTCCTAAAACCACCTCTCTGGAGACCATATTGTCAATGCATTTGGAACATTTCCTTGGATAGGAATTTTACAATTTTCCCAATGTCTGGAACATTTCCTTGGCTAGGATTTTTATATTTAGTTTTCCCAATGTCAGCTATCCTGGTTGTAGTTGCTCTTATCTTCTGGTGCATGAGTGTCCTAGTGGTCGTTTGCGTGCACTTACGTACCTACCGTCTAGGCCCGAATTCTGCCAGGCCAGATCCTAATGTAAGAAGAATTTTCGATTGGCTCCCCTGAAGATCGGTTTTTCCCCCATGAAACTCGATTTAAGTGAAATAACCTTGACTTGAACGTAAAATCCCATCACTCAATTTGTTCACTTCTTTCTATCGTTGCTTAATTTGTTTCAAATACAAGGTAAGAATTTTCAGCAACTGTATATATCCTATTACATAATTTTATTGGTTGGTTGATTGTTGCATTACGCCACATCAGCAATTAATCAGCTGTTTTCGTGACCAGTCAATTTTTCTTCTTAATCTCGATGATTCTGTCTAATCCAGAATTAATCTAAACTCTAGTTCATTTTATTTGGTTACGTGAATTTATGTAAGTGCTTATAATCTACTTTGTTCACTAGACAGTGGTTGAAGGTACACAACAACATCTGACCGGCTAGATGGACACCTCTAATCAAACAGGATATTGATCACATTTTTAGAAATGCCTTTGATCCATTAAACATTTTTTTCATGACATTTGGTCATGTTTTCACAAGAATGCAACAAGAATGCCTGGTTCTTAATTTTAACCATTTGGTTAAGATAACGGAGCTTTGAACAACCGGACCCTGACCATTAGATGGACATCTCTTATCAAATTGGAAATTTGCACCGTCAGAAGTGGTTTTTATCAATCAAACATTTTCATGACATCTTAACGTATTCTTACTTAGAATCAAAGGTACCGGCCCATGTTCAAACCTCAAGCCCATTAGCAAAGTAGAAATTTCGCAAACTGACAAATTTAGTAAAATACAACAAGAATATCTGATTTGATTTAAATGGATTTTAATGAATGATGATGACTTACAATGGATATTTATAAAAATATATGAATCAGTAAATCGGAAACCCACTACACTGCACTTAATTGTCATTGACAAAATATTATAAATATTTCCAATCTATCATAAACCTTATAATTACATATGTATATATAAATATATATAAGTGTGTAAAAAATAGAGAATGGAAAATGAAATTTGAGAGGAGAGAAAAAAATGATAGAAAAAACGCCAAGGAATGAATAACAGTATAAAGATACTATAAATCAGTTAAAATTCGCGAGCTTCTTTTTTCGCGATGTTTTACCAGTGTTTTCTTTCGCGAAATTGTATCCAGTGCTATTTCGCGAAATTTATTTTCAATTATTTCCTGTTGATGACGGATGTTATATGCTGACATTATTTACCTGCATATTAAAATTCTGGTTCATAAATACATAGTAAATACCGCGATAATACAGTGCTCGCGAAAACTGGTGATTTACAGTATTAACAATGTGTCAACAAACATAATTCTGCAGTCTGTTTTTGCAATGATACACACACATTCCTTCCCATACATAAACATAAACACTTAAATGAACATATTTCGTCTGCCACCTTGTCCGTTGTTATTTCTATTCATTCCACCACCCATTCTACCACCCATGCCACCTCCCATTCCGCCACCCATTCCACCGCCCATGCCACCTCCCATTCCATTCATTCCATTTTGTCCGAATCGCATCCTATCTTCTCTGTTTCCTCTCATATTTCCCTGGAATGGTTGACCGGGAGACTCTCCAGTCATTCCGCCCATCCCGCCATTGCCTACAACATTTGGCCCACCGAAGGTTTCCTCGTTGAATTTTATTCCCCTGACAACGACAATGTAGGATTTTCCTGCTTGTTTTACTGGAATGTCTACTTGTAAAGTAGGAGGTATTTCCATCATCTTCCACCTTCCGGTATACACGTATTCAAACTTCCTGTATAAAATACGATAGCCCTTAACGGCCACTCCAGGATCCATCCATGTTACACGAAGGGTAGTCGAGTTATTTTGTGCATTCTTGATGCGTTTTACCTCAACTTTCGGAGGTACAATTGGATCTAAAAATAAGACAAAGCAAATACGTTAATCTTTGTAAAATAAAAAAGTTTCGATGACATATTTGATGAACCGGAACCATAGCTAACAAGTTATAACAATTATTAACTGAAATGAGATGTCATTTCAAAAGTGTCTCCCGAACAAATTCCAACTGTGTGTATAATCAAAATACGAATACGATTGATCCCGTGAAGTTTCATAAATATCTGTTGAATAATTTTCGAGAAAATGGCAGAAAAAAAGTTGGTAGAAGAAATGAAGTAATGATTCTGCCTTTTCCTTGTATTCCTTCTTTTGCTGTTTTATCATTAACTTTTAATTTTTGTTATTTTTGGCTGTGGTGGCTGTCCCCAAGTACATAGTTTTCAGTTGCAACATATTTTGCTATAAACGAAATCAACATCACTTAATACAAGACAGACACTCTATTTTTAGAATAATGTTCGTTTCTATGAGTTTTATGTTTTAATGTTTGAAATGTATCTCAAACATTGAATACTTCTGCAAAATAAATATTTTTGACAAAAACTGGCATATATATGCATTTGTCTTACCTCTATTTTTAGTTCTGAATGTGACAATAGCTGGTGGTCCCATTCCAACTTCATTTTCTGCATGGAGCTTAAATTCGTGCAATAACCCGTCATCTGAAGAAATTAAATAATTATTGGTTTTAATAAATTATTACATGAAACTTAGCATGAAATCTTCAGGTACACTATGTACATGCATTTGTAGAATGGTTCATTATTGTGGTAAAAAGGCTTATTTCAAAACTTATTAAATGTACCTATTTTTGGATGACGATAACTAATGATAACATGTTTAAAGATGGTGGTTGATATATGTCATTTCTTCTTTTCGATTATTGTTCTCAAAATTTCGAAATGATTCACACTGAGAATCATACAAAACGGTTATTACTCTCCATTTTTTACCGTTACAATATCAACTTCATATTAGTTTTATATTAGGAAAAAACAAAAGTACTGCATTTAAACGCCTTCTGTCATTAGAACAAACAATATACCATAATATACACAAAAAACATACCTAAGTAATCGGATCTCCAAATCAACACAGTGGGGGTAATTATTTCACGTCTAACTACGCCTCCCTTTACGCCCCAATGTAGTCTATAGGCCTTAATTCTACCAAAAGCTTCCTGTGGGGGAGTCCATGTCAACTCGACTACTGGTGGATGTTCTCTGTAAAGTTGTAACTGAACAGTTTGTGGTTCAGATGGTGCTAAAATATGGAAAAAAAATTAATTAAATCAATAATTCCTCATTGCAGTTTGTAGTTCAGATGATGTTAAAATAAGACAAAAGTAGGAAATCATTGCCTTATGGTACGATTATTGTTTGAAGCATAATTAAATGTCTTGAATTATTTTTGATGGACCAGTACTGTGTACTTTAGACGTAGATGGGCTCCATTAAATTTGTTGGATGTTCGATATCTTAACATGAAAGGCCAAAAAATATTTAAGTAACATGTTCATATCTCTTTTTGTAAACCATAATTATTGAAATGGGACCCAACATATGCTATATGCATCATCTGCGTAACCTTTTCAGGTTTAATGTGGCAGGTAGAAATTGAATGGGATCCGTGTGTTAATTTGACGTCGAAGAACAGGCGTTACCTTCGGTAACGTCAAATTATAAATTTCCATGACATCATTCGACAAATTTCATAATCAGACGATGTGACGATCACATGACGATACTTACTTATTCTATTGTAGGGACAGGCTTGCAAAGTTTCAGAAACATTAAGTTTAATGTATAAGGCCATTTTGTTCCACAATAAGAGACTTTTTAAAGTTTCAGATACAGCGTAAGTAATGTGTACAATGAATTTTAATTTAACTGATAACTTACATTTAGCCATTGTGGTTGCGGTGACAACAGGACTTCCAGCACCAATGGTTCTTCTTGTAAATGCATATACTCGTATATAATACAAGGTAGCTGGCGTGAGCCCGGTTAAAACTGCATGATCCACCGTGGCATCAGATGTTCTATATTCATCATATAAGTTGAAGTCAGCGTCAGTAAAGTTACACAAATAACCTCTAATGATACCGTCACCCATTCTTCTCCTTGGTGGATCCCATCTAACAACAATTGCCGTGGTGTTGAGAGCTTTAGCTTGGATATTTCTGGCCTTTCCAGGCGCTGTAATAGTTAAAATGGCACATTTAAATCTTGAAATACATTCATCAGCAGTGCACATATAACAAAGAAAATCTTGTGTTACTTGTATAGTTTTATGCTGCATCCAAATGTTTTTACTTTATATTGAGAGTGTTTTTGGATGATCGCAAAAACAAGAGTACCCTGAGAAAGAAAAGCATCAACTTTCAACAGATAACTGCCAACGCAATGATATTCAAGAATTGGAATTTGAGAGAATCTGTATTCCATAAACCGTTGCTTTATAGACAACTAGGACGATGAGTCTTCGATGTATTATTCATAAACCGGCGCTTTGGACCAATTTGAAATCGAGACTGGTCCAACTCTGTGACCCATTAACCATTCGAACACTGAGCGCCCAACACTATGGTCCATAAACAGGCAATTTAGAGCACTCAGAAATCGACACCGGTTCGGTCCTATGAACTTGGGCGACTCGGTCCCGACAAAAAGCGTGGGAAGTACAATGCATATTAAGTATGAGTTCAGAAAAAGACAATATAATATTAATGTCATCTAAATTATATAATCTGGTCTTTCTATAAATAGAAGTCTTCATGTATAAAATTAATTCCAACCTATGCCAAACTGACAACCACGAAAAAAAACTCAACAATGCCACAAAATATGCTTGTTCTATTTGCTGATATAATCGTCTAATGTTCCTGAATATCACTCAATGCAATTAAAACTTATGACGTTTTTGTGATTTTTTTTTAGATATTATAAGCATGACAATTACTGAGGTAAAGCATAGCAATCTATGTTAATAATCAAAATCAAGAAATATGTTTTTAAAATCCGAGTAAATTGTACTGTAATAATACTGCCATGTACCAATTTTCAATATGTTTAAATTACCAAATAATGGTATATGACAAAACAATACAAAAGAAACTTAACATCGCTTCTCTATGCTATAAGGACCCTGTATTTAAAACTAGATAGAAAAATTCATTTAAATTACTTACTAAAGTCTTGTATTTTAACGTCCACCGGTTGACTCTGAGGACTTTCTCCGTTATTTGACCTAGCAGACACAGTCAGCCTGTACGTTGTACCCTCCGTCAGATCTGTAAGTCTGTACTGTGTCACAGGAGGGTTAACCGTTAACTTGTCCTTGATATTCAAAAACATGTCTTCATAATATATCTCATAAGTTTCTATGTCTCCACGTACTGCTGGTGGACTCCATGTTAACTCAATAACATTGGGATTTATCGATATACCCCGAAGGTTTCTGGGTGGCGAAGGAACTGCAAGTAAAATGTAAGATTGATTACAAACTCTTTATTTGGAGAGATGTACTACTGGTTATACAAACATGTTTTGAAAGTCAAACTTAATTTTTTCTGACATCCACAATTAATAATGGTTGTGGCTTTCAATAATATTTCTGGAAACTATTTTCCTATAACAGATGGCGGTTATTTCAGCCCGTAATAAATTTCCTTTTAGCCCGTAATAAATTTCCTTCTCACAAACTTTGCATGCCAACAATATGTTAATTTACCAGTAGAATCCTTGGCCCTATAGCTATATTCATATTTCTGGAGGGTTTTTTGGACAAAATTGTTCATCTCATAGGTACTTACAAAGTTGAATGTTTGAATGTTTGAAAATTTTGGAAAAAAATAACTCACCTATATCCGGTGTCTTCACCGTCGTTGGTATGGTTGTAGCCTCAGCTACGGAACCGGAAACTGCACCAACACGGATCTGATACTGCGCACGAGGGGACAGATCAGTAATTGAAGCACTTGTCTGAGCAGCATCACAGATTCTGAAAACGACTTCTCCTCCTTTGGGATTTCCGTTGACATCAACAGGAACAAAGTAGACTTTATATTGTAAATTCTCGTCAGCGTTCACTGGTGGTTGCCAACGTACAACGATAGTTGATATATTATTTTCTGTGGTAGATTCTACGATAACGCTGGTTGGTGGTGGTGGTGCTGCAATAAAGAACACAAAATATAGGATGTGCTTGTAAAGTTATTCAAACCACGCTATTATAAAGACAGCGCAATGACGTCATACAAATGTTGATCATGTTTCAATCTAAAATAAAAGTATATTTTCAATGTTTATTTTATGAGCCATAAAACTTCATCTGGTCAAACAACATTTGAGAATGAGTCTAATGAAAACACATGAATGTAGAATGAAAAACTAAAACTGAAGTATTGAAATATGGATGCATTGTTCGTGTCAAAATTGTGATGGTACCATCTAGAAGGTTGTTTTAATTTAAATTAGTCCAGAGCTATCTTGTAACTATTAACTGTTTCTGTTCATAAGTATCTAGAAAGTTTTTGAACATATATCATCTAGCTACTATTCGAAACCATCTAGATAGAAAAATAACGTTTTTGGATAAACAGATCATTTCGATATACATGTACTAGTATAAAATATACACATGGCTGTTACATCTAAAGCAACATTTGTTAGGTAACTTTTGACATCATCAGGTGGTTTAATAATAAATCCAGAGAGATTTATAAAGAAACACATAGAATAGGAGAAATGAATATTTGGACTCTAAAATGGTGTGGCAATGAAGAAGGTGTCATTATAATGACGTTTAGCTGTAGATGCTGTTGAATACCATTTAGATGCACCATTCACAAGGAATAAAGCATCTAGATACTTCTAAGAAGCAACTTATAATAATTCTACATATTCATAGAGAATGCTTTAAATGAATTCCTTTAGGCCCTAGTTGAAATTATGATGACTTAATTCAGACAAGATAGGGCACCGAAGAAACAGCAGTAATTCTTAGAGTGAAGAGCTATCTTAAGAAAACTTCATAATACATATACACTATTCTTTAAAATTGGCCCAATTCTATTTTGGTAAAATGAGAAAATGCTATAATATACAATGTACCGACGTGTTTTAAAGCATGACTCAAAGTTATTAACATATTAGTTCTGGTATTATATGATATTTACTCCATGTAGATTAGGAGGAAGTGTTTTTGTAGAAGCAGACGACCTTGTTGACAAATAACATTGTTACAGTTGAGAGAGGACAAGACATGACCGACCGACAAAAAATTGAGTCAAACATATAAATATTCTAAACATTTCTAGAATGACTGGATGATTACAAGAATAACATAACATTCTAGAAGGGAAGTTTGTAAATTATCCTTCGGGTGCAAAATATTGTTCTAGAAATTGTCTGTTAGACTTGATGTGTGTTATGCATATGCCTGGTAGTTATCTCTGCTGTACCAGCACCAGAGACAAAGATTAAAATGTGCCGATACAAGTGCTTACTAAAGGTGTCTGATATAGTTACAAAACGTTAAATTTAAGTGAAACCTTTTATGAAGTTGAAGCTGAAAATATGTCATGTGCGATGGCAAATACATTCAAGAACGCGAAAAAGCAAAGGAACGAAGTCAGAAAGCAACACAAAATAAATATATATTGACGCCACTTATTAATACAGTTCCCTACTTTGAACGAGAGAAGGACAAACCACTAGTTTTTCCATTGTTTTTGGTACTTTTTGGGTCCTTGCAATCATGCCTATTTTAGTGCAATCCACGATTCTTTAACAAATTTAATCAGATTTATTTCCAACCAAAGTAAAAGAGCACACAAAACGCCCTACTTTGCTTTTCTTTGTACAAAAATGGGTCTTTTTGTCAAAATCTAGAAGAAATATTTAAAAAAGTTCTTTAATATTGTTAGTCACGACGATATAAAGATGTTTTTGTTTCGAAACTTGCGATAAACATTCTTGTATGAATTCTGCAAAAAATGTTTATGCTCCGTGTAAGCTAATTTCGACTGCGCCTTGTCCTGCAATTTTAAGTTGATCTTTTTATGATACTTAGCCGCTGTGTATTACCAAAACAAAAAGAACTAAAGAACTCCAAAATAATATTAACATTTTGGGGAAATGAATGTTAACAAAATTTGATGATTTCAAATGGGACCTCGAATACCATTAGAAAGACACAATTTGGTATCATTGTTGCAAATAATGAAATGAACGTTAAAAGTCGGGTGTTGTAAAAATCTAGTGCTCCCAAACTGTGTGTTGTCTGTTCTTGTTTTGTGTGCTTGTCTCTTTAGTTTCGTTTGTTGCTTTTAGGTTGGTTTCTGAGCGCCGTATAAAACTACATGCGAAAACTATGTCACTTTACAGAACAAATCCTTTCTTTATAAACTTAAGAAATGTATATATATAACCAAGTGTTACATGTGACAAGGGTGAGACAACCTTCCAAAATAGTAAAACATTGTCAAGGATGAGACAACCTTCCAAAATAGTAGAAAACATTGTCAAGGATGAGACAACCTTCCAAAACAGTAGAAAACATTGTCAAGGATGAGACAACCTTCCAAAATGGTAGAAAACATTGTCAAGGATGAGACAACCTTCCAAAATAGTAGAAAACATTGTCAAGGATGAGACAACCTTCCAAAATGGTAGAAAACATTGTCAAGGGCGAGACAACCTTCCAAAATGGTAGAAAACATTGTCAAGGATGAGACAACCTTCCAAAATAGTAGAAAACATTGTCAAGGATGAGACAACCTTCCAAAATGGTAGAAAACATTGTCAAGGATGAGACAACCTTCCAAAATGGTAGTAAACATTGTCAAGGTTGAGACAACCTTCCAAAATGGTAGAAAACATTGTCAAGGATGAGACAACCTTCCAAAATGGTAGAAAACATTGTCAAGGGCGAGACAACCTTCCAAAATGGTAGAAAACATTGTCAAGGGTGAGACAACCTTCCAAAACAGTAGAAAACATTGTCAAGGATGAGACAACCTTCCAAAATAGTAGAAAACATTGTCAAGGATGAGACAACCTTCCAAAATAGTAGAAAACATTGTCAAGGATGAGACAACCTTCCAAAATAGTAGAAAAAATTGTCAAGGATGAGACAACCTTCCAAAATGGTAGAAAACATTGTCAAGGATGAGACAACCTTCCCAAATGGTAGAAAACATTGTCAAGGTTGAGACAACCTTCCAAAATGGTAGAAAAAATTGTCAAGGATGAGACAACCTTCCAAAATGGTAGAAAACATTGTCAAGGATGAGACAACCTTCCCAAATGGTAGAAAACATTGTCAAGGATGAGACAACTTTCAAAATGGTAGAAAACATTGTCAAGGATGAGACAACCTTCCAAAACAGTAGAAAACATTGTCAAGGATGAGACAACCTTCCAAAATGGTAGAAAACATTGTCAAGGATGAGACAACCTTCCAAAAATGGTAGAAAAACATTGTCAATGGTAAAAAATATCTTCCAAATTGGCGAAAAATATTGTAAAGGGTGAAAAAAAACTTCCATAATGGGAAAAACGTTGTCAAGAGTAAAAAACCGTCCAAACTGGCGAAAATATTCAGGTAGGCTATTAAAACCCATTGACGTATGACATTAGACATTATGGGATTCTAGAATGAAAACCTGTTGTCCTATGTTAGTGTATATTGTGTATGTGAAGTGTACGGCTCCGTCACATAAAAACATCTCCGTACAATCCACGTGGTAATTACGGAGCGGCGTGTCAAAGCTATATTGGTCTAAGATAAGGACGGTTTTGATCAACTTTGATCTAATTAGTATATTTAAACAAAAGATAGATACAATGGAATTTTAAAACTGGGTATAAATCAAGATTTAAGACAATTAATTATAAAACGTTGAACATACGCTCTAAATTATGCTTATAAATAGATCTTTAATTCACGAAAATGTAATAATTAATGAAAAACGTCATCAAACGTAATGACTTCACAATGAAAAACTGACATTCGAAGAAACCAATTGCAAAAGGAATTCCTCCAGATGCAAATGAATCTATTAAATAATACACTTACGGGCCTGTCGAAAGTTTAACACTAAGCTAACGAAAATGAGTTGAAATGACTGATTAATGGATAGCTTATGACAGAAAAGCTGACAGATGTCGAACAGCTGCCGAGATAAAGCTTACAAGGGACTTACATAAGCTGTCGATTCAGTACTTTATGCAATTCGTTAGCTAAGCGTTAAACTTTCTACAGATCTGTACTTTACGTATGTTAATTAGGGACAAGGTGAGGTGTCCGTTTTAGAAGTTAGCAGGAAGAGTTGCAACGCCAGTCTTATTTTAATATTCACAACTATTAACGTCATAATAGTGGCTTTGTTTACAATGGTTGACAGCAACTGTCACAGTGTTACACACAGACGCTGTGTTTTAAATTTTAAACATACAGGCAAAGCATTTATTTCAACTTTTTTAAAATGCGTATATATAAATTTTGAAAACATGTTAATTCAATTATGGGTTATTATTACACGTTCTTATTAAGAGTATTTAAAATATTTTATGACCTAATAAACAAAGTTATTTATAGGCTCAGAGGCACGATACCACAAGAAGGAAATGATATCAAACCGAAACATGACATAATTGACAAAACTGTGCAACAATGAATAATGTAACTGAAATAACTGAAATAAGAAAGTGCATACCGATATTACTTTAAAGAAGAAATAGAAGTAATGTTTTATTTTAGCGCTCTAACTTTTTAATTCCATGTATATAGCATGTGCTATATTATTTTTGGCATTTCGTCCAACATTTTAAAACAATTACAAAATGTTTTGTTTTTCAAATTAATATGAATAACAATTTGATATATTTAGCACATGTATCTATTTTGAACAATCTTACAGAAACAAGAAGACATAGACATATAGCATTTGTTACATGTTTGGTATTTCGTCCACATTTTTACAGTTGTGGGTTTTTCATATAATTAACAGACTGTAAAATCAATCATTTTGGCAGTGTCCAGTGTTCGTGCACTGTTGACATGTGAATTCTTGAGCCAGGGTGTTCATGAAAACAACGAAAATTAATAATGTTACTGTATACTATTACATGCTGGATCGTGTGTAGTCGAAATAGAATGCCCATTTTGATATTTTAAATTGATTCTTATGTGTAACATGAATTTTGATGGTAAGAGCCGATATTGAACCATGCCATTGTATATCATTATGTCATTTTGTCCAATGCCCTTTCTAAGATGAGAGGACACAGTTTTTTTCAAAACTTGATTTTATTAATTCTGATAACCTGGATATATTTGACGTTCTTTATTTCCATGGTCCTTTGTATCCTGGATATATTTGACGTTCTTTATTTCCATGGTCCTTTGTATCCTGGATATATTTGACGTTCTTTATTTCCATGGTCTTTTGTATCCTGGATATATTTGACGTTCTTTATTTCCATGGTCCTTTGTATCCTGGATATATTTGACGTTCTTTATTTCCATGGTCCTTTGTATCCTGGATATATTTGACGTTCTTTATTTCCATGGTCCTTTATTTCCTGGATATATTTGACGTTCTTTATTTCCATGGTCCTTTGTATCCTGGATATATTTGACGTTCTTTATTTCCATGGTCCTTTGTATCCTGGATATATTTGACGTTCTTTATTTCCATGGTCCTTTGTATCCTGGATATATTTGACGTTCTTTATTTCCATGGTCCTTTGTATCCTGGATATATTTGACGTTCTTTATTTCCATGGTCTTTTGTATCCTGGATATTTGACGTTCTTTATTTCCATGGTCCTTTGTATCCTGGATATATTTGACGTTCTTTATTTCCATGGTCTTTTGTATCCTGGATATATTTGACGTTCTTTATTTCCATGGTCTTTTGTATCCTGGATATATTTGACGTTCTTTATTTCCATGGTCTTTTGTATCCTGGATATATTTGACGTTCTTTATTTCCATGGTCCTTTGTTTCCTGGATATATTTGACGTTCTTTATTTCCATGGTCTTTTGTATCCTGGATATATTTGACGTTCTTTATTTCCATGGTCTTTTGTATCCTGGATATATTTGACGTTCTTTATTTCCATGGTCCTTTGTATCCTGGATATATTTGACGTTCTTTATTTCCATGGTCCTTTGTATCCTGGATATATTTGACGTTCTTTATTTCCATGGTCCTTTATTTCCTGGATATATTTGACGTTCTTTATTTCCATGGTCCTTTGTATCCTGGATATATTTGACGTTCTTTATTTCCATGGTCCTTTGTATCCTGGATATATTTGACGTTCTTTATTTCCATGGTCCTTTGTTTCCTGGATATATTTGACGTTCTTTATTTCCATGGTCCTTTGTATCCTGGATATATTTGACGTTCTTTATTTCCATGGTCCTTTGTTTCCTGGATATATTTGACGTTCTTTATTTCCATGGTCCTTTGTATCCTGGATATATTTGACGTTCTTTATTTCCATGGTCCTTTGTTTCCTGGATATATTTGACGTTCTTTATTTCCATGGTCCTTTGTATCCTGGATATATTTGACGTTCTTTATTTCCATGGTCCTTTGTTTCCTGGATATATTTGACGTTCTTTATTTCCATGGTCCTTTGTTTCCTGGATATATTTGACGTTCTTTATTTCCATGGTCCTTTGTATCCTGGATATATTTGACGTTCTTTATTTCCATGGTCCTTTGTTTCCTGGATATATTTGACGTTTTTATTTCCATGGTCCTTTGTATCCTGGATATATTTGACGTTCTTTATTTCCATGGTCCTTTGTTTCCTGGATATATTTGACGTTCTTTATTTCCATGGTCCTTTGTATCCTGGATATATTTGACGTTCTTTATTTCCATGGTCCTTTGTTTCTTGATTATTATTTCACACGTGGCGGGTGTAGTTATCTAGAAAATTGCCCTTCCCCAGTATAAGTTTAGCCTAATTTGTCAGTTTTCAAATTTGGGATTGTGATTTGAACATGGAACCGGTATGTTTGTAACATTATCAGGCATGGTTCTAGATCATCAAACATGTTTTTCCAGAACTTACTTTCTTTATTACCTATCGCTTGCTGTCCAACGTTTAACACGAATCAAACAAATATCGATACCCAATAAAACAGTCTATAATTATATCGCGACAGCTTTTCAACATCTGGTGCTATCTAGATCTCAACCATTCGATAACCAAGCCTTTGTTAGCTCAGTGTTAAACTTTAGGCAGGTCTGTACTGTGTAAATAGCAATGTCTCATTTATAATGCCGTTAATGTCAGTTTGATGTATTTGTCATTCACATGTCTGTAGTGTCTGTTAAACGGTATAAATAGTTCTATGTCACACACCACCTATTTCTTCTAAAAATGTTTGGCTTAGAAATATAGAATTGAATACATTATCTTATCATGAAGTAACCACTGTGGTTGTTCTGTGTGTGGTGGGTTTGGGGTTCAAACCTGTCAGAATCTTGCCATCATAAAATTACCACTACGGTAGTTCAGTTAATAGAGTGGTTGTTCAGTATGTGTAGGTTGAAATGGTCTGACCAAGATTTGAAAATCAGCAGTGACTGTCAAGCCTTCAGCATTTAGAAATGGAAGTAACGGGTCCTTTTGAAGATTGATGCCCAGTGTCACATGTCAGAACCCTTCTACACATTGCGCACTTCAGAGGTATATAACTCTACCACTTCAACTATAGTTGGCGACGTCCCGTTATAAGTGAAACATTTTCTATTGGGACATAAAATTTCAATTAAACACCCAGAAAGTTGTAGCTTTAATGAATTGCATTTTGTAACACTCGCGTCCACATAAAACATATATGAAGCATATTAAATATGGAATAAAGCTCTAAATGAATTGCCACAGAACACATGTTGAACAGGCGATCACATACGAAATACCTTACGACAAAATATTTAGTTGTTTTGTGTACAATGTATTCCTAGTTTTATAAAAGATTTCAGTAAGTAGACACTGCTATAAGAGAGTCGCTGCCATAAAACAGTAAGGAATGAATACACTAGATAATAAAAGCAGGATTTGGGAGGGAATAACACGTATTTTGCAACAGTCAATGCAATTAAGAACATGAAACAATACAACCAATATTATTTGTCACAGGAGTAAATGTCCAGTGATGTAGTAATAGTGTACTATTCCAGGACCCCAAACATTTCACTAATTTTACAAATATAAAACTTCAATTTGCATTTACTATGAAATCATTTTTTCGTGGGGTCCATCCTTGGTGGTTTTTATAAAAATGTCATTTTGTGTGGAGTGATATCAGGCTTTGTTGTTGCCGTCTAAGTTTGTATATACTATTTATTTGACTAGTAAATCCGTGGCTGAATGCGTTCGCGAAAACAACGAGGTCGAATGGCTGATTTACCGTAGTTGCTAATTTATAAGTTACGGTTATATCTGTTATCTTACAAGGGTTGCAATAGAATATTCTTTTATGCCTGCACTCTTGATACAACGAGAACATATTGTAATGAGTTCTACAATAAATATATGCAGCTAGTATTAGTAATTCGTCTTTAAATCTGACAAAGCTCTGCATGAGAATATCGTACTCACATTCTAAAAAATCAAATGACGAACTTTCAGACAAAATGACTATTGTCATTAGAGTTTTGAAGTTTATACGGTTTTAATTATTCTGTATTCATTAGGGTGCGCTGTTAATAAGGTCACCATGACCACATAAGTAGGCATTGTGTAATAGCAGACTCATTAATTTTAATTAATTAATTAATTAATTTGCTAATTAATAATCAAATCTGGGTTTTTACATAAATTTGGTTGTTTTAACACAAAAGCAATTGTATTGCAAAGCAACATGCAGAAAATGACGCAACTAAAACACAATATATAGCACATTTTTGGGAGTACTTGAAATTTTATAGAGAAATACTACATGTGTTAATGACTAGATTATACAATGTAATTGTTCGAGAAACAACAACAAAATTTAAAACCATTTGTTTGTTCAAATTTTGACATTATAAGGGGGTTTGCGATAAATTGGTGGAGGGTAATGAAGACATTTAGAAGTGTGGCGATAAGCCAGGCTGTAAAATTATCAAGCACCATTTTGTCACAATGGCTAGTGCTTACCTAATACCAATAGTCATACAAACAAGTGTGGACATCATGTTTATAACATATGCATTTTATATGTTTTATTTTATTAAGTCACTGATGTCAAATTCAGTAACCACGTCATACTGGGCGTAAGCTAGACCAATCGGTCGATACACATGTACATGGATTTACACGTTTTGGTGTGGAGTCTGCTTTAGTTAGTGTTCTACAGATTCAGACACAGACTATCTATATCTCTGTCACTCTTCAGTTGAGCTTCGACTTTTTTAGCTCAGTAGTAAACTTTTGACAGGACTGTATTGTATTAATACAACACCAGACCATTTATTAATGTAAAAATGTGTTATTATTTATAACTTCTATCTTTACATATAAAATGTGACACTGAACACGTGACACATAAACGTGTAATTATTACACTAATCTGTTCCAAAATGGACATTAGTGCTTATAACATGACAGCAGTGACCTTACATACAAATTACCATACACATGTTAAAACTGGTCAATATATAGGTAAATGTAAAACATGTACACATTATGTACTCTTTATTTTGTGTCCGTTTCCCGAGTGGTCTAAAGTGCGTTTACAACCACAGCGCCTAACGTTCGAATCCCAGTCAGGAAGTTTCTAGTGGGAGAAAAATTGTAGCACACTGCCTCACTTCCCTGGTGGAGGTTCACGTGTCTAACCTAACTTGTCAGTTCCAAAGTTTTTACTTTGCTTCTGGATTGTGGTTCGGACATGGATTAGTATGTTTGTTTTTGATTAGTGTTTGCATTCCAAATTTCGATAATTTACTCTGAGTACTTCGGTTTTCGCCACTTTAATAGGGCTGAATGCTTCAATATAAGCGAAATAATCTTGTCTAGGGCTTTAAAAACCATTGCCTCACTTCGTGTACATTTGTGATTGAAGCAGGAACTTTATAACAGAGAAATTTGTACATGACAACAGCCAACGTAACCAAGAACACGACATAATACAAGTCAATGATAAAACAACCAACGTAACCAAGAACACGGTATAATACAAGTCAATGATAAAACAGCCAACGTAACCAAGAACACGGCATAATACAAGTCAATGATAAAACAGCCAACGTAACCAAGAACACGGCATAATACAAGTCAATGATAAAACAACCAACGTAACCAAGAACACGGTATAATACAAGTCAATGATAAAACAACCAACGTAACCAAGAACACGGTATAATACAAGTCAATGATAAAACAACCAACGTAACCAAGAACACGGTATAATACAAGTCAATGATAAAGCAGCCAACGTAACCAAGAACACGGCATAATACAAGTCAATGATAAAGCAGCCAACGTAACCAAGAACACGGCATAATACAAGTCAATGATAAAGCAGCCAACGTAACCAAGAACACGGCATAATACAAGTCAATGATAAAGCAGCCAACGTAACCAAGAACACGGCATAATACAAGTCAATGATAAAACAGACAAATAAGACAAAGCACTTATCTTTGGACGAGCACAGGTATAAATGTCCAGTGGTGTAGTAATAGCACTATTTTAGGACCCTCAACTTTACATCCAGTGATGACAAGCATGTTTAACAAAAATGTAAAATGAATCATATTCAAAAAATGTATAACGATGCTGATTATTTTAAGTTTAAAGGGCTTACTAACTACTATTAAAGAGATATTAAAAATGCAATTATTTGAAAATGAAATGAACCACATATTACAATAAAACAATGTATCAGTCTGTTGTCAACATAATAATAGTATGCTTTCAGTAAAAACTGAACAAATATTGATTGTTATGGTGTACTAATATGTCCCCAAAACAAAAACCATTTGTTCAAATGATCGTGCCAAACATAAAACCGAACGGATCTGTTCAAAGCAAGAATAACAAAAAAAAAGAACACCCAAATCATGCTTATCATTCCTATAAAGCTTCGAAAATATCCAACAACCGAATTCTGAGAAACGATCCGGACACAGACTGTAGAAGAAACACTTCAGCAAAACTGACATGTCAATCACTTCATGGATGATAATTGCTTTGCTATGCAAACTTGCCAGTGCATGCAATGACACCGTTAAGTCTTTTCCTTGAAGCATACATCAGCACTGCAAATATTTTAACGGCAAATTACATGTATATACTTATAGAAATATTTTGTATTTTTGTAGTTGAACCATACCAATGGACATACTGAGTTTGTCATTATATCCATTGCATGTTAAAACTACGTCGATATCAAGATGTAACGTTCACCTCTATACGAAGACCACCTATCCATTAAGACCAACGTGTAAAGGTCCCGTTGCCTTTAATTTCAATGAATAGTCAGTTCTAAAGTTTTTACTTTGCTTATGGATTGTGATTCGGACATGGATTAGTATGTTTGTTTTTGATTTAATAATAAATCAACGATACTAAACGAGGTAGAAAACGACACCAGCATACAATAATGTAGTTTTAGTAAGGAGTCAATGACACCAATTTCGAAAAATGCTTCGGTATTTTTATTTTAGTTTCACGTATGTGTAGACAAAAGACGTAAATTATGTGTTAAAGAACAATATTATTTACAATTTACAAGTTTTCAAGCTTTTTGCTAAAAACAAACTACGCATTTCAATTCCAATTTAAAAAAAAACGTGTCAAATCTAAATTAGGCATAAAAAACATTTTAAGAATGTAATTAGGGGGATGTCTTTTTTACAATTTCGTGAAGTTTAACCACGCACTTTCCTCTCCTAATTATTAATACCATGTCATAATGAGGTCAAAGTTTGCAGAAATATGAAGTAGATTTTCACTAAAGAACTATGGTACTGATCTGGCAGAAGTTTGACATTGAGCTAACGGAAAGCAGTCAAAGCTCGGGCGACGAGTGTCTGACAGATAGATAGCTTGTGGCCTGAAAGCTGTCGATATATGTAGCAGCTGTCGAGATGTAGGTAATGTAACGAGGACCCGATGTGAGCTGTCGATTTGACACTAATTCGTCGGGCTAGTGTTAAATTTTCGACAGGACTGTACAATGATGCTTACAAGACATTCACGATTTGTTTGTTAGACACATTAATTTCTTTTCCTAACATAGTATATATTCTTTTTAAGCCACGTTGTGTAACACTTGTACAATTTAGAGTAATGGTTCAATTCATTAGACATGGGATTGTTACAAGAAAAAATGCATTAACTACTTAAAATGAAGCACGTTTACTTAAAGGCTGGTCCTAGTGTTATCCTTATCGTGATTGGTTAAAGGCTGGTCCTAGTGTTATCCTTATCGTGATTGGTTAAAGTCGCCGTTTGGCGTTCTATTCAAAGCTTTTGTTCAAAATATTTTTAATAAGTTTTGGACAATTTAGACGCCATTCACAATGTTCGTTTTAAAGTTTTCGATCAATGATTTTTTTGATAGTGTAAACATACTAAAGCAAAAAAATTCAGTCGATGACTTAATATTTTTAAAACGCCAAATCCTTGCAAGATGTTCTTGTAAATAGTGTTAACAGTTTCTGGTTTTACCGGTTATTTGAATGTTATTACATGTTTCAAACAAAATATGACCAGGTTCCAGTTTCACGATCATTCCTTAACTAAGATTTTCCTTAACTTCAATTTAGCAAATTTCACATTTTAATAATTTTGTTATTTTTAAGTCAGTTATTTAAGTTGTCATTTTGAAGATCATTTCAAGCTTAAAACATTTGTATTGAATTTTGTCAAACAAGTTAATTTGTAGTTAATCTGAAAGTTAAGGAAAATCTTGGTTAAGGAATGATTGTGAAACCGGGACCAGGTCCACAACTGAGATTTTCCTTATCTTAAATCGAGCAAATGTTTGCAATCTCCCTGAATAACTAGAAGTCAGATGTAATACGTTTGAGGTTATCTTCAAAATGGAACCTTAAAGACCAGATTTCCCACAATTAATAAAGTTATTGAGATTTCAAATTTCCAGACTTAAGGCAAATCTAAGTTCAGAAATGACTGCTGATCTATTTACATATGCGATTCAAATAGTTCAAACAAAATAAAAACTACATCGAAGCAATGTTTTTCGCATATCAATTGTTTACCTTATAAAACTTAAAATTATAATTTTAGACGTGTGTTTTTGCATTATAAACCGAGTTTGACATTTTAGCTGTCATGTTATATAAATCATGGTTTCTAGAATGCAGAAAATAGCTCATAAAATATTTGAAAAGTTTACATTCCAGCTGCAAGTATACATTTCTGAATGTATTGTTATTTTTATTTTTGGTTTATAGTAAAATAAAATTGGCGACAAATATGATTTGAACATGGATGGATATGTTTATGGATACTTGTTAAAATGTTATGAGTAGATACATTTTGAGTTTTTTAGGTAAACTTTTTAAATATTTTTGTCATCGCTTTATTTGAGATTTTTACTATGTAATACAGTTACGTAATGTAATGGTGCTTAAAACAGTGTAGCAACTCCCAATGAAGTTTAACGCCCGATGAAGTCTAGAGTCCATACTTCATTAGGCATTGAAATTACCAACCATAATGAAGTTCATTAGACGTTGACAGTTTCGACACTGCTTAAATGCAGTCAAGACTCTTTTACTTACATCGAGGCTCTAGGATGGTGATGAAACTTGAGTAATCGGAGAAAATCGTCGAACTTTGGCGAGTGATCTGACAGACTTACCCACACTAAGAGTGAGTGCATTTCAAACCTATAGGAGGTAAGATACACTGTTATGTGTTCGTAGGCGACCACTGGGCAAATGAGTAAATAAAATGTGTATATTCACGTAAATATTATCCATTTGTCATTTCATGATACCGAAAACGAATATAACAGCCCATGTTTAAAAAAAGAGTAAACATGATTTATATGAACTATCATGTAATAATAAAACCTGTTGTACAGAATACTCGATTAAGTTACGTAACACGTCAGAAATGTAATAATTAATGTGTTATGGACGCTAAAACACAGGTTTCTGACCAAATGATGTATTAGGTTTACACCTGAACCGCGGTGATTCTAACCCTAGGTTCTATCCGTCAGGAAAAAGCATTATAATTATTATATAACCAAAATACGATGATAAATATTTATGATGTCTTTATGAATATATTCATAATCAAACGGAGAAGAGTTATAGCCCCTTGTCATGTGAAATTGACACCTTTATGACCTGCAGCTCAAATCTCGGATCACCGGTCTAGATGACCATAAATCGCGGATAGTCACTAAATAATAGGTATAGGAAATGCAATAATTTTAATGTTTTTTCTAACCTCGTTATCATACTATGACCTAACATAAAATAAATGTTAATAAAATGGCGACCTGACAACTATGACCCTTGTCATCCCCTTTTACTTGTCGTAACTGTGTCAGTCTCGGGTAAGATCGGTAATAAGAAATTCTTAACCTTAAAATAACCTGTCCTCAGGACTAGAATAGACTTTACACTGGGTCCGATAATTAAAATAAAAAAGTCCATTTCACCAGCAGAACGGCAATAACAGAGTCTTGACCTTTAAATAGCTTGTCCCCAGTATAGGCCTTACACTGGACACTATCAATATCATTTCACCAGCGGAACGATCTTAAAATAATACGTCCCTATTACTGGAATAGACCTTACACTGGGTGCGATAGTTTAAAATAAAACTCCATTTCACCAACTCAAGACTCTTGACCTTTAAATAGCTTGTCCCGGCTCAGTATAGACCTTACACCGGACATTATCAATAAAACAAAAAAGTTCATTTCACCAGCAGAACGATCTTAAAATAACATGTCCCTAGTACTAGAATAGACCTTACACTGGGTGCGATAGTTTAAAATAAAACTCCATTTCACCAACTCAAGACTCTTGACCTTTAAATAGCTTTTCCCGACTTAGTATAGACCTTACACCGGACACTATCAATAAAACAAAAAAGTTCATTTCACCAGCAGAACTATCTTAAAATATCAACCTTAAAATAACATGTCTCCAAGTTTAGACCTTACACTGGGTCCTAAAATTAAAACAATTAAGTACCAGTACAATGTAGGAGGTATATATGTGTGGGGTTTATGTTGTGTGTGACGGTTTTGTGTAATCGCTTTTTAAAACTTTTTCAGTCAAGTTGTAAGCGCGCCTTTGAAAGGTCTTATGGTGTCAGTATGGGCATAACAGGTTTTTAACTTCGACATAAACCGTCTATTGTTTTGATTGTTTGAGATTGGTGAAGGGAAATCCAATGTAAGACGATTTGGATATATTCTTACCACCAATGCATTAAAACATAAGTTATGCATAACATTATTGGTATTTTTGTGTAATATTTCGGGATATTAGTACTTTCTTTACTTGGAATTGGGTTTCAATGACTGATTGGTCTAAAACACCAGCTTATAGATCGCCTAGGTTTGAACACATCTCTGGTAGTTACTAGCTGTTTCGCTTGTCAAAGGTTTGATGTTTTTGCACTATCGATCAACTGATCGCCTATATAAGTGAAAGAATCTTAAACGAGTAGTAAAACATAATTATTCCACTTTATACTATTATAAAAATAATAATCACATGATTGTGTTGCCTTCAGAAAGCAGTTCAAATATGAAGAGCATAAAATAACAAAAACAAGAAAGCCAAAGAGAGATCCCAGATGGTAAAAAAATATGCACAATATATAGTAACAAAAATATTTTAGTACTTTAGACGACGCACAAACCATGCAGAAAACCACATTGATCCAGAGCTATACGAGCGTACCAAGTTTCAGACTCTTTTGTTTCAATTTGTTAGAACAACACTGATAACAGCGATATGGTGGTTTATGAATTAGATAGTCAACTAATTCAAATGTATCTGAGAGACAACTTTGTTACCGGAATTATGATGCAATTGATATAAACCAAAACAACATGGACGCCAAAAAAGCGAACTGACCTACTGGAACAATGGAATATTTACGCGACCAAAGCCCTATGTAGTACATACAAAATCCGCCTTTCCACATACAGCGAGAGCAACCTACCGGTGAACTTAATTAACTTGTGATCCATGTATACATTTTGTGTCTTGTTTTATTTTCGTTCTTATTTTGTTCTTTGTTTATTCTGGCTATTTCTAGGACTTAGCATGAAATATTTACTAAGCGGTCTGCAACCTGGAAACTGGACGACCTCGTGTGGGTGTTTTGTGAATAAATATAGTGGACATTTATATATTTATGGCAAAATGATTGACACACGTGTTATAAACATACATTAGTCATTGCAATAGTAAATACTATATACGTGCCGGTAGAATATCTATATATGTTCATTTCTTACATTCTCTGATGGAAATCCACGTGTTTATCAGTTTTCAAAGTTTTTACTTCGATTCTTGGATTGTGATTTTAATATGGACTGGTATGTTTGCTTGTGATGAATTGATTGATTGATTAATTAATTGATTGATTGATTGATTGATTGATTGATTGATATCTAGCGAACAGGTTTTTTTCTGTGCTTCAGAATCAGAAAAGATTAGACACTGGCTTTTATCAAGTAATCAGATGGTGAATGATTCAACTACTGGCCTGTTGCCTATTTAATTACAAACATAGAACTGAAACAATTAAGTTTCGTCGTATTCCAGTTCCAGTTATGTAATGGTCAATTAAGTCAAAAAACACGAACCTTCATCAAGGCAGAGAGTATAAACAGATATCTAAGACATAGAATAAGCATAGGATTTGTTTGAACCCTATCTGCCTCTTGTCGGCCTAACTTTACGTGTGTTAGTCAGTACCAAGATTCTACAGAGGCCAAGCCATGAAAAGTAGAACATAGCCAAAACTGAGAAACTGTAGAACACAAAGATCGAACAATTAAAACAACAGTTCAAAACTAAGAAATTGTAAAATGCAAGCAAGGAACAGTTGAAAATCAGATCAAAACGTAAAGACTATTGAACTTAAACATTGAACATTATACATTAAAACTGTAGAACGGTAGTATGGTTGGAACAGTCGAAGCAACAGTTGAAAAATGAGAAACTGTGAAACGTAAGCATATAACATTTAAACGACATATCAAAACTGAGTCTCAAACTTAAACCACAGAACCATTGACGCAACAAATCGTGAGGATTTTGACAGCATGACACATTCTTAATTTTGTCTATCGAGATCATGAAATCTGTTCCAGACAAAATATTTTATCCAGGAAGTCAATTCATTATGCTTTAATAAATGTTAATAAAACGTTAATAAAATGTTATTTGAGTGATAGGTTTTGTCAGAACTGAGAACAATAAAACCTCACTTTCTTGATGACATCATTAAAACTAAACACGCGTACGTTTGTTGAAGATTAAAGACTTGGTTGACCTTAAGCACCCAATGACCTTTTCAGCGCTTTTTTGATGGATGTATTTTTACATGCACCAAATATGAAAAATACGTCGTAGTTCCTTATTCCGTTATACATAGTAAACCCACAACATAACACGATTTTGCACATGTATTTGCCATATATCATTATTTGAATTTAATCATAAAATACATTAAAAAATAGCAAAAATTTAAAAGGGTACATGACATAATCAAACTGTAACAAAACTGCAAAGATTCCCTTCTTTTGTCAAAAAGGCATTTAATTTTTCTATTTCGTTGTGAATGTCTGTATCAAGCTGGGAAACCTAGCCAAATGACTTATGTCACTAGACTTTAGTATGTGCTACAAGTTTAGTAGTCAAGTCAATATTGTTGTGTCTGCTCTGTCGTCTGATATGTGATATCGTCAAACGAAATCATACTTCTTGTGTGTTTAACAAGCAAAATAATTTCATTAAAAAGTTAACAATTTTATAGACACCGAAAAGTTAATAAAAGTTGTTTATAAAGTAAAACAATTTTTAAAAATAAAATCAATTTGGAAAAAAAATAATGTGATAAAAAAATAATCAAATTAATTTGAAAAAAGTTTTTCAATACTAATGTGATAAATTGTTAATTAATTTGATAAATGCATATATGACAAACGATAAAAAAATTTGTCAAAACTGTCAAACTTCGTTTAAACGCGTGATTTATTTGGAAGGTTAATGACTTCAATGAGTGCTAACGAGACGTGGGATATAATGATTGCCAATGTTGCTAATTAACCCGTGTTTTACCACCGCAACAGGTGACATTAATGAGTGTATGAACCTGTTCTTATTCAATGAGTCTTTTATTCTATCTATTAAGAAATTCATTCCTGAAGTATTCACCACAGTAGGTATAAATCATCCTGATCTAATTAAATTAAAGGAATTGTGATAAATATATAAAAAGTTGACACACTGACTTAATGTTTCGTGACTCGGCTTTTTTGGTGTGAAATCATTTGTGGTAGAAACAGGGTCAGAATAGGCAATACACAAAACTAGAACTAGAGCACGGTTAATCACAATGGCGGTAAGGTAATAAACGGCTCACTATGCATAGTGAAAACAATGCTGTGGTTAAGATAACGTCATCAGTGGCCAAAAAGAATATTCATTCATACCAAAAAACGCAAATAGCCAATCCTAAAATATGAAGTGTTATTAGGTATCAAGATTACGTTTTTATAAGTGTGTCATATAAAAACCTTGTGGGATACTTAGTAAGAACTTCTCTGGATAATCGAAAAATGGTCCGGCACGTGTTTGCATGTTTCTATTTCCCGTGCACTTGTGTTTCAAAAACCATGTGTAATGTGAAGTATTTTCTGAATAAACGAAAAATTGCTCCAAGAGTATTTTCTAGTTTCTGTATCTAGTGTACTTTACATTTTTTTTTTCATTTTTTAAATTCCATGTGTGGTACATCACGTGATTACTTTTTCTAACCAGTATATAATTCGTGTCATTTCCGCTCCATAAAACACATCAAGATTGCTGCATTTTTAAATAAATTTTAAAATGAAAAATACAAATGTAAAATTTCAACCAAGTAAAAATATATGCATGGGCGAGTATCTATTTTTGTTGTGTACGTTCGGTCAGGTTGTGTATGTCACGTTTTCGCGGTTTTTATATTCACTTTTGTTTTTATAACGCATACATAATTAACTCGATCCTGTACACAGCAACACAACAGTATGTATACCTAGCATAATGGAATATATTGTTCTTTATTTTCAAGTCGTCTTCAAATATGACAGTTAGACTGAATTAGAGTTAGACTTATTTAAAGAAAGACACAGAATTATGTTTACCCACTGTTCTTCAGACAGAAATTCTATGTGATGTATTCGCGAATAACAGCAATCATCTTAAAATGCAATATCCAGGCTCCATGCAGTTTCACAATTATACCTTAACCGAGATTTTCCTTTACTTAAACTTACCCAAATTGGTCAATCTCTTTTTGAAGCTCCGAATCAAGATTTATGCTTATATGAAATCCTATAAACTTAAAGTGGTCTTATAAATGACATCGTAAATTAAAGAGTATTTTAACAACTAAAAAAATTACTTAGATTTCAAATTTTCCAGATTTAAGATAAGTAACTCTTATTTAAGGTTGTGAAACTGAGGCCAGCAATGAACATGATCGGTGTCAAATAGTCATAAAATGAGTCCATGTGACATATCTTCAGCAAAAAGCCGCGTATACCACAAGTCCTGTTCTTGAATGAAATCACATGCGCTTCCGGTTTTGAATGCGAGACCAAATGTTCTGGAAGCCACCTTAATGTGATAGTTTCTAAAGTGAAAAAAGGTTGAGCGATGATTAAATGTCGGCAACATGATTATGATATAAGTTAGTTGGCACTTGGAAGATACCATATGCTCATCAATCAATATTCATTGTGTTTCGGTTTTGTTATCGATGATAAAAGCAATGTAGATAAAATAAACCATAAAACATGTTAAAATGAAAGGATATTATAACAGGAATGGTACATTGGAAATGCAATAACATATATAGCTAAAACTTCTTTATGACAAAATATATGCACATACAAGCTGCGTATTATATAAGTAAAAGCAACCTGTATTTAAATTAATGACCTGGGCTACTTATTGCAATTAAAAACATCACGTATATTTACTTAAGGTACAAAAGACGTCACAAATTTCCGTCATTTTCGTCCGTGATAAATCGGTGGGCATGACACTAATACGACCGAGTTCTTAGCTGTTGTCTTTTATCTACGTAACTGTTTGAAAACACCACAAATTATATTTAGGAAGCATGCGATACAATGCCCTTTATTCCCGACAAATAGAAAATCAGACTTACTGACCACCAGAAATTTACTTGTTTTAAACAAAATTAAAGACTAATAAAATGATATTTTTACAGTCTTTTACTGTTTTCAACAATTACCTAAAGATATACGTTTGATACATACAAGAGCTGCAAAGAGTTACTGGCGCCAAGGAATTACAACAATTACCTTAACGTATACGTTTGATATGTACAAAAGGTACAAAGAGTTACTGGCGCCAAGGAATTACAACAATTACCTTAAAGTATACGTTTGATACGTACAAGAGCTGCAAAGAGTTACTGGCGCCAAGGAATTACAACAATTACCTTAACGTATACGTTTGATATGTACAAAAGGTACAAAGAGTTACTGGCGCCAAGGAATTACAACAATTACCTTAAAGTATACGTTTGATATGTACAAAAGGTACAAAGAGTTACTGGCGCCAAGGAATTACAACAATTACCTTAAGGTATACGTTTGATATGTACAAAAGGTACAAAGAGTTACTGGCGCCAAGGAATTACAACAATTACCTTAAAGTATACGTTTGATATGTACAAAAGGTACAAAGAGTTACTGGCGCCAAGGAATTACAACAATTACCTTAAGGTATACGTTTGATATGTACAAAAGGTACAAAGAGTTACTGGCGCCAAGGAATTACAACAATTACCTTAAAGTATACGTTTGATATGTACAAAAGGTACAAAGAGTTACTGGCGCCAAGGAATTACAACAATTACCTTAAGGTATACGTTTGATATGTACAAAAGGTACAAAGAGTTACTGGCGCCAAGAAAGTTTGGGTATAAAGATGTAAATGTATTAGGTACCATTTGGGAGATGTTGCCTGAGAAGATTGCCTTACTGGTAATTAGACAATTTCAAACACTCATTTGATAAAACTCAATAGAAACATGCTTAAACTATAAAAATAAATATCTGAAGAAAACAGATTTTGAGATACTGACAAGATCAGCAAACTCTATTTCAAGTTTAATTCATAAGGACGTTATTAAATTATGTTTCAAACGGGGAAATATACTACTAGCTAAGATGTGCCCCTAGTTTCAAAGTCTTTTATTTTGAAAGGAGCCTTGTTTCAGAATGACGGAAATGTTTCATGCTAAAGATTAAAGAAACGAAATAAAGAGCAAAATAAAATACAAAAAAAATTATACGTACCAACTGGAGTATCCGGACATAATTGCATGTTATTTGTAACTTTTCTTGTTAAAGATTCAACAGATGCCATCCGTCTTTCCACATCCGTAATAAAAGATCCATAAGCAACATTAAGTCCAGCAGCTTGTATGGGTACAGTACTGTTACCCGGCGCGTACTTCTGTCGCTCCTGCCACAAAAAATCCTGTAGTTGTTGACAATTTATTATAATACCGTTTAAAATATTTTCTATATTTTGAAAACGTTCCGCCGTCCATTGTCCTGACGATTTGGAAATAAAAATAAATAAAAAAGCACAAATTCCGAATAAAGTCCTCATTTTTGGTTGTTTTGTAAAATATTAAAAATCCCTGAAGGTACTCTCCTCCGAAGCACCCCTAGGGAAAAGATTCCAATATTCTCGTATTCCGTAACCCCTAAAAACCAGCCGTACTGGTATGTGAAATTAAAGAGTAGGGTTTGGATGTTTCGTCATACGGCAGTTCTTGTATTCTGTTGTACTGGGATTGATTGCCGGGGATATTATAAATGCCCGTATAAGAAGCGAAGATGAGATGTCCCCTGAGGCAAAATACCAAACAAAAGACAAGAGAGAATTATGATGTCAGTAGATGTGTTTTATAAGACTAACTCCGACAGCACTTGACTTGTCTTTATTTCACAGTTATACCATGACATTCTAATTACAAATGTTATGATTTACCGGTCTTCCGCTGTTTACTGACGTTTTTAACTTTTTTTACGAAATCTAGAATCTTCAAGAATTGCGTCTTGAAAAAAATTAGATCAACAGTACAAGAAGGAATAACAATTTATTATTGTCCGTATTTTTAGCAATTCGGTTTTAAAAATGGAAAACAAGAGTTAAAATGTCTAATTAACGCTTTTAACTTTTTAATGACATCTAAAATTTCAAGAATTGTGTCTTGAAAAAAAATAGATCAGCGGTGTTTTCAGAAGCACTTTAGTATTTCAGTTTTAAAAAGTGACAATAACGTTTTCACTTTTTTACGAAATGTAGAACTTTATGAACTGCGTCTTGAAAACAATAGATACGTGTATGAAGTACGTTTTCTCTTTTTTCCAAAGCACTGTGTTGTAAAAGAATTGCGTCTTGAAAAAAATAAATCGACAGGATCAGTAGAAAATACCATTTGTTTTCCTTTTCATAAGCAATTGTAGTTATTCAGATTTCAAAATGAAAAATGGTTAAAAAATTAACAGTAACTTTTTAACTTTTTTGACGACTTTAAAAGTTTTCAAAAATTGCGTCTCGAAAAAATAGATACATGTATGTAATACAATCAGGAATTACATTTTGTGTTTTTACAAGCACTTTCAATAATTCATTTTTTTTAAAAATTGGAAAATAAGAGGTTAAAAATATCACAGTAACATTTTAACTTAGAATTGATATCTATATTTTTTTAGAATAACGTAGAAAGATGAGTGTTGTAGCAAATGAAATGACATGAAGTTTCAGCACAAAAGCAACTAACTTATGTATCACCAAACACAAACATATTCATCCATGTCCAACTCATAATCCAGAAGCAAAGTAAAAACTTTGAAACTGACAAATTAGGTTAAACACGTTAACTTCCACCAGGTAAGTGAGACCGGGTGCTCCGGAAGGGTTAGCACCTCCTGTATATAATACAATAAGAAATATATTACAAAACATTTATAAAATGGGTTTGAGGTCAACGCGTGTTATGTTGGACTGATGGACAGGTAACAGTTTGTTCCCAAGTTCAACATAGCACATATTGGCATCAAACTCAGTCTACATCTTACAATAACTGTTTTGTCGTGATCTTGGTTGCTTAGTCAGGTACATGTATATGTTTTTCAGACAGCAACACACTTCAATACTCTATTTAATCTGGAGTGTTATAATTAATGCACGTGTCCATTGTTTTGTTGTTTCTTTGAATAGTGTCGCGTTCTGGTTGCGTTGGCTGTTTTCCCCACGTTTTCATTTTCAAACTTCCTTCTTCCATCTTAAAGTAGGAGGAGGTAAACGGGCATTTTCAACCAAAATTTAAGAAATCTGGTCCTTTCAAATTTCCACTTTATTTATTTATTTATTTATTTATTTATTTATTTATTTATTTACAAATGTTAATTTTGTTGATTCTTTACGACGCCCTTTCTAACTTTTTGCTATTCTGGTATTTAAAAAAACAAATAAAAAAATAATAAAACACGTTTTTTGACAGTGAACAAAACAGATGATTTTTGTTAAAAAAGACAGTTAAGTAAACAATTGTCCGATTCCAATTTTTACCCTGAAGCAGTACGTCATTTGACAGATAAAATGTAATATTTGACAACTGTGGCAATCATTAGTACCTGGTAAGTCATGCGTTAAACAAGAAATACGTTTTATCTTCTAGATTTGTTGAAAGATAACTTATGGTTACTTACAAGCAAATTAGTGTAATTCTAATGTAGCATATAAGATACGACTTATATTTTGATATCATATTTGATAAACAAATCCCAAAATGGGCTTACTGGCGAATCTTTCTCCACATCTGACCATATATTACTTTATATTGTATGATAGTTAATTTTCAACTGGTAAAATTTGAATTGAACATTTGTAGATTTTAAGAAAGCGTTTGATACTGTCTGGAAAGATTGGTTATGGTATTAATTTAAATGTAACACGGTAGGTAGAAATTGTTATAAGGTAATTAAGAATATGTACAACGATATTGAATCTTGTGTCATGAAATTTCATTGGTGAAATTAGTATGCCAAGGCGAGCTGTGTTAGAATAGATAATCATCTTCATTTGTAAGAGATTTGTTTTACCCAGAAAGTTGTAAAAATTTGTTTCATTTTATACCCAGGATATTGCAAAAGTAAATAATAATAATAATAATAATAATAATACGCGGAGTAAATATAATTTACACCCCACTTCATAAACTACGTACATTAGTACGATTCTTAAATAAAAATTAGAAAGTATAAAATTCATGGAATAACAATTACCAATTGAGAATAAATAACAATAAAAACATATAAATAGTAACATAAATCATATCTGAAGAACAGCTTAGTTCGCGTACACAATTTAGTTAATAAAAATATAATAATAGGAAGATAATAAATAAAAATTACAACTGAAACATCCGTAAAACTTGCAAAAACTGAAACTTTAACGCGGACATTGACGTTCCAATCAGGGTTTAGCATTTGTTTAGGTAAGCCCTTATGAATACGGGGAATAAATAAAGGAATAACACAAGACCACACCAAATATCATTTGTTGAAATATATGTCCAAATTATGTATGAAGGAAATATGTGTAATGCCTATAAGCCTACACCTAGGACCTAGTTCAGACGTCTATATGGTGTTTTAACCTACATCAACGTAAGATGCAAGATATATTGCACCAAATACCTCCAAAACATATGTCTAAATAATGTCCATTTAAAAAGATATATGTGACACAAGCAAAATACATGTGTCCGATGTGTTTATAAATTATTTATTTGTATTCCATTGGGCTACATGATGAATTATATGTTTGTAGACTTGCATTATTACGATTTTTATTAAGACATATTGCAGGTATTTACACATCCGCCCTTGTTACATAATGCTAATTTAAATTTTACTTTTTTGCATGTCAAGACTTTGTTTTCTATTTATAAATGAATGTAATTGCACGTCGAATAATTTAGTATTGAATTTAAAAAGGAGTGGGTTTCGTTACAATAAACGTTTTGAACAATCTTCCTGACTTTAAATTTAAAAAAAACTGTACACAGGCGAAAATGTTCCAGGAACTTATATAATTCATAACAAGGGGTTTAGATTATAGTCAAGAATATTTCATTTATATTGAAACGCCAAAAGATATCAGTAGAGTGAGTGTTCTTTAGCGTACCACGCCTACCAAGACACGGGGCAGGGTGACTTCAAGGTGCTCATAGAGTCCGCACGCCGAAAACAAACATACCACTTCTCCAGCTCACCCAACCGGAGAACCAGTCGCTACGCTGTCTTCTTAATTTTTAAAGTCTTATGAATGATCCCGTTGGGGTTAATCCCACGACCTTACGCTTTTGAGGGCGGACACTCAACCACTGAGCTACGAAGCCGACGGTAAGGTTATGGATTGTCATTGATAATATCTGTATGTACTATAAATGTCCATTTCGTTTCTGCCTCGACCTTTTCTGTCTATGTACGTAGGTGAATATTTGTAAACATTTTCAGAATATTGCATTGACAATTATGGGTAGTGGCAGCTCTCCGCTTGTTCTTGTTCCAAATATTTGTCATTAAAAAGAATATTGTCCACAAGAAGAGCGGAGTGGAATAATAGGATCTATCATGAGTATCCATGTAGGATAGGGAAATCTCACCCTCGGGTTAAATATTTCAGTCGAAGACGAGGCTTGCCGAATCTGACAGAAATATTCAACCCCGAGGGTGAGATTTCCCTATCCTACACGGATAAACTCATGATTGATTCTTTTTCTTCCATTTTGATGACAATTTTGATGTTTAAACTAGAAAACAAAGCCATTTATTCTAATCTCCCAAAATAAACATTTGAAACGCAGTGAAAATATCTAAATTTTGGAGACTCCTCGGGTGTTATTTTCCCGCAAGACGACGTCATGTCTCCACGATATGACGTCATTCAATTGTCCTTTGATTGTGACGTCACTGAAAGCCGCACGAGGAGGTGAAGATAGGCACGTGGAGGGGAAGATAGAAATTTCTACCATCGTTTATTCAAGCGGAAATCTCTATCTCAAACATAGGAAGATGGAAGAATAATGGTGTTACACGCACCGGTCAAGATCATTGCAGCCAGTTTTGGAATGGTGGAGGAAACCATAGAACCCTGAGAAAATCATGAATTTTGGCAATATTGAAGCAGACGACACTTTGAGCTTTCAAGTGTGTCCAACGGTAATGTGCAGGGGTATATGGAGCATCGGCATCTTCCGAAAGATTTCTAATTAAGGAGTGGATAGCGAAGGAACTATCAAAGTCTTGATCAACCCCCACCCAAGATTAGATCCTTACCATAGTGGTACTGGTGATTGGGCAACTACTGTAAATAGACGAAATATTCTGGATTACCATTGATAACTTATATATGTTATAATTGTCCATTTCACATTTGCCTTGACCCTTTTCTCTATGTAGGTGTATATTGTAAACATTTTCAGAATACTTATTAGTATTACATTGACAATTATGGGAAATAAGTTAACGAGCAGAGTGTATCTAGAGAATGTAGACACGCCCTTCAGAAAACACTGATAAACATCAATGTAACTGATAGCCGATATACTTACAACTGGACACTGGCTACTATATACATGTATATCACTTATTGTATATATATATATATATATATATATATATATATATATATATATATATATATATATATATATATATATATATAAACAAATATATTAATCTCAATTTCAGGTGCACGGGTAAAAATGACCAGGTCACAAGTCAGGGGTTTTATAATTAGTGGTCTCAATATGCTTTTTTGTTATTTTTTGTCTTGTTTGACTATCTTATCATTAATTCGTGATCTTGATGAAATATTGGAGTCCAACGACCCAGTCAAGATTTTTTCACATATTTTGAGGCGGTCAGCATATGGATGGTAGAAAAAAACCAGAGTGTACAGAGAAAAATACCGACTTTAAGGCAATCGAACTGACACACTTTATCACACTAGAATCTGTCCCGGGTGGGATTCGAACCTAAGCGTAAAGAGGTTCTGTGATCTGCAAGCGCAAGCTTTAGATAGACTTATCGGCCACTGAGGCCCCTGTTATCACGTGTCCTTTTGCTAAGTACATGGTTTTTTCAGTTTCTTCTATTTCTTTCTTCTGTTTCACGGTAGTACTATATTGTTGACTGGATTCCCAAATAACCGATTCAGGACCTTTATGCAAATTCCTAATAATGTTGATCCGGACTGGAACAACATTCATTGCTTTTTTAGAATTTACACGTGTATGTTTAATCATACACATGTCATATTAATTGCGTCATGTGCCATTATTACATAATTGTTTTATTATGTGTCAGAGAGGTAATGAAAGACATAAAGGCAATGATTGAGATAATATAACATTAACATTTATACTTTATGTGAGAATGATTAACTTACTAAATATCAACTGTCAATTATGTGATACATTATAATCTATCATTATGCCAGGTAAGTGAGTGAATGAGATGAATCAGTAAAATGATTATGTGAAAAAGTGGTGAAATAAGTGAGTGAAATGAATGATTGAGTGAGTGAATTAAATCAGTGAAATAAGTGAGAGTTAATTGTGAGTACGTAAATGAGTGAAATGAATGAATAAATGAATAAATGAGGGGGATAGAGTAAACCGAATCAGTAAAACGAATGAGCTGGGAAAATAAGCGAGAGAAATGAATGAGTGAGTGAGTGGATTAAATGAGTCGGAGTGAGTTGTGAGGAAGTGGGGAAAATGAACTATGATGAATGAATGAATGAATGAATGAGGGAATAAACTGAATCAGTTAAATAAATGAGTGAATGAGTACGCGCAAGTAAATGAGAGGGTGGTTAAAATGAATGATTGCGTGATTGAGTTTATGCGAGAGTGAGTGAGTGAACTGAATGAATAATTAACCGAGTCATTAGTATGAATGTGTGACCGAGTGATGGGTGGATAAAATGAATTGCCTAGTTAGTCCGTGCCGTGAGGGAGGAAGTAGGTAAAATAAATTTGACGAGTGAATGAGCCAGCGGAGAAGTGAGTTACTGAGTTGATCTGTGTTTGAAGTAGAATCGGGGCTAAATTATAGCTTCGTGAATAAAACTGTCAAGTATAAGAAATCAATTAAACATTATAATACAGATTAAAAACAAAATCATGGAATGTAGAATAAAGAACACGTCCTAAATCGATGTTCTATTTTAGAGTCTTGTGTTTGAGTCCAGCCAGACCGTGGTAGGTCTAAGGACAGGATATTTTGTTTCATAGTCCAACGGCATACAGTTGACAACAACAAACGCAACCAAAAACACGACACAAACGGGTAATGATTTAATACACAGTCAAACAAGTCAAGATCGGAAACACAAACACGTATTTGGAGCGCTGATGATAAAACTCCCGACTTTGGACTGGTACTAGCGTAAAGGTCTTGTGAGGTGGTTATAGTAAATTGAATCCCCCCCCCCGGTCCGTCGGAGTTATTTTACACTCTGTGATCAATAAATACGCACTTTTAAAGATTAAAACTACTAAAGCGTTATTTTATCAAACAATGAATCGAAATGATAAAGTTATATACATGTATCATCTTATTAAAACTAAAAACTATTGTCCGGAGACTCTGTGGCCGAGTGGGCTTAATCTTCTCAAGCTTCTCATCGCCTAGCGGACAGATCCAAATGTGAAAAAGTTTGTCAGTTCGCTTCTTGAAGGTTGGTGGTGTTCTCCAGGCACTCCGCTTTCTTCCACGATCCCTGTACTGACCACCTAGATATAAGTGCAAAAATCTTGACTTGTGGCGTAAAACTCCTTTTAGTGTATTAAATAAAATAAAATAAGTCTCAAAATAGGTTTAGTTACCTTATAATTAAGGAGGGATAACTCTTATTTAAATGTGTATCAAACTATGGCACAAGATATATATTACTTACCATTGGGGAACTCGTTTGCGTTATGACAGAAAGAACGCAAAAATAATATTGATAAAAATACACCAAATCTAATCTCTAGTAAAATAAAATTTTGTAACGGTTTAACATAAGGCCTCAGAAAAACGTATACAGATAGCAGGAACCATGGCTTGGAGTTTTACAAAAATCGTTACTTTTCCGGTAAAATTATAACTTCGTAATTGACTTTGATGTTTTGCGAGAATATTTCCAAGTTTTTTCTCATTCGCAGATTTCTTTAAAATATATTTGGATTTCCATTATTTTGGTCCAAGCACGACTGATGAGAAATTTGATTCCAAAAACGACTAGTTCTGCAAAATAAAAACAGATTTAGTAAAAATTACTCCATAATACATGTATATATATATTAATGGTTTGACTTGAAACGTTAGTGTTTTATGTATGTACATAGGCTAGCTAGGTTTAGACAGATTTTTATTTGCGAATTGCCCATGTTCAATTAGACAGGTTTTTGGTTGGCCAGTTCAGACAGGTTAAGGGTTAACTCGGGCCTTATTTAGACAGGTTTTTGGCTTACCTAGGCCAGTTCAGACAGGTTAAGGATTTACTCGGGCCTTATTTAGATAGGTTTTTGGGCTTACGAGCCGTTCAGACAGGTTAAGGTTAACTCGGGGCCTTATTTAGATAGGTTTTTTGGCTTACCGAGGCCAGTTCAGACAGGTTAAGGGTTACTCGGGCCTTATTTAGACAGGTTTTGGCTTACCTAGGCCAGTTCAGACAGGTTAAAGGTTTACTCGGGCCTTATTTAGACAGGTTTTTGGCTTACCGAGGCCAGTTCAGACAGGTTAAGGGTTAACTCGGGCCTTATTTAGACAGGTTTTTGGCTTACCGAGGCCAGTTCAGACAGGTTAAGGATTTACTCGGGCCTTATTTAGACAGGTTTTGGCTTACCGAGGCCAGTTCAGACAGGTTAAGGGTTAACTCGGGCCTTATTTAGATAGGTTTTTTGGCTTACCGAGGCCAGTTCAGACAGGTTAAGGGTTTACTCGGGCCTTATTTAGACAGGTTTTTGGCTTACCGAGGCCAGTTCAGACAGGTTAAGGATTTACTCGGGCCTTATTTAGACAGGTTTTTGGCTTACCGAGGCCAGTTCAGACAGGTTAAGGGTTAACTCGGGCCTTATTTAGACAGGTTTTTGGCTTACCGAGGCCAGTTCAGACAGGTTAAGGATTTACTCGGGCCTTAGCAGATTTTCGGCTTACGCAGGATTTAGTTAAGACAGGCTTTCGGTTAACTCGAAGTTCGTTTTTCACGGGTTCCCCCGTGCAATTAAACATGTATAACTTGAAAGTAAGACAGTACTGAAAACATAATTAACATAGTTAAAATAATATACAATTATGGACTTTTTAGTGGTTGTATATGGTGTGATATTCACCGGAAAAATAAATATTGATCGAGGCGACAGCCGAGGTCAATATTTATTTTTCCGGTGAATATCACACCATATACAACCACTAAAAAGTCCATAAATGTTTTATTATATAATTTAGCCACTGTGGCACTTCGGTTGACACTGTTTTCTCAAACCTGTGACCAGACAATCTAACTATTTTACCGATGTTAGATTTCCCTGCCCACCCTGGTTGATCACACTAAAATTATCCCGCATAAGTTAGATCAATCTCACTTTTTAAGTCTGTTTCTATGAAAAAATAAATGGCATTACGGATGAGACACAATCAATTACACACTACATTGTAAATTGATAATGCCATAACGTCAACGTTCTATGAAAAAAATAACAGGACACAATCACTTGCGTACACTTAATTGATGACGTTCTAATCATTTACGGAGAACGTCAACAAAAATCGATGACGTACACCGAATTTCATATTCACCGGAAAATCCGTGGTATATGATGTGAGATCCAATGGTCACGTGTTACCGTTTTAGCCAATCATAAAGATGGAATTTATTAATTATATAATAAACTCACTTATAAGATATTTTCTTTCAGAATTGAAATTTTTTATTAATATGTCAAATGTAAAATTCAAAAAAAAATATTACATTATTTTTAATTACCGTATCTTTCGTTCAAGTTTACGTGACTATATACATAATATATAAATATTCAACCTAGCTGGCTCGTGTTACTAGTATTCAGTTTGGTTTACAAGGCAATGCAAGTCATAGCACTATCTATAAACGTCACTAAAAATTAAAACACTGCTGCTTACAACGTGTGTGCACAGTCGCTGAAACAGCCAATAATGACGTCACATGCGTGTATGAGTTACGTCACTTGATCAATGTTAATTATGGCTCCTTAATTACAATTGGTCTCAAGAAAGAGTTTTATTGAACAAGTATACATTTATCGGTAAGATTACAGGTTTTGGTGTTGACCAATAATAAACCCAGAAATATGGTTTACTAGTAATTATTAACACGAAAATACTACACAAATATTATTCTTATTTGACAAATTTTATCACTAAATATTTGTACTTTTGAAGTACTGTAGTACTGTTTAATTAAAGTATATTATTGAATATAGATATATTGAGAGCCAAATAAATATTAAGTAATATTCTTGATCGATCCAGTTAAGTAAACAATTGAGTTCGCTGGTCTACGTATAAACAACTTAAACAATAAAATTGAGAAAAACATTATAAAAAAGAGATGATAGGGTCTGAAAGTCGCGGCATGTGATCAATATTGAAGGATCGCCGGCCACGCCCACAATGTTCCGACAAAGGACCGGCATGCTTGATTTACACGCAAAAAAGAATGAAAATTCTGTCTGAATTGTACCGTTTAATGAATTCACTGAAATTAGTACGTCATTACTTGTCGTGACGCTGCTTTGGTACCGTGATGGTGGCCAGTATCGGAGCATAATAAGCATGACCGGCGATATGTCAATTTCCAGGTACAATCGACATGGTTAGAAAGCTACGTTAATGACGTCATGTAACTATTACCGTTTGACGTTTTCGACGCAAAGATAACGTTTTTTTTTCTGCTTCAAATGGGTTCGCCGCTGTATCATGTCATGTCCCCTAAGTTTGTGCAGAACCCTTATTACAAATGGGTATGAAATCACATAATATGACTTTTTACTGTAGAAACGTTATTCCGCGAATTCGTGACATTACGTTTTTCATAACGTTCCGCACAAACGTTAACGTTAAGTTGTAGAGAGCGAACACCAATGCAGGGAGATTTTTACATCCGGGTACAAATCAAAGATTTTTTACAAAACTTCGAATCCTGTAGTTTGCATGATATTATATTATTCATGTGCGTGTTTCCAAGTGACGTGGTGGTCTGGTGAGTGGTTGCTTGAGGCATGTTGTTCATGACTCCAACTATTGTCAAGTGGCCTCGATGGCCGAGTTGTCGGAAAAGTCCTCTTACTGATAACGACGCCACTCACCATCTAGGTTCGCGTACAGATCTTAGTGTAAGAAAGTTTGTCAGCTCAGTTGCCGAAGATTGGTAGTATTCTCCGGATACTCCTTTCCCCACCATCCCAAACTGGTTGTCCTGATTAAAAAAAGGGAAAGAACACATTACTCTCCAGCGCTCCACTCCGTCCACTCTACTATTCCATTGTAAGCATTGTCAACTAAATTCAGTTCAGCTAATCTTTTCACATTTTCACATTGAATTATTGAATTAAATAAGTTTGACTAATTTTACAAACCCTGCTGAACGTGAATATTAGATAATTTTTTCGCAGATGATAACACACTGAATCCGTCATTGTAAAGTAGATCGTGCCATTTCCACTCCGCTAAGGCAAACATTGCAAGAATATTTTGTTGTGTATCGTTGTCCGGTTGCCATGAATTCCAATGAAAATACGTCATCTCCGTTCCGTCATTTAACCTCCAGATTCCCTCTTCTTCGTCGTCTGAACCCTGTATCAATATCATGTAAAACACTTCTGTTGTAACTATCCCACCTAAAATATAGAAGTTGTTAGAATGCATAAACCAGCCGTATCTGTATCAAAACAGAAGATTGACTGAATGGGTTTTACGTCCAGTAAAGAATATTTCACTTATATCGAGACGTCACCAGCTATAGTTGAATGTGACATTGATAGATGTGACACAGAATATCAGTTTTAATTAATCTCTCCCAAGGACCCGTGACTTTCATTTCTAAATGCCGGACCACTTCGGTAGCTCAGTGATAGAGTGCTCACTTCGTATGTGGGAAGTCGTGGGTTAGAACCCGGCTAAGACTTGAAAATAGGTAGTTGCTGTTCTTTCGTCAAGCACTGTAACTCCACATAGCGGTGTTGCCACATAAAAGCGCCAGACACGTCTATGCGGGGAATTTCAACGCATAAAGAGGTCGGCCACGTTTATGCGGCGGCGTTCAACGCATAAAGATGTGTTGCTTATATGCGGCGCGAGGCTGCCCTTTTTACGCTTAAAGAGGACTAATTCTAATAACTTAGTATGAATTTTAAAACCTTATATCTAGACAAATACGGTGCTGACGACTTTCATTATGACGATGACAAATTTATGCTGTTGTTGATAATGGTAATAATAACTGTAGGGAGGTGGAGGATGGGGACGATGAGAGGGCGACGACGGCGGCGATGGTGACTGTAATGTTGATGATCGTTAAATTGTGATTTTGGCAGAATTCGACTATTGCTTTTAATAATAATAATAATAATAATAATAATAATAATAATAATAATGATGATGATCGTCAGGATGATAGTGATGGTGGTGGTTTTTTAATGACGTTGTTAATGATGATGGCGGTGTAGGTGATTAGTAAATGTTTTCTTTATGTGGCGAAATGTAGCCTTTTTGCCGCATTAAAGCGTTCTCTATATACGTTGAAATTCCCTACATAAACGTGTAGGAACACGTTTATGCGACAACACCGCTATGTGGCGTAACAAAGCACTCGGCATTAAGAAATAAAAGTCACGGGGTTCTTTGGAAGAGACCAATGTCACGGCAAACGTTAAAGAACCACCCCTGCACATTGCGCTAAGCGCACTGTAAAGTTCAAGATTTATATAGCTGGCAACGTCTCGATATAAGTGAAATACTAGTATTCTTGGCTGGGACGTTAAATCCCATTCAATAAATCAATCAATCTAAATGCTTGGCGAAAGAACTGCCACTGCCTTTTTTCAATTCCTGTTAAGATCCGGCCTGTTTACGAACCCCGGCTTCCCATATTTGGAACGAGCATTCTACCAACAACTACCGCGGTTCGAACCCTGTGCCTTATACCACATACTTTGCTAACCCTGTACTTAGTGAGCTACCGTAATGGTTATAGAATTCGAAATGACTTGCATTGCATACTTATTTCTGGTAATATGATACTTATAACCTCTGCTGGATCATTGTGATACGTCTCCTCTATCCGGCCGGGGTTCGAACCCTCGACCTTCCAAATACGGACTCAGAACCCTACCAACTGAGCTACCGCATTGGTTATAGACCATCAACGTACTTGCTACCTGTTGATTCCATAGAATTGCTTATCTTCTTATAAACTCCGCCTACTAATAGCCGTTGTGGCCTTGATTTGAACCCTCGTCTTCCAGATACAGAGCGATCACTATACCAACTGAGCTACCGCAGTGCAAGTCCAACAATTAAGTCTGGGCACTACACTCTAAAATTTAATTTTGTTTCAAATATGAAAAAACATGACAGATACGGTAAACATCGGTTTATACACGGAAGTGTTGTTTCAGTTACGTTTTGATTTAGTCGTTTTCAAAAAAAAAAAAAAAAAAAAATCGAAAAACCCAATTTTGGAAAATTTTAAGGTTTATTAAAATCTTGCACAACTATGGCAATTTTAACATCAACATAAAATAAATTGTATATAATGATATGAACCACCAACTTTTGTGCTTCAAAGTTAGTAATAATTGCAAACAAGGAGACTTTGAGTTACCGAACACAAATGGCAAGAAAACGTTAAGAAGAGAGAATAAGAAGAAACCTACAGAGAAGAATAAACACCAGAACAGGTGAGTGTTTATTTTTTATTCTTTTGACACTTAGGGTGTTTTGATCCCAATGCTACATTTCTTTGGGATTAAAATATTATTCCATTGATATTTCAGGAAAGTGGTATCCAGATGCACTCCCTTTTTAACAAGGTTTAGAGTTGTAACTTTAAAAGAAGCTGGTCATTTCTGAAAATTATTCATAAAATGATTGAAAAAAATTAAATTGAAGTTTCATAAAAGAACAATGCAAAAAATATAGAAAAATATTAAGAAACGGGAAGTAAGTGTTAAAGATAAACCTAGATCAGGGAGACCAATGTGTTTTACAAAAAGGAGTGAGTGAGTAATGGTGTTCAACGTCCCAGTCAAGAATATTTCACTTATATCGAGACGTCGCCAGTTTCAGGCGAAAGTGCAGAAATTTTGCCTGTGCGTTGCGCTGATGGCATTATACAGCAGGGTTCTTTAGCGTGCTAAGCCCACCGTGACACGGGACCTCGTTATTTTAAGTTCCCATCCGAAAGAACCGTGACTTTCATTTCGTAATGCCGAGTGCTTGGGGAAAGAACTTTACAAAAAGGTTTGATAGATATAATAAACGTCAAGTCTTGTCAAATAGATGGTCAACATTGTGTGAATTAGTTGCAGATATTAATAGAAACGCCAAAACGAATGTAAGCACTAAAACAATTCGGAAAAAAAATTCACGAATTTGGCTTGGGAAGTTATGTACCCGAGAGAAAACAACTTTTGACCAAAACACAAAACATAAAAGGTTGGTCTGGACTAGGAAACATCTTTCAAAAACAAAATATCATTAGAAAAGTGTATTATTTTCCAACGAATCAATCTTTAGAACAAATTGCAATAGAAAAAAATTTAAAGTTTGGCGATATAAACATGATAAGTATCACAATCATTGTATTCAAACAACAGTTAAGCACACGTCACAAGTTCATGTTTGGGATGTTATTTCTAAAAATGGTCCTGGAATCCTAAAAAAGTGAAAGGGAGTTTAAATAGTGAACAATATCAGAAGTGCATTGTTAATGACATTGACGTTGTATGTAAATGTTTAGTTTTTTCTAATAAGAAATATATTTTCAACAGGACAATGCGCCATGCTATAGCTCTAAATCCACTATGGCATATTTCAACAGAAAGGCGGTAAATGTGTTACAAGGCCCGCAAGTTCGCCAGTAGAGAATATCCGGGACTACATTGGTCAACGTGTGGCGAAAGAATTGCCGAAATCATCCTACGAACTCTGGAAAGCCATCCAGTGCTATTGTTATAACATTGACAGAAAATACTTGCAATCCCTTTATGACCATATTCCATAGAGAATTAAGGAACTGTATAAAAATAAAGGTGGACAAACCAAATACTAATTTAATGAATCAGACACAAGTATGGTAATCAATATTAACTTGATTTTCATGTTTATCTAGAGAGTGCCCAAACTTTATTGTTGGACCTGTAGTTATAGAACTGCTTACTTACTAATTGATGTTCTTCTTAAAACTTCTGCTGAGTCATCGTAGCACGTGACGTTTATCCTGCCGGGGTTCGAACCATAGTCCTTTCCGATACAAAGCGATCACTGTACTAACTGAGCTACAGAAGTGGTTAAATTCTAACTTACTTGCTACTTGTCCATAGAATTGTTGTTCTTCTTGTGATTTTATACTTATAACTTCTGCTGAGTCATTATGGCACGTCTCGTTAATCCTGGTGACGTTCAACATTGGTAAAACTTCCGGATATGTCTTGTAGCATTTCCACATGGGCTTGTAGAATATGAAACCTTGATCCAACGGACAGTTTTCTGGAAAAAAAAGTTTGAATATTTCTTTTGAAAATTTTGTTAGCTTTTGCTGATTTTGATATGGCGATGAGGACACAATGTGTGCTTGATTTGAAAACGAGAATGAAAAGCAAGCCTAAATCATCAAATATAAGACATAATAACAACGTATTGGGACCACTGGATTTAAATATCAAAATTGTATAAAATGTACACGTTTATTATGGTGCCAGAAAAGCGTATTTGGTTACAAAAATTGAACATCTGCCAGGAAGAGAATACACAGTCACAGAATATTGCTGAGAGATGTCACAAGATTGATATCTGGCGAGATATCACAAACATAAAGTTATATCACATTATCCACAAAGTTTGGAAACAAAAGTACGTTAAACCTGAAACGAATTTGGTAAGAAAAATGTAAGAGAATATACGACACCTTGTAGGTTTTGGATTTTGTTACAAAATGCGTTGCAAATCTGACATACATACTATATCCGTTGATGATTGCAACGGATGTATAGAAATATCAATGTGGGAATGTGTTAGTCAATATACATAATCTTGATTGCCGGTTAAAATTACAGGGATTAGGTTGATATTTTGATATGTTGAGAGAATCGATAGGTCCATCCTGGAGATGGTTCTGTTAGACTGGTGTTGTACAAGGAGACAAGAGAGAGAGAGAGAGAGAGAGAGAGAGAGAGAGATGCTTTTGCGTTACCTAGTTACAGCTGTCGATGGGTCCATCCTGGAGAGGGTTTTGTTAGACTGGTGTTGTACAAGGTGCCAGAGAGAGAGTGAGTGAGTGAGAGAGAGAGAATCGGTTTTACATTACCTGAATACAGCTGATGATAAGTCCATCCTGGAGATGATTCCGTTAGACTGGTGTTGTACAAGGTCCCGTTTTGTAACTGGCATGCTTTGCTTCCCTCGTGGTAGAAAAAAGATTCGCATATATCCAAATTCAGACAATCCGACAAACAAGACACTCTGGACTCCCCAGTCCGAAGACCGACTATATGTTCAGACGTCCATTGGTCTTTGAAATCAGTTTTTTCAGACGACATTATAGAACGAAATTCCGGTCGAGCGATGGCGAAAACAGCCACTATTGTGAATATTATTGATGGTAAGAATCCCATTTTGTTTTAGGTTTATAGACAACAGCGATCTAAGGATTCCAAAATTTAGAAAATATTTATATTTTCACAAAATGGCATCTGTTCAGTTTAGAACAATAGAAACTATTGACCATGCAGTTGCAATTCTTTTTGTCAGATTCAGGTTTACAAAACGCAACCATCTATAGATTCCCAAATAAATTAAAAATATTTAAGGTTTTTTTTCAATTTTAAGAATTTTCACAAAAAGGTATTGGTTCAGTTTAGAACATTTCAACGGACACCTATAGAATGACCACGCAGTTGCAATTCGTTTTGTCGGGATCCTTTATAACATGTTTTGGTCTAATGGTGCGATTTATAATATAAATACGTCATTTGCACATTTATTATTTGTCAGAGAAAGGCTTGATTTTCGAACAAAATTGATTTCTCTATGTTCTACTTTTGTTCTTATCGAGTAAAAGAATTTATGTTCCAATTATTTTAAACAACGATTACACAATTAAAGATTTCCGATTGGCATCGTGTTTGAGCAGGTGGTGTTTCTCATTTTTGAGAAAATATTTACAAATTTGTCCACAAACTTATAAATCCGATAAAACTAGACTATGTGTTAAGCGTTGAGGAAAGCATAGAATTAACAGTAATCAAATAAATGATGTAAAAATGCCGACAATAAAATAAAAATATTATACAAATCTTCTTAAAAGTTCGAATCGTAAGAAGGTCTTCAGTCGTATTCAGATAAAGCTTTTTCTATCTGGTATCAACCAAATATTAATTCTTGAACTTCTTGTCCCTTAAGCTTGATCTCGTGTAAGAAGTAAAGTAAAACAATTTATTTTTCTGCAATTTACACCACTATCCAACATTCTGAATAAAAAGAACGTCTAAAACAAATATTTTGCTAGGCATCATACGGATTCCAAAGAAACACATATTGAAGATACCAACAACAAAATGTTGAGGTTTTTTTTTAGAAAACATATTTAATTGTTGTGTTTTGTAATATTATTTCATTATTTTAAAAGTAAAGAGTCCGTTCGAGTATAATTGAATGTTCTCTGCTTAAGAAGCTCAAAATCAACCAGTCCAAGTGAGTTACTTTTTTCATTTGTTGAGTCATATGCGCACAGAATCTCACTTTCATTTCTTTAACTTACGACATCATTTTCTCACCTCACGCCATATTGCACATAAGGTACGTTTCTACTTGGACAGTCTCTTATGTCATTCTATATTCTATTAAATCAAACACAAACATACCAACCAATGTCCAAAAGCTTAGTAAAAGCTTTGAAAAAACTTTGACTGGGTAAAACAATATGAACAACTACACCTTCCGTTGGTCATTTTCTGTAAACTTCCATTAATGTCGTGTGGACCATAGAGGAAAATTGGCAACATTTAATCGTTAAAACAACCAAAGGGCTATAACTCCTGGAAAACCATTTAACCTAAATAGAAAAATGACAACTACACCTCCCATTAATCATTCCTGTAAAATTTCATCAGGAACTGGAGAACTGGTGCAGACAAAAGTGACACGGACAGACGGACTGATGGAACGCATGTATTAATATATCCCTCGGGGGTGGAAAAGCAGTATACTGTTATGCTAAAATTTGCAAACGTATTTGTTATTTATGTGGAAATGTTTAGTTTGAAAATCTCCGATGGTGTAGTCGAGTTGTAGTGTAGCTATAAGCAAACAACATCGGTCTGTCCTCTTGACCTTTATTTAAATGTTTATAATGGACCAGAACATTTATGCTTAGGAAATACAGGTGTTTATTTCAGGTATATATAGCAATGTACATTATTTATCAACTGCGAATCCCAGCATACCAATGTATTTGAAGGGTTGTGGTACATGAAAGATCAAGCGGAAAGGTCAATGCTGTTTGCCTGTGTCTAGACCTCAACCATAGAAAGTTCGACACTCTATCAGACCCCAGTTTCACAACCATTTCTTAACCAAGATTTTGAAAGCTGAATAATTTTGTTAGATTTAAAGATTTTCATGAATTTAAGTTGTCATTTTGACGATTATTCTAAGTTTATTACATCTGTATTCCAAATTTTGTTGAAACTTTTTATATCACATGAAGTATTATAAAATATTGCTAAGCGTTGCCAGATTTAAGTCAAAGAAAATCTTTGCTAAGGAATGGTGTTGAAACTGGAGCCAGAAAATCCAACAATTTATGAACCAGACGCTCTACCAAATGATCTACATTCTATTATAAACTAGAAGTTGAATAGAAACGCTTAAAAATACAATAACTCGGGACAACAAGTTATGATAATAAGACATTGATTGTTTTAATGATTTTAATGCGCTACTGTAGCACAAATAGCATCTCTACCGTTAACAAAATGCACACCCCCATCACACTGACATGTTGTGTAGTTATCCGGTTTATAGACGGTCCCAGCTTTGATAATTGTTTTCCCGTATAGGCAGTTTGGTCCTGAAAATGTCAAAATTAAAAATTAAAATTAATCTGTTATCTTTCATATAAATTTGTTGTTCATTTAAAATGTTTTGGTCTTTGTGGCTTTTACAAAAAGCATTGTAATAGGAAGATCTGGATTCTCTCAAAATCGCCAAGTGTTATACATGTATAAATAGATTTACATGTACATGTATAAATAGATTTACATGTATTTATATACATTTATATTTGTGTAAACAAACAAAAAGTATAAAATTGATTCGCCATTTGCATATTTTGAAATGATAAAAAACCTTAGAGTGCCGTGAGATTAATTGAAATCGGGTACATATCGATATATATTATTTAACTTAATATATGGAGATGCAAACAGATATATATATATATATATGGACCTTAAACCCGTACTGCCAGAATGATAGTTGACGATCAAAAGTGTTGCTTTTAAACGTGTTGGCAAGAACAATGGCTGACACCAAATTTCACCACTCTACAACCTATATGAAACAATCGAACATGAACATACCGGTTCATGTCCAAACCTTAAAACCATAATCCCAAAACCAAAGCAAAAATTAATATAAAAAATAAAAACAGGCAAAGTAAGCTACACACGCGAACCTGCTCTATCATGGAAGCGAGGCCAAGGGCCCGGGAAAGGCCAGTATCACCCCACCCCATCCCCAAATAATATAGTATCCAATACTTACCGTCGAGACGGACATACAAGACAACATGTTTAGGGTTAACACCGGGAAAACAGCCTGTGATAACACATCACTTTGGCCCATTTTGGGGCATTGTATAATAATCGGACAATCAAACATAAAAATGGCGACCCAAACCCAAACCGCAATATTCCAAGAGCAAAACATAAACTTCGTAAAGTGGAAATTCAAGTTAGACACGCGAACCTCCAAAAGGGAAGCGAGGCTGGGTGCATCGTAAATCAAGTACCACACCCCTGCCCCAATGATAGATTATCTAACACTTACCGTCGGGACATACAGGACAACATTTGTTTGGATCGTGTATAGGGTTAACACATGGAGTGAAGAAACAGTCTGCAATAGCACACATCACTCGGCCCATTTGCGTACAGGTACAATGTTCACATGGACTTGGGTGAAAACTGTGGCCAAGAGGATAGGTCTTCCCATGATAAGTACACTCTTGTGGCACTGTGGCTAAAATGGCTGTGGCTAGCTGAGCTTGTAAACCGCTAGCTGCGGCAGTAGCGATGATAGCAAAGAAAACACAAGCAAACATATTGTGCAACTTGTAAAGCATGACTTGTAATTCACTGACTAACCGAGTCTATATTAGCAGATGGTGAAATATCATGATGGTAGATAAAATGGTCATAGATAAGATTACTTACTTACTCGCATTTCAATAATATATTAATGTGAAAGTGAGTCTTTGACAACTTATGACACAGATCTTGTTGCCCCCGTCAGTAGTGTGAAAAAAACCCGATATATTAATGCTCTGACTGCAGTGTACGTCAAATGATTGCTAGTTAGTTCTAAGCTATCTCGTGTCTGGTATTGAGATCACGGCATGGTTTGAAATGACATAATTTGTGTATTACGTAATTGTGAACGCAAACGTAATTATTGAACGAATGTGTTACAGTCACTGAACTTGACCACTTAAACAACGAGAGGGGGCTCGGTTTCAGTGGCCTAGTGATCCAAAGCCGTCAGATCGTACGTCTCTCATCGCGTTAGCTGGAATCCCATCCAGGTCGAAGGCCGTCGGGGTTTTTTCCGGGCACTCCGGTTTCCTCCACTGTCATTCCTGAATTGACCGCCTCGATATAAGTGAAATACTAGGAGGATGACTGGATTGTATACTATACACCATTGAGTGAAGAAATCGAAAACAAATGTGTGCTAGGTCTAACTTGAGTTCATCATTTCAGAGGCCTAGTTGTCTAAAACTCCTCTCTGATCGCGTAGGCCGAATTTCACTTGGTACAGATCCAAATGTGAGAAAGTTTGTCATTGTGCTTGTCGGAGGTCGGTGGTTTTCTCCGGGAGCTATGGTTTCCTCCACCGCCATTCCCGGTCGGCCGCCGCAACCTGACTGCCTCGATATAAGTGTAATGAGTTGGTTAAACAAAATTAACCGAATTGGTGCTAGGTCAATACGGTTCAATCACTTGAAACAACAGGGACCTCGATTGCCCTTGGGGTCTTAAGCACCGGGCCAACGGTTAGTTACAGACCACGCAGCGCCTCTCGTGACAGCCTAAATTCGAATCCCACTCGCTGTTAATCGGGACAGATCAGTCTTAGTAGTGAGAGAAAGTGTGTCAGTTCGTTTGTCGAAATTTGGTGGTTTTCTTCGGACACTCCGGTTTCCTCCCCGCTTTTGGGATCCTGAACTAACGGTAACCGCCTCGATGTAAGCCCACGGTGAGAGAATAAATTAAGTTGGCTGGGAAGTTATAAACACCATTACTCCACTCACTTAACAACGAAAGAATCAGATTTGCATTTAAAATATAATTGTCAAAAATGACGTCTTTTTCAAAATTTTGCAAAGAAAATATTTAAACTGTAATAATGTTGTTTTGAAACTGACCCTACAAAAAATAGTTTTTAGATTTCCCCCAGTATTCGACTTCCAGTTCCTGTCAGAGAAGGTCACGTGATACATACAACACGTCCAGCCATATTGGTTCTGTGCTTTCAAGATTTGCTCAGCAAAAATATTCAATAAATAAGGTAATACGCAAAAAATTGATAAAAAATGGAAGATACAAACTATTTACAATATAGTCCACTTTACTACAACAAAGTATTTCGTGTCGTCGCTTGTGAACTCGCCAAAACACGAAACAGTTGTCAGTGTTTTGATTTAGTGACACGAGCATCGAAAAACGAAATAGAAGTTTCGCAATGTTGGGATGCAGATTTAAAACAAAAACGTTACTCTTTACAGAAATATGGGGTTTCTTCTTAAGACCTAATTTTCTTGATTCAATCATTGTAAGGAAGAATATTTACTTTTCTGATACCCATGCAGTGAAGCCATGGAATGGACTAAATGAGTATAATGAACACATGTGCTTGTATTGGGGGGATATGGGAATAAAAATGAACCAAACAGTTTGCTTCATGTCAGTTAATCCAAAGTTTACATTGAACCACATGACTCATTTATCTTTTTCTATGTGATCTTTGCATGTTTGACTGAGACTTGATAGCGGGCAGTGAATTTTCTTTCATCATGCATGCATCATTTCAAAATGAAGGTTATGGGGTCCTTTGAAAGAGACCTTCAAAACCAATTGCCTATGTCATGGCAGACATGGCACATTAAAGAACCCTCCCTGTACATTGCCCCAAGCTCACTGTAAAGGTCAAAATATTTGCCACATGACTTATAGCAGGTGATGTCTTGATGTAAATTAAATATATTCTTGATTGGGATGTAAAACGGTTAGAAAATGGTTATTTCAGAGCAAAAGTATTTTGGGGAATATGACTCGAATGCATCAAGTCTTGACAAAAGTGAAACAAGTTCATAGTTCACCATTGATGTTGGGCATGATATGACATGAAATGATGCTTTCTTGAAATAAGAAAGGAACGAAAGAGTCCAGTAGATTCACACAAAGTTCCGTCCAAATAGTAGGCAACATGTTACCTGACATAATGAGAGTCTTGATTTGATATAATTTGTGCAGAACTATTCTTTCCATTGGATGTGTAATCGCATTAGTTAACCTTTACCTGTAACACTGACATTATTTTGGGAATTTGCAGCTTAAATTTTCCCAAAACCTATCAATAAAATATTAGCTTTATAGGTATTCAGTTTTAGCAAATCCTCTACATTATTGGTTACAAAGACTATTTTGTCTGAAACGTCTTGAAATATAAATTGTTGTTAGAAGCAAGTTTACCAAATAACTAATATTTCATCTATATTTTTCAGATAGTGAAATGGCAGATACATTGAAGTTTGGTCCTGAATGGTAAGCTGTTCAGAATTTTTGGAATAGTGAATATATTTGCAAGCATTCTTACAATTGGTTTGAACGGAAACCTATAAATAGGCTGTAATAGGTTTTCTGATAACATTATTTGAAACTACATGTAGTATAAAAATATATGTATCAAGTAATTTGACTTCCATACACTAGTAAAACTCTGTCTGTAAATTCAACCAAGTGAATGTATGAAAGTAACTTTTTCATAAACATGTACACATATCAGTAAAGATATATGATATTAAAAGTACCCTTATTCCTGAAGAAAAGCTGATGGACATTGGAAATGTTCATATTATTAAGTACTTAGTTAGAGTCTGACCCTTGCAACTTGTGTTTTTGACTCTTAGCCTGGGAATTGAATTAGATTTCTGAATAGCAGTTGTGTTTGTTTTTGTATGGTTAGACAGAATTCTATAACCAGATTGTCTGAATCACAACTTTATGGAATATGGATCACAACATGTCTCTCCTCTTAGGTTTGAATCCCATTCATACAGATCTTAAATGGCAAGTGTAAAAAATGTCAGTTCATTTGTTTAAGGTTGGTCATTTTCTCTGAGTACTTGAGGTTTCCCCTTCCTCTGTTTTCGATCCAGAAATTGATGTTGTATTTAATTTGTTTTCAGTAAACTAATTTTAATTGATATTCACAACCATTTGATCATTGTAGGCTACGAGCCCTTTCAGATGGTAACAGTGTGGGGACACCGCCGCCTTCTCCGGGTTTGGCAAATACAAGTTAGCAGAATACCGTTATGGTAGAGAAGAAATGTTAGCAATATAATCCTAAAGCAGAAATACCAGAAGAGTTGGCGTCCATGACATCAATCCTGGTAGAAAAAGTACAGGAGCCATTAGCATTAGTTGGTTTATCAGATGAAGAACAGGTATGCTTAAATACATATTAATATGATTTCTTTTTTACTATATTGCAGAAAACAAGTTGAAAAAAGGTATTTTGGTAATATATGTTTTTGTACAGCGTTCACGATAGTGAACGCGTGTACTATGCTGTCGCTTTCTTCCAAGATATCGAGCTTCTTTGCTATGAAATTATAAAATATGAGTACACCTGGAAATAGTGCGCCTGGTAAATGAGCGTGAAAGAATTATATCTGTTTTATCGTGAGATATGTATTCTGAGACGGGTAATGCATTTGGTTACATATGCACATTTGGAATAAATTTTCGGAATACATTTCGGAATCTAGTAAAATATTGCGACGGGATGCATCTAATAATTTCTGCAATTTGGCGAACTGATCTCATGTTTACAATAAAAAGTAGTTCGAGAAGTTGGCGTCCTACGATGTAAAATCATAACTTTTTATGAAATGAACAGCAACGGCAGGTTGTTTAATTAATTCTTCGTGAAATCTACGGAAATTTAAATTTATTTTGAAGGTTATGATAACGTATTTTGATGTTCAGGCAATTGTGTCATATTTTAAAACTGTTTATCGATTAGATTTTACTTTCGTGAAAGGGAGATAATTTGTACAGTTGTTGTGTGCAAATTTTAAATACAGTCGTTTTACCAGTTCCGAACAGGGTTTCATATAAGCGCTGCTGCAGACGTCATCCACAAGCAGAGGAAATAAAATTTATGTGGTGTAATAATACAGATGTTTACTGATTCCAAAATATCGACACCTGTCCTCAAAAACACGTGGTAGTATGTTGTGATCACGATTTGTTTACATCGTTAAACTAGGTCACCAACAATCTGTCGACCTGTCGTGCACATACATTTAGGAAGCGGTTGAAGTTTATATTATTTAAACAATTAATGCCCATACATTCAAGTAGAAGCAAATTGAGAAAGTTATTTTTGGATTCCTTTAATCAGAGACATATAAGTCTCTGCTTTAATTGAACGGGGTTGAAATTTTAGATTATTCGGTAGTAAAAATTCGGAACTGGTAAACCAACTGTACTTCACCATTAACATGAAACGGGAATATTGTGAGTGATAATCAGCAGTTAATTAAAACCCAGATTAACAGCAAATGATCCAGTTACATACAACCGCTAGAATGTACCCCCTCATAGCGACGGTAGGATCTGCAAAACTCTACTTTCTCTCTATCCGAAATGACAAAACGTTCGGGTACAACTTTTTTAAATTTCAATTACCGATTGTCTTTTTCATATATTTATGAAATTATTATTTTCTACCATTTAATTCAGCAATACATGGTTTGGTACATTGTTTCCTTTTCCTAAAAAAATCATCCATCGGACTATGCATAGATCGAAACCCCCCCCCCCCACGACAGTGCTATGTTTTCTTATTGGAGTCAAAAATTAGTGTCATATATCATTATTAGCTCACCTGGCCAAAGGCCATGTGAGCTTATGGCATGGCGAGGCGTGCGTGCGTGCGTGCGTCCGTGCGTGCGTCAGTAAACTTTAATCTTCTCCTCCGAAACTACTGGGCCAACTGAAACCAAATTTGCCATGGAAGGTCCTTGACAGAGTCTAACTATAGTTTGTTCAAATCATGACGATCGAATATCCAAGATGGCCGCTGTTACTAAAAATAGACAAAACCTAAAAAAATCTTCTTCTCTTGAACCACTCATTGGAGGCAAAAACTGATGTGATATTTGGATTCTACATAGTCTTAACCTTTAAGTTTGTTCATTTCATGAAATTTGATTTAAAAATAGGTTACGCGTTTTTGCGTTTAAATTTGCAAAAATCGTAAAATATTTTTAAATTGTTATAACTTGACTATATGACCAGATAATGACATGGGGTTTTCAGTTTTGACATATTCTTGTAAATACCTTCAAAATGGTGTCAAGGTCAATTATGAAGGTCATGACCTAATTTTTAGCTCACCTGACCGAAGGTCATGTGAGCTTATGGCATAGCGCAGCGTGTGTTTGTGCGTGTGTGCGTGTGTGCGTGTGTGCGTGTGTGCGTCGTTAACACCTATTTTCGACTTCTCCTCTGAAACTACTGGACAGTTTTTAATGAAACTTTGTCAGAAGTATATATGGGCCGGTGCAATTCAGATTTGTTCGGGGCGTTGCCATGGCTACCATAACTAGGTCAAGGTGACCTAGGGGTGCAAAAATCTTAAAAAATCTTCTTCTCCGAAAGTACTGATTGGAGAAAAAATCTGATGTGATATTTGGCTTCTCTAGGGTCTTAAGCCTATAGTTTGTTCATTTTATGAAATTCGGATAAAAAATAGGTTACGCGTTTTTGCGTTTAATTTTGAAAAAATCGTAAAATAGCTTCAAATTGTTATAACTTGACTATTTGACCAGATAATGACATGGGGTTTTCATTTTTGACATCTTCTTGTTAGTATCTTCAAAATGAGGTCAAGGTCAATTGTGAAGGTCGTGACCTAATTTTTTTTACCTCTGATTATAATTATTATCTCGAAAACTATAAACTTTTTGTATAGGCATGTATATTAGAATGTTGTAGGTATTGATACAACGATCATTTTGATGTATAGAAAAAGGTCATGGGTTCAAAGGTCAAGGTCACAGATGCAAAACAATACTGAAATGGTTAATTATCTCGAAAACTATAAACTTTTTGTATAGACATGTATATTAGAATGTTGTAGGTATTGATACAATGATCATTTTGATGTATAGAAAAAGGTCATGGGTTCGAAGGTCAAGGTCACAGATGAGAAACAATACCGAAATGGTTAATTATCTCGAAAACTATAAACATTTTGTATAGGCATGTAAATTAAAATGTTGTAGGTATTGATACAACGATCATTTTGATGTAAAGAAAAAGGTCATGGCTTCAAAGGTCAAGGTCACAGATGCGAAACAATACCAAAATGGTTTATTATCTCGAAAACTATAAACATTTTGTATAGGCATGTATATTAGAATGTTGTAGGTATTGATACAACGATCATTTTGATGTATAGAAAAAGGTCATGGGTTCAAAGGTCAAGGTCACAGACGTAAAACAATACCGAAAGGGTTAATTATCTCGAAAACTATAAACTTTTTGTATAGGCATGTATATTAGAATGTTGTAGGTATTGATACAACGATCATTTTGATGTATAGAAAAAGGTCATGGGTTCGAAGGTCAAGGTCACAGATGCGAAACAATACTGAAATGGTTAATTATCTCGAAAACTATAAACATTTTGTATAGGCATGTATATTAGAATGTTGTAGATATAGATACAACAATCATTTTGATGTATAGAAAAAGGTTATGGATTTAAAGGTCAAGGTCACATATGAGAACCACTATCGAAATGTTTAATTATCTCAAAAACTATAAACTTTTTGTATAGGCATGTATATTTGAATGTTGTAGGTATTGATACAACGATCATTTTGATATAAAGAAAAAGGTCATGGGTTCAAAGGTCAAGGTCACAGATGTGAAACAATACTGAAATGGTTAATTATCTTGAAAACTATAAACTTTTTGTATAGGCATGTATACTAGAATGTTGTAGGTATTGATACAATGGTTATCATGATGTAAAGAAAAAAGTCATTGGGGTTTAGTATTTATGTTTTCTTTAAATCTTTCAGCTAGCCATTAGTTATCAGGTGAGCGTATCAGGCCCATGGGCCTCTTGTTTACCTTTCTTATATTATTTATTATCTTGAAAACTATTAACTTTTTGTATAGGCATGTATATTAGAATGTTGTAGGTATTGATACAACGATCATTTTGATGTATAGAAAAAGGTCATTGGTCCAAAGGTCAAGGTCACAGTAGCAAAACAATACCAAATTTGTTAATTATCTTGAAAACTATAAACTTTTTGTATAGGCATGTATATTGGAATGTTGTTGGTTTTGATGTAACGATCATTTTGATATATAGATTTAGGTCATGGGTTCAAAGGTCAAGGTCACAGATGCGTAAGAATACTGAAATGGTTCATTATCTTGAAAACTATAAACTTTTTGTATAGGCATGTATATTAGAATGTTGTAGGTATTGATACAACGATCATTTTGATGTATAGAAAAAGGTCATGGGTCCAAAGGTCAAGGTCACAGTAGCAAAACAATACCAAAATCGTCAATTATCTTGAAAACTATAAACATTTTGTATAGGCATGTATATTGGAATGTTGTTGGTTTTGATGTAACGATCATTTTGATATATAGATTTAGGTCATGGGTTCAAAGGTCAAGGTCACAGATGCGTAAGAATACTGAAATGGTTCATTATCTTTTAAACTATGAATTTTTGTATAGGCATGTATATTATAATGTTGTAGGTATTGATACAACGATCATTTTGATGTATAGAAAAAGGTCATGGGTCCAAAGGTCAAGGTCACAGTAGCAAAACAATACCAAAATTGTTTATTATCTTGAAAACTATAAACTTTTTGTATAGGCATGTATATTGGAATGTTGTTGGTTTTGATGTAACGATCATTTTGATATATAGATTTAGGTCATGGGTTCAAAAGTCAAGGTCACAGATGCGTAAGAATACTGAAATGGTTCATTATCTTGAAAACTATTAACTTTTTGTATAGGCATGTATATTAGAATGTTGTAGGTATTGATACAACGATCATTTTGATGTATAGAAAAAGGTCATGGGTCCAAAGGTCAAGGTCACAGTAGCAAAACAATACCAAAATCGTCAATTATCTTGAAAACTATAAACTTTTTGTATAGGCATGTATATTGGAATGTTGTTGCTTTTGATGTAACGATCATTTTGATATATAGATTTAGGTCATTGGTTCAAAGGTCAAGGTCACAAATGCGTAAGAATACTGAAATCGTTCATTATCTTTTAAACTATGAATTTTTTGTATAGGCATGTATATTATAATGTTGTAGGTATTGATACAACGATCATTTTGATGTATAGAAAAAGGTCATGGGTCCAAAGGTCAAGGTCACAGTAGCAAAACAATACCAAAATCGTTTATTATCTTGAAAACTATAAACTTTTTGTATAGGCATATATATTGGAATGTTGTTGCTTTTGATGTAACCATCATTTTGATATATAGATTTAGGTCATTGGTCCAAAGGTCAAGGTCACAGGAGCAAAACAATACCAAAATTGTTAATTATCTTGAAAACTATAAACTTTTTGTATAGGCATGTATATTGGAATGTTGTTGGTTTTGATGTAACGATCATTTTGATATATAGATTTAGGTCATGGGTTCAAAGGTCAAGGTCACAGATGCGTAAGAATACTGAAATGGTTCATTATCTTTTAAACTATAAACTTTTTGTATAGGCATGTATATTATAATGTTGTAGGTATTGATACAACAATCATTTTGATGTATAGAAAAAGGTCATGGGTCCAAAGGTCAAGGTCTCAGTAGCAAAACAATACCAAAATCGTTTATTATCTTGAAAATTATAAACTTTTTGTATAGGCATATATATTGGAATGTTGTTGCTTTTGATGTAACGATCATTTTGATATATAGATTTAGGTCATTGGTTCAAAGGTCAAGGTCACAGATGCGTAAGAATACTGAAATGGTTCATTATCTTGTAAACTATGAACTTTTTGTATAGGCATGTATATTAGAATGTTGTAGGTATTGATACAGCGATCATTTTGTTGTATAGAAAAAGGTCATGGGTCCAAAAGTCAAGGTCACAGTAGCAAAACAATACCAAAATTGTCAATTATCTTGAAAACTATAAACTTTTTGTATAGGCATGTATATTGGAATGTTGTTGGTTTTGATGTAACGATCATTTTGATATATAGATTTAGGTCATTGGTTCAAAGGTCAAGGTAACAGATGCGTAAGAATACTGAAATGGTTCATTATCTTGAAAACTATTAAATTTTTGTATATGCATGTATATTAGAATGTTTTAGGTATTGATACAACGATCATTTTGATGTATAGAAAAATGTCATGGGTCCAAAGGTCAAGGTCACAGTAACAAAACAATACCAAAATCGTTAATTATCTCGAAAACTATAAACTTTTTATATAGACATTTATATTAGAATATTGTAGGTATTAATACAACAATCTTTTTAATGTATAGAAAAGGTCATAGGTCCAAAGGTCAAGGTCACGGTTGCAAAACAATACCAAAAAGATTCATTATCTGGAAAACTATGAATTTTTGTATAGGCATGTATATTAGAATATTGTTGGTATTGATGCAATCATCATTTATGGTCATTGGTTCGAAGGTCAAGGTCACAGATGCAAATAGCAAGTTTCATAAATATCTAAATATCCACATCCGAGTTATTGCTCCTTAAATGTAGTATTTATTGTGTTTTTGTGTTGTTAAGGGCCCAGGTGAGCGGTACAGGCCCTATTGGGCCTCTTGTTTTTCAAATCTTTTGCCGTACCAGACCATATATATTGAAAAATTTTGATAACAAAGGGAAAAAAGTTGTTTAAGAAACTATCATTAAAGTTTTGCTCTTGTTTATCATGCTTTGTGGTGGGAAAGTAGACAAGGTTTCAAACAGCCAACAGGACAGGTTATAGTTCATATGCAAATAGGCAACAGGCATCTTTGCCATTTCATATGCAAATTAGCTTCTTTCTCAGGTGTACACAATAGATACATAAAGGTCATAGGTATGTTTGTATATAATATTAGACACTGTGCTATTTATAGCAAAAAGCAAGTGCTAATGTTAAAAGTTGCATTGCAATGTATAAATAAAAAGGAATTTTTATATGAATCCACATAGAACTATTAGTGTTTCCAAACATGTTTAAAATGTAGTTCTACATGTTGTCATGTAATTATAAAGGTCATGAACCTAATTTTAATCTGCATAATGGGTCAGGTAATATTCAGTTGTGTAAACTTCCACCTTCTACACAAATCTCCACTGTGGCACTTGGAATTGGTAATGATTACTTAAACAACTTTTTTGTTTTTCAACCAAAAATTCTGAAGTTACATAACTTGAAGCGGGAAAGAATTTTATGAAAAATGGTATATTGGGTTTTAATATTCAATTTGAAATTAAAAAGATATTTTGCCAAAATACCTGTTTTGAACTAGCTTTCTACACTATAGTATTTAAATGTCTGTATTTGATTTGAAACTTGGAAAGACTGACAAATATATCTTGATAATTCTTGAATGGTTAAACAGTTTTCACCAAACATCTGTCCTGAGCCTACAGAATTACCGGGTCTGAGTGACTGAGCGTATAGGTCGTACACGGTCTGATGGCAGAGTATATTGTATGCAAGTCTATTTTAATAATAGGGTAATTGTAATGAATAAAGCATGAGCCGATGTGATTATACATATGTGGTGATATTTTGTCTGCACCTGTATGTGTTTTTTAAACCTGTTCGTGTTTATAAATGCTATGTCATCAGATTGTAGATGCTGGACGGACTATACAATACTCCTATTTGGATGAGATGTCAGTCCATTCTAAGGTTTTCAACTTGTTTGTTGGTACCCATTTATTTTGCAACTGGATGGATTTGAGCAATGTGGAATTGGATGTCTTGCTCAAGGACAAACCATGTAGCTTGACCTTGACTCAAACTCACAACCCTTGAATCTGCAACCTGAACAACTTGGCTATGTGTCTCTAACAATTAAAATTGAAATAAGATTTCCATAAAATAAAAAGTCTTTAACCTTAACAACTTGGCTGTGTGTCTCCAAGAAAATTTAGATTTCCATAAAATAAAAAGTAAGTTACAGGTACAAAGTATTGACTGAATTTTACATGTGTTTAGAATGCTTGATTTTCAAAAGGACGCAAGTGTGTTTACTGGTACATGTATATGGTTTGACTAATGAGATTTTGACAAAAGGTCAATTTGACCCCAAAAGTTGAGTCAAAAGAAACTTGAAAGTTGTGTATACATATTTGAAATTGCAGAATTATACATTACAAAATTATTTTCAAGACCTAATGATTCCACCTATGAATCGATTATCATGTTTGTAATTTATTGTCTTGTTTGTCTTTTTTAAGAGAATCATGTCTCAGTCAGTTAATAGTGTAGCAGTTTTAAGAATGTTTGGTAGAGGTGGTCCCCCGGGGGTTCGAGGAGGTAGGGGAGGAAGCACAGACCGAGGCAGAGGGAGAGGTAAATTTTTTTTAATTAAAAATGTCTTTTACTCTTCCAATAGGTGAAGTGCATTAATGATTTCTTTTTTAACCAAAATACTTGTCAGGAATGGTTTTGCTTTTATAAACAAATGTTAAGAAATCGGTAACACTCCAACAGACTATTTCTCTCTGTTCCATGTTTTCCTTAATTGAAATATCAAGACACAGAAGTTAATTATGTCCCCCAAACAACAAAGGGGGAGGGGGTGTACATTGTTTTTTCTTTTGCCAACATTTGGTCCACTTGTTTTCTCAAAAACTATTTTATAGATCTTTATGATACTACCCAAGAACAATCTTTGGGTGTAGTAGATGAGACTTAGGCTATTCATATTTTGATCATGCACATTGTCGGTGCTTAAAGGGATACATTGGGGACAATTTTTGAAATGGCATCACAGGACAGTTGTTAATTATTTATGTGTATTATGGTATATGTTCAGGTAGAGGTAGAGGTGATGGTTATATACAGAGAGGTACATCATATGAGGAGGGTGGTGGAGGATTTGGTCGACCACCAAACACAAATAGAGCTGATGGATGGGAAGAAGTGTAAGTAATTTAAACTTTTAACAGATCAATATGAATAGTATTCATTATTGAGCATATCCATGTTTATTATGTCACCCAAAACAAAGTATTTACTACATTTCTTTGGCTAACATTTTGTCTGTTGCTTTACTTGAAATCTATTTAACAGATTTTTATGAAACTTCACAGGAACAGTCCTAGGGTAGAGTAGTTGTACCGTTGGTTATTTATATTTTGGTCATGTTAATGGTTGGGGATTTTCCAGTTTGATTTTGTTTGTGGGACACTTTTGAAATGGCATCCTATTTCAATTATAACTTGTTTTAATGAAGTATTTAGAAAAAGATTACTACCAAATCAATGTTTCAAAGTATATCACAATATTTTGTTAACAAGTGTATACCATGCACTATCGTCACCATGGAATTCATGAAATATGTATTTGAACAGTTTTAATTTGATGAATTTTTTACTTTAAAATTTATGTATAGTATAAATTATAAATGCTATTGTTTTCTAAACAATCTAGTATTAGAATTAGTTTGTACGAAAAATAGCATGATTGTGCAAAATCACTTCAACATGTCTTATTTTCACAAAATTTCAAAATATGTTGAATAAATACTGTTATTGTTGGTTAGTGCTGTGGTATGTATCATAAGAGAAATATAACCATGATATACCAGTTATATCTCTAGTAATATTGAAAACAATACTGGTGACAAAACAATGATATCAGGCCTTCAATTAAACTCTTAATACTATGTTATGACTTGAAAATTGAATTAACTCCAGACCTCCAGAAAAACAAAAAACTATTTGACTCCCAAGATTTTGATAAAAGTTTATTTAACCTCTAAAAGCCCCAGGGTCAAATGGAGTGTAGTAATGGAGTTTTACACTCCAGTCAAGATTCTTTGAGGCATTCTGTTCAAGGTTGATGGAAGACTGGTGTGCCTAGAGAAAACCACTAACCTTCAGCAAGTAGACTGACAAACTTTCTCACACTAGAATGTGTCCCTAGCAGGATTCAAACATAGATCGTGAGAGGTACAATGATCCATATGCACATGCATTAGACCACTCTGCCATCAAGTCAAATGGTCGGTGTTTTATTTATATTCATCATTAAAACAGAAAATTTTAAGGTTCCACAGTTAGCTGACAGTTAAACTTGAGTTTAACTATCAGTCATAAACAGGAATCCATTGTCTTATTGCAAAAGTAACTAAAGAAGTTTATCTACAGCGGTATAACAGATACTGCAGATTGTGATCTAAGAAAGCTGATAAGGGGATTATGTCATACAACAGTAACTGTATTGATAAATAAGAAGACTTTTTACAGCTGTTTCATTCATAAAAATAAGACTTTAAGTTGATGATTTATTGTTGATCAATATTGTAATATCTATTTATAGTCTATTTTATTATTCCAAAGATCCTTTTAAATAGCATAAGGTGTTAACTTTTAGTACATTTAAAAGACTAAACATTTTATGTAAATGATATTTAACATCTGGGACTGTCCCTCCTTTTGTTGAAAATGGGTCCAGTGCCCTTTGAATTCGAAAATAAGTATTTTTTCATGCAGAAATTTCTCAGAAAAAAATGCATATGCATACTATGAACATTAAAATTATGATTTTATACTTAATATTTTCAAATTAAGAAAATTTGTCAAACTGTTTGGGAAAATATAGGTTTAGAATTTTATGGAATGGGGCCCATATTCAGTCCCTAAGTTAAACCTTATCGACAGCCCTGATATATAAATTTTAATACATACATATTATTTATATCTTATGTATGTACAGGATTTGTATCAGAGTCATATAATAAGATTTCCATAAAATAAAAAGTCTTTAACCTCTGATTCAACAAGCGATCATGCGAATTATGAATTCCCTGTGGCTAAAAGTAACCATTCCAGTTCTGGGGATGAAGAGGTCAGTGATTTAATCATTAATAGCATCAAAAATGATGTCCAAGTGTTCCCAAAATGAGCAAAAAGTTGATAGTTTTTCCCAATTTTTAGTTTAGGGGCTTTTCCCAAAAGACCCTGATAAATCCCTGTTTAAGTTCTTTGTGTAGTTTAAATTCACATGAATTGACTGGGTATTTACTTTGGCAGATGAATCGTCATTGAAGAGCATTGAATCTGTTATGTACTGCCGATGCAAAATGACTTACCGTCATTGCCGAGAATTACATTTTACCGCTTTATTTACGGATTAAGATACACATTTTACGATTAATCGTAGTTTGTGACTGTATTCATTTGTCTTGACACGACAGAATCTAGGGGAAACCCCTGATCTTTGTTTACGTTTCATTCAAATCTGATGACGTCATTACTACGAATCTGAAGTAGTCCGCGAACAAACGTACACGACTTTGTATCAGGCATGCCTGATACGGAAAAATATCAGACACCCGATACAGAATCAGAAAATGTAATATTCAATAGAAATACTTATTTATTATAAGATAATTTCATGTATTAACCTTAAAATAAAACAAATAAAAAAATATTATTATTGTATTTCGGATTTTATAGTGGTCCAAAAAGAAATTACCAAAACAGATATGAAGATGGCACAGGTGTAGTTAGACCAGGATTTCAGAGGTCTCTAAGTAGTGATAATTGGAGGGATAGAGAAGGAGGGGCTGAAGAAGAAGAGGGAGGAGATGGTGACTGGAGAAAAGCAGGCCCTAAAATTGGTAACAGTTCAAATACTGTGCACATATTAAGTTTAGCTGTCTACCAATTTTAGCAATTTATGTGATGATATAGTGGTGCTAATTTAAATATTTTGCGAAATTAAATATGATCGCCAATGTTGAAAATATTTTAAATATTTTCAAGTAGCCCTAGTTTGAAAATTTACGGTAAATGTTTTCTATTGTGGTATATAGGTTACTTTGAAAACATCCTTCCCGAATGTTACCAATCTCGGGACTATCGACTGGTTGTCAACTGAGTGCATTTCAGAGGTCCTTCACATATAGATGATAGCATACCAATATGAGGAATATTTTTAACAGAGATGAAAACCCCATTCAATCAATGAACAATGGTATTTTACCAAAAATCAATCAATTAATCTACAACGACAAAGTTTGATTTCTTCCCTTAGGTAACAGAACTAACTGGAGAGATCCTGCTAGTAGGGGAGGATTTGATCCTGACAGAAACAGATCTAATGGATTACAAAGAGGGGGATTTGATAGAGACAAGGGTCGTCGTTCTAGAACCAGTGAATCATGGGATGATGAAGGTAAAGTTAACAATTAAAATAAGTCAAAATTTTGAACCAGTCTTTATCTTAATAATTTCAACATTTTCTATTGTGTTGTATAGGAAACTATTGAAAAAAGTAACAGTCCTTCCCAAAAGTTACCAGTCTCAGACTGTGTTACTTTTATTTCGAACAGGATATAGAAAGATGTGAATATTCATTTAGACCTCTGAAAGTTAAATGTCAGATTGAAGCCCTGAAAGGGTAATGTTTAAATCCCTGTATAAATGAAAAATTTAAAAAGATACAGAAATTTTAGTTGACTATATTTGATTTTATTTGCCAGTTTGATGTACATGCAGACATTATAATACAATACAGAGAAAATATAATATAAACCATGTACATGTATTGGAATAATAGAATCTATCATTACTTGTGGTGCCAGGTAGGGAAATCTCAACCCAAGTTCTAATATGTTTCGTCCAGAACGAGGCTTGCCGTGTGCTGGACCAAATGTATTAGAACAAGGGTTGGGATTTCCCTATTTGGCATCACAAGTAGTAATTGATTCTATTTCTTGCACCACAAAATGCAAAAATGCCTGTTATTTGGAGTGACAGTGACTGACAGCGGTTCTGAACCTTTCCACACACCTAAATATTTGCGGGAAAAAGAGCGTGTAGGCTATCTAGACTATCCTTGAAAATGATCATATTAGACAAATATTACTCGGTTGATAATTAAGTAAAATAATTCCCAAAACTGTTTATTTAAGTTGTCGCTCTGTTTCAGATAATTTACCTGAGTGGAGTATGCCAGATGATGACAATGTGGAAGAAGTTGGTACATTTGATTCTAGCGGGGCCTTTGTCTCTAATAAAGTAAGTACTAAATACGTGCTAATTTTTGTACAGCGTTCACGTTAGTGATTCAGGCAATGATCTAATCATAGGTTTCATTGAAAAATGATCGCCACTACTTGGTTAGTCAGATTTTGTGTTTAAAGGGATTAATAGATAAATCCAAAAAAGCTATTGAAAAACATAAAAGAAATGGACTTAGGGACTTCAAAATACTGTGGCAAAGTTTGTGTGGTGCATGAGACATCCAAGGTTTTACTGTACCTAAAACTTTACAATGTAACTTAAAAATGACATCCTTATTGTTAGGTTTTTGACATTTCTTTATATATTTACTGGATATGTTGTAACGAAATATTCTTAATTTTCCAGACTAAACCAGAGACTATAGAGGAAGATACTACAAAAGAGGAATCTCCTCCCCGACCTCCAGAAAATAAAGAAAAGAATAATGTGGAAAAAGTAACAGAGAAAGTGCAAAAAGAAAATACAGAGAAAAAGAAAGATGAAACACTAAAGAAGAAAACAGAAGAAAAACCAACAGAAAATGTGGAAAAAGTGTTACCGCAAAGAGAACAGAAAACAAAAGACAAAGTGAAACAAAAACAGCAGCAGCAGCAGCAAACAAAAGAAAACAATAGCAGTAATTCTAATAGTGGACAGATTAAAAAATCTGCAAGTGCAGAGAAGACAGTGACTTCTACCACAACTACAAAAGCAAATGAAAAAGTGTCAAAATCAGATTCTAAGAAAGCCAGCCAAGAAAAAGATAGTGCTAAAAATGTGAAATTAAAAGAAAATCATAGTGCTGAAAACAAAGACTCGGTAGCAGGTGCCATGTCTAAATCTGCTAAGAAAGTGTCCGAGCAAGAAGCATTAGATAGATTAAAAGAAGCTGCAGAAAATATGGTACTGGCTGCTATGACAGCTGAGGTGTGTAAAATATTATCTAGTGTATTTAAATAAAATTAGGGCTAGAACGATTCACTGAGAATAGGATTCACAAAGATTTTTTGGTTTGGTTTATTGAGCATATTTGTGGAATTTTGGTTCAGCCTTGGTCCCAGCTTTAGAAGAATGATGTTTTCAATAATTTCATTTTGTAAAGATTTTTAGTTTGTTGTTATATGCCAGTTTCAAATAGTTATAATTATTTATGGACAGTGTATAACAGGATATATTTTTTTCATATGAAGGATGAAGAAAAAGAGAAGAGTGATCCTAACAATCTGGTTTATCCTCAAGATCATGAAAATGCCTTAAAATGGTTTTACAAAGACCCTCAGGGAGACATGCAAGGTACAATTGTTTCTTGTTTGTTGAGAGAATTTGTTGTTTCTTCTTATTGAATATTGGAGAAAAAACAAGTTAAAATTGGTGCAGAGTACTTGTGTTTTACATCCCAGTCAAGATTCTTTCACTTATATTGCAGTGGATATTTCTTGAATGGTGGAGGAAACCAGATCACAAGAGAAAACCACTAACCTTGGCAAGAGAACTGACAAAATGTTTACACACTAAGATCTGCCCTAGTTGGATTAAAACCTTTGAGATGGGGTGGTGCATGTGCATGTGCTTCAGACCACTCTGTCAATGAGGTTCCTACAAGAACTACAACTCCTTCACACACTGCTAAAATGAATTGTAAAGTGAAAAAATTACACAATAACAAGTACATGTATAGGAATGCAAGTCGACTTTCTAGTTTTTTTTTGTTTTTTTTTTTTTTTTTTTTTTTTTTTGAAAATATAAATTACAATGTATACAATGAATTCTTCATTTGGTCAAACATTTTGTGTGTAATATACTTATACTGGTTGGTCATATATATACAACAGAATACTGCTATGCAATATATTGAGTCATCATTAGTTTGGCTTCACTTTCAGGTCCCTTTCTTGCCAGTGAGATGGCAGAATGGTTTAGTGCTGGTTATTTTACAATGAATTTATTAGTGAAACGTGGAAGTGATGAAAGATTTTCTCCATTAGGTGAGTTATTGTAACACCTCGGATTTTAATTGATCAGATGGTCAAGAAATTATTTTTGGCCTGTCTGTTTTTGTTTTACTCTTTTTCTGCAACTTTCTTTACACCTTCAATTAAGGTATGGCTTTGATTCTTGTATTTACATAATAAAACTGCTTGAATTATAATATGTTTATAATGTTTATAAATATAACACCCCCCCAAGTTTAGGGGGTATATATGAATCACCTTGGTTGTCCGTTCCAATATTGTGTTCGCTCCATATCTTCCATGTCTATTGATAGATTTTGATCAACCTTGGCACAAATGTAAACCGACATGATTTCATGTGCAGCATACCAAATTTATGTGCATAAGTCAAAGGTCAAGGTCAGGATGTCGATGTTGGGAGGGGGTATTTGGCTCTCAAGAGACAGGTTCTAGTATTGAATTGCTTATGAAGAATTAAGATGAAATGTAGTCCTGCAAATAATGACTGTTTCTTTTATCCTGTATATGTACAGTAAATGTTTGTTGTAATGTTCAATTACTTTACCATCCCACTTGTTGCACACAATTTTGAAATCCAAAATTCTATTTCATCTATAAGCTCCCTTAATTTATCACTAAACCCTTTTTAACCCCAAAGCTGACCAAAACAGTTGATAGTCGAGGTTTTACTGTTTCAGCTGCTGCTAAATTTTAAATAAAATGTAATTGAATTTTGGTTTTCTTTGATAGGTGAATTAATAAAGAAATGGGGAAGAGTACCGTTTTTACCAGGGCCATCACCTCCACCATTACTTGTAAGTATCATGAACTTTATATTGGTGAGGCTAGTACTGTAAAGAAATAACAAGCAAGATGTTCTTGGATCACAGGTCTTTCTTGAAATATGTATTTTGTGAGAAACTCTCAAGGCCAATGTCTTTTATCCTCATGTTTTTAAAGTAATCAAATTTTCTTTTTCCTATTTTATTGATTGGAAACATTAACCACATATTTGCATCATTTTGGACATGACATAAATGACAGCCACAGGTCAAACAGTAAATAAGGAATAGAATGAGGTAACAGATTTTTATGCCCAAGTCAAGATTCTTTCACTTAAATGTATATCAAGCTGGTCAGTTCTTGGATGGTGAAGGAAACCATAGTGTTCAGAATGACCTCTAGCAAGCAAAATGGCAAACTTTCACACACTAGAATCTGTCCGAGTTGGATTTGAACCTATATAGTAGCAAACACTGTGATTCATAAGTGCTTGCTTTAGCTTAGAAAGGATTGGATATCAGCAAATAATCCAGCAGTTTAGTTATTTCATCATGTCAATATGTACAATTTGCTTGTAGAATAATCCTGGTAGCCAGTCTAGTCCAGATGCTGCTCAACAACAACAGGAGCAACTTAAGGTTCTACAACAACAGTTTATGTTACAACAACAGATAATGCAACAACAATTATTTATGAGGTTTGTGTGTTTTGTAATAGAATATCTTCCATTGTGATGTTTTATTGTATTAAAGTCTGTTTGAGACCACATGTCATTATAAGAGTATAACAACCATTTCTAATGTGACTTCACTGTGACTCATTTCTTGTGTATGCCTATACGTGTGACATCATTTGTTGTTCATTTCAGCAATTTAAAAATGCATGTCATTGATACGATATTGTTTTACATGAAAATTTATTTCATGATAAAAAAAAAAGATAAAACATTTGTAAAAACGCTAGTGTGCTTTATTCAGTTTGCTTTGTATAGCGATGGAAGTTATAGCACTATAAACACTATTTCTAGACATTTCAATGGTTAAATACTTACATTTGTTGCATGTTTTCCCCATTAACTCTGTAATAAGTCTTAGTCAGACCATAATTACTGTGCAGCTTGTGGCCGGCAATTATGTGACATAAGCAATACATCATACTCTCCCGCTCATTGCTACATACATGTATATGTAATAACAATGTCTAACAGAATGGCTGTTACATCTAATGGTGCCACCTAATTTGTCATGTTGTATTAGGTGGGAATTTTATATATATATTAAAAAAACCAAAAAACAAAAAAAAAAAAAAAAAACATTGCTTTCATCTGATTTAGGATGAATATATGATTATTGTAAATATAGACATTGGACTGTTGAGGCATGGTAATATTATGGTCTTATAACTACTGTATACTAATGATATAACAATGGGTTGTTATATTGTAGACATCTTCATATGCAACAAATACAACAAGTGATGACACAGTTACAAGACAATGAACAGTTTAAATCTCTGTCTCCAATACAACAACAACAGATAGCCATGCAGCTACTGATGAAACAATCACAACAAATACCAACATTACCTACAGATCCACAGAAACTGTCTCCAAGGTTAGTATCATTGATATAACAAGAGCCTGGTAGACTGGTGTTAGTTACAAATATGTGTGCTGTACACTCATTATGTGAAACAAAATCTGTTTTAAACCATGTGAAACATGAAACCACCAGACACATGCAATTTTAACCACATGAAAATATTTTTTCAGTCAAATGGTCACCATGTCTTTCTCATATTAAGTGTTGGAGAGAACAGCCAGTCCCACAGTCTTGAGACTTGTTACTTTTGGGAAGGAATGGTTTCTTATTCAATAGTCTCCTATGTATAATACTACTAATGGATTTGAGTTGAGTAATTGTGTTGAAATTATCAAGACAAGGACTGGTTGGACATTTGTCTTATTTCGAAAACTCTAAACCTTTTCAATACACAGGAAAACCTGTATACAACTCATGCGACTTGAAAAATATACTGTAATTTTTTTTGTGGTGTCAAATTTTCATGGTTATAAGAAAAGCTACTATATTGTTGAATTATGAATTCAAGGTTTGTGATTTTTGTCTAAGGAAAGTTTGTACAAAATATACTTTTTCATTGACATGTGACTTTGTTGGTAGTGTATCACATAATTGTTTATTTGTTGTTATTTACAGATCATCTGCAGAAGCTATTCCAGGCAGTAATACACCACCATTAACATCTGATCATCCGTCATTTCATCGTTCAATGTCACAACCCACAAATTTATCACATACACCACCAGAGGACGCCTCCATCTGGGGAAGTGTCAATCCTCCAGTTGGTGCAGGTAATAATTGAAATGGAGTATTGAGTTATAAGCCCCAGTCTAGATTCTTTCTCTTATATTGAGGGGGTTTGGGGATGATTATAAAACATGAAGTGCTAGGGGAAAACCCTTTACCATTCCCAAGTAAGCTGTCAAACTTTCTCACTAGAATCTGCCCTTAGGGGGATACAAATCTAGGAGATTAGAGGCATTTTAGTTAGTAAGCCAGTGTTTTAAATCACTCATTCCCTGATACACTAAGATATTGTAAGTTTATAACAATATTTCATTGTCACATTCACTACATAAGGTGTAGGTATTTTAACAATTATGTCTCTTGATCATACAAGTTCTGAAAAAATACCCCTTAAATGGTGCAAATTGGACATATATTGGGAGATAATAATCTTTTCTTGTGTCCAGATCAGTAACTTGCAGGTTCCTGGTACAAAAACAATTTGATTAGTATCAAATTAGGTCACAGAAGAATGAATCATTTGAAACATTTCTCCTACATCAAATTACCTTAAATTTTTTTCATATCTGATAACAAAGTCAAATATTTTACAAGCAATTTCCAGCTACACCCTATTATGTGTCGGTGTTCTTTCTTCATGGGGCCAAACCATTATATTGCCAAATGACTCTGTTATTGAGGCCTCAGTGAGCCATGTTTAACATAATATGAATGCAAAAATATTGACATTATGGTGTTTTAGATGAAAGTTTTAATAAAACGACCCCTTTGAAAATTTGTAGATTGAACACTGATGTATAATTCTTTTGCTCTGTATTTTGCAGGTGCTTGGTCACAACCTACAAGTGTTTGGGATCTTGGTCGACCAACTGGAGCTTCACCAGATCTTGAAAAACAATTGGTGGATCAAGTAAGTAATTCAAAATTGTCAAGACATGACCAGTTTATTACAGCTTACTGGATCTATTTATAAAATTATGCTTTATAGTAATATATTGTGCTTGCACAGAAAATCAAGAGAATGGATATTTCATTCAGCAAAATAATAATAATAAATCAGAACAGAATAAAGTTAAACAAAAAATACTTGTTGGTTTTAAACATCTATATGAAATAATTGGTCATAATAATCTTAATATTTTATTTGTCCTGAAAAATCTCAAAACTTAAACTTAATGTCAAATTTTCAAAAGAAAGTTTTTCTTACCAAGACCCAATTTGGATTTATTTTCTCCCAACAAATTTTATGTCATTTAAAAAAAGACAATTTTAATCTTACAGACAGTTAAATTATTATTAGGTTGTCATTCTTTCTGCTAAGAATATACATGTAGATGAGTAATAGAATCTTATAACCAACACCTGTTGTTTAAGAACAGGGAAATCTTACCTGATTATATATATTATGCTTCAGGAATCTGAAAAACAAAAATTAGAATTTGAAAAAGAGGAAAAAAGAAAGCAAGAAGAAATAATGAAAAAGGAAGAAGCATTAAGGAAACAACAAGAAGAGATAATGAGACAAAAAGAAGAAATGGACCGGCAGAGACAAGAGTTAGAAGACAAAGGATTTTGGAATTACAGGTTATTATTACAATAATTCTGTGTGAAAGGACAAGAGTTATCTCCCATTTCTACAAAAAATTAGAAAAGTTTTAAAAATGAACAATGTTCCATTTAGATAAAGTTAGTAGATTTTTTTAAATTCTGAATACATGTTGTTGTATGCTTCCTGAAAACAGTGATATAAAAATATTTTCTGTTGGAATTAGTTTGAGGTAAGGAGGGAAGTAATGGTATTTTACACCCCAGTTAAATCCTTTCACTTATATAGAGACAGTCAATTCAGAGATGATGGAAGACACTGAGGTGCCTTTAACAAATCCCTGACCATCTGCAACCAAACTCAAAAACTTTTTCACACGAGGATTTGTCCAGAATGAGATTCCATGAGACTCTGTGATCCATAAGCATGCATTTTAGACCATCCAGTCACCTAGGCTATTGTTTCAAAAAAGTTGTTGATAATTTTTGTTTAATCTTGGTTTTCATTTTGCTATTTTTCATCAGAAAATAGAAGAAGCTCGAAAACTACAAGAAGAAGAAATTAGAAAAAGACAAGAGCAGGAAGAAAGAATGAGACAGATAGAAGAAGAGAACAGGAGAAAACAAGAAGAGGAGATTCGTATGAAAAAACAGGAGGAAGAGATGAGAAGGAAACAAGAAGAAGAGATGAGAAGAAAACAGGAAGAGGAAAGAATACGACAAGAAGAAGAAATGAGACGCAAAATGGAAGAAGAAATAAGGTTGGTTATCCATTGGGATTTGGAATTTTTAGCTCACCTGTTCAAAAGCATATACATAATTATAATTATGTGCTTTAATATGTATGTCCACAAAACCAATATTCAACTTCTCTCAATCTACTGGCAGTTTTCAAAAAATCATTTCAGAGGCCTATTTAGATCAATACAATTCAAATTTGTTTCAGAGTAGTTGAAGACCATGGTCCACTTGTATTCATTTTATTCCAGACAAAACAATGTCAGCTGAAATTTCCTGGAGAAAAGGAATTTCTCTTCAAGTATGTTCCTCATAAGAACATTGAATTTGAAATCTTAATAATCATGTAGAGGGATTGGATTTTTCCACTATTCATTTTGTATGTTTTCACTTTGTATATTGTATAGGCTACAGGAGCTTAGGAAACAAGAAGAGATGTTACAGAAACAGAAAGAGTTAGAGGAAGCAGAAAAACAAAAACAGATAGAAATACAAAAACGTCAGGTAATTAAAAAACAAAAAATAGATGTTGGAAATAAAATAATCAGTGACAACCAGTGGTTCATGTTTAAAAAACCATCTGTAAAGACCTAAATCAATAATTTTACTACCTTACTTATTGCCAAAGTATTTTGAAGTCTCAAAATCTGTTTTTCTTAAGTCTTCCTGGGTTTTCACCAAAACCTTTACCTTGTAATTTTAGAAATTTCCTTATTCATTTTATTTTCACTTAAATTTGACAGTGACAATATCTGAAAATAAAACTTCCCAGAATAATTAATTTTGATATAATTCACTTGCAAATATGCTGACCATCCTCTGACAATCATCTCCAAATAATGATTACCACAAAATTAACTCTAATGAAAAATATCCCTGATTTACAGTAGTGCCAAATTTTTTTATTTTTTATTTTATTTTTTTTTTTTATTTACTAAATATGTACATAAATATTGACACCTGCAAAAAAAGACATATAACCTAACACAAAATACAACACATTGACATCTTTCACTCACACATTCACACTGCATATAATGCATGCATATTTCATAAATTTTTACAATTTGGATTTTGCATTGAAGTTAAAATTAATGTTATGTAACTCGTAATTAATGCTTTTTATATGTAATGAAAAATATCATGAAACATATTTTGTTTATTCGAACTAAGAAAGTAATAGACTTGCAAGTCACATAATATATCTTATAACCTTATTCTATGGTTTTTCTGACCTGTTCAAAATAGCCTTAATTACGGGCAGTAAGGCTTTATTGGAAAGATTGTAAAAAATTTACTAGCACACCTATACATATCCAATATACATTCATGTACAGTACTACACATATACAAACACATCATATATACATGTACAACCATTATACTTGCCCATAAGTGCCAAAATTTTACTGAACAATTTGTGGCAATGAATCAAGTTTTTATTGTACTGATGCAATAAAAAATGTTTTATGACAGTTTTTACAGTGGTAAAACATTACTGTCCGTTTACTCTGCTGGAGAGAAAGGAATAATGCTAATATTTCAAAGAGTTGAATGGCACGGTTAAAAATCAATTAATCATTTACTTACATGAGCCGAGTCGTTGCTAATAATCCTTATTTCGATCTAATCCATGCATTATAACTCCTTTAATGCACCAAAAGGTGTTTTGGATGGGGGTTTACAATGGTAAAAATTTTGACAAAATGGCTGAGTCTTTCGTGTGACGTAATGATGACGGAAGAATTTATTATTTACGTAGGATCGCGAGGGGCACAATGAAGGGTAGTTAAAAGGTCGGGTTGAGTTTAAAAGTTTGAATTTACGTCAATTATTTTCAAAAGTTTGAAAATGCAGAAAGGTAGTTCACTTTATTACTTTATTAAATCAATTTTGGTCATCCCAGTTACGCAAAAATCAATCCGTTCTTTAGCTGCACTAACCTACGTAAATAGTCGACTCTTTCGTCATGACTACATAACATAAAGAACCCCGCCATTTCGTAAAAAAGATTACCATTGTACACACCCATCCAGGATATATTTTGTCGCATTAAATAATATATTAAGCAAGGATGGAACCGAAACAAATTTTCAGTTACGACTCGGCTCATATAAGTGAAAGAATCATTGATTTGTACCCGTCGTATTGAAATTTATAGAGTATTTGGCGATCAATAGGCTAAATAAACAGTAGTTATGTTTTGGTTATAATGCTAGTTATTTAAATAATGCTTTGTTATTTTTATTCAGGAAATGCAAAGACAACAAGAATTACAGAAACAACAACAAGAAGCATTAAGAAAACTTCAGCAGGAACAACTAGCAAATATTCAGGTTTGTATTTTAATACTGAATAAAACTTATCAAGAAAGGTTAAACTAAACCATGGAATTTTTTTGTATACATATATTCATAATAAAAAGGATTGTCTCCCTTTAACCATAAAATAAAAAATTTTAAATAATGCATTGATTCAACCAAAATTGGCTATTCTTTTATTTTTAGAGTTAAATTACTTGTATTTGAACCAAAGAATTAAAGACTTTATAGAAGCTGGTGTTTATATGAGATAATGATGGAGCAAAGGGACAATAAAATTGATCTTAGTGGACAAAAATCTTTATATAGAGGCAATATTTCCTAATCTGAGAAATTGTTTCAAAAAGTAAATTATTTCAGCAATTTAAAAAAAGATACTTTGAAAAGGACTATATTTTCACAAATTTTTGAAATTTGACCACTAATGATTTTAAATTTGAGAAACCTAGTAAAGTTTTTCTATATACATGTATGTTGTATGGTGTGTATGTAATTATGTATATAATTCCTCTATGAACACTTGCACTATTTATTCTTATATAGTTACCATCACATGCTAATTGGGCAAAGCAACAAGCAAAAGCAGCAAACGGCAATCAGAAAACGAAGTCATTACTGGAAATCCAAGAACAAGAAGAAAAGGAACATAGAATGAAACAAGAGGTAATAAAACATACAAAATAGGGTCTGTAAGTTTTGTAAAGTGACCAGCGGGCACTTGTGATTCCAGGTGCAATAACAGTTTGCGTGATTAGAAAGCATGTTTAATGACGTCGAGTAACTGGCGGTAACATGAATTTTTGATGTCAAAATTTCAGGTACAAAATCAAAAATTATAAAAGAGATTTTGCAGATCCTCCTTGTTGTTTTAATGTATAAAAATTGTCATGATGATGAAGTGACAGATAGTGTAATTATTACTCCTATTGAATAGGACAGCAGTCTATTTCAATTTGAATTTGGGCTTATTTCAATTTGAGTTTGAATATATTTTAATTAAAACCGATGCATTTAGGTTTTAAAAAAGAAAAACATAGAAAAGACAGATTTTTTAACTTGAGAATAGTGTGTCCATAAGTCTTATATTTTATATCAGTGTAATCTTACTTGTAATAATTGATGTATTTATTATAGATTCAACGACAACAAGATCTCCAAAGACAACAGATGCTAGCATTACAACAACAGCAACAACTACAGCAACAGAAGTCCTGGTCCAGTCAAATGTAAGATCATATTTACTGTTTATAAATAAGATATCCAATATAAATGTTTATTCAAGCTAAATACCTATAAATTGTTGATAAGGAAGTAATGGTATTTTACGCCCCAGTCAAAGTTTTCTTCATTTAATTGAGGGGGTCAGTTTGTTGTTGATAGGGAAAACTAAATCTTAGACCTTCAGTAAGGTTACTTACAAGCTTTCCCACCAAAGATCTGCCTGCCTAGGCACTGTGATCTGAAGGCACATGCATCATACCACTGTTGGTATCATTAAAAGAAGATTGATGCTTAACCATGGAAGACATACATATTATGTTGTATAGTTTGTACACTGCCCAAAGTTGGTATCATTTAAAGAAGATTGATGCATTAACCATGGAAGACATACATATTATGTTGTATAGTCTGTACACTGCCCAAAGTTGGTATCATTTAAAGAAGATTGATGCTTAACCATGGAAGACATACATATTATGTTGTATAGTCTGTACACTGCCCAAAGTTGGTATCATTTAAAGAAGATTGATGCTTAACCATGGAAGACATACATATTATGTTGTATAGTCTGTACACTGCCCAATGGGGCGTATTTGTACCAATAAAGTATTTGTATTGTATTTGTATTTATTGTTAAGGATTTTTGTGAAGACATTTTGTCTGTCATTTTATAAGCTAGTGTTAAAATGATGGTAGTTTGTAAAAAGCTTATCTGAAGGACCAGTGACTTTCATTTCTAATTGGTTGGAACCTGCTATGGTTCAAACCCAGACCTTTTACATTTGGATGGAGCTCTCTAACATCTGGGCTAGCATAGTCATATACATGTATATGTGAATGCCTAAGGTTTGATATTGTGTAGTCTTAGTATAGATGGCGAGGGATATATTAATTTACTACTTGTTATATATTGTATACTTTATATTATCAGTGCTGCCAGTACACCAGGGAGTAATGCTAAATCTTTACTGGAAATACAAGAAGAACAGGCAAGACAGATAAAGAATGAAATGAAAAATAAACAACAGCAAGCACCACCAGTAAAAGTAAGTTAAAAAAATAAACAACAGCAAGCACCACCAGTAAAAGTAAGTTAAAAAAAATAAACAACAGCAAGCACCACCAGTAAAAGTAAGTTAAAAAAAATAAACAACAGCAAGCACCACCAGTAAAAGTAAGTTAAAAAAATTCCATTCCCAGTCAGATGAAAAAATGATAGCATCAGCAATGATAGTGATAGTAAACAATGCCAATGTTATAAAATGAAAACTAAAAAAGGTTTTACCTAATGGCATTAATTATCAATAAACATATATTTTGCTTTTTATGCAAGTTTCATCTTGTTTTAAGTAAAGGCAACATGAGTTAAGTTGAAAATAATCAGTAATTTTTATCGGTGCCAAACCATATTATACCAGGTTTTGAAATATTTGTTTGACATGCGAAACCTGCATATTAAAGTGCCTCACTTAGAATAGATGCGATGTTTGCTTTAGTTGCTTTTTAGTGAGGTTGTATGTATAAGCAGGTTATCTTGTTGTTTTGTCATGTATAAAATTTGGCTGGTTTTTTTTTTTTTTTTTTTTTTTTTTTTTTTCATAACTATATCATTTAGCAATTTCATTTTGGTGATTAAAAAATATAATAATTAAATTTCACTTAAGTTATTTTACAAGTCATTGCCTATTGTGTTTATATGACACTACATGTGTTTTTTCTACTATATGTTTTAAACAAAAATAACCTGCTATATGGTACTTTTGTTTATTTCAGAACATGACTTTGGGATCAGCAAGTGCCTGGGGAGGAGGTGGTGGAGGAGGAGTGACATCATCATCATCATCCCACTGGGCCAGTGAAGGTGCCTGGGGCAACGTACTTAAAGCTCAGAATACAAATATAAATACCAGTAATGGAGCTGGAGGGTTACCAGGGTTTTATGATGAGGCTATTATATCATCAAAAAGGGCAGAACCTCCTACTAACAAATCAAGGTAAATTTCAGTAAGAAACTCACTATAAAGGAGGGGATTATATAAGGAACCTGTTTGACCCTCAAAATATTAATAATGCCCAGCTTAATAAAAACATGGTCTAAATTGTGCATTACTATGAAAGAATCTATAAAGTAATTAATTCCCTGGCATTGCTTTTATTGTATTTTAAAAATATTTGAGAAAGTTTGTCAGTTTGTTTGCTGAAGGTCTGTTATTTTTCTGAATACTGCAGTTTCCTCCACCATCCCAGAACTGACCATCTCAATATAACTGAAAGAATCTTGATTGAGCATAAAACAATATTGCTTCATTTCGCCATCCCAGGCATGACTATTGTCTTTATGTAAGTGAAAGAATCTGACTAGGGTTTTAATTTCCATTATTTCACTCTCATGTGCACCTGTTAGTGAAAAGTCAGAATATTAAAGTGTGATTAAATTGGTTTTAAGAACATTGATTATAATTAAACAATTTTAAATAAAAATATAACTCCTTTTATTCTTGCTCTTTTCTAGTATGTTAGGTTTTGATTTCATCATTGATATTTTGTACATAACGTATGTATAAGATATTTAATGTTTGTGATACATCAGAGTTCCCAGGTTTATCCTTGTTGTTTGTAGATAGCATGTTTATAAATGTTTAATTTTTGTAAATTCAGACAAGGCAATACAGCAGAGTTCCCAGCATTAAAGATGAACCAGAATAAACCAGTTACTACAACATCTACAAATAAATCTGGTAAACCAGGAAAGTCAAAAAAAGAGGAGGTAATTATACACACAACATCAGAGTAGTCTCCCTTAGCTGTTAATGTCAAATTCAGTCATTTCTTTTAATTCTTAACTTGCATAACATACATAAAATTTCCATTAAATATTTAATTAGCCTCCACTAAGGTGATATTTCTGTTAAAATTTGTGGGGAGCTTAGGTCACATAATATACAGATGTGTTTCTTTCATTGTCTTTGTCTCACAGAAAAGCGTTGTATTAGTTCACTTAGTTTACTTGCAACCAAGTGACACTTGTCAAAAATGGCTAGTGCTTGTATTCACAGAATTATTGATACTTAATGTTGTAAGACTTAGATTTTCATAAATTACATCTTGAATTATAAAAAATTAGAGTGAATCTCAAACACTTCTAACACTTGGACTCAACTGAACAAATGAGATTCGTTGTAAAAAGGCGTGTATTTCAAAAACATTGATTTATCATCACATTTAAGACTGTTTGATCAGTAATTGTAATTTAACATTCAAACTTAACATTATTATTATTATTATTATTATTATTATTATTTTACAATGTTTTAGGAGGCGGTTCAAAGACTGTTCCAGGCAAACAGAACAGATGATGACTTCACTTTATGGTGCGAGAAAGTTCTCAAAAATATGGCTACATCAGTTGACAGTGAGTATTTGATACAGCCTTTTGTTTTAAGAAAAATAATAATTCTATACTCTTGACAGAGTTTATTGTCTGTTTGAGCATTTCATTTTCACAATAATTACAGTATACCTGATCTAATATAGTATACCGAATATAATCAGAAATGTAAAATGTTTGGAATAAAAAAAATTAACTCAAATAATTTAAGTCACCATCGCTAGTCATCTGAATCCACACTCTACAGAATGTAATCTGCTAGTATAGATGGATTGATGACATCACTGAATTTAGCTACCTAGCAAGTCTTAAAAAAGCTCTTCTAGGTAATTCAACAGATAAATCACAAACCGAGTACACATGGACGTGAAATCAAATCTCCAGACAGCAGTCACATAAATGTCTTACACAGACAGCAGTCACATAAATGTCTTACACACACTTGCTCACAGGGGAATGGTTCTACCTGTTACACACTGTATGAAAAGAAATAACTTATAGGTTGTTGCCACTTGTAAATAAGAGCGAGAGTTAAATAATGGTGTTTTGCACCCCTGTAAGGATTCTTTCACTTATATCAAGGTGGACAGTTCTGTAAAAGAGGAGGAAGCCGAGTATTTGGAAAAATCCACATAGCTTCTTCAGCAAGTGAAACTAACAAACTTCCTTGAAATACTTATATCATGTGCTTATTTGATTTGATTTGATTTAAAAACGGTCACTATATTTCTGGACTGGTAGAGACTTGTTTTATATTTTGTACTGACAACATATTATCTTTATGTCTTATTTCTGGACTCGTAGAGACTTGTTTTATATTTTGTACTGACAACATATTATCTTTATGTCTTATTCTGCTTGCAGTTCCAACATTTGTAGCATTTTTGAAAGAAGTTGAATCACCATATGAGGTAAGCACATATTTTGTTTCAAATAGTTGACAAAAGAAAAGGAAAAACTGGAATTGTGATTGTAATAAGCTTAATAACAGAAATCACCCACCATTCCCAAAATCTGTCGAGTATGAAAAGTAGGTCAAATGTTAGAAGGTCAATTGAAAGACAGCAGCATATACACTAACCAACTATTGAATTTATGATGTCTCATCAAGATCTAACAACTAGTGTCCAAGAAAAGTGATTGATAAAAAGTTTGACTTAACATTTTTCTGAAATTTTTCATCACAATATTCAGTGAGACCAAAACATCTCTGTTGAGGGTGGATAGCCAAGTGATCTAAAGCACCGACTTATGGATCACAATGCCTCTAACAACTAGTATTTGATTCCTGCTCATGACAGATCTCAGTTTGTCAATTTGCTTGCAGAAAGTTGATGGATTTCTTCAGGCATTCCAGTTTCTTCCATCATCTCTGAATTGACTGTCTCAATATAAGTGAAGAATTTTGACTGGAGCCTAAAACACTTTTCTCCATTCTACTCTACTTGGATTAGTTTTTTGATACAGTTTTAAGACATACCATTTAGTTAATTGTAATATTTTTTTATTTAGGTTCATGATTATGTGAGGTCCTACCTAGGAGAAACAAAGTCAGCAATAGATTTTGCTAAGCAGTTTTTGGAGAAGAGAAGTCAGAGCAAGCAGAAAGCTAAACAGGAGCTCTACCAGGAGGTAAATCATAAATCATGACAACTAATCTCGTCCTTATTACAGTGTGTAAAACCTGAAAATACTGCGAAAAATACACATGATTGAGCAGATGTATTTACAATGTCTTGCATATAATGCACATATACGTAAAAGTGATGTATTTTGGTTAAAAGCAATTAGCATGGGGATAAATGCTCAGTAACATGCAAAACAATTGCAAAAATTCAAAAGAGCTCATTTTTTACCTTCAAAATCTTTTTAGGTGTAAGTAAGCATTTGCATCCAATGATAAATTTATGGAGCAACCGCTATTAATTCAAGTATTAAAATACTTTTTTCCATTTCATTTAGTAAAAATGTTTATCAACATTTGAATGGTTGTTACTGAATTTCTGTTGAAAATATCAAGCATACAAAAAGATCTTTATTAAATAAGATACAACACTTTTATTTTTATTGTTAATATCATTATTTTGTTTTTATTTTTATTTTATTTATTTATTTTTTTTATTTTTTTTTTTCAAAATATATATATATTAGTGCTAATTATGTTTTTATTTTAAATTTCAGGATAGCATTTGGGGACCTGCACCAGCCAGAGATTTCCGTCAAAGTAACAACCAACAGTCCGAGTCAGAAGCACAGAAAAAAGCATCAGGAAAGAAAAAGAAGAAAATGATGAAAGTTGACAGTAGCATTCTGGGGTTCACAGTCCACGCTGCACCAGACCGTGTCAATGTTGGCGAGATTGACGTCCATCCAGTGGAAGGACAGAAATGAGACCAGGATATGTTGACAAGATTGTCATGGATTTGTTATTATCAGCCATTGTATTCTTAATCAATTAGATGTTTATTTATGATAAATTTAGAATACATGGTCAGTTTTAAATATGGCGAAATTGGTTATGTAAGTTTACTGATGTTCAGTTTCATGTGTTTCGGACGTTGGATGGTCAGATAGTTTGTTTTGTCATCCTGCTGGTGTTAAGTGTTGGTCAGTAATATTTTGTCCTTGTCCAGTTGTTATCAAATACTGTCAACACAAGTGGATTGGGCTGGCCGAAAGTTGCTTCACAGTGGTATAACGTATGCCAAAAGGAACACAACGTCAAGATGAACAGTAGTTGTGATGCTGAAAAGACATTGAGTTTAGGTTACTGTCATTGCTGAACATGAGGGGAAAAAACTTTTTCCAATTATAAAGTTTATAAACTTTGCAAACAACATCATCTTCCAGAAATCTCAAAGAGCAAATTTTACACAGAGAGATAATTTGTACCTTTTTATTAGCAGTAAGAAATTGAAAAATTTTAATTCTTATTTAGTGCCATTATCTATCTGCAATGTTTTAGTGTTTTGAGATAATTATAAAGTTGCTCAAGTTCACTTCTGACAAGTTTTAGACGTGTATACCAGCATTGATTTTAAGGTACTCTCTAATTTTATGTTTCTGGGAAAACTAAGGACATCCTTGATAAAATTTGTTGTTTTATATATTTTAGTTTTTTTTAATTCAAATTTCTATCAGAATTAGTTCCAGCATTTCACTATATTTTTCCGTAACAACTTAGCAACTTTTCATACAGGTGGTTAAAATGAAGTCTGGTTTGAAATAATCAGTTCTGTAAACAAGAAAAAAAACCAGATGATCATTTTTACAGATTATGAGATACTAGGTGGTCTAAAGTGCTGGACTGGGTAAATAGAAGCTATTTTATCAGTTATAAAAACTATAATAATAACGATATACATGTACATGTATATTTAAGAATATATAACTTTTCAGATAGCTTTGAGTTGCTCAGTCCTGATCTACGCCTTTGAATACATACATTACAGGTCTGTTGAAAGTTTAACACTAAGCTAAAGAATAAGAGTAGAAGCTGGACAGCCGATTGGTCGAGATATGGTTAGCTAGTGAGAAAGAAGCTACTTAGCAATAGATAGCTAATGAGGGCACAAAGTTGAGATGTTAATCCAGCACTAAATCATTAGCTTAAGTGTTAAACTTTTGACACAACTGTACCGTTATTTAATTGATTGGTCATTTTTCCACACTACACCTTTCAAAAAAATGATACTGATGTGCCAGTGTTGTACATGTAATATGAAAAGTAAAAAACATCTTGATTCGGTAACTTAATATGAGGGAAGAAGTTAATTTATTTGAATGAGATGGTATATATTTTGTCTTTCTTTCTGTTCCATGTTGTTTTTGTATCTCTGTCAAGTCTGGATCCAAAGGAACTTGTAAAAAATAACTTCCGATTAAGTTTTTTAAAATTAAAAACATTTACATGTATAAACTGCACTGTTTCATTTGAACATCATTTTTTCCCATTTTAAGGGGTGGGGTTGGGGGATTTCAGCATAATATTAAATTTAAAATCTGATTTTTGTTTGTCTAAAATCACTACTAAATACAGATAGTACCAATGGGTAAACATTTCTAAAATTTCATAATTTAACCATTAAAAGTGTCCCATAACAACATAGATACACTATCAAATTAAATGTAGTTATCTTTACCCACTTTTTCAGATTTTGTCCGACTACAGCTTCTTTGCAATGAGGATCCTCACAATTGATGCATCTTGCTTTACTTGTATTTCAGAACCTCAATTTTCTCAATCTTAAGGCAGCAAGTAGTTCTTTAAAATGTAACAAAATTACTGTAGCAGAGATTTATTAATATGTTTTAAGGTAAAAAGACGGATCACTATAAGATAGTGTCCTTATTAAGATGTTTACTACTGTCCGGCTCACTGTGTTTGTGAAAGTGGAATATGTAAACAAAAATTATAGCTAATGTGTCATTGAGTTTGCTTAGTATAGTTAAGGCAGTTATAACAGTATAATCACCATATTTCAACAGTCCATTCTTAAAGGTTGTTTTGATGGACTAGAAGATATGCAAGCAAACATTGTTCTTAAAAATCCTTGTTTTTTTTGGTGTACAAGATGCTTAGACGAACTCCATGTCTTTGATAGCTCTTTTTTAACACTCTACAAACAGCTATGGAACCGTTCTTTTTGGTAATTGAAAATATACATAGCAATTTTCAGTTACATTCAGACTTAAAAGTGAACTATATCAAACTTTCAGTTTAACAGATTTTCTATGAAAATTTTGCATATTTGACTGTCACAAACACAATGACTCCTTATTGAAGCAGATTAGTTAATAAACCTATTCTAAATATGTATGTAAATTTAGCTAAATTGTTTAACATGTTTTATTTTAATTGATGGCAGAGTTTTATTTCTGGTCTCTATGTTTTGAAAAGGATATTATTTTATTGTTATTTTATATCTAGAAACTTTCAGTTACCACTGCTACAGACAGACATGATTTATATTTTATTATGTTTTTTTCAGATCTGTAGGTCAATTACGATCTGATGGCAGTGTATACAGGTGGTTTTAACAAAAAACGGCTTAGGAGGTTGTGTTAATATATAAAAATAACACGCTATCATTATCATTTTAGGGTGGTAAAGACTCGCCAGTGTTTATAAACACTGCTATCAGATTGTGAAGGACATGTATCACAATTTTGATCCTGCCAGTAAATTAATACTTGTTATTGAGTTTTTATCCTTTTAGTTGAAGCATTGCCATTCAATTGTTTTAGATTTAGTCAGCACTTGTTATACTTAACATTTATTTCTTTTTTTAAGGTAGATTTAAAAACGGGTTTTATAACTGTGATATTTAACCTACTGTGTGTTAAAAACAGAATTTCTGCAGCTATCATCAATAGAAAACAAAATTTTATTTTACAAAGTGACAAAATAGTCACTGTGAAGTGTAAACCTAATTTTAAAATCACATAAATGTTTCTTTTTAATGTTTCAGCAGATATTTAAAGTATCAAGGTACTGTGCCTTGGTATAAAAATTGTTCTTTAACTAGACTTTCCTAAGCTTAAATCAAGGAATGTTGCATTACAAAAATTATAAGTTAATTAATCCCATAATCATGTTAAAAAATACTTCAGTATCTGATGATTACATTTATTTTCCAATTTCATTCAATAAGATGCTTGATGGTCAAGATATGCGTGTTAATTAGAGATGGTTGTGTTTGGGCCTTGCTAAATACATAAGTTATATTATGTTGTATTGTCATTGTGGAATTTAGACCTGACATTAAAGTCTGACAGGCTGATTTACTTACTAGTTCAACCCTGTTCATTAATTAGTTCTGGGTTTGACCTTTGGCTTGGTCTAAAAATCAAATTACCTAAATCTTGATTCTGTAAAAAGGACAATGTAAATTTCAGGGACATGTACACCAGTCTGTCCCAATATGACTATAGTTTAAAGTTTGACCATGAAGCATATATAGAGTATTGTACCGATACACGATTCAAATACTGTTTTACATACATGTAAAGGGTTTTTCTAGTGTGTCATGTGATCATTACCTCTTAATTTTATTGTAATTTAGGAAATGTTTACATCAGGAATTCCCAGAATTTTGTCATTTCTACAGGAAAAGGGGAAGTTATGTGATTCCATATCCAATGAAAGTAAAAGTTCAGCACAAATGTCATGATGTATCACATTGTTCACTGGAGAACCCCATTAGGAATGAAATATTGCCAGATCTCTAGGTTTCCACAAATTTGAAGTCTTAAGTAGCCAAATCTCCAAATGTTTTAAAAGTATAGTCTCTTTGAAATAATTTCTCTGAAATTAGTAGCCATTATTGATTTTGACTACCAGGAATTGAAACTTGAGAGTTCTTGGTAAAATATTAACTGTTTATTGTTTGGCCACCATAACTAAATATTACAAAGTGATACGACAAAACATTATTACTGTATATATTAGTGGTACAGAAATGTTATTAGTACCGCCAGAGGATAAACAGTTATTTGAATTATCTATCATGCACATGTATATTGCAAACTTGCAATTTTCTAGTCAGTGTTAAATTTGGTATTTTAAAATGTTTGAAAATCACGAATTGTAAAGAAGTTAAAAATGCTTGTTTCTTCAGTTTTAAGAAGTTCATAAAGAAGCTATTTTTTCAGAAACTAACTCTCTCGCTCTTTTTTACCATTTCCTATTCTGTCACAAATTTGAAAAAAATTATGAATTTTGTCTTGTTTAACTATTTTTATAACCCCAGTTAACTTACAGATGCAAATTTTGATGTGATCTTCTAGTTGGAGGCAAGTCACTGCTCTCTAAAACTGTTCCCCTCTACCTGTCTCTCTCCACCTATATTTCTGTGTGTGTTTGCGACACACTTGGTGATATAAGTGTAGGGTGTGTTTACAGTAAAGAACACACTTCCAAATCAGTACTGTCTCTGTTAGACATAAATCCGAGACTTACAATGATAATCAGAATATATTGGTGCTCCAAAGTTTTAGTTTCCTTGTGTAAGTATATTTTATCACTGAAATATTTTAGACTTTTAAGAAAGTCTAAAAGAAAAAAATCCATGACTGGTCTTGAAAGAGAAGGTCTGTTTCTCACTTAACTGATTTAGTAACAGTAAATACAACAGCACAAGTGGCATCCATTATGACAGACTGTGCTGTAGTATTTATTTGTGGTCTTTATTATGGTCTGTCTTCATTGGTTTGTGTGATGTATAACTGACACATCGCCGGCCATGCCTTTTTTGTTCTGACACTGGCTGCCATCACGATACCAAAGCAGCGTCATGACAACTAATGACATACTTGTGTCAGTGATGTCATTAAATGGCACAATTCAGGACAAGTTTTCATTCTATTTGTGTGTAATTTAAGCGTGCCACTCTTTTGTCAGAACATTAGAGGCGTGGCCGGCAACTGTCAATTATTTTATGTTTGGAAGAGAAAAAAGTTGTTTTTTACCATCATGTATGAATAAAATGAATGTGTGTGTGTGTGTGTGTGTGTGTGTGTGTGTGTGTGTGACATGGCAGTTTTAGTCGTATTTTTATCATCAAAATGACTTACTATTACTGTAATGAATTCTTCACATATTTAACCATGTTTTTTGTTAATGAAGCACATTTTTATTTCAGTAATGAACTGTTCCATTTAAAAAATGGATTTCTCTCTCTGTCCCTCCTTGTAGCTAAATCAGTTAAGTGCCAGTCTATCTGTGGTAGGAAATTTTGTTCCACAATACCTGGGTGTGATCTCGGCAAAAAAAAAGCTTTTCAATTTATTCTAATGACATTATTCCTATAAAAATTGTTACTTTTTCTTTTCAAATGTCGGCCATTAAAACTATTCTGTTGTTCTTGTTACAAAAAAGAATAGATTTGTAAATAAAGTTATAATTTTTAACATTTTTTGAGAAATCTGATTAGCAAGACTAAATGTAAAGTTATGACAATATTTTTATGCATTCTTAAATTAAGCTTTCTGTGTTACAAACTACAGAAGGTGAATAATTGAAAAAAATGGCATAAAATATGACAATGGCAGAATACTAGATAGAAATAGTTTTACGGTGGCTGTATTCAACTGGTAGTTTTCCTTTGAACAAGAAGCTTTACCATTTATGGATATTTTTGACCAATCGGATCACAGAACACATTTTTCATTGTCTTTTGACTGGTAAAGTGTACACCCCCCCCCAACACCCCTAAAAGGACCTTTGAGAACAAATTCAAATTTGAATAACAAACATCAAGTTGTATGTAATCAGATCGGTATACAATAAAGGTGGTGTACGTAATCAGATCGGTATACAATAAAGGTGGTGTACGTAATCAGATCGGTATACAATAAAGGTGGTGTACGTAATCAGATCGGTATACAATAAAGGTGGTGTACGTAATCATATCGGTATACAATAAAGGTGGTGTACGTAATCAGATCGGTATACAATAAAGGTGGTGTACGTAATCAGATCGGTATACAATAAAGGTGGTGTACGTAATCAGATCGGTATACAATAAAGGTGGTGTACGTAATCAGATCGGTATACAATAAAGGTGGTGTACGTAATCAGATCGGTATACAATAAAGGTGGTGTACGTAATCAGATCGGTATACAATAAAGGTGGTGTACGTAATCAGATCGGTATACAATAATGGTGGTGTACGTAATCAGATCGGTATACAATAAAGGTGGTGTACGTAATCAGATCGGTATACAATAAAGGTGGTGTACGTAATCATATCGGTATACAATAAAGGTGGTGTACGTAATCAGATCGGTATACAATAAAGGTGGTGTACGTAATCAGATCGGTATACAATAAAGGTGGTGTACGTAATCAGATCTGTATACAATAAAGGTGGTGGATTAGCAGTAAATGGAAGAGCTTCTTGTTTAATGGAAAACTACCATTTGAATACAGCCTCTGTGTTTGTTGTTGTGAACTATCGTCTTTACTTTCTGTATGTAGATCTCACCTTGAAACTTTAATTGTGGTGCCTTGATTATTTTATAATTCTTTATTATAGAACAGCTATATTTCAAATATTCTTTTATATCTAAAGTAGCCACAACTCAAGAAATATGCATGAAGAATGGTTGTCCTAACATTTCCTTTTGGCTTTCATTTGTACCTTCTACTAAAATTTTGACTGAAAAAGCCTTAAATGACAGAATCTAGCCATTTTAAGCATTTTGGTGAAATGATATTTCAAAATTTTACATAAAATTTAATGGAAATTCTTTAAATTTGCCCCTGAAAATTCTTTAAATAAGTCAATGAATTTTTCATGGGAAATTTCCCCTGAAATATTCTACATATAAGTCCAGGGTATAAAATGAAGTCCTACCCATCCTGTTTTAATAAAACCATGAACTTTAATGCAATATTTCTTACCTGTTCAACATTTTAATTTTAAAGTACATTCAATTCCAATTCATAAAATTGGATGTAAAATTTCTTTATTTTTTCAACATTTTACAGTACATTCAATTACAAGTTATGTTTTCTCATGACATTTGTACTTTTTATCTGTTGTGGAAGTTATGGGATGCTTACGAGTTTTAGAAGTCACAGACATGACTTAAGGGGGATGAGGTGGATATATGTTTTAGAGCAAGAAGACATGACTTCAGGGGTAGGGTGGATATGTTTTAGAAGTCATGTATCCCCCTGGGGAGACATGACTTTAGGGGGTGGGTGGATATATGTTTTACAAGTTATATTTCATGCTGAGGAGACATGTCTTAAGGGGTGGGGTTCATGTATGTTTTAGAAGTCATATTTCATGATTATTAGGCATGAATTGAGGGGGTTGGGTGAATATGTGTTTTATGTGATATTTTTGACAATATTAAGTCAGTTCTATGTGGTGGGTAACAGGGTAGATGGATAATTGTATTGATATGAATGTGTATACATGTGTTTGAATGCTGATAATTGTGGAGAAGACTGTCTGGTGAAGTTTGAAATAAAACTTACTTTGAAATTAAACACTTATTTGTTGTCTTTTTTAATCTATATATTTTTTAGGTAATATTTAGATCCCCAATTACAGTCAAACTTGTTTTTAAAAATTCAAAGTTCACATATGGTTTAAAGCTACAAAGCCACTACCAACACTTACATAGAGGTATATGCAATGCAACGGAGGAACATTGTTCAATCATGTTAGAAATTAATTGAAGGAAAGTGAACCATTTTCTTAATGTATGTATAGAAGACTGAAGCAGGCACAAAAGACTATTTTGGTAACAAAATAAATAAAATCTGGGTATTATATATAGTTTTTTAGCTTCAGTGTAGAATTAGGATGTGCTTTTCTCGAATTACTGATAACTCGAAGATGGGATTGGAATTGAGATCATCCATTTGAAGCTGTTTTAGGGCATATTGCTTAAAATTATTAATGTCGGATGCTTCAAGGCCAAGATAGACAAGAATTATATTGAAGTGGAAACTTGTAAAGAAATCAAGCACAGGCAATTAGAAAATTTCCTAATAAACTCCATAGGATTTTATTTGAGTATTTTCTGCTAATGTTAAAATCAGAAACGGTTTATCAATCTTCATGGCTACCATGAGACTTTGAGAATGTTAAAGAAATCAATTTGATGGACATTTTATTTAAGGACTTTTAAAGTAGTCCCAGTGCGCCCAGCCTTATTGATCACATCGTCTCCTGTATCTCGCTGTATCTTACTTTATCACAGATTTAGTCATTAATGTATTGGTTTAGGCTTTATCAATTATCTAAGGATTACAAAATGGCGACTTAGAACAGGTGTCCGAAGATTTTGGTATTTCAGTAACCAGTATTTAATTATTGGTTCTCGATCCAGAACACTGCACAGTAGGCATAAAGTAATGAATTGCGTAAATTTCTATCTACTGGATATGTGCAGATAACAGACAAAATGACAATGTCAATTTCCTCGTTAAATAAAGGGTTATCTACCAACAAGTTTTCCCGCGTTTTCGGATTCGGCATCTGTTGCATAGAATGGCTCAATGTAAATGTAAGCTATACAAAACTTCCGGTTTTTAAAATCAGAATACTATTGATTTTAATATTCGTTCACATTTCGACTTCAAAATAAATAAATAATAAGTTTGCGTTATGCCAATTATTGACTACTATTCCACCCCCCAAAAAGCAGATTTTTTATGGAGGGATTGGGTGATTTTGTATTGACTTAGGTACTTTACATCAAATGAAACTTTACAACATTTATGTATGTTTGTATCGCAGTTCATACGGATAGAAAACAATGGCAATGTAATGCATTTTGACAGTTTTTTCTGACACCCCCCCCCCTCTCTCTCTCTCTCTCCCTCTCCGAGTGACTTTTGATGATATTTGAGATTACGTCGACAACCCCTCTCCACCTCTTTATTTTTAGCGGGGTTTTGTATATTTTTTAGATCGAACTCTCTCTCTCTCTCTCTCTCTCTCTCTCTCTCTCTCTCTCTTTGATTTTTGGCGGGCGGGTTTTGACGTATATTTTGATTACACTGGTGGTCATCATGTAACGTTAGTAAAGTGATATATTAGTTACAGATAGTAAGTTATTGGATTTGTGCTAATTGACAGATATGTGTCAATATATGTCCACTCTTGTCAATGGCCATCCTCATGGGGCCTCACACAGGGACAATATAGTGGTCGGTGTATCGGTTTTCCTTGCGGGTTTTCTCTCCAAGATGTACAGAATTAAATTATTATCTGGTTATTGATACTTTTGGATTTTCTGAAGCACAATGTGTATTGTTAAAGAGTTTTAGATGACATAAAAAGGTATCAAAATATAAAAAGTTTTAGATGACAAATAAAAGTGTATGAAAATATAAAAAGTTTCAGATGACAAAAGGTATCAACATATAGTTTTAGATGACAAACAAAAATGTATCAAATTGTATAAAGAGTTTTAGATGACAAGTCAAAAGGTATCAAAATATAAAGAGTTTTAGATGACAAGTAAAAAGGTATCAAAAGATAGAGTTTCAGATGACAAACAAAAATGTATCAAATTGTATAAAGAGTTTTAGATGACAACTAAAATGGTATCAAAATATAAAGAGTTATAGATGACAACTAAAAAGGTATCAAAATATAAAGAGTTTTAGATGACAACTAAAAAGGTATCAAAATATAAAGAGTTTTAGATGACAACTAAAAAGGTATCAAAATATAAAGAGTTTTAGATGACAACTAAAAAGGTATCAAAATATAAAGAGTTATAGATGACAACTAAAAAGGTATCAAAATATAATGAGTTTTAGATGACAAAAGGTATCAAAATATAAAGAGTTTTAGATGACAAAAGGTATCAAAATATAAAGAGTTTTAGATGACAAATAAAAGGTATCAAAATCGCAAGTGTTTGGAGTTAATCATAGACAAAGTTATCTTTTACCATAACTATGGCCAAGCGCTTGCATTCAAACAGCTGATTTGAACTAACAGAATCAAACTTAATTTAATATTAATTAAAACATACATTGTATTTACAATCACCAGAATTTAGGTTTTTGGAGGGCACAGTTGCTTGCTTTGAAACGCTGATAAAGATTTCATAGTAACTAAATATATACGGTGCCAAAGCGGTTAAAAGTACTTGCTTATAGAATACACTGCTTTGCTTCCAATTAATCTCGGGAAGTTCCTAGTTTGATGTGTCATTTTGCTTGCCTTAGATCAGTGGTATTCTCCGGTTTCCGCCACAATTGCACAAGTAACCGACTCGTTATTTAAGTTGAAAAAAATTGACTTGGACGTAAAACACAAATAATCCACTTCACTTCAAATAGATAAACACCTTCAATAAAACCAGGAAGTAATGTAACGATTAGGGTCATTAAACGTTTCCGGAACCTTCTTAGATGAAGGAGAGTGCAGTGGAGAAATTATGTTTTACGCCACAGTCAAGATTCTTTAATTTATACCGAGACTTTCAGTTCCGGGATAGTAGAGATAACCAGAGTACATTGAGAAAAACATCAACCGAAGGCAAGTTAACTTACAAACATTCTCACACTAGGATCTGCCCGAATGGGCTCGAACGTAGTCGATAAAAGGCGCTGTCACGGATCCGTAACCACTCGGCCACCGAAGTCACTCTTAGATCAAGGAACAGTATCGATTCTGACATGCAACATTTGATTTCCCTGCCGGTACCCCCGATGTACTGTTATCAAATTCTTAACCAAATAAACCAGATGCTAGATATCACATTAATTACAATGTGGTTGCCTGATAATGAATGATAAACAATTAACTTAATTTAACATTAAAATCAGTATTTACATCAAAATTAAGATAAAGATTCCTAGTTACGTTGTCTTCAACTCAATCAATTAAATCAAACAGTCAAAAGTTCAGAAAAGCTACACACACACACAGAGTGGCCAAGTGGTCTAAAGTCACAACGTCCCTGGAAACAAAATGATGCACAAGATAATATGCAGGCACGGGTATAAGTCGTACGTTTGGTGGTAGATTTGCTCCATTGTTCTTTTTCTTTTTTTTCTTTTTTCTTTTTGCCTTCAAGAAAAACGCGAAATGCGTTCCAAAGCGAAATTCAAACACGAAAATCGCCAAATAAACGCGAAAATCGAAACATGCTTTTAGCGCAATGATATGGTGGCTAATTGGTTATTTTTCGCTTTTTTGTCGATTACCAAACGCAAAAAAAGAGAAAAAGCGAAACTACGCGCCGATTCGAAATTTTTATTCAACATCGCACCAAAAGCATGTTTTTCGCTTTCCGGTCTATTAAGCGGTTTTTTTTTCTTTCTTTTTTTTCCCGCTTTAGGCCTTTTTTTCCGTTTTAGAAAGCGAAAAAGCGAATATTGGGTAATATATAGTGCCAAGTCTTCATCGACTCTATCGATTGTGCCTCATCAGTATAATTCGTGTAGCGAATTACATCACATAAAATTTTATTGTTTTATCCATAATATAAAGGGTAAAAATATAATTTCTTATAATTCAATTTATAGAATTCTTAAAACAACATACATTGTAACACCAGATCCTTTCAGGCAAAAATAGCAGAAAAGATCAATCAAAATGCTTGAAGCAAAGTAAAATTCAATTATTCATAAAATAATATTTTTATTGTAGTGTATCTATTTTTAGACGAAAAACATATATGTTGGGTAAGATACACGTCGAATAACTTTGGTTATACTCCTTTTTCACCACCCTTACCCAACCCGACATTATTTCATTGTAAAATATTTGGAATTTATTTTTCACGGAAATGTTGAAAATGGCTTGATAGTTCCGAGCTTATTTTTTTAGTAAAAATGACGATTTAAGAGGAGGTGTGGGACCCCTATATGTAGTAACTACCACAAATGTAGTAACGGTCACAAATGTAATAAAATTGTGTCACATATGTAGTAACGAACCACAAATGTAGTAAGGTTTGTCACATATGTAGTAAATGTTGGTCACAAATGTAGCAAAATTTTACCACAAATGTAGCAACAAAATTTTACCACAAATGTAACAAATTAATTTTACCACAAATGTAGTAAAATTCAAAAAATGATAATTTTTTTTTTCAAAATTGGTAATATCTAGGCTAGTGTTAATTAATGACAAGTACTGTGGTTTCTCTGCCAGGTAATTTAAGGTATATCTGTCGGGTAATTTAAGGAATGAAACCCCAAACCCATATTATGCCTCGGTTTCAACCATGTTTAGCCAGAGTCAAATGCAAGTCGATTTTTCAGTTCTAAGCTACTCATAACGATGTGGAATGTCACGGTTCATGTTCATGTTAACAGTCATTTTCAGCTCTGACAAGGCTACTACAAGGAAGTCCCGAGATGAATTTCACGTTCCCAGTACATTTATTAGTCGCCGCTTCGAAGAGATTTTTTTTGGTCATACCCCCATCTTTGACGGGTTGAGTTCTATTTATTTGTTATGGTTTGTTTATTATTCCACTTCCAGGAAGGTTCGTGGGTTCGCAACCCGGGCAGGGTCTGACCAAGACTTAAAAATGGTATTTGAAAATGAAAGCCATTAAGGTAATTTGGAAAAGACCCTAAAACCAGGTGTGACGCGTTAAGAACCCTAGCGCATTCCATTGCACTCCATGGGTAAAACTTTCTGCCACTTCGCATATAGCTGGTGAAGCCTTGATATAAGTGGAACATTCATTCAATTAACGGATCGATACTCCTGCAAATTACATGACGTCGGATCGACATTGAGATTTGTATATTTATCAAAAGTCTTAAAAACGTGTAACCTTTGTACAAATCAAAATAGACAGTTTGTAGTGCTTCAATTAATCATAAAATGCATTCAAAAATGGTATTTTTGTCATGTACCATTTTTTTAATTTAATCATAAAATACATTAAAAAAATGGTATATGACAATAATACCATTTTTGAATGCATTTTATGATTAAATTCAAAAAATGGTATATGACAGAGTGATCAGATGACTTCGTGTGCGTGTGTTGGTGGGGAGAAGGTGGGAGGGGGGGGGTTAGATGTATACATAACTAGACAATAACAAAATACAAAATAAAAAATCTGATAATTGCTAAAGTATGAGAACCGTATTACGAAAGCTTGTTAGTGCCATTTTGTAAAAAAAAAAAAAATATTAAGTCGTTTAAACAAGATACTAAGTCGTTTAAACAAGATACTAAGTCGTTTAAACGAGATACTAACTCGTTCAAACAAGATACTAAGTCGTTTAAACGAGATAATTAAGTCGTTTAAACAAGATACTGACTCGTTTAAACGAGATAATTAATTCGTTTAAACGAGATACTAACTCGTTTAAACAAGATACTAACTCGTTTAAACGAGATAATTAAGTCGTTTAAACGAGATAATTAAGTCGTTTAAACGAGATACTAACTCGTTTAAACAAGATACTAACTCGTTTAAACGAGATACTAAGTCGTTTAAACAAGATACTGACTCGTTTAAACGAGATAATTAAGTCGTTTAAACAAGATACTAAGTCGTTTAAACGAGATACTAACTCGTTTAAACAAGATACTAAGTCGTTTAAACAAGATACTAAGTCGTTTAAACAAGATACTAACTCGTTTAAACGAGAGAGAGAGAGAGAGAGAGAGAGAGAGAGAGAGAGAGAGAGAGAGATCATAAAAATCAGCAAATATTACAAAAACCTTTGTGAGGTTGCTCCCACATATTGGACCAAATCAAGTGTAGTCATCGTAAAAACATAAATTTCAGCGACGCAAAATGAAAATTGAACTTGATCTGTAACACATTATGGTAGACCTACATGCCAAATCAGTTCAATATGTACAAGCTATTACGAAAAAAAAACTGCAGAAAACTGTTACTAGTATTTCAATCAAATTATCAAAGACAATTGCAAAGGATCGGATTCGTAGTAAAACAAAACGTTAACTTGATCTGCAACTCATTGTGGTTGACTCCCATTCAAAAACTCTAGTATCTGAAAGTGTTTAGGAAACAATGCGGAAAACTTATAATTGACTGATGGACGGACGGAGGGACCGACCAACAGCATTATACTTCCTACATCTTAAGTGCCGTGGAGTATAATAATAAATACATGTACCCTACTAAAATCTGCCAAAATACAGAAAAGCCAGAAACTTAAGTTTAAAAACTGAATTTTACATGTACTTTACAAACCGAAGTATAATGAAAATAAGAGGCCATAAGTGGCATTATCGCTCATCGCATTATACATAACATAGCCCTTACAAGGATTATCAGATACTAGTCATGCTAATCATTTTGTAATGTGCCGATTTATGTGACACTAATTGTTTTTAAGTAAACAGAAAAAAACTTGGCAAAATTAACAATTTATACATATATTTTCTTTGGTATTTAATAAAGTCATTTATATCGGAATCAGAGCCACTTCTATCGGGATAGAATTCCCTTCTATCGGGTAAAAAGTCACTTCTAACGCGTTAAAAGTAACTTCTATCGGAACAACAGTCGCTTTTATCAGGTAAGAACGCACCTTAAATGTTGGTTTCTAACGTTCAGATTTCGAAATTTTCGTTACTACATATAGCGGTTTTCATTTACTACATTTGTGGTAAAAAAAATTGTTACTACATTTGTGGTAACGGTCGTTCCTACATTTGTGGTTCGTTACTACATATGTGACACAATTTTATTACATTTGTGACCGTTACTACATTTGTGGTAGTTACTACATATAGGGGTCCCACAGGAGGGTACAAATCAGTCTGTTCATATTTTTGTAGTTCCTAATTCCCGATTGTTGTACATATAACATTAATAAACATGGGTAATGTGTCATATATTTTTTGTTCAATATTCCGACTAAAATATTCAAAAGATTATAATAGTTTTCATATTATAAACATATGTACAATATATATAGTTTAAATTGTTTTCGTGTTGATGTATTTAAATTCGTGTTGAATAATAAAATGTGTTGAATAATAAAAACTTGAAAGACCATAGATTGGATAAAACGTGTTTCATTGATTATTTTAAAATTTTCACATGATCGGAAAATTTTACTTACTATAATAAACATTTTTGATGTTTCGTTACAGGAAACTTTAAAATCTGATATTTTATTTTTATCTAAAAATGTTTGTTTTTTTACAAACATTTCTGATTGAAAAATCGAAAACGAGTTCTCATTTTAGAAATTGAGTTTCGAAAAACTTCCAAACATTTTGGCCTCTTCCACCTGTTAATGATGATGATGATTTAGTTATTTTATTTATTTATTTATTTATTTATTTATTTATTTATTTATTTATTTATTTATTTATTTACTTATTTATTTATTTGCAAAAACAATCAAGTGTTCAGTACTATCCTTTATCAACAATACTCTTAATCCTTTCTGATAATTAAATAAGAAATAAAATTACAGTATACAAGATTTCAAAAAATGTCTACAATTTGTTTGAAAGTTTTAAACACGCGTTCATACACACATTCGCGCGCGTTTTGTAACGTCTGCAGAAACTGTAGATTCTGTTATCAATTTTCTCGGTCGTGTAAATTCACGCGCACTCTGCTGGAGGTGGTCATTAAGATATGTTTAGATTGTCTGATGTTACAAGGGTCAATTACACCAAATATCACGCAGCAGGTCGCCAGGAATTTTACTTTTATCATATCTTCAATTTTACCGCCTAATAAAGCACGTGATTCGATGGTCGTCTGCAAGTCGATCTGCAATTAACAATGTTTGTTACTTTCCTGAGAAAATGTGAAACAAAATTACATTTTTTACGTTTTTTATACATTCCCTGTAACTCAGACATTAAACTTGTAAAATTTAGACTCGCTTCATTTTCGCATTTAATGCATTTGTAATTATATGAATTTTTAAAATAAATTATTCAAATACACATATATGATATTTTACTTTCTTTTCTATATCTTAAGTTTTTATCTTTTATCCCTTTAGATTAGAAAAGCCATATTGTCTATACTTAATTATAACGAAACAAGGTGTCTTGCGAACACGTGTCATACCCGTACTTGTACATTAAAACTCGGTAATTGATTTAGCTAAGATCATCAAAGACCAGAATCGTGGCATGGTGTCCTTGATCACAAGTAACTCACATCTTAATTACGACAAGAATTCAAATCTGGAATCTAAATGACTCGCACACAAAGTTACTGGTGGTCAGTATAAAATAGCCAATCAATTTTATGCTTTTATCATCTGTCTCATTGGCACGACAGGATTCCTAGTAATGTCCATCACGGCGAGGGTTTGATGACAACCTCCCTGTGATGGCTTCCATATAGGCATGTTTTGTTATTGTAGCGTATCAACACCATTATATATTAAATCAAAGAGGTGATACCGATATTATCTCAAAAGTCTTGCTCCGATTTAAAAATTATTTTCTAAAATTGGAATACTTAGTATTTGGCCATTGCTTATTTTAAATGAAGCCGATGGCTTTGTTTCAAAATGGCTTCTATAAAAACGTCAATATTCAAACCAGGTTATACAAGAAAAAATAAACATAACAGTAGATGATTGATAGCTTGCAAATTAAGATAGAAAAATTGAACCTACACCAGGAAAGTGATGCCTGATTTTCTTGGAGGGCAAGCACGCCCGCCCATCCGACCACAACCGCTACGCGTAAATTCAAAACCGAGAATGAAAAGAACACGGAACCATCGGACACCGAACACGGAACCATCTGACGCCGAACACACCGAGGATAACCCTGGGCGCAGAAACATCAGAATCAATACTGCGACGACAGCCAGAAAAGAATTTGCAATTGAAAACCTGTACCTGCCAACAAATTCATATTTGGACCACTGACAATAATTTATTATTCCTGCTTTCGACGGACATTGATGTAAATGTCCTATGATGTAGTTTTATTGATTTGTGTTGTTTTGTGTAAATGTAAATGTCCTATGATGTAGTTTTATTGATTTGTGTTGTTTTGTGTAAATGTAAATGTCCTATGATGTAGTTTTATTGATTTGTGTTGTTTTGTGTAAATGTAAATGTCCTATGATGTAGTTTTATTGATTTGTGTTGTTTTGTGTACATGTATTTGGTTGCGTTGACTGTTGCTTTGGTTTTTTTTTCAGTCAAAATTCCCCTCTTTTTAAGTATGAAATCAATCTTCATTTACATTTCACTTGGTCCTATACTTCTGAAAACATTTTTCACTTAACGTTTCCGAAAATCAAAAGACTAGAAGACGATGTTTAGTTGCATATTGTGAAATGCACCCGTTTACGTTGAAGGGAATATTTCATAGTGACAGAATAGAAGGATATAAAGAAAAACAGAAGTAACGAATTTAAGGAGTTCAAAGGGAAGAGTTGAAATGTTATCGAGGGGTAATTGAACGTGGTATTACTGTATCGAGATATGTCCGTGCATAACATCACAGTTTTATTGTGAAACCAATGCGTGTCATATCCGATGTAAAGACATTTTCAGATAAACAATAAGCCTTAATCAAGCACAACAATATACCAAAATATGCTAGCAATTATAAATAGCCAGGAAATGATCCAACATATAATATAACGACAGCCTTATCCGGATGACGCTTTCTATTATTCTGGAACGTTTCCAAGTACAACAATTAAACTTATGATTTGTATATATCTAATTGTACCAGTCTGTCCCAACTTTCGACTATTTAAAACAACATTCCAGACAAAATATTTTAAGGTTTTTACGATTCTAATTGTCATGAAATAATATAATTGATACGTCATTTGAATTTTCCAGATAGCGGTTAATTATTTTCTTCCACGGATTCTGGTTTTTGACAATTAATCATTAATGCGCTTTCGTAAATTAAATATTTTCTCTGAGCATTTATTTGCAATCAAATCTGCGAATAAATTTGAATTCTTCAACATTTACTATCTTAATGGTCGTGTCACATTATAAATTAATAAGGATATTTCTGTAAATAATATCAAAAATTCAAAAACAAACATACTAATCTATGTCCAAATCACAATCTTCAACCAAAGTAAAACGTCGAAACTGACAAACTAGGTTCAACACGTGAACTTCTACCAGGGAAGCGAGGCTGGGTATTTCGCGCCTCTTGTTTAGTAGCTACACTCACCATTGTGTGGAATCAAAATTGTGAGAACATGGAACATGGAACAATGAGACGTCAAATATATCAATGGTAATTATTTTGGATACGGACATCATACTTGTCAACAATATCGTGATGACGGTCAAAAACTGAGGGTCCTGATAAACCTAGGTTTACAAAATCCCTTCATCAACACTTTATAAATATGTAAGCAGCTTGCTTTGTTGTATAAAATTTCTGTAGTAGAAACAAACTTTACCATAACTTATAAATTGTGAATCAAAAACACCACAAGCAGGAGAAGCAGGTATATTGCTGCGTAGAAAAGGAAAATTGACAATAAAAAAGTAATCAGTAAAAAGTAATTGTCATAGAGATTCAAAATATAGCCTTTCTCATGAACGTCATTATTGAGGTATAAGTCTAAATAGGAATCAGAACCTGAAGAATCAGACGTATTTTTTATCTCAAGCTCACTAGGATAGATGACATTCACATAGTCTCCGAATTTAGCATTTATTCAGAGAAAGAACGTGATTTATATATTTGTTTGTGTTGAATGGTTTGTCGACAGTCTTCTCTCCAGTTTTAACAAGGTTGTGAATAAATAATATTTAACACGAATAAAGAAACAAATCACAAGAAATCGTGCACAGCTTGTGCCCATTGGTGTACTGATTGTTTGTTGGAAAATGTAGATTAGTATGTTTGTTTTTGATATTACCAAAAACTACATATATGTTGTCTATCAAAAGCTTTTTTTAGCATTTTTAAATGTCATCTTCAGTGTATTTATGTGTGAATTAAACAACCAGATTCCCTATTCAGTACTTGTGAATAATTTCTTTTATACTTTCTTACATTTAGGGGATGAGGGATAGTGTTTTAAAGAGTAAAATAACAAATAGTTGTTTAACTTTGAACATGAGATGAAGTATTAGAAGCACGACGTTAAAAATAATTATTTTGACTTTTTTAAGAATCCACATTGGTTAATGGCAGATGTAGAATAGAATTTATCTGAATAAGACTGAAAACCATCTTTGACGACTGTTAAAATTGTGTTAGAATTCATGATTTTGTAGTACATTTATAGGAATCTGTGCTATATCTCTCCTTGTATGGATTTTTTTAAGTTTAAGAATCCAATAAAAGTAAGGAAAGTCAAGTTATTGCTCTTTAACACTTATTCCCTTTTTTGGGGGTGGGGGGTATTTATTTTAATAAACGTGTGTATAAACCATTGGCCCTTGCAGTAGTTTGATTCATGTCACATGAAATATCGGAATTTAACAAACATCGTACGAGGAACACATAAAATGAAATAAGAATATAAAAAACAATACGATACACACACAAAAAATCGAAATTTAACAAACGAGCAAAAACTCACGAAATAAATAAGATTTTAACAAGCAATGGTTCACTTTAATTTAATTAACATAACATTAGTATTTCACAAAAAATGAACTTTATACGTTTTTGTTTATCAAAAAGTTTAATTCTCAATTTTTATTTCACAAATGGCGGGTAGCTAGCTAAACAAGAGGTACCTACCCTTTTGGAGCGCAAGGCTCCACTTTCCGAGTTGGAAGTTCAAATGTATAACATAACCTGCAAGCTGTAAGCACTACACTAGTACATGAAAGCTTTTGGAGTTATTCAAGAAATGCATATGCAATAAATAGAAGTTAAAAGTAAGTTAAAAGTACTAAGAATATCATTCTTTATAGATCATATACAGATATTTAAAAATAATATATTTTAACTGTTAAAAATAATCTTTATTCCTTTAATTTATAATATGCTTAGCAATCGAATTATGCACCAATAAATGAATAACACAAGTAAGAAGCAGCACAAGATATTGGAAAAACTGATTAAAATATTCTCTACTGCTTTCAGAGACTAGATGTAAATAAGTTAAAGCTTTATAAAATATAATGAATTTTTAAATTTTGACAATTTTCAATTTTTATTATTTTATGATGTCTCTGTATCTTTCCCTGGTGGATAAATTTGAACCCACATATTTCCTTGTTTCTGTCATTGTCAGTTTCCATAAATCACGTGGCGACTATATAGCTAGCTAGAGAGGAGGTACTTACCCTTACGTGACACCCGGCCTCAGATGGAAGATTACGTGTTTAACTCAAATTGCAAATTGAGTTTTTATTTTGCTTTGGGATTGTTGGTTAAATATGCTAATGGATGGATACTATTGTTATGTTGTTTATCATGACATGCATGATTATTTCATGGACAGGAAAATACTGTAAATATATCCGTTGTCACAATTGTTACAATATTAATTATATAATACAATTACTTCCACACAATACTTCCACATGCATTATTCAGCAGAAAAGCGTATGAACCATTGTCTTAATTTTAGGAAAAACCTTTAAATATTGGTACGTGTATTAAGTTGTTCTCTACTCTCTGACACCTATTGTTACATTAATATCTACGGAAATGAAATCTGATGACAAACTACTTAATATGTACTTATGTTATACTTATATAGACAAGAGGTCACTACTAAAACTGTGAAACATGCACGTTTTCTGATTGCTGGGGATAGTGTTTCATAAATTCGCACATGTATATTTAATTATTGCACATTAAATAGGACTAGCGTCTTACATTTTACAACATGAGAACACATTGTAAAACGAGAATATATACTGACGATTCTGGTTATGCCCATAATTGTAATGACTTATTAATAGGAATAAAGTCTACATAAGATTTAATTTAACTTATCACTTAAAGGTTTTATCTTCTCCTAATTTATTAAAAGTAATGGACCAGTATCTCTGCTGGTGTAGTAAGCATTCCTGAGAATATCATAACGTCAGTAAGCAATACTTTTCCACTACTGTCTAACGTTGCTGCTAGATAAAATCTGAAAATCCTCAAAAACTAAGGTATACCGCATGCAAAGTATTTCCCTAGCTTAATTTTGTTAAATATATTGTCAACCCCTTAAAAATTTTAATTTGACACTTGATGACCGTTTGTTTCGGAATAAAAATCTTCATCAGTAGTGCCGGACCATAATTCTGGAAATCCAAATAATTATAAAAAAATGTTGAAATGAGAAAAGCAGACAAACCAAAATGTATTTTACCTAATTTACTTAAAGAAATGCTTTGAACGATAAACATAGCTTAGTTGTTTTAAGAATTTCACAATGTTTATCTCCTGGTTTATCGAGATCCTTGGGATGTTTAGTCCACTAGTAGAGACACCAGCCCAGTGGTTGTAATTCTTACTGAACTTGTTTTGAAAAGCAAGCGCTAGACGGTTGTTTAAAAGCAAAATTCCGCATGCTATCGGTTGGGTCAAAATTGTGAAAATCCAAATATCTTTAAAGTGTCGAACCAATATCATGATCAATGAAATATCTTTCAAATTTAAAAATCTGTTGCAACAAAGTAAGAATATATATATTCCAAGATGTGTTATGGTAGAAATACTTATTGCTTGAATCATGATATCATTACTAATAAAGACTTTTATTCCGAAACCACGGCCAAGCACTGCAAAATTAAAACAAGTTTATAATAATTACAACTGAACTAATGAGCTGGTATATCTTTTTGTGGACTAAGCATGCTCGAGAATAACCTTATGTTGTCAGATAAACATTGTTCATAAAAATTATCTGCTTCTTAAATTTTAAACATCCTTAAAAACCAAGTAATGCTTAATCGCTGAAAGTATTCCATTAGGTTGATTTGGTAATATATATTTAGGAACTTCTATTTTCTCATTTTAACCACTCTCTGGTGGAAGTTCACATGTCTAACCTAACTTGTCAGTTCCAAAGTTTTTACTTTGCTTCTGGATTGTGATTTGGACATGGATTAGTATGTTTGTTTTTGATTTGGTTTAACAGCTTAAAAATATTTGGATTTCCACAACTTGAGTTCAAACACTACCGATGAAGAATATTATTATGAAACGACCATCTTGTGCTGCATTATTGAAAAGGTTTATTAATAATTCATAATTATGACAATCAAGATTATTACTTTTTTCAAGTCCAAATTTTCTTTTGCAGCAAATACCCGCTTCTCCTGCTTAAGGTATATTTGTTTCACAGTTCATACGCTATGGTATATTTTGTTTCTATTACGAGAACTTTAAACAATGAAATAAGCTGCTTACAATTAAATTGTAGGGCGCCCTTAAAAATAGTCGCCATCATAAATAGTGTTGATTAGTGTTGTTCAAAAATTATCCTGGATATAAATGATGTCCAAAAGTATTTTCCATTCTCAAGTTTGGTTTCATGCGTGTCAGATTGAGATGCATACCTTTCCGCCGGAGCACTCGCTTTCAAGGTCACCTTTCAATTTAGATTGCCAGTTTCAAATTTATTTTTTGCACTGGGATTGTGATTTGGACATGGATAGGAATTAGTTTTTAGTTGTGGTTCTGGTCCGTCAAACAATTTTCAGAATCTTCATTTTAACTATTAATGTATTTTGTTGTTAATTGATTTCTGATATTCTATTTATACGTGTTACATTGTCAAAATTAGTTAAAATCAATTTGTAAATTTATAAATAATTTCTTTTAAAACTAAACAAAAAATAGAAAAATAAAGGAATTAAATATAATTGTATGAGTATAATGTCCTTGTAACCAAAATTAAGCTGGATTTATTTGACGCTCTATAGTTTCATGTTAATTTAATTCTTAATTTTGGTTTCGATCTCGTGGCGGGTAGAGATAGTTAAACAGGAGATGCTTACCCTTCCTAGAACCCATGGTACCCAGCCTAACTTCTCTGGTGGAAGTGCACGCGTTTAACTTAATTTTCCAGTTTCAAAGGTGTTACTTTGCATTGGATTGTGATTTGGACATGGTTTAGTATGTTTGTTTTTATTTGCATTGGGATTGGGATTTGGACAGGGATTTGTATGTTTAATTTTGATATAAAACAAGACATATTTGAAATTCCTTAAGATTTTGTTTTATATCTTAATCATGTTATACCAATTTACGAAAATGTTAATTTTAATTTACGATGCGTCTTGTTTGCGTGGTTCTAAAACATGGTTTGTATGACCGTAAATTTGTGGCTTGTGATTTCTTTTAAGATAAGTTTGTAATGTGCAATTATACTATTTCGTTGTCATGTGAATTGGTTGCCAAGGCACTAATTAACTAAAATATTAATGATTTCACAATTATCTGTAATATAATGTTATATGGGTTGGTATTTACCATTTTTATTTATGCTTAAAATAAAGTTACACTTGTAAGGGGTCAATTACTTTGGAATAAATTTTAGTTCTTAAAGATTTTATAGTGGCTGCCCTCTTTTCAGATCAAAGATAGAGATAGTAAGCAATTTGGTATGTATTTTGGCTATGCTTTCTATTTGCTTCATCAAACATTGTCAGAACCTCCTTATTTACTAGTACGTAATGCGTTGTTATTTTATTTCCGGTTTTCATGGGATGTGTAAACATTGTTGTTTGTATGATTCTGATACATGTATTATGTTGTATTATGCAATAATATACCTGCTTCTCATGCTTAAGGTGTTTTTACAGTTAATAATCTATGGTAGAGAGCTTGTTCCTACTACATTTACCTTATACATTTAAGCTTCTTACAAATAAATTGATGACTCGTGGATATTGCAAGCTTATCAAGGCTCTCAGTTTTATGTTACGGTCGTCATTACAATATTGCTGATAAGTATGAATGTTTCTATACCCAAGATTTACCTTGACTAATATTTGACGTCCCATAGTTCCATGTTCCTTTCATTCCCAGTTTTGATTTCATAAGTGACGGGTGTGTACCTTACAAAACAAGATGTGCTTACCCTTCCGAATCATCTGGCCTCACTTCCATGGTGGAAATTACGTATTTAGCAGTTTTGACAATTTTCAAAGGTTTTAACTTTGCTTTTTAGATTGTGATTTGAACATGGACTGGTATATCAATTTTTGTTTTTATATTTTAGTGTCACATTGTTACTTAATTTCCGATGTTTTGTTATACGAATTAATATCTACCTGCCACATAATCACTTCATTTCCGATATTATATTTTACTTCATGCCTAATATTATGTTTATTTTCGTTTATGGTGTTGCTTCAAATATAATATTATGCTATACATGTTACACAATGTTGTAGCATTGTTTATTGATTTCTGATGGAATGTTATACGATTTTTTTTTGCTTTGTGTTAATATGATATTTATTATTTTTGTGCTACGTTAATCGACTGTTGATGAATCCATGTAATATAGTGTTAATTAATTGTTGATAGTGTGTTTTATCAACTGGTATATTTGCTTATATGTTCATTATTATTTTTTGAATATATATTTTTATTATTGGTTTTTTTGTATTAATAGAAGAAATAATTTTGCGACCGTCTGAAATCCAACGCAACCAAAAGAAGAACACGTAACAACACAAGCCAAGATAAAAAGAGTTTAAAGACAAACATTAGATCCACTGATGGTGCAAGTCCTGAATTGAGTGTGTTGTACTGTTGATACGATTAATACGAAATTTGTATTTTTTGTACTGTGTTGATAATGATTTTCTTCTATTATTTATGCTATTGTCATATACCATTTTGTTTTAATTCAATTATAAAATACATTCAAAAAATAAGATATGGCAATATGTTAATCTGTCCTTTTGTTCTCTTTCTCTTGTTATATTCTGGTTACATGTCAAAGTTTTTGGAAATCTTTTGTTAACTTTTTGTAAAATTTTGATGTTATTATACGTATTTGTATATTTGGGTTGCAATATTAATGGTACATTTAACTTTAACATAAGTTTAATATGACACCAATATTTGATTAAAAAAATTATAATATGACACTCACATTGCATAATGACAATCAAGAGAACAATATTACAACACACTACAAATAATACAAAGTACAGTGGTATACATTAGATGGAGGGTATATTCTATGTGTCATTCTGTCATGTGCTGTTTTTGAATGCATTATTTTAATAGAAATTCAAAAAACAGCACATGACAATTCTATTGTATTAAATATTTTCATTTGATCAAGGATTCAACAATTCTAAAATCAATCAATCGCAAAGTTTCCAAAATTCGTAAAACTAATTATAGTCCTTATTCCACGATTTTTTCGAAAGGTTGCGACAATGTTTTATTTTTGAAAGGTAGTCCAATAACAAATTTGGCTACCAGGAATGGAAACATAGCATTTCCTCAGCAACAGTGTTTTAAGAGCTAATTATAAAATTGAAATTGTAAAAGAAATCTATTATTATTATATTATTATTATTAATTATTATTATTATTATTCTGTTCATTGTTCTAGCACAAATTTCTTAATTTTACCACTGAAAACAATGATGATTTTAAATTCTTGGTATTTTTATTATCAATATGTGTTTTAACTTTTAACTTTACCGTTGGTTGCACTATTACAATGTTCTACTTGCAATGTTCGCTGTAAGACGGCAATCAACAGTTCCCTGCTTATTACAACGTTTACTGTAAGACGACAATCACCAGTTCCCTGCTTATTACAATGTTTGCTGTAAGACGACAATCACCAGTTCCCTGTTCAGTACTATGCTAATTAAGTATTGATGCACTTTGGTCATTAAATGACATGTATGACTTGAGATCTGATAACGTCAAATCAGTGTCATTTAGAACTACCACTTGTTCTAGAACATGATATTGAGACACTTATACATACATAATATAAATGTATATATTATATATATATGATAATCATGCATAATGACCAAGTGGCAGGGCCATGTGCATTATCTCATGTAAACATGGCATAGTGTCTTGTACGTGCGTTTTTGGTTGTACATACATACATGTTTTGCCATTTTGACTTGTACAAACTATTAGTATTGCCCTGTGGCTGACCGCATATTTTAACATTTGTACATGTATAACCATTTTGACTTTAACAAACTATTATTATTGTCTTGTGGCTGACCAAACATTTTTAACGTTTGTGTGTAATTGTACATTTGTACTACTCTTTTTGCTTTTGCAAATAACAAGCGTGGTCTTGTTGCTGACCAGACATTTTTATGATCATTTCTAAACGTTTTTTACAATATGTCGTTTTTAATTTTCTTTTAGTTTAGCAATTGTATTTAGGTGAATAATTATTATTTTAATTGTGTCCTTTATGTCTTTTAGGCAGGATATCACACTTATTTCAATGTATGTGTTTATAAATAATGTTAAATGTTATTGAACTGTGGTATGTAACGCTTAAAAACTACTTACTTACTAAAAGCGACATCATATCATCATTTTTCTATATGTTTATGACATCGTTTTGTAAAAATGCGGTGCATTTCCGTCAAATTGATTTACAAAATGAAAAATAACAATTGGAATAACTGAAAAAAGGTTAAAATTTCGATACACAGGTACATTCTCACAGCAATGGTAACATTTCTTTTTTACATTTTTGAATTATGTTTAAAATTGGCCAAGAGTTACTAATAGTTATATTAAAAATAATAGAATAATTTGGACTTGACACAAACTTTCTGTTAACTTTCCATAATAATAAACAAAAAAAATATATTTATGTTTACGCGATTTAGCATACCTGTTGCCAATATTTTGTTGTTTTTATCGTTTTTTTCTTGTATATCAGTTAAAAATATTATTTAAGTTACTGGGCTATATTTGAATTAATTGCTTGAAATAATAAAAGTACAGAAATAATCAACTAGAGCATTTCGCTTATATTCAATTAACTATTTCATCAACAATCGAGTTCAACAACAGTAGCAGCAGCAGCAGCAACAACAACGACAACAACAGCATAATAATAAAATTAAAAATAATAATAATAATAATAATAATAATGGATGTTATTATTATTGAAAGACCAGTATACATTTAAATAAATGAGTATTGTTTGCAATAATGAGAAAACAACAGTCAATATTAGTAAGCATTGCTCGCAGTTGGTTATCTATCAGTCAAAAGATTAAATAGATTGCAGTTAATGTAAGTGAATGCAATTGAAATAAGAAATTACTTTAGCGCAAAACACACACTTTGTAATGATAAATACATGTACTTTAATACCTTAAATGAAATAAAATAGAATAAACAGAATAGAATAGAATAAATAGAAATGGAATAAATAAATAAATAAATAAATAAATAAATTTATCATATGTATCCGTTTTGTTTTTCTTTTAATTAAACATATACGCGTGGGAAACGGACGCGACAAAACAAGTTATTTATATATAATTTTGTCGTCGCTATCAGAAAAATAACGGATTAGTTTGACATAGAGGTACGTTCTGCAGTGTGACAACGGATATTGGCACTTTACTCGGTTTCCGTGATCAATGTAAAATTGTCCTTTCTTTGTTGTGTTTAATTATTTGTACAAGTTATTATCATGTCCACGGTATATAGATTGTTTATGGAGCAGTCATTCTAGTCAGTTCACAGCGATAAGTAAAGGTTCGCAGGTGTTTCGCTTTATACAATAATATCGAGTATTTAAAGGCCAATTACTCGCCCTCTTTAAATTTTTACTTCTCGCACTAAATTCATTTTCCCACGAGCCAGTACAAAAAGACAGTGCATTCCTACAAACACAGGCCTAACCCATAGATAAACCGGTCTCGCGACTGCTATAGACAACCATTGTCATATAGCCTAGCTTATCACGCTCCATATTTACTCAATAATTAACGCACATGAAAGGCGGGGTTTTCCCACACTGTTTCAGTCCAACTGTATAATTATTACGGCACGTGCCCCTATTTAGATTTCAACAGATATATACTTTGATTGACATACAGTTGATGCCATATTGTTGCTGTATCGGAATTCGTCCAATGAAATTCTTTTATTCATAAGCGCGCGAGATTCCGCGCGAAACTGGTTAATTTTGATTGGTCGAGTGTGTAGGAATCTGACCGTGGGAACGAGAGAGTAGATAGCTTCACACCAGCAATCAAGACACATGTCGCACACTATAAATATAGTTCAAATATCCTTTAAACAATTACTTGTTGAAGTGCAAGGTTGAGAGATAGTACACGCTTTAAAGATTTAAAAAAATATCGAAAGATCAAAATGTTAGAAACAGAAGAAAATCCAGAAATGTCACGACATGAGGATGACAAATATTCAATAAGAAAGGTATGCAAAAATAATTTAACTGATATGAGTCATGAATGAATTAAAAAATATATTACATCATTTAGAAATGTAATCTTTAAAGAAACTGTCAATTTTTATTATTTAAAAAAATCAAATATATCCCAATCCCGAATTATTAGATTTTGTTCTTTACATTTGACTGAATATATTTTAATAATTCTAGGTAATTTAGTCCAATCCAAGTTATGGCTATCTTTTGGAATTATCAGTATCTTTATTTATGTTTTGTTTGTTATTTTTTCTAGAGCAAGAAACCCTTAATGGAGAAAAGAAGAAGACAACGGATAAATAATTGTTTGGGACAACTCAAAACACTGGTTCTGCAAGCAATGAAAAAAGATGTAAGTACATACATACACTAACTTCGGTGTTTTTATTTTTACCTACCATTAAATTACGCATTGGTCACATTATGATTTTTTACACGTATAATCTTTATGAAATTATTTTAAATACAAATTGTCAAAAAAACACAAGATAAATGTACCAAAAAGTTAAATCTACAGTAAAAACTTATTTTTAAAGAATATAAGATTTTATTTTTTATTTAAAAAGGTTTTATAAAGAACCGTAAAATTTAATGTTTATTAACAATTTGTTTTCAATGTACTCAAACACTTTATGATAATGATGTATTTATTTCCTTTTCTCTATAGAATTTTTATTTTTGTATTTTGACCATATTTTCATCTTATATTTTTCAGACAGCACATTATTCTAAATTGGAGAAAGCCGATATATTGGAAATGACTGTCAAACACTTGAGAAGCATGCAGAGGCGTCAAATTTCATCAGCATTAGCAGCCGATCCTACTGTAGCAGCTAAATACAGAGTTGGCTTCAATGAATGTGCTCACGAAGTTGTACGATATTTGAACTCTCTAGAAGGTGTTAATGACGATGTGCGTTGTAGACTTATGAGCCATCTTTCTGGGTGTGTCCAGTCAGTTAATCCCCCGACTGTACCACTTCAAACACAGACACCCATCCAACCACTCCAAGTACAAATACCAACAACACAGGGTGGACCACATTTGATGCATCCACATCCAGATCGCCTGCTTATGTCTCAAAGTTGTTATCCTCAACCTCCATCTGTTGATCGTCTGCAAACTTCTCCATCAAATTCTCAGGTGGCCGGATCATTTGAATTGGTTCCCGGGAACATGTACAGTGGACCTGTTGCTGTGTATTTAGGACAATCTAATGAAACACGTGATGTAAACAATGGTGTATCGTTATTCTCATTACAGTTACCACAGCAACATTCTAGTAAAGTCGTAGGATACGGACAAAATAGTGTTTCTTCTCATGGACATCAAAATAGCTTATTATACAGAGATATTAAACCAAGACAAATGTGTGATTCAAAACTTTTACATTTAAATACAAATACACGAACAAGTCCGGTTTGTTCAGCAATGTCGTCTGCAATGAAAGATGAAAAATTATGGCGACCATGGTAACGAAATGTTTGGTTTGTTTTATTAACTTTTTAGAAGTGCTGTTGTTTACTCAGGAATTTATATTTGATGTTGAACTGTTTTTGTATACAAGTGGTGCCTTAACTGCGAGTGATATTGTCAAGTGGTGCTTTAACTGCGAATGATGTTGTCAAGTGGTGCCTTGTTGTAAGTGTGATTTTATGTGGTGCCTTGGAGATTTTTGAGTGTATGTTTTTGTAGTTATTTTGCGTACGAGTTGGTGCTATAAATGAAATCTCATATTTTGAATATATTTCTATTAAATATATTTTTAAAATTGTTTCATTGTTTTGTACTTTGTTACATTAATTATAAATTGTTTGATTATTTCAATATTCTTTCATAAATATTGAAACATTATGATTCTGAAACATGATTGGTAGCGGACAATAACCCTGTAAATTATATATACCGGTCATATACGTATACAGTTTTTATGTATTGAATAATAAAAGAACACAATATATATGGCATACTAAAAGTCAACTATCTGATGTTCATCAAGTCAGTCAGTACGTAATCTTCAATGAGCACATCCATTTTTGTATGGATAAAGTTTCGTCATATCACATTTATATGCAAGCAACTTTAGCTATTTTCTCGGTAAAAATGATAGACGCAAGTAATATTGACAGAAAGCATTTTGTTCAAAATTAGCGATGTATACACTGTTTTCTCTTTTAATAAAATTGAACATTCCACGAAACTTACAGCTGGATACAATATACTTGGCGATAAGTCCCAATTTACAAGTATCAATATCATACTGGTACATATATATCACGGATAAAAAAGAGCTCTGGAACAGATTATAGTGCTAGCAATGCCCAAGTCTAATCGTGTTTCTTATTACAGATCTTGGCGTCAGAAAATGTCAGTTCTCTTGACGCTGGTTGATCACTATCAGGTTTTCTTAGAGTACCCAGGTTCCCTCAACATCGCAAGAACTGACTACTAGTATCTCAATATATGTGAAAGAATCTTAACATTTGTAAAATAAAAATCCATTTTAAGTAGATCAAGTTTTGAAGTAACAATATTTGATATAAGAGATTGACTGTCCTTATAAATATCTGATTTACCAAGTACTTTAGGCAAACATTCGAACAAAAGAACATTTTGCAACTGAAAAGCTAGGTAAAGGCCAACTAGACGGTAGACCAAGAATAAAACATAAGTTAATGATAAAAGCCGAACAAGAAATACAAGACAAGTCACGGCTTTAAGTTAGACTGAAACTGGACACTAAGCGTGTTTGAGAAGCAAACTTTCTATAAGAAACATGCCGAGGCATGCTTGCTGCGCCATGATTATGGAATACACCTGATCCAATAAACTGCAATTTAGTGGTCTTAGTACGGTATCTCAGTTTTAGAAATATGAGTTGGTTGTCTGTTAGTTGTCAGACACTACTCTACATGGTTTATGCTGAATAGTTTGGATACTATCAAGAGTCTAGTTCATGTGCGTTGTCTCACTATGGTTGTATACCAAACTTTGTAGCAGCCAGAAATTCAAGCAAACTGACCACATTAGCACATGGTACCGGTGCATCTTTTCTTTTTGTATTCTCGGAGATTTTATCTAATAAAAGTTCTGCAACATGACACGTGCTTGTGAAAGTGAAAGTACGAGTTGCCTCCCATTAGCCAGTGACACCGCAACATAAGCGGTCAGTTTTTAACAGGTTTATGTGTTGATCATACCCGGATGATAGTCGTCAATTTACTTTTGATGCTCACACGACAAAAATGTACATAATTATCTCCACGTGAGCGACGTGTTACCATTAGCGACACTTAGCAACGGAATTTAAATTGCTTTACATCACGTTTCGGTCATTGCCTTTTTGTAGCCATATGGCAAATATAACGATTCGTATCACTAATATAAAATGGCTTATGTCGGCCACAAGAATCGTAAATGTGGGATTTTATTTCTATTTAATTAATTCGTATTAAAGTATAAATTGTTCCACATTGGTATTTTAAACACAGTGTGTCAAATCATTTACTAGCAAACACGTGCGTGTTGATGATGACGGCTTTGTAGAACATATTATAAGACGGGGGTTTACTCGCTATTTTTTCTAATAAAATACTGAATCTAGGGACAAAGAATTGAAATTTATGTTAGGGTAACGGACCGTGGATAACTGTTTTTATTTATGTCTTATTTGACCACAACAATTACTTTTTATGGTCAACATACAAATAGGCGGGAAAATATTTTACGAGTACAACCACAAATGACAGCGATCACTGTGTAGCGTTCGCGTTATTTCTATTATACATGTAATTATTTCATAAGCTATTTGTCATGATTAATGTGGTAAGTTTTCCGAATAAAGCCAACTTATCCAATACCATATTAATTGGAAATAATTGTTTCGCACAAACGTTATGAGGTGTACATGTCACGTGGTACACTGTTGAACCACACGTTGCCACAACATGGATACTTATTGTTTACGTTACTTATTCCATCATTACGAATCCTTTATTACCACAGACCTAGAATGATGTATTTCGAAATCAAGCATCTCCTGAAGCATCTCCTAAATGAAGTCCAACGGCCAACGAAGCCGACTTCATTAGGCGCTGTTGCTTCAGAGCGCTCAATTTTTCAAAGTTATGTACACGGTTTTGATTACTAGTACTAAGTCGTTCGATGTCACAATCTACCATTCCGTGATATTGAAGGGACTCCGCTCCGTACATTATCATTTTTCACTAAAGGCGTTATAAGTTATTAAATCCTGTCGTCCAAGGCAACCGGTCTCACCTATAGTTTAACATATTTTAACGTTTGTATTTATTTAATTGTAGTAAATTCTTGTACTTTTCCCCTAACTTCGACTAAAACACAACCTAGTTTTTTGTGTGAAGTAAACGCGAATTCCAACTGTTGTTGTGATGAAATACCAGTTATGGAATTAAATTCATTTCTCGACATCTTGTTCGTTTTATTTTATGACTTCGTGATCTTGTTAAATCAACTTTTGTTTGTCTTTAATACTTTGTATATTTATCAATCAAAGTTGTGTGTGTAAAACTGTCAGTTAAAAAGGGGGATACACGTGCGACTTGTATTATGTTCAAAGGGAATCAAAAGCACAATAAGGACATATTTATTTATTTTGTTTACATAGCAACCAGTGAAATCAACAACGACCACGTGCAATAACACACTTTACATGGTCCCGTTCTTTGATATTGTCTACATAAATATTAGTCAGGATTAACTGTCTATCCGTTTATCCCCCCGGGAGTGATAAGCACTGCTTTCCCTCTTAGGGGGATTACCAACAAGTGCCCCTTATTCTACTTAATAACGTTACACGTGTATAAAGAACGGACAAATTTGTTTGAAAAATTACGTAAAATGTTACTTTGGGGATAAAACTAACAATCTCCTAAACCCTTAGGGTCATTTATATGGTTTCTCTTTCATTCTGCAGCCTTTTCTTATTTGTTCACTATTGACATTTAACCTCTTGATAAGAACTAGGTTTAATATGGAATGCAACTGATATCATACTAGTGGGATAAAACTGAAATTCAATTAAAAAGTAAAATATCAAAAACAAACATACCAATTCATGTCCAAATCACATTTCAAAAGCGAAGTTAAAACAAAAATACCAATCCATGTGAAAATCGCAATCCCAAAGCACAGTAAAAGAAATTGAAACTTGCAATTTATACTTCAACCAGGAAATGAGACCGAGTGCTCCGGAAGGATAAACACTAAATGTTTAGCTAGCTACGCCCACGTGTAGAAAAAGAATTCATACTTATCGACGACGGTGATGACGGCCATAAAACTTTTTAAATATATTCATTCATTGGATACAGAATTCTGAGAAGTTTAGACGACACACAGTTTAACCTAGCCAAATAAATCATGGTTTTTACTCTTCAGAATCTTTTGAAAATAAAACGCAAATGAACTTTTGTAAGAAGGCGAAATCAAGGTTATACTGGCATGCACACGTGCACTTACGACATTCATTATTGTATCAAATGTGATGTAAATGTTACACAATAAAGCATGAGAAATGTCACGCCTGTTGTAATCTGTCACGCCTGCTGTAATTCGTGTGGGTGATTCTTTATAAAAGTTTTGACGGAATTCGAACTTGAAGAACACCACGCAGTTTTTAGTATCCCCGGTATAACACATTATTTGATTTATTTGATCACGATTATGACATAGAATCCACGGGTGGTAACATAGCCGTATTTTCTATCATGACTCTTCATAACATTTAGATATGTGTCAACACCTATTTTGTAATATTATCCTCTTTTATATAATTTTAACATGACGAAAATATTTATTGGTTTTTAATCAATAAAATTAATCACTAAACAAAATATAGGTATATGTGATTTTTCAGCGACACGTTCAGCAAAAAACCCAATGATTTTATCATTTTATCAAATATTTATTGCATACTTCTCAAATTAAAAAGTTCCAGAATTTTGTTCACTACTGATGAGGTATTTTGTTCCAAAACGATCATCTAGTGCTGCAAAACTAAAGAGAGTTTAGTGATGATACTTATATAATTGTCATGTCACACACCATTTTTGAATGTATTTTATGATTAAATTAAAAAAGGTATATGGCAGCCATGTTCTTACTACACAGGATACAACCAAACCATCTTTGCGGGTGAAGCGGCTTCGTGTGAAAAAATATTAAAACCATAGAAACGCCAAAAGAATACAAAATAAAGTCGTAAATGGTTTCAAAATAAAATTTTAAATTTTAAAAACATCATATGGCTGTAACAACTCGCCATTATCATCCACTCAACTTATAATTAAGTACGTTCTGTTGAAATACAAGCATGTAGGGGTCCAACAAAAATGTTAATTTATTTATTTTGACTTATAACTCATAATGACCAGATGTTCAATTTTCGATAACTGTTCAATTTTATTTACAACAAATAAAATATAAAAATTATTATTGATTATTTAAATTAAAAATTAAGGAATTAAGGAGTTCATTGCATCAGCATAAAATATATGCTAAAACATACTGCCATATACCACTTTTTTAATTAAATCATAAAATACATTAAAAAAAAAGTGTAATATGACAATACAAAATACCGCGTAGAAAAAAATAAAATAATGACTTTGTGTAAAGAGAAGGTATGGTTTCTTTTTTCAACCTTTTCAGTAATAATTTTAGTGGAGGGTACAAATTGAAATCTAAAAAGGTGTGAATTCTTAAATGATTCTTAGAAACATGTATATTCTTTTGCTTGTAATATTGAAACTAGCGTGCACCGGGTTTCGGCCAATTCCGACGGAGACAAATTGTAACATTCTAACACTATCTCCAGGTGTCACCGTCAACCTATTTGTATTTTATAAAGTGGACATTATATTACTGCTATCTGAACGATAAATAACCGTTTTTATTTATTTAAATCTCATTATTTCAAAAATAAATATTATGACACTCCGTCGGACTTCTCGGTGTCCTTAACGCTGTATTTATTTACAGACAAACATTAAATTATGAAAGTATTGTCTAACATTGTCATTATTTTATCCCGAGTAGCGTCAGGAGATAGCAGGGTACAAAAAAGAACCCACCCGTGTCAAAATTGACACTTACGGCACGCGGTATGAAGATATAGCTTTAAATAGTTTGACACCCAACTTTAACATCTGGTAATGGACAGATGAACGGAACTGAATTATTTTAAAATAGAATTGAACTATCGGTATCTGAAAAATTTATTCAATTTATTCAATGCTGCTTCAAGTTTTTTTAAGTAAACTTGGTTTGAAAAATACAAATTCAAGAATTTAAAAAAAAAATACACATACAAAACAATAAAGATACGTGCTGCTTCAGTTCATTTATAGGGAATATTGCTTTCGACGGAATTTAATGGGAATTAATTACTCACAAAATAATAATAATAAAAAAAAAAAAATAAATAAATAAATAAATAAATAAATAAATAAATAAATAAATAAAATGTTCATATTATGCTTATACAAATAATTAATCATAGAAAGAACAAAACCAAGAACGGTTACTAAATAACTTGATTTAAACAAATTTTATTTGTCAGTCAAAGTTACAAGTGAAATATACAACAGACAAAGGTGTCTTAGAAATAAGTTTATTAGTTCGGCATCCTCAGAGTTAGTAACTAACGCAACGGTTAATAGACTAACACACACACACATACACGCGTACACACACAGAGAGAGAGAGAGAGAGAGAGAGAGAGAGAGAGAGAGAGAGAGAGAGAGAGAGAGAGCACTTCCCTGACATTTCAGTGCCCCAACAGATAATACCGTTTTTCTGCCGTTTTTCTGCGTGGTTTAAAACAGGTGTTTAATGAGGGTGGTAAATTATGCATGCATGTGTGTGCAGTGAATTACAGGAGAGATAATTATATATGTAAGGGTCACAACCTATCCTTAAATAGGGGTTGTAAAATACAAACATATTCTTTATAACCAAAACACTTGCGTGATATTTCAATAATGTGTATTGAAGCCCTCTGCTGGTCATTTGGATAATGAAAGGATGCACGCACGCATGAAAAAGACATCAAATGGTCAAAGGACAATTTCATACTATTTAATATATGAATTATAGTCTATGAAAGTGATTACTCGGGGTTAAAGTTTTGTATCATAGTAATTATAAGAAAACGATACTGTGTTTACAAATTAGCCAGTTGAAATATATGTTATGAACCGTTTTTACACCAAATTTATGAGGCAACCATTTATATCATGTTACTCGTGGCTTATACGTTATACAGTGCATGTGCGCTATATTTTAGTGAAAAAGCGAAAAATAACCGTCTATCCCCGTATTTGGTAGGTTTTCCCTTTCAAGATGTTTCAAATGTTAGTTAAAATTGATCTCATTTTAACTGTATTTGATGACCAAAGTTTTGGGGAAAAAAAGAAAAGAGAAAATTGCAATTGAAAAACATGTACGATGTACTTGACAACAGCCGGAGGAACCAAACACGGTACCAGGACAACTGAACACGGTACCAGAACAACTGAACACGGTACCAGAACAACTGAACACGGAACTAGAACAACCGAACACGGAAACAGAACAACTGAACACGGTACTAGAACAACTGAACACGGTACTAGAACAACTGAACACGGTACCAGGACAACTGAACACGGTATCAGAACAACTGAACACGGTACTAGAACAACTGAACACGGTACTAGAACAACCGAACACGGAAACAGAACAACTGAACACGGTACTAGAACAACTGAACACGGTATTAGAACAACCGAACACGGAAACAGAACAACTGAACACGGTACTAGAACAACTGAACACGGTACTAGAACAACTGAACACGGTATTAGAACAACTGATCACGGTACCAGAACAACTAAACACGGCACTAGAACAACCAAACACGGAAACAGAACAACCAAACACGGTACTAGAACAACTGAACACGGCACTAGAACAACCGAACACGGTACTAGAACAACCGAACACGGTACTAGAACAACTGAACACGGTACCAGAACAACTGAACACGGTACCAGAACAACTGAACACGGTATCAGAACAACTGAACACGGTACTAGAACAACCGAACATGGAAACAGACGCGGCAACCGAACTCGGTACAAGAGCCACCGAACACGGCACTGTACAAAAAGATGATAAAACAGCTAAACAAGACAGGAAAGAAACCAATACCACTGAAAATGATTACCGATTTTGAACTACAATAGATATTATTTCACGACTAAAGATTTAATTCAATTAATTTTACACCACAGTGTCGATCTGGACTGATTTTCCAACATATTGGAACGATTGTTGTATGAAAAGTGGTTTGGTTATTTAAACCAATAGCAATTATAGTTGAATAAGATTTTTTTTCCAAATGACGTCATTGATTTTGGATTGATCACGTAATTGAATAAACTGACAAATGCGAATGTCAGAATATAATTGGACTAGACGACCTAAATATCTATGACGTTAAAACAAATTTTGCTCGGCGGCCAACTAAACTTTCAATAAAACTGTAATATTTTCAGTTTCAATTTTGAAAGTTTGAACCTTTATGAGGATAGGAAAACTCTATTTTCGCAGATAAAGTCAGTGACCAAAATGACCAGTTTAAGTTTTGAACGTTTTAAAATTTATGAGAAGACAAACTTCATTGTATCGGGGATAAAGTCAGTGTCAAGCCATAATCTGACTTTTTAACCCATGAACAAAAAACAACATAAAAGAAGTAAAAACGCATTTAAAAACTACAATATACACGCATATGGATGGCTAAATTCAGTTTTAAAACGAATTTACACACAGTACAGTCGTGTCGAAAGTTTAATATTAGACTAGCGGATTAGTGCCGAATAAACAGCTGATTTCGGCTCGTCGTTAGCTAAATCATCTCGCTAGCTTTCGGTATTTGCTATACATCATGGCTTTCGACAGCTTTTAAGTGACTAGCTGTCCATATAACGGCCGCTCGGAAGCCGAACTGTTATATTAGCTCAGTGTTAAACTTTCGACAGGCCTGTACTGTGTAATATACTGATACTAAGTTTTTATATGTGTGGTATATTTTATTGTATTGACATTATTGGTACTATAAATCCATGTTTTATGGACGTGTAAACAGGCTTACATCGGTATAAAATCCCGCACGTGTTCCATTATACCACGATAAACAGAATTCGGATGTATACAATCCAAAAAGGATTAGAAGTGGTTATCCGTGATCGGAAATGTATGATAAAGATTTCTGTCGAAAATTAAAATGTTTTTGGGGAATTTGAAATGTAATTTGATTCCAAAGATTTCTGTTGAAAATTAAACATGTTCGGGGGTTTGAAATTGAATTAAACTCCAAAGATTGAAATATTTTAAGGAATTTGAAATGTGATTTGATTCCATTTAAAAATATTTAATTCGATTCCTTTTAAGCCAAAAACAATATTTCGAAATAATTAACTATTTCTTGAACACATTTACTCGAACAATTACTATCCAAAAAACGTAATTATTGACGGAAATGTCATATACCATTTTTTGAATTTAATCATAAAATACATTCAAAAAATGGTATACCATTTTTTGAATGTATTTTATGATTAAATTCAAAAAATGGTATATGACAGAAAACATACCGTAATATAGACAAAACAAAACTTCTAATATAGTATTTTTGATTCAAATTATAACATACATGTTCACATTGGATCCTAGTGCGTGATGTGTGTTGCAATGTTGTTTAACGTCGCATCAGCAGTTTTCAGATATTGACAACGAGATGGGATTAGTCCACAAGTTCAAGGACAAAATCAACTTATTTTAGGAACAAAAGCAATTGATTTTTGCAATTTGTAGTTTCTATATACTAATTACTTAATTTGTGTAAATATTATGAATAAATTTGCTTCAGGTATACTTCTCATTTATCAAATACATGTATCAATTTTTTTAATCGGACCCCTATAGTTCTGTCAGAGAAAAGTTACAATCGAAGAAGTCAGCGCATTATCAGATGGACCTATGTCATATGCAGATGCCCCTGACATTCGATCACACAGATTATCAACACTACATCTATATATACGTTATGTATATATAAGTGTCTTAGTATCATGTTGTATTGCAGAACAAGTGGCATATAGATATGACACTGATTGCTTGTTAACAAATCTGAAGTCAAATAATTGAATTTAACTAATATAATTAATCAGAATCATTAATTAGCATTATAATGAGAGAGAGAGAGAGAGAGAGAGAGGTTATCTATTTTTTTGATAAACCATAAAAAATATGCTAATATTCCAGAGAGAAAGGTTTATTTTATACAACCTCTCAAACAAAACGGTCCAGATGACGCATACAATACACACACTTTGAATCATCTCAATATTATGTAGTCTACATTTCAATATTTACCTAACATATAGGTACATGGTGTGAAAGGTAAATAAAAACACCTGTATTCCAGTATTTATCAATTCAATAATGACAGATACAAAAGTCAAGTGCAGTCGAATACCTTAAACTAAGATAAGGTAAGACAGTACGCCATTTTGTAAGGTGCTCCGGTTATCTGAAGGAAATACTTGTTGATTGACAATGACGTTGTTAAGTACGTAGAGACATCATCCATATAAACAATTTGAAGTACTTAAATTGTCGAACTATTGTCAATAAACTGAAAATGTCATAATAATTGTAAAACAACTGATAACGAGACCGGAAATGTAAAATACCGGAAATTATGACACCAAAAGATTCAGTCTTAACTAAGATTTTCTTTAACTTAAATCTGGCAAACTTGAAATCTTAATAATTTTTGTTTTTTTTTAAAGAATTTTAAAGACTTCGAAGATCACTTCACTTTAACAGTATCTGCATTAACTTTTTTTCAAACATGTTTATTCGTAGTTTCAAAAAGATAAAAACTCCAGTTTCACAATCATTCATTAACTTAGATTACGCTTAAAGTAAATAAAGCAAATTTTGGCAAACTTTTTGAAACTTTTTTGTTCGTTTTTGTCGAAACTAAATGCAGAAGCTATAAGTTCTACGAAATCTTTAAAATGACACCATATATTCTTAAATATTTGAACAATTAATTAAAGTAAATTAGTAAAATTTCAAATTTGCCAAAATTAAATTTAAGTTAAAGAAAAAAATATAAGTGAAAGAATGATTATGGAATTGGTGGGGATGGCTGGGAACCCCCAACAGTCCTGTATATTGTCTTGTCATTAAATCCCGAGTGTGCTCATCCAACATCAGAAGGCCTATGTCTGTCTCGTTTGTCATTTGTTTTGTTGTTTTATTAACGGTTAGCTTTGTATTCCTGGTTGCCTTGGTTATTGTCAGTAAATTTTAGAATTTGACTATTAAGAATTCCGACAGTGACATACCAAAGGGACAAGTTTTTTTAAAAGTTTTTTTTGTTTGTTTATAAAGTGAACAAGAGAATGTGCCGAAAATTGTGAAAATAATTTTAATGCAGTTACAAAGCATACTATCATAAGTCTTTAATACTACAATGGACTTCTAATACTATTGCAATGATGTCTTTTTCGGTAAATTACAAGCTCTATCTTTTTCTCATTCTACATCAGTATTGATCTAAAAGTAAGGTATGTCTATGTCACGTTCTATCTATCAAATAAAACTCTCCTTATAACGTGTGTAAATAGAATTTTAATTTGCGGATATACCAAACAATTCAGGAGCACCCGGCCTCATTTCAATTTTCAGAAAGTTCCAAAAACGGTCAAATTTCCGGCTTGTCTATAACGTTCGGGTTTGCCTGTAAACTGGATGGGCATAACTTTAAGAGAAAGCCCGAAAAGGGGGAATGGGAATTTCGGGCTAGTCTAAATGGTTAAAATAATTTTAAATGCAGTTACAAAGCATATTATCATAAGTTCATAATACTATAATGGACGTTTTATACTATTGAACTGCTGTCTTTGTCGGTAAATTACAACCTCCATCTTTTTCTCGTTTTACATCTGTATCGATCTAAAAGTGAGGTATGTCACGTTTTATGTATCAAATAAAATTCTCTTCATAACATGTATTTAGTATTTTAATTAGTCGATGTACCTAACAAAAACTAAGCCGATATGTAAACGAGTTAAAACCATATTACACAAGTAATCCAGAGTTCAAAAGAACTGTAGTGGACATTGTCCAGTTAATGGTCAGATAAAGATGACCAATCACCAGGTCATGATACCAGAAACGTTTATCTCTTTGTTGCCAATTCTAAGCCGTTTGTGTGGAAACATTTTAGGTGTTACTTTAGACACTCCACCGTCCGACAAAGTGATCTTTGAGAGGGGAGATAATAACATTCACACTTTCTTATTGCTCTAGTGTTAGAAGTTGTGAAAATATTATACAATCATTTACGGTTCCCTTTTGTAGTTTCTTTCTCGAACCTTATCGGCTAAAATACCGAAACCAAACATTCAATTCCATTCTGAGGGACGGGGTTTAAAACTTATCCGATTTGTAAACGGATTATAAAATGGTGTTATATAAGAAATCCGAACTTCAAAGGCATGGAAGTGGACATTGTCCAGTAATGATATAATTAGATAAATAAACACCTGATTGTGAGTACCAGTTAGCCGGACATTGTAACACTGATCTCCTAGGAACATTTTAGAAGTTTCCCATGATACACGCTTCAGTTCCGACAAAGTTATTATCACCTTCACACATTTTTATTTACTTCGTGTTAAAAGTTTTATCGTGTGCATGGTAGTTGTTAATTAATTATATAACGGTAAATTATTGGTTAAAAGGTTCAGTCTCGCCTCCTGGTGGAAGTTCGGATGTTTAACATATTTAATTTAATTTGACAGTTTTTAAAAGTTTTTGTTTTTGTTTTGCGATTGTGCTTCAGACATGGGCCAGTCTTTTTTATTGATATTAAAAATCATAAGTCGGACAATTAAAGGCTAAATAAAAATTCAAAATCATTCCCAGAACATTTTCCTGGTTCTATATCTAATTTGATATTTTATTTTATGGAAAAGCACCTTAAATGTCATCTTCGGTTTGAGATGTTTAGATATTTCATCAATATATTTTTAATGTAGCATTTCAACACCGATGGCAAATAAATGAATCAAAATTACACTCTAAAAAGGTTGTTTCTTTCTATTTCCAGGTAATGATAATGACCAAACAGCAGGCCGTGATACAGAAACGATTATCTCCTTGTTGCCAATCTAAGCCGCTTGTGTGGAAACATTTGGGGTGTTACTTTAGACACTCCAACGTCCGACAAAGTGATCTTTGAGAGGGGAGATAATAACGCTCACACTTTCTTATTGCTCTAGTGTTAGCCTGAAGTTGTGAAAATATTATACAACAGTTTACGGTTCCCTTATGTAGTTTCCTTTTCGAACCTTATCGGCTAAAATAGGGAGACCAAACATTCAATTCCATTTTGAGGGGCGGGGCTTAAAACTTATCAGATTTGTAAACGGATTATAAAAAGGTGTTACATAAGATATCAGAACATCAAAGACATGGAAGTGGACATTGTCCAGTAATGATATAATTGATAAATAAACACCTGATTGTGAGTACCAGTTAGCCGGACATTGTATCGCTGATCTCCTAGGAACATTTTAGAAGTTTCCCATGATACACGCTTCAGTTCCGACAAAGTTATTATCACCTTCACACATTTTTATTTACTTCCGTGTTAAAAGTTTTATCGTGTACATATGGTAGTTGTTAATTAATTATGTAACTGCAAATTACAAATGCATTGGTTAAAAGGTTCAGTCTCACCTCCTGGTGGAAGTTCGGGTGTTTAACCTAATTTACAAGATTAAAAAGTTTTTGTTTGGTCATTTTAGTTGGTTGTTTTTGATTGATATTACAAGGCATAAGTTGGACAATAAAAAATCATTCCCAGGACATACATATGTACTTCGGAACAAAATCTTAAATTCTAAAAGCTCAACGTCTTCGGTTTGATTTGAGGTGTTTGTCTAATCTATTTTATCAGTATGCAGCGATTAATATAGCATTTGATTACTAGTACCATGTAAGTTTAGGGGTGGACCTTACAATTACCATTTCTATATGTTTTATTTTTATAATAACATTTACTGTATATCTATCATGCTACACAAACTAGTTTGTTCCAAATAATTGACTCAAAGACAATGCAATATTTAATTGTAACTATTGAGTTAATCTAGATGTACAATGTATGCTTATGCTTTCGTCGCATGAAAATGTTCTACGTGTATAAGCTAATGAGTTTATAGTCTTGTGATAACATTCTTTTTTCGGCACGTTGTAGTTAGGGGTATTATTTTCAATATACATGTACATGTAAAGGAAAAACCTTTGCATGTTCATGTTCAAATAATGGTTCATCGCTTAATGATCCAATATACTTTATTGTATAATTGTTTTGTTTTTGGAAATCAGAAGAAAATAAACAGTTAAATATATTATAATTATTCTTGAAATCAAACTTGAAATAATTATTTTTACCAAATTCATACCTTTTTTATATATGAATTAATTAATGATTGGTGTAACTCTTGCAAAACAACAATATTAAATCACGCGAGACATTGTTATAACTTCCGCGACGTATATTTTCTCTAAATACAGGCGTAGATAAATACATAAGTAAATAATGGATGAATCAAATTAAAGACGAAATAGGAAAATAAAACGATTTAAGATATATAATCCGGGAAAGTTTTTTTTAACCAACAGGTCGCGTGCATATGGTGCCTTACTTGTTATTTCTAATCGTGTGAAATTTGAGAATTCGACGAACTGTATCAAATTGCCTGATTTGTTTTCAGTAGTTCGAAGCGAAATGAGCATTTAAAAATATCATTCTTTAAAGATTACAATCTTCTTTTTACCACCGGCGGCATTTTCCCACGACCGAACACAAAGACGTGTATTTACTCTAAGTAAAAGGTAAACTTAGTCAGTAGATACCACGGTCGTGAGACTTAAACACATAAAGCATTTCTAAATCACTGGTGCTTATCGCGGGTCAAATCTACTTATCAGTCCAAGCTTTACCAAAGAAAACGGGGGTGGAGTTTTCCCACAGTCACCCAAAACCGTATTGGCACGTGTAACTGTTTACTCTCTAGGATACTTTCATATTAATTTCAACATTCCTTCACAGTTTTATGTTCTCTTTAAGTTTTCAACCAATCAGAAACATTGAGGCACGAGGCCGATCAAAATTAAAATGACACAAGAATTTTCATTGGTCTAAGAACAATTGCGCATCAGGTGGGTTGTATCGTATTTCAATAGTTTAAACTGTTGTTCAATTTTTTTAAAAGAAAAAAGTGGTTTTAATGTTTATAGGTAAATGTTAACAATAAATGATTATTTATGCTTGATAAAAGAAAAATAAATACGTTTTACGTAAAATTCTGAAAAAAAACCATCATAATTTCTCATAAAACACAAAAAAGTTCCAGAATGGAATTTTCGGATACACGTAATTAATTCTGAAGCTTAGCTTATTTTCGAAAACGCCACAATTTCTTCAGGTTTTCACGTGTTTTCAACATTCTCTAATGAAGCAATTTTGTGCGTGTGTTCTGTAACTACGCAGAAATCTAGACAAAGCGGATTCAAAGCATATAAGATACGCGAAAGATAGATACATAATCTAATGAGACAAACTAATTCAAAACTTTTTTAATATTGTGTCCATGTGTGAAAACAGACGTATATAAAATTAAAATCTCTAGTGTCAATTAGAATGTGCCAACGCAAATAATAACATTTTACATAAGGGTTACTGCACTAAATATGGTTTCTGACCTAAACCTTGCATTAGTTGTTAAAATTTTATAAAAATAATTATCACAACATAAATCATAAAACATTAAATTTTTACAAGATGTTGTGACCGTGTCTTATATCTCGGTTCCCTGTATTGACTACAGATCACAATACCCCTAAAAGTCTCGGTTCGAATCCTACTCGGGACAGTTTATAGTATGAGAAGTTTGTCAGTTCGCTTGCCGAAAGCAGGTGGTTTTCTCCGGACACTTGGGGGCTTCCTCCACTGAACTGACCGTCTCGAAATATTCAAAGAATCTTGTCGTAACACTCCATTAATCTATTCATCTCTGTATTACCCCTGAGATTTAACGAACGATTTATAATTTTACTTGTTTGTATACTGACGGTTGTAGTGCGAGGTGAAGTTGTTTTTTCTGAGGAGAGGCTTCAAGAATTAACTTTATAATCAACTGTGTCACGATTTTAATATTTTATACGTAATGCAGTACATAATATATATGTTTATATCGATTTCTCTCGGTGTTTTTTGTGGTAAAAAGTTGATCTTTGGCGAATGTTGATATGCGTGTGTAATAACATTGGGGAGCATTTCCCACGCTACGTGATGATTATTTAGTGCAGAACTACATTGACCTTTAACCCGTCTCGTGACGAGAACGTGCCTTTTTAATCAGTATAATTTTCGGGGGTCAACTTTTTCGTAACCTGTTGTCAATCAGAATCGTTGTAGGAGCTAAACTGCAGTATTAAATTAGTTTTAATGTTTAAAAGTGTTTTTGAGCATGCTGATTATAAATTTACATTTTAAAATGTCACGAAAGATATTTTTTCCTGCCCAGTTTCATTGATATTCATATGAATTCAGGATTTGACCTTGTACTGTATGTTACATAATGTTAATACGTCGATATATATTGCATGTGATCATGAAATGCGGTACCTGTTGATGTATGGTACATATTTCACTGATGTGGTTCATTCCGAGTGACCCCGGATAATCCCCGTCCATCTTGGTAAGCTCATAATCACGGAGGGTGCTTATGGTTCATTCTTGTGATCGCCCTGTGCTGTAGGTTGTTTGTGGTTCACACTAATTGATCGCAGATCTATATTTAAACCTCGTCCGTCGCACAGTGATACATTTTTATATGATTCACATTGAGCGATCGGAGACAGACCCTGTCTATCGGAGGTTGCTTAAGTTCACATTAAGTGACCACGGGTAAGCCCAGTTTCTTCGCCCAGTACACTGAATGATTGCGTATCGGTCCTTTTAGTCGTGGAGCACTTGTAGTTTACTCTCATCACGGTTAACGTCGGTATGTCGGAGGGCCAATATGTGGTTCACACAAAATGGCTCCGGATAAGCCCCGCCAGTTGCAGGGTGCTTGTGGATCGCGGATACACCATACGTTGTAGGGTGTTTGGATCGCTGATAAGCTCTTTCCGTCGTAGGTTAGGCGTGGTTTAGTCTTTATGATCACGGATAAGACAGGCCGTCGGAGGGTGCTTGTGGTTTAATGTCATGATCGTGGAGGGTGCTTGTGGTTCATTCTTGTGATCGCCCTGTGTTGTGCGTGGTAAACACTAAATGATATCACCCCTCTGTCGTAGGGTGCTTGTGGTTAACACTGAATGATTACTGGTAGTCCTTTTTATCTTGAATAGAACGAGTCAGTTAGAAATGACTGGAGTGGAGTAATGGTGTTTTACGCCAAGATGCTTTCACTGGAGTGGAGTAATGGTGTTTTACGCCAAGATGCTTTCACTGGAGTGGAGTAATGGTGTTTTACGCCAAGATGCTTTCACTGGAGTGGAGTAATGGTGTTTTACGCCAAGATGCTTTCACTGGAGTGGAGTAATGGTGTTTTACGCCAAGATGCTTTCACTGGAGTGGAGTAATGGTGTTTTACGCCAAGATGCTTTCACTGGAGTGGAGTAATGGTGTTTTACGCCAAGATGCTTTCACTGGAGTGGAGTAATGGTGTTTTACGCCAAGATGCTTTCACTGGAGTGGAGTAATGGTGTTTTACGCCAAGATGCTTTCACTGGAGTGGAGTAATGGTGTTTTACGCCAAGATGCTTTCACTGGAGTGGAGTAATGGTGTTTTACGCCAAGATGCTTTCACTTACATCGAGGCGGTCAGTTTTGGGATTGTGGAGGAAACCGTAGAACCAGGAGAAAACAAGCGATCTTCGGCAAGCGAGTAATTTTCCTCACGCTAGGATTTGTTCCGGAAGGGGATTTGAACCCAGGCAGTCACAGACTAATGGGATTTTTATTTGAAATGGAGGACATGCGGTAGGCAAATACATGTAATGAAATATCAACACATTTAATTATTGACCAAAAATGCAACTGTTTTGCCACAGAGCTTATCGTAACATAGCAACAACATAAAGGAACTTGAAAATATTGGATGCGTTATGTAATGCACACATTTTTAACAAAAATTACAAATTTCCCTTTAATTTAAACTTTAGAGAAGTAAACAGTGAATTCCACTTTCAACGAATTAAAAAAAAAACATGTATAAGGTTTGAAAACACTTTTCGATAGCTTGTCTATTCGTGAACTCTCTTGGGTATTTCTTATTAAGGTCACCATGTAATTTGATGTCAAAATGACTAAAATAATAATATTTTTTTCAGAAATTAAAAAAATGGATTGACTCAATGATAATTTTGAAGTTTTGAGTTAATTGTAATCATATATAAAAATGTTGTATTTTCAGGGACCACGTTGTTACAAAGAATTATACCTTCAAAAGACTATCCAGTGTATCGGGTCATGTTCGCATATTTTACTCTGTAGTTTTGGCCTTTGATGTTGAAAAATAAAAGGAAAATTCAAAAGTGATAATTTATAATAAACAGTCATTTTGGAAGTGCAACGAACTTACAATATTGTTAATTTGTGACAAAACATTGCAAGCCTATTATGACTGTGGTCACTGACTATTTTGTTTGTACTACAGATCATTATGTTTGTGTTATTTATTTCTATTTACGGTACTTTTGTGTTCATTCCGACCTTTGAAGTTTTAACTGGTTACATATCACAAATAACGGGGTGTGAAAGTGATAATGGATGCGATAAATAATTAATTTTCTTGTAAAAATAAAACGCGTCGTTTCCATGGAAACACCGCAAGAATCTTGTGTATAAAATAAATTAACTATGTGGAGATAAAAGTACCAGAAAAGATTACTTTGTAACGCTGGTATCTTGATGTAACAACAGGTGTTTGGTCATCTTATTGGACAATTACTGGACAATGTCCACTGTGATGTCTTTGAACTTAGATTACTTGTGTATGAGGGTTTATAATAAGATGTGTACGGGTCGGATTACCTTTGTCAGGTCCGCCGACTAATTTAGGAGCTTAGAGGTTTTAATGACAATGTATCTTATTTGATATATAAAACTTTAACTACATAAGGATACGGTAATTATAAAAACTGTCAACAGTAAGATCGAGATAAAACTAACCGTAAAATTCTCTGATCAGTAAACCGTGACCAAGACTCACAGTTGTTAGTTTTCCAATTTAATCTATTTTTTCTCCAGCTTCTATTGAATTTATCATATTGCTTAAAGTGGCGTTCTTCAAAAAAGAAAAGAACATTTTAGTTTTTCCGATTTTATTTATTTTTCTCTAGCTTCTATTGAATTCAACTTATTTCTTTGGCAAATACTGAAAGTGGAGTTCTTCAAAAAAGAAAAGAAAAAATTCTATTAAATTCAACATTTTTTTTGAACAAGGCTGCTGAGAAGTGTCGTTTTTCATAAAGAACAGAAAAATTGCTTAGTTTTCCAATTTTATTAATTTTTATTGGAAATATCTTACTGTTGTGGTCTCAGTATCTTAATGTCTTTTACATATTTCAAATCTTTAACAATTGCTTAGTTTTCCAATTATTATTCCTCTAGCTTATATTACAAGTATTCTTGACTGTGTCGTAAAACCCAATTACTTCACCCAAATCTGGTTTTCAGAATTGACCTCTTCTGTATCGTCTTTTTCATATAATGTATTCTAAAATATTATCACCAAAATAATTTGACGATAAGTTTTGAATATAAGTAAAATTTCATTTGTAACCACTTCTCTTTGAATTCTATTTAAATTGTTGGTGAAATATATTTTCGCAGCAGTGTTAAGTGTTAAAGATTATTTTATTCTGTTTTTATAGGTTTTATCCGAAAAAAATAAAATCGTATTGGAGGATACACATTAAAATCTTTCATGGTCATTTTGTATTGTAATGTTAAAATTTCTTGGCATATCAACAATTTATTTTTGTTTAGCTTTTGAAAAAACTTCTCAGGGACAATTGTTCCTGTAACTCTAATTGCCCATTCAGCTTTTCAAAAAACTTCCTTTCAGCTTTTGAACAAACTTCCGAGGACCAATATTCTGCAACTCTAATTGCCCATTCAGGGTTTGAACCAACTTCCGAAGACCATTGTTGCTGCAACTCTAACAGTCCGTTTAGCTTTTGAACCAACTTCTGAAGACCAATTTTGCTGCAACTGTTACAGCTCATTCAGCTCTGGAACCAGTATCTGAAGAAAGACCAAAGACCATTGTTGCTTCCAACTGTATCAGACCATTCAGCTTTGAAACCACTTCCATTATTTCTGCCTCTCCACCTCCTCTTTCAGCTTTGGATCCAATGTCCGAAGACCAATTCTTGTGCCAAATCAAACAGCTCTTACAGCTTTGGAAACAATTTCCAAAGACCATTGTTGCTGCAAATCTATAAGCTCATTCAGCTTTTGAATCTATTTCCGAAGACCACTGTTGCTAACAACTCCATCAGCCCGTTAAACATTTGAACCAACTTCTAAAGACCATTTTTGATACTAACTCCATTCAGCTTATTCAACTTTGGAACCGACATTCCAAGACCATTGTTGCTGCAAACTCCATCGGCATCAACTCATTCAAGGAGATGATTAGTAATATCAGATGTCAATAGCTGTAGTATTATACATGTAAATAGTTTTGATCTGTTGTTCAATCAGATACCATCACCTTTTCGGATATTATTTTGATTATCTGTGTATATAGTGTTCCAGAGAAGTCTGGTACAGAAATGGAAGAAGAAAACTTTCAGTTGAATAGGGCTTTAAGTCTCAGTCAAGAACATTTTCTTATATCAAGACGCCACCAGTTAGAAGGACAGAAAGGAAGAAGTTTTTTTTATTTATTCAACCTGCCTTGAGGTACTAGTAATGTTTAACCTTCTGAGTTTTAGCCTCATTTTACCAAAATTAATAACCTGTACCAGTACCATATTAAATGAAAAAGTTAAAACATTATATATGAGACATGGATAGAACTAGAATCGCCAGTAAGAAAACATTATTTAAACATTTTAGTCATAAAGTACTCTAACGCTATCGTAAAGCTTTGCATTGGTATGTGAGGCGATTCAGATAAAATAATTTACCATTAGATTTTAATGTCACATGAAAGACAACGGAGATTAATCCAGTGATTAATAGATTAAAACGGATTAAATGTCACACGCTTCAGAGCAGAAACATTTTAATGAATACAATACTATATCCTCCTTTCAACACGAAGTCTTAAACATTGATTAAAAACAATTTAATAGAACATCGTCTGCTGATTGTTAAGAACGCACGTGGCCCGTGTCGCTTACGCACTCCATCAAAAGACAATAATGATGTCATCAACTTTATATTATCCAGACCTCCATCGGTAATGGTGGTAATTTGTCACCGAATTGTTAAGTTGACCTTTGCTCTCTGCTCTTTCATCTCGTGATATTGTTCATTGTCTTGTAGGAGTTGCCGCCATCGAGTTGGCTATCTTTGGCATCTGAAGAATTCAACCATTTTATGATGTTTCTCTATACATTTTGACCTTTGAGAAGTAAAAATTAATGCACGCTGGGTCATGTTATAAACAAAAACTGTTCATCATGCCTCTCTTATCTAAATAAAATGAATTGTAATGGTTGGTTTTTCTCTCAACAAATATTTATGAAATTTTTCTCCCCAGTAATTTGTGCCTGGTTTGCATTAAAGTATCTAAGCAACCATTTTGTATCGCACAACACACATTTATATAAAAACGTATTATAACATATAGTATTAATTACCGAGTTAAGAAGAGGGTATTAGATTAATGTTCTTTACGTCCCAGTCAAGATTCTGTCATATTACATTGTAAATTGTTATATCGAGGCGGTTAGTTCTGAGATGGCGAATAAATGGGATACCCGGTGAAAATAACCAAACTTGACAAGTGAGACAAACTTTTACACTAGGATCTGCTAAAATAACCAAACTTGACAAGTGAGACAAACTTTTACACTAGGATCTGCTAAAATACAATCTTAACTAGTCAGATCAGTGAGAAGCGCTTTAGACCACTCAGAGGTACGTTAAGTACACGTGTACCTGAGACTCGTACAACTAGACCACTTGTTCTTGAACTCGTCCTGCTTTACAACTATCTAAAACAAATGGAATAGCCCAACATTTTGTATGTATATGTAGTAAATTTCGTCAATACAACTATCATTTGCGATGAAAGTGAAAAATCATGCAGGTGATTGACAAAATGAAACCTTTTGGTTTTGAGACCAGGTTCTCCGGAAGGTCTTGTCCTGAAATAGAGAAAAATGGTATTGCCTTTTGCCACCTTAAATCGTTATAAAATATTATATATATTTATTTGATTTGAAGGTACCCTAAACACGAAACGTCACTTCAAGGTAGTGCATGCCGATGTTTGCCCTGTTGACTTGGAATTTTGCCATATCAACATGACATTTCTACACAGTTCAATAGCAAAAATACCGACTCATCTTACCGTCCGATTGGACATTGTTCCATAGTCATTGCTATTCCATTTCAAAATAGCCAAATACTTTATTTGTAATGCAACAATCACCTGCAGAGAATTTCTGATTACAAAGGGTGGGTGGTTGGATCAAATGTTGGTTTATGCAATAAATCAAATTGGACACTGTATAAATTAGGAAAATGGGCTAATGAGATTTTTTTCTTCTCTTTTCAATTCAAAGTTTTGTGGAGGTGTACCATGTCAGTCACATACTGATTACTTCAGCACTTTGTAATTATTTTTCAGCTGTCAAGACCATTACGAGGATGGGGGAAGAATGACAATTATTTGACACTGGGACACTCCTATCTAAAATACAAGGTTAAACAATTACTATCTTCATCTCGTTAAATCATCCCAACCCTTGTAACTTCTTATCCAATTCCTAAATCTATTTTGTACACCTGAATTATAACGCCTACTCGGTTTTCCTTGGAAACAAAAACAATTTAATATTGTCGCGTGTCATTTTTAGAAAAAAAAATGAAAACGCTTTGACAGGACAAAAATATAAACATTTAATTAGTATATTTGATATAAAAGTCAAATACATATTTATATTCTCGAAACATTTAGATAGTTTTATTGGAAGTGTGTCCATGCAAAGAAAACTTGTTCGACATTTTTTTGTACAGAAACATGTTTTGTAAATTGAGGATTCATAAAGCGATTTTCCGTAATGTCAGCGAAATAAAAAACTTTATTGAAATTCATATCTATTAAATTCTTCCAAAATACGCTATCACAAAAACAATGACGCCAATTGTTATACGACATTTTAAAACTTACGTTGTTGCAAAATATGCTATTTTCCACACATTACGCATTGCCTTCTATAGGGAGTGCATAACCAAACATAGGTCTTGTCTTTGGGTCATGACCTTTTATGCACCTAAATTTGGTATGCGGCGCATCGTTTCATTTTTTCCAAGTCTGATAACAATTCTATAGATATGGAAGAAGATATTGGGGTGGACGGACGGACAGACAGACGGATAGGGTTAATCCTATATGCCACCTAAACTTCATTTGAAAAAGTTCACCGGAAAGCCTGAGTTAAAAACATCTGCAGAAAAAATAAAAAATAATATTTATTAAGATAATTTATTTCACAGGTACTTAATAAAAAAGAGATATGACTGTAGGGAGGTTTAAATTTTGTCAAAAATATTAATTTTATCTTTTTTTAATACAACTGAAAATGTAATTTCTTAACTTTTATTTTAAATTGATTTTTATTTGGGAAGGTCGGGTATGATTTTAATCTAAAATGGCATTATTCAGTTGTTTATTTTTAATATCACGCACTCCGTATAACGATAAGTCACACCCCTCAAATCTAGTTACTTGATATTTTACCAAAATGAAAAATACCACTGCTATAATACTTTATCTAATTTTAATTTGGAAAATAAAATTTGTTTTTGAAGCATAAACAGACAATCGTAATGGGTTTTGTCGTACGCCTTGGTAATTGAGGCGTGGTGGTTTTTTCTATAATCACCGGCAATATATTGTTTAATAATTCAATTTTATAAACTAAACTTCACTTCATGTTAATATAACACTCGATTATATTGAGATACAGTTTAACCCATGTTTGTTCCATACTGTTTAGATTTGTTTAAAGTTTAACAGTGAGCTAACGATTTTATGTCGAGTTGGCAGCTCCTCCGAGTCGCCCCCCCCCTCGTAAGCTATATCTCGACAGCTTTTCGGCAGCTGCTATCTACCCCGGGACAGCTTGTCAGTCACTAGTTATCCATATTTCGACCACAATGCTCCGATTCCTTTTCGTTAGCTCATTGTCAAACCTTCGACAGGTCTGTACTGTACTGCGATCATAAACAAAAATCCGGTAAAGAAAAGTGTATCTGTTTTACATCCGTGTTTTGTATTACAATGAAGGTCTTTGTTAGACACACCTGTGTTTATCTTAACTGTAACAAAAAGGAATAACCACAACAACAATGGGTATGTAGAACATGCTCCAACAAGCAACACAAAAACGCTGCAATAAAATAATAATGAAATGAAAAATATCGGAGAAATGAATTCTTATCACTGTCCGTCCCAACTTTGGATGAATATTTAACATAATGACAGAATAGTACCGAGTACAGCCACGGATATACTGCCCATGTAAGACGGGGGAACCTGTCCTATACATCACCACTCTGGTGCTCTGGTTTTGTGGTCTGTAGGAACCTAATCCTTCAACTCAGAAGTTGAATTCGAGAAGTTTGTACAATTACCTTAAATACATTCTTGACAATATTGTCACAATGGGTTTAAGCAAACCAAAATATGCACAGAAAAACCATAAGAACAGCAACAATCTTCTTATTACAATGGGGTTTTCACCATGTTGATTAAGTTAAAATGGTTGACCATGTTATTGTTTTTCATTTATTCAGTGGAGAAATGTAACGCTTATTTATCATAACCTGAATTAAAATCGTCAGATCAGTATCATTTTGCCTTTCTTTTATTCTGAATAAGTTCTTTGTTGTGTCACTGGTGGTCCTGTTTCACAATAAATCATTCCGCAAGATTATCTAATTTTGGCAATCTGTTATCATACTGCAAATAAAACATATTCGACAAAATTGGAATATAGAAGAAATAAGCTTATATCGATCTTCAGAATGAGACCTTAACATCACGAATATCTTCAAAAACATTATTCAGATATGAAATTTGCCAGATTTAAGTTTAACGCAAATTTCAGTTAGAAATGCTTGTGAAACTGTGGCAACGAGTGCAAAATGCACTAGTATTGGTTTAGCACTTGCTTTAATTATTTGTCAACCACGGAGTTTGAAGTAACAGTCTGTCTGGGTTGGTTTTTTTTATTAGTGTAGCTATTTTTGTTTCATATTGTACCAACTCTACCGTCAGTTTTTGTAAATATACGTTTACAAGGTATAATTTCAACAATTTAAAGTTTTCACAAAATCCTTTAATTAAAATATAAACAAGTTACTTGTAACTAAATTGAAATATGTAATTATTAATTTTCACCAAAAATACCAGCGTGAAAATCTTTTGGTGAATCAAAGCATTGATTCAAGAAATACACAGTGCGGTAAGGCAAATAATTTTGGGTATATTATTTACTATTACTCAAAAAGGAAAACTCGCCAAACTATACCGAGTGTTAAGTACGTCAGAAGGTTTAATTATAGCTCTAATAACATGCTCTTGATGAGTAAGTCTTTAATGTTTTAAGGTAATAACTATATTTTAAGTGTACAATATTAATTTGACTCAATGGTCTATTTTTCTACAGTTTTATTCAGTCAATCGATTCCTTTCATCAACTATTTCTGTCCCTTTTTAAAAAAAAATCAAGTGTTTCTCGTGAGAAAACGTGGCGATTTTCTTTTTAAGTTTTTATACAAAGAACGTACCGACTAGAATAATTAGTTAGCAGAACAAACTAAAGTATTGTCATTATAATTCAAAAATTACCGTCTCCTTCTGTATACTCTTTTTTTTGAAGTATCTATTTTATAATTTTTAAAAACTAACATAGTGAGTATCACCATTCTGCAATTTATAATCTTTATATTTTGAAATTTGAGATACGAGCTTGTCGATAGTTTAACACTGAGCTGACGAATTTGTACGAATCCGGTAGCTCATTTCAGCTCCTGGAGGATCGTTAAAATTTATATCTTGGTGGCAGCTTTACGGCAGCTGTAACCTATAAACCGACAGTTTTTCAGCAGCAGAGCTGTGACTCATTTCTTAAACTTGGAAAAGTCTGTGGTGTATAAAAAAGAACTCCAGAATTGAAGTAAAAATACCCAAATCCCCAATGCTTTCCCAAATAATCAAGAAACATACGTGTCCGCGTGTCCCTGTAAGCTTCAGATGACCACATGTTTTACCAAGTTTGTTCCCTAGACTAACCAATCACCAGAACTTTTAACTAACAAATCATGTGTTTGTCCAGAACCCTCAACTTATCTATAAACCATTTTTGTCCAGACCTTTTAACTTGCCTATCAACCTTTCGTTTGTTCAGACTTTCAACTTAACTATCATTCGTCGTCCACAGCTTTCAACTTACCAATCATTTGTTGCCAAGGAATTTTAACTTACCAATTATTTGTTGCCTAGAGCTTTCAACTTACCAATCATTTGTCGTCCAGTGCTTTCAACTTACCAATCATTTGTTGCCAAGAGCTTACAACTAACCAATCATTTGTTGACAAGAGCTTACAACTAACCAATCATTTGTCTCCAGTGCTTTAAACTTACCAATCATTTGTTGCCAAGAGCTTACAACTAACCAATCATTTGTTGCCAAGAGCTTTAAACTTACCAATCATTTGTCGTCCAGTGCTTTCAACTTACAAATCATCTGTTGCCAATAGCTTACAACTAACCAATCATTTGTTGCCAAGAGCTTTAAACTTACCAATCATTTGTCGTCCAGTGCTTTCAACTTACCAATCATCTGTTGCCAATAGCTTACAACTAACCAATCATTTGTTGACAAGAGCTTACAACTTACCAATCATCTGTTGCCAAAAGCTTACAACTTACCAACCATTTGTTCCCAAGATCTTTCAACTTACCAATCATTTGTCTCCAGTGCTTTCAACTAACCAATCATTTGTCTCCAGTGCTTTCAACTAACCAATCATTTGTTGCCAAGAGCTTACAACTAACCTATCATTTGTTGTCAAGAGCTTTCAACTTACCAACCATTTGTTGCCAAGATCTATCAATTTGCCAATCATGTGTCTCCAGTGCTTTCAACTTACCAATCATTTGTTGTCAAGAGCTTTCATCTTACCAATCATTTGTTGACAAAGGCTTACAACTTACCAATCAAGCATTTGTTGCCAAGAACTTTTCACTTGCCAATCATTTGTCGTCCAGTGCTTTAATCTTACCAATCATTTGTTGCCAAAGGCTTACAACTAACCAATCATTTGTTGCCAAGAGGTTTCAACTTACCAATCAGTCATCTGTTGTCAAGAACTTTTAACTTACCAATCATTTTATGTCTAGTGCTTTCAACTTACCAATCATTTGTCGTCCAGTGCTTTCAACTTACCAATCATTTGTGGTCCAGAGCTTTCAACTTACCAATTATTTGTGGTCCAGAGCTTTCAACTTACCAATTATATGTGGTTCAGAGCTTTCAACTTACCAATTATTTGCCGTCCAATGTTTTCAAGTTACCAACTATTTGCCGTCCAGTGTTTTCAAGTTACCAACTATTTGTTGCCAAGAGCTTTCAACTTACCTATTACATATACCTTTCAACTAACCCATTTGTTGCCGAGGGCTTTCAATTTACCAATTATTTTTGCCCCCAGGGCTTTCAATTACCAATCATTTGTTGCAAAGAACTTGTTGTCCAGAACTTTCAACTTAACTTATGCAGAGAAAACTGTGCAAACAATTGATAATATAAACAGGGTGATTTTCGGTTTATATGCACTTTTGTATCACCATGACTCTTTGTTTGCGCCAGTTATTCTATTGTATAAAATGTGATGTGTACTTTTATCCTATGACTATCTAATTAAATTTATCTTATCAAAACAAACTCCTTAATTTAATTAAAAATTTAATAAAAACTATACGATATATGTTTACGTTTACGGCAGGATTTATCAACCTATAACCACGTGTTTATTTTCAGAAACAATTGATATATGAGACACACCCATGCAATGTATACGTATTATGTATTACTGGTCGAGGGCGGGAACTATACACGGTCACAAAAATTTGAACTGTCAACAGATATAATTTTGATTTATTTAGATAATTCATAAGTCGTCTATTTTATTTATGAACATGTGACAAATATTCATTGTTTTCATATAAATTTCGGACAGTGCGGCAATGTGTAACAAAAAGTTTCATTATATCTAAAAAGAAATTTTCAACCGAGAACATTTGTTAACAGCCAACGTAACCAAGAACACGACATTATGAAAGTTAATAATACAGCAAACAATACGAGAGAACAAAAGACAAACTTCACATATAAGTGCCACTGTCATATACCTTTTTTTAAATTTAATCATAAAATTATTTAAAAAAATAGTATATGACACCGGTGATTATACTTTGGACGGTGGAATAAATGTCCAGTGGTGTGGTTACAAGGCTATAGGAAAGCCGTCAACCTTTCCACTGTTGTATACCATTTTTGAATTTTATCATTCATTACAAAAAATGGTATATGACACAACCATAAACACACACATTTAACATTGTCATTTTACTTAACTATGGACAAACCACCTTTGTAACAGTTTTAATCTTACAGCACATTTCAGAATATAATTTCTCATCAGTAGTACTTCGACTAAAATTTTGAATCACAATTTTTTTTCAAGATGTTGAAAAGATATCTACAGGACCAAAATATATTTTACCAAAAGCTCAGGAAATGCTTTCAGTTTTTGAGGAATTTCAGATTAACTAGCAGCAAATAGAAAATAGTCATGATATTTCTGACAATACATAATTATTGCCTACTGAGTTTGTGAAATCCTCGGGAAAATATCCGCCAGCATAGATACCACCAGGTTCAGTGGTTTAAATTACACATATTATACCAGTTTTTTCCAAAAGGTGTCGAAGAAGACTGGAAGTCATGCTGATCTCCCAATAAAATTGCCAGTGGAGTGGACGTGGTCAGTATTTGCTGAGTGGACATGGTCAGTAATTGATTATCATACATTGTATAATATGTCTGATGATTTGTATATAGACATTCACGTCTGTATTTACATATTAAATTTTATGAAATGTTTAATTAGACTTTTAATTAAATTATGGCCAATAAAACTACAGGTTAGTATATTCAGTAATTACTGGACGTCTGACCTTTATTGGTACTGGTTTGTCCTGTCACAGGTCATAAAAATACTTACTGAAACATACTCTGGTCCCGGTTTTACCATCAATCTTCTTTCTCCAATATTGAAAAATATAAAAATGAAAAAAATTGTTTTTAAGCCATAATTTGCTAAATGTTAGTTAATGAAAATCTTAGATAAAGAAATGATCCATGGATAAGCTGGCCTTTATTGGAGTTAAATTTATTTTCTGAAAAAAAAAAATACGAAAATCAGAAATTAAAAAAAATAATAAAAAAGAGACAATTTTACTAAGTGTCCATGGTTTAGCGTTATATCTAAGATGTTGAATACTCTTTTTTATTTTACAATGTGGCAAAAGACCGTTTCAAAGATGACCCAAGGACCGGAACATTGTTAAAGATTAAATAGACGATTACTTATCTCCAAAATTACTTCCAAAATTAAAAATAGTAATCAAATGTCTATATATAATATCCTATACGCTTTACTTGTTATTTTTTCATCCGAAACATAATTATCTTGATTTTAACGAATTCTTAAACACGGTTAAACACTGTAATTATCTGTTTATTGTTCCGGATTTTGATCTGTTGTTACCGGTTCAGAGTTTTATGTATTGATAACTGAAACAGCACGTGTCACTGACGTAAATAAACAACAAACACAGATTAACAGATAGTCTATCTTTTAACTTGTTTATATATGATTTTGGGTAGATATATCTATCAGAAGTTTGGCCTTTTGTTGTTGTGATGTGTGTATGTGTGGTAGATTATCAAGACGTATAAATCGTCTGATGAATGTGTGCTGTATATCTTCTGCTCACGAGCCGTGGTTTCATTAAAACAAATAAATAATATTGCAAAATGTTTGATAAGAAAAGAGTACTAAAGTTTTTTTAATAAACAAATTTAAAATCTAACGGTTAGGCATGCATGCAAAAACATGACGTATTTTGCTCGGACAATGGCGGATACAATAAATAAACACAGGAAACAAATGCGTGAACAATATCTGATATCGTAAAACAATATCTTATATCAGGAAACAATATCCGATATTGGACCGTATTTCGGTATAAGAACAATAGGTTCCAAACAAACGGATAACTATTAACAGCGTTTTTTTTTTGTAACAAAATAAGTATGCGGCTAGACGATGTTCGGTCAAAATACACGCTCTTGTCATGTACTAATTTTGAAATTGTTACTAGTGAATTTTTTAACACTTTCTAAATTGTTTCATAAGAAAATAAGTAGTGTAAGATATAAGTAAACATTGCTGAAAACACTGAACACTAAGTTTTTCATTCTGTCGCGGATAATCACTTAATCAGTACCACAGTTCTGTGGCAATCAAAATGTTATTTACAACACGTAGCTTAAGTGTTTCACCAACATGTCAGATCTTAAAGGTCAGAACGCGTGCTCAAGTAATGACTTTTTCGAACTCGCAGTCCTAAAAGGAACACATTACAAGTTTGAGATGAGACCATGTGCCGGAACTCGCAGTTCTGAAAAGGCAGAGTCAGTTTTGTCATGGCAAATTGTCTATATACCACTAGTATATGAAATATCATGAATGGGTTTCTCTATTTCATGATTACATCTTTTTTTGGCTGAACAGTTTTGTATTATAGATTATAAGTATTACCTTTGACAATAATAATAAAAGATGGGGGGGGGGGGGGGACTATGGTTCTCACCATCTTGGTTTGAGTCCCTCTCGGGTAGATCCTATTGTGAGATAGTTTGTCTGTCGCTTTCTGGGAGTGTGTTTTTTAGGAATACGTTTACTCTAGTTTCCCACCATCCTAGTTGCCTATACATGTGTGAAAGATTGGTTGACATGGTTCAATATGACATCAATATACATGTACATAAAACCAAGATATCATGAACAATATCTACTGTCAGAAATACAACAGGTAGTTAGGGGATATAAAGAACAATCTAGAGAAGGCATAGTAATGTCTTTCCATAAAAATGTAATAACGGCTTAACATCTTCAGTTTTGCAAATGTTGATCTTCTTTTTGTGCATTGTTAGCAGTTTGTCTGATACTCCTCAATATAGATCAGATGTAACTGCCCCAACGGCTGACTTAAAACTTTAACAAATGACGAACCGGAGAATGTTGTGTACATGTCTTGGGTTTCCACCAATTGATAAAATTATTGGATACTATTGTACTAAGAATTGTCCAAGAAATAACTTGTTAATGTCAGATTGGGCTACCAGGAATGGAAACAGCTTGTGCATTGCATTCATATCGTGTGCAAACTATCATGCGGCTGTTCCCATGACAACAATTACAAATTTAAATCGTTTAAGTGGTTACATGCACTATTGAGTTCGCAATCTTGTAATTCAATACTAAAACTACTTATCTCTTCAAACAAAAAACAAAAATCTCTTTTTGTTCTACTTACTGATACACTAGATACATTGATATGTTCCGGTCGCTAAATCGCCATCGATAGCCATTACAGACGATAAACTAATTCCGCGATAAACCGCGCGCAGACAAAAAAATATCATGGATCACGAGCTAAGACAAATACAGCACGTGCCGGTATTGTAAACAAACAAACAACACCCAAGATAAACTAAAAATTAACCCCTATTAGATTACAGACAAACAAATTACATTGAATGTCGAGGTATAAAAAATAGGGTTTGTATAGAGATTTATCAACTGCGTATCAAAACAAACGCTAGAATGATAACCATGATTGATGTGTATGTTGCACTTTAAATTTTGTCAAAATTGTTTTAAATTGCAAACTGATTTTGATGTTATTTTGAGTTCATTGTTTTTAAAAAAGAGTTGAAACCTTCAATTTGGTTTTAGTTGATTTCAAAATTTAATCCGTGATGCATTTCTCAGAAACAACCCACCATTCTCCAAATGCTAAGGTAGAAAAATGCAATGATACAATGTACCGTGTGGTTATTCTTTAATTCATAAAATAATTCAAAAAAGGTTATTTTATGAATTATTTACACGTGACAAATGTCTGCTTATAAAATGAATATATATCATTAAAATGAAAATGTATTCAATTCTGCACGTGTGCTTCACACAAATGTCACAGAAACATTTTAAAAGACAAAAGAAATTTAAATTATGAAGAAAATTAAAATCATTTGAATAATGACTCCAACATCAGTCCATTTTGTTATCATAGAAACATTTTAAAAGACAAAAGAATTTTAAATTCAGAAGAAATCATTTGAAAAGTAACTCCCACAGTAGTCAATTTGGTTCTTAACGTAAATTTAATTTTGCGTCACTGTTGAATTATTTGTATCAAAAGAATAAATTATCCCACGTTTTTTCTTTTTCTTTTTTATAGTATTCTCGTAAACTCCATTTTTTTTCTTTTTTCAATTATATTCTCTGAAAACTGGTAATATTTTGAAGGTATTGCACGGGAAATAAAACACCTACATAATTTTACTTCTGAAAATATATGCGCGTGAATCATAGGTTAAATATTTCAGTCAGATTTTTAACAATCGATTTGTTGATACAATTTTCTGGTGGAATTAAATCCGCCTTGCTTTATACAAACTTTATTAAATCGATATTTCAACAATTTGTTTTGGTCTATATTTTGGTTAAAATGTCTTAAAAATTTCTTTAAATAATTCGTCATTTCTTTTATTATTTTGGCGGTCTTTTTATTTTGTTTTACATTATTTTATTATTGTTGGTTTTTTTGTCTTTTCTAATTTTGTTTTGTTTTTTATTTTATTTTATTTATAATTTTATATTCATTTGTTAAACAAAACTTTGCGTGATTTTCTATCTTAAAAACAAAACTGTATAGAATTTAAATTATATTTCCTTCATTTTTACAATTGTTAATTTGACGCCCATTTTGTATTGTTTTTATTTATATTTATTTTATTTTATTTTTGTGTGATGTTGTTATCTTAAATATCGCGAAACTATATAACATTTATATAACATTTCCTTATATTTTACAATTTGTTTAAATATATGACTTTATATGTACAAGTGTTTTTAATTTTTTAACTTTGGCGATTCCCTCAAAAGTCAATTAAGCTTCCTTTAATTATTCGCATTTGTCCAGTAAAGACAGTATTTAAACATCTGTTATTTCAATAAGAAAGCGTCCTCTTTACGGTACATGTTTCACGTCAGACGTCAAGAATCAGTGACAAATTTGTGACACTGAAATAAATACTAAAAAATTTAAATTTATTATTCAGACAATCGATGCATCACTATTATTATAGAGTGTATAAACATTAAACCTCACGTGCCTGCATAATAATGAGCTAATATGGCACTTGCCACGCTTTGCACATGATTGATTTTGCTATGAATTCCCACACATAAAACCATTCAAGTAAGGACAAGAACAGGTGCTTCTCAGGTAGAACAACGCTATGCGACTATGCATACCATCAGTGTCATTTCTTGACACGGTCCAATAATACCGACGCATTTCAACGGAAATAAATACGGTCACGTGTCCCATTGTTAAAAGAGTGCATCATGGGAATGTCTTTTATTTGAGAGCTCGTAAAGGTGTCAGTTTATGTTATTGAATATTCTTGTCATTCCATCAAACAAATAAAGTGATGTTTAAATTAGTATTTTGAATAAGTGACACTGATTTAATATTTGTTATTAAGTGACAGAAATAACGGATTCCGGCGGCTTCTAACAGTTAATTATCTCACTGACAGTAATAACTGCATTTGGTCAGGTGTTTGTGTCAAATTAAATTCGTAATATTGGATACAAAAACTGTACTTAGTTTGTCTGGAAATCTAGACTTTATTCAAGGACAAAGCAAATAAAAAAATGAATGGCAAAATAAAAGTATAAAATAAAGATCAATACTGGTATAGACTGCCAAATAATAATAACATTAATAATAAAACATGTATTTAAAATGGTGATTTAAATGTAATTTTATTTCAAAATTCGACAGCAGCATTGCAAAAAAGTTTGCATTTTGTCTGGCAGTGCTTAATACCGATTTTTTTTAAGTTTCAATTCATGGTGTTTTGTCCATGCATGCACAAAACCGTTGCAAAAAAAAATTAAATAAATAAATAAATAAATAAATAAAATATATATATATATATGAAAAGTTCTGTACATGACGGTACTTGTTAAACATGAGCTAAAATCTATGTCCGGAACCACAAGGTGCGTCCGTGGCTTAGTGTTCCCGGGAAAGCGCAGTCCATATCACAACCTAAACTCGGAAACCAATCTGCTGTCTAATAATTTCTTGATTCAGGGATATTGCAAGTCGGGGCTTATCTAGGCCCTCAACAAGTTTTATGACTATCATTACTTTATTGTTGATAAGTATGATGCATCTGTATCCAAAATTATAGTGTTATACATCATGGTAGTTCCACTTTCCCTTCATTCTCAATTGTGACGGATGTAACTAGCTAAGCTGGCTTAGAACACCTAGCCTCAATTGTGACGGATGTAACTAGCTAAGCTGGCTTAGAACACCTAGCCTCAATTGTGACGGGTGTAACTAGCTAAGCTGGCTTAGAACACCTAGCCTCAATTGTGACGGGTGTAACTAGCTAAGCTGGCTTAGAACACCTAGCCTCAATTGTGACGGGTGTAACTAGCTAAGCTGGCTTAGAACACCTAGCCTCAATTGTGACGGGTGTAACTAGCTAAGCTGGCTTAGAACACCTAGCCTCAATTGTGACGGATGTAACTAGCTAAGCTGGCTTAGAACACCTAGCCTCAATTGTGACGGGTGTAACTAGCTAAGCTGGCTTAGAACACCTAGCCTCAATTGTGACGGATGTAACTAGCTAAGCTGGCTTAGAACACCTAGCCTCAATTGTGACGGATGTAACTAGCTAAGCTGGCTTAGAAGTGGTTACCTTTCCAGAACACCTAGCCTCATTTCTGTGGGTGAAAGTTCGGAATGACATGCTTTACTCAGTAATATTCAGTTTACAGAGTAAGCAAGCAACAATTTCGCTTAAGCTATAAACATTGGTACTGTCATATTATAATTTTTTGGAATATTTCAATCAGAAAATTCAAAAAAATATATAATATGACAGTACCACAGCAAAAACATATTAGCTTAAATAGAAATAAGTTTTATAAAAACAAAACCAAGAACCGAAAACAGTTTGTCTTAATATTGTTACAAAACAAACCCAAAAAGTAAGATAAAATGATAATGGCATAAGGTTGCAAGACATTGGGAATTTGTAATAAATGGTAAAAGGAAAGAGTTGAGTGGAGTAATAGAATTCTACGTCCGGTCAAGATTTATTCACTTATATCGAGGCGGCCAGTTCGTGGTTTATGGAGAAAATCGGAGTACCGTGAGAAAACCACAGTTCTTTGGCAAGTAAACTCGCAAACTTTCCCGCAATACGATCTGTCTAGAGTGGGATTCAAACATACCGGGTAATCGGTAAAAAATAGAAAGAAAATAGAGGAACGGGAGGAGTCCACATTGCCTTACCAATGTGTAAAGGAATCCTGGTCGCTTTACTACAGAGTCCTATAGACGTTTTATTAACTAATTTATTTATCATTATATATATACTATCATAAATTTTGTTCTGAAGAGTTACATCACATGTTGCAATTCTCAAAACAGGTAGAGGGGATCATGAGCCTTGAATTTGGAGGTAGTATATCAATAAAGACCCATTTATAAATACATTGATGAATACAAGATAAACTAATTATAATACAGGAATATTTTTAAATAATTAATTATGAAGATCTTATCGAGGTGTCAAATCATAATACTATATTAAAATCATCTTTAAAAATCATTTTGTTTTACCCGGCATAAAAAAGGTCATTAAAAATTAATGTTTATCTATGATGCATTGTGTCACTGTCTCAGAGTTTGGGGGAAAATAAAAATGCTCACTAGAGCATTATAGTCGTGTAGACTACTATAGTCTATCTGTAAAATATATCGTGAGAAAGTTTCAGTTTTTGACAAATCGCTGGATATTTTGTATGAATATTTATAAGCAATTACACGCGTTTATCTTACGGAAATTAACATTTCAAAATAAACAGGTGTATGGGAGAGTGTATTTAAACCATATTTACTTTTTAAATAACATATCAAGTTTTAAATTTGATGGATCGTAAGAATATAGATAGGGTTTTAATTACTTTAAATACGTTTAATTAACCTTAAAAATGAAGTCACGCACAGAATCACGTTTACGTGTGAACGTTACGATGTAAGGGACAAGGGTACCATCTATTCGACGTTGATGTATTGTCGAATGATGGACTGGCAATAAGGTTTGATACGACGTAGAGCGTAATTATCCGTACTTGTTATGCTTATGAAGTTCGCCAGCGTACCGCATGACCAATACCTTTAACGTTTGTGCGGAACGTTTTCGAAAACGTCATTTTTACGGGAAAACATGAACTGAAGTGATTCCATCTCCAATGGAAATAATTGTTTCGCAGAAACGTGATAGAGCATCACGTGGTACACTGGCGAGCCCAAATAGTTAAAAATTATTTTAAAAAATTAAAAAATATAGCCATGGCATCCACCGTCGGAAGGACAACGTTGCATGTAAACGTTACCATTTCGTAAATTATATTGCCTGTGTGTGGTCACGTTACTGGTGCCTGTCCGACGTGAATTTATTCCTCGACGACGAAATGAATCCTTCTGTTTATAAGTAAGAATGAATAGGTTTTTTTTTATTACCAAACTGAATCGTCTGTCATTACCTACACCTTCAACGATTTTACTATTCAGACCCATTGAGTTGAAAGCGGCGGCGGTGGGGATGTGCGAGTCTACGGTGCGCTTTCACGGTACGATCGCAGCGCCTCTCACCGCTCTGGTTCAAATTCTACTTCAACAGTCACTAGTGTGAAAGAACTCACGGTCAGTTCTTTCTCGGGTTTATCCTTTTTTCACCATCCAAGAATTAGAACTGACGTTCAGATAAGCGAAAGATTCTGGACTGGTGCATAAACTGTGACGCCATTACTCTACTCCATTCTACTCAATTTTACGTTTTAGCAAAGTACATTTTAGAGAAAGTTGAATATTCTCCTTTAAATGTTTCACAAACGCTTGGAGAAACTTTATATATAGCACGGCAAGTAAGAGTTACAAAAAACTTTTTTCTATTTTTCAAGTTGCCCCAGACAGCGACAATGTCAAGACACGAGAGCCGACAATTTAATTGAATCTGTATCGTTTGTGTCCACACAGTCTGTCACGGGTTGGTGTTTATTTAACACGTGGTCCACAACAATATTGACACGATGGTCAGACCCTGGACATTGTACAATTATAGATTTAATTTTACAATTAATGTAAATGAAATATTTGAACTTTTAAAATAAACATGTAAACTAGTATTTGACAAGATTATGGGTTATCAGAACGTGACTAGACTTCTAATACTCGGATTTCGGAGATTCCAGTATCGTATCCAGTCTGGTAATTAGACAACCACATGGGGAAAACATTTGCCTTCCTTATTTCACATGGATTAAAAATATTTTTACATTTTAATTTTGAAATAAAAATTCCATGAACAAGATGTCTATGCTTTTAAAATTAAAACAAAAATCATAAAATCTAAAACTGTTGGTTACTTTGGAATCTGCAATGAACGCAAGTAGATCATATTCCATTGTAAGCAAGTCATATAGCCTTGAAAAGTGATGGGGAGGAGTTCTAGAAAACTAACATTGATTAAAATCGATATTTTAGTACTTTTCTTAATTTAACCTCCGTATACTGAAATATAACTGTAAGCAGATAGATGGGTACTTTACAAGCGTGGTACAGAAGAAATTGAACACCGATTCTACTACTGGGTGTCAGTTTATCAGTAACTGTACAAAGTCGGGTCACTATAATAAATCATGTCTATAATGTATTGCTTATTTTAAAAATTCTGTGAGACTTTGTCTTTTTAGTGATGAGAGAGAGAGAGAGATTGATATTCAATGCCCATTGACTGAATCACTTAGCGTCGACTGCGAAATTCACATGCCTGCACAATGCATCATAATCCGTTGATAATATTTTCGATATCAGTAAACTGAGACCTTTAGCCAAGGCTGACATCATTTTGACAGAAATCTGTTCAGTATCGATGTGTCATTTTCATGTTGAGTAAGATCGCTCAAGGTCGTATGACCTCGGGTATTTCCGGTAAATTTACATCGATACCTTGTATCGGTTACCTGCCATCATTTATCAGAGATAAGGTAATCATTAATGCTTGTTGACACTTTAGAGAGCACTGCAGTGTCAACTATTGGGTGCAACAGAGACGGTTAACGGTTTCTCGAACTACGTGCACAGAATACCGATCAGCACATGTAGCTTATTTGCTAGCAATCGTATTTTAACGGTAAACATCAACACGAAAACCCGATGGTCTCCGTTAATTAACTTTTTTCTAAGCGTATTATTTTAATTACTTCACAAGTAGACTTTTAATAGATATACATTTTTTGTTTTATTTTTGTCTATTTTATTATTTTTTTAGCTATTTAAAATTTTATTTACACTTTCAATTGTTATGATAAGAATCCACATGACAAAAGCATTGAATATTATCACCTTGTTAATTAAGTATTTTCCATTAAATTATTTGAAATTCTGTAGGGGAAAAATATTTTTAAAAATGACCGATTTATTTTTACTAGTAAAATTTAGACGTAATTACGGATAAAACAAATATTTATTAAAGTTTTCATTTTTAATAATTTTATTTATCCAGCACGCAATCATAAATATCATGGCAAATTTGACCACATAAAACATTTGTACTTTTCAAGCTATTTATCGTATCACATTAATCTGCCATGTCCCTTTTCCCGGAAGCAGATGTTTATACGGAGATCTTGTGGACAGGATCACTTTTTAAAACATAATGACATTCTTACTATCCACTGGAGGCATTTTCCCACGACCCAACACAATAGTTTAAATTCCAACATACACAAGGCAAACTTATAGATAAGGTGGTCGCGAGACATTTTATAAGCTCTTTGTGAGGCACAAAGCTTTATCGAGGGTCATATTTACACAGTTAGTCAAGCATTCATATGTACCTGAGGGCGGAGTTTTCCCACACTGCACCATAACCACCAAATAATCGTCATGGCACGTGCTGCTATTTAGTCAGCAAATGTCAGCAATTCTGATTGACATTCCTTCAGTGTACCGTTGAAAACCACCTGCTCTGAACCAATGGAATTCCAGCAGGCACGAGACCATAAACTTTGACCTTCCCCTCGCGTGTGCTGATTGGCTGACTGTAATGGATTCTTACCGTGGGAAAGGGCATCTACATACCTTTAGATCTGACGTTAAACATGTGCCACGAACTATAAAAAGGCAGATTGGCATGTTGAAGTTATTATTGACTAGAAACATTGACTTAGAGGGATCGTTATATTTAGTACTTTAAAAGTGAAATTGAAAAATGTCGTTAAGTTCACCAGAAATGTCCGAAAAAGACAAGAAATCATCTCTTAGAAAGGTATGTATTCTATATAATGCGATTTTATTTACATTTTTAAAAACGTATTTAAATTATTAAAAATTGTTAATTTAATTTTTTCGGAAAAAATGTTGGTTTTGTTTTTTTAAATGTAATTAACTTATACAAATAAATAAAGGGTTCATGGAAATGATGAATAATTCAATTCATTGGAATATGTTGTAAATGCATATTTATTTATTATTTATTTATTTATTTATTTATTTATTTATATTTATTTATTTATTTATTTATAATTTCAGAGTAACAAACCTATAATGGAAAAAAGGCGGAGAGCTAGAATCAACAGTTGTCTGATACAGTTAAAGACACTTGTATTGGAAGCTATGAGAAAAGATGTAAGTATTCGTATTTATTGTTTACATTTAAACCAATACACATCCCTGACTAGGAGTTTTAGTACATTTTATAAGAGTACATAGTTTTTCTCCTTGAGTAGGTATGACTATATCTACATTGTAAGGTTAACTTATTAATTTTATCTTGATGGGTCTCGGTACTTTGTATACAATAATAAACTGGGCCAGGGATACCTTAGGTCAGTTTTAACTGACCCGTCTAATAATTAGTTAAATGACTAATCATAATTACGTGTACAATTATTGGTCATTCTATTACTCCAGGCTTTTTATTACCCCCTCAAGTGATAGCTGATACCTATCTATGGAGTTTAACATTTTTTGATAATTTATTAGACCTGAACTTGGATCTTGCATTATGATATCACATACGGCGCGTGTCATAGCTTTCATAATCGTGTACCTTACGAATGATTTTCTATACCAAGTCGCTGGTGGTTACCTCCTGGCTGGCGATCCCACTGAGTGTAAACTTCCAACTTTATATGATGGTCCACATTGATTTATCATGAGATAAACACTATATCATTATAATACAAGTTCATACCACATGTACTTCTGTTCTATTGTTATCTAGTATTCTAAATTAGAAAGCTTATATCATCCATGTACTTATGTTTCGTTCTATTGTTATCTTTTGTAGAGTTCACAATATTCCAAGTTGGAAAAAGCTGACATTTTGGAAATGACAGTGAAACATTTACGGAACTTACAGCGACAACAGATGACACCAGCGTTAGCGTCAGACCCTAATGTTGCAGTGAAATACAGGGCTGGATTTAACGAGTGTGCGAACGAAGTGATGCGATATCTGGGATCAACTCAGGGAATCAACAACGATGTTCGTTCACGATTAGTAAATCATTTGACAAGTTGTTCACAGACAATGAACCCATTACCTCAACAACAGACTCCACAACAACACATGCAGCCACTTAGTGTTCAAATCCCACAACAGACCGTCAATACAACGCAGACACCGCCAACCACTGGACTTCTAATGCCGGGAAATGTTATCACACAATCTACCGCAAATGTGCACGTGCAATCTCCCGGACTTATTAATGTTTCTCCAGTGAATTTGGACAATAAAACCCAATTATCGGGTTCATTCCAGATTGTGCCAAACCATATTTATAATGGACCTGTAGCCGTATATGTCGGACACGTTAATGACAATCAGAGTAATGCAAAACAAAGTTTACCAATTTTCACGTTACAAATGCCACATCAAAACGCTACAACTTCTCCATTGAACAAAAATAAAGAAAATTTAGACATTCTAACAACTTCAGGTAGTGATGTTCTTTTCCAAAGATCAAAACATTTTCAAGACTTTATTAGTAACCAAAGACTAGCGTCATGTGACGTCAAATCATTTGACGAGAAACTATGGAGACCGTGGTAATTCAATGGTTGTGACAGACAAGACACTTGTAGTGCCAGAACTTTTAAAACGAATTAATGAAATTTATTTTTACAAGCAATCATTAATGAACAATCGACAACTTTCAAAGTTTGAAAGTAAAAATTTAAATGTTGCCGTTTCTGGAATGAAGTAGTTCAGTGCTATCAAAACGGGATGTTTTCATCCAAATATATATTTTTGTTACAGATTTTGATATTTTTATGAATACATATATAAAATTGTTATTATAATTTTTAATTTGTTGTTACGTTTTCAATTTATTCAATGAAAATATATTTATAAGATTTTGTGCTGGCTTTGGTTTCACAATCATTTCCAATTAACTAAAAAAAAATTCCTTAACTTAAATTTGGCAAATTTAAAACATGAATGTTTTAGTTTTTGAGATATTCATAAATTTAAGGTGCCATTTTTAAGATTACACTAAGAATAGTACATATTCATTTTAATTTTGTTGAGTTTTAAAATTTGTAATACGATAAAAGATCGCCAAAATTTGTCAGATTTGAGTAAGGAAAATCTTAGTTAAGGAATGATTGTGATCCTTCAGAAGAACTAAGTAAATAGAATTGTAGCTGAAAAACATGTACTTGGGGGAAAAAAAGAAAATAAATAGCCAAATTCATTTTCATGAACAAGACGGTTCAATAATTGTGAATACTCATTATTGGGAGTGAAACGATATCCCTACGGTCTTACGATACTATATGTATCGAGAGTTTTGATACGAAAAAAAAAGCAGTTTTGAAACTTCACGATATGGTTTACTTGGCAACGAATTTTAACGAATAGACATGTGACTGTGAAATCATTTATTTTTAGGTGGGTCCAATTTTCGTGGTTTAAAGAAAATAAGATTTTCGTGGATGAATTCGTGATTTGTGGTTGCTATGCAAGATAACTTATATATTATTCCGATGACATGTAATTTCGTGGGTCGTGGTGTGAACTAAAACCACAAAAATTAGGACATTGCAAAAATTAATGATTTCACAGTATTAACTACTTATTAGAACGAAACGAGGGGTTTTGTTCAACAAGCTAAATGCATCAAGAAGGAGTTGAAGATATGATACATATTTGTATCGTGGTGAAATCCTACTTGGACCACTCAACCTCCATTTTAGATTTTGTCTTGTTCGCGATGGGAGGGGTTCTCGGATCCCTGACAAGACAAAATAATAATAATATAATAAAACAAAATTGGGCTGATAAATTTCACCAGTACTATTTAGTTACAGCGATCATTTAAGTGTTTTAACGGAACTCTGGGGCTAAGTGATCTAAAGATCACAGTGTCTCGCCACCTAGGTTCGGATCCCAATCGGTCTATCTTGGTCTGAAAGTTATTTCAGTCAGAAACTCCGGTTTTCTCCGCCTGCCAGAACTGTCTTCCTTTGATACAACTAAACAAATCTTGAATCTGGCATGAATCCCCATGACTCAACTAATGCCCTTGTGTTTACGAGAGTGGAGATCGTGGGTCCGAACCCCTGTCGGCCATACATATGACTAAAATTTGAAATAGTGCTTCCTTCACAAGCTTTTTTTTCATAAGAGTATCAATTGGTTCACCTGGTATCTGTATAATGTGACTGTGGAGTAGTATACTTTTCTGCCATAGTGTACTGGGCTAACACCATGGTGTCTCCCCTAATGTGTGCAAGTATAAGGCGTGGAGTAGTATACTTTTCTGCCATAGTGTACTGGGCTAACACCATGGTGTCTCCCCTAATGTGTGCAAGTATAAGGCGTGGAGTAGTATACTTTTCTGCCATAGTGTACTGGGCTAACACCATGGGTCTCCCCTAATGTGTGCAAGTATAAGGCGTGGAGTAGTATACTTTTCTGCCATAGTGTACTGGGCTAACACCATGGTGTCTCCCCTAATGTTCATAAGTATAAGGCAGACAATTAAACACATTCTTGCATACAGATTAATATTTCTCTTGATCTCGTGAATGACAAAAATTGCTTATTCGACGTTAAACAACATAACCATCTCTCGTACAGTATTTAGCGTTATAGTACACGGCATGACTCTACAAGGGCCTATTTCTTACTCACGTTGTTGTCGCCAAGTATGGAATTAAAACTTCCAAATATTAAATACTACGCCTTGAAGGTAAGTGTTCGAATACTGAAACTGCCGCTACGGTATCGCGCACTTGGCGTTTCAGTCGACCTTGCCGGTTTTCAATTCTACTTATGTTTATGTTTGTGTTGGTGCCTTCAATATTTTGTTTTACAAATATGGGTGTATACTATTGCGTTTTACAGTTAAACTTAAATAGTCCAGTTTGTGCTTCTGATTTGCTTTGTACTGCTGGTCACTTATGGCCAGCTAGTGCACTATGCTTGTTATGTCGACATGTTCTGGGGCCGCTCCAACTTCAAATCTAGGAAAAACGGCAAGTGTCCGACTGCAATACAACAAGTCGTGGTTAAGTCAACCAATCAAAATCATTACATCGATTCAGCCAATCAAAATCATTACATCAGTTCAGCCAATCAAATTCATTACACATGCTCCGGTTTGGAGGTATACAACAAGACGTGGTTAAGCTAACTAATCAAAATCATTACATCAATTCCGCCAACCAATCAAAATCATTACATGCATTAGATTTACCACACTATGTTCCAGTTGTACGGTTCAGGCACCACGTTTTGAAACGGGACACAGGTGGAGTGTCCGGCGATACCTGAAGCTAAAGACGTCAATCGGCTAATTGTGCAAAATTTTATATAATGAGTTGAATAAAATCGTAGGACTTATCTGGAGATTTAATATTTAATTAACATCGAGTTATCACAGGTTTTTAATATAGAGAGCTGTATATATAACGTTTTGGGGAGGACTGGGTGTGTACCCTCCAATAAAATTCCAAATTATACATAAACGATGGAATCAGAAAGTTCGAACATTTCTGTGAAAATATATAGAAATTCAAAAATGCCTTTTTCAAGAATTGTCGAACGACCTTCAAGGTAAATAGGCCCTATGTTCCGCAAACTGGTGATGGTTTTCGCTATTTTCTGCTCTGTTTAACATACATTGACACACTATATATCCACGACCAAGATGTTTACAGGTAAAGGGAAATAACTCTTATAAATAATTTATTAACTATTTTGTTTTACCGACAGTTTTCAGTAGTTTTGAATATCCCAAACACAAATTTGGGGTTAAATATGAAATTATCAATATAATTAAAGAAATTATCTCACAAATTAAATGAATTTAATGATAATTTTCAAAATAAGCTATCAGTACAATTTCAAATTACAATGTTAACAAGTGCCCGGCTAGCTCAGTCGGTAGAGCACGAGACTCTTAATCTCGGGGTCGTGGGTTCGAGCCCCACGTTGGGCGAATATTTTTTTTTCTTTTTTATCATTCAAGATTTAATATTATCAATTCAATGTTCTTTCCCCTTTCATTTCTTTTAACATTTAGTAAAATTTATGAGACATACTAATACCAAAAAGGTGTGGAATGACAATACATGTTATATAATAAGATATATCATATATCAACTGTCATATCTATCCATATTGCTTTTTGAAAAACATGTAACAAAGTAATTATACCGGGGGTATATATCGAGTTTTCAGTTACAATCATCCATCCTAAACTAATATTAGAATATAGGAAAAGCAACATTGACCTGTCCGCTTGATTGTACATTGGGATTATCCACCCAGTACATGGGTAGAGTAAATATTCGCAGTTAATACACGACAACGCACCTTCCTATTTTAAAGACGAAATGAACAGTTGTGTTTCCTGTACACACATATATTGATATTTTCTTAAAATTAAAGGTCAAGCAGACAGGCCAATGCTGTTTCCCTACACACTGCCATCCATAAATATCATTTGCCCTAGATTGAATAACTCAAGCACGAATATAGGTTAAAGATAAAATAATCAACCAAAAACTAACAAAGTTACTGAAATACATAATAAATTTATTAAATAACCGTCTATAGATAGTGTCCGGCTGCAATACAACTAGTCGTAGTTTAGCCAACTAATAAACATCATTATATCAATTCAGCCAACTAATCAAAATCATTACATCCATTCAACCAATCAAAATCATTACATCAATTCAACCAATCAAAATCATTACATCAAACCAACCAATCAAAATCATTACATCAAACCAACCAATCAAAATCATTACAGATGGCCCGGCTGGAAGGTATACAATAAGTCGTGGTTTAGCCAACCAATCAAAATCATTACATCAATTCAGTCAACCAATCAAAATCATTACATGTACCCAATAGAAATCATTAGATTCCTAACAAAGTCAAATAGAGCAAGGAACTCTCGGGGTCGTGAGTTCGAACCCCAGGTTAAGCGATATTTTTTTTATCTATATTTTTTTCTATTTATTCGGAAATAATACCAATTCCATTTTCTTTCTCATTTTATTTCTTTCAACACACAGATAAAAAAAGCCAAAAACTGTATGATGAAGCCACTTATTTTAGTTTTCAAAAGGCTATCGTCGTATCTAGCCAAATAATTAAAGTTGATATAAATTTGCTGAATTTAAAAACTGTTGGATGAAACGAAGTTTTATCCTGCAACTAACGTGTACACTGACATCATAAAGCCTACCGAATAAACCTCATCTTTATTCGGTCACTGACCAAATAAAGCCACGCGCTAACTGTGACGTCACAGTTACGGCACTACTTTTTCCATTCAACATTTGACGTAACTTTTGACCCAAAAGAACCCCATTCTCAATGTAAACAAAACACAACTTTATAATAAACATGATCAATAAATTCATAAATTTTAATATTTTATTTTAAAAAAAGATTGATTTTTTTTTAAAATACACGTAGTTATATAAATATAATTTAAAAATAAAAATGAAAAATTATAAGTTGTTACTTTATTCCGCCGGACTTTTAGAATACTGCAGAAATACAGAAAAACGTCTGCAACATTTCATCAAAGAATATTTATTTTAATATTATTATTTTAAGAATTTAAGATTTTGTTACATATATTAAATATGAAAATAATATCGTATTGTAGTTATTTATTTAAATAATTGAAAACTACATGTGCTTGAACGTCGGACTGAGCGAAAATGACGAGTACGGGTGTGATGGGGTAGCGTGACGTCACGTATTTTACATTTGTATCCTTGCGCTTGGAGTGTAAACAAGTCAAACAGATGGATAACACGCAGTTACAATTATAATTTTAGGACGTATCTGTTGCAGGATAAAGTAAATACATGGTCATTGACGGTGAATAAAGGTCGTATTTGGCTCGGGGGCGAAAACGTGTAGAAAGCTCGGCAGAGCCTCGCTTTCTACACGTTTTCTCACCCTCACCAAATACGACCTTTATTCACCGTCAATGACCATGTATTTACTATATATTTTGAGTAGAGAAGATTATCATGAATCAGTTATACTTTTTCAAAAAAAAGTTTCTGAAAGCACATGACATATTACAGAACATTTACAATACAAAAGATCGCGGAATAAGTATATTACTCTTATATTAACCAGTCTCCTCAACAATTCTATTATTATCACCAAGTTTGCATGTCACAGGAAGAAAACATGTACGCTTTAATAAATAAATAAATAAATAAATAAATAAATAAATAAAATAAATAAATAAATAAATAGATAAATAAATAAATAAATAAATAAATAAATAAATAAATAAATAAATATGTAGGAGATAAAATTAAAAAAAAAATGAATGAAAAATGTAAAAATACAGTAACTCAGTTACATGTGTGGAGTTAAAAAGACACATGTTAAAATTCAAAATGCATGATTTTAATAAGAAAATCTGTTTGTAAAAATGTTATTTAGTACTTTATAATTCATTGGAACTGATCTTTACACCAAAAACATTCTCAGATTCAAGTTTTATGATCATTCCTTCACCAAGATTTTCCTAAACTTAAATCGGCTTTCAACTTTTGGCAATATTTTATCATACTACAGATAAAAGTTTCAACACAATTAAAATATAGATGTAATAGGCTTAGATTGATCTCCAAAATGACAACCATATAAATCTTAAAAAAGTAACGAAATTATCCTAATTACAAATTTACCAGATTCAACTAAAGAAAATATGAGTAAAGAGATAATTCTGAAACTGGCACCAGGAAAAGAATCTTAATACGCAACTGTTTGATTTTCAAGCTCCGTATTTTTCAGAAAAACATTAACAAATACATACACAAATTTAATTTCATCATTGTGGGCAAATACAAATAAAACTTCAAAATCTGTGATTACAAAACACAGTTAAATCCAGTACCATATTGACGAAATAAATAAAGTCTGGAAACTAGAACGATTTACGAATCAAACTTAAAACAATAAAACAATTCTGATTATCCAACTTATGTCATGTCATATCTAAAAAAAACTGAATGAAATATTTAAAAATATATAAATTATAATAAAAATGTTGTCAAATAATAAAATTTTGAATATTTCATTCAGATAATTAAAATAATGATGATAATAATTTAACACTGGCATTAACAGTATCTTGCGTTATTAAAACATCCATTTAACTCAAATTCTATAATAGGTATTAAATTAGTATTTATCAAAAATCCACACTCTGTCAGTAATCGACGAGCATGAAAATAATAAATTTCCCACTATGTAAAACACTCTGGAAATGGTTCAAAGAAACTTGATAGTTTGGAAGCGAAATCTTTAACTTTAGAAACAACTTCACAAACGGTACTGTACTCGAACGTATCAACTTGGCGCCATTGTCAGTATTTTCACAATCTTGGTTGCAATTGCTACTGGGACTGGTCTCTCCGAGAAACATCCGTTTCAATCTTCAGGTATATTCCGTAAATGCTGTTTTATCATATTAATCCATATTACTTACAACATACGTAATACTAGTAGTCAATCATTAGAAACCTGGTACAATCCTCTCTCTATGTGTGTCTCAAAACGAAGTTTTTTTACACTTGTCAATGGCTTCCTTTGTAATTCCAAAATCTAGACGTATTCAACTATCAATATATCAATCTATAAACCTTTAAATATATTTTCCTGGCTTCTATTTGACATTTGTTTTGGTCTCTCTCTGTACAATAAAAATCACTTGCACGATGTACATTTCTGTCATATCCACATTGAATAACAACTGCTTTTGTCTCTTTTACAGTTTGTGTCTCCCCGTCTTTTTCTTTCATTAAGCGACTTCGAGGCGTATGTAACTACAGTCCAAGACACAATGACAAAATATCTCATATGGTAATTATTATGAAGAGAGTTCAGACAATGGACAACATTACTGATTGATGCCATTTGCTAAATTTGAATTTTTAGAAAATAAATTATTTAGGAATAATCCTATGACACTGTTGATAAATGGTCTTCTGTCACCATATAAACTGTAAATGAGTTTATGTGAGGTCAATTTGAGATGATGATACGGGTAATCCGTTAGTCAAACTGACAAACATCTGACAATTGTTATTTTTACCAGAACTAAACTTTTGATTTATTGGAGTCATATGTTTTAGTGTGGTTTAATTTGATCTAATATTTATTTATCTTATAGAAAATACTTTGGTTTATGTTTTTCTAATGTTGAAATGTTGAGAACTTGCTTGGCCGAACTCTTTGCCGTAAGGGTGGTAGGTTACTTTTTCATATCGATACACTTGTACGGACAAGCGGAATTGGCAACGTCTGAATGTAACTAACCTCCAAGGCAGATAGTTCGGCTTAGGCTGAATTTCCTTTCCCACAAGCATAATAAACTCTCTCTCTCTCTCTTAAACCCCCACCCTCTCTCTCATGTAAAAAAAATATATAATTCGCATCATAAAATGACATTTAAAAGGATTTTAAATGCGTCAAATTTTGATATGAGTTTCATACACATGGTTTCAAAATCTATAAATTATGATCACAAAGATACTAGTACAAGTTTTTCATTTCACATTGTTTTTATATTTGACACGGTTTGATTAGTTTCACACGTAACATTATTTTCAAGTCACCGATTTTTTTGCCAAGAATCTGACCGGGAAAGATCACGTGAGATGTCAATGTATGTAAGGATTTCAGTCTGTCAAAATAGCATGGTGTAGAATTGCAATAGGATCTAACACTGATGATTTTAACTGAAATCTGAACTTTAAAAATATCAAATATCAAACAAGATTCAAAACAATAAATCAGCCCAAACCAGCCGCATAAGAAAACTAAAACTGTAAACGAGTGTCTAACAACAATTGAACACGTGCTTGTTGACAATTCTGGCACTAATAACCTAATATCTATGTTATCGAATGATACTGGCCACCCAGATTTATGGATGACACGGAAATATACAGGAGAAATGATGGTATAATGGAAAATCTGGACTGGCTCTAGACTTATCTTATCTTGATCCGTGTGTCCCAATCGCTTTTAGTTGTCAGCGTCCTCAGTAGCGGTTAAAGGTGATCTATTCTTTTTCTAACTAGATCTATAGAGACGTTTTAGCGTAGACACGGAACCTCAGTTTTGAGTCAAACCCGAAAGATTAATTGAGACTTGGATTTGGGACGCTGGAATTTGACTTACTATACTAAATCGTAACAAGTATAACTTTGTTTGATAATGAATACCTCCATGCCATCGCCGGGTATAATTCAATTACAATCATATCGCCACTGGTTAATGACTGCGTGGCATACTGTATATATACTCGTGTTTCTGTCCAGAATCTAAGTCCAGAGGCCAGGTCCCGTTTTCTCAATCATTCCTTCCCAAACTTTCCTTAACTGAAATTCAGCAAATTTTTGTAATCCCTTTCAAACTAAAAACAAACTTTTTGGACAGAACTAAATATATTTTATAAAGCATGTTGTGATCTTCAAAATCACCGGATAGATCTATCGTCAAAATTAACAAAATTATAAATTTATTACGATTTCAAATTGTCTAGATTTAAGTTATGGAAATCTTAGTTTAGGAATGATTGTGGAACCGTGACCAGTACAGGTTTTCCATTACACCAAAAGCAATAAGGGGTAGATAATCTGAGTTCTCAGTGTTGTAAGATTCCGTGTTATCATTGGGTATTTGACACGTGTGATGGGATCAATTTCAGTGTAATTACTCATGAATGCGTTATCTTAATTCAGTAACCAATAGGGATATTTGATACATAAATTAACCAATAGGGTAATTTGATACAATTTAAAATAGTCACGTACCGGCTTCATTTCGTCGATGGAATAATAATGATAAATAATTGTCTCTAATTCGTTACTTTTAAATACATCATGCCAGAAATTTGATGACATCGTAAATTTATAAATCAAGCAAATGTCAAAAACAAACTATGCCCGAGTTTGTATGGCTTACTTCATTTTGCCATCCCGAAGACGTCTAGTCACTATAATGTACGGAGTCTCGGTTACCAAGTTGTCTAAAGCGCATGCTTACAGATAGCGCATAGTGTGCGACGGTCAGTGGTGTTTCTCCAGATACGTTTTTTAAAAATTCAATTCCTTATCAGGCCTGTGTCTTACGACACATAGGCTCAAAATAAACATTACAAATACTAGTGTCAAGATGTTGAGGATACATTAAAGAAAGAAATTAAGCATTTGTATTTCATAAGCTTAACAATTAGAGAATATAAGTGATTTTCTAAGTCATTTATAAACAAGAAAAGTAAAGGGGACAAAGCATCACCTTGCATTAAACCCACATTTAAAGGAAAAGACTGTGATGCATAACCATTATACCGTAAATATGATTTAATGTTACTATATGAAGGATTGAATCAGTGACAGTAATTTTCCATTTAATCCTACATTACATAACTTGTACCATAAATAATTATATTGGACACTGCCAAACGCCTTTTTGTAGTCTATAAAGGCACAATAAAGACGCCTTTTACATACAAGTGATTTCGTAATTATACAATTTAAAGCAAAAATTGCATCCCATGTACCAAAACCTGGTCTAAAACCAAACTGGGCATCAGATATAACATTGTCTGGCTTATTGAGAGTCAATACCCTGGTATTCAACAGCGAAGTGAACATCTTACACAGATGACTTAACAAAGTTATACCACGGTAATTGTTTTTATACATTAGACTAGTTTTTCTACGAAATACAAGTTTTATCAAACACGCATGATACAGAATCTTGTATCACCACACTGTGGTACAACATTGGCGGTAAAGTGCACGTGCTCGTTCTCATTGTGACGTCATTAGGGAGAATGTAGAACAAATGTCATAACATAGTTCAGTGGTTTTCTGTGGTAAAATGTAATTTTTCACATTAAGTATTGTTTTTTTTATTATTTTAAATAACATAATTGGAAATGTTAGATAAAAATATTATACACAGTGTGTAGGTACAACCCTTCGTATCAGGTCTCGTCCTTTTTTCGTAGCTGTATCACTACTCGTCGCGCAAGCGCGACGACTCGTAGTGATACGGCTACGAAAAAAGGACTCGACCTGATACTGAGGGTTGTACCTACACACTGTATGTATCGTTAACATCAGCCTTCTCGTGTAATGGGACGATAATACCATTTGCCCACGATTGGGGAAAATAACCAGTGTTCAAAATTCATTTAAAAGGTCTTATTAGAAGTGGAGAAAAAATATCACAAAATTATAAAATACACTCTGGTTTCCTCCACCATTCCAGAAATATTCCATCGGACCTGACTAGGGGTTAAACAACATCATTCCATTCCAAATCCGAGCGTAAATCGACAGAAAGAAGCCAGTGTTTGCAAAAGGAAGGTTTTACTACGGGAAGTTGAAGTATATTTTAAATACGATTCACTGATAAAATATACTTTCAACTCAAATAGGTACTCGCTATATAATACCATAAGCTACTGTGTCCATTATAGTTTCAATGCATTAACTTAGAAAAAAACTTAAATAAAGGAAACCAATCATCAAAAAAGACATTGTTTAATCAAACTTGACAATAACATATTAACCATGTTTAACCGTTAATGTAAGGTAAAATTAAAACACCCAATATTAGCGATATTTCACCGGATAAAACCGGTCAATTTTTTTGCGTTATAATCAGATCCATAAATCGCTTAATAAAACAGATTTATGACCACCCATATGATGGTCATCAGGCCACAGACAAAGAAGTAACATTTTGACATTTTTAGCTTAACATCACAAAGAGAGTTCAAATTCAAATGGTCAGGACGACCTGGAGTGGACCTTCTGACATATGTTTTTAAAAAGTTCTAAGACGTCTGGCAAACATGAGTCGCATTAAACCGGATACTTACCTCTAATAAATAAAAGTTTTACTTTGAACAAAATCAAATAGAAGAAGTCAAGAAGAGTATTGAATTAAATATTCAAGTGTTTTGTAATTAAATTGGGATAAATTTAAACAAGTAAAAGGCATCGTTTTACAACAAACACAGAAAATAATAATCTTCTTATTTCACAAATACTTGTTTACACAGCAAGAAGCCTTAGAGTATATATATCGTAACTCAATATTTTAATAAATGTCAGGTCAGGTCGCCCCTTTTTGACCAAGTTCGATGTGTGACTGTAAATTTAAATTATGTTTTCGTTTCAAATATCCCCGAGCAATAGATTTCAATAACTCCAGGTGGCGCAATTGACCCGGAGTCACATAAGGGGGGATAACTTTGATATATAACGACAGGTCAGCTGATGTATGGCGAACTTTAGCGCCCTTTTTGTCTTATCAAAACGTCTCATATGTTTACTTTTAATCAATGGTAAGAGAAAGCGAACATTCCTTTTGTTTGAAGGGGCTTGGTTTAGGATATCTTGATACAGATCTTTCACCTTTGGTTTTCAATTTTTAACCTTTCTATAAAACATACATGTATCTTATATCACTTGTTTAAATAGGGCATTATCTATCTAAACTTACGAATATTTGCTTTGATTAATTGTAAATAATCATCTACCAAGAAAGTCTTTGCTCCTCAACAGAGAAAGCAAAACAACGTTAATGTAACAAAAACACCTTATTTTAAAAACCCCGGGCTTATTTGCAGAGAATACAGATTTGCATAACACGGAGTCAAATCCTCGTTCACCACTAGTTTTCGAAATATTTTCCATATTCTGAAAAAAATATCAGTCTCAAATCGATATTTGATATAAGCCTTTATTTTTACCATTTAACTGGTTGATTATTAGAGAGGAGCAATAAACTACGGAACTTCGTCGGAAATCCAAGGCTGATATTCACTTCTCCAACGATGACTATACGCGATACCTCTTCAAGTTTACCGGAACTTTTCACTTCGGGCCAATGTGTCACAATTAAGCCAAATAACTGGGCCAATATGAATATACCTGATTAAAAATATAAAAATGTTGGCGTTACTCTATGAATTTGCGACGTAAACCATTGGCATTAAAATTTCGAAATAAACATAATGGAAAGGGTTACTGACCCTTCTCAAGAGAGAACGTCTACGCGTACCGTTTCTAAATACGTTTGGTGCGTATTGATATATGAAAATAGTACCACAATATCAACTTCAGAATTTTCCGATGGCAAAAATTAATTTAGTTTTGGCGATAATTTCATTACGCCCTTGATTACCGTCCATTTTGTGATTTCCATAATGATTGTACAATGTATATATTTAAACATGTTTTTATGTCGTTTCCATCGTTATAAAGATGTGTTCCTGTCACTCTAAATTTTGATTACACACGAGCTAAAAAGGAGGCACTTACACTTCCGGAGCACCCGTTCTCGCTTCCTTGGTAGAAGTTCACGTGTTTAACCCATTTGTCAGTTTTAAACTTTTTACTTTGCGTCTGGATTGTGATTCGGACATGGATAAGCATGTTTGTTTTTGATTAATTAAGTAATAGATCAATTTAGCAAATTACTTAGTTTTTGCAGTGTTGGAGAAAAGACTTTTTTTTAAAATTAAAAATAGCTACGCAACAAGCGAACCTAAAGTAACTGTAGCGTCGACAAACATGTCTAGAAAAGAAAAAAAAATAAAACCAAAAGAAAATATGTTAAAATTTCGCAAGGGACATTTTGCCACCAACTGGCTCCAATACGATATTTAATAAGCACCATAGTCTTCAAAAGGTATAAAAATTTGTTTTCCCATGGAAATAAAATGACACAGGTCTCATAGTTGACATACAATTATGAAGTAACATAGGTTTCATAGGTATTGATTTTCTGACAATAAAATGCACGTTTAACTAATAATCATTTCTGTGTGATGAACAAAATCATTACTGTAAATGGGAGTTACAATATATGTAACCACTTGTAATTCGCTTACACTACAGACTTGTCGAAAGTGCAACTCTGAGCTTACGAAACGAAATCGAAGCTCTGTTGACCAGTGGCCGAGATATGGACAACTAGCGTGACAGAAAAACCGAGAGATCGAAATAACAGATGGCGAAAAATAGCTAACAAGGGGCAGAGATAAGCAGACGACTTAGCACTAATTTATCAGCTTAATGTTAAACTTTCGACGGGCCTGTACAGTACCTTTAGTATCAAGTTAATTACACGCTATGCACTTTATACTTGTCATTTGTTCCAATTTTAACGTTCTAGCGTGAGTAATAATTTGTAGAGTATTATATAGTCCCAGTCTCAAATTAACATTCTTTATTATGAAACGAAAACAAATCGTAAAAAAAATTGGCAATTTGCAAATTAAAACTCAACATCCAAACGTGACAAAATGGGGTCTGTAATCATATAAAATAATCACCATTCTCCTTATAAAAATATTTCTGCAGCTTGAGCGGATTAATTCTTTCACTTTATAAAGAAGTTCCGCTTTGACATCTAGTCCAAATGTAAAATGTGATAATTACTAGGTTATTAGGGTGTTAAATCCCCTATTGCCCTTGTATTAGTGTCTCGCATTAACAGATCAAAGAATTATACAAATAACAAGTTGTGATACTCTTTCAAAATATGCTTTGCAAATCTTTCTCTTTATTTATTCATCTGACCTACAGCTGTCTGTCATGTCGTGATCTTTGACCTTTATGATAAAGACACGCGCTGCAAAAGGTCGAAGGTCAAAATGGACATATTGTAATCAAACCAAATGACGACGGAAATAATGATGAGAACGTCTTAGTCGGCTAATCATGATCGGACAATAGAACTGTGTGAGGCATTTCGACTTGAAACGTATAAAGTTACATTCCAAGTATCTGAAACATTTAAAAATACATCCGGGTTCTTTTAGCCGGAAATGTTTTTAATAAAGACCACAATGCATCATAAAGCAGACACGTGCCAGTTGGTTTTTTGGTCATGATGTCATGATAACTTTGAAAAATGACAGTAAAATATTGAAAAGAAAACGTATGAAGTCGTGCAAAACTTTCTGCCATCACAAATTAGTGTTCTTTCTATATTTATAAAACAGAAAGTGACATGTCATTCGTTCAACCATGAAGCAGTTTGATAGTTGACGGTGTAATCGAAAGTTCGTGTGTGTTTAATTACTTGACAGACATATCAATTATTTATACTGACGTTAATACAAGCCAGCCAAATTATCATTTGAACATCGACCATAAATCAAAATGAAAATGTTTCTGAATTGACGCTTGCATCCTAATGTCGGCGGAATCATAGGCAGTCTCAACTACAAAAATTGTGAAAGAATATGACCAATGGCGCAAACGGGTTATCAAAATGGTGTCCCGTGATTAGTGTGGTTGAAAGCTTTCGTCGATTATAGCTCGGCGTCCACATTGGTCTGAAAATACAATCATTTACCGTTGAAACCACGAGATGTCGCTTAATAATTACAAACATTGTATATTAAAACTAGAATCACAAAAATACCCCCCCCCCCCGCTCCCAAAAATCCATCGGATCAAATTTTTAAATAGGAGGTGCACATCTACATTATATCACACAGATTGTGTGAAAGTTTCATGAAAATCCATTGAAGGGTTTAGAAGGATTTGCGGATAAGAGATAGGTACCCTAAGGTGTAACGGAAGGACGGAAGGACGGACACACGGAGGGACACCCCTATCACTATGTAACCACCCCCACTTTTTAAGCGGGGGTATAATAATATTGTGTTATGTATCAAGTGGTATACATTGTTATTTTGAAGCATAGTCATGATGATGAACAAAACAATATTTAAATGCAGTTGTTTTGTTCGATAGTAAGTTCGTCTAAAGAACGGCAAATGAACCGCGTTTTTCACTGTAGATGTATACATACATATATATAATATGTTACCCATAAATACAAAATATATAATCTCGAAAAGAATAACTTCTACGTGTAAGTCACCTTTAAAAAAGCAAAATTTTACCCCTGTATTACTAAGTATATTATGTACCTTTATGTTACAGAATGATTTCTGAATAATTTACTTAAATATGTACCTTTATGTTACAGAATGATTTCTGAATAATTTACTTAAATTTTAAATATTTGTCTTGTACGTGCATATTTCAGTATTATATGAAAACTGACCATATCACAAAAAAGGATTATAGATATGGCAAACCACATGATGAATAAGGAGGTAAACGCATTTAATACTGGAAACATTTTTCAGATCAACTTGGAGTTGGTCGACTAATAGTCATAGTCATGGCAGCCATTAACACTGTTAATGAGACAGTTCATTAACAAATAGAACATAATGTTGGTCGGAATTGAAGAGAAATATCGATAATTTTAAAACGGATTCATTATTATGCAAAATTTAATTTTAATTCTAAGGGTCTTTTAAAAATCATAAGAAAATCAAAGCTAATTTGCTCCATTTGTTACTATTTAAAATGGCACATACTTTTAGAATGTATGTTTGAAGTACACGTTAGAATCCCATTAGTGGCAGATCATAGTGTGATAAAAATTATCAGTTCTTTTGCCGAAGGTCGGTATTTTTCCCCTGGCACTCCGGTTTTCCACCATCCATGAATGACATGATATAATTGAAAGAATTTTGACTGAGGCGTAAAGCTTCATTACTACACTCCAATCTCATCTGTATCGTTTTACGATGCAAACGGTTACCTGCACAGGTGTGGATGATGCATTAATCATTTTGTCGATGTTGTAATACTATTTTCTTCAGGTAGATTGGTTGACAATTGACAAGGATGGTCTCTTAAAGTTAATAAAACTTAACAGGGAAAACGACAACTTCGTTCATTCATAAAATGTTACATGAATCCATCTAAATTTTACACAACACACCATTTCCTGTCAGCTGTTTAAAGAAATCCATCAGGGCGGAGTTATCAGTCCCGGGAAATCCAGAGAGACCTATTTGGTTTAATTTGTAACCTTTGTCAAACATGTTCTTTTCGCACATACTTGTCATTGTTTTTGCAGTAAGCGTGGGAAGGAAATCTTCAATCCTCTTTATTGTCGCGTATCTTTTACCTGCACCCAAATACGTAAAATGTTTGAAAGTAAGGTTAACAATTAGTTTAAACAATATTTATTCAATGAAAATCATTTCACAAAGATTGAAGATTACAAAATGGAAGTTGGGATTCTGAAACAAGAATTAAATTCTTATATTAATCAGTCTCCCACAACTGCATATACAATTAATAACATGTGGAACAAAAGTAATAAGGTTAACAATTGCTCCATGACAACGGATGAATTAATTAAAATTCTACCAAAAATGTTTTTTGCACTAAAATGGCAAAACTAAATAAAACTAAATATTTGATATAACATGGCTTATTTTTATTTATTTATTTGTTAAATTTTCGTAATTTTTGTTAGTCAGTGCTCTATTATATAATTACGCTTTTTTACTTCTAATCAACTTTTGGAACTCTATATGTCCAAAACTCCGTAAGCCTGATCAAGGACTCTTGGATGTCTAGTGGCCTAAAGCGCCGGTTTACGAGTCACAATGCCTCTTATTGCCTATGTTTAAGTTCCACTTGGACAGATCCTAGTGTGACATATAGTTTGTGAATTCCGGATGTTTTCGGGAATAACTCAAGATGCCTACGGAAATAAAACGCGATGCTACCGGGAATAACTCAAGATGCTTACGGAAATAAAACGCGATGCTACCGGGAATAACTCAAGATGCTTCCGGAAATAATCTATACTTCCAGACATCACGGTGTTATTTAAGACACTTCAGATTTCTGAACTTTTTTCCTACTTTAAACCCAAGACTGCATACATTTTATCATTACGTCAAATGTCGGTCAAAAGTTGACTTTTATAACCGGTGGTCGCAATATACAGTTTGGTTATTGCCCAGTCGTTTAAGAGCGCGTTTTGATCACTCGAACACGAATGGCCACGTGTTTAAAATGGTAGCTCCAACTTCAATAATCAAAAACTTTCGCACACTCTGGTCTGCCAAAGTGGGCTTTGATCTTAAGCAGCGAGAGCAGAGAGAAACACATCCTTACGCTTAAACTCGTCATGTAGATCACTCGGTCATCAAGGCCAATCACGGTATTTAAAATTGTATTTCTAATTTCAACCATCATTATAGATAAAAGTACTATGTTTGACAGTGTTACTTTATGGAAAAAGTGGTCTCCAATGTACTTTTACATCTTGAAAGTGTTCATGACCTCATGCATCCAATGATGCATTAATTATCCGTCTACGGAACAACCACTTTTTTGTGTACTGACATCACTTGTATATATTACGCATTGCACTTTTGGGTACTTGAAATACCACTTCAAGTAAATGTACAGCTACAGTACAGGCCTGTCGAAATTTTAACACTAAGTTAACGAATTAATAAAACTTATTTTGACTCCTCATTAGAAATTTCTACTCATCTGCCATCTAGCTAGGTGTTGGCAGTTTTTGCGCGGTCACTAGCTATCGTTATCTCGAACATTCGGCAGCCAAAATTCGACTACATTTCGTTAACTTAGTGTTAAACTTTCGCCAACAGGCCTGCACTGTATAACGGTCCTAAAAAAAGTGCGGAAATTTGTCACCAATGAATCATTACATATATTTGTAGCAAGAAATTCCATTTTTAATCAAAATCAATTTACGGAATCCCATTGGTGCCATAAAGCTAATTATGACCAGCCTGTGTAAGGGCTTAGTTACCATTAATCATAAAATAATGGCGGAAATATATTTTTAATTTGATTTAAAATACATATCAAAGAAACCTAGCTCTAAATCACAATAGTCATTTTAACGTTTAGGCGCGTTCTTTCGCACGCCCACTAATGACACGTGCAAGATTTGAGATCAATAGGGATCCGAATTCTTGAAATTGTTCAAAGAATGCGCATTTATTACACTCGAGGAAGCTATTTTGACATGGAGTGGTTTGATGTGTTTGTGAAACACGATTGATACGCTTGATGTTAATTTTTGTTTTATTTAAAGATTTAGGGAGGATCCGTGCGTGTTTGTGAAGTGTCATAGGAGGAATAAATAGCAATACAGGAAAACTTTTAAACTTGAGGATTTTTGTAAGAAACATTTGAAGTTTTATTTTATTGGCTTTTGTTTGATGAGATGTGAAATTCACATAAACATCTGGTCTGGTCATTTATTTCCGAATCATCTTGTCTTTGTAGTATAGGAAAACAACATTGACCTGTCCACTTGACCTTTAATTTTAAATATTTATAATGGACAAAGTGCATTTATATAAAGGGCACACACGTGATAATTTCGTCTTCATAAATGAGAACACTTATCATGTGCCTTGTATAAATATTTTATAACTAACTGCGAATCCTAACACTACCAAGAACCTGGGTGGATCCTGCTATATGGATATAATATCATATTCCTGATGAAAGGTCAAGCGGACAGGTCAATGTTGCTTATCTTTGTACTAGTGTTTAGACATCATTTCATCCATTGAGATATTTATTGTTGAACATTTATAACTGTCTAAGTTCTTAAATCACATTCATTGAATCTCCGATGTCGTATGACACTCTAATGGAATAAAAATTAAATTAAATTACCCGAATGAAAATTCAAATATGTTATTATTTAAATATTCAGATTTGAGTTGTTAGGCTACATATGTTGTGTTAGGTTTTGATGTTCTGACTCAAATATTTGATTCTTTAGTAACGAAACTTGCTATAGGGAACACCTTAAAATGAAGATCGCTTGTCCATAAAGACCATTGTGATAAGGTTAATTCACGTTATATTCGACCAAAAGAAATCTATATAAATTTTCGAATTTGAAACCAGAAAACATGTGGCCAACACAACCAGGAGCATCACACAGTGCACGTCATTGATAAAAACATCTATATAAGAGAATCAAAAACAAACCACGATACTGCCAACCAATGTCAGTCAAATTAAGCATGCAATGAAAGTAAAAACTGGCAAATAAGGTTAAAAAATAATGAGACCTTGGGTTCCGAACAAGTCAAGAAAAGAGAAATACATACTGGTCCTACTGATATACAATGTATATATATATATATCTATATATGGAGGTTTGTAACTTTTTAACAAATAGGTTATTTTTTCTGTCGAACTACACACATAGGGGCAAATGAAATTGCAACTCAATTGTTATTTTTAAAAAAGAAGAAGAAAGGGATAAACGTAATTGCATGCTCAACTCAATATATTTCAAAGATTGTATTCCCTTGAGCAGAAAATAATCCTGTACAATACGTAATTTCTCGACATTAAAGAAATATTACCTCATTAATACTAATTTATATATAACTTTTATTATAATTTATAAATGTGCACGTGTTTATTGATCCCCTAAATATATCAATTTACTTTTGAAAAATCCGAATTAGCCATTGAAACCGTTTTTCTATTTTGCATTCCTTTGATACCGCTCTGAATCTGAAGAACGTTTTTAGTAAGACGGACATAATAGCCTCTTTCACATGACTTCTCAAAATGATCTCTAACATATCAAGCTGGGCGGTCTGTTTCTTAAACGGAAATCACCCTAATATTATTTAATACTTCGATCGTTTATACGATGTGTAACAAGAAAAATATTTAGCTAATAGCCCATATCCGCATTATAATATCATACTAAAACCCATGCATTATAAATTGTATTTGAATAAATATTTTAGTTTTTTAAAGAAAATCGTTTATTCCGGCAATGAACAATGTAGCGATTGTGAAAAGCTGGAATGGTGTTTAGAGAATTATTTGACTTTATTGAGATAAACGACAACGGCTTAAACTATAGGCTCTGTATTACTTAAGTGATGATCACTTGGATTTACAAGTATCTGAATTCATGGGAACAAGTTATCATTAATGATATTTAAAATAAGTTTGAACAAATCTTTTTTTAATTTTAAGTACAGTATTGGCCTGTCGAAAGTTTAACATTAAGCTGATTTCACTGTCAATTTTGGTAATTAAGATTTCCTTTGCTTAAATTTACCTAATTTTGGCAATATTTTATGCCGACTCCAAATACAAATGTCGACATGGATAGAATCCATATGTTATAAGCTTGAACCGACCTGACACCCTAAATTCCCAAATATCTTGAAAAATAACGAACTTACTAAGATTTCAATTTTGTTGGATGAAAGTTAAGGGAAGTCTTATTGAAGGAATGGTTGTAAAACGGGTCGGGCTAGAGTTTCACAATTATTCCTTAACTATAATTATTTCTTTGCTTAAATGTGGCAGATTTTAAATCTGAATAACTTTCTTTGTTTTCAAATTTTTAAGCATTCTCGGTGTTATTTTTAATACCAGTCAAAATTTATTACAACGATATTATAATTTTGCCCAAACCCATTTTTATTGTAATAACATAAAATGGTGCCAAAAGTTACAAGGTTAACACTGGCGTTTATTTGTTTGTTTGTTTACTTACTTGTTTATGTAGATTTTTGTTTTGTATAAGAATAGCATTTTTAACAAGATTTACACAATAAAACTACAATTGCATACAATATAGGATTCCGGAACTTGTACACTAGTAAGCCAGTCTCCCGTCATATATTACATAGTCATTATAATATGTAAATCAACATAAAGCTATAAATACCAGATATCATTTTGACATCAAGTTGACTTCTTATTTCGACAAAACAGGAATATCAGAACAAAAAGCGCGTATAGTTAAACACAATGAGTATATTTTTTCGAAAAACCCTTTCATAAGCAAGGTTATAAAGTTCTTCGTATTGTCATGTGCCACTTTTGAATGTATTATTTCATAAAAATTCAAAAGTAACACACGACAGTATTAACGAACAGATTATTTTGTTGTCCTGCTTCTGAGTAGTTTAAAAATTTCGGGGTTTAACAAATATTCTTTTATCTCTGTGGAAGTTTTTTAAGAAAACACCGACAAGACTTTCTCGGTATTTTAAATCCTTCATTTACTCCGTGGGGCAGTCAAGATTAGAGGAAAATATTTAAATTTAATAATATACACACTGACAAACAATGATATACTTGTGAATAAGTTCCTTTATACCAGAATACCAAAACAGTGCCAAAATTGTCGGCGGTCAACACGATGGTTCAATTACTATCAGATCAAAGTCACGAGTTGACGCGTGCCGAGTACAATTTCTTTATTCTCGTCCCTGTAGGTGGATCACGCGTGATATTTGGAGAGATAAGTAGGTTTGAATCACGGACGTTACTTTTTTATGTTTTTGACGTGTTTGGTGAAAGTTCATAGATTAAATGTTTTATACTGATAACGTTTTAGTACTTAGATTATAACACTGCTCTCATTTCAGTTTTTATGAGTTTTCATGCCAATGATGGACATTAAAACGAAAATAAAATTAAAATTAAAAAACGTTACTAGAAAAATATAGAATACTGAGCTACAGATTAGAAAAATATAAATGCTGAGCCATAGATTTTTTATCCCCCCCCCCCCCCCAAAAAACCAGAAATAGATTTTAAATTACTTGCAAAACTGCAATGTAATGGTACATGTATATTCCTCGACATAATTTATAAACTTTATAAATTTTGAAAACGTATAAGAGACATGGATAGCTTAAATAAAATCTTAATTATTTGTTCATTTAAAGAAAAGTTGCAGCATTGTCTTCCGTGAAACATTTCCGCGAACTCCACCACAACTAACATGGCGTCTTATAACGACAAGATATAAACTTCTTGGTTTAACAAAAATGTCAATTTTTCAAATTACTATTGAAAGAATTGAAACAGCTATTTAGATACATTGTAGAATGATTAATATTCGTGGTTGAAATTTGCTGTTTTGTAACTTAAAAGATGTTCGTGGAATTGTGTTTTTAAAATAAAACCCATTAGATGAATGCAAGTAAATATTTCGTTGACATTAAATTTCTTGGTAATTGAATTAAACCACGAAAATACGAAAAGTAGACCATACCCTTTACCATCTCCGGTTTGATTGAAGATGTTCATCTAGGCTATTAAGACGAATTAATCGATATGACCCTTCGCCACAAGTGATTGGACGCCCCCACCACACTTGAATATCTGGAATTATAACGAGATTCAGAAATTGAGGCGTATAAAGCGTCAGCTGAGGCCGTCCTTATTCGAATTGCGGCCACTGTGACAGACCCTAATGACTAATAATGTTACAATATTTGTAATTTCGCTTGCTGAAGATCGACAATTTTCTTCGGTTTTTTTTTCGATTATCCAAAAACTACCCACCTCTAAAAAAGTGGAAAAACGGGGCTTGGCGTAAATGACAAAACTTAAACTTTTAGTACAATAAATAATACAACAGTAATAGTTAAAACCGTTTTATTGTTTGGGGAGTAAAAAATAGAATACTTAGTATTGTGTCAAGTGCAGATTTTTCTTTTTCTGCACATTATTATGGCATTTATTTCAAAACCTTTTTATGAAATGGAATTATCTTTTGCAGTTAAAACTAGGTTTGTTGTGTTATATAACACATAAGTAATATAAGGAGTAGTATGTCTGGTGGTAAAATACAAATCTTTCTGTTTCCACAATTTCTCTTTCTCTCTCTCTCTCTTTGATATTTTACTGTCGTATTCCGCGGCGATATCATAGTTTTTTCACTCTATAATCAATTAGGCATGCGATAAAAGCACTCCTAATTTACCAGTAAATGGTCAGAATACTTGCTAAATGGGAGTTAACAAATTAACAAATCAGCGAAAAATTTGAAAACTGAGACCTTCAAAAAGATGTTATTAATTGCCCTTCCCGCAGATCGATGATACTTCACTAAATAAACCCATTTTTTGCAGTCTATTTACCAATGTCGTCAAATCTATTCAGATCAATTGAATGAACACTAATTTATACCAATCAAGAATTAAAATAGAGATCACACTGAGTTAAACGAGACTATCAAATCCCAATTTTCTTCCGGTCACCTTTCAGATTCCTCTTGAAGAACAATCAACCTTTGTCGCCTCACACCCATGCTGCGTTAAAATTCACGACAACTGGAAAGCGGTCGTTTCAAGTTGCAATAAAGTGCAAATTTGTTTTCAACACAAAAGAGTTCCACTATCTCAAAACGTTTATTAAGACAAGATTTATTTTGAAAAGCTTGGTAATTACACCCAAATCAAGACCTGATACCAAACTTGAAAAGTGTAATTGTAACAGCGCGTGTACACAAAGGGTTTTACAAATAAATATGGCAACATTTGTTGACAAACGTGCTGTTTAATGTCCATATGTTTGAATATGAAGAGTTATTTTGAAGACAAATCAAAGATGGAATTTGGAAGGAATGCTAAAATCGCCGTTAATCGAATCATATTTCATATTGATGGTGGGTTTTGTTTGGGGCTGTCTGTCCATTATATTATTTCAAAATTTTGACACAATTTTTTCCCAAAAGACAACAAAACGATTTGCTAAAATAGTTTAGAGAAGAAACGCAACACAAATTTTGATACATTTTACACAGTGTGAATCTATACGACAAAACTTAAAGCAAGTTGCCAAATCATCACATGAGCTACCTTAATCATGTTCTCCGAAAGTGACATTGAGGATATAGGCGCCTTCTCATAAAGTTCTACTCCAGCTTAACCCAAAGTCCTATATGTTTCTATACTAAATGTATTGAAAAATACTTTTTGTTTGAGATAACCTAGTGATACACATTACCTACTCAGTTTAGTCAGCTGCTCTAATTAGTTGAATTCAAATAATCATACACTGTTGTGACGGTTTTTCTGAACAAGAGTATATTGCCAAAATGGCCCCAAAGCAGCATATGCTGCGATACTGTATCCCATTGGTATGTTTGATTGAAACGTTCCCTGGCTATATCTTTGTTTTAGGATAGAATAAATATTATCAAAAGTATTGTCTAAAGTTCTTGTATATCCACCCGTCTTATATATCTTAGATAGGGTGGACTTTGGTTGCAATGTCATCTAAAGTGCTTGTTTATTGATCACAGCGCCTCTCGACACCTAGGTTTGAAGTCAACTCGGGTATATCCTAGATGTGAGAGATGTAAGAAGATTGTCAGTGGACTTACCGGAGGTAGGTATCTCCGGACACGAGGTTATTATCCACCATCCCGGAACTGACCGCCTCGATACTAGTATTAGAATAGAGACCATATACTCTTTTTTTATTTATTATTTTTTTAGATGTCATTGTCAATGTTTATTCTCGCCAGTTTTCATTAAAAGCAGAGAGTTTTGCGGTAGCATTACAATAAGCAAATTAAACTTAAACTGAAACGCACATGATTAATTTATTTCAACTTAACCTACGTGTTGTTCAAATGCAAATTAAAGGGTTTGCTTTCGCATCGTATCCGAGCGGTTTCGTAAATACGCATTACACTACATGAGATTTGGCAGCGCTTACGTCGTAGAGCAGCATAAATGTTGCTGTCACTTGGTAATAGTCCACCTCGCTATATAATAGATGTGCGTCGAAAAAAGTTCACCCTGGAAATAAACGTGAAGGGAATCAATATGTTCTATTATGAAGTAGTTGTCATCAGGCATGCAATGAACTTCTTGACATATATATAAACATCACGAATGATATACTGAGGGGCACATTATGATATCGCAAGATACGTCATCATAACCTGGTGGTCTGGCGCAATAATGCAACCCAATAAGAAGTAGGTCAACCAAAGTTACACACGGTACAGGCCTGTCGAAATACGTCATCATAACCTGGTGGTCTGGCGCAATAATGCAACCCAATAAAAAGTAGTCCAACCAAAGTTACACACGGTATAGGCCTGTCGAAATACGTCATTATAACCTGGTGGTCTGGCGCAATAATGCAACCCAATAAAAAGTAGTCCAACCAAAGTTACACACGGTATAGGCCTGTCGAAATACGTCATCATAACCTGGTGGTCTGGTGCAATAATGCAACCCAATAAAAAGTAGTCCAACCAAAGTTACACACGGTAAAGGCCTGTCGAAATACGTCATCATAACCTGGTGGTCTGGCGCAATAATGCAACCCAATAAAAAGTAGTCCAACCAAAGTTACACACGGTATAGGCCTGTCGAAATACGTCATCATAACCTGGTGGTCTGGTGCAATAATGCAACCCAATAAGAAGTAGTCCAACCAAAGTTACATACGGTACAGGCCTGTCGAAATACTCATCATAACCTGGTGGTCTGGCGCAATAATGCAACCCAATAAAATAGTCCAACCAAAGTTACACACGGTATAGGCCTGTCGAAATACGTCATCATAACCGGGTGGTCTGGTGCAATAATGCAACCCAATAAAAAGTAGTCCAACCAAAGTTACACACGGTATAGGCCTGTCGAAATACGTCATCATAACCTGGTGGTCTGGTGCAATAATGCAACCCAATAAAAAGTAGTCCAACCAAAGTTACACACGGTACAGGCCTGTCGAAACTTTGACACTAAGCTGACAAATTGGTGCTGAATCGGCAGGTTTTCTCTTCGTAAGCTATATCTCGACAGAAGGTATTTATCTCTCCACGGCTTTTTAGCCACTGCCCATCTACAGCTCGATCTCTCGGCATTGGTTCATTGTCGTTAACCTAGTGTTAAACTTTCGACATGGCTGTATTGTACTTAATATAGGATTTAAGTACATGTATACTGGTAACTTATATATTGTATATCATCAGACTGTCTGATTTATCAATCGTGATTTCAATAAATAGTAACATATAAACAGAGACATTGTTTAAAATACGAAAGGAAGAAAAGGCGTAGTTTGGGGAGGATGGGGGTTATGCCAACATGGGGAAGGTTTAAATCCCAAAAACATTAAAAGATTTGTTGACAAATTACAGAAATACTATAACATTGAATTTCCTGATTTATGGACACTTTACAGGAAGTATGTTTTAAGTGTAATAAATCCATTTGGACATGAAAGCAGATAAGTGACCTTCTGGTTCGTGTCTGGTTCTGGAGAAAACAATCCCAGGGCGTTACTGTTAAAAACAGTTACACTGTACAGTTATATCAAAAGTTTAACGGTAAGTTAACGAAATATTGTCGAATTGGTTGTTATTCTCGGTCGTTCCCTCGTTAACTATATGTGACAGAAGCTATCTATTTACATACTTTTCGACAATTATAGCTATCCATGTCTCAGACGCTTGACAGCCAAGCTTCGACTTATTTTTAAATACTGTGTTAAACTTTCGACAGGTTTGTACTGTATTCTGAAGACATTGAAAGTTTTTTGATATTTTATATCAAATCAAGAGAAAGGGGTAATATATCGTGACAGTTATAAGTGCTCCAAGATAACAATCGAAATAAAGGTCACAGGGAAAGGTTAATAAAACGAATATACATCAATACTTTCAGGAAAAGCATGGTAATTTAACTTCAACAGAGCATTAAAACACTCGACCTCTTGCTCTGATAACCCGATTGTTTGTGGTCTATGTATATAATGGTGGGATCAAAAATTTAACTGGGAGGGTTATCTAAACGATCGTGAGTAAGATACATTTATAGTAAAATATCATTAAAATTGGGATCAAGTTTCACACAGGTGCTCCAGAGTGCTCGCATGAAAGCAAGGTCGGGTAGCTGGAACGCGTCCGAGGCACAAGTCGAGGTTATGGGTCAATCAATCAACCTATTACATTATATGTGTGTGTTGCGTTTTAATTCCGATATAACTTATCATATTAATTTGAAAAAAAAACACAATATACCCATTCATATAAATGATTGTAACATGCACGCTTTATTCGGTGATTTTAAACCATTGAATATGGTGGTTGGGTCATAACATGGTCTAGCAAGCACGTGTACAGTTTCAAGAGTGTTATAATCCACAAAGCTATCGGCCGTATACCTTCGAATATTTCTATCTTGTTGATCATATCTTTATGTCTAGGTTGATGTGATTTTCATTTTTCAATTCACTGATTAATTAAAATTACATCAATTTACTCATTTTTCTGATATATTTATCTTTTTAATCTTAAATTGTAATGCTCGTTTTGTATCGAAATACACGCAATGTCGTGCTAGTGCGAAAATTGTAATACTAGTATACTAAGGTAAGATGATTTGTGAAATTAAAAACAGCCTTAATTGAAAAAAGCCTGATTCTTGGAAATAGAGAATAGTTTACCAATCATATTTCATAAACAGTTCCAAGAGTATTACAAATCTAAAGCAATCGACCATACCTTCTGATGTTTCCCTTTATTGTTGATTATATGTTGGTTGATGTCATTTTGCATTTTTCATTTTAACGATGAATTAAAATTACACCAATTTATTCATTTTTCTGATAGATTTATTGACCTATAGTTTCTTTTTTAATGTTATGTAGAGGTGTTTGTTTTTGCATTGAAACACAACGTGCTAGTTAATTCTTATATAATGAAAGATGGATTATGAAATGTAAAACAGACTCGTTTTAAAATTTATATTTTTGTGTTTCAATAATAAAGACTGATTGAAAATTAGAAATAGTTTACCCATGATATCTCAATTATTTTCCGAAAATTGTTAACGGCTTTAACTGAATGTTTTTATATAAAATTAAAAATGATTCTATTATCTGCAAACGCATTGCATCCATTTTAAATGCCTATTTTACATCTTTATTACTTATACCAATTATAAATAAGTTTTGAGTTCAAATCGGGACAGTATTTTCCACAGATTCATATTTTAACAAAAAATAAACATTCTTTATAATACCTTTGAATGATACATGTGCACCCTGCATTTAAGATAACCATCTAGAAAAGATAAAAAGAAAATTTTAATTTTAAACTGCCATTAGAAATACAAAACCATATGCAAAATGTCCATCTTGTGGTCACTTCTACAATAAAGAGTGGTCGTAAACTTCAATAACGTCCGCTTAAATCAGATGAACAGATAACCTATCTACTGTATGGAAATTATTTTTATTTTAAAACAATTTTCAAAATGAAAACATCTTATCTACGGTCCTTTTGGTGTTTTCTTTCAAATCGTTTCATCTTCTGGCCACAAATGCTTTAGAAGTTATTGTGACTGATATAGATACGGACAACATATATACAGTACAGACCTGTCGAAAGTTTAACACTGAGCTAATAAAAAGGAGTCGACGTGTGGTCGACGTATGGGCAGCTAGTTACCAAAAACCTGTCGAGAGATAGATAACGACTACCGAAACTGAGCTATTGTTATACAGGTAACGAGGGACTGAGTTGAGTTTTCTAGCTGAACTAATACGCTAGCTAAGTGTTAAACTTTCGACATACCTGTAATGTAAGTCGTAGAAAAGAAAAAATCAAAAATTAATTGAAATCAGAAATTTTACTGATCATAAAATTCTAATAAAAACTGGATTGGAAACCGTAAATATTATTATTTTTCTTTATTTTATATTTCTATGAACTGAACACATGCATACCTGTTTTAAATGTAGTTGATTTATTTTGGAAGTTCTTTTGAAACAATTGTATATCAATATTTTAATGGACAGGGCACTAGTCGTAACTTATATTTTTTAATCAAGGTAGACTATTTGACCCTAAAAAAGACGCGTCTAAATCATCAAATTGGTTAACAAAATGGACATATATACATACATAAATGTAGAAAAAGCATTGAAAACAATAGATAAAAGGAAAAACTAGTTTTCCAAATTGAATTGATAGATATGAGAAATAACGGAATTGCCGTTCATGCACTTTTGAACTTCATATTGTTATTCACACTTGCATGAATAACGATCAGTGGTACCAAAATTGGTTTGTCATTTTTGTCTTGTCTTGTTTGGTTGTTTATTTTTGTTTTTAATTGTGTTCCTTCATGTTCTTGGATACGTTCTCTGTTTCCACCATTACGTTTTTATTTGCAATTAAATGGTTTTAACAACATATTTTCTTATATATCAAAATACATTGGAACATTTCATGTGACATGGCTCAATAAAGAATCCGCAAAGTACAAACAGATTTCAAGGATCCAATTGTCTGCCATTTCATCAGTACCTGGTGAAGTAATCAAAAACAAACATACTAATCCATGTCATATTCTTGACCTGAATATACATGTAAAACTCCATTCAAGCAATAAATAAAAATGTTAAAACATCTTCGATTTAGAATAGATTCTAGAAAATTGAAATGAAGGGATAAAATGTAATTAGCAAATAAATGCATAAGCAAAGCCACAAAGAGTAGTTACATAATACCATGTGACAACAGAGATACAAATATAAATATAAAAACAACAGACACAGAAAGTGCAAACACGCAGTGCAAAATTTCTGAATTTCTGAATTTGGAGAATGGACTACCAGAGAAGTGGTGTCCATTTGTGTGGCATTCCGGTTGAAATGAACCACTTGTCATTAAGGTCCTTAACCTTGGTATTAGATTATCAAAAAGTTTATTTAAGGTACAAAAGTGTTTCCATCCATATACCACTATATTGTTAATATTGAGGACTACATGTATTACAAATTTTAAAAAACATTATGTCAAGCCAAGTGATTCAGCAAAAAAAAAAAAAAAAAAAACCAGGCATATACTCATACAAAACAAGAAAAAGCCATGCTCGACCATAATCCCCGCGAAGTATCCGGCCTTGTATGTACAATCGAACTGTGGCAACGATCGATGTCCAATTGCGACCTGTAATATGGGGGACTAGCCTCTTCATGTATTATCTCTAAAAGAATAATTGTTTTAATTTCAGACAATTTAAAGACCAATTATACCATTACTATTACAATTTTACTTATGAGATACTAACTATTCTGATACTGTAAGTACAGCGGAACTTTGACCAACCTAAACATAAAAACCTAAAGCATAAGCATTAAATATCAATGGTCTTGGCGAAGGATTTACTACGATAGCATGTGCCAGGATTTTGTATAGCACTGGTGATCATTTAGTCAAATTTAATATAATTGATCATGTCTCACTTCTCAATGGTGAACACAACGTTACCAATACTTTAGTATATATAATTATTAATTTCTTTGATAACTGTAATAACGATAATTGTAAGCCACCTGTGATGACGCTGTGTTCAGATTTTCCTGAAGATATTGAAAATATCAATTACTTTAAATAGTCATAAATATTTGAAAAATACACAAAAATTATTGATTTGTTGCGATAAGTGTTATGCAGAAAATCGAGACCACATAAATATCAGAAATAAAAATACCAATTTGAAATATTTTTTTATCATCAAACTCATAAAAGTGGATTATTATTTAAATTATTTGAATTCATTGCCAATATTGAATACATCTAATAATGTTTACTAATATGACAGGTTAAATGGCTTTATGAGTTTATTGAGGAACTATTAGAGTCATATTATACTATAGTTCTATTAAATATGAACTGCGTGTAACCCCACTTATACCGATGTACACATGTAGTTTAATTTACACTAATTACCGGGGTCAGAGAAAACGCACGTTTTCAAAATTTATATTTCTAAAAAGAACAAACCTGGTGTCCATCCCTTATAATACCCAATCAAAGATTGCAATGGTTTTTAAAGCACGAGTTTATTAACATCGGTAGCCATTTTGTTGGTTTGGTGTTTAGTTATATACAGAACATACGACACAACCCCGTCGAAAGTTTAACACCAAGCTAACGAAAACGAGTTAAAAGTCGACTTTGGAGTTGCCGAGACATGGATTGTCGATGGCTGAAAAGCTGTCGAGATGAGCTGCCGATTCAACCCTTATTTGTTAGCTTATTGTCAAACATTTAACAGCCCCGTGCTGTATTTATGGACTTGTTGTGAAATAAGAAAGAAGGTTAGGTATCAACCACATCAATGATTATATCGTGATCCAGTAACCGTTGTAAGGCAGGTTGTCAGTGGTCATGATATTTTCAAATTTCATTATTTTAGTAATAAAAAATTAAAACATTCACAACTCTGCACACCCACAAACATACGTGTTAATGCATTAAATCTCTTGGCTGTCTGTATGAGTGGAGACGATTTGGTGGATGTACGCAATTTTGTCACTTGTAATATTTGGGAGAAGGTTAAATAGCAATGCACCGAATAGCTACTGGTCGGTTCTTCCAAAGTATTAATGATAAATCAAATAAAACGCAGAAATTCAGAGATCGGAAACAATGATTTGGTTTACAAATTAGCCAAAAATTAAAAAAAAGTCAGGTGATACTAGTATTTTACCTCCAAACCAAAAATATTCCGAACTCGTAATACTCTTGGTTGCTTAGTGATGTGATGTTGTGGTGTATACTCAGTAGTAGCTCTTCTGACAATTAACAATTACGGTAGCTGTTCTACACAAAATCGCTAAAACATTGCTGGAAAACAACTGACATATACAGTAATAACAGAGCAATGACAGAAATTAAACTTCTCCCAGTTGTTCAAAGTTCTGTTAGCTTAATCATTTGGTTACCTTAATTATTCGGTTAGTCAAAAGTTTTAGGCAATAGTTCTGAAATTCCGATTCAAAATTATTGTTCACAATTATTGTTATTATCAAATAGAAGCAGTTTAGATTTAAAAAAAATGCATTTTATATCAAATACTTTTAATTTCAGTAACATGTTGAATTTTCAATTACCATTTTGAATAAGCTATCGTAGCTTTGAACAATTGATCAGCTCTGATGATTAAGAAAACGTTCTAATATGTGTCAGTACTTATAACGATAAAAACAGAACAAGTTAACATAATATACATGAACAAAGATCTATGATATTGGATACAGGTTTTGACCAGTGCCATAACTAGTTTGTTAAAAATATGCAACGAGTCGATAATATTTCTTACTAGAAAACGTCTTTACCAAAGAAAAAGCAGCTGGTGAATTCTTGAGAAAATTAGGCAACTTGAAGATGGAATCTTCTTTTTATTATTGATTGTTCTTTAAAATCGCATTAGTTACAATAAAGCTCTGAACCGGTGAAGATATTTTTATTCTTATTTTGCAAATTATTTGTAAAATGTTAAAATATGGAATTATTTAAAATCATAAGAAATTCTTTGAAAAAAAGAATTAAAAATTGGAGATTGTCCACTCTATTAATATTCAATCAAAAACTCAGTTTGAACTTACAAAAGATTAGATTTCAAATGCATTTTGATATTTTGAGCCATACGTGTTTGTCCACCCGTGGTCTTGTGGCAGTCTGGATGACCTCCTCGTTAATACACGTGTATGAGCGTGGTCAAATAGATGATATTAGATGATTAAAATATATTTAATCTTATATTTACAAAGAAAAAAAACTAAGGGGTATCTGATGCAGGTGATATCAAAACTATCAAAGTAGTTCCAAAAATATTAATAAATTATTTTTATCAAGTTCATCTGCAAATAGGCGCATTCGCTTAGAATTAATAACAAAAATAAGCGAAAAAAACTCTCTGATTGTAAAGCTTGATTCTGAAGTTGTGAATGCTTTTATATGTTTTAAATACTTTCATTGTTGCCATAAACTTTTTTACACTTGTATTAAAAGCTGGTCATCTCGAAAACTAACATCAATTTTTATTTTATTTAATGATCAATCGGTCATTAATAATATGTGCAGAATGCATGAAAAAATCTTGATGCATAAAAATTATCATGTAAATATCAGTATTTTATGACCACGGGGGAGATATTTTGCTTGTAATTTAATATTCGCAGTTTATCAGTGTGTGCATTTGAGTGATCCGAAAAGAGCGGGCTTTTTGCTTTTTATTTATTTATTTATTTATTTATTTATTTATTATGGCCGTCATCACATTATTGTTGATATATATACCAGTATATGATGTCTCTGTATCCAAACATTTCCTGGATATTTTTGACCTCCCATAGTTCGATAGTTCTATCTTCCTTGCCGTAGTGGATGTAGCTAGCTAGACAGTAGACATGTACCTTTCCAGGACATTCGGCCTCAGTTCCTGGGGGAAGATTCTGTGTTCAACTTGATTTGCCAGTTTTCAGGTTTTTACTTACCTTTTGGGATTGTGGTTTTGACATGAACCTTGTTGTTTGTCTTTCTTTGGTAGACAAAGAGTCAGTCCTGTGGTGACAAAGCAAGATAAATTGTCAAAGATACAACTCAGATTTCTTGTAGGATTCAAAACATTCTGATGTTTGCAACTAATGTTCCTAGGGACAAGTGTATTTCTGTTTTACGATTCACATTTGTTGGCCATTGCAATTGTTGACCTTAAATCCATTAATTAAGATACCACTTGGAATCGGACATTGTAATTGAGTTCACAGTGCAACGCATGTTACCTTGTGTTGTATATGAGGAGCAACTATATGTATTTTTATTGAAAATGGAATAAAAAAAACTTGACGTTTTACCGTAAAATGGCGTCATTCCGTGAATTTGCGACGTCAACGTTTTTCATATCGTTGCACATTAACGTCAAAATGTAAGTTGGTGAAATACATTATAAAGAGAAGTGATTTAAAACACGCTCCAACTGCAGGATCACATGGTTCTCATTGTCTGGGTTCGAATCACAATAAGCAGATCCGATTGTAAATGTCAGTTCGCTATTTTCTCTGGTTATGTCTGCCATCCAAGTATCAATCACCTCGATATAAGTGACAGAATCTTCAATATGGAGTAAAATTCCATTATTCCACTGTACTCCACCTTAACAGAAAATTCATTAGTTTACTGTTGGTATATTTTTTCATATCTAGTGGTTGATATTAAGTCATTAAAGGTTTCAGCTTTAACCACCAATTTTGAATTTCTAAAATCATAGGTTGGATAAGAGAGAGAGAGAGAGAGCGAAAAAAGAAAAATGGACAAAACATAAATTGCAGGATGTTTAAATTAAAATATGATATTGATACTGAGGATACATTGTTCTTTTCCAGTGATACCTTTTCATTGCCAGTAAATAAATACTGTGTCTTTTGTGAATATTAAACACGTTGTATTTTGCCTTATTCGCAATACAGTATATACATTTAACTCTTTTTAAGCAACATGCAGTTCTTTTTATGTCAAATTATAGACTAAGTGCAAATTATAGTTTCAAATAATCATTAATGGTGCACTATATATATTATTATGATTACCATTGTCGACGACAAGGAGATGTTTTAAGACCTCGTCTATTTCCATTTAACATGTACTTAAATGCAACAATAAAGTATTTTTTTAAAGTTCAAATTCGAAAAGACACTAAACATCTGCAAATTATATTGTGTTAACTTTGATATTGGATACGTTTAAGCAGTCTCCATATTTTAATGATACGTCCGAATTGATCTTTTATTATAGTTTTAACGGCATTTATCTAAAAAAGAAACCACAAACAGACAAGATTTGAACACCACAATCTGCTGTTAACCAGCAAATTTTATTGGGAGCGGAAGGCTTATAGTATCAAAGATTGAAAATGAATAAAGTTTGCATTGTTCTCAAAACCACCAATACCACGCCGATATAATTATTTAAAACGAAGAATGAAAATTGATGTCTGAAAGTATTAACCAGACAGATAAACCACATTATAATATGTATTTGAAAATCATAAAAAAATCATGCGAATAAAATTTACTATAAGCGTCTAGAACTTCAGGATAGGATAGGAAATCCCGGATTGAAGAAGACAAATACAAAAAAGATGGTTGGTTGGTTGTTTATTGTTTTACGTCAGCAATTTTCAGCTATTCGCAACGAGACTGTTTACAAATGCAATGTATCTTTTTCTCACAGTGTGCCTCCAGATTTTCACACAATGTGTTCCATAGTTTCGTACAATGTGTTTCCAGACTTTTTCGCACAGGGTGTTCCCAGATCTTCGCACATTGTTTTTCAGACTTTGGTACAATATGTTTCCAGAGAAAGACACATTGTGTTTCCAGACTTTCGCGCAATGTGGTATATCGTGTCTAAATCTTTGTCAAATCTCTATGAGTAAACATACGAGTCGCTAATATCATTTCAAAATTTTGCGATTTTACTGTGAACATTCGTGTATTTAGTGGCCTATCTGAGAAGACAGATTGTTTTCAATTAATAAAACATTAATATTTCTTCAGAAACTCGATACTATAAAGAATTTCAATAACCTGGTAATGTTAAAAGTTTATCTCGGAGTAATGAAGCTCTGGTTTCAAAATGATACATAGTCTGATAAAAACAAGACGTTTTTGTTGTCATAAAATGTTTCTTTTTTAACAAATTTGTAAGTTTATTGCCGGTATATCAGGACATGATCTGAATTCTGTCCTAAGATGATGTATGCTCCTGACTAAATAGACACGAGTCTTAAACAAATTACCATACCAGTATAAAAACCCAGCCCTAATACATACAAATGGTCAGTATTTAACCCTATCTTCTGAATATCTTGTGGTGTTAATTTAACAAAAATTGAAAGGTCCATTACCTTAAAACTCATAAAATTTTCAGAGATAAAAATTTGAGATACAGTACAGACCTGTCGAAAGTTTAACAACAAGCTTGCCAATCGACAGCTCGTCTTAGTTCCTCGTAAGCTTTATCAACACAGTTTTTGGCAGCTGCTATCTATCTCTCGGCAGCTTTTCGGGAAACTTGTGTCCATATATATTTTGACCACTGGGCAGCTGTTCATTGAATCCATTTCGTTAGCTCAGTATTAAACTTTCACCAGGCCAGCACTGTATTTCAAAAAAGACGTTTTTGTATGTATAAAAAGAATTTTGGTGATGTTAAACTTAGTTATCCAGTAATGTGGCTATAAGCATACTTATTTTCTATAGATTAACATCATCTATTACAATCGTTATCTGATGTATTATATGATAACATTTTAATATCAGTTATCCGTAATCTTTGTCAATTTATCGCATAATAATCTTACTTTCATATTTGACACCTTTACACCCAAACTAATCTTTAATAGAATCTTACTTAACCTATCGTACTTGTTTGCTTTCTACCGGCCTTGTGGTGAAAGCAAAGTGAAGTCTGAAGCTTGTGCTTACAGATGGCAGTGTTTCTCAACCTATGTTTGAATGTCAATTTTGAGAGTTTGTCGGTTTACTTACACGTTTGTACCTAAGATCGATAGTTTTCTGCGGGTTCTTGGAATTCCTCACAAATCTCATGACTAACCTCAATATAAGGTAAATAATTTTGACTGCGGCGTAAAACACCATCACCACACTATTGCCAAGTCATTTTCTCAAAATATTTCAATTTTTGTATAAATAATTACTTTCATTTGGTTTTTTTAATTTACGCATATAATATACTTTGCTTTTGAGATTGCGATTTGGACATATACCTGTATATTTGTGTTTGAATGACCACAGCTCTGACATCAGTAGTGAAAGAACCTAGCTAGGACACCATACTGTAGAACCAAAACCATTTCTCAGACGGAAAATGAACAAAATGTTAATATTATTATAATAATAGATTTGATTGAATAAGAATGTGACAATTTTATATCACCATTGGTCTATAAATGGCAACTTTTTCGTTTTTACTGTTATAATTATTTGAAAAATTAAGTTCTATAGTATAGAGGCACATATATATATAACTTTTTTTAAATTATAAATTGTGCTGATGAAAGTCAGTTTTCCTCGTTAAGGTTTTAAAAATTAAATTCTATAGTATAAAGCTTTATTTAATTTCAAAAATAATTATAGCTATATACATGTATAATTTTAAATAAATAATTATTTGCTTTTTGAAGTGAATTTTGATCATTTAATTACTACTCTGAAGTCGCGCCAGTACATGCACCAGTTAACAGCTACAAGTTATAGGACTATTTAATTGTACTATAAATATGACAATTTTTATTTTAAGTACCTTATCCTTTACAATAGACACACGTGCCTAAACACGGCAGGTAGTCTACTGAATGCCGGTGGGAAAACCCCACCCACTACTACAAAATTGTGTTATTTTAATCTCTCAATGCACACATTCATAAATACTTTTGGGGTTTGAAGAAGGGATGTTTTTGAAAAATATTCAAAAATATCAAGTAAAACTCTCATTTTGATATTGAATACTATGAGCTGATAAACATTTTATTTCACTTTTAAGGGTCACAGCCATTGAAGTTGTCTGTGCATGTATAATTCCGACATTAGCAGTGTCTTAATATATATTTTTTATTATTTGGTCCTGTTTGGATGATTGCGTCGTTAACTTTTATTTAGTCGTTTTTTTTGGTTGCTTTTCGATTTCTGGAGCTCGATTGTCAAATGTTCTAAAGCGCTGATTTACGAATAACAGTGTCTCCTAGGCTAGAATCCCACTCACTCAGATACACAGTTCTGTCACATCGCTTGTCGGGAACTCCGGATTCCTCCACCATCCATAAACTGATCGCCTTGATAGAAGAGAATTTTAATAACTTTACTGAGGTGTAAAACACCATTACTCCACTCTACTCTCCTTTTATAATTTAATTTACTTTAATTTAATTTAATTTAATTTAATTTAATTTAATTTAATTTAATTTAATTTAATTTAATTTAATAATTTTATAATTAAAGCACCATTATTCAACTCCATTCACGTCTCCTTATATTCTGTTATTTAATTTCATTTTTATTTCACCGTCTGAGTTAATCAACAACTTAAAAAGCCTTATCAATGAACAAACATATTCCCTAATTCTACCCCCATGTCCTTGAAAATAAGATCGCTACCTGTTGAAAACCAGATTTGCAAGGTGCGTTTCTTGATGATGGCCCTATTGTATTCGCTCTTCAATGCTCGTGGGAAAATACCTCTAGAAAAAGGATAAGATAGCAGTTTAAAAAGTAAACCTTTGTTTTGTTACACAGTTATCATAGGAGAAAATAGGACCATCCATCTGTTCTCTTATCGAGGGGGCATATCTTCCGGATCATTGAGTTTATTAGCAATTTAAGTGGAGTGAAATCTTTTAGAAAATAATGTTTATTAATTGTTAAAAACTGTGTTACATGTTGCATGTCAGACGTTTAACGGGGAGTTCGTGGCCGAATGGTTTAAAGCGCGCGCTTATGTACAGAAAAAAAACGCCTCCGAGTATTGCCTAGGTTCGAATCCAAATTGGGGCAGATTCTAATGCATGCAAGAATGTTTGTCAGTTTGCCTGATTGTCAAAAGTTGGTAATTCTATCCGGATATTCCGGGTTTCTCCACCATCCCAGATCTGTTCGCCTTGATATGAGTGAAAGAATCTTTATTATATCTAAAACAATTTATTCAATATTAGTCATAACTATAATATTCTTATTCCATACTTCCGCGATATAGTATCAATGTTGTACTGTATAAATGTATTTTTTGCGTGCTGGTTTCGTCTGCTCATGTTCTCTAATAGTTTTAGTTTCAAGATTTGATTAACATCGTATAAACTATAAAAGTTGCATTTTTGGCTCGAATTCCATTGTGACCGTAGGCATATAATTTCACTTGGCACTGCTGCGGACTAGGAGCAGGATAGACGGGTGTCGAGGCAACCCTTTTGCAATTGCTATCTTGAAGAACTAGCAGTGACAGTGGCATTGAATGCGCGCTAGTACAAAGCAGATAATAACATAACTGACCATTACTTTTGGGCACATCGGGATAGCCTACTGCGACTTGAACCGGTATTTAAAACTCAATTGGCTTGACCAAATGGTTAATGAAAATCTAAATGAACATGTTTTATAATCGAAATATTGTTTTGACTTTAACTGTTTCTATTTAATATTTATAATGTCAATTGTGTGCATCAACTTATAGAAATTTTGCCTAAAGCAATAAATACAATTTTTGACTAACCAACTTGTTAAGCTTACGGAGATTTGAACAACCAGCTTAAGGTCCTGATTGAAACTAGCACCACAATGAAGCACTGTGTCTGTTCCAGAATTTGGTTCTGCACCGCATAGATCCAGAACTAAAACCAAGTAAATTACTATGAGTACTATTCAAATAACACAACAGAGTACTCTTTTTGAGTGATCTTTTAAATCAACTGACTACATATGTGTCATATACCATTTTTTTGAATTTAATCATAAAATACATTCAAAAAATGGTATATGACAATTTTTTGAATGTATTTTATGATTAAATTCAAAAAATGGTATATGACATATGCATCAACGAATTCAGCGACAAATGAAGACCATTGAGACAAACATGTACACTTGTAGTTTGTGGATGTGTTTCTATTTTTAAACGGCATAAGTGTCGAGTTTGATGTGCTCGTACGCTGGTCAACAATATAGCAATTTGAAATTGAAAACAACTCCACCGCCATCACGATGATATTTGCAACATATCTACAAGACCAATAACAATATGAAAGTTAAGATCGAGGCCAGGTCAGAAAATACATTTTTTGAGTCTGAGAGACAATTGTTTTTTAAAATCCACTGCTTGTTATTAGTTTATGAAATTAATTTACTTTTTTCATGTAATGGTCACATTGGAAGCGCAAATTTAACGGTTCTTAAACAACCGTTTGTGTATATAATTGAGAATGCGTGCAATGAAAGGTGTGTAAAGAGGTTAAGTGGTCTTCGGAAACAATGGTCGTTTATGTTTTCCGATTTATTCGTTCCGCGTGTATGACTTTTCGGAACACGGTAGAACACACGCTAATGTGAAGTTGATCCGTGATTAAAAGACGGGACTCTGGAACAAATGAAATCTGAGAAAAATAAATTGTACGGAATGAAACGTTACTTTCCTTTGAACAACTGAATATATTATAACGACCCCTTACCGACAATGGTCGATTATGCCCGATTATCACCGGAAGATTACGGATCTAATGACCTAGAGAGTTTTATGTTTTTTTATAAAGAAAAAATTGAAATTTTAAACCGTAAATTATCTTTGCTTTTTTACATTATCAAACACTAGCAATTAGCTTGTTATACATCAATTGGAATGGGATATATTTTAGTGGGTTATTACAATCAACTTGATTCAAAATGAGCGTCACAGTTACCGTGAATGATTTCTACCCTTTAGTATAAACAATATTTATTTCCATGAATTACACATAAATAATTTAGATTTACAAATTTACAGACAAATGAGATTATCTTTTTACAAAATACAAAGAAATATGATACATGTGAAGTTTTCCATAAATACAGTATATACATTTTAACTATAGTGAAAATACGTGTAAGATAAATTATAGGTGGGTGCTGAATCTGATATGACCTTACACTTAAAATTCAATTTCCCATACAATACTTTATTAATATTACATTTTTCGTCATGATAAAAGTTTCATACAACATTCTTATTTGCATTACATATTTTTCAATAAAGAAGTAACTGTGTTCTTTCTTGTAGTTTTTTCTTTATTTAAATGTAAAGACATGTTTAAATATCAAACGCATTTTAAGAATTGAAAATAAATTTCCAAAATATCTTATGATGACATATTACATAAAAGTACTGAAAAGTTCTGCACACATCATCATCATCATCATCATCATCATCATCATCATCATCATCATCATCACCATCAATATCACCACCTGATTTTTAGGGGGATTTGGGTAATATCGCGCATGTTTTTCTGCTTCAATCTCGGAGATGTTTGGACTTTCATATCAATGATAAGGAAGGGTGTATCAGTGCTTTTTTGTGACTCATTAAATTATTATTATCATTATTGAGAAATGGTTTAGAAAAATCTTTTTTTAATAACTGTATTATTTAAGTAGCTTTATTTTGTAAACAGTTACACTGTGTTAACATGCGTTTCATGTGTACAGTGCCGACTTTAGTTGGCGATGTGTTCAGTGTAGAACGTAAAAGATATTTTACAATGGAGGGGATATAACTCCTATATACACATACTTACAAATGTAATATGTAATTTTATGAAACATCAAGGGAAAAAATAACAGTCTGAAATTAAGTACACTCTGAAAATGCTGAATATAAAATCCCTTCTGACTTTGGACGGGCATCGAACATTTGACAAAATGACAAGCAATGTTACGCCATTCTTAAAAAGTTAGTCGTGTATCCGCAAATTGGCTCAGTTACTTAGTGCGGTTGTAATGAACTGCATTATTGGGAAAGTATTTACAAAAAGTTTTTATATAAGAAATGCTCTATAATATTATGTGTATTGTTAATTATGTTGATATTCTCTGTTTATTTCCTCCGATACATCAATTAATATTTATTATTTGTTCATGCATGTTTGCATTTGCATTTATAATGTATATTGTCAATATGTATTGTCATTGTTGCTGGCATTTGAAATTGTAATACAAAATTGCAAACCTGTCTATAAAGGCAGACTAACACAACGACTAAAAGTGGACTTTATGGACAGGTGATCATGACCTTTATATAGAGGTTGAAATGACATGGAAAAAGGGCGAATGCGACGATTTACTAGTCTTTAAAGGAAGATGTCCCTTGTGTAGATATGGCCTTTAAAACAGGTTTGACTGTACATTTACGATCAATACCTGGTTACTTACATATTGAATTGAATTAACTACTCTTCATTCTTAAGACAACAGAAAGAAGCAACTGAAATAGTCTAATTGACGTAACACGACACAATGCAGCTTTTATTATTCCAAGAACCACTGAGTTTAAGCAATACTAGTAATTCAGTTATATGTTGATTCGAAAGATATTATGGAACCATTGATTATCGTGGTATCCGCGAAAATTAATGATTTTACAGCAACCTTCGTAACAGTCAGCTAAAAGTTAATACATATGTATGCTTTTTCCATGTGCTTATTGAACAGTTATCAAATTGTTATAAAATAAATTATTCGAGCATATCACACGTATATGGTCATTTTTAAAAAATTCTATTTCAGTGGTGTCTTGGTTTTTGGAATTGTACGCCAAATAAATGTATGAATGTTTAAAAACTCATACCAGCTACAGTGGTGTTAAGTGAAATAGAATTTGATTTGATTTGGAAAACATGGAAATCACTGTCATATACCAGAGTTTTTTTTTTTTTTTTTTTTTTTTTTTTTTAAATATTTTATCATTAAATACATTTTAAAAAATGGTATGTACAATATCATATAGATTTGTATCATTTTTATTTGTATTTAATGATTATATACCATTTTTCAAATGTATGATAATTTTTTTTCAAAAAAGGTATGTGACGCCATCATTAGCATTTTTAGTTATTCGCTAAATGTACATCTAAAGGTCAAGGACCTATAACAATTATTCTAGTCTTTTTGTCAGAAAATTAACAAAAATTCCGATATGACACCACCTTTCTTGATGGCACTTACGTTAAACAAACAATCTAGGAAACTCTAATTAGTAAAACCTGAACAAGTCCTCAACTACCCTAGTTTTATCTTAAGTCTTTTTATATTTTAAAATTAAAGTTTTTGTGAAGACAAAAAATAATTTCATTTCATTTTTACAAATACTTTTTAATCTTCAAGATAATTTTGTGCCATTTCCTCCTCTTTCTTTCTTATCAAAAGGACCAAAAAGGACTAAAAACATCTTGCTTTGACCTCAAAACAATACATGTCAGAACGTCTTTTCCCTGAGTCCGTTGTTCATTTGTTTACTTAAATAAAAATAGTTGATTGGGTTTTTAATGTAACTTTTTGACTAGTGTGTTACTTGTGACAAGTTTTGACTTGCACAAAAATTGAAATAACGCCCTTTTCGAGCAGAATTTTTACATTTAAATTGTTCATTTTAATTTTCTTTGTTGCTTCAGACCTTGTTTGTTTTTTTGTTAAAGGTTAATTTTTAACATCGATCAAGTAATGTTACAATAAATATAATAACTGTTGTTTTGTACCGTGTGTGTTCCCGCTTTGGTCGGAGATTTGTTAATGTCAATTCTTATAAAATATTTTAATGTTGACAGTGACTTGTGATAAACAAAAAAATAATTATTCGGCATTTACAACTGAAGTAGGAAATTTGTTACTGGAAAACATGTGCTTGGTAACAACCACAATGCACCCAAAAATGATACAATACAAATCGATGAAAAAGCAACCATAAAAGATAATGCAAAGAGAGACAAACACATATCTGGGCCACAAATAATAAAATTACAATAAAAATGTTTTTAAAAGTCAAAGTAATGTACAACTTCAGCAAAAAGCCTGAAAAGTATTAGATATTCGTCATCAAGATCACAATTGTAAAACATGATATTCTCTTTGTCTCTTGAAATTCTTTTTAGTATGATGGTTTACATCCATCCCACTCACCCCAAGTACTTAAACCACTGAATAACGTTTTGCTATTAGATCTAGTACCCATTCATTGCCTGTAATTTTATAATCAGTGGTATCTAATAGTTCAACATATCTTGTTTATTTGTTTCCTTCATTTGTTGTTGAAAGGATTACGTGTTCTTAGTTGCAAAGTCCGAAAAATATGTTTGCAAATCTTGGGATGGCACACTGAAGTAATAATGTTGCAACAAACTAATTTTAGTACAACTAACAAGTCGGACGTTAGTCTTTCAGTTTGTCATATTTGAATTATCAAATTGGACTTTGTAGGTTTTACAAATCTTACTTGAGTCATCAAGTTAACTCTGTAATTGAGAAGGCCGATTTCTGCAATCAGACCCAAGAATAATTGTTGTACTAATGTCATTTATCAACATCAATGGAATCGTTTCACGTTGTGAGTGTTTTATTGTAGACTTTTGTCAGATTGACGTCCCTAGTAAGGTCTGTTGACCTTTAGTTTTGTTGTACACTCACGGAAGCTATTGCCCAATTCTCGGCTTACTGCATACTAGTATATAAATGATTAAACTCACATTTTGTACTTTCACAGTCAATTCGCTATGGTGTGTTTGTTACCATTACGGGAACTTTATACAACGAAGCAAGCTGCGTATACACACAAATAAATGGTTGCATCAGGGATATTGCCACCCTATGCCTATCAAGACCCTCAAACAGTTTTATAACCGCCATCCCAATGTACATGTATTTGATAACTTGTACGATGCCTCTGTATCCAAAATGATCCAGGATATATATGTGACGTGCCATACTATCAGGTCTCTTTCATTTTACAATTGTATTACACATGTGGCGGGTGTAGCTAGCTAAACAGGAGGTGCTCACCCTTCCTGAGCACCAATGCTGAATTCCCTGGTAGAAATTCACATGTTTAACTTACTAAATGCAAGTTTTTACTTTGCTTTTTGGAATTGTAATTTGAACATGAACCGGTATGTTTGTGTTTTATGTTTCAGCATTTTAGAGAAAAGATTTCAGTGAGAATGAACAAAATATGTGTTTCACAATAGTGATACACTTTTATCACTATTTTTCTTCAACTCACTACAAAATAATTACTACTACAAAGGGTCATTTCTGTCTGGATCGATTTGGCATCTTTTAATGTCAAATTTGAACTTCCTTACTGACAAGTGAAATAAAAAAAATAAATATTTCATGTGTTTGACCTGTACATATTACAAGCTGACAATCATGTAGTGTTTAAGCCCTAATCTTCTCTCAGAAAACGGATCAGACCACACGCTTCATTAGATATTTACAACCATTAGTCAGTCAATAAAATAAAGATTTGCGAAAAACGGACAAAACCAATTTTCCGGTATTGTATATAATCGACAAATCGGAAACGTCAACCGGAGTTAACTGTCAAAATTTTAAATACATTTCACGAAGCGTTAGTCTTGACAATCATTTTGGTTCTGGTAATTACATAAAGCTTACGATCTTTAGAGTCGGACTTGACTGGAAGGCGTCAGAATTTGTTTTTGCTTTTTATGATCTTTTGATTTCTTTTTAACCTTTTATCAAATTCGACCATATGTTTCAATATCTCATATCCATATTGTCTGACAGACCAAACATAGCTGTCTTTTCTTGGGAAAGGGGTGACATGTACGGCTATACACAATACAAACAATTCAAACAATTAATATATAAACATATTTCACTTTCCTTCTGTGCGAGCATATCCTAATGTGAGAACTTCGTAGCGGCCACAGGGGAGTTTTTAGCGTGCACCGAGACACGGGACCTCGGGTTTGAGTCTCACCCGAAAGACTATACTAGTATTTAGCTTTTTTACAGCTCTAGTGTGGGCAGGAGATGAAACTCATCTCAGAAAACTTCCAAGTCCCTTGTGAGGTTCGAACCCACAACCCTTGACTTCGAAAGCCAGTGACAGTACCACTCGGCCATGTCCGTCCATTAATTATTGGTAATTCTTCTGGTTTCATCCACCCAGCTGTCTTAATGTATAATTAAAATGAAGATAAAGGAAATGGTTCTGAAAACGACCTTAGCAGAACATGCCACAAAAATATCGACCAAAAGCGTTATTGTGATTGGAATTGTACATCTACTCAGTCATGATGAAGCCTTCAATGAGGCACAAAATGCAAATCACCACAAGTGACTTAGACATAAAATACATGACATCACTGTATAATAAACTGTGCATTTAAGAAGAATCAGTGCGCAATTACAGGCTTTATGTCACCAAAAACTCACTATAATTTTTTGCGGGGGTGGGTTGGGTGGGGGCCATAAAAGTACGAATAGGTGGAGTTCCTATACAATGTCAATAACATTATAGAAAAAATGTCTTCTTTATGTCACTTATCAAACGATCATTATGTAATAAAAGTCAAAGTTTTAAATATTCTTTGATAAGTCATATGTTACAACTCATAAGCAAAATATTTAATGTACAAAAGCGAATAAATACATCATACCTTGGATGTTTTGTAATCCATTTACCTCTCAACAAAAATTAAAAAACAATGCTAATGATTGTTTATTTGTGTTGATTTTTTTTTATTATTTTATTATATTATTATATTCTGTAAGCAGTGTAAAGATTCAAATTGACATCACTTACTTGTAGGTTATATCATGGAATGTAAGAAAAATACAATTAGTGTATTTCTGATGTTTGCAATTCTCCTAAAAGTCAAAATTTAAACAAAGTATTCTATAAGTGAAAACAATGAAGGAACTTTTAAAGCATCGTCGAAAATGAAATGCACCCAGAAAACAAACAAACAAACAAACAAACAAATTGATAAATAAATGATATACAAGAATTGAAAGAAATCAAAATAAATAAATAAATAAAAATAGATAAATAAATCGCACAATGTATGTAGAAATTTGAAAAAAATAAAAAATAAAAACCAGTTTACAGGCTTGGGTGATTACTCGTACGGAGGTCAAATAGGTCTCTAATTTCTATTTAAATCTATTCCAAATGTTTTATTTTCCCTTGCACATGTCTGATCAAGTTTGATAAATAAATATTTAAGAGAACAATAAAAATTAAAAGTTTTTCTGCCCAACAATAAAAGGTTGTAAAATATCTGTTTGAATTCAAATTTGACATGCAATTAGAGGTCCTAGTGACAAATATGACCGTTGTCGTCTGCTAGCTGAGACGATAATTCAAGATGAAAGAATCTCTAATAAGAATTGAACGAAATCATAAATTGAATCTGCTGCAATTACCAGGTTTTTCTTTATTATAATCATTATTTTCTAAGATGACCAATACTTTAAAATGTTGTGGTCAGTGGATTTTAGATTTACACGGGTGTGTACCGATCAAAATATTGACCGATTTGACATGGCTTTCTTTTTAAAAACCCGTCAATGGTCATTTAGTGTAATGATCAAAGCCTCTGATCGGAGAGATATGTCTGAATTCGACAATGCTAAAGATGTATTGTTCCTTGACCAATTATAGCCAATAAATGGTCAAGATTAGCGGATGGCCAGTGATAATTTTTACTTTGATGGCCGAATAAACAACTGGAGGAAATATGTCGATATGCACCAGAGGACTTGTTAAGTCATTTCAACAAAATGACCACCAAGAAATAACAACTGTGTGCAGAAATGTTAAATGTCGTCTGCAGATGTTTTAATTTTATGGTTGTTATTAAGGGAATGGTTTTGAAATAACTAACTCTATGAAATGGAAAAAAAAACTAATTCCATGCTTATGGGATTGATGACGATGATGATTATAATCCGAACTAATCACTTCACTACCAAACGCATCAAATTAAGAATTTCAGTGAAATAACAGTGTTTTACGTCATAACCAATATTTCACTTATATCGAGACAGTAATCTGTGGAATAGTCGAGGAATCGGAATACAAGCGACCCTCGGCAAAGCAAATTAGTGAACTGACAAACTATCCAGCACTAGGACCAGGATGATAAATCCGAGTTGGATTCGGACACAACGCCGTAGCGTGCGGGGGAAAACAAAAATCTACCTTAGGCTATACACTTAGTATGTTGCGCAACGTTTTCGCTCAAAGTCGCCATCCAATTTTTAATTTAGATGCATGAAATGTAACTCGGTGTCTTTACAAAATCGTTTCCGGAAAAGATCGATCCGTTATTCGTTAGTGTTTACTGTAGGAACCACTGTGTCTGTGACAGTGAAAAACTCTTCAGATCAATAGAAAATCAAATAAATTTGAAAAACAATTGATATTTTTTACTTACTTGTACCTAGTCGTAACAGGAAATCTGTATGCGCATCCGCGATTAGCCCAGAAAATATCTACACAGGGTAAAACGTTGGCTCTACGGGAATATAACATCTTGAAAAACCAGGCAAATGGCGGCTTCTGTTGCGCATATGACGTAAAACGTCACCAAGGACATCACTTCCGGTGTAAACATCGTCATTTTCGCATGTGTAAAACCCCCATACCGCTAACATTTTCCTTTGTACAGACATACTTTATGACAATCGCGGATGCGCATACAGATTTCCTGTTACGACTAGGTACAAGTAAGTGAAAAATATCAATAATTATTCAAATTTATTTGATTTTCTATGGATATGAAGAGTATTTCACTGTCACACCCACAGTGGTTCCTTTATTTGGTACTTCCTCTATGGCCCCAACTAAAATTTTTGCTCCATTAGAATAGAAATTTCCACTGGAGCATGCCCCCTCGGAACCCCCATAGATTATTCGTGCCATTTACATTCAAACAATCTGCCCCCTAAGCATTAGATGCACGACCCTCGAAAATAGCCTTGAAAGGTAATGTGATACGTAAGTGCGCACTCAGTTAGACCACGTGGCCGTCGAGTAAACAGAATAGTGTAATTTGACGGAACCGAACAAGCATGCGCATAAGTTGACTTCAGTCAGTTCTTGGATGATAGAGGAGACCAAAAAACCACCGACCATCGGCAAAGCAACTGGCAAATTATCCCATATTGGGATCTGCCCCGAGCTGGATTCGAACATATGCAGTAACCCATAATCCGTAAGCCCTAGACCACCAAGCAGCTGAGGCTAAAGGTAATAGAGCATTGTTTTATGACGAATCCGAACCAGCATGTGTAGAACTGATTGGTTACAAATTAAATGAAGTATATTTGCGATGTATTTTTGTAAACACGCCATTACCTTAGGCGCCACATTACGGTGATGAGTGATGTCATGATAAGACATTTTAATTTCAGGACAAAATTAACAAATATTCAACCTCGGGCGGATTTTACTGGTATAAAGTTATATTTATATAGTCGTAAATACGTCAATTATATTATATTTATCAATTGTTTTATCTAATTGTGTGTACTAAATTAATATTTGACACCAAGATGTCGAAATGCTCCGATGAATTTTATAGCTTTCTCAAGTACTGTGTAGTTAGAATTTACGAGACGGTCCTTGTCCTACGTACCGATTCAACTTTACGTGATCTTAAAAACTTTATATTTGAATAATTTTGCAAAGTTTATTATAACAATTAAAAGAACAGTAAGCTTGTAACTGTTTAGCAAATCTTAGGAAAATATAAATATGATTGTCACAGATCATGTGAACCTGCAGAAAATTATACATGTATATAACTTGAATCAATTTCTTTCTTCTGTCTCTCGAGTTTGTCCCTACATCGTTGGTGGTACCTTGCTAAGTGAATGAGTTGATTATCGTTCCGATCTCTCTCTCTCTCTCACACACACACACACACACACACACACACACACACACTCTCTCTCTCTCTCTCTCTCTCTCTCTCTCTCTCTCTCTCTCCAAATGAAATGCGACTTGTTCTGCTTTAGTGAATGGACATTTGCAACAAGGGTCAAATACATCAAAAAACGCCCGTTATCACGTTATGCTTGTAACGCTATAAAGAGTTAATCTCCTTAAGCTCGTGGATCTTAGGAGCCTGTATCAATTCTTTAAAATCAAATATTTTGTTGTCATTTTCATGAGAAATTCCAGAAGAGTATAATCTGTGCAAATATGACTTTAAAAATCTAATTTACTGAAGAGCACTCACACCAAGGCCCCGATATCCTTTTAAAAGAAAAATAAATTTTATCAACATTTGTAAAACGCCATTTTAATTAAGAAGTTTCTAATTTTGAATAGTCGCCTTGATTGATTTGACACATGTAATCTACTCAGCGACCCTTGAATCGAGTTGATGATCTTGACCTTTAACTCTCGCGAGACTTCAGACGAGACAAAATTAACTTGATCAATAAGATGTTTGAAATTAAGATTAAGAGATTTAAGTTTTACTACCCGGATTTTTATACAATCAACTTCAACAGTACATCGTTATCTTTACCTCGTCCGATTTCCTATCCATTGCACCTTAGCGACACGAATTTTTTGGGTGCAAAATTGGATAGCAGACTAGAAGTAGTTTTTCTAGTGACGCATCTTCGAACTGTTGGACCACGTCACCTCTAACCGCTTAGGTTCGAATCCCACTCCAGCAAATCCTAGTTAAAAAAAGTTCGACAGATTGGTGTGCCTTTGGGTGAAAAAGTTATGACTGGATTGTAAAACGCCGTTGCTCAATTACACTTTACTCGAACTGTTAGACCACAGTGCCTCTAATCGCTAAAGTTTGAATCCCACTCGGGGAAATCCTAGTTAGAAAAGGTTCGACAGACCGCTTGCCGAAAATACGTGGGCTTTAGGGTGCTCAAGTTTTCTAAACCATCACAAATCTGCATCGATATAAGTGAAAGAGTTATGACTGGGATATTAAACGCCATTGCTCAATTACACCATACTTGAAACTGATTACTCAGTACAGTTTGTTTCGTGGTTCTTTCTCTCATATTAGTGAGGCAGTATAGGAATAATTTGAAAACTCACAATAAGAATATTGATACATAAGACATAAACAAGGAACCATCTCTCTCTTGTCTACCGACATTGTATTCGCGCCGGTTCTTCTTTGCCGTTTTTTCTCAAACCACCATGGTCATGTTTTATATGAAATAAATATTAAAATGTATGTGAATAAATAGTTTATTTTTTAAAATAAAGATAATAATTTAATAATTTAAAAATTTAAATAATATATGGACGGATTAAAATGCACATACAAAACATAACTTAAGATATAGCACCACAATACTACCAAGGTCTCCATACTGTATTGTCATTATCCACCTGTTGTTGCTGCTGCGGCTGTAAAACACAATTACTGATCACTGAGCGATTTAGTAGTCCTAGTTGTGGGTTGAGGTCTCTAAATGATATTGATGGCAGGGCTGGACCCGTTACACAACTAGAAGACTGGGAGATTGGAAGACTTCCAAGGAATCCACTAGACGTTTGTGTTAATTGCGGATTTGGCGGTATAACGACAATCTGATTACAGTTCGTTGTCATATTGTCATTGGCAACAGTTTGGATTAAAGGACCACATGACTCAGTATTATTAAGCACTGCTACAGGATTACTATTAGAAACTCCTTGAGATCCAACATTTAATTGTAAAGATTGGCAAAGAGTTGCTGTGGGAACTAAAACGTAAGTTGGTATCTCTGGTCGATTATAAACCATTGCGTATTGATTCCCGCCAGGTGGTGGTATTGTTTGTTTCACAGCTGGTTGTATGATTAACCCGGAAGTAGATGGTTGTAATGTATTACTTCCGGTAACAGGTAAAACGCTTGCAGCCGGGAGTAATTTTGGTTTGATATTAGCACAATTTGTCTGATTAATTGGTAATTGTTTCTCGTCTATGGACTTTGTTGTGTAGGAATCTGTCTCTGTATCTAAAGTTTTTGAAACATGACCGAGAATGGAAGATTTTAGCTCTTGTGACACATTGTTTGAGTTCCGGAAGAAGATGTTGATTTCCTCGACACACTTCCTGTATCCATCCATATATTGTTTACTTGTATCTGTGTTTTCTGTAGATTCACTCTTTTCTGGGAAATAAAATAAAATTAATGTAATAGATAAAATCAAACACAAACATACCAGTCCATGCTCAAATCACAATCCCAAAAGCAAACATAAAACTGACAAATTAAGTTAAACACGTGAACTTCCACTAAGAAGTGATGCCGGATGTTCCAGAAGAGTTTAGCACTACCTGGATCAGTGGATAGCTAGATACACTTATTTCAAACATGATAGGCATTTACAGTTGCACAATGCAGCCATTGTACAAGTTGTGTCAAAATGGCAATATTCAGAACAACCAAGAAAATGGCTACCCAAACGACGAAACAAGCTAGAGGCAATAGATTTTGACCAACTTTAGACGGGTACTGGGCATACTGAAATGGTCTTTACAACATCGTATTCAAAATTTCCAAGCACTATATTTCACTTTCTTCAAAGGATTAGTAAGAACAAGCAAAAACATGACTACTCAAACAATGAAACGAGCTAGAAACAAGGTGAAACTGATTCAGACCTCAAGTAAGTTTTTGTTTACCCCATTTGTCGACCATTGTTATTTGTTGAAACCACGACAGTCCAACTACATACATACTTATATGTGTGTCTTAAGCAACTTGTTAAAAACTGATATAAATATAAGCCAGCTCTTTTATTATTAAAAATGTTTATTTGCATTAGTATCCTGCATATTCGGTACAATGTGTTTAAATAGAAAGACCTGTCACGAATATAATAATATTAATTTACCATATTTTGTTGTTACACGTCCATTTTTGATGAACTCGACCGTCATTTCAAGAATATCTGCTTTCTCTAGTTTCGAGGATCTTCGCTAAAATACAAAACAAATAAACAATTTATTTAATATAAAAAACACAACATACTTATAATTAGTACAAAAACTGAAAGTATCCCTATTTTATTACTAATTAATTAGCACCGAAAAACTAGAATTTATCATAATTTATAACCACAGCATTAATTATCACTCGGTTTACATGACACAAAATAAGAACCTACAGCAGAAGAGTTGTATGGATAAAACCCATACAGTAAACCTTTCCTCAAAGAGAGAGAGGGCCTTCCTTTTGTACCCAACTCATTAAATTTCGAATAAAACATTTGAAAAGCTATTTCACACAAATATAGCTTGGTTCCATCATTTATAGGCTTTTCAGTCGAAATTAAAATTTTAGTAATTGGTACATATTGCTTCAAAGAAACGTTATGTTTTTCAATTTGAAAACAAGTTGAATTTCTTTATTATTAAGAATTTATCTTTGTTTTTATATGTTCACTTTGGTGGTACTTAAAGCTCCGTACGTGCAATCTTTATTATAATACACGTGGTATTTATGTGTTGGATTATTGTTTTGCAAAGATTCATTCTATTTAACCTAAAGTTTGAGGTATGCAAATATACTTTTTCTTCATTTTTATTATTTTGATGAATATGCATGTATTTGAAAATAATTCATTATAAGAAAAAACAAGTATAAATCTGTTCCTTAATATACAGAAACACCTGCCATATGATTTCTTTAAAAAATGTTAAATTGCGATACAAGAACTAACAAGTCTTTTCTCTATACATTTTAATACACATGAAATTAAACAAGAGTTATCTTTCTTGAGATATCTTCACACCTGTCGGCTACATAAAAGTTATTTAAAGATCTCTACACTTTACTTATCAAATATAGGTAGAAAAATGTCAACAAAGACAAAGTGAATTTACAAAATCTGGATAACATGACGGTACATGTCCATGTACACCAGGTATTCCACGCTACAATCACGATATTAATCAGTAAAACTTGACTTTTAAACGGGCTCACCCATAGTGTATTTTATTTGACGAATAAACAAAGATGTTTTATGTCTAACGACACGCTTATTTAGAGTTAGGAAACACTTCTCTGGTTACTTTGTATCCCACTCAAATACGACTTATTTCAGAACTGGCTTTTAACTCAGCTTATCTGCCTAACTACAATTCATTTATTAGTGGACAAAAATAATATATTTCGTCATCAGTGTAATTGAAATCTTGCTTTTTATGTCCATTTATTTTCTTTTACTTGATTTGATGAATTTTGAGCTATATTATTGTTGAATGAACATTGTCTTATCTTGTTATGTGTATTAGAAATACAAACGTTATAAACCAAATATATCAGCCTAAACAACGTGTACTCTGAAAGATAAGCCTAAATAAGCCAATAGATTCATCTAGATTTGTTCGTATTAAAATTGTGGCACCCGTGACACAATCCCGTAAAATGGTATTCAGTATAGCAGTTCTACCTTTGAATTTTAAGCGCGCTTATATATAATGACGCGAGATTACGACTTATTTGCTTTATATTTTTTTGGACGAACACCGGTTTCCTCCACTACCCCAGTACTGACCGATTCGATATAAGTAAAAGAAGTTTGAGTGGGCGTAAAACACCATTACATCACTCTGCTCTAGTATTTTTGTAGGTTCCTTACAAACGTATGCTATTGAGAATATATTTGCTCTCATAAGTTGGAGTTTTGTATTACCATATAGAAGGGACAGTGATGGAGTAATGGTATTTTACGAAGCAGTCAAAATTCTTTCGTTTATATCTAGAGAGCGTATGTTCTTGGATGGTAAAAGAAACCAAATTACTTGGAGAGAACTACCCACCTTCGACAAGCGAACTGAATGCACAAACTTACTTTCTCACACCAGGATATGCTCGAGTGGGATTCGATCCTAGGCGGTGGGAGACGTTGTGACAACTAGGTCACCAAAGTCTCCTCTAGAAAGGGAATCTTTACATATTTAAGCAAAAACATATTTTAACAGCCCTATGCTATGTGCATATTTTTCACAAATCTTTGTGTACATATGTTTCGGATGAACAATTATTGCATAAGAAGTTTAAATAAATTTAAATATATATATATATATATATATATATATATATATATATATATATATATATATACAAAAAAATTTAACCTTGATGTATACAAACATGATGTATAGATATTTTTAAATTTCTACACCTGGTTATACAATCCATATTACACCTGTGTGGCATGCACCATGAGTCAGTAATTAAAATATGACAAGATAAAAAAGTGAAACAAATAAAGAAAGAAAGTTTCTGAAAAATGGGCTTAGATGAACAAAGGCGATCAAAATTGTATTTCTTTTATAAGATTTTGTATGAATACAGTTTTCTTCCAAAGAAAATTTTAAAAGAACTTTTGATTTCAATTTTTTAAAATATTTTTTTTTAATTCTGATTGTGTCACAAACTAGCTACAGAGAAGCGTTTAACCATTTTAGCACTAAAATCAACACAAGTACGTCATTAAGTTTATTTACCATGACAGATAAAAGAAATGAAGATTGAAAAGATTAAAGAATAGGGTACCGTTTGTCACGTGACTTAGCAAATGCCAAGTGTCCGACAAGAGTCGGGAATTTTATAATTAGTGGACCCAATATGCGTTTGTCCTTGCTTGCATGCCTCGTCTTGTTTTGTATTTTCTATCATTGGTTTGTTTCGTTATTTTGGTTGCATTGGTTGTTGCCAAGTACACAATTTTCAGTTAAGAATTTCTTTCTATTGTTCGAAATCACTAACAAACTGCATTTTTAAGTTCGTGTTCTTTCAATCGCTAAAGATTTATATTTTGACAGAATGAAAGGGTCGGAGGGAAAAAACGTGCAGAACAACAGTAGAGACAGAGTTGACAAGCTTACATCAGATACAGACGACATTGCAGAAAATGGCAATAGTCAAACGAGGCCAATGACATTTATTGTTGTTGTTGTTTCATACGTCACAGGCGTAATGATGTTCGCCAGCGTACCACGTGATAAATGTCCCTTTATGTTTGTGTGGAACATTTTAAAACGTTTACGTCGGAATAAATGTCATATTATGAGTTTTTAATTTTTTTATCATATTATTTTATTCAAAAAATGAAAAAAAATAATATGGCATAAAACTTAATCCAAAACGGGCATCACGTGATTCGCTGGTAATCGTGACGTCATACATATTGGTTACATGCTGTAAGTGGTTACCTTTGATTTATCCTTATCTAGCTGTGTGATCATTGTTTGAAGTTGATTTAGACATTCGTTTATCCTCTCCCTTCTTCGTTTCTCTATAAGTGGTTTGTTAATCTGTAAATTAAACATGGCGGATTTAATCAGGGTCTTGTTTGTGTTTGATTATAATGGTGTTATGTCAATATTGATGTTTGTCTTATATACTTATATATTATAATATGAAAAACGGTAAAATTAGCTCAAACGATTAAAGACTGATTTAAGCTTGAGGTCAAGGTGATATGCGGTATGTCTCATGCGATGATTAAAACCGATTTCTGTTAGGGAAAATATCCGGAAGTTCTCAAGAACATGTTTTACCCTGGTGCAATCTGACTGGCAAGTTTTGCCCATATTGTACTAGGAAGGCGTGCGAGGTTTTTCTAAAAAGTCCTATTGTACGGCTCTAATGTTATCGTCGTTAAATCAATGTACATGTATTCGATATGTCGATCGGGCAAGTATTTCTAAATGTAACCTTAAGCTCGACAATATAAAAGGGGCAAGCGGCACAGGGCGATAATACTCATTACCGAATCCTATCTTGAAACTCAAACTAACGTCGGAATTCTCGTTAAGACTACATCGTTATCACATAGCAGCACTGTATCTGTTCCCGAAAACACATTGTTAATTTGATAACCACCCTCCAAGGAACCGAGGGAATTTGTGATCAGAATTTAGATCAAACTCGTTATCCCCAAACTGATTAGTATTCAACCACCGGAGAAGCCTAATTTAATGCCGACTGTGATCAATTTTGACATTACCATTTAGAATGGAACAGAAATCTACTTCCAAAATTTAATTTTGTGGGAAACAACTATATTTCCGTTACTTAACATGCATTAAACGGAGAAAACACTTCCGTAAAGATTACAATGTCCGGAGAAGAAATTTAAACACGGGTCAATGATTAAGAGGACAAACATGAGTTGTTCAGACAAAGGAACAAAAAAAAATAAAAAACAAAAAAACGGCAACACAATAAAAAGAAATGAAACATACGGTACAGACATGTCGAAAGTTTAACACTGAGCTAAAGAAAGGGGGTCGAATCCCGGCTGGCCGAGCGGCCGAGATATAGATAGCAAGTTGCCGAAAAGCTATCGAAAAACTGCCTAGATAAGGGCTTAAAAGGGTCCGAAATGAACTGCCGATTCGAAACTAATTCGTTAGTGTAGTGTTAAACTTTTCGACAAGCCTGTTTTGTAGTAATATCATTGTAACGGTACATTGTCACTAAGGAGAGGCACTGGGGTTAATGACGACGATCATTACCGTTATGTCACGTGATATAAGGAACTTCCGCCTTTCTTATAGTCCTACCGTCTGCGAAGTAATTTACCTTAAAGCTATGTTTTTTATTCGTTTGATTTATGAACAAGGGAAACAGTTTGATGGAAGAACACAAAATAACACATTATATCGACTTTGATCGAAACAAAGAGATAACTATCACCGTTCTTATTGATAAATAATGTCTGATGATAAAATTCATCAAATAATTAATTACCGGTGTTTTATGTCTGACGTTATAAAGTTAGGAGGTTACATGTAGATATATAAAACAAACAACAATAGTGATACAATGATGGAGTGTAAATAATGTAAAAGTGTGTGTGTGTGTGTGTGTGTGTGTGGTGTGTGTGTGTGTGTGTGAATCCGTGTACAACTCTCTCTTTCTCTGATGAAGTGAATATATATATATATATATATATATATGAAAACACACACACTCTCTCTCTCTCTCTCTCTCTCTCTCTCTCTCTCTCTCTCTCTCATATGACCATTGGGAAGATTGTTTCTTTTCTATCGTTAGTAATTCATCTGCATTGTTTTCAAAACTTTAAAAAGTAATAGTTTAAAATTAACAGCATGTCTAAGCATGCACAAATGCGCGTGCATGTTTCTTTGCACGATCGAAATAATAAAAAGTACAAATATTTTATGAAAAGTACTTTAATAACAAATGAAAGTTTAAATGAACTTTTTATTTGTATGATGTCATGCAAAAAATTTCATAAATTTCTTTAATAATTAAGGTAATTAAGATATTCGTATTTATAAAGTTTCCGACTAATTTTCTTTGTTATGTATTTTATTTATCTTTAGTTACTTACCCTTTTCTTAGCTGGTCGATCCGTAGAACTCCCAACAGCGGGTTTCTTACCGTCATCTGACGTGGACATTCTGTCAAAACTTTACAAACTTTTTACCTCACAAGTTATCCTCTATATAGCCATAATATATAAAATTAACTAAAAAGTAACAAAAAACAAAAATGTAAAACTACTGAAGTCGATTAAATGTATTTTGGCACGTGAACTAGGTATAAGACTTAAATATAAATAAATCTAGCTCGGCATGCCTGGGTCACGAGTCCGGCTCGGTCACAGGATAGATCCGAGCCAATGAGATAGATGGTCGCGTGCAGGTCCGATCAAGAATTATGTACTTAAGGAAAGTGTCTACGAAATCACGTCTTACCTACATACAATACAGACCTGTCGAAAGTTTAACCCTGGGTTAACGAAAAGGAGTCGAAGATCGACTGTCGATCGAGTGACTGAGATATGGATAGCTAGTGGCTGAAGTGCTCTCGAGACCTAGATTACGGCTGTCGAGATATAGTTAACGATGTACTGAGATGGGCTGTAGATTCGATACTTAACTCGTTACCTATTGTTAAACTTTCGACAGATCTGTACATATATATACTTATCTTACCTGTTGATTATATATATACCGTACCACCACAAAGACTTATTATATATACAACATACACTGCTTTAAATATCGTACGGTAATGCTTACCTGAAGGTAGATTTATTATACAGTTCACTAACCGGAAGCTATTAGGATTTTACATGTTTCCTAATTACCCTTAATGTTTTATCTATCTATCTATCTATCTATCTATCTATCTATCTATCTATCTATCTATCTATCTATCTCTGTCTTTCTGTCTATCCGTATGTCTGCCTGCCTGTCTGTCCGTCCGTCCGCCCATCTATTTATTTTTTTATTTCACAGAAAATAAACTGCCAAGAAAACAAGTTATCATCAGAAACTATGTTTTCTTTCTGTCGACATAATCTTGTAAACAAGAGTATGTTATTGATTGTCAATAGGTTAAAGTTCCTTTACATAAAACTCTCATTAAAATTTAAAAACTAGAAATCGAATAAATGAATAAAAATAAAAAATTATAAAAATTTCAATACACAATGTAACTTATTCAGTCATATTGGATTTTTCTGTGAAAGTGGAAACTTAGTGGATTTTCAGTAGCTTATATTTAGTACACTCAGTGATGTTAAATGTTTGCTGATGGGTATCAGAGTTATCATCGCTATCTTAACTAAAACTTTGTCATTGTGACATTAAAGATTGAAGATTCTCTAGTAACAATAAAAAACAACAATCACCGATGACATTGATGACAGTTTGATTGACAGACATTCCTGTGTTACCATGGACAGTCGTGCATAACACTTAAATAAACTGCAAAACGGTCTATCTTTTGTGACCTATCAACATACATGTATACTAGGTACCACAATGCTAACCCATTTAATTAATGCAGTGCTCTCTTCGTATTTGAGAGGTCTGGGCTCGATTCTCTGCCGGATCAGTGACCAAAACTTGAAAATGGGTAGTGATTGTTCTTTCGCCAAACACTCAGCATTTTGAAATGAAAGTCACGACGGTCTCTCGGAACAAACCTTAAAACCCGATACCCTGTGTCACGGTAACCGCAGGCGTGTCACTCTAAATAAGTAAAGATCCCTTCATCATATTGCCCTGAACACACTGCGAAGGGCAAAGCTATAGTTATTGACGTCTCGATATAAGTGAAATATACTCGGCTGGGGCGTAAATCACATTTAATAAGCTCTTAGTGAGTGGAAAAGAATTTATTTACTACCACTTATATTGAGATCTAACCATTCTTAGGTAAGTTTTGAAAAATGGTATTTGTGGCAATGTCATCTAGTAGTTAGGGTTTATAAGCATGTTGAGTAACGCGCGTGCACAAAGAGAGAGAGAGAGAGAGAGAGAGAGTACGTGACTGTGACTGTCGTTTTCATTACAATTATAACAAAACAAGCGTGAGAATTGTACACTTTTACGGCATCGAGGAAGTTTAATTGGGGTTAGCAATTTTTACGGCGCTGAGGAAGTGTTTATTGAAGGGTTGACAATTTTTTTCACGTGCATTAATGCTAATTAAGGAAACGCAAACAATATTTTATGCAAGGTTAGAGTTTTGAGACATGCGATTAAATCCGGATAAAGAAAAAGATTACTTCTGTCGGATTATAACTAAGCCGTTTTTAAATTATAGACAAATCAGTAAAACCGCTTAGTAAGCCCAACTATACTCTCTCTCTCTCCCCCCCCCCTCTCTCTCTCTCTCTCTCTCTCTCTCTCTCTCTCTCTCTCTCTCTCTATCATAAATGCAGATTGGATATCAGGATTCGATCTCTCTCTCTAACACGATAAATTAAATACCTATCGTTAGACTGATCTTTTCTAACAAAGAATCGTACAAACTTTTAATAAACATCTAAAAGAATATTGTTTAATAAAATATAATTGTAAAAAAATCATTGCATTTATACCTTAACAGTTTGAGCAGCATAAAAGAAAAATGCATGTATATGAAAATACATTAGTGTTACAAACCCTTGGTATAATACAATGAAAACATGCATTACAGCATAATTTATGACCAAAAGCACGTCTTCAGAAAATCAACTCCTCGAATCCAACTTACTCCTCTTTATCGATGAACTCTCCAATAACAACAAACAAATACACAACAATGGACTTTGCAACAGCTTTTGACAAAGTACCTAAATAGTCAGATAAAATCTGAGATAGCACTAAGAGTTGTAAAGGGATTCAAAAGCCACAATTTATAACTCTCGTTTTTTACACTGCAATCCATATATAAAGATATACAAATTTATATTTCCCATAAGTTTAACCATCTTCTTTCATAGAATTTAATTATTGATATTGAAGATGATATCTTAACCCAATGATATAAAATATATTGCAAAAATTTTTTCTTGGAAAATAAAATTTATGAAATCGTTTAAAATTTTGGGAAAAGTATAAAATTGTGGGAAAACTTCATTTTTTAAGATAAAGACACTACTTCAATTGAGAAATACCCAGCTTTAGCGGAATTATGTTTTCAACGATTTAATTTAGTGTAGATGTTCTGTTTGTAATGATATGGCCAGTTTTAGATATGTATATTAATTTATGGATGGCATTGTTCTTCATGTAAAGCAAAGGTTGACAAGACCAATATTATCTATATTCTGAGTAAAATATAAAATTGAACTCTGGATATAAATTTGTTCCAACATTGACATGACTTCAGGAGAACCAAAGAATGCAGCTCAGTTAGACAAAGGGATGTTGTTGAAACACGTTTTCTCTATACATATCTCTGGTTTTATTGGAGGTGTTTATTTAGTTAATATAAAACACGGTTAAACGTAAGCAAACGAACTTTACACACAGGAAAAAGTAGGCCATTTTATATGTGACCTTATCCTCAAGTACAGGTTTAAATATGATGCGTATAGTCTATATCTAAATTATATCGCATATATATCAGCTCATTTAATTATGTAAGTAAACAATATTGTCTTAACCGGATGTAAAATAAACAAATAAAGATGGCTGACTGCTGCTGCTCCTGTCTTGGAGGAAATCAAAATGGCAGAGAGGAAGAAATGGTAAGTGACAATGATCGTAGTTCACGAGATATTTCACATCTATGGCGACTGTGATGTTATTAAAATTATCTTGCCACGCCCCCTTTGTGTATAAATATATCATGATGTCGTATGTTTATCTGCAAATGCAACGCATTGCAAACTGCATCTTGCATGTCATTATGCAATCGCCTGCCTCTCTCTCTCTCTCTCTCTCTCTCTCTCTCTGTGTTTAGGTATTTAACATGCTTGTTTTGTTATAGTACGTGTTTTTACTGTCTTCATTATTTCGTTCGTATCATTGATTGTATCATTGTTACGTGTTGCTCTCTACTCTGACAATAACAAATCAAATAAAAGCATGTTGCTTGTAATGTTATTTAACGTCACATCTTCGCGACAACAACAAGTTGATTAATCTCTAAGGATTTATCTAAGAACAAGTTTATGTATGCACGAGTTGTGCGAGTGTGTGTAATGGTCTGACTTGTACAACGACGCACTCGGGACGACTTTAAAGTGCTAGCTCATATAGTCAGTGCGCTGCAGATAATGCACCACTCTATCCTGACACCGGATGAACAACTCCATTCTCTGCTATCTGCTCTAGGCGAGGCATCAGTAACTCTAGTTTAAAGTGTTGTGTATGAACCGGCTTCCCGCTCTCGAGACGGACGCTCTACAACTGAGCAACCGAGAAGGTCCACGGAGCAATACATCTACAACTTTTTAGATTATAAATTAAGTGTAACACATTACATTACCCCCTCTTTATCCGTGTCTCTTATAAAATATAATTATTATATGTCTTATATTCTTAATGTTTCTTTGTCCTACAGCGGCCATTGGTGGGTACAGGTGGACGACATGACGATGCATCACTACCGAGAAAGGATTATGAGGTAAATGAACTGTATAACAAAATAACACATAAGTTCCCTAAAACATAAAAATTGATATAAGGAAAACGAGTGTTAATGTACGACGAATTTAATTTAAAAATGATAAAGAATTGTTTTCTGTAGATAACATATTTAATGGAAGTTTGACAGTTTTAAATCATTCCGGGAATAAAGATGAATCATATGAAATTACATTTGTGTGTTGCTACTGTCATATACCATTTAAAAATTAGCATGTAATACATTAAAATAGCTTATCATGCGGCCAATTGAAAACGAGGAACAAATATCTCCATGCATTGTGGAGTCCTCGTCCCTCTCCCGGCGAGGTTCGAATCCCACTTGGGACCGATCCTAGTGTTAGAAAGTTTGTCGGTTCGCTTACCGAAAGTCATTGGTTTTCTCCTGGTACTCCGGTTTTCTTCAACTGCCGAAAACTGACCGTCTCGATATAAGTGAAAGAATTTTAACTTGGGCGTAAAACTGCATTACTCCGCTACCCTCTGCCAACTATGAATGGAGACAAGCAATTAGCAGTGGAAACAATGACAATAGATTAAACAATATAGGATACGAAACAATTCAAACAATGTCGAGAAAAACAATCCAGCAAGAAGACCGAGTACATGCATATTGGAATCACTATTTATAAAACGTTCGACTTGGATGGGCCACTGGATTTAACGCCATAATCCATTGGTGGTTATGAACTATTGAAGAGCTCCCAAACCACCAGTAAAATATTAAGCCTCAATAACGTTGTTGCCAATCAATTCTAAACGATATATAAAAACATTATAAACGACGATTATAACAAGACAAAAACAATTCAATTGAAATACCGGGTATGACAATGGCTAAAGCAAAGCTACAATGTTATATCTGTATGAAACAAAATGTCATTAGACAAAGTCTCACTAGTCCGCAAAACAAGATGTTTAAAAACATTTTTTTAAATTTCAAAATTCTGCACATGACAGTTTTAAGATCTGGTACAACACTGCTCATTACGTTTGTAAATTTGTACCCACCGTCATTTTCCTTACAAATAAATTAACAAAAGCAAAGGGAGATGACTTAAAGGATGTTTTATGTATTACAGAGTCTGGATTATGACCGATGTTTTAATTCACCATTGTTTTATGTATTACAGAGTCTGGATTATGACCGATGTTTTACTTCACCATTGTTTTATGTATTACAGAGTCTGGACTATGACCGATGTTTTAATTCACCATTGTTTTATGTATTACAGAGTCTGGATTATGACCGATGTTTTAATTCACCATTGTTTTATCTATTACAGAGTCTGGATTATGACCGATGTTTTAATTCACCATTGTTTTATCTATTACAGAGTCTGGATTATGACCGATGTTTGAATTCACCATTGTTTTATGTATTACAGAGTCTGGATTATGACCGATGTTTTAATTCACCATTGTTTTATGTATTACAGAGTCTGGATTATGACCGCTGTTTTAATTCACCATTGTTTTATGTATTACAGAGTCTGGATTATGACCGCTGTTTTAATTCACCATTGTTTTATGTATTACAGAGTCTGGACTATGACCGATGTTTTAATTCACCATTGTTTTATGTATTACAGAGTCTGGATTATGACCGATGTTTTAATTCACCATTGTTTTATGTATTACAGAGTCTGGACTATGACCGATGTTTTAATTCACCATTGTTTTATGTATTACAGAGTCTGGATTATGACCGATGTTTTAATTCACAATTGTTTTATGTATTACAGAGTCTGGATTATGACCGATGTTTTAATTCACCATTGTTTTATGTATTACAGAGTCTGGATTATGGCCGATGTTTTAATTCACCATTGTTTTATGTATTACAGAGTCTGGACTATGACCGATGTTTTAATTCACCATTGTTTTATGTATTACAGAGTCTGGATTATGACCGATGTTTTAATTCACCATTGTTTTATGTATTACAGAGTCTGGATTATGACCGATGTTTTAATTCACCATTGTTTTATGTATTACAGAGTCTGGACTATGACCGATGTTTTAATTCACCATTGTTTTATGTATTACAGAGTCTGGACTATGACCGATGTTTTAATTCACCATTGTTTTATGTATTACAGAGTCTGGACTATGACCGATGTTTTAATTCACCATTGTTTTATGTATTACAGAGTCTGGATTATGACCGATGTTTTAATTCACCATTGTTTTATGTATTACAGAGTCTGGATTATGACCGATGTTTTAATTCACCATTGTTTTATGTATTACAGAGTCTGGATTATGACCGATGTTTTAATTCACCATTGTTTTATGTATTACAGAGTCTGGATTATGGCCGATGTTTTAATTCACCATTGTTTTATGTATTACAGAGTCTGGACTATGACCGATGTTTTAATTCACCATTGTTTTATGTATTACAGAGTCTGGATTATGACCGATGTTTTAATTCACCATTGTTTTATGTATTACAGAGTCTGGATTATGACCGATGTTTTAATTCACCATTGTTTTATGTATTACAGAGTCTGGACTATGACCGATGTTTTAATTCACCATTGTTTTATGTATTACAGAGTCTGGATTATGACCGATGTTTTAATTCACCATTGTTTTATGTATTACAGAGTCTGGATTATGACCGATGTTTTAATTCACCATTGTTTTATGTATTACAGAGTCTGGATTATGACCGATGTTTTAATTCACCATTGTTTTATGTATTACAGAGTCTGAATTATGACCACTGTTTTAATTCACCATTGTTTTATGTATTACAGAGTCTGGACTATGACCGATGTTTTAATTCACCATTGTTTTATCTATTACAGAGTCTGGATTATGACCGATGTTTTAATTCACCATTGTTTTATGTATTACAGAGTCTGGATTATGACCGATGTTTTACTTCACCATTGTTTTATGTATTACAGAGTCTGGACTATGACCGATGTTTTAATTCACCATTGTTTTATGTATTACAGAGTCTGGATTATGACCGATGTTTTAATTCACCATTGTTTTATCTATTACAGAGTCTGGATTATGACCGATGTTTTAATTCACCATTGTTTTATCTATTACAGAGTCTGGATTATGACCGATGTTTGAATTCACCATTGTTTTATGTATTACAGAGTCTGGATTATGACCGATGTTTTAATTCACCATTGTTTTATGTATTACAGAGTCTGGATTATGACCGCTGTTTTAATTCACCATTGTTTTATGTATTACAGAGTCTGGATTATGACCGCTGTTTTAATTCACCATTGTTTTATGTATTACAGAGTCTGGACTATGACCGATGTTTTAATTCACCATTGTTTTATGTATTACAGAGTCTGGATTATGACCGATGTTTTAATTCACCATTGTTTTATGTATTACAGAGTCTGGACTATGACCGATGTTTTAATTCACCATTGTTTTATGTATTACAGAGTCTGGATTATGACCGATGTTTTAATTCACCATTGTTTTATGTATTACAGAGTCTGGATTATGACCGATGTTTTAATTCACCATTGTTTTATGTATTACAGAGTCTGGACTATGACCGATGTTTTAATTCACCATTGTTTTATGTATTACAGAGTCTGGACTATGACCGATGTTTTAATTCACCATTGTTTTATGTATTACAGAGTCTGGACTATGACCGATGTTTTAATTCACCATTGTTTTATCTATTACAGAGTCTGGATTATGACCGATGTTTTAATTCACCATTGTTTTATGTATTACAGAGTCTGGATTATGACCGATGTTTTAATTCACCATTGTTTTATGTATTACAGAGTCTGGATTATGACCGATGTTTTAATTCACCATTGTTTTATGTATTACAGAGTCTGGATTATGACCGCTGTTTTAATTCACCATTGTTTTATGTATTACAGAGTCTGGATTATGACCGCTGTTTTAATTCACCATTGTTTTATGTATTACAGAGTCTGGACTATGACCGATGTTTTAATTCACCATTGTTTTATGTATTACAGAGTCTGGATTATGACCGATGTTTTAATTCACCATTGTTTTATGTATTACAGAGTCTGGATTATGACCGATGTTTTAATTCACCATTGTTTTATGTATTACAGAGTCTGGATTATGACCGATGTTTTAATTCACCATTGTTTTATGTATTACAGAGTCTGGATTATGACCGATGTTTTAATTCACCATTGTTTTATGTATTACAGAGTCTGGATTATGGCCGATGTTTTAATTCACCATTGTTTTATGTATTACAGAGTCTGGATTATGACCGATGTTTTAATTCACCATTGTTTTATGTATTACAGAGTCTGGATTATGACCGATGTTTTAATTCACCATTGTTTTATGTATTACAGAGTCTGAATTATGACCGCTGTTTTAATTCACCATTGTTTTATGTATTACAGAGTCTGGACTATGACCGATGTTTTAATTCACCATTGTTTTATCTATTACAGAGTCTGGATTATGACCGATGTTTTAATTCACCATTGTTTTATGTATTACAGAGTCTGGATTATGACCGATGTTTTAATTCACCATTGTTTTATGTATTACAGAGTCTGGACTATGACCGATGTTTTAATTCACCATATGCAGATTATATAGAAAAACAAACAAAAGATCACGTAAGTATACTACACAACGTATTCGGGTTAAGAATACAAGATAAACAAGCAAATTCAGTGAATTAGGATCCCCCGCCAGTAGGTAGTTTTTGTGATTTGTACTTGCGTTCAAGGGACTTTAACTCTCAGGAAAATAAGCAAATCAACCCAGATTAAAGATATGTACATCTCCTATCCACGTTGATGTTTTGCCTCGTAGTTTTAAAGAAACACTCTTGACAAGAAATGTTAAGAAATGTTTGGACGGACGAAAGGCGTGGGATAGAAACTAATGTACCCTTCTTTGTACGAATCAGAGACTTAGTTCAGAGCCACTGAAGGGAAACATTTGGAATCGACATTAAAGCGTTATAATACACAGCTAATATACATTTTGTCTATAGCGGCGATTTAAAATTCCTAGGATTCTTTGCAAACACCACAGTGTTGTGTTTTAATTGATAATGTTTTTCTATTATAATCAATTGTTCTTTTATTTCCAGTCTGTTGCAAAACTAGAAGCCATCAAATGGATTGTAACATTCTTTGTGGGATATTTAACAGGAATGGTAGGTTTTGTCACAATGATTCAAAATATTGTAAAGCTGGCGAATTCAAGAATTCATTAGATAGAGTAAACTTGATTCCAGCCATGAAAATCTATTGATGAAAATGATATTATTACCTGTATGTCTACATATCCTTATTTTTTTAATGCGATCAACCCTGGCTAAGAGTTGTAAATGAATTCCCGAACATCTACAATAAAACCGATGAATTAAATGTTATATTAGTTATGTATCAACTATTTTCATTTCAATTTCAATATTAAGATGAACTTCTCCAATAAAACCAGGGAATGATAAAGGTTGTGATCAACATTTTATGTAGTAAATTTTGATCAGTTCATTTCTGTTGTTCGGACCTCTATGACCGAATGCATTTAAAGCGCGCACTTCCGAATTACAGCGCGTCTCGTAACCTTTGTTCTTATCCCTTTCGGGGGAAATCCTAGTTTGTCAGCTGTCTTGCTATAGATCGGCGATTTTCTCTTGGCATTCCAATTTCCTTCAATACAATCTTGATTACTAAAGACCTAAATCACCATTAACTCTGATCCCCCATTTATTCTACTACAACGTTCACACGACCTCCTTGTCAAAATTCTCTCAATCATAACTCTCACACCAGCATCTTATCTTCCATATTCTATTTACACGTAGCTAATTGTTATAAACATTTTATGATTTATAGTGTACATGTTAATGATGTTATGTTGTATACCCATGTTTTCTATTTGTTACAGGTTGCCCTATTTATTGATTCTATAGTGAAGTTGTTAACCAGATTAAAGTTCAGTGCTGTGGACGATTGTATCCTTTTTCACAATTCAGCAACATTCTGCGAATCTAAATTAACATTTTTTTAAAATTATGAAACAGTAAAATTTGTCATGTTGATTGACGAATCTCAATTCTTAATGTTTTGATTGGACATTTGTTTCACCATATTTACATAAATTAAACTTGCCACTACGGTAGCTCAGTTGGAAGAGTGCTCGTCCCTTTTCTCCTTATGTGGGAGGTCGTAGGTTCGAATGTCGGGGTTTGATCAAAACTTGTAAATACATGTAGGTAGTCACTATTCTTTCACCAAACACTCGGCATCCAGAAATGGGTCAATGGGTCCTTTCGAAGAGACCTTAAAACCCGATGCCCAGTGTAGTGTATCGGCAAGCGTGGGACGTTTAAGAAACCTCCCTGCCCATTGCCCGGAGTGCATTTCAAAGGTCATAATTTCTGCTACTTCACCTATAGCTGGTGAGAAGAAGTGAAATATTCTTGACTTGGACGTAATACCCATTCAAGCTATCAATCAATTTAACATCATTCGCCTGATTTGAGCTTAATTCGTTTCCTGTTCACAATAAAATAATTTTACTGGACAAAATTATGCTTTGTTGCTTTTTGATCATCTTACGCGAAATGAAATGTAGATGAATTACGTACATGTGCCTAGCCACACACAAAGCCTCACACTTCCCTGAGTACGACTCCGCACTGAAGTACCATGTGGTTCTTTCCTTAATGTCTTGACAAACAAGCTATACGAAGTTGTTCAGAAGATGGCTGTCTGATTCTGTCTTTATTAATGATGTTGTGTTTTAATGTTGGTTTTGTTATCATCGCATCCAGTCTGGTTGTCCTAGAGGTAAGATTTTTTATTTCAACCACAAACATTAAGAATGTGATATTGAAGTTTGCCTCTAAAACATTATCTTTGAAACAGTCAACACCTACAAGTACACAATACAAATATGTTAGGCAACGAAACAAACGCATATTGGGACCACTGATTAACAAAATGCAAAGCAAAAATGTGACAATAATAATGAAGAAAGTAAATATAAATGACAGCAAATATCTGATTATGATGTTGTCCTGGTAAAAATAGCACTCTCATTGAATTCCTGGAGTCAAACAACAATGAGAGTAATACAGCATTTTCCCTTTGCACTGACTTTATACATGGTTAAAATGTAAAACGGAAATTAAAAGAAACTCCAGAACAACTCTGAGTATGACTTCTTTCCATCGAAAACTTTGCTATACTTGATCAAAATTCTCTTCTGTGATTTTAGACCAGTGTTTCTTGCCTCAAAATAAATGTATTATTCCAATTGTGAATTCGTGATATATAACAATGATAGCTATACTACTAGGATATTTTGTGTTGTTTTAAATTTCAGCCAATAGCTGGAGGATCCGGTATACCGGAAATTAAATGCTATTTAAATGGAGTAAAGGTACCAAGAGTTGGACGATTAAGGACTCTGGTATCTAAGTCAGTCGGTGTTTTGTTTAGTGTCGCAGGAGGTTAGTAATAGTTCAATATGAAACCTTCCTAAAATATGGGTTGAGAAATTAACAACTTGTGTTGAATTATAAACTACACCAGCTTCAAACAGATCTTTTAAAAAATGACCGTTAGAGAATTGTTAACTAATTACTTTAAACTCATGGTTTCCAATTTTCAAGGTTTATTCGTTTTTTGATGATAATTCACAAATAGAGCACCTTTCAATACAAGTCTATATGTTGAGGATGCAAAGGAGCACGTAAAGTTGCGATAATGCGAAGTAGGTGAGCAAAGTTGTAAGAATGCCTAAGAGGCGAATGATCAATGTTAAGTCGAATAGGTGAAGATGCAAAGGCGAGGGAGCGCGAAAAAGCCATAATTGAAAGAGGTATGGCGGGTTTGATGAGATTTTGTCCTAAATGGACCGTTTTGGTTTTTAAAAAATAAAAGTCAAAATATTCTTGCACTTAAATAATAAAGCAGCAGTATTTTATGTGGACTTTCAGATTTTGGCTCATACAAAGGTATATTTTACTGGTATTTTTCTTAATAAGCTCATCTTTGTGCTCATTTATGCTAAAATATGAAAAATGAAGGGATTTTCCCGTCTTTGATAATTATTATCAAAGTGTTCTCCTCGGAAGACCATTTTTTACGTTATTGTTTCTGAAAATATTTTCAAAATGCAATCATTACGAGTTTTCAGAAAATTGGTCCTCTTCGGAGAAAATGGTCAATTTTTGAAAATTAGGTAAAATTTAAACTGACCAGTGCACATATAAGTGATGTTGCATTTTAACACGGCTGGCACTAACTGCTGTGATTAGCTCAGTGGGTAGCGAGGACGCTATGCAACCTGTACGACATGGGTTCGAATCCCATCCGGGATATCTTTTTATTTATTCTTCTTCTTCTTATATTTTTTATTTTTATCTTTATAAAATACTATTGTAAAAATATTCCTTTACAAATATTAGTTTTTCCATCCATTCAAGCAGGGGGCAATGTGAAAAGCGCCTATCAAACCCGCCATACCTCTTTGTCCTAACCAGACAGTAGTTGTAACAGAATTGATTTTACACTTTATTCTTCGTATTGTAGGTTTATTTGTTGGTAAAGAAGGGCCTATGATACACAGTGGTGCTATAATTGGTGCTGGTGTACCACAGGTAAGTATCCCATAACTATTCTTCTTTTGATATGGGCGTCGTTTCGATTCAAGTCAAAATCCTACTGTAGACTCCGGTAATAAAGTTATTGTTTGTTTTACAATAAATGGAAGACAATTGCTATTGGAAAACATGCATAGCCAGTGAAACCATGAGCACAGCACACACATTAAAAGTTACTAATAAAACAACAAACCAAGGTCAGAAAAAGGTAAACACTAATGGAACCGCTTATTCAAACATGGCGTTTCCTCCACCATCCCATGAACGACCACATCGATTTTAGTGAAATAATCTTGAACATGACTCCACTCAACTCCTTTTTAAACTAGTCTATAAGTGAATTTTGTGCTTATTTTGTAAAGTTATTTCACAGTAGACAAGGCGCACCATACGAGTACATTATGATCTTATCAATTACTAAGTCTGTGTTAATTAAAAACACCACCAGCGCTAGCGCTATTGGGTATTTGATCCGATAAATAGATGTATATTAGCTGTGTTTGGTGGCTGGTAATGGCATCACGCCTAGTACAAGATCAAATGCACAATTTTAATTATAAATATCTTTTTTTTCAGTTTCAAAGTATTGCATTTAAAGCAATAAATTTTAAGTATAGTTTCTTTAGAACGGACAGGTACGTTTTATATCATTATTACTAATTTTTTAAAAAAATTTAAAAATGATTTTATTGTTCAAATATGGTAACAAGTTCTGAAATGGCGATATTGTAAAATGAATAAGGTGGATATATCAAATAGTTTATTATTGATGCATTGGTTTATTTTAGTTGTTTTTCTAGTTGTATTTTTAATATATATATATATATTCAATACAGTTAAACCTGTATATAAAGGCCATCCGTTTGACCTAAGGCATATGGATTTTATAGAAAATATGACACAGATAGCCACTAAAACAGTTATATTAATAGACAGGTTATCATTATATAGAATCGGTAGCTATTGTGGGCTTTATTTTATAAATCCTAATACGTTCTAGTAACAAATGGTCATAAGGTCAAATTTTTCATGGAAGTTGCAACAGCATAACATCAAATATAATTCACAGTAAATGCTAATTATCTTGAATCGACTTTGAAAATAACTGTCATAGGCTTATTTATAATAATTATTAAATTTTTCTTTTATTTTTCAAGAGAAAAAAGAGATTTTGTCTCTGGTGGCGCAGCAGCAGGTGTGGCAGGTAAGAATGACAAATAGGCAAGGCCCATTTTTTTCCGTCGTCATCTAAACTCATATATGATTGACTATATCAAATATTTAAGTGTTTTTAATATCTTTTATTTATCTATTATATTATTTTTTTATATGATTTGATCCGACTCTCACCACAATGACAGCTCTAGATCTTTTGGTAAATTGCTTGCTTTGTAATGTAGAAGGTTGGCCATGCCGTCAAAATATGAAGTGACCTCTGGAAAACACTCGGCTTTTAGAAATTAGAAATGAAAGTTACGATTCCTTCGGATGGGACCGATTCTAATTTGCGCCTTGCTATAGCTAATAACAATTGACACATTCAATTTAATCCATCATTTCAGCTGCTTTTGGAGCACCGATAGGTGGCGTTTTATTCAGTTTAGAGGAAGGCTGCTCTTTTTGGAACCAAAAATTAACATGGAGGACGGTAATTATTTCCATAATTCAGTTATGTGGCTAAAGTACAATTACAATAAGATAAAGTTTTAATAAAAGTTAACGCATGGCTGCCTTTTCAACATAAGAGATTTTTGCCAAATGGTTTTAAGAACCCGCTTCGAACTTCTACTGGAATAGTTTGTCATTTCGACAACAGAAGACGAGCAGATTTTTCGGGCACTCTCCTTTCCTCCAGTTCATTCCTGGTCTGACGCCTGGATATAAGTTTAAGAATCTAGACTGATCCATTACTCAACTCCACACCTTAATGACATTAGCCTAAATAGCGTAGATAGTAAGCTGTAGATTTTCGTACATGATATATTCCTTTTTAGATCTAGAATTATATCCATATTTTATATATACATTAATATTTTTCTATGCAATTAAGCAACCAAAAAAGCAAAGTAAAAAGCTTTGTAAATTAAATAAAACATATGGGTTTCCATCTATCAGGGGAGCAGGACCGGTTTTTCCGGAAGAGTTAGCACCTTCAAAGTACGCGGTGCTCATGAAACTGTTTTCAGTATGATGGTTATAAATTTACATATATACATGTGTATATTTATATTTTCAGTTTTTCTGTTCCATGGCGGCCACCTATTCACTTAATTTCTTTCTATCTGGTATAGAAAGTGACCAATGGGGATATTTCTATCTTCCCGGCTTGATCAATTTTGGAGTGTTTAAGGTAAATTATATTTGGTATTTTTTCAGAGACAAAAGAAACAACGAATACTAGTAATCTTATGTACGTTCACCATTATCACTGTGTATAACCGCTACCGGAAATTGGTACCTGTCGAAACCAAATTGCTACCATTTGAAGCGAGCGGTGTTGTCAGTCAAGGTAAGAAAATCCAATATTGCTAGATTTTGAGGAAGTGTGCCATGACGAACTATTTGCGATTTTATTGCTATGACATGGCACTATACACACGCACACAACTTCTTAATTTGTTTGCTTCTAAATACTTGAAAAACGTCTGAAATCAGGACCTGGTACTTCCATTTATTGACGTCTGCCGACTTCAGCATGTGCGTATGTCGCACAGGTCCAATTTTTCGCTAATGTTTTGTTGTGAAAAGGACACAAAGTAATAAAATATGCGCCCGAAGTCACCAGTTTCAGTGATTTAATCTTGGTAAGAGAAATATTTGATAAATTCAAAATTTGCATCACGGCGTGTTGCTGGAAAAGTTTCCGGCGAATTGGTAATTCTGGTGAAGAATGTTAATTTTTCAGAAGGGTTTATTGGAGTTTTTGAAACACCACAGACAACCAAAAACCACAGAAAGTGAATAAAATTACTGTATTATCAATTAAGATAAGACCTGTTAAATAAAATGGCATTTAAACCAAGTTAATTATGTTAATTCAGTCTTTCTAATTCCACGTTGCAATCTTCAGCAATTTGTGACGAGACCGAGTTTTAGAATATAAACTTTTCAAGAGGTAACTGAGTCTTGTGCAAGTGAGTGTATAATCTACTTATACTAGCCTAGCAAAAGTCAGCTTCAGAATGCTAGTTAAATGAAGCATTGTCCCGCAGATATATATATACAACATCCACTGGAACCATTATCTTGTCTTTAAGCCAACCAGTTTCCATAATTCTTTAATGCGGAAAGTCAAGCGAAGTACCCATAGTGCACAAAGACAAAACAAACACACTAAATACGTCAAATAATAATATTAATCGACACAGGATAAAAGACACCATTTTTCGTAAAACAAAAGGAAAGGCTCAACACGATAGACGAGATGGCCGCAATCAGATACTTTATAATTGACTGATTGATTGATTGTGATTGACTGATTGTTTGGGGTTTTACGTCCCAGTCAAGTTTATTTCACTCATATCGAGACATCACAAGTTGTAGATGAAGGTACAGAAATTTATACCTGTGCATTGCGCTTATGGCATTTGCAGTGAGGATTCTTTGTCATGTCACCCCTACTATGACACGGAGTTTTTTAAGGTCTCATCTGAAAGACCCGTGACTTTCAAATCTTATGCTGGGCGTTTGGAATAGGAACAGCCAATACCCATTTTAAACCAGACGGACGTACACTATCTCAAGCCCTGCCACTTGCTTTAGATCCGGTTTTATCGAGAACGTAAATTTCTCAATGATTCGCGAGAGGGTTCATTCGAGAATTCAGCATTATCGCGAAAACCTACAGCTCAGGGTCGTAGCAAGCAATTTCAAAGTGAGAGGGCCAACCCAAAAGTGGGGGGCCAAAGTGTACTTTAGATCAAATTTTCACTGATTTTCTATGTAAAATTTAAAAATTTTCAAAAAAGTGCGTGTGTGTGTGTGGGGGGGGTTAATAACCCCCCCCCTCCCCCCCCCCCCTTTTCCTACGGGCCTGCTGAGCTTAACGCATTTAAATGATAATATGCCACCAATCACGAACATTTCAATTTGCGGAATAACTCTGAACACTGGATTCGCGAAAATGAAGTATCTGGTAAAATAACCGGATCTACAGTAGTTGTGGCGGGGTATCAAAAGTTAGTTCAGCTTTCGCAACGATTGAAGAATAAAAGATCTTGTGTAAGGTGGTAATTTTTCTACATAATTTTATTTGCATTCATTAACATAAAGTAATGTGCTAAGCTATAGTCCAACTTTTGTTTGTTCTACACACTACAACTGAAGTCCAAGTCTTTTATGTGGCAAAATTTTGCTTTCGTCCAGCTTGTGGTATTGTCGAATAGGAGCAACACCTCTAGCAGCCTCATCAGGATTCGCTATTGTTGCCAACTTCCGTCGAGCTTTTCCTTTTGACTGGTCTTTTAAATCGAGCATATGGTCTCTAAAATAGAAGTAGTATGTGGTAAGCTTCATTGCTCTCTAAGACAAAAAGTCATTTGTGATTTCCATTTCTTTTACATAGTGATTTTCTATAATTATTTGTGTTTCATTTCTGAAAATAACAGAATTAAATAGTTATAAATAAAGTGTCCTTTCAATATGAATGATGGTCATATACATATAATATATCTGGTAAGAATCATGGTATAGACCTGTTTACATATATGAATAATATTTTGCATGTAACAAAACGTCATAAAATCCATGTAAAATTATTTTTAACAGAGTTAGATGCAATTCAAGCGATCTTTGTATGAGATAATCACCAATACTATCAGACTGAAAACCACAAGTTGCCGTAAAGTAAAAAAATTATTATTTGCAATACGCCGTGTACTACACTAATAAGTCGCCGTGAACCGGAGCATTTTGAATTTATCAAATATTTCTCTTACCAAGACTAAATTACTGAAACTGGTGACTTCGGGCGCATATTTTATTACTTTGTGTCCTTTTCACAACAAAACATTAGCGAAATATTGGACCTGTGCGACATACGCACATGCTGAAGTCGGCAGACGTCAATAAATGGAAGTACCAGGTCCTGATTTCAGACGTTTTTCAAGTATTTAGAAGCAAACAAATTAAGAAGTTGTGTGTGTATGTATAGTGCTATGTCATAGCAATAAAATCGCAAATAGTTCGTTATGGCACACTTACTCAAAATCTAGCAATATTGGATTTTCTTACCTTGACTGACAACACCGCTCGCTTCAAATGGTAGCAATTTGGTTTCGACAGGTACCAATTTCCGGTAGCGGTTATACACAGTGATTATAATATCCGACCAATTACGCTTCCGCGCCTGTTTTATGTGAAAAAACATTAAAAGTTATTAATACATTCTGTTTGCTCTGATAAGATACTTATAGTCAGTTTAAATTACATGTCAGCCTGGGTAAAAAGAACAATTCATGTATTGTGTATTCGACTGTTCCTGCTGTTTCTGTTGTTGTTGTTGATGATGAGGATGATGTTTGAAATCTTATTAGTGATGGTCAGTAATGCATCTGAAAACTTATTAGAGGGAATTGAATGATATATGTAGTGTTTTACGCACAGTAAAGAAATGACAGATCATATTAAATTAAATTCTTTCAAGTTGACCGCAATTTTATATGAATAAACGTTTTTCTGTCTTGCATGTTCATCTCTATCGTTTCAGTACCAAGGTCAACATTTATGGAATGCTTTGGACTTATTAGTGTTCTTGGCTATAGGGTTTCTTGGTGGAATATTCGGTGCTGCTTTCAACGCAATTAACAAACGCTTAACAATACACAGAATGAACCACGTTAACAAGAAACATAAAGTAGTCAGGTATGTACGAGGGCGAGTTTATAAGTAACCAGCCTATATAATTTCCGATTGTCCGACACGGTCATGAATTTCGTGCCTTGTTTCAATATCTTTTATACCGGGATACAATATTGCCCGCGTATTGAGTCATTATTTAATAACAACATGGCTAGTGATGCAAAGACGCGCTTTTCATCTAAATTTGAGAACCGTGCTGTAATTGGTAGGTAAAGCAGGCAAGGCAATACAGGCCAGTTGGTCTTCTGTACCATTTTTATACTCGAGTTAAATTCTAGGTAGGGGAATTCAAACGCGTGAGAACATGTTTAGAAGATGAAGCCAGGCCTGGAGGAGTAGATCAATGGAAATGATAATTAGTTTTACAGTTCAGGGTTATGGCACTGTTGGTCTAAGTGCATCATACTAGAAGATGATAACATAGAAAAAAGAATAGGTGGATCTCAGCTGGAAATAAGTTAGACTGGGTACTTTTTTACTCTAGCATTATAAGGCCATAAATGAAAGTTTAGAATTTATGCATGTTACGAGGTTTCTTAGATAAAACATCAATATCTGAAAGATGTGTACATCAAAAGTAATGTCACTACTGAGGCATTGCATTTCTAAAGATCATACATGCAATTACGTTTAGGTACGTGAATTAAACATTTATTTTTATTTCTGTGTAGAAGGTTTGTTCTAATAATTAAATTACTAGTAAGTTATTTAAATAAAGAAAGAGTTGTATAATGTATTCTTCGCTATTTACATTTTAAAAAGCTTCAAATAGTTAATTTTCAATTTAAATAAAATGGTTTCAGTAAATTTTATTTGTGCGAATTTAAATTATACATTAATATAGTTTGCTCAGATCATTCTATATGACAATGTAAGTAGGGTTTAATCACTTGTTTTATCATTTGGTTTAGGCTTTTAGAGGCGGGACTTGTCGCTGCAGTAACAACAACGATAGCTTTTATTGGTGCGATGCTTGTCGGTGAATGTCGCCCCATTCCAAAATCAGAGGTAATGTTTTTTCAAGTTTAATCAGGAATGTTTGCAGTCAAATAGCCATTTGCATTCGTTTTAATCTAATCCATCAGGAGTTATCGGTATTAATTGTAGTTACACAACACAAGAAATAATATATTAGAGTCAGACTCAAACTGAAATGTAATATTTTCGCAATTAATATCAATATGGTAATTTCAACCAGTCACGAATGAATGTCTATACTTTCATAGATTTAGGTTCTGATGAGTAAAATTTATATTGTATCATTAGAATGTCTAGAAATAACAAAATACTTGTATAGTGGTGTGACTTACACTGCCTAAAAACCCATGCTTGCACGTTATGATAATTGTGTTTTTTTTATCGAATGACAATAGAAGTTATAGCACTAAAACATCATTACTAGACAGTTCAATGTATATATTTACTTTTGGCATTTTTGAACATCTTGTTTTAGTTTTCTAAAGAAACTAAAACAATACAGCTTACGTCATGCATGTCCAATGGCTGGAACAGTCAATAAAAACAGCAAATGTGCATGCAAAAATTGCAAGTCAGGTAACCAGTGTTAATAGATAAAGAGTTTCACGTCACCCTTAATATAATAATAGCATTTGTATTTGTATTTTTGTTCTTTTTCTGTCATTGTATTAGGGGCGACGTTTCTTCATGGAAGTTAGAAGGCGATGTTTCTCTGTAGAAGAGCTGTATAAAATAGACTGTAATTTCATTTTATTTCAGTTTATTAATGGCACAGATTCAGCAGTAAGGACGTATTTCTGTGATAAGGGTGAATATAACGACATGGCTACGTTGTTTTTCAATTCGCAAGAAGAGGCAATCAAACAACTGTTTCATCAAGAAGGTAAAGCACACATATTAACAGTTACATGTATTTCCTGAAATTTATGCATTATGTATAGGGTTATGAATGGATTGGAGTGGGTAATAGATTTTTATACCCCAGTTAAGATTCATCCAGTCATATCGAGGCATTGGGATTCACGTGATTGGTTACAGAACTTGAGTGGCCGGAGAAAACAACTACTTCAACAAGCAAACTGACATACCTCGCACACTATGATATGCCTGCTAGGGGTTTGTACCTTAAATATCCTGTGATCTATAAGCCAACGTTTTACACATATTTTCTTCAGTTTGTTTTGTTTTTACATCGTTAAATTAGTTTCTAGATTGGTTGCTTTTGATTTGTTGTATTTTGTAGGAAAATTCAGCTTAGCAACTCTGGGGATATTTTTCATCGTTTTCTTTTTCCTGGCGTGTTGGACATATGGTGTACATGTTCCTAGTGGATTGTTTGTACCTTCATTGTTATGTGGTGCAGCTTATGGACGATTTGTGGCGACATTATTAGTTAAGTAGGTTCAGTTTGCTTACTTTTGTACCTCTGAAACACCAACAAAACCATATCATAATCGCAAAAGCAAAGCAAAATATGTGGAACTTGGTAATTTTAATTTGAACTTCCACCATGGACATGCCGGGTGCCAGGGTAAGCATTGTTGTCTAAAATGTCTAAACCCGTCAACCGTCATTCAAATTTTATAATGGAAGGTAAATTATAAAACTTGTCAAACAAAACGTTTTTATAGGAAGAACGATAAAATGTTATAGGACATAGGAGTATTCTACTAATGGTTAAAGGAACATGTACAGTCTTGACTCTTTGCTGTCTTAATTTTTTGCACTGTATGTCGCATGCCTAAACAAATGTTTTAAAAACAACTACTGCATATTGGCACAATGCAACCAGAACATAAATCTACTTCCATCTCTTTATATTTTTCACATATTTTAACGAGTAGCACCGTATATCTAATACACATTTGTGATCGTCTGTGTTTGCTATTCAGATTGATAAACATTGCTTAAGACTGATGATTAAGCAAATGAATGAGATCTTAAGAACCCTACAATGAATCTCTTGGCATCATTTTATTATTCTTATAATGGACTGACTAGGAGATGAGTTTGTTTTTAAATAGGCTTGTGCAGTTGTAAAGTCACCCTTTGACATATTAAATGTATTATAATGTTTTTAGTAAGCATCTCGTAGTTCTTGATATTGACAAGTACAAAATATTTATTTTCTATTGTTTGAATTCGATTTTTTTTATTTATCAGTAAAATGGGACGTGTAGTCACTTGAAGTGAAGGGCAAATTGGAGACTCCGTCGTCAAAGACTCGATAAACATTTCCAATCAAACCAAAGATTATAAGGTTTTGTGTATATTCTTGTGACACGGTCTGACAAGCTCGTTTCTCAGGACCTTGTCTTTTCTCTTTTCTTTCTTTATTTTGAATATTATTAATTTCATTTATTAAAGTTACATTGGATATGACAAAACGATATACTCCGGGACGTTCGCTTTGATTGGTGCAGCGGCGTTTCTAGGGGGAGTGGTTAGGATGACGATCAGTTTAACTGTAATCCTTATAGAATCTACAAACGAAATAAGTTATGGCTTACCACTTATGTTGGTGCTGATGGTTAGTATAAACCCGCATAATATCAACATGTATGAGCAAAATCATTGTCGTGTATTATGTCGCTTCTGGAAGGGCAAAATCAAGAGCAAAGGACATTTTATAATAATGGCTATACAAGTTTGAAACATAAATGAATAAATGTTTATAATTTTAAATAATGTTGACTTTATAAGTGCAATGTGTCTTGTTTGTTCTTGTTATTATAACATTCATTACAATCCAACTTTTTATAATTTTCTTGATAGCAGCGTTCACAGTTGCAAGTAGATGGCTGTTTAGTTGAAACAACTTCCCTTCCTTTATTGTGTAGTTTGTTCTAGACCAGTTCACATCGTACGAATACAAATAGTTTATTAAAGACTCATCGTATATACATAAGTGAAACATGCTTTAATTAAAACAAAGTACTAGTATATATGCCATTCTTTAAAGAAATATCAGAGACTATAAAAAGATAAATATAGACATATATATATTTGCTGTAATAAAAAAAATGAATAGATGTTTTTTTTTAAAAATGTATCACATTTATATAATCTAAATACTAGTATATTTATCGTATCTACGAATTACTTGCTTTTATTATTATAATGTCGAGAAACAATATCATTTACTTTTCATCTAAGATCAAAGAACGGAGAACAATTATCGCTTTTTGAAATTAGGGAATGAAAATTAAATTCGTTTAAACCACCAATTCTTCATCAGTGGTATCATGATGACATAAATAGGACAAAGTTCCATTTTTTGATTAAAAACATAACATCAAACCATCAAATGTGCAATGTTTTTTTCAATTTATTTATAGGTAGCAAAATGGTCGGGTGATTTATTTAATGAAGGCTTATATGATATTCACATCAAACTTAGAGGGGTGCCGTTGTTAGAATGGGAAGCTCCACCTGGGATGGAGAGGTAATATTCAATCTATATGGTATAACTTTTATCACATTTAGTTATAAAGTAAGTATATAGTATATAATTTATATTACTAGTATACAGTTGTACAGTCATCCATTACCGTATTAAATGTATTATGATGTTTATAAGTATTACACGTGTTTTTCTTTTTCGTAGTCATCATATAAGCTTCAAATGAAGTCTTTTAGTCTGGTGTGGGGTACTAATAATAGGCGAGTGAAGAATCCGCTTTACATGACGTCACGTAACTATTCGTTTTTTAACATAACCAACAGTACCGTTTGTTCTCTGGTGTCAAATGTAGGGGATATTATGTTTTATTTGAGTATAAAATAAAAAAAATTGTATACACCTTTATACAACGAGGCAAGCTGCTTAAGAAATAAATACTTGACTTTGGGTTATCACAATCCTAGGCTATTAAGGATGTCAAAAATTTTATGACCGTCATCACAGTAGCATTGATAAGTATGATGTCTCTGTATCCAAAATATTCCTTTATATATTTAGGTCCATAGGACAATGTTCCTATGATTCTTAATTTTGATCTCACACAGAGAGGCGGGTTAAGAGAGCGAGACAAAAGGTACTTATCCTTCCAGAACGCCCGGCCTCAGTTCTCTGGTGGACTTTCACGTGTTTTAACTTAATTTGCAACTTATAAAGTGTTTTCTTTGGTTTTGGATTGTGATTGAAACAACGCCGGTACGTTAGCGTGAGATTTATAGATATATACGCAGTCACATCAGTATTTGTTATTAGTCAACATTATTCAGCAATCATTGATTGATAGCAGTATCCTTTCCAGATAAATAATTGTTAAGACAGAACATTACGACAGACTAGAGTTAATTACATTACGTATGGATTGTATTATGTAATGTCGTTTTGATGTATAGGTCATTACTTCATTATTGTATAATCTATTTTGTCTTCTCGATCCATATTGTGTTTCAGTTATACTAACTTGTATTTATATCTTTGCTTACCATTCCTTACCAATTATATTATCAAGTGCAAACAAACTACTATGACGTTTTTTATTAGATGAGCACCAAGCCTAACATCCCTGGTGAAAGTTCATATATTTAAACTTAATTTGTTCGTCTTTATTTCTTACATCAATCTTATACTAATATATATATATATATATCTTCAGTTGTGTAGTATCTTGTGAATCTACAGTCCTAACATTAAAAATACTATAATAAACAATATCGTTGCCTAGACTAAGGTAAAACTCGTATATCGGTAGAATAATATGGTTAAATGATGTCTACAATTCTAATAAAACAATTTTTACTATATTATACCATCTTTATTTGTTTTTGGTAGTCTACCTATCACTTTAAATGTTGTTTTGTTTTCTTATCTTCTTAATTTAGTGTATTCTTTGCTAGATTGTCATTTGCCAAGTACATTTTATTTAGATGTTCCATGAATAACGCACGTGATTTTAAACCCATATATAATTTAACTTCTATGTTTTGTTCTAATAGTTTTCTAATGTTCAAATGTTTAAAATGAATTCTATCGTATTTGTAGAATGAAGGCAAGCGACATAATGGAGAAGTCACTTGATTTTCTGTATCCTATAACCAGAGTCAGTTCTATTATACGTATATTGCGGACAACAGCGCATAATGCATTCCCGGTAGTTTCTGGATTAGAAACGGTAAAATATATTAAAAAACATACATACACAATTTGGACCATTTTTAAGATCACAATCACAAAAGCAAAGCAAAATCTTTAAAAACTGGCAAAATGAACTTCTACCAGGGAAGACAGGTCGGGCGCTCCCAAAAGGTAAGCACCCCCTGTGTAGCTAGCTCCTCCACCACGTGTAAAATCAAAGTGAATATATAACTCATTTAACTGTTATTGATGCAATGTTGGGAATGTTGTACATGACATCATCATATTTGACATCAACTAAACTAGAAATGATAACCATATACATATTTGTTAACCGTGTGTAAAATGTGTATTAACGTAAAAGGTTCCAAATTTTTCAAACTTTTACATATTTTACTTGATACGAAATACCACATTTGTATAAATTCAAGTTTAATTTGTGTTTAATTTGTTTATCTGAGCCAGGTTGTTCAACGCTACAATATCTTTACCCGTCGCAAATATTGTTTATTAGATATTTTTTTAAAATTCTGTGTAAAAGTTGATGCATTATTTTTTTAATTGTTATGGTCAGTACACGTGATTTAATTTTTCTTTAAAAATTATAATATTTTTTATTTTCTTAAACAATCAGGTTAAGCTGACAATGCCTCTAACAACCGGGACTATATATACATGTGTATATAGAATCACGTAACATCGCTTCTGTAAATATATACAGTCAAACCTGTCTATAAAGGCCGCACAAGGGAACCAGTTAAAGTGACCTTTATAGGCAGGTCACCTTTATATACAGGTTCAAATAATATGAATAAAAAATAATTGAGATACAAGTCTTCTGGCATTTATAAGCAGGTGGTCCTAATATAGATAAGGCCTTTAAGGCAGGTTGGACTGTACATGAAAACGTAAACAAATACAGTATAACCTGTGTATAAAGACCACCCAGGGGACTGGGCAAAAATGGACTTAATAGACAGGTGGACTTTATATAGAGGGTCACCTCATATGAATGAGTTATTATGTATTGCTGATATTATTTACAAATGAGTGAAACATATGTAGTACATATTTAAATACTATTTTATTAAATTTGTTCAAAAAAAATTTTTTTAAATAGTTTTTTTATTTACCTTTTAGAGTTTATTATAGAAAATATTTGAAAAGTGTATTTAATCATCTGATAACATGGTTACTGTATTGGTATACACTTGACTAATTGTCTTTGTTTTCTTAAGAAGCAGGGTTTCACTAATTAAGATAACAGGTACAGAAAACATACTACCTGTAAATACCAAAGACTATTTATACCTTCTGATTTAATGGCTTCAGTGATTGACATGAGAATAATGACTTTATATGGGTTTTTTTCTGAAACTTTTACTTATTATAACTCAAACCTATATTCTTTACAATGGAAAATTGTAAAACTTTGATTGTCACTCTATACACTGATCAAAGATTTGTAATTATAATAATTATTTATTTCTAATCTTCCTGCATCAAGAATATAAGAATTAAGTTGATTTTTTGCACATTAAATAAAATATAAATCTCTAAAGACTTAATAAGTTGACTGAAAAAGTGGACTTTATAGACAGGTTGAGAAGTCATTTGGAACTGAAAAGGGTGGACTCTATTCACATTAGACAGGTGGACTTTATATACAGGGTCATTATATAGTAAAATCCATTGGGGATACTTCAGACCGGTTGCTATAGACAGGTGGACTTTATACAGAGGTGGACTCTATAGCAGGTTATACTGTACATCTTATTTCTTAACTCGAAACTTTCCTTATTTGGAGCAAGGTTGTTCCATCAATCTTGTATGTTTTTCGGAATCTTGAATGAAATAAATTATTGTAGCGATAATTTTATATTTCGGACATGCTATCAATATTTCTTATGATTGTAAATATAAGAAATAACATTCTATTTGAGTGTATTCATTCGGTATTATGAATGAGAGTCAGGAATAGCATATTTAACACGAACTGCTTCTTAAATAAGACATAATTATATTATATTTGTACTTTTAAAACTAGAAATTAGTCCATCAAATCTAAATGTTAATTATGTATATGTCATAAAATCAAATTCTCAAAGTCAAATACAATAAAATATCCTTTTAATTAATCAATAATAATTGTCATTAAAATGACAGGTAATAAATTAAAAGTAACTTGTAATTAAGATATATGATTCCAATACCAGTACATCTCACTAAATAGATTACTACTTAATGACAATTACAACTATGGTGGCTCAATGGGTGGAGTACATAATTCGTAAGTGGGAGGTCAGGGTTCGATATAGCAAGATTATGCTTCCATAATTACCACTACAGTGGCTTTATTGGTGGGGTAGTCAATCCTTAAGAGACCAGGGCTTTATTATCTGATAAACTCAAGTTATGGTACATTTTCTTTCGTAAAATACTAGGCATTTAGAAATTAGGGCCATATGGTCCTTTGGATGAGATCTTAAAATGGATGGCCTTTGTGGTAAACTCGTAGCGTATTTCTTAGTTTTACGTTTCATCTATACCTTGTGATATTGCTAACTCCTAACAAATCTTCATTCACTCAATCTTCATACTATGTCAACATAATGGATGGTTACAAATAAATTCAATGAATTCAGTTTTCCGCTATAGAGTTTTCAATTGTAGTTTATTTAATGTGTTTTGTGGGTTGGTATTTATATGTCATCGAGAAAACCCAAGCAACCTCTCTTATCGCTTGAAGTCCGAATTTCATTTCTTCATGATTTTCTATAAGCATCTCTAAATTTATCGCCAAACTCTTTGCAACGCCAATTTTAGTAAAATCAATCGACGTTGTACTGCATTTATATTTTCATCAAAATCACATATTTAATATGTGGAAAGCGTTAATTTGATTTTGCTTTCATTTTTTTCAGAAAGATAAAAAAGCAGAATGCAGCAGCTCGCCGTAAGTATGTATGCAAAACCCATAAAAAACCACGTTTTAGTGCCTGCACTATCCCAATTACTATTTATACAGTGTTATATCTCCTAGGTGGACCTGTGCTTCCATAGTTCTATTACATATTATACCAGTTTTAATTTTAACAGCACTAGACGGCCGTTTCGGAATATAATTCCTCATCAGTAGTGCTTGGACGAAAACTATGAAACCAAAATTATTTTGAAGATGTTGAAAACTTACCAAAAGGACCAAAATATATTTTACCAAATTAAGCTAAGGAAATACTTTGCATGAGGGAGTATACCTTAGTTTTTGATAATACTTTCCATACTATTGCTATACTTGCACACTGCCCTTAACACGCGTGTCATTGAAGATCTAATTAGGGATATAAAAAATTCTTATTTACTGATCTGAGATAAGCGTGTCGGGAGCTTCAACGGTTGATCTTCAAAGCAATTGGGAACAAAACTATGATTTGCAGTCCGTAAACGGGACAAGGTCCAAGGGTAGCGCGTAACGATAGTAAAGTACTCGTCTGAAAAATCTGAAAAGAGGCAATAGTAAATCATAAATAGAGCTCATGTACATATCTAGTAAGAGCCCTACAAGTTATTGTATGATGTTCTGATCAAACACAAACATATCGGTCCATGTCCTAACCGCAATCCCAAAAGCAAAGTAAAACGTTTGAAAACTGGCAAATTAAGTTGAATACGTGAACGTCTGAGTAAGTATAGTCACTCTTCTCGCCTTTTTTGTTACATAATTCCAAAATTATAACAAAAAATAGAAATATAAAATGAAGAATTTTGAACAAACACAATTGTTCAAGTAAACACATAACTTGTTCCAAAATTAATAAACTGCAATGCAGTATTAAATCAACTTTACCATGATTTGATTTAGTCATGACCATTACGTTTTAAAGACACGGAATAAGTTGAAAAGTAATGCTCCTCGATAACTTTGCCATCTCTTTTATCTCAGTTTTTTAATTTTGAATGTATTGTCTTTTATATTTTTTATCCCTATAATATCAAATTATCACCAAATACCTCAATAACAGCACCATCTTAAAAACAAAATTTAATGGTGACGATTTATATAGATTTGACTACACCATGTGCAACTTTCCATCCAATTTTAAAAATCCGCTACTGAGTTGTAGCACTGTTTTATTACTATAGAAGTAAAAACGCTTGAACTATGAGTGTTAAAAATGTACTTGGAAAATAAAAGATCAGATCACCCAACGTCGAAAAATACAAAAAAAAAATCCCCAACGGTAGACAAGAAATGTAAGAAATTGGAGTAATTAATACAATGTTAAACAATGTTATAAAGGGTTTTGGTTTGCACTATTTGTGTGATTTATAAACACTTATATACATTTTACCATCCCACTAATGTTATTAGTTTATTCTCGCTGCACCCCTCAAGTATTAAATAGAAACGATTAAAGGGAGATAACAAGGATATAATTAGCTTATTCTATAATTATATTAAGCCATTGTTTGGCATGATTGATGTTTTAATGATAAAAGCAAACTTTATGTTGATCATGGTTATGCTAAATTAATATCATATTAATATAACGCTTGACACATCGCTATATCTTGACTAAATGTATCCATCAAACTTTGTCGATTTATATCAAATATATGCTAATTATTGATAAACATGCAAGTTCGCTGTTTGTGGAGAAGCGACATACTTCCTACATATTATCGGAACAAGACTGAAAAACATCCATTTTGCAATTGCAATAGCAGAGGATTTTGCCGAAATAAAGGTTTCGGTCTGTCTTATACTTAAATACAAAAAAAAAAAAAAATTCTAAATCCATACAAAAGCATGTAACCTGTGGCAAACGATCATCAATAGGCGGTATTTATTAACTATATACTTTTACATGGTTATTTTTATATATTGATTATTGTAAATGAATGTTTTCTATGCACATATGAAATATACCGAAATCGGTTTTAAGGAGAAAACCCCAGAGATCAAAAACACAATAGCAAAATTACTCTGGGAAATCTTAAAACTGACCTCGGTTAAATATAATTTCACGACATAAATACCCCAAATATGTGCATATATACTAGACAACATTATTTTTAAACTCGTAATTACGACTGTTCACGGTCAAAGTACAGGCTAGAATAAGTACTCATATATAACCCGTGCAACATATCCAGTTAACATACTACACCTTTATATAGCAATCAGGACTAACCCCGCCAATCAATTAATAAAGAACAAAAACTACAAAGCGTAAAGACATATATTTTTGCTATACGTTGTAACGTAACAAACTTTTATTCCATTCTGTCAGATTTTAAGCGCCTTTACATTTGTTTTCCTTTCCATCAAATATTGATCCGCATTTCTCGGCACCCGACCTCATTTCCCAGGTGGATATATCGATATTCAGTTGGATTTGCTCTGCAATAATCCAGTGTTTACTAAAACACCCTTTTCCAACCATTCTGTCCTAATTTACTTCTTGGTACCAGCCATTAAAAACAAGAAGTTTCGTTTTTTCGGATTACAAAACGTCAAAAATGTGTTTTTATTTCAAGTTTTATTTTCATTTCGACCGAAATAGCCCTTTTTTATTCTTCCTGTGATAACCGGGTTTTCTCTATCCATTGTCCAATTTGACCGACCTGAAACTATCTACATCTCTTCAATTCTAACCAAATATCAATTCTTTCTGACGCTGTTTACCTTTATTCGAGTCAGAAGTTGTGTTTCCTTTATTCTGATTCATAGATAAATCATAGATAACCCGGTCTCACTTCCCTGTGGAAATCTACGTGTTTACCCTAATTTGCCAGTCTCAATGTTTTTACTTTGGTATGAAATTATAATTTGGACATGGTATGTTTGTTTTTGGATAAATTATACAACTTGATAATACCTTTGAACTGAATGCAAAGCTTATTCATTCTAATGTCGTGACATTATTATAGGTCTTCATGTTTTTAAAAGATCCGTTACATTATCGGGAAATAAACATATACATGCATAACGCCCAGATATAAAAGGAAATTTTATGTTCACAAAATAAATTCCATATCTAAGAACTTATCTTAAATCTTTACTAACACCTATTATATATGAAAGCATTTCTGTACTTTTGCAGTGAAAACAGAACACAACCCAAAAACGCCAAGCTCAGATTGGAAGGTGTTGCATTAAGATCTCAACTCGTTATGCTACTAAAGAAAAAATCATTTTACAGAGAAAATGGAGAGGTATGTTTATTTAATATGTGTAGCGCATTACAATAACTTAAAAACATTACGGTTGTCTCTGACATTACAACACAAAACTTTAATATATCATTCTACTCCTCTTATTATTACTAAATATAAATTGTGAGTTGATAGTTAACTAGTGTTTACGCTATGGAATTTCGTTATGTTTTGGGCTATGGAATTTTGTCATGTTTTGGTCATGTAATACTTTACTAAACATTTTTTATTTTTATTTTTCAGTAATAGATAGTAATTTTGGAATAAAATTCCCAATTGGTATTGCTCGGACCAAAATTGAAGAAATCAAACTATCTTAAGATGTTTTATGATAAAAAATAAAAGGCCTCAAACGTATTTGATTAAATCCACCTATGAGTGCAATTAATTCATTGCCGTTTTATAAATCATTTTAATAATTGATTTAAACTCTTTGTTTGGGACCAATGACATTTATTTGTATGAAGAATGTAATTAATTTCTGATTAAACATTTAAAATATTAGAAATAGGTTTTATAGTTCTATAATGTTCACTCTCATGATCAAAACGTGCCTTATCAATATAAACAGTATTTAATTTAAAAAAATTCTGAAGTGAACCAAAATGCAATGAAACTTAGTGGTATATTATTACAGGCAGAATATTTAATTTGAATATTCATGGGTCTTCAAATATTGAAACTGAATCCTATCTAGTATCAGCTAAACCATAAGGTATAAAATCAAAACGATGAAGTTATTGATAAACTAGGAAATCAACTAGAATATCGTTGATCATATCATAGTTCACCAGGAACTAGACAGTATAAGATGATAAAATGGACGTTTTAGCAATTTGTAAATATTTTCTTAAAGCTGAAATTGGTTTTACATGAACTTGAAGTTTCATCTCGGAAATTGAAAGAAATCATCGGTCAAACTACTGATTAAAAGAAAGACAACATATTTTTTATTCTGGTTCTTCAGACAAAATTGATTTGTTTTTGTTCTTTAGTATTTTTGCTATTGGAAACTACTGGCATATTACTTTATATTAAGTATGTCAAAACAATCTGATTATTAATTAGATAAACTAAACAAACGAAATGCACATTTCTTCGAACAGCCAAACGTCGCATTAATGATAAATCTGAAAATGGTTCAGGTAAAACCAACAATGATTGGTTTTAACATAATGAGCTGGTATATAGACAGTAGATATGCGGCGTTGGAACTGATCATAATAGAGATGAACGAATAAATAACAAGTACTTAAGAATAGATTCTAAATAGTGGCGAATGAACTTTTATTTTTAAAATTGATGCTTAAACCGACATACACCTTTCCAATAAATATAATCCGCATTATTATGTCTGAAACTTAGTTTCTACGAACTGCTTATGGCTTTGCCCTGTCATTACCAGCATTCTATACCATCGCCGTTTATATGAGAAGTTAATGTAGAATAATTTTTGTTTTTTGTCACAGAACAATATTTTAACTATTTTATATGGATCTCGGTAGCATTACATTGGCAAATAAAAACTCTTGTGTGTGAGCTTCTAGCTTTATCGTGTCGAACCCGTACGTCTTGTGTTGTTTTTCTTTCATTGCCATTATTTCATAATTTATACACAGTCTTCTGAAACAGTTTTTACACTTTTAAACTTTCTGGTAAAATCTTATTACTTGACGCGGCCATGCTCTCAGATTAATGTTGAAAAGAAAATAATTCTTGATTTCATAGAAATAAGCAGCTGCAATGTATTTTAACTTTAAACTTTAAAATTTCTATAAATAATCTAATGAACAATCTATTTTTATTCCCAAACTGATATAAAGTGAAATACTAAATGCATATTCTGTTACTTCATATAGGTGTTACTGCAATCAATTTTAATCCAGCGTTTATAATTGGTCATAAAACGAATATATCTGTATAATCTTATATATACTGGGCTTAAATGATGTCTATTCCTTTGATGTCATAGTTTTATATGGTCTTGGAAATACATTGTTTTGAAAATTAACAGAGAGCGCACCTGCTGTTTACTTAATTACCTATTAAGTTAATTAATAGTCGATTGTCATTAGAGAACTTATTTTAGGCTTGACATATACTGGAGAATTCATTACAGATTGATATTACAGATTGATTATTTCCATTAGGAACTAGGTATTACATAAAAATACATAAATATTACTTTTGAATGGACACTGCGAAAAAGTAATGTGCTAAAATGCCTAAATGTTTGAAAGCATTAAGGTTTTTGTCATATTTTGTCAATGTTGAATTGTGTAATTCATTGTATATTAGTTTTACGATCAATATGTATAACTTTTTAACAAGAGGAAGGAAAGTTTCTGAAAAGCGAACTTAGCAGAACATGTCACAAAGATATGGAATTCAGATATATTTGTCGGTTTAAGACTTTGTTTTTGCCACTTTTGTTGCTATATTATCCATATTCTTAAGATAGGGACGAACATACGACGGTTGATTGCTGTTGTGAACATTATATGTAAGGGTTTAAGTTTGGCAGAGATATTACATTTTTTCAACATAATCCTTATCACTATTCATATACATTTGCCAGAGATGTTTAAGGTAGTTTCATATCATAGTGACGTCGACGTTTTGTGCGTACGGTCGAAATGTCTGATTTGACGTCTTTTACATCTATGACGTCACGAATGTGTGGTCTTTGGCGCCTACCGAATTTTGGCGGGAACGATATCATTTAGAATTATTTCTGCATTCACAAAAGATTATAATTCACAAAAAATAATAATTCATGATCACAATATCAATTTTGACTACGATTTTAAAGAACTAAACTAAATGTATATTTTAATGGAAATAAGAAAGATCTACACTGTTGAGGGTACAATAAGCAAGATCTACACCGTTGAGGGTACAAGTCTTAATAATTTGAGTACACTGTTTAAATATTGAAAAACTGTGTTGTAAATGCTGCTTCATGTGACTTTTCGGTGAATTTAAATAGAGATAGTATGACGCAACTGACGATTCTTTAATAAACATACTGTTTTTATTTGCGTTTCATTTCGGCGGACTAGAATCAAGAACGCTTCATCAATATATACGAATTCCCTTTCCACTTTAATTAATCTGTGTTTGGTAACGGTTGCCATGGGTACAGACCGTATGATATTTAAAACTGATTTTGTTTTGCACAACCAAAATAGCTCAAAATTTGTGTTTTTGTTTATTTGTTAATACCAAATATTGAGTTGATAGTAGTATACTAGGACGCAAATATTAACTTCTTATCTAAGGAATAAGGCTTTTTTTCTTTTTTCAGGATTTTAATGCAATTTTATGAAAAGAATAGCTTGATGACCCCCTATTTTTTGTTTCAGAAAATCAAACGTATATATCTATGTGCAATATATGTGAAAATCAGAGGTAGTATTCGACTTAGTTTTTTAACAATCTACAAATTAACGAAAGGGTGTTACTTTAAGTTTTTCGGAATTTTAATGTTCTCTCTTGATAGATGGCGCTGTAGAAAATCACCACGTGACCGGAAGTGAAATTCCATTGGTCTAAATAATCTAAATCATGACATATTGGTTAATTTTAATACAAGACACTTTTGGTTGACAAAAAATTATTAAAGCTTATTTGTTGACACCAGTGGTTATACTTTGATCATTTATCCCGTGAAAATGGCCACCAGGTGGCGCTTCAGAACTTCTTAAGTAACTCGAAAACCTACCCTGAAATTTTGGCATGTTGAATGGTTTATGTCCATGTACAACATATCAAAATTTCAATATGTGTTTTCAAGCGATTTGTAAGGTATGGAACTACCTTAAGAGTTTTTGCCAAATTTAAAAACGTCACCATCTTGGTAGTTCAGAAAGTCTTTCAATGAAAAAACGTCACCATCACACTGAAATGGGTTTCGGAAATGACCGTTTGTAGCTTTGTAGAAATAGATGAAAATCTGATAGAGGCAAATACGGTCGACGCTCAAGCAATATAAAGTCACAATTATTTATGGCAGCTATGGTTATGAAAAATAGTATTTTCCTGATGGATTACTAAGTTTTTCCGCGTAGCTTGAATTTTATTTGTATATACAGTATAACTTGTGTATAAAGACCCCCAAGGAACTGAGCGAAAGTGGACTTAATAGACAGGTGGACTTAATAAGCGGGTCTCCGTTTAAGAACAATACACATGTATTGTTGATACCGGTATACAAATAAGTGAAAAAATATTTAGTACTTTCATGTTAAATTTGTTAAAATTATTTTTATTACTTTTTTAAAAATCAGAATTAATTTTAGAAAATATTTATATTAGACTTGATGGACTGTACATGGTGACAGTTTATCTTTCACTATACACCTGACTAATATGTCTATGTTTTCTTTTAGAGGCAAGGTGTCACTAATAAATATAATAGGTATAGAAAACATACTACCTAACAAAGATCATTTCTACCTTCTAATCTAATGGCTACAGTCATTGCATGAGAATAATGATGTCATATATTTCTATTTTTCTCTGCAAATTTTTGCCCATTATAACTAAGAACTTATAATGCTCTTTACAACAGAAAGATTTGAAATTATATATAATTACATTGCTAATCTGCAATATAATTAAGATTACATGTATAATACTTACTTGATTACAAAATTTTTGCTTGAACGGTAGGCTTGGCATGATAACGAACCTTGATGTATAATGCGAACAGAGTAACGCACATGCAATATTTCTGCACCTTCGCCTATAACTTGCGATCTCTCGATATAATTGAAATATTCTTGACTCAGACGTTAAAAACCATTACTCAACTCAACTCAATTATAACAAACACTACATTTAAAGCTATATGACAAATATGATACATTTTCTCTCGTTAAATTTCGTTTTCATTGCATTAATTGCCCTACTTTTTCTGCTTGTGGTGTATTTATTTCACAGTTAAACTATAAAAGAGCTTGTCCTCTCCATCTAAATTTGATAAACAAATCCACTTGCTCGTAAATGAAGTGTTGATTTTGCAAGACCAAGGGCTTATTAAGGCCCCCCAAAAATTAAATGGTCGTCGTGTTGTTGATAAATATGATGTCTCTGTATCCAAAATTATACTGTATGTATTCGACGTCCTATAGTTTCACGATCTTTTCGTTTCAATTTTGATTGCACACGTGGCGTTTCTACCTAGCTACATAGGAGGTGTTTACCCTTCCGGAAAATCCGGATCATTTTCCCTGTCGGAAGTTTACATGTTGATATGAATTTGCCAGTTTTCAAAAACTTTTACTTTGTTTCTTGTTTCTTTTACTTTGTCGGTTTATTTATTATTTTATGAGAATTAAACAAGGAAAGATATGTTTGTTTTTTGTTTAATACATTTCTTTACATTTCTGATATATAAACAGTCCGAGAAAATCTTAACCGAGAGTAAGTTTGGACTATAACTCAGCTGGTAAAAACAGTCCGAGGAAATCTTAACCTAGAGTAAGTTTGGACTATAACTCAGCTGTTAACAAAAACATCGTTTTGGTTCTCGTCTCTTACAAAAAACATTTGTTTATCTAGTGACATGGTTTAACTATTGTAGAATAGCCCAAACACACGGCTCTAGAAGAAAAGTTATGCGCGAATATAAATGCTACTACCAACATTCCGTGTTCTGAAGAATTAACAAAAACTTAAATGCCTTCAAGTTTCTCTCCGAAATGACTGAACGAGAAAACAATATTTTGAAGTTTAGAAATTGTTATAATTGATTATGCATTATAAATTGGGTGATATACCTATCCAACTACAAGTCCACAGAATCCTAAATTAGATTATCTGTCTCTCTGTTGTTTCAACGTAATTTACAAATATATTTCAGACAGTTATATTAATAAACTATGAATATGTGGACATTTTATTTTTATAAAAGAATCAAGTACATGTATCATTTTAGTTTATCCTTACCTTAAGCTTCCGTGAGTATTTTTTAATGTTTCTTTCATTTCTCGTTTTTATTACATACGATTGGATGTAGGTAGCTAAATAGGTGGTGATTACAATTCCAGAGCACTCGGCCTCACGTCCCTAGTGGAAGGCCACGTGTTAGCCTAATTTCCTGTTTCAATTTGTTTTCTTTGCTTTGCGATTGTGATTTGGACATTGAATGATTGGGTTGTTTTAAATGTTAAAAAAAATCAGGCAAATTTGAAATCTGAAGAAATTGTGCATTGTGAACTTAAATGTACGTGTCACAAAATTATTTTGAGCAAATCGTTTATCATTTGATGGGAGATATTCATCCAGTCAGTAGTGATGAAGTCTTCATTAGTAAATATTCAATACATGATATATTACTTCTAACAAGCGTCTCCAATCAAGCCAATCAATCGACATGATCAAAGCTACCAACCATGTTCTACTAAACTATATGTTTTTGGAATTTTTTCTGTTTTTATTTACTAGTAACCAAAATCCTTGATTTAAAAAATCAATGTATACGTCATGATCGGAACATAAACCAGCTGGTATAGCTTAAATAAATAAGTATAGTAAGTGTAATGAAGTAATGATCATTTGTGCAAACGCTTGTAGAATGTGAATCTCAGCGATCATATTTAGAAGCTGTATTAAAAACAGTTGATGTTATGTCAATTTTAGACAAAACTAACATCGTCATACTTGTTTTGCAACGTCCATAATTCTGATAAAGAAATAAAGAAATCAAATGTACAATTTTAGCACCAAACACCTCACACTTCACTTTTTAATTAATCATTTTCGTCGATTGTTCGTATTTTGAACTTATTTATAGATCATTGTTGGTGTTCACATCAGATTTTATAAACATTTTTTAAAGTAGAACGACATTAAACATCTGAAAACATCATTTTAATATATTCCAATTACACTGTGTCTGACGTGATTGTGTTATTCTGCCAGAAAAATAACTGAATATAAGTCCATCATTCTGTCCAATTAATCGTGATTTGTATTGTATACTTTGATAAGAAATACAAAACACACTTAATATCATAGAAAATAATCAAAATTACTTGAAACTAATAATACTTAATAGAATTGTGAATCAATCGTTTGAATTCATTTTAAAATATAGTCCATACCATAGATATATTGCAAGTCTAGGTTTATCAAGACTATCAAACCCTTTTATGGCCGTCATCACAAAAATGTTACTTCTCCTGCTTTTGGTGTTTTTCAATTAATACGCTATGGTAGAACTTGTTCCCACTACGGGGACTTTGTAAAACGAAGCGTGCTGCTTGCAAATAAATTGTTGACTTAGGGATATTGCAAGCCAAGGCTTATTAAGGTCCTCAAAAAGTTTTATGGCCGTCATCACAGTATTGTTAATAAGTTTAATGTCTTTGTGTCCAGGATTTTCCTGGATATATTTGACGTTCCATAGTTTCATGTTCCTTTCACACAATTTTGATTGCACAGGCGGTGAGTGTAGCTAGCTACACAGGAGGTGCTTATCCTTCCGGAGCACCCCTGGTGGAAGTTTACATGTCTAACCTGACTTGTCAGTTCCAAAGTTTTTACTTTGCCTCTTGATTGTGATTCGGACATGGATTAGTACGATTGTTTTGTTTATACAACGTAAACCACATCAAATTGAAATTTATTCCTAAAATAAACATCTGAACTTATTGTTGACATATAGTTTGGTTACAATATAGAGTTTGTATGGTATTCTGATGATACAATACAGCCCTAAATTTACAACTGAATGTACCGAAACATCGTGTAATAAATACTTCAGAAATTTGTGACAGCCATGTACACAGAATGCGCTTCAGTCTAAATGAAACGTATTTGGTATTATGGGCGATATAATCGTATTGCCAGATCACAATCTAATCTATATGAGTTATACTTCAAATTTGATTAAATGTTCGGAAAAAGGAGGATATATTATATATCGGATACGGTTAACAATATCCATATTGTATACTGACATCGCCGTCACGTTACGTTAATTAAATCACCCTCACAACAGCCTGTATGCTTATCAAAGAAGCAGTAATTAGGACAAATTAGAAAAAAACAATCAAGGGTTTAATAAGGTGACAAATTAAGTACGACTAGAATCAAGAAACTGTTTCATAAGATTTAGGGACGCGTGGGAAAAGTAAATAATCGATACCGATGCATTGTACGCTAATATTATGGATAATTTGTTGCAATGGCTTTGTTGAAGAAACACTACATTGTATGCATTATCCTACTGTACATAGTTTCTGGCCTTGTCATTATATATAAGATACATATTCAGACAGTATTTTGTTTCATTTTTCAATTATTTTAACAATCTAAGCAAACAAGGACACACTACAACGAGCGAACTAAATATGAAAATAATTCGTATTCAGCTATTAATATAGCAGACATAGACATTTGCAACTGATGTTTCAATTAAACACAAACATACCGGACCAGATCTAAACCACTGTCCCTAAAAAGTGAAATCATTAAACTGGTAAATTATGGTAAAAACGTGAATTTTCTTCAGGGGATTGAATGAGGCCGGGTACTTCAGAAGGGAAAGCAACTACTGTCTTCCTAGATAAATCCGCCTCCTTATTTAAGGGCCTTCATGTGGTCTAAAGTGTGTGCGTTTGGGTTATAATAAATTCAAGATAAAAGATCTAATGTGAGAATTAAGAACATGTACATGTATATATCAACAACAAACAAAATATATAACAATGAGTTTTAATTCCAAATTTTAGTATCTGTATTAAACAATGTTTATCAGTTATATATTATAATTTTAAATAATTCTCAGTAAATAGAAATTGCAGAAAATTTTCCCAACAGGTACCATTTGATAAACTCCTCACCAATAAGAACGATCATCTGCAGAGTGTCACTGAAATATTTTTATAGTATGTCAGATTTCCCACTGTTGTGGACAAAATTATATAATTTTGCAGGTGCTTGTTTTACAAATCATTTCAAATACTTGGAAGCTGCATCAATCACAAGCAATGTGTTAAATCCAAAATGGTCTAAACACTTTAATCATATACATTATATCTTTTCATAACATTAAATAAAATGTTTTGTTCAAAACCAAATGTCATTGCTTTAAATCCGTATATATTTGTTTTATGCTTGCCGTTTCTTTAAATCGAAAACGACATGAACATAAAATTTTATGTTCATGTCCATTTCTAATTTAGTGTCATTCAAATAAAACTTTTGCCAAGTCTTAACCAATTTATAATGTTACTAAGATAATCAAAGCGTCACTATTCTTGTATCTGTTAAAGACATCCATTGTAAAAATTGGATCGTTTTAATAACTTGTGCTGAAAATAAGTAGTTAATCAAACCTTTATTATGACAAAGATATTTTATCCTCCGGGAAAATTTTCTCCAATTACTAGCTTAACATTACTGTTTATTTCTTCAAAATGTAAATAACACACAAACAACTCTATAATAATATTTTCCGTAATTCTTATGTTATTTCGACATTCGTAAATTGACAAACCAATAAAAAATAAATTCTTTCTATTTCTTTTTGATGAATATATCACTTTGTTGTTCGAATAAAAAGTTTGTTTCATACTTAAATGAGAAGGTTGTGCATGGATTCGTTAAAAAAAGTCCCCACTCCAAAATAAATTCATGCGTAGAAACATCCTCCGATGCGTTCTTTATCTAAAAATATATAAAAATAATATGTTAATACAGTATAATTAGTTGTACCAGATTCACCAAGAACGAAGTTAGGGAATTAATATCTAAAATACGCTTACTACGAAAATTTACGTTGCATATGGGTCAGCAGGTTTCCTCATGTGACCAGCGAAAATCGCTTTATCCGGGTATAAGAGCCACCAATTTGATTTGAAATCGTATAAAATGACACCACGTAACAACCCATCTTTTGACGTTACCGACTGTAACGCTTGTCCTCTTACGCCAAATGTTCCGTATATATATCTGGGTTCAAAATGTAGCATTTTATTAATATTGCAGTAAAACGCATAAAGAAATCCGAGAAATATTTGATATGACAAACACATACAATAAATCCTTGAAGTAGATAATTTTTTCAACAGCTACACCCCGTAGCCTTTCAAGTTACGCAGTATTGTGATCATGAAAAATTTATCATATCATATCTTTTAAACCAGTGGACCAATTATATTTGTGTCGGTGTCTAGTCTTATATTTGGCTTTTATCTATAAACAGCTAGGTTAGTAATGCTTTTTTCAGTTACGCATTTCTTTCTTCTATTTATAACGAAGCCATTGTCAGTCTAAAAGTGAGAATTTTATTTCCTGTAATGTATAGTAACAGTATGTGCATCTTCATGACATTTTCTATTTTAAGGTACACTTACCTCTTTTTGTATGCGTTATTTGTGTCATCTGCTGATTTCATTGAATTTTCCCAGTTTTGTATAATCTTTGCTATAGCCATTAATGATTTTTGGCATAATCCATGTTGGTCCTGTGAGCTTGATATCCGATTTTCCAAATATCTTCTGAAAACATCATCAACCTCATTGCCTGCAAGTAAAAAAATACTAAATTTGTCTTTTGCTTTGAGACGAAAGTGGGTCTAATAATTGTTTGACTCCGCTTCTCCATCTGTCCATGTCACCGATACATTTTAGATCATAAATTGTGTAATCAGAAACTCTTCTGGCCTTGTCCTAATTAAATAAAATTCCATCCATAAATATTACACATGCTGTTTAAGTGACATTTAAAGATTTATTCTCTAAAGTTATCACAAAACTTGTATGTTTTTGGTACTGTAATAATAATGCCAAATCGACGCAGATTTGAACCTCATAGAGTATGCATCTTATTCCTACAATTTTGATTACACACGTGGCGGGTGTAGCTAGCTAAACAAGAGGTGCTTACTCTTCCGGAGCACCCGGTCTCACTCCCCTGGTGGAAGTTCACGTGTGTAACCTGACTTGTCAGTTCGAACTTTTTCACTTTACTTCTGGACTGTGATTAGGACATGGATAAATATGTTTGTTTTGGATTGTCAAACACTCTAGGAAATGATTTTTAAATCCAAATTCGATTATGCAGTACGCTAGACTATTTTCTTGTTGGATTAAAGTTAAATTTAGAAATGATATTAGTTTTTATTTGTATTATGAATTAATGGGAAGGTACGCATACTGTTACGTGTGCAAATTCTTTCATTTTTCCAATATTAAATCAAAGATTAACTTCATGTATTGTAATTCAAACCTTTCCTCTTCTTTTTACGGTTAAATTTAGACTTGTTTTGGTGCTAAATATATAACATAGAAATTAAATTTCAGTGCATGTAATGCAATTTGAATGTGCATCGATGTTTATATAGTTTAAATCTCTCTGACGTTAAATCACGAGTACTATAAGAGCAAGCATATAAATTGCATTATTTCGTACACAATGTAGTTTACATGTATTTGACAACAACCTGTTGCACGACACAATACATGTAAATGATAAAAAAGCTCTCGTTGTGTCACTCTCATTTATAAAAAGAAAATGACGTCATAGTTTAAACCAATAACGTCATATTCGGGATTTCATCATTAAAACTAATTCTAGACATAAACATCACTGCAAATTAGATTAATATTGACTAACTTTTATTAACAAAAGTTTTTATCAATGAAATTGATTTAGATTAAGTTTTAATCAGGTTTAAGTTATATAATCAAAACTAGATAACTTGTGGTGAACTTTGTATAATCGCCTATGATTGACATTGTATCCAAGGCAAGGGCCTTCTTATCCGTAAACGCGTTCTTAAGATCACTCATTGGCCCAGAAAATGTTTTCGCAGCTTTGTCTAAAGTACAGTTTTTGTATCTAAAGCAAAACTAATCGATGAATACAGAAGTTGTTCAAAATGTGACAGTCAAATTCGATTTCATATGAAAATTGATAACATTTCAATCAATTTAACCTACTATTTTGTTTCTTTTTGTCAATATTTCTTAGGGCTCGTTAAGCTAAACTCATCACCAGAATAGTAACTGCTCTTTCTTTTATTTTATATAAACTTAAACACGAATAAAATTTAAGAAAATGATAAAATATAATCCTCAAAGTTTAATGTTTTTTTTACTAATCTTCCAACATGTTTCTTATAGAACACTAATCTGATCGTATATTTTTTTAACTAAGCTTCTTGTATGTCCAAGTCCACATCGTTTAAATTCATACCATTAAATCGTTGTTATAAGATTCTGATAGCGAATAACTTTTCAGTTTGAAATTCAGACGTCATTAAATTGTTTCGAAATGTTGAGAGCGAAGAGCCATTCGTTTAACATGATATTTAAATATATAAATTAAGCTATTAGGATCAGAAGAAAACTAAACCAATTTCACTTTATAGATTTTACTAACATCCATTGCATTCTGTTTCAAAGCGTCAGAAAAATCACTATTTGCATTCCTGTTTGTTTTCTTGGCTTGATATTTATTCAACTTGTCAGAATATTTGATGTTCTCTATTTCTACATAGTTTTAACTTTCAATTTTGAACTGTGAAATTAAATTCATTGACAGCATGCCTGATGTTATAAGATTAACTAGCGTTTAGACAAACATACATTTAACACAACAGACTTTTCAAATTAAAACAATCAATTACGAATCATCTCAGTATCTGTTTATCTTGTCTTGGCTTGTTATTCTTATGTCTGTCACTAGTTTCGTATTATAATTGCTTAAGATTTAAAAAGGTTTGTTTTTAGTTTTTTATATAAATATACATTTAATATTAAATCAGGTTAATTTAAAATCATCTCAATACTTGTCTTGGCTCGTTTATCTTAGGTCTATGACTTATTTCGTATAAAACTTAATTTGGATTTAAAACGTTTTTTCTCATAAAAATTTAAAATGGAATTATAATAACTGAATATCAACTCACTATGTGTTTTACTTGTCTATGCTTGTTATTCCTATGTCTGTCAATGTTTCGCATTTTAATTGCTTTGGATTTAAAAAGTAGTTTTTTTGTTTTTTTTTCAAATAAATATAAATTTAATATCAAGTTATTTTAATATAAAAACATTTCACAAGGTGTTTGTCTTGCCTTTGAATTAATTGAATCTAATTTTATAAAAGTGTTTTGTTTTTCATATCAATATACATTTTGATATGAAATAAGATTTGAAATAATTCAAAACAAATATGTTATCAATACGACAATATGTCATCATGGAACTGTTTACGCGTGTTTATTTTTCTCATCTAAGCTGTCTTATTGATCCATATAATTATTATTTCTGTAATTTATATTTTATAACAGAAATCAAACTAAAAGAAAGCTATAAAAATATAAAAATACGCATTTAATCAATTAGTAAGCTTGTGTTTGGATTTTAGATTGAGATATTTTCCTTTACATCAAGATTGATTTATTTTAATGTACCCATGAAACACGGTAAAACTTGTTTAGTATATAAAGCTAAACTAATTTTACACGAAAAAAACTGACATGTAACATTGTTAATATTGTAATGAAAGCGATTTTGTCTTACATCAGTATCTCAAATGTGGAAGTTTGGCTGCTGTTAAGATATCACTTTATTTATCTGTTCGTTTGTTCACCTTGAGTCGAAGATTAATCGGGTGGGGGTTCCTGCTCAGCTCATTAGACATGACGGTTGTAACTAGCTACACAGGAAATCCTTACTCTTCCACACCACCCAGCCTAATAGCTTCCATTGTTAAGTTCACTTTTTAATTTAATTATAAAGTTTTTACTTTGCTTTGGGATTGTGCTTTGTACTTGGATTCGTGTATTTGTTTCTAATTGACATTTTTACTTTCATCTTATTTATCTGGTTGTATGTTGATTAATATTGGTTTCTTGTTTATATCTGTTCTTATTTAAAGGCGTTTCGTTTTGGTTCCTGATAAACGGAAACTTCATACAACCAAGCTCGATTCAAAATAAATTGTCATAAATATTGCAAACACACGCTTATCAAGTCCGTTTAAAAGTTTTATGGCTGTCATCACAGTATTATTTCTCTGTATCTGTATTTATCCTAGACTTGTATTACGCAGTATCAGGGTTCCTTTAGTTCTTATTTTTATTTCACAGGTGGTTGGTGTTGCTAGTTAGGCAAGCAGTGTTTACCTTTATGTAGCCCCTTGCCTTACTTCCCTGGTGGAAGTTCGTGTGTTTAACTTATTTTGCAAGTTTGCAAAGCATTTACTTTACTTTTTGGGGTTGGGATTTGAACATTGACTGAAATGTTTTTGTGTGAATAATTTCTTATTTATTTTACTGATATTGAAGTTTGCCAACTTAATTAACTGTGTATGCTTCGCACTATATTTGAATGTGTTATTTAAAATAATAAATACAGCACACGATCATCCCAATTCAATTTCAAGGATATATTCAGTTTTATCGTGTCAATTTTTTGTCTGTCTGCTAATATGGCTTTGTAACGAGAAGCATTTGATGTAACAAAAATGCAAAGAATCAGCGGAAAATAAGTTTAGATTCTAGTGTTTAAATAAAGCTTAACTGTTTGACCAAGATCGTTGTTGCAGATTAATAATTCGACCCAGGTTACTAGTTGTCTAATCCAATACATTGCATTTTTAATACTAGTTCTAGAAACCTCGTAACAATACATCGTTTTCAACAAAAATTGCTTTAAATTCGATAACCCCGATCACTGATGATGTATAGTGATAAACTAAAAATGCGTAAAACTGATCAGTTTGGTCTGCAGGTTACGGATGTAGCCAGTTAGACTCAAAGTAGTAGCCTAACAACATCACTGGGTCTGAAGCTCGCGTATTTAACTCAATCTTCAATTTTCAAAGTCTTCACTTTTATTTTAGGATTGTAATTTAAAAATTGAACGACAAGTTTCTAGATTTTTTCATTTCAGAACATTTTCTTTCTTTTATTTTCTAACACCTAATTTATCAAATTTCATAAATTGCTTTGTCCTATTTCCGAATGCTTCGTAATAAAAATTCTTGAATGCTTCGTTATACAGTCTTAAGGTTTTCCGTTGCAGAATTTCTAAGTGCTTTTCCCCTCGTCTCTTTCTTAATAAAGCATTCTCTTGCATATGTGACAGATTTATCTCACGGGATAGGTGGTACGATATTTTTTCCATATCCCACCCCGCGTGAGCGCGTGTAGGCTATCTCAGTACAACGGGGACTACTTTTTCAATAATAGCAAGGACGTAATTCATGATACAAGGGATATCATAACATATTAGAGCTATCTCCCTAACGACTGATTTCTATAGTTTTAATTATATTTTATTATTATTTGTTATAAAAAATATAATTTTGACCAATAAGTGTTAAAAAAGAAAATGTATTTTGTTGTTATTTGTTATCGCGCAGGTCCACATTTCTGCTCAGAGCGACACGTCATTGATGACGGTACAATATTACGTCATATATGTATTCATCCGCGAGCAAAATCTTTGTTTTGTAGTAGGAAATTCCAATGTGTTTAGGCTTCAGAATCTATATGTGAGAAAAATAATCAATTACTCGTTCCAGACTGAGATAAGGAAATTCCAATCTCGTTGTCAGATATTTTCATCTCAAACTCGGCAGAGCCTCGTTTAGATGAAAATATCTAACCCTTCGACTGGAATTTCCTTATCTCGGTCTGGAACTCGTTACAGATTCTCTTTATAACAAAAGACATTTAACTGCGTATGATATAAAAACTCCAAAAATATCGGCGAAAACATAATTTCAATGATTCTATTGTTTGACTTGATTCCGAGCTAAACTATATGTGCATATTATAAATTCTACCCAGCTGACAAGTAGTCTTGTGTAATTTGGGTTTTTCGTTTCAGAATCTTCTTAATACAACATCGTGTTCAACAGAAATTGCTCTAAATTGGATAAGTGTGGACTTTGATGGCGTATAGTGATTATCTAAAGATGCGTAAAATTGGTCAGTTTGGTCTTCATAATGCTCATTGTATAAATTGTACCTGTGCAGTCAAACGCACTGACCATTACTACTTCCATTTTCCTGATTTTGGATTAACCATATTTTAGACTTCTTCGAGTATATTATCGGTTTATTTTTCCGTTTTCTCTAGAGTTCTATATCAATTCGTCAGTTTGTCTCCAGTCCGTGTCGTATATGATATATTATATCAAAGAGAACTTGACAAGATCATTACATATTATTACTTAACCTTAATTTTGCAGCACAACAGGGTCGATTTGTAACAATGGCCTCATCAGTAGTGTTCGGGCCAAAGCTGTTGAAATAATTAGCTTTATAAACGCTGTTTATATCGTTTTTTTATTGTGTCGAATTTTGGTGGTTTGAAAAAATGGTGGTGTGCGGTTGTTATCGCGGAGTTGCTTTATATACTGTTTCGTTGTCATGTAAATTCGTGGGTTCGCGGGTATTAACAAAACAATTAAATTTTGAACAAACTCAAAATAAAGAATTAGCAAGCTGATGACTTTAAAATAAAAATCATATTCAACGAAACATATACTTGTGAATTATGACTTTTCAGGTACATGTGATACAAATATAACACATGCGGGTAAAGACCATACTAGTATGTTTTCTTTTGCTATCACATGTCAATCTTTTATCCAGAACTCGTTTTGACTAAAACTTAACACTTGTCTTTCATAAAATATGTTTCCTTTTTTTTGTAGTAATGTTCAATCGGTTTGACAATTTTGAATGTATTGAATGATAATGTTTTTAAATGGTATATGACAGGCTGTTAAAACTTTAGAAGTATACATTTGTATACAATACAGTAATGATGTCACTGATCATACTATAACATTACTAATATTTGTTCGTTACGTAAGAGCCCCATTTACTTGAGCCCTTTCATCATCTAGACCCGAATATTACTGGGCAGAGATCCTAGTATTAGACATTTTTTCAGATCGCTTTGTATTTTTTTCCGAGAACTCCGGTTTCCTGCACCACCCATCCCTGAACTGACCACACCGTTATCAGTGACAGAATCGTGACTGGGGAGTATGCATTTAGACTTTTCTGCCAATTCGATTAATGGGATTAAAATTCTCGTTTTTTTCTATACAATCTTTTGTGCGCGAGTTGTATTCAGTTTGTTTTCCAATTAATTGTGAAAGGTAAACTTTATATGAATTTTTAAAATCATGTGTAGTTTTAAATTTCCATTTTCACGGTTTATAAATACACTGAACATCTTGCGCATCTATCACGTAATACAGTCACTTGTAGATGCTTTTAAGCAATATGTTTGTCTTGTTGAATATTTAAATGTTGGGCTTGTCAATTGCTTTTTGTACCTTTGTTTTAAGTGCCAGCTTCTCCTTTACATGTTTAATCTAAAAACAATCTATGCGTTTGTTGAGTAGATTTTAAAGGAACAAGAAATCCATTACAGTATGTTCAGGCATTTACTTAATGTTATAGCCGTGAAAGGATATTCTTGTTTAATGCAACTATTTAATTATAGGCAGATACCTTATTGATTTTAAAACACCCGGGATCTGTTCGGGTTTTTGTCAGCAAATGTTTGTGATAAAACCAAAAACTCGATGATCTAACAAAAAATTGTCAAAATCAAATAAGAATGCACTGTATGAGAGAATAGTGTCCGAAATTGCATAGGTATAAGTTAAAGTATCAATCTATGCTCATCTTTACTTAAGTAAAAAAAACCTTAACAGTCAATGTCCATATCACAGTCCCTAAAGCAATGTAAAAACTTAAATTAAACACGTGAACTTGAACCAGGGAAGTGAGACAATGTGATCAGGAAGGATGGTCATCTTCTTTTCTAAATAACGGCGTTTGTCACGTTTAAAATGTAAATTGAGAATCAAAAGAAACAATGGAGCGTCAAATATATCCAGAAAAATATAAAATTTATATGTATTCCTACACGGACCTCTAGTGCTGTAAAATATGAAATTATCAACATTATTGTGGTCTTGATAAAAATTAGATTTGTTTCACATGTCAGAATTGGTATGAAGGGTGTCCAGTTCATTAGTTTTATACTAAGCCTTCTGTTAACATGCAGTGATTTTATTTTAAGCATATGCAGCTCCCAGCATCTAAGAGCACCACATACCCGTTATTGCCCCGTTCCTATGTGACTAAAAGCCACTCGTCATTCTAACAAGTTGTATCATCGACCGATATTGTTTCAAATTTGAAACGGGTTACATTCCAAGTTTTAATGCATCTAACTTTTAAGAACAAATATAAATGCAACTGAAAAACGTCTACTTAACATCCAATGTAATACGTGTTCAACACAAAAATGATTGAGAAATAGAACAACATAATAGGACAGTTGTCGTTTTCAATATGTAACATTGCTTTCATGATTGTGATTTTACTGTGTACCTGTTCGATTATAAAATAAACTTCTCTACTTTGGACGGGCATTGGAGCAAATGGCCAGAGGCGAGTTTTATAGCACTATTGGGGATTTTAGTCCTCTGTTTCTGTCAAATGACTCATAATTGCCCTCATGTATAAATTAAGAAAACAAATACAAACACCAATTCATGTCCAAATCACAATCCAATAGCAAAGTAAAACTTTGAAAACTTGCACATTAAGTTAAACACGTATATTTCACCAGGTAAGTGAGACAGGGTACTTTAAATTAGTCGTATTTCACCATATATATCGTGTATATTATTTATAAAATGTAATGGAAATATGTAATATTTTATTTTATTAAGTTATTATTATTATTTTTTTTTAGAAAATATAAAATTGATAATATATAATATTACTTACCTCGCTTCCCATACCAATTTCCCTCTGTTACAGCAATAGCTGCTAATATTATTGCAGTGACAATCACTATAATTCCTCTCATTTTGGATTTTTCTGTATAATGGTTTCAGTTTTAAGTGAAAATGTTCTTTCTCTATTATACCAGTCTTTCAGCCCACGAAGTTAAAATACTTCAAGCAATGATTGGTTGATTAACGTCATGCAATAAATCACGTGACTCATTTGGTGTATCTACAGCCATATTTGCATTATGAATACATCATCATCATTGCATCCTATCAGATAAATTTGTCGTTGATTGAGCTTGCTTTAGAAAGAGTATGAAGACATTGTATAATTGACCAATCCAAATAAAATTATTTACCGTAAATATTGGATATTGAAGCTCATCATGACATGTTATTGATAATTCGTATTGGTGATTTTATATCATTTTATATTATTTGTTGATTAAAACAGATAGGGGGTACGGAATTATGTTATTCTATCCTTCAAATGACGTCTGGACATTTATAGAAACATGTTTCTGTTTCTATATATCATTCATACTCTTTATAGAATACATTCAGGTACCGCTAAGTGTTAAACACGATCTTCTCCCACTAAGTAATAGATAATATAACATTCATTGGATTTTCTTTTAATTTTTCTTATGAATGGTAGGTAATAGTAACACAATTTCTTGCTCAAGGTAGTAAAAAAGGTCATTTTCCCTCTACATTTTTCACTTTCCAATAAGAATATTAAAATGAAGAATTTACTAAGTAACCGGTGGACTGTCTTATATATTTTATATTATTATTTTACTATATGACCATATAGTAGACTTACTGAAGATCAAATATTAAAGCCTGTGTATTTCATAGATTTTGTGATATCTCTGCCATATGTGCAGGTGAAATACTAACGTGACCAGCATAGGTTTCCAATGACCGGGTACATGGACGTGATTAGAAACTGGGTCAAATGACGTCATCAATTATAAACAATTGGTCATAGAACATGGCTGTTGACAGTGTTTGTTCTCTGACGTCAAATTTCGGGGAACATGTTTATATTTAAGAACAAAAAAAACAAAGATTTAAGAATTAAATTGACAAATTCTTTAGTCACTAAAACAAATCAATAATAAAAGATCCATCACTATTTTTGTCGGGGCGATTTCAACCTTTGTTCTAATATATTTGTTCTGAATTATTAGATCGAGGGTTGGCATTTTCCTATATGGTGTTTGATTGTATTTCTTGCACCAAAAAATAAATCAATTCAATTAAAAACTATGGTAAGCATGTTCTCAGATTTCATCGATAAATTTTTGCGGGAATATGAGGGTGTATGCTATCGTTTTGCACGAGGGAATACAATTAATATATCTTTCTTCGCTCTTTTTTATGGAATTTTGAATCTAGAGTGCAAGAAAATCGAATACAAAAAAGGACAGAAGCACAGTATTAAAAAATCGAAAAAATATATATAAACGAAGTCATTTTATCCAGCAGTCTGTTAAATAACTGTATGACTACCGTCGGGACAATATTACGCCAAAAATCAATTATTAATTTTCCACATCGTTACTCTGCTCAACATTTTAAAATATAAATAGTACAATGTACTTGTTTTTTCTTCTCTCGACTTTACTTTTACTATAAATTGTTTGGTTCTTCTTATTCTTTGGGGCATTTCCAAGCTTGCAAATCTCATACAACCTACGTGAATTGTTATAAAATCTTCATTAGTATATTGTTTCCAGATTACAACAGCATTTTGTACATATCTTGTCTCTCTCTCGATGGACCCTTTGGAGTAAATCAAATTAGGGATATATTTTAAAATTTCTCTGTCGGCGTCATAACAGTATGTAGGATTTTTTTCAAAATTGACGTAAATATCAGTTTCAGGAAAAGTACAGAGTGCCAGTGCAGTACACGAAGGTCCATGTCAGTGGTCAAATAACATGTTGTTGTCTTTCACTGTATGTATTTTCCATATAAAAGGCATGCATTTAAATAATTTTGTATGTACACTATTTGTAGGCACCTGACATACATCTTTCCTATGAAGAGCTTACAGAAGAATACCCAAGATACCCGGATATATTTGACGTCACAAGAAGTGAACAGATAGATCATAATATGGTTCTGGTAGGTCGGTTGTCTTTGTTAACGAAACCTCTATAAACAAGCATTTAGTTTCTAGAAAAGAAATCAACGCAATAAAGCTATTCCGTGCCAGATGAACCATTGAAAGAAGGATTTCCAATAATGCCGGCCACTTAAATGTTGGGTCAAAAACCTCAATTGGCGGAGTTAAAGGTTTAACCGTTAATTGGTAGAGTTTTACGCCCAAGCCAAGATTCATTTATATTGAAATAGCCAGCTCAGGGTGGCAGAAGAAGTACCCCAGATAAAATAACCAACCTTCCGCAAGCAACGAATTAAAGTGTGCGTGTGTGTGTGTGTGTGTGTGTGTGTGTGATTTTTCATTTGTTTTAAATTAATGCGGTTTGTTTTATTTTAATGCGGTTTGGATACAACAAAAGGGAATCCCTACTACATAAAATATTGACTTCAAGGAATAGTGTCTATTGACTAATCATCACAGACATTTTGCCTAATTTCAGTTTCTTTTTCATATTTGAATTATTTCTCCTTGCCTACTTGAAAACCGTAAAAGATCGTAAGGTTGCAATGTGTTGTCAAACAATGGTTTTTGTCGTCAACACATGACAAACTTGCCCTTATTGATAACCCGCTGAAATGGAGTGTTCGTTTCGTATGTACGAGGTCAAGGTCTTGTCAAGACTTAAAAATAGAAAGTAACTGTTTTTTCGACAAGTACTCCGCATTTAGAAACGGAAATCACAGGGTCCTTCGAAAGATACCCCAAAACGGCATGGCATATTAAAGAACCCTAATTAGCGCGCTGCAATGTCGCTTCATCTATAGCTGGTGGTGTTACGATATTGGTGAAATATTCCTGACTGGGAAGTAAATCGCCTTTCAATCAATCATGCCGAAAATGGGATTCTTGGGCTATGTCGTAATCATGCAAATATGTAATCTTCCTGTATTTTTACGTCCGCAATTGTATTTTGATATTGATTTGAAAGCGGAAACAACTTTTGTTTTTTTGTAATGGTAAGTATCCGTCCTACAACCCCTGTATATTGTTCACAAACTTCGTCAACCATTACATCACCAATGATGAACTGCATTGCATGTTATTACACTTTTAATCATCGTTGATCGAAATAGCGTTGGCGGATGTCTTTAGTCTTAACTAATCCACTTAATCCTATAATCCTTGGGAGTTATCATTTAACAGTATCGTAGATTTGAATAATAATTCTTGAATAATAATATGTTTTTGTTGTAAATATGCATATGATCTTCTAAGACAAATCGTTATCTTTACGTCGAAAAATGTTCTCTGAAAATAAAATTACCTTGAATAATGAGTATTTTACAGTGGAAAAAACAATGCAAATATACCTGATTAACATGTGCTTGGCAATAGCCAATGCATCAAAGGAAACCTATACAATACTGTTTGTAGCGTTATGTCAAGTTTACAGGACCCAGTTGTTCAAACACTCGTTAAGTCTAACGGCGCGTTAAATTCGTACTACGGACTTGTAATCCTGAAACCGTTTCATTAGGCTTATCCAAATGTCCGTTAAATCTAATGATTTCGTCGAATCAGTGTGAATGGCATGATCAACATTGTATCTATAATTTACAATATACTACATGTAGTATAAGAAAAACACATATTCTTTGGACCGAATATAAATGAAATTCAAAATCACATCACTGAAAAAGATAAAAAAATTTCACAACAAAATGTATACTTACTTGTAGTTTGGCATCCGGTCTACTGACCATGGTGAAAGTTCACGTGTTTAACTACATTAGCCATTTTTAAAGTTTATTTTTACTTTTTGTTGTATTGTGATTTGAACATGGACTGCTATGTTAGTTTCTCTTGACTGACTTATTGAAAGAAACACACATAAACATATTTCCTTTTTTGCACTTGTTACTGTTGTGGACGGCTATGATATGCTTTTAAACATTTTTGTTATGATATGTTGAACTCAACATGGACATTATAGATGGCCGTTGTTGAATTGTTTGTACGTTATGCAGCACTTGCAGTGAATTATGGATGTAAGAATAAGTGACTTATCATTGACAAACAGAAACAGGATTGAACAGCATAGCCATGAAACCGTTTTGTCAGCTTTATAAATAAAGGCAGAAGACTTCGTGATAAGGCAGGGCATGAGACAGTAAAAAGTAGATCTAGTACATGACTTAATAAAACATCGCTCATTTAAAATTGATAATCGGTAGTGATTTGTAATATTACCAGAGTGAGAAATTCTTAGGTTTGTTCAAAATTGAACTTGGGGCAAAAATGCAATGATAATTCTCTGAATTTAAAAAGTAACAACATTCGTGTTGTTTCTGAAAGAATAATTATACTGTAGTTATATGACACTAAATGTGTAACAACCAAAATGGGCACAAATGAGGTCTGTAACCTGATGAAAGGTTTAAGAAATTGTTTACACAACAGGGTTCATATCTTTTTTAAATAATAATTGTATCATAATATTACAAAATAATAATTATAATATTTATTGGCAGGATGTTGAGAAATACATGAATCCATGTCCATATACCGTATTTCCGAACACACCAGTACCACAGGTATTCAATTTATTTAGAAGTATGGGACTGCGACATTTACCTGTTGTAAGCCACGAAGGTCAGGTAAGTACACATTTATAAAATATAATGTCATGGTCACATAATATGTGGCTGGTCACTCACACAAGTTCTTACAAATTAAATTGTTAGCCAAAATTTTAGATGCCTTAGCTTTGCAGAAATCTAGTCACCCCATACTCTTTGCACTTTGCAACATTTTAGCCTGTTTGAACAATAACTCCTGATTACTCGTTACACATTATGCGGTTGTAGCTAGCTAAACATGACGTGCTAACCTTTCCGGAGTATCTTACCTCACTTTCCTGGTGGAAATTCACGTATTTAACTTTGCCAGTCTTCAAAGTTTTTAATCTGTTTTGTTTTTGTTTTGTAACCATTTTGGATTAGCTGCAAGATACAAGGGGTGTATTTGTTTATTCGATCCTGGATAAGTCCAAACAAACAAGCATTTACCTCTCCGGGATCGACCAAACAATTACGACCTAGAACTATCCCGCTCTTTTCAGATTCGATTTTTATTTGTAGGTTGTTGGTATGATAACTAGGCACAACTTGACACATGAGTATCTAGAGATGTGTTTCCATGATATGTCCGTGCCGGACCACATACCAGATAATGTACCGGACCACGTAGCGGACCACGAACCGGACCGGTCAAGCAGTGACAGTCAGTCATAAAGAATTATCGTCAAAGCTTGACTTTGTTCAGAAATGCTTTGTAATATTTTTAATCAGTCATACCTTCAAAACCTTAACAATGGTGTTACGTTTTTAACATTAATGAATTTATGTTGCTATTTTGTATATAACTCTAATCTAATTACAACAATATTTTAATGTTTGTCGTATCATTAAATTAAGTCTTAGTTTAAGAATATTGTGAGACTGGGTCCAGAACTTACTAACAGTGACATGACTAGTTAGTGTGAGATTGGGGCCAGAACTTAGCAAAAGTGACAGGACTAGTTAGTGCGAGACTGGGACCAGACCTAACAAAAGTGACAGAACTAGTTAGTGTGAGACTGTGGGCAGAACTTGATAACAGTAACCGGACTAGTTAGTGTAATACTGGGAACAGAACAAACTAACAGTTTGTTATGCCGTATTGAACATTGTGTTACTAATATGAACGTCCAGACTAATTATATCAATCTTCAGATTAGGAAGGTGTTTAATGTACTGCTATGCAGTTGTTTATTCTGATAATTTTGTTTTATCCTGTATATAACATTTATTGTTACTAGTATTAAATAATTTGTTGTTTATATTCATTGTTTACTTATGAATGTTCCGTCAGGATATCATATCATTGGTGGGCGGAGTCAGGGACAAAAAAATAAGGATTACATAGCACAGCAAGATAGCATAACATTGTTGGGCGGAGTCAGAGCCAACAAAAACAAAGATTACATAACACAGCAAAATTGCATAACATTGGTGGCCGAAGTCTGGGCCACCGTGAAAGCCAACAAAGATGACATTATAGCAAAATGGCATACCAATGGTGGCCGGAGTCGGAGCCATAGTCGAAGCCATCAAAAACAAAGATAACATTATAGTACGATGACATACCATTGGTGGCTGGAATCAGAGCCACCGCCAAAGCTATCAAAAACAAAGATCACATTATAGTAAGATGGCATACCATTGGTGGCCGGAGTCAGAGCCACTGGAGAGACAACAGAAACAAAGATAACATTATAGCAAGATGGCATACCATTGGTGGCTTTAGTCGGAGCCACCGTCAGACTCAACAAAAAAAGATAATATAATAGCAAGATGGCATACCATTGGTGGCTGGAGTCGGAGCCACCGTCAGAGCTAACGAAAACAAAGATAACATTATAGTAAGATGACATAACATTGGTGGCTGGAGTCAGAGCCACCGCTAAAGCCAAAAAACAAAGATAACATATTACAGCAAGAAGGCATAACAGTATTGGGCGGTGTCAGCAATCAAAAATAACGATAACGTTAAAGCAAGATAGCATACCATTGGTGGACGGGGTCAGAGCCAAAAAACAAAAAAAGGCGTGTAAAATTTTATTCCAATTACTCTTTATTCATAGTTTTTGAACCTATATATAAGGACCACCTGCCTATAAAGGCCACTTTTACTCGTTTCCCTTTAATGACCTTTATAGACAGGTTTGACTGTACCTTCTAAAATTCAGCATACTCTATCAAATGATGAACCAAGCAATGTTACTTTTAAGAAAGGCAATTTGAAGCGCCTTTGAAAACTTAACTTATGTCTTATAGTTTTTAGGCATACTTCGCCATACAGTGAACAAAAAACTAAGCTCATTTTAGAAAACATTCAAAGTGTCTTAGGTTTCGGAATCTTATATCAAAAACAAACATACTAATCCATGTCCGAATCACAATCCAGCAGCAAAGTAAAAACTTTGGAACTCACAAGTTAGGTTAGACACGTGAACTTCCACCAGGGAAGTGAGGCCGGGTGCTCCGGAAGGGTAAGCACTCCTGTTTAGCTAGCTACACCCGCCACGTGTGTAATCAAAATTGTGTGAAAGGAACATGGAACTATGAGACGTCAAATATATCCAGGGCAATCCTGGACACAGAGACATCAAACTTATCAACAATACTGTGATGACGGCCATAAAACTTTTTGAGGGCCTTGGTAAGCCGAGGCTTGCAATATCCCTGAGTCAACAATTTATTTGCAAGCAGCCTACTTCGTTGTACAAAGTCCCCGTAGTGGGAACAAGCTCTACCATAGCGTATTAATTGGGAAACAAATACACCATAAGCAGGAGAAGCAGGTATATTGCTGCATAAAAAAGGAAAGTTGACAGTAGAAAAATTGAAGTCAACACGTTTGTCATAAAGTTTCAAATGTAGCCTTTCGTGTGCGTCATAATTCAGGTATAAGTCTAAATATAAAGCAGAACTTGAGGAATCAGTCGTGTCTTTTATTTTAAGCTCACTAGGATAGATGGCATTTACATAGTCTCCAAATTTAGGATTGTTAAGAGACATAACGTCATCTATATATCTGTATGTTGAGTTGAATGATTTGGCGACAGTTTTCTCTTAAGATTTAACAAGGTTCTGCATAAATTCTGCTTCGTAAGAATAAAGAAACAAATCAGCAAGCAATGTTGCACAGTTTGTACCCATTGGTATACCGATTGTTTGCTGAAAAACTATATTACCAAACACAACAAATATGTTATCTATCAAAAACTCCAACATTTTGTTGATGGTATCTTCAGTATATTTTTGTTTGGAATCCGTATGGTGCTTGACAAAATAACCAGAATCCCTGTTCAGATATTTGTATCTTGGCTTACCGTTTTTGTAAAAGAAAGACAAGTGAATAATTTCTTTAAGGCGTTATTATTCCGCTTACACTGTCAAACTATGAACCTGAAAAGCGGTACGTTCTAGAACAAAAATATTCAAAACGTCTTTTACTACAACGACGTATATATATACCCCTATATTTAAGCATCAATATTTTGACAAATATTAAAGTGACATTAATGGTTATGCCGTTATTAAGTTTGACAATATATTTCTTGGTTTATAACACGCTTGTCGAGCAAAGGCTGATAGTTTCTAATGTCTTCTCATTTGATGCAGAGATACCAGGAAAATTCCATTAAAATTATGATGTTGCGCTTTTCCGAAGTCAGTCTTATGATTAATTTAGTTATAATTAACAACGCAAAACAGTCGAATCACGTACCGGTGTCTAGAGGCCAAACCCGATATTAAATAGCAATTATACTAATGAGTCAAGTAAGATACAAATCTCCTTCTCTAGAGAGTCACAAACTGTCTATCAGCCACCGAAATCACTTCCGAAAAATTATTAATTATAGTTGTTTACACTTAATTACGTGTGTGTTCGTAAATACCTTATCTATCAAAACTTATTAGAATCGCATGCTTAATCAGAGACGCTAATGATGTCAAAAATTAGTGGTTTGAAACAAAATGTTAACGTTATTTGGATTTATAAATAATCATAATTATGATATCGTCTGCTTGTTACAGGAAGTTTGGATGAAGGCGCCAATCTAAGACAACAAGTACACTCCCCGATCATCAAGATCTTGACGACCCAATGACGTCACTGACAAGAAACGCTTAGCCTAGTGGCCTCTAGGTCACTAACGTACCCGATTTTACATAACATTAATGAACTAAAAGAAGTACATTTGAAAGAAATTGTCCACACTTGAAGTGATATGTGATTTTATAATTAAAATAATGCGTTCGTGTCAGAAACTGTAAATAAGGAGTACGAAGTGCTGGTAATTTCTTTATTTAAATTGCTTGAATGGGGCTTTACGTCCCAGCCAAGAATATTTTACTTATATCGAGACGTCATCAATTATAGGTGAAGTGACAGAAATTTCGACCTTTGCAGTATGCTTAGGGCAGTATGCAGGGGGGTTTCTTTTATGTACCACGCCTGAAGGACACCGTGATTTTCATTTCTAAATGCCAAATGATTGGAGAAAGAACTGTGATTATCTATTTTCAAGTCATGGTCAGACCCGGTCGCTGTTCGAACCCACGGCTTCCCACATACGAAGTGGGCACTCTACAAAGATTTTCTCTATTTCAAGACATTTACTTTCCCAAAAACAAAAAAGTATCTTAAACATGTATTTAAATGTATATATAAGAACGTCTATTGGACCTGAGAAATTAGACTTTAAAGTCAGGAGGTCCTTAAATAAGCCCTTAGTTGAAATACAAAGCAAAAGTTCTAAGAAACAGCGGTCTTAGGTAGATAAATAATGATGTCATCGTTGTTTGCGTACTTTCGCAAAGTCTGGTTTCACGTCTTTTTTTACCTCGAACTCATGCCAGATTGTACTCTTTGATCAGCGCCATAGACGTTCCTAAGCAGCTACATGGCTAATGATATTTGAATATACAAGAAAAACTTTCTTACTTACTGTTACTAGTCTTGCTACTCGGACAGATTTTAAGAGTTGTCATGCATTCTGTTGAAGAGTATGCTATGTTACGCCACATAGCGGTGTTGCCGCATAAACGCGCCCAACACGTCTATGCGGGGAATTCCAACGCATAAAGAGGCCGGCCAAGTTTATGCGGTGTGTAACGCCACATAGCGGTGTTGTCGCATAAACGTGTTCCAACACGTCAATGCGGGCAATTTCAACGCATTAAGAGAACGCTTTTATGCGGCAAAAAGGCTACCTTCCGCCGCATAAAGAAAACATTTAAAGCACGATACCATAATATCCTTCACTATCATCACCTACACCCCCATCATCATTACAAGCTTCAATAAAAACACCACCATCATAATTGTCATCGTGACGCGTGGCGATGATATGATGATAATCATCATTATCAGTATATTATTATCTCCCCGCCCTCAGGGGTGAGGGGGTATAGTAATAGCTGTGTGTGTGTGTGTGTGTGTGTGTGTGTGTGTGTGTGTGTGTGTGTGATTTGGTTTCTATGCATTTGATAGAAAACCACACATCCAATTGAGCTGAAACTAAGTCAATTGATTAATTACGGTGGGGAGTGGTATGGGATTGCCACCACCACGTCATCATCAATATTACCACCACCGTTTTTGTCGAGATATAAAAACTTTTTAAAATTCTTTTAAATTAGTCCTCTTTATGCGTCAAAAAGGCACCCTTCCGCCGCATACAAGCAACACATCTTTATGCGTTGAACGCCACCGCATAAACGTGGCCGACCTCTTAATGCGTTGGAATTCTCCGCATAGACGTGTTGGGCGCGTTTATGCGGCAACATCGCTATGTGGCGTAACAGCGGTGGCGTTCAACGATGATAATGATGATGGTGGTGTTTTTAGTGAAGCTGGTAATGATAAGGGAGGTGTAGGTGATGATAGTGCAGGATATTATGGTATCGTGCTTTAAATGTTTTCTTTATGCGGCGGAAGGTAGCCTTTTTGCCGCATAAAAGCGTTCTGTTATGCGTTGAAATTCCCCGCATAGACTTGTTGGAACACGTTTATGCGACAACACCGCTATGTGGCGTTACAATGCTAGACGTTCGGCTAAATAAGAGGGTGTGGAACTTGACACCTTATCCGACTGGATAAAAGTTGTGAGATCTTTCGTTAAGAAAGAAAGCTTTGCCAGCTTAAAGGGTATGTGCGTACTAAACCGTCTTCAGTACTCATGGATTCAAAATTTCAGCAATTCTAAAAGCCATACACAACAAGTATGTTGTTGTCCCAGCTGATAAGGCTTCCAACAACATTATTCTCGTTTGTAAGAGATTCTACATTGAATGTCTTATTAAGGAGCTTGGTTTAGATAGTATATCAAATAACTCTACATAAACTAGAATTTATTTTTACCAAAGATGAAGTTCTTTCCGATAATAGGGGAGTTCTCGAGTCTTTCGGTATCAATCTTAAAGAGGAAGAACTTGACCTTCCTTGCTTGTTTTGGATTCCTAATCTTTATAAAAAATCATACAAGAAAAGATATATAGCAGGTTCGTCTAAATGTACTACTAAATCATTATCAGTTACTCTAACACAAATTTTGACAATCGTCAAAGATGGTCTTCAGTCTTATTCTGATTACGTATTATACCAGTTTTAATTTTACAGCACTAGACGATCGTTTCGGAATAAAATTCCTCATCAGTAGTGCTTGGACCAAAATTGGGAAACCTAAATTGTTTTCGAGGTGTTTAAAAGATACCCAAAGGACCAAAATATAATTTACCAAATTTAGCTAAGGAAATACTTTGCATGAGGGAGTATACCTTAGTTTTTGAGGAATTTCATTTAACTAGCAGCAAAATTAGACAATAGTATATTTATGACAATACACAATTATATTGCCTATCGAGTTTTTGATATCCTCGGGGCATAAACCACCATCAGAGATACCGACTCAATGGTCAAATAAAGTCTATTCTACATCTAGTATAAACCAAATGTGGATTCTTAAAAATTCTAAAGAATCACTTGAACATCTTGCTTCTAATACTGTATCTTGTGCAAAAGTATAAAAACATTACACTTTACACCACTATCTGTTATTCTAAATTGAAATAACGTCTTAAACAAATTATACACTTGTCATTCTTTTACAAAAACAGTAAGCCAAGAACAGGGATTCTGGTTATATTGTTAAGCACCATACGGATTCCAAACAAAAATATACTGAAGATACCATCAACAAAGTGTAGGAGTTTTTAATAGACAACGTATTTGTTGTGTTTGGTAGTGTAATTTTTCAGCAAACAACCGTTATACCAATGGGTACAAACTGTGTATCATTGCTTGTTGATTTGTTTCTTTATTCTTATGAAGCAGAATGTATGCAGAACCTTATTAAGTCTTGAGAGAAGACTTGTCGCCAAATCATTCAACTCCGCATACAGATATATAGATAACGTTTTGTCTCTTAATGTTCAGTCCTAAATTTGGAGACTACGTGAATGCAATCTAACCTTGAAATAATAGATACGACTGATTCCTCAAGTTCTGCTTCATATTTAGACTTATACCGCAATTATGACGCCCACGAAAGTCATTTGAAACTGCACGACAAACGTGATAACTTCAATTTTCTATTGTCAACTTTACTTTTCTATGGAGCATTAAACATGCTTCTCCTGCTTACGGTCACGGCATTTGTTCCCAAATTAATATGCTATAGTACGTATAGAGCTTGTTCTCACTGTTAGAACTTTATACAGCGAAGCAACCTTACCTTAACCTTAATTCTCTCAGTGCCAGGAGGCACACAAGGCTTTGACGTCATTCCTCCATGTTGGTCTGTCTAAGGCTACTTGACTTGCCGCATTCCAGGTGTTCCAGCCTGCATCGTTCCGTTCTGTTTCTACCATCCGCCGCCAAGTTGTTTTAGGGCGACCTCTTTTCCTTCTTCCCTCGGGAGTCCACCCAAGGGCAACAACGCAGTCGTCTGTCTTTCCTTTCCTCAGCACATGGCCAATCCAATTCCATCTCTTCCTCCTTACTTCATCACTGATCTTATCCACTTCTGCCATTTCAAGGACTGCTTTGTTGGTGATGTGTTGCTGCCATCTAATTTTGTATATTGTCCTGAGGCATTTGGTTTGGAATGCATCTAGTTTTTGTTCCTCACTTCTGGTCAACTTCCATGTCTCGCAACCATAAAGGAGAACTGATAGTACTAAGCTCTTGAAGAGAGATGTCTTTGTCTTCTTGCTTATGTCTCCTGACTGCCACACGTTGTATAGTCTCTTGAAGGCTGCACAAACTAACCCTAGTCTCTTTTTGATATCAATGCTGCCTCCGGCGTCTATGGTCACGTTTGCTCCAAGAAGTCCAGCGAAGCAAACTGCTTACAAATAACTATTTATAAGTTGATGACTCAAGAATATTGCAAACCTATGCCTATCGGAGCCTTCAAATAGTTTTAATGCCGTATTCACAGTAGTTTTGATAAGTTTGATGTATCAGAGTGTGTCCATGATTGTCCAGGATATATTTGACGCCCCACACTTCCATGTTCCTTTCACTCAATTTTGATTACACGTGTGGCGGTTCACGGTAGCTAGCTAAACAGGGGGTGTTTTCCTTTCCGGAGCACCCGGACTCACTTCCGTGGTGGAAGTTCGCGTATTCAACTTGACTTGTCATCATTCCAAAGTTTTTACTTTGCTACTGGATTGTGATGGGTTATGCTTACTTACTTGTTCAACGGTTGAATCCGACGGTTCTTTCATACTTCGGCTACGGTCTGACTAAACTGCGGCAATTTGAAGAAGTGAAAGTTTATTTATTTATCTATTTATTTATTTATTTATCATCGGCAGTATTTATTTATTTATTTATTTATTTATTTTATTTCATTCAGTAGTTACAGTTATATTTAGGCCTATTATTATGATTCTTCTTCTTATTATTATTATTATTTTGTCTTTCATATTTTTATTCAGATCATTCATACTGTTACAAAGCAATAAAAAATAACATATACAAAATTATAATTCAATCAAATATTAGTTTGATACTTTCCCATTTTTGTTTTATTGTTTCCTGTTTTGTCGCGGGGAGTAAATAAAGGGAATATATTTCCAAATTTCTGTAATATTTTATAGATTCAACTGCGCCTGAAATTGTAGGGATAACATTTCTGTATTTACAAGAGTAAATATACTTTTTGATAATCAAAAAACACAAGTTAAATATACTTAAGGGTTCCTCCTTCAAGCCAAATAGGAAAGAATCAATATTTTTGTCAATAACTAACTGGTATTTCTTATTTAACAAGTCTAAAAATCCATACCATATGTTTCTAACATAGAAACATTCATAAAACGATGCTGAACCGTCTCTTTTGTTTCAAAAAAAATGTACAGAGTTGACTTTCACATAAATTACATTTATATAACTTGCTATTTGTATATATAAATATTGTGGTTTATTTTAAATTGTACCGATTGTAAAGCTGTATCGTCAGTCAATATAAATGGGGATTTAAATATATCTTCCCAATTCCTGGACCCTAAATTGAGTTTTCCCTCCCATTTATTATTTTCTACCTCAGGATTTTGAATTATTTTTTCCAAAAAAAGTTTATAGAAAGGTTTATTGATTTTGATATTACTTTTAAGGATTGCTAGAAGGTTATTTGTTACAGTTTCCAGCCGGGTTGTCAATCGTATTCTATTCTTCCATGTTTGCGGAATAGCCTGTATCAAACTGTAGCATTTAAGGTAGTTTAAGTTAATATCATATTTTGTATTTATTTCGGTACAATCTAAAATATTACCAGATTTGTCAACAATGTCATTTATAAAGAATACACCCTTTTCACATAATTGTTTCATAAATACAAGTTTAGAGTCTATACATATATTCTGGTTGAACCATAATGGTTGTGAAAGGATATCTGAAGGGGCTGTGGTGTTCTCCTGTTTTATTAAAGACCAATTCACGAATACATCTTTCCAGAAACAGTTTAGGTTTTTTGTGATCTCTTTGATTTCCGATCTGTTAAGTAAGAGAACTTTATCGCCACCATATTTTTCAACCATATCCAAAAGAAGTACTTTCCATGCGGAATGGTTTTGTGGATCTACAAACTTTTTCAACCACGATATTTTTAGTGAACTATAAAAAGATTGAATGTGTGGGACATTTAGTCCCCCTTTGTGTTTGTCGTTATAGAGAACATTGCGCTTAATTTTATCCATTTTCCCATTCCAGATAAATTTAAATATTGCATTTTTGTATTTCTTTTGTAATATGGTTGGGTGGATTTGGAAGAGAGGTAAAAATGGGAATAAAAATTGGTAATGCTAGAGTTTTCACAACTGTTACTCTTCCCATTATAGTAAGATTTCGAAAAGACCAATCATTTAGCAGTTTTTTCATCGACTCGAGCTTCTCTTCATAGTTTTCAATATAAAACAATTCTTTTTGTAAATTAAATTTTATGCCTAAAAGTTTAAACTTCCCTTCGTGATTCCATTTTAGCTCCTTATTTGTTTTTAGTTCTTCACCACAGCCCCTTCTGACCCCAATCCAAACGGCTTGTGTTTTCTCGAAGTTTGCTCTCAATCCAGAACAGTCGGCGAATGACTCCAATAATTTAATAACAGTATTTAAAGATACTTCATCGTCATCTAATGTCAAGGTTGTATCATCCGCATATTGACTTATTAAATATTCAGTATCATTAACTTTAACTCCTTTAATATTTATATCATTTTTAATTGATGCACTTAGCAGCTCAACTGCTATTATAAATAAATATGGTGAGAGGGGGTCACCTTGTCTCACTCCTCGTTGAATACTCCGGGAAAGAAATTAGAGCAATGGCCGTTATATTGGATGCAACTTGAAATATCAGTATAACAGGAATTGAACCATTTTATAATTGACTTTCCAAAACCAAAAAACTTTAGCGATTTTTCAATAAAGGACCATTCAATAGAGTCGAAAGCTTTTTCAAAATCTAAAAGTAAGAGTATTCCGGATGTATTTTCATTTTCAAGGGTTTCTATTAAGTCGTAAATAAGGCGTACGGATTCACCTATATATCTTCCTTTCATGAAACCTGTTTGAGTTTCGCTTATTATTTTGTTTAAAATCTTCTTGATTCTATGACTGATACTTGCAGAATCAATTTTATAGTCCACGTTAATAAGTGAAATTGGTCTCCAATTTTTTAAATAAAACTTTGATTTCCCTTCTTTTGGTCACGAAACATGTTATGACACCTTGCCTTTGTGTAATAGAAAATTTACCTTGTCTATAACCTTGGTTTAAAGAATTAACCACAAAATGACTGATGTCGTTCCAGAAAAATTTATAAAATTCTACCGTAAAACCGTGCTGGTGATTTCCCGTTTTTCATGTTTTTTAAAACTTGAGTAGATTCGAAAATAGATAATTCTCCTTCAAGACTGTCTGCATCTTTTTTTCAATAAAGTTTATAAAAGGATTATCAATATCAAAAAATATTTTAAGGTTGTCATCGTTTGTGGAAGTCCCTTTTGTTTCATAAAGATTTTCGTAGAAAAAATTCTGTTGTAAAAGAATGTCGTTCTGATCCGTAATTTCAGTGTTATCATCTCATAGGCAACTATTATGTACATTGTCGTACTTCACCTGGGTAACGATCTACAGCTCAGTGTCTTACGATCGGTACATAGAAATATAGAACAGGTGTACAGTTTTTGTTTCGTTTAAAAGAAACCAAAAACGATACAAAAAATGACCACATCTATTTGAGTTCCTCATTAAATTCCGGTTATTTCAGTATTTTTTGTAAAATTTTAGGACGTCGGGAAATTACTTCCATTTTAAGTTAAAAATATGGCAGTTATTTCGGCACTATCTCTTAATATTCTTGTTTAATTTTTGAAAAATGTGGCGAAAGACCTTTAGTTATAGGCTGTTTTTTCACGCTAATTTGATTTTTTTCAAAAATGACCACATCTAAAGTGTTAGAGCACACTTTGATAAAGGTAAAAACATAAAAATCAAATGTTGGTTTTGACGGCAAATTACTTCCAATTTTATTTAAAAATAGGGGAATTTGTGAATATCTAGTGAAGAAATATCCAATATGGCCGACACCGCACCAAATATAAAAGTTTTATTTTCCCCACTAGTATTCCGGTACAAGTTACACCGACTTCCCCGTAAGTAAAAAACGGTAAAAAATTATAATAATAATAATAATAATAACCAAACAAAATGTGATATACTTCTCGACCTTTAAATATACTATTAAAAGTTTTAAAAAATTAAAAATTAAAGACAGATTTGTCAGTCAGCTTCATAAATTCATAAATGTTTTGGATTTTTTTTCAAATAAATATAACGAGAAAAGTGAGGAGAATAAAAGTGAAATAATCTCTTAAGACAATAAAAATAATTATAAATTATTAATTTAGTCAAATAAGAAAAAAGTATATATTTTAATAATTTTAAAATTTCAAAATTAATTTCATTAGGCCAGTAAGTCGGTCCATCAGTAGTATATCCATCCAAATTAATCTTATTAATTTGTTGGATTTATCTTATTAATTTGGTCAAATATATCTTTTCAAAATTACAGAAATAACATTTACCGGGTATCATAGAGACTTCATATCTAATGATTTATACACACACCTGTCAATCATTTTTTGCAAATTGGACGGTAAGTTCTTTTGATTACAGGTGATAAAGGTCTACTAATAAACAGGATGGTTATTGATAATCTTTTAATTACTGGTATGTGAGATCCCACTTTTAGCAATATTAATTTATTGTGAATTTATAGTAATCAGAAACTAACTATTGAAGTTTGCCGTGGGAAGATTATACCAGAAAACCAAGACATCTTGGATTATGTGAACTTTGTAAAAGTGATTTTATACATATTATTTGTTTTTTATTGCAATATGAGAAATTTTCTGATGCAAAAATGTATTCTATTGATATAAATAATACATTCTATTTTTTCTAATAATGGGCCAAAATATTATTCAAAATTTTATTTATTTATTTATTTATTTATTTATTTATTTATTTTGCATTTACCAATTAAATATTTGTTTAATGAATTTGATAAGATAGTTAAACATTAGCATTGGGATGGATGGGTGCAGTGTATCATGAATAATCACACTTATTAAAATGTGTATTAGCATTTTTACTTATATTTGTATTGCGCAAACATATAGTATTTTTATGCAATTTGATTCATGACTGGATCAAGTTACTGTTTTTGTGTAAATAAAAAGGATAAACGTTTAATATATATCCCATTGTTTTTTGCCTAACAAACAGTATATCTTCTACTTCTAAATAACCATCTACTTTTTCTTTCACTCGACTTGTATATTTTCCTCTTCATGTAAACATTTTAAATAATATACTGTTTTGCTTGGAATATCACTTAGAATCATTTTTACCGTCATCAGTCCATTTTAATCTCATAATGATCATGTCACGTTGTCAGTTACCCAGTGGTCAGTTATCGATAGCTCTTGGTAACGAGGTTTGTGAAATTTACCTGGAAGAGTTATTCCGCCTAATCATTATACAATATTTTTGCAGTCGACCGTAATATAATTTTGGGAATAGTTTTTTCAAGGTAATGTCTCTTTTCAAGGTTGCAAAAATATTTAGTACTTTTATTACTCTTATTATTATTATAATTAACCGTTAAATAACGAAAAAACATGCATACGTGGGTAAAAGATTCACAAATGAATCCACAGCGAATTAAAGGGAGGGAACCCCTACTGGCCTAGTACTCACGATTTACCTTTTTTTGGGCTTTTTTGAAAGATATTTCAACACGATGTGTTTAATAACATTTCATATCAAACCAAATGATTTAAACTTTATTTGCTTGTTTTTTTTGTTTGTTTGGTTTCTTTTTGTTTTCGTTAAATCGGAAAAGTTCGGCAATTTCCGTTTTATTTTTCGCGGGATTTATGGATAAACAATAACCCGCCAACTTTTTGTTGCACGTAAGTAGGCAAGTGGGGCGTCGTTGGACGAAGGTGGACTGCTGGGTTAAAAAGTATTTTGCTTTTAACAAAAGTAAGAATGGTTAGAACACGTGCAGATGCAGGTGGAAGTTCTGCCGGTCGTAAAGGTAAGATGACGTTTCCCTGAATAGAAACTATATAAATTGACTTTCAGACGAAGGCGAAGCATGGCGCCTACAGACCTGGGGAGGGGTGGGGGGTTCATCACTAGTAACTAAGACACAACAGTGATGGGATTTTTTCTGAATCGTAAATGTCCCTACAACATATTATTTATCGGTCACCTGCAGCAAAGATAATTTATATTTTCTATTTTGCAAATTATGCATGCACTAGGCCTAGTGGTAGTGTTGAATAAATTTCCACTTGTCCAATTTAATTATTTTAACAAAACCTTATAGAAATTTGTGTATTCCCTGCAGAGGTTAAAGTACGTGGTCTCGCCAGACTCTTGATACATCATATCGGATGCTAAGAAATTCTTATCATAATCGTAAACCTATTTAAAATCAAATCCATCATGTCTGCAACTGAACCATGTGTTAGTTAGTTAAAGTCTGTCCCGAGCCATTAGGCCCATCAGGCCGGAGCTTATCCCGGTTTCCGTGGCGTTAAGCGACTGAGAGTACAAGACTCTCCCCTGAATGGGACGCCGGTCCATCGCAGGGTTAACCCCCAGCATTTTGCTGGTACTCATTTATTTTTCAGCTGAGTGAACTGGAACAACGTGAAATTAAGTGTCTTGCTCAAGGACACAACACATTGCCCGGTCCAGGGATCGAACCCACGACCTTCGAATCATGAGTCCAACGCCTTAACCACTAGGCCACGCGCTTCCACTTAACTGAACCATGTGGTTTTACCATTAACCATTTTATAAGCTTTTGTACAAAGATGATGAAAACCTAGATTGATTTAATCGCTCTTATCTGTTTTTATTTGATTTCGTACATATATATAATTAAGTTGCAAGGGGAAACTACTTATTTTATCGAGTGAATTGTGATGAATTACGAAAAGGAAAGTTGAATTTTCTCAAAACCACTTGTCCCATTGGACAAACATTATTGTTGAGCCCTGTAAGTGCAGAGTGTTTGGCGAAAGTAGTTGCCTATTTTCAAGTCTTGGTTCAACCCGGCCGGGTTTTGAACCAACAGCCTCCCACATACAGAATGACCACTGAGCTACCGTAGTGGTGGCATTTTATTTGAACTTGAAGAAGGTTGATTTTTAGATTGCCCTTCCAACACCATAACTGAACTTAACAATTCCTCAATATGGTTTGAAAGTTTTTTCAAGGTACTAGTGTAAAAATTGGATGTTTACATGCCATGTTCTGCACAGTACAAATCAAAGTGGTTTGGATAGATGGTGGTAGAAGGCTGCCTATTGAATATGCGGCAATGCATTTCAGACATTAAAGTTCCAAAGTTTATATTATAATTTATATGTGTAATTCCAGTTTTCTCTACTTTTTCTTCTTTTTTCCTTTCAGTTGTAGCAGCAAGAGCACCAAGGAAGGTTTTAGGAGCACCAAGTTCGAGTGGAAGTAACTCTCCTAGCAATAGTGGGTATTTGAAAATTTTTTAGTGTGTTGACATTATTGTGCATATTTGGTGACATTTCTTTATTTAGGTAGAATCCGTATCGGGTGTCTAAAGCTCAAGTTGTCTTTTGTTTATCTTAATATGGCTTCGACACATAATGTACGTTTTGATGTTGGCCAAGATAATTCAATAAACATCACAGGCAAGTACCGGTAGATGAAAATTGAAATTCATTAAAATATAACCATGGTATATTCTTGAATGGTTTTATTCTATACTGTGCAAACAAAAACAAAATTTTAATTTAAATTTTAGATCCACCAAAATAACCAACTGTTTGAACTATCTTAATTTTACAGTTTTTAAAAGTTAAAAAAAATTGATTTCACCACAGGTAAAGCAGCTAAGTATGCAGGTGGTAATCCTGTATGTCCGAGACCGACACCAGATTGGCAGAAAGGAATCAACTCATTTTTCCAGTCGCCGAGTAAAGGCAAAGAAAATAGTGAACCAACCCCTATAGCTGATGAAGAAGAATCTGAACCAGGATGTAGCAGTAGTAGTAGTCAGAGCAGTGAAATGGAGGCAGGGTAATTGTTTTTGTCTTAAATGTTTGTGATATTGTGAAATCATTAATTTTGTGATGTCAGAACAGTGAAATGGAGGCAGGGTAATTGTTTTTGTCTTAAATGTTTGTGATATTGTGAAGTCATTAATTTTGTGATGTCAGAACAGTGAAATGGAGGCAGGGTAATTGTTTTTGTCTTAAATGTTTGTGATATTGTGAAATCATTAATTTTGTGATGTCAGAACAGTGAAATGGAGGCAGGGTAATTGTTTTTGTCTTAAATGTTTGTGATATTGTGAAATCATTAATTTTGTGATGTCAGAACAGTGAAATGGAGGCAGGGTAATTGTTTTTGTCTTAAATGTTTGTGATATTGTGAAATCATTAATTTTGTGATGTCAGAACAGTGAAATGGAGGCAGGGTAATTGTTTTTGTCTTAAATGTTTGAGATCTTGTAAAATCATTAATTTTGTGATGTCAGAACAGAGAAATTGAGGCGGGGTAATTATACCCCATGCAAACTAGTTTGAAAGGGGGAGGGTATAAAGGAATCACCATGTCTGTCTGTTTTGTAAAAATTGTGTACACGCCAATCCCATAGCTGCTTTAGACCACTACATGAATAATCTTCATGGTCCAAAGGTGTGTCATGACTTTGAAACAAGAACGAAACATATTATTTGTTTACTAGCACCACTTCCTGTTTTCATCCTTGTACATAAACATTGATAAAGACGTTTTTATAGCAAATTTTGGAGGTTCTTCCTCAGGATTACTTTTGATTACATCAGTCACAAGGTAAAGGTATCCATAATCATCTCGTGGCTAATTATCAGATTAAAATACTTAGGTATATCAGCACCTGAAAGCAGACTATAGCCTAGGAACTGTGAGATGTCCGCACGTCAGTACATTTGTTTTTTCGGTAATCATTCAAGTTTTCACACCTGGTACATTGCTTGGGGCACTTACCGTTAATTAAGGGATTATCTATGGGTTACTGAAGTTGTTATTTGTTAACACACATGCCGATTTTCACATGACATCAAATCAAATTTTTATCGCCAAAAAATTTCGCCAATTTTATAATTTTTTCGCCACTTCAATAAAATTTTCGCATTTTGCGAAAAAAAGCGACCTACAGCGGAAACACTGGAAACATTTCATTTTTTGATATATGAAAATTTAATCATATAACAGACCTCCTCAAAATGATCCTTTTCACAAAATAATCCATAAATAAAAGCATTTTCCGATTGAATGATGAAAAATAGTAGACTCGCCCACAGAAACTGAGTCAGGTGACTGTCAAAACCATGTGTTCAAAACAAGGGAAACAACTCTGTCAGAAACGAAAATTCAACTTTTTCAAAAAAAGAAAAAAAAATATTTTTCACAAATTATTTTATTATGAAATGTTAATATCCAAATAATTTAATCAGTTTATCCTGATCTATGGTTTCTTTTAAATCCTCAAATTGCAAATCACATCAATGTTGTTGAACCCAACTAGTCTACTTGTACATAGTTCTACCAAAAATAAATAAATAAATAAATAAATAATGTTGAATTTTTAAATGGGGAGATATCTTTATTTTGTGTGAAGAATTTTAAAATGCAATTAATTTTATTTATACAATATGCAAGTCCAATGCAGTGATTTACAGTCAAACATATAGATACATGCAATGTGAATTCCCCCACAGAAAAAAAAACTACTCCAGGTTCTCTCATCCTGGCTGAGTGGAAAAAGTAACTTTTGCCTGTCATTCTGCATAGTGGGCAAAAATATGTTTCTTATTGCAATAATATTAACATGAACAATGAATAAAAATTTAGAAATAATATAGTAAATACATTGGCAAAAAGCATGTCTGATAGTGGCGAAAAAATCTACAAGTGACGAAAGTCTTGGCGATTTATTTTTGAGACCCAGAGGAACCACTGACAACACATCTTCAAACTTGATGTTGTTATACAAGTCTTTCTTAAATCTTAGAATATGTTCTTAACACTCGTATTTAAGATATGCACATGTTGCATTGACCTTAAGGTTTCCCCTGACACTGGTTTGATTTTCTGCTATTTCCAGAGGGGGTAACAGAGGTTCAAAATTTCCAGGACCTTTTACCTTTATATTTTGCTAATTTTACATAAGGTTTTGAAAATCCAATATAGTGAAAGGTCCATGTGCAATAATGTTATTGTATATTTTACAGTTTAAATGTCAAGGGTCCCAATGTCCAGGACCGTGGACCCAGGGAATTTTGAACATCGGGGCAAAATTTCACTTAAAATTTAGATTAATGCCCAATTACTGGTAATCACTGTCAAATACATTAATGATTTTCCTTTCTTTTTCAGACCCTCATGTAGTTCCGATGACTGAATTAGAATTTGTGGGTTTGATTGTTCACAATGGAATGTTGCACCCGAAAATTATAAAAATAATGGAAGGATTGGATTGATGAACCAGACTTGTTACATTTATTGAGACTGACAAATAGTAGACAAAATGTGTTGATGAATTCAGAGTATAGAAAGTATACAGACTGGAGACCAAGGAAAATAGTGCTTTCATCATACTGAAATTTTATGATTCATATGTGTTCCAGTTTGAAAATTTGGCATCTAGGTCAAAATGAAAATATCAGGACATGTTTGAAAGGGTTGATTTTGGAGAGAAAAACAGTTTTTAAAAAAAATTGGATGATGGCATTTTCTGACATCAAATGCTGTCACACGTTTTTAACAGTACATTGGTAAGAAATGCAGATTTTTAACCTTTTTATATGACATAAAAAACTTGTAAATGTTTTGTACATATTTTGTAAATAAATCAATGGAATTGTATGTTCAAATCTGTTTGTAATAAAATGATAAATAAAAGGTATGAGAATTATTTTTTACATTTCTTAACCTTGTCTAAAATAGTATTAATCACTTACACTAACATTTCTCCATATTATGAGATTTTGACACTTGCTATGTATACTAAAATGTTAAAATTAAGCTACTGTAAACATTTATTTTGGAAGCGCGTGGCCTAGTGGTTAAGGCGTTGGACTCATGATTCGAAGGTCGTGGATTCGATCCCTGGACCGGGCGATGTGTTGTGTCCTTGAGCAAGACACTTAATTTCACGTTGTTCCAGTTCACTCAGCTGAAAAATAAATGAGTACCAGCAAAATGCTGGGGGTTAACCCTGCGATGGACCGGCGTCCCATTCAGGGGAGAGTCTTGTACTCTCAGTCGCTTAACGCCACAGAAACCGGGATAAGCTCCGGCCTGATGGGCCTAATGGCTCGGGACAGACTTTAACCTAAACATTTATTTTTGCATGTACGAATTCCAGCACAAATTATAATTTGAATAAATTCACGTGTGCTTGGATTAAGTTCAACTGCGAGGATCACCTTGTGTACTACATGTTATTTAATTTGTTGATGGATTAAAATAAGTACAGTCAAACCTGTCTATAAAGACCATCAAGGGAGGCTGTAAAAGTGGCCAATATTGGCAGGTGGCATTTATATACAGTTTCAAATAATATGAATAAAGAACAATTGGGATACAATTCTACTAGCCTTTATAAGCTGGTAGTCTTTAAGGCAGATTGGACTGTACTAGTGTTTAATCACAAAATTCTTTGAAATAGGTACACTGCTAAAGTTAATAATTTTTCAGTAGTATGTTCCTGTCGACATAATGTGCAGTCTTATGTCTTTCTAGAAGGGGAGGTCCCTAGGTCCTACAACCTGCTAGATAAGATTTAAAACTATAACACATGTACTTTTTGGTCAGACAGTATACTGGGCCAAGTGATACATAGCAGTGAAAGCACACACATAGATCACAAGGCTTCTCTCTAACTAGGTTCAAATCATGCTCAGACAGACCTAGTCTGAGAAAGTTTGTTAGGTTGGCAGTTTTCTCCAGGCACTCTGTTCCTCTACCATCCCAGTCATTCCCAAAACTGACTGGCTATATGTTAAAGCATCTTGATGGCCATAAGGTGCCATTATTTCACTCCTCTTCAACAATGTATCTATGTGATGGCTGTTTTGGTCTATATAAGTATTCTATTGAATGTATGTTTCTATAGTTTGTTTTCAGGAATTGAAATTCGCAAGTTTAAACATAATTTAGAAGATATGATCAAACAAAACTATTATTCACAGTCAAACCTGTATGAAGGGAACCAGAAAAAGTGACCTGTATTGGCAGGTGACCTTTATATACAGGTTAAAATAATGTGAATAAAGAACAATTTGGATACAATTTTACTGGTGCAGGTGGCCCTTATATAGATGTTGCAGGTTGGACTGTAGTTGCTTTCTGATATTCCCCATAAGGTGGCAAAGTGCTCTAAAACTGCATCTTCTCGCCACCTAGGATGGAACGCTTCTTTCGCGAGTCTTGTTGCTAGTTCACTTAACCAAGGTCGGTGTGGTTTTCTCATGGCAGTACTATCAAGTTTCCTCACCATTCCAGATCTAATTGCTTTGGTATAAGTGTAGATCTTGACTAAAACGTCATTGTTTCATTATAATTCCCTTGATAAACCCTGATCTAAGACGTAATTTCAATAGAAGTTACTGCGATCCAGGTCCTTATCCTACTTGTTTAACATACCGGTATATACTTGTACAACCTTCAACCACATGTATATATACAGTAGAACAGTCCAGGGAACTTGTACTAATACTTGTACATTTTTTTTTACTGAAAACGGATTGTAATAAAAAAACAAACATACTGATCCATGTCCGAATCGCAATCCAGAAGCAAAGTGAAAACTTTGGAACTGACAAGTTAGGTTAAGACACGTGAACTTCCACCAGGGAAGTGAGGCCGGGCGCTCTGTAAGGGTAAGCACCTCCTGTTTAGCTAGCTACACCCGCAACGTTGTGTAAAAGGAACATGGGACGTCAAATATATCCTGGACACGGACATCAAACTTGCCAACAATACTGTGTCGAGTGTGATGACGGCCATAAAACTTTTTGAGGGCCTCGATAACCTTGGCTTGTAATATCCCAGGGTCAACAATTTATTTGCAAGCAGTCTGCTTCGTTGTACAATGCCCCTGTAGTGGGAACAAGCTCTACAATAGCTTATTAATTGGTAAACAAATACACCATAAGCAAAAGAAGCATGTATATTGCTGCACAGAAAAGGAAAGTTGACAATAGAAAAATTGAAGTCATCACGCTTGACATAAAGTTTCGTGGGCGTCAAATTTCACGTATAAGCAGACCTTGAGTAATCGGCCGTGTCTTTTATTTCAAGCTCACTGGGATAGATGGCATTTACATAGTCTCCAAATTTAGGATTGAACATTACTGAGAGACCGAACGCCATCTATATATCTGTATGTGGAGTTGAATGATATGGCGACAGTCTTCTCCTGTTTTATCTAGGTTCTGCATAAATTCTGCTTCATAAGAATAAAGAAACAAATAAGCAAGCAACCGTGCACACTTTGTACCCATTGGTATACCGATTGTTTGCTGAAAAACTAATTACCAAACACAACAAATATGTTATCTATCAAGAACTCCAACATTTTGTTGGTATCTTCAGCATATTTTTGTTTGGAATCCGTATGATGCTTGACAAAATAACCAGAATCCCTGTTCAGCACCAGATATTTGTATCTTGGCTTACCATTTTGTAAAAGAAAGACAAGTGGATAATTTCTTTAAGACGTTCTTTCAGTTTAGAATGAGGAATAGTGGTGTATAGTGTAGAAAAATCAAAAGTTTTTATACTTTTTAGATGAGATAAAGTATTAGAAGCAAGATGTTTTTAGAATTTTTGAGAATCCACATTTGGTTGATTCCAGATGTAGAATATACTTTTTCTGAATAAGACTAAAGACCATCTTTGACGACTGTCAAATTTTGTGTTACCGACAATGGTTTAGTAGTACATTTAGATGAGCCTGCTATATATCTGTCCTTGTATGGATTTTTATGGAGTTTAGAAATTCAATACAAGTAAGGAAGATCAAGATCTTCCTCTTTAAGATTGATACCGAAAGACTCGAGAACTTCCCTATGGTTGGATAGAACTTCATATTTGGTAAATTTAGTTCTAGTATATGCAAGGTTATTTGATATACTATTTAAACTACTAGTAACCTTCTTAATAGGACATTCAAGGTAGAATCTCTTACAACCGAAAATAATGTTGTTGGAAGTCTTATCAGCTGGGACAACAACATCATCTGTTGTGTATGTCTGTTAGAATTGCCTTAATTTCTGGATCCTTGAGTACTGAAGACGGTTTAGTACTCATAGATCCTTTAAGTTTGACAATCCTCGTTGTAACTGAGAAATAGACAAAAAGGACTTTTTGTCTCTGCTGAAATTAGAACCATGTATGTTAATTGAAAGAACCACCTGGACTTGGGCGTGATACACCATCATTTCACTCCAACATACTTTTGATTAATTCCATTGTGGTTTTACGTCCCAGTCAAGAATATTGCACTTAAATTGAGATGTCGCCAATTACATGCGAAGAGACAGAAAAAAACGTTCCTTTGCAATGTGCTCTAGGAAATGTGCAAGAAGGGTTTCTTAGCATGCTACGTCTACCATGCATGACACGGGGATACTAGATTCCTAGTATCCAGTGAATGGTTACGTCAGTCGACATAAATGGTTGCAAGAATTGTGTTTAAGTTGCCCATTGAATTGGTTACGTTGGTAGACATAAACAGTTGCAAAAATTGTGTTTAAGTTGCCCATTGAATTGGTTACGTTGGTAGACATAAACAGTTGCAAAAATTGTGTTTAAGTTGCCCATTGAATTGGTTACGTTGGTAGACATAAACAGTTGCAAAAATTGTGTTTAAGTTGCCCATTGAATCGGTTACGTTGGTAGACATAAACTGTTGCAAGAATTGTGTTAGTTGCCCAGTGAACTGGTTATGTGGGTCTACATAATGATGTATAAATTATTTTATCGTATCTATATTTAACCAGGGCTTGTAAAATAAAATACAAGTGTGGTGTTGTAAAATAAAATACAAGTGTGGTGTTGTGGTGTTCGTTGATGATCTTTTATTCAGTACTAGAAGTCTCAAACAAATATAAATACAGAATAAAATTTACAATACGAGCAAGAGTTGAACATTTTAACAATAAATTCAATAAATTTGAAATAAAGCGACCGTAAATTTCAGAAATACAATATTGAAATGTCTATATATAAAATAGTTCTTACCAGATGTTCCTATTACATTTTCAAGAATTAATTGTATTACATGTAATACCATGAGGCGCCGGTTATGGAATGAAGAAAATGAAAACGTTTATTTAAAAAGAAAAGTCAGGGCGTTGGACCATCATGCAATGGAAATCGTGCTGTGTAAGGAAAACTGTTCACCCTTGCTTACACACATATGAGACATTACCATATTATATTTGGAATATTCACTCACCCATGAACACGCACGCATACATACATTCACTCAACTCACTATACAAGTTACCAGTATACGTTACAGTAAACAACACACAGAAAAGACAAAGACGAATATTTCTTAATTAAACTAACTAACTAAATTAAGGGTAATGTAAGTAGGAAAATTCAAGTGGTACAAGCGCCTGGTACACGCATTTTTAAAAGGAAAACAAATCATAGAAAACCTCCACCGTTAATTGTTGAGTTTTCAAAAAACCTCGTATTTCTTTAACAAACTCTGGCCCCTTTGCACTGCTCTATGACGTTGACTATCTTAATATCTTTTCATTTTTTTAAATTAATTCGTTATAAAAGGTGTAAGCTTTTTTCCCCAACACGTGTATTTTTGCACAATTTTCTTTAAAAAATGCAACAAATATTTTATAAACTCTTAAATTATCAATTCGTACTTTATTTTTATTTATAAATCTTCACATTTGTGTAGGTAATTTCATAATTATACCCCTCTTTCATGCTTTTCAACCAAATGGTTTTCACATTAATTTTCCTACTTATATTACCCTTAACTGCGGATCATATCAAAACAATTTATTTTTAAAATATCAAATTTCAAATATGTAAAAATGCTGTGAGGATTCATTTCAAGTATTTTTTCTGGTTATGGTAGTTTAGATTTTTCATAGCCGGGGCAAAGGAGCATTACGCCTCGTTAGAGCTGTGTATACCGTAATTCGGTGGTCAAAATCGCCATTATGGTTCATATGACTCCTAACTTGCCATAAAATGCCAACTGAATTGGTTACGTTAGTAGACATAACTGATTGTTGCAAGAATTGTGTTTAAGTTGCCCAGTAAATTGGTTATGTGTGTTGCAAGAATTGTGCTTAGGTTGCCCAATGAATCAGTTACATTAGTTTGCATAATTGTTGCAATAGGTCGGCACATGTTGGAAGATTAAAGAATAGAGACATTGATGATTTTTTATTGACAGTATCGCTGAGTATCAAGCGCCTGTGAAGGGAACCAGTAAAAGTGTCCTTATGGGCAGGTGGCCCGATATACAGATTCAAATAACAGAAATAAAGAACAATAAGGATACAATTTAACAGGCCTTTTTAAAAAAGCAGGTGTTTCTTACATAGAAGCGGTCTTTGCATTGTGGCATTAGATTGGTCACTAATAACGCTGGTAACATTTCAATAAGGTACGTTTGTCTCGTTTCCGTATCCGGTTTTATTCTCCACACATGTACCGGTCAAAGCGCCAAAACTTGTGTTAAGAAAAATGATATTGTTTATATCGGGTATTTTAGTAGGCATTGTATTATTTATATTTATTTGTAAGGTTCTTTTCACATGGCTAAGGTGAGTACAAGATAATAATATGAATGAATTATAGACAAGTTTATGATGGACAGATCATTCTCCTGTTCTCAGGTTCTCGGATTCTGAAAATAAATGTTCTACACTACTGTAGCTTTTTCTAGTATTTGCCCTCCGTATTGATCTTTATTCAGAGTCACAACAACTTTATCATGATGCTACTTCCTTTAAAGAATAGAAAATTTAGAGGATCTGGTGCAGCACAAGGGCTTAAATCACTACCTGTTCTCAGCTATCATCTTCATGACTTCAAGGTTATGGCAGCTTTATATAGTAAAACCATCTACCATTGGAATGACTCTGTGACAGTAAAATACTCTTTATTTCCATAGAAAATCAAATAAACGAATAAAGGTTAATATTTTTCACTTGTACCTTAGTAGTCTGAATAAAGGTTGATATTTTTTCTTACTTGTACCTAGTCGTAAATAAATATCTATATGCACATCTGTCACTGTCATAAGGTATTTCTGTTGAAAGGAAAATGTTGGAGATTTGAAGATTTTACATGACCAAAACGACAATATTTACACCAGAAATGATGTCCTTGGTGACATTTTATGTGATATGCATGTGTAGTCCGACTAATCAGCCCACTAAACCCCCATTTTAATTTTTTGACTTTTTGGAGGTTTGTGGTCTGACAGCTTCCATTATTGAATTCTTGAAATTTCTGACGAAAACGGCAAAAACGAAAACACACGTCGATAATTTCCAGTATTTCCTTACCTCGCTCTTGCTGACTAGTCGGACTAATGCATGTGCAACAGGACCTGCTTTGCCTTGTTTTTCAACACATTAAATTCGGGTCACAGTATTTACTGACCTCCGCAATTGAGCCATTGTCTTATTTTTAGATAGATATATATCACATTTTACGATTTATAATATTACTTTTTTTCAGGCCAAAATTTCCAGTAAAGGTAAACTGTTGGTTCTGTAACTATGATTGTGTAGTACCATATGGAAATAAGAATTGTTGGGACTGCCCTAAATGTGACCAATATAATGGATTTAAAGAGGTAAGTACTTGGTTGGCCTTTAAAAAAGTGTGTTTCAGCTATAAACCTGGCAACCATAAATTTTTATGCCTACCTTAAAATAGTTATGACAATATTTTGACAAACACTGTTAAAGTTGGCATCCCTGTCCCACTTTGGTCACTGTAAAAAGAATTTTAAAAAATTGCCTACGCATGACCCTAATTTTTCTAAGAGGGTTAGCAGAAACATATTTTTTCTTGGCCTTGCATACACTCTTGACAATGGACTTTCAAAACCTTTACACGAAACCGCAGGACTCTTATGATTGCATTTTTTAACTGGCCACCTAGCTAGTAAGCCTTAGATATAATGTTACTAATTTTTTTCTCAAATATCAATTTAACTTTGAAATCATTAGACTAGAAGTGTGTCTAAGCATTGCTTAATTTTGAAGTCGGGGGGGGGGGGGGGGGGGGGGGGGTCATACAAAATGGTCTCAATAATTTTAAAAGACATTTTTCATGTGATTTACCATAATTTTATTTTATTGTATTATCAAACACAAACATTCCACATTATGATCAATGTCTAAACCACAATCCCAAACTGCAAATTATGTATGCAAACTTCCACCAGGAATGTGAATCCAGTTGTTCCAGACAGAAAAGTTCCTCCTGTCTAAGCTAGCTTCACCTGTTATGTGTATTATTGAAGATTGTCTTAAATCTTTTATGTCTTTTTACCGGTTACATGTTTTAGGGCCTGCCTTTCCATTATTCCAAATTATTAGTACTATTAAATGCGAGTGCTTTACCAGTACTTGTATTGTAGAACCCTGAATCTGCCAAGGTCTTGCAAATTATTAGTACTTGTAAATGTGAGTGTTTTACTGGCATTGTAGATCCCTGAACCTGCCAAGAATAAAAGCTAAAGGTCTTGAACCTTTCATTGTGAAACATAATTTTGAATCCTTTTAGTTTTCTTACTTTGTATCATTTTGTATATTTAGGATGGAGATTACAACAAGCCAGTACCAGCACAGTACAGCGATCGTCTTAATTTCCCAGCACAGTGCCAGCCAGACAAATTTTACAGCACAGCTGATATACTGTGTAATGATTGTAACCTGAAGCAGCTGCTAAAAACAAGGCTGAAAGCAAACTTTATACCAACTAATGAAGTATGTCAAATATAGATACTGTCTACTGTCAGGTCTCTGACAATAATCAGAACAACTAACAATAGTAAAATAAGGAATTCACCACATCACAAGCACAACAATACACCACCACCACAACCACATAACACCACCACAACCACAATACACCACCACAACCACATTACACCACTGCAAAACAACTGAAATTAGTGGAGTGTAATCGATGAATGGAGTGTAATTAATTAATTGTGTTTTACGTCCCAGCTGCCATTCTTTCACTTTTATAAAAGAGGTCAGTTCAGGGATGATAGAGGCAACCAGAGTGTCCAAAGAGTTAAGAATAACATTGACTTTTGGCAAGCCAACTGACAAACTCTCAAACTCTCTTACACTAAGATCTTCTTGATTTGGTTTTATACTTAGTCATTGACAAAGGCTTTGATCTGTTATCATGGGGTTTAAACAGCAGGGCCACCAAGGTCCTGAAATAAAATAGGAGAAAACCTAAGCAACTAAAGTTACTGTGATCCGTACGTTGGTGCTTTAGACCACTCGGCTGTTGTAACTACCACATTTTATAAAAGTTCAGCAGGTTCCATTTGTTTTTTTTATTCCAGAATCGGATGTTATTACATGTCATAATGCTCAGACCTTTGATACTTGTTGTAACAGGGATTTCATTTTTTACAGGCAAATTTTGTTGCTGAGGTGGAAGAGTATGAAAAACAAATAGAAAATTCCCAAGCCTATCTACTTTGTCCAAGTTGTCAAAACAAAGTTGCAGAAGAAATCTGGAGACAGGACAAACAGATTTATGACAAATTACAGAGAGCAAATTTGAGTAATTTGAGTCAATCATCTAGCTTTGAAATCAACAGATCTACAGATGTAAGTAGCAAGTACAGAATACAGGGATTTCTATAGAAGCAGTGACTTTGTTTGCCCAAAATTTCAAACAAATACAGGGTGAAATAATAAAAGAAATTCCAGTTTGACTTCTAAAATTACCAAAACCACAGTGATACACAAGACAATTAGGTATTTTATTATGCTCCCAGAAGGGAGAGCATATAGTTGCCACTGTGTCCATCCTGTTAGTTTGTTTGTCCAATTGTTCATTCGTTTGTCTGTCCATCATAATTTTGTCAGGAGCATAATACAAAAGCTGTTAAAGGTATCAGCATAAAACTGCATTGCTAGATAGATTCTGATAAAGAAAAGTGCAGTGTATTTTATATAATCTTTATTTGTAAGGCCACAGACCCATATAGTAGTTACATAGTTACATAGTATATACATTACAATTCTGCCATGAAAGCTATATTACAATATTATTGTGTTTTATATACAATTTTCGTTTTTGAAATGCGTGATATAGAAAATTTCCCACTGCTTGTATATTTGACAATTTTTTGGATGACAAGAGAATAACAAATTTATGAACATTTGGGGATTGAAAAAATAGTTTTGGTATAAATTGATGTCTTATATCCTCGTAAAATTTACAAATAAATAAAAAATGATATTCATCTTCAATTAAGTGTACAAGCACAATAACTCTATTTTTCATAATTTAAAAGTTATGACCCTTTGTTATTTTTCATACTTAAAATTTTGTCCGGAGCATAACACAAACATTATGAGGTATCAGTATGAAACTTCATTGCTGGATAGACCTTGATAAGGAGAATAGCATTGTACAAGAAACATAAATCTATTTTTCATAATTTAGGAGTTATTGTCCTTTGTGATTTTTCATTAAAATCATTTGAAAAAGATACATGTTGAAAAAAGCCCTTTTGCAATTGGCTTTTATTCGGGGAGCATCCATCGGTACAACCGGTATTCTTGTTATTAGCTCACCTGGCCAAAGGCCATGTGAGCTTATGGCATGGCGAGGCGTGCGTGCGTGCGTGCGTGCGTCAGTAAACTTTAATCTTCTCCTCCGAAACTACTGGGCCAAATGAAACCAAATTTGCCATGGAAGGTCCTTGACAGAGTCTAACTATAGTTTGTTCAAATCATGACGATCGAATATCCAAGATGGCCGCTGTTACTAAAAATAGACAAAACCTAAAAAAATCTTCTTCTCCTGAACCACTCATTGGAGGCAAAAACTGATGTGATATTTGGATTCTACATAGTCTTAACCTTTAAGTTTGTTCATTTCATGAAATTTGGTTTAAAAATAGGTTACGCGTTTTTGCGTTTAAATTTGCAAAAATCGTAAAATATTTTTAAATTGTTATAACTTGACTATATGACCAGATAATGACATGGGGTTTTCAGTTTTGACATATTCTTGTAATTACCTTTAAAATGGTGTCAAGGTCAATTATGAAGGTCATGACCTAATTTTTACCTTTCTAATATTATTTATTATCTCGAAAACTATCAACTTTTTATATAGGCATATATATTAGAATATTGTTGGTATTGATGTAATGATTATTTTGATATATAGATTCAGGTCATTGGTGCAAAGGTCAAGGTCACAGATGCGAAAGAAAACTGAAATGGTTCATTATCTTGAAAACTATTAACTTTTTGTATAGGCATGTATATTAGAATGTTGTAGGTATAGACACAACGATCATTTTGATGTATAGAAAAAGGTCATGGGTCCAAAGGTCAAGGTCACAGTAGCAAATCAATACCAAAATCGTTAATTATCTTGAAAACTATAAACTTTTTGTATGGGCATGTATATTAGAATGTTGTTGGTTTTGATGTAACGATCATTTTGATATATAGATTAAGGTCATAGGTTCAAAGGTCAAGGTCAGAGATGCGTAAGAATACTGAAATGGTTCATTATCTTGTAAACTATGAACTTTTTGTATACGCATGTATATTAGAATGTTGTAGATATTGATACAACGATCATTTTGATGTATAGAAAAAGGTCATGGGTCCACAGGTCAAGGTCACAGTAGCAAATCATTACCAAAATCGTTAATTATCTTGAAAACTATAAACTTTTTGTATGGGCATGTATATTGGAATTTTGTTGGTATTGATGTAACGATCATTTTGATATATAGATTAAGGTCATTAGTTCAAAGGTCAAGGTCACAGATGCGTAAGAATACTGAAATGGTTCATTATCTTGAAAACTATTAACTTTTTGTATAGGCATGTATATTAGAATGTTGTAGATATTGATACAACGATCATTTTGATGTATAGAAAAAGGTCATGGGTCCAAAGGTCAAGGTCACAGTAGCAAAACAGTACCAAAATCGTTAATTATCTTGAAAACTATAAACTTTTCGTATAGACATGTATATTGGAATGTTGTTGGTTTTGATGTAATGATCATTTTGATATATAGATTTAGGTCATTGGTTTAAAGATCAAGGTCACAGATGCGAAAGAATACTGAAATGGTTCAATATCTTTAAAACTATAAGCTTTCTGTATAGGCATGTATATTTGAATGTTGTAGGTATTGATACAACGATCATTTTGATGTATAGAAAAAGGTCATGGGTCCAAAGGTCAAGGTCACAGTAGCAAAACAATACCAAAATCGTTAATTATCTTGAAAACTATAAACTTTTTGTATAGGCATGTATATTGGAATGTTGTTGGTTTTGATGTAACAATCATTTTGATATATAGATTTAGGTCATTGGTTTAAAGGTCAAGGTCACAGATGCGAAATAATACTGAAATGGTTCATTATCTTGAAAACTATTAACTTTTTTATAGGCATGTATATTAGAATGTTGTAGGTATTGATACAATGATCATTTTGATGTATAGAAAAAGGTCATGGGTCCAAAGGTCAAGGTCACATTAGCAAAACAGTACCAAAATCGTTAATTATCTCGAAAACTATAAACTTTTTATATAGACATTTATATTAGAATATTGTAGGTATTAATACAACAATCTTTTTGATGTATAGAAAAAGGTCATGGGTCCAAAGGTCAAGGTCACGGTTGCAAAACAATACCAAAACGATTCATTATCTCGAAAACTATGAACTTTTCGTATAGGCATGTATATTAGAATATTGTTGGTATTGATGCAATAATCATTTTGATATATAGATTATGGTCATTGGTTCGAAGGTCAAGGTCACAGATGCGAGTAGCAAGTTTCATAAATATCTAAATATCCACATCAGAGTTATTGCTCCTTAAATGTAGTATTTATTGTGTTTTTGTGCTGTTAACGGCCCAGGTGAGCGGTACAGGCCCTATTGGGCCTCTTGTATAAATTGTTAAAGCCATTCAAGCAATGGGAACAGTAAAAATGTATTTTACCTTCTTATGCAATTTTGAAAATGTTTTAATTGTATTACAGGTATGTAATTCTCCTCAGGACATAACATCATCTAGTCCACTAGATCACAGAGTGTTTGGTTTGATGGCTTTATTCTGTTCTGTCATTCTGGCCTTGGTAGCTCTACATAAAAATGACAAGATATCAGCTACATTTACTCCACTTATACACCTGTTTATACCTCAGACAATGGAGATTGTTGTATCAGGACTGATATTTTCAATTATTGCAAAATTATACCTTGGCAAAGATAGGTAAGTATATTAGTTCATAGTTTTTAGTCTCATTAAAAAGGCTAACAGTTATTCGATTGTTTAAAGTTTTGATATTTGTGAAATATCAACTTAAAACATTTTTGTGCCCTATTGGGAAAATTTTACTGTTTTTATTTATTTATCTTTAGTCCCCTACCGGCGAAAGCCTAAGGGGACTTTAGGTTTGCGCTCTGTCCGTCCGTCAGTCCGTCCGTCACGCCTCAGTTTTCCACACTTATTTTCTAAATTCTTTTAGATAATGAAGTGATTTTTGGTATGTGAGTCTACCATGATGAGTTGCAGATCAAGTTAGCGTTTCATTTTGGTCCGCAAATTTTTACATGAGTTATGGCCCTTTGAACTTTGAAAATTCACTGAAATTTCAGTTTTCCGCTCTTTTTTTCTAAATCCTTTGATAATGAACTGATTTTTGGTATATGAGTCTACCATGATGAGTTACAGATCAAGTTTAAGTTTCGTTTCCATCTGCTAATTTTTACCGGAGTTATGGCCCTTTGATCTTTGAAAATTCACAGAAATTTTAGTTTTCCGCACTTTTTTTCTACATGCTTGCAGAAATGGAACTAATGTTTGGTATGTGACTCTACCATGATGAGTTACAGATCAAGTTTATGTTTCATTTCCATCTGCTAATTTTGACGGGAGTTATGGCCCTTTGAACTTTGAAAATTCACTGAAATTTCAGTTTTCCGCTCTTTTTTTCTACACGCTTGCAGTTAATAAATTGTTTTTTGGTATGCAGGTCAATCATGATGAGTTACAGATCAAGTTTACGTTTCGTTTCATTCCACTAGTTTTTATGGGAGTTATGGCCCTTTGAACTATGAAAATTCAATGAAATTTCAGTTTTTTTGCACTTTTTTCTACATGCTTGCAGATAATGAATTTTTGAGAACTCCATTGCTGGTTTTTGATTTTACTATGATCAAGTTTTGCTTTACATCTGAACACAACGTATAATTTATAACTATAAATCTTTGTACCATATAATAAGGTACATTTTACCTAAAACTTTGGGATTAGTGAAATATGCGACCGGTAGGGGACTATGTATTGTTTTGCAATACTCTCAGAATGCTTGTTATTTTTTAATACACATTAATAGCAAACTATAACAAATTGTATGACATAGCTTCAGGTCTGGGATGGTGGAGGAAGGGAAAACGACTTTGACAAGCAAGCTCACAAACTCTATCGCACTAGGATCTACAGTAATAAACTGTATACGGGGTAGGCCAGTATTAAGGATGTATTAAGTCTGAACTTTAGTGCCTGAGTGGTATAATATAACAGTATAAACTGTATACGGGTAGGCCAGTATTAAGTCTGAACTTTAGTGCCTGAGTGGTATAATATAACAGTAATAAACTGTATACGGGGTAGGCCAGTATTAAGTCTGAACTTTAGTGCTCGAGTGGTATAATATAACAGTAATAAACTGTATACGGGGTAGGCCAGTATTAAGTCTGAACTTTAGTGCTCGAGTTATATAATATAACAGTAATAAACTGTATACGGGGTAGGCCAGTATTAAGGATGTATTAAGTCTGAACTTTAGTGCTCGAGTGGTATAATATAACAGTAATAAACTGTATACGGGGTAGGCCAGTATTAAGTCTGAACTTTAGTGCCTGAGTGGTATAATATAACAGTAATAAACTGTATACGGGGTAGGCCAGTATTAAGTCTGAACTTTAGTGCTCGAGTTATATAATATAACAGTAATAAACTGTATACGGGGTAGGCCAGTATTAAGGATGTATTAAGTCTGAACTTTAGTGCCTGAGTGGTATAATATAACAGTAATAAACTGTATACGGGGTAGGCCAGTATTAAGTCTGAACTTTAGTGCTCGAGTGGTATAATATAACAGTAATAAACTGTATACGGGGTAGGCCAGTATTAAGTCTGAACTTTAGTGCTCGAGTTATATAATATAACAGTAATACTGTATACGGGGTAGGCCAGTATTAAGGATGTATTAAGTCTGAACTTTAGTGCCTGAGTGGTATAATATCAGTAATAAACTGTATACGGGGTAGGCCAGTATTAAGTCTGAACTTTAGTGCTCGAGTGGTATAATATAACAGTAATAAACTGTATACGGGGTAGGCCAGTATTAAGGATGTATTAAGTCTGAACTTTAGTGCCTGAGTGGTATAATATAACAGTAATAAACTGTATACGGGGTAGGCCAGTATTAAGTCTGAACTTTAGTGCTCGAGTGGTATAATATAACAGTAATAAACTGTATACGGGGTAGGCCAGTATTAAGTCTGAACTTTAGTGCCTGAGTGGTATAATATAACAGTAATAAACTGTATACGGGGTAGGCCAGTATTAAGTCTGAACTTTAGTGCTCGAGTTATATAATATAACAGTAATAAACTGTATACGGGGTAGGCCAGTATTAAGTCTGAACTTTAGTGCTCGAGTGGTATAATATAACAGTAATAAACTGTATACGGGGTAGGCCAGTATTAAGTCTGAACTTTAGTGCTCGAGTGGTATAATATAACAGTAATAAACTGTATAGTAGGCCAGTATTAAGTCTGAACTTTAGTGCTCGAGTTATATAATATAACAGTAATAAACTGTATACGGGGTAGGCCAGTATAAGGATGTATTAAGTCTGAACTTTAGTGCCTGAGTGGTATAATATAACAGTAATAAACTGTATACGGGGTAGGCCAGTATTAAGTCTGAACTTTAGTGCTCGAGTGGTATAATATAACAGTAATAAACTGTATACGGGTAGGCCAGTATTAAGTCTGAACTTTAGTGCTCGAGTGGTATAATATAACAGTAATAAACTGTATACGGGGTAGGCCAGTATTAAGTCTGAACTTTAGTGCCTGAGTGGTATAATATAACAGTAATAACTGTATACGAGGTAGGCCAGTATTAAGTCTGAACTTTAGTGCTCGAGTGGTATAATATAACAGTAATAAACTGTATACGGGATAGGCCAGTATTAAGTCTGAACTTTAGTGCTCGAGTTATATAATATAACAGTAATAAACTGTATACGGGGTAGGCCAGTATTAAGGATGTATTAAGTCTGAACTTTAGTGCCTGAGTGGTAATATAACAGTAATAAACTGTATACGGGTAGGCCAGTATTAAGGATGTATTAAGTCTGAACTTTAGTGCCTGAGTGGTATAATATAACAGTAATAAACTGTATATGGGGTAGGCCAGTATTAAGGATGTATTAAGTCTGAACTTTAGTGCTCTAGTGGTATAATATAACAGTAATAAACTGTATACGGGGTAGGCCAGTATTAAGGATGTATTAAGTCTGAACTTTAGTGCCTGAGTGGTATAATATAACAGTAATAAACTGTATACGGGTAGGCCAGTATTAAGTCTGAACTTTAGTGCTCGAGTGGTATAATATAACAGTAATAAACTGTATACGGGGTAGGCCAGTATTAAGTCTGAACTTTAGTGCCTGAGTGGTATATATAACAGTAATAAACTGTATACGGGGTAGGCCAGTATTAAGTCTGAACTTTAGTGCTCGAGTTATATAATATAACAGTAATAAACTGTATACGGGGTAGGCCAGTATTAAGTCTGAACTTTAGTGCTCGAGTGGTATAATATAACAGTAATAAACTGTATACGGGGTAGGCCAGTATTAAGTCTGAACTTTAGTGCTCGAGTGGTATAATATAACAGTAATAAACTGTATACGGGGTAGGCCAGTATTAAGTCTGAACTTTAGTGCTCGAGTTATATAATATAACAGTAATAAACTGTATACGGGGTAGGCCAGTATTAAGGATGTATTAAGTCTGAACTTTAGTGCCTGAGTGGTATAATATAACAGTAATAAACTGTATACGGGGTAGGCCAGTATTAAGTCTGAACTTTAGTGCTCGAGTGGTATAATACAGTAATAAACTGTATACGGGGTAGGCCAGTATTAAGTCTGAACTTTAGTGCTCGAGTGGTATAATATAACAGTAATAAACTGTATACGGGGTAGGCCAGTATTAAGTCTGAACTTTAGTGCCTGAGTGGTATAATATAACAGTAATAAACTGTATACGGGGTAGGCCAGTATTAAGTCTGAACTTTAGTGCTCGAGTGGTATAATATAACAGTAATAAACTGTATACGGGATAGGCCAGTATTAAGTCTGAACTTTAGTGCTCGAGTTATATAATATAACAGTAATAAACTGTATACGGGGTAGGCCAGTATTAAGGATGTATTAAGTCTGAACTTTAGTGCCTGAGTGGTATAATATAACAGTAATAAACTGTATACGGGGTAGGCCAGTATTAAGGATGTATTAAGTCTGAACTTTAGTGCCTGAGTGGTATAATATAACAGTAATAAACTGTATATGGGGTAGGCCAGTATTAAGGATGTATTAAGTCTGAACTTTAGTGCCTGAGTGGTATAATATAACAGTAATAAACTGTATACGGGGTAGGCCAGTATTAAGGATGTATTAAGTCTGAACTTTAGTGCCTGAGTGGTATAATATAACAGTAATAAACTGTATACGGGGTAGGCCAGTATTAAGGATGTATTAAGTCTGAACTTTAGTGCTCTAGTGGTATAATATAACAGTAATAAACTGTATATGGGGTAGGCCAGTATTAAGGATGTATTAAGTCTGAACTTTAGTGCCTGAGTGGTAATATAGTGCATGTTTATAAATTACATTGACTCTCACTACATAGGTTTGAATCCTCGTACAGATCCTACTGTGATAGAACTTGTCAGTTCACTTTCCAAAGTCTTTGATTTTCTCTGGGTACTTGGCTTCATCCACCATTCCAGAACTGAAGCCATGTCATACAATTTATTATAGTTCCTATTTATGTGTATTAAAAAATTCCTACAATTGTACTCGAACACAACTAGGGTGCGACAATGCTGTGTGTTTAATAAAAGAACAGACACTACCCTTTTTCAAGTGTTGGTCAAGCACAACTTCCCCAAAATAGAATGAGAACTGTACCAACTGAGCTATCATATTGGTATTATCAGACCCCAGAATCTGTGCTTAACTGGAAAAAAATGAATGATTATAGATGTATTTATTAATTTGTAGGTTAGCAGGTGTGGATGGTTTACATTGTCCATTGTGGATGATTATAGATGTATTTATTAATTTGTAGGTTAGCAGGCGTGGATGGTTTACATTGTCCATTGTGGATGATTATAGATGTATTTATTAATTTGTAGGTTAGCAGGTGTGGATGGTTTACATTGTCCATTGTGAATGATTATAGATGTATTTATTAATTTGTAGGTTAGCAGGTGTGGATGGTTTACATTGTCCATTGTGGATGATTATTCTGATCATGGAGAGTGGTTACAGTCAAAGTATTTTGGGAGTAGACAGAAGTTTGTTTTTGTTAATTAATTCCATATTTAACACAATCAATGTCATCATCAACCTTTTATGTTTGGTTATAAACAGAAAATCCAGAACTTCACAATCACAGAACATTAAAAGGTATTATTATATGACTGAGTGTTTTCCTTTTCTCTGATTGGTCAATTTTAGTGGTACATACAGCAATATCCAATGATAAATGTCTCAAAAAGTAAGCAGTGTTCCAAATAACAGCCAGTCCCACAGTCTGAGACTTGTAAATTTTGGAAAAACTGGTTACTTATTCAATAGTCTCCTATATTCATGTACCTCAATAAAAAATGTTTAAAATGTGACATTTTTCAAACACTGCCAGGTTAGCAACACTGAATTAACCTTGTTATAATGTTCTATTGATAAATTTATAACCTCATTTATGATCACAGTATTTTGGAGTTCCAAGTCTTTCTTTATAAGCCACCCTTAACTTATCACCAAATCACTTTGTAACACCAAAATCTGTCTTTACAACTTCTACAACATAGGTAAATGCAGTCAAACTTCAACTCTTTGCCCGAAGTTGAGGATTAATTATCTTTTTATGAATGATTTATGACCTCGCAATCAATAGTGATATCGGAGTAGTCAGCGAAATCAGAATAATCAAAGGAAAATTAAAAATTGGTGCTTTTCCTTGCAGTAATCAGTAGTAAGAATTGGTTATATTTTTATAATTTATTATTGGTTCAGGTTAACCAAGCAATTATTGGTTACATTGGTGTAATAGCAGCATTTTGAACTGATAATTAAAATAGTGTCAAGATATTGGACAGTTTTCAAATTATGTCAAAACACTGAGTTGCTCACCTTTGTACAGTTAATAGTCAATGAGAAATGATTTTACAACCCAATTTTGGCATGGATTCAACAATATAAAAATTATATTGAATTAAAATTAGCCAATGGTAATTTGCACAAACCTTGGCAGTTGAATCCAGATGGGGAAACTCTAGAGGGTCCTTTTAATTTAGAAAAAATGCATTATCAACTACTGCAAGAGGCATTTGGCATATTGTCAGGTGAGCATTATGGCCTGTGGGCCTTTTGTTTTTATTACTAGATCTACATCATAATTTTACTGCTTTTTTCAGATGTTCATTGGATTCGAACACAAACTCAAGATTATCAGATGTCACAAATACTAGTGTACCAGTAACATCAGTCAGTGAGCAAGCAGAAAGGATAAATAGAACACAATCTAGTGAAAATCTAAAAGAAACATCCACATTTCAAAAGGTCAATCTGTTTCTTGATGACACTTTGACTGAGTTGGGTTCCTTTACACTGGGTTCTCCTAAACCCAAAAGATCTGATTCAGGTATTGTTTAAATAAAATTGAAATATACGAGATCGTTCTGAATGTTTCACTTGCACACAGTAAAATATAGGTTATTATTCTAACTAATTTACATACCAGCTTTTAATTCAGAAATGTGTAGGGACATCCTTGTTTAGGCCTGTTTTATTGAAAGTATCAGTATTTAGTAAAAAAAATATAAATAATGAATTAAAGGTAAAACTTAATTTATTAAAATTCAACAGCCATTTTAGATTTGCCTTGGATGTATAGGAGATTATTCTGGCTATTTCACAAATAATGTAAGGTAACTTATTGGAGATTATTCTGTTTCATTGATGTATGCTTAGCTATACAATTGATTAAGTGGCGTTTAACATCCCAGTCAAGAATATTTCATTTTTATCAAGATACCACCAGGGATAGGCGAAGTGACCAATTTTATTTCTGCAGTGTGCTCTGGGCAGCAGTACACAGGAGAGGTTCTCTAACGTGCAAGACCTACATTGAGGAAGGACCTGTGACTTTCATTTCTAAATGCAGAGCGATTGGCCAAAGCTATAGGATATTATATTCTGACTGGTTTATAAATAAATTCTAAAATTTACTTCTTGTATGTGGATGCAAGCCCTCTTTCTTTTATGCCAGTTCCTAGAAATGAGACATATTATGGTGAGGCATCCATCTGTAACAACACCATTGAAGATATTTTTCCTAAACTTGGATACATGATTACCTGGCTAGGACATTGTGTGTGCCAGAAGAGAAGATAAGTTTTTTAGCTCACCTGGCTAAAGCCAGCATGAGCTTATGGTATGATGCTGTGTGTGTATGTGCATGCGTCAGTGCGTGCAACCGTAAACTTCACTTAAAACAACTTCTTCTCCTGGACCACTTGATAGACTTTAATGAAACTTGGGTGGAATCCTCCACGAGAAATGCCATTTTAAGTTTGCAAAAATCATTGACCTTGAACAAACACGATGGCTGAAAAAGTGACTGTAGGTGTAAAACCACTAAAATGACTTCTTGTTCATAGTTGTGCACTTTTGAAATTTTAATATGTGTTTGTGATGTTTATAACTGTGATGGGGGAAAATGTTGACAAGCATATTTTACTTCACCTGGTGGCACTTTTGTTTATTAATTTAAATGTATTACCTTTTGTATTTAAGGTGTATTTTCAAAGTTTTCCTCACAGTCCGAGTCATTATCAGGAAGTTTAAACAGCATTCCATCATCACTACAGAAGCCTCGCCCACTTATCAGTCCAGCTAAACTGCACATTTCTCACATTAAAAGCTCAACACCCATAAAAGGTAAGTTTCCTAATCAGCAATTTTGCATCCATTAATGACATGGCAATTTTCATCTATACATGATCAGTGACAATTTCATTAAAATCACAAACTAGCAATATATATTTCCATTCATAAAAGCCAAAATTGCTATTTGCTACTACTTTCTGAGAAATTCTTTCAAAAAGTATTTTTTTTAGCAATTTAAAAAATACTTTAAAAAGGACTATATTTTAACAAATTTTGGAAATGTGGTACTAAAATATTCAAATTTATGGAAAATTAAGGTATGAAATTTTCATTGATTGACTTGGTACAAATAAATTGTAATCTACATATGTGATTGTATCAAGTAGAAATTGGTTAAAATCTCAAATTGTCACAATAATATTTTTTGTCTTTAAAATATATAAAAATTCATTTTATATCTATTAACACAATTTTACTTCAAAATTCTAACGAATACCAAAGTTATGATGTCATTTATGACGTAGCTATTTACGTATCGCCCAATTGTAAATGCACACAAAACTACTTGAATTTGTCAAGTACAATTTTTCAGTCACATGCAGTTTAAATGTAGTATTCATTTGCTTGTTGTATAAAATATCTGTTTCCATGTTGAGCACTGTATTGTTGATAAAGGCGCACAGGTACCTGTTTTCACTGCGGTATAATGATGACGTTGTTCTTCCAACTGTTATGTCACAATACTGAAAATGTTGACATGGAGATTTTGACCGATTTCTACTTGATATAATCACATATGAGCCCGTCCAAGTAGAAACGTCCCTTATGTGCATTGTGACGTAAGCGGAGAAAATGACGTAGAAAGTTCGGGAGACAAAAGTGTGTTTCGCTGCGCAAAATGACTCAACTAATGAAAAAAATAACTTCAGTAGGCTAACTCGGAAAGGTTTATTTTGATCCAAATTAGCAGAGAACACCTAATTGTAAATCACATAATGATAATAATATTTTAATAATGGGGTAATATAAAATGGAATAAATTAAAACGTGTCAAATTCGACAGCAAACCAAAGGCAAAGCACAATTGTCGCAGGTGAAGAATTATTAAACAATACACGTTCTTTCGAGTGTTGTTATTTGCGATTGATATGTCTCTAAGCAGATTACCTTTGATTTAAGAATGGAATGGGTTCCTTGGCTATTATAAACATGATTCGTTGTCTGAATATTGTGTTTTGAGGGGCAAATGTAAACAACATGACGTCACAAGCTACCGTACAATGTAGCATTTTCATGTATTTGAGAATAACAATCCCATTTGACGTTGGCGTTGGTGGCGCAATGGATAGCGTTCTAGATTTACGTTTTTGAAAAAAATGTCTGTTGCCAGTTCAAATCACCACGGGTTCATATTTTTTTTTTACATTATGATAAATTTATTTATTTATCCAATTTCTTTTGTCTTCTTTTTTTTGTCGGATAATTTAAATTTGACGGCCTTTTCGATTTTCTTATTTTAATTCTAGACTGGCTATTATTTTTATTACTCGTATTATTTTTAGCTCAAATTTTCAAGAATTTGAAATGTGAAGTAATCATTTTGGTAATTTTCAATTTTTTTATATTTTTATAATGCGTGACGACATCAATTTTTATACGATTTGAATGCACATTTATTTCCTACAATTGCTAAGTACTGTGATAAATATTAATGTTGTTTGGTAAATACAGAAAAATTAGAGCTAGCTAAAATTTCTTGTGACACATACACATGTACACCACTTCCGTGCTACTTTTGAATTTTTTATGAAATAATATGAATCTATTGGCTAGTACCATATTGTGTCCTTTGGATTTGGGGATATGCTTTGCTAGAAAAATGCATTTTTATCATGAATCTAGTGATCAGTTGGTACATGGCAAAAATAAAATTAAGGAATACATCTTTAGTACATAATTAACTTGCATTCCACGCGTGTCCATTCTTTTAATTTTAAAAATGTTCAATGCCGGCATCCTACCTTCTTTATCACTGCATTCAGTACATATTTATAACCGTTTAACCGAGCTGACCGAAGTTAGCATTAATGTCGGCATTACCAGAATCGATTGTCAGCTTGTAAGGAAAATGAAAAAAAACATTTTATTTTTATCATTTTCCGTTGTAAACTGTAATGTTCACATCATTTTAACGAAATTCTACAAAATAGATAGATCAGCTATTGATTTTTCCGTGAACAAATACATAAAACTCAACCCATCAAACAATTTCTTTTTGATGACAAGAGAACATGTTTACTAAACAATTTTTCAAGCTTTTTAAATTATCTACTTATTATCTAAATTTTGACAATTTTTTTTTTAAATCAGACCGATAAGTGTGGCTTTTTACATGTATGTATACTCAAAATTGTCCGATTGCTATTTCAGCGTTGTGAAGCACACAATTAAACAGCTTTGCATAGAACACGGTTGTAAAATGCATAATTATGAACACACCAAAAACAAAAGGGCACCCACACAGTACCGTAACTAAGCCCTGAAATAAACTGAGGCAAGAATTGAAGCTCAATATATAATGACATACAGTACCAACAGTCTCTATGTTTTTTTTATCTTTAACATGTAAAGCTCAAACCTAGACCAGCTGTTGTAAAATAAGTGAGATGGTTTTGTGCCATGAAAACTAGTTTAACCACACCACTAAAACTCTTAATCCTGGTTAAAGGATAGTTTAAAAGTTTAAATTGTATGTGGGCGGGTATCAGACAAAAACAGGTCTATCATTTAACCTGGATTTTTCAGAATATTCCTGGATTTTCATTAGCAAGATCACTTGATAGATTTACATATGACAAGACGCTAAATGTCGTAATCACATAGTACCGCAATACAACTATAGTTACCAAAATGACAAATTAAATAATAATGCGAACGTTTAATGTGACAACCATTTGATTAAATCAATAAATTAGTTTTCTGTAAAATGTAACTAGTTGAAGGAACTGCTTGTTTAAACTCTCTCTCTCTCTCTCTCTCTCTCTCTCTCTCTCTCTCTCTCTCTCTCAATATCACACTTATGTGCGAAACAGTACTTGGTTAAATTTTTACCGAGGCAATTGCCTCGGTTGCCTCATAGGTAGTTACGGTACTGCCCACATACCATTACCTCATATACATGTATAGAAGTAATGTGCCGATTTGTAAATTTTAAAAACCATAGTTTTCATTTTTCATCTTTATACGATAAGTGATAAAGTATTAACATCATGGTCCACTTAGAATTCACGGGTCAAAATAATATTGCCAGTGGCTTGACCTAAAGGAATGAATGTGTTTTCAAAGAAAAGAAAATAAAAATACAGATTTGTAGAAAAGACAAATTTAAAGGATATTACAAATTAAATAAATACATTTAATGCATGTAGCTATTCAGATTTGAACCCCTGTCCTACAGATTAACTAAGCTTATAGTATAACATCAATTATATGTAATACATGCATGGCAAGTTTTAATGACCATCGAAGCTTGATTTGAAAACAAATAACAAAAGCGGGAAATACCCCTCATTTTAACATATAATAGAATGAAGATGTAGTTGCACAAAGAAATGCAAATAAAATATACATTTGTCAGAGCCAAAATCTAAAGCTTCAAATATACTAGTAATACTATTACTGTTTTAAATTATAACTATAAGAATATTTAGGAAATGTGTGTTAAACAAACCAAATCGGCCCATTTAGGATAAAATCCCATCAAACCTATACGATACATTTTTAAAATGATAAAATATAATGTATGAATTCAGCCCAATACAGGCACAGCATATGAATTCATGAGCCGTCGTGAATCTTCAGTAACGCAAATTAACAAAATCTTGTTCGAACTAGGATCTGCCTCAGTGGAAATCAATCAAGAGCGCAGGCGATAAAAGACGCCACAATCCGAAAGTCGGTATCAAGACAACCGGTTCCTAGACTCTCGGCTCTCATTTTTTGTTTTTCACATACAATCATTTCTCAATATCGTTCAGTTTGCCGGGGGGGGGGTGGTGGGAGGGTCGTGGATTCGAACCCCGGCAAGCTCTGACAAGGCTTGGTAATAAGCAGTGACTGTTTCGTCAAGCACACTGCATTTTAAAATGAAAGTCAAAAGGTTCTTCAGAAGAGACTAGAAAATCTGATGCCCTATGTCACGGAAGACCCTCCCTGCACATTTCCCTGAGCGCACTGCAAAGAAAAAAGACTGTCATTTCACATAAAGCTGGTGACTTCTCGATATTAGTATAAATATTCTTGACTGAGACGTAAAATCCTATTCAATTAATCAATTTATCAATGTCGTCATCTTATTTTTTTTTGTACTGTTATCTGGTAATACTAAGTTTTCACTTTCAAAGTTTCTTTTTTTTTACATTCATAGAATGAATGCACAGGAAAAAGTCGCTAAACTCGAGGCAAAATGGTTTGTTACCTTGCAGTCTCTTTGACAAAAATTCTGATGTTTTTGCTTGAACAATAGACCCTTATTGACATAAATCATGGATTATATAAGAAACGTTACAAGAGACGTAGGAATGAATAACCCAGTAACCGTTTGCAACTTTTTTATCACAAAACGCCGAAATTAGGCACATTGTTCAAACGTGACGTTATCATGACGTTATGGCGGCAAAAAATGTAAAATGGCAACAAACACTCCTTTTTATTGGCCAAAATACATATATTTTACACTTGTAAAGTAGGGAATGCCATATATCATTAGAAAGGTCATGAAATGTTCTATTAAAATCTAACAAAATCTGAAAATGTCAAAATTTGACCATAAGGGACGTTTCTACTTGGACGGGCTCATATAATCCTTTAATCCCTGCTTTGAAAAAAAGAGGGGGTATTAAATTTGAACTTTTGTCCTTCCTTCCATAATTCTCCAAAACAATGAAGAATTAATTTATAAAACTTGGTGCAAAGCATCAACATTAATAGGAGATGCACATATCATTTAGCGTTGCTTCTCTTCTTTTTCTTGGAGTTATGGCCCTTTGAACATTAGTGTAAATCATAAAGAAACTGCTGGCGAGGGATCCTAATCCACTGAATTTGCTTGTTACACTATACTTATCTATATCATTGCCTTTTTCAGCATCACATTTAACACAGGTTCACCCCAAAGGTGAAGAAATAAAGAGTAGAGAGTTCGGAAGCAGAAATTCTTTATTTAAGAAGAGTTCTGTAGTAAGAGGACCTGTAGTAAACAATATGTCATTTAAACCTATAAACCCAGCCACTGCAGCTACACCAAGTTACCATGATGATGGGGACGACGACACAGATTACAGCAGATCTACACATTCGTCTTTATGTCCAGTTGATAGTACCACACAGATAGACTTCACCAAAAAATATGGTATGATCAATCTTAATACAAATTGGTCTTTATATAGAGGATTTGTTTTGGAATACATGACTTTATAGATTTGTAATCTTTATATAGAGAATATCTTTACTCTGGCATACTAGTTTGAGGAGGGTATATAGGAATCACAATGTCTGTCTGTCCATCCATCATCGTGTCCAGGCCATATCTCATAATTGCTTTGAATTACTGTCATAAAACTTCACATAAATAATCCTCATGGTCCAAAGATGTTTTTTTTTTTTACCTTGAACTGAGGTTTTATCCGAAAGGTCAAGGACATGGGAAAGCATTAAACCCTTGTATTTGTTTCAGGGTTTGGGTATTTGGCTCTCGGGAGACAGTTTTAGTATTTGGTTGAAATATGAAGCAAAGGAACCATGGGACACTTGTGTGAATGGACAGGTGCTCTTTATACAGAGATGGTTTCTACAGTAGGTTTTACTGTACAAACTACAGACAGGTTTTTACTGAGAGTTTGATCATAGATTTAATCAGGATTTTATCAAGTTGTGCAAAAATAACCTGTATGATTGTGTCCACATGCAGGTGTTCAGAATTCCCTAGGTCCAAGGTCATGGACCTATTGATTTTACATTTGGACCCTGAAAGCCCATGGACCTGTAGTCTTTTACTAGGATAAAGCTTTTATTGTTCTATATGCAAGGTTTTGCGACAGTGACCCTTGCAAATTATTTTTCAAGGTTGAGTAATTGTTTTTTACAACCATAGTCAAGATTTTGCCACTTACGTTGAGGTGGTCAGTTCAGGGATGGTGAAAGAAACCAGAGTGATGACAAACTTTCTCATGCTAGTACATATATATACTGAGTGAAATTGGAATTGGGCAGTGTGAGGCACTGTGGTCTACGCTTAAGACCATTCATCCAACAAGCACTTCATGCTAGCAAAGTAGTCCAGTAAAATGACACTGATTACCAAACTTGACTGCTTGTTAAATAAAATGCAGCTATGAAATGTAAGTGAGCATTTGAGACTGCTCTTGTTCCAATCAAAGTGGGGATGGCAAGTCCCACAACTGTGAAAGACATCTTGTGTCAACTCTGTGGTACAAAGTGTGTCAATTGTGTCATTCAAAGTAAACATGTGGTTATATCTGAAGGAAATCTTTGTAATAACTGTAAAAGTTAGTGCAAATTATCATTAAGGTATATTTATATTCATCGTGGATCACCTTGTGTTTTTAATTGATGGTGGATATAAATTAGTGGAACTAAATAGTTTCCAAGCTCGCTAAAACTAGTATAACACATTAAATTATTAAGTTTACGGTATCTTGATACATGTTATACATAATTATGGTATTGTTTTTGTATATTTCAGATTCACCAGTATTTTGGAAGAACCCTGGAGTTATAGGATTTGTTCTGGGATCTAGTTTTGTATTTAACTTATTTATGGGATATTTATATCTTCATAAAAGTTGATATCATCATAATCAGTGACAGAAATTACAGAAAAGATACAGATTGAAGATCTTCAAAGATACTCCATTACAAATTGTTGTGTGAAATTTTGACATGAACAAGATGTATCAGACACAGACAACAGGTCCTATTTTCAAAAAAGGTTTGACATCAATCAATTTATGACGAGTCCTAGAGAACCTGTCCAGGTTTCACAAAAAAAAATTGACAAGAACAATTTATGATGTTTCACAGAGAAGATTTCCAAGTTTCACAAAAAATTTCAACTTGAACAATTTACGGTGTGTCATAAAGAATTAGATGCTGGTTTCATAAAAGAAAAATTGGCTTAAACAATTTATGATAATTGAAACAAAATATTAACATTAAAATGGAAGAAAAATAATGCATTATGATTATTTCCATGTAAGATAAGTAAATCTTGTTAAATATTTCACTTAGAGACTTGGCAAAGTCTTGGTTCAAACTTCTCTATCCTACTAGATATGCACAATGAATAGAGTTTGCCGCTTTACCATATGATACCCCTTTATCTTTGTGTGGAAGAATTATTTTCATTGGATATAGAAATATATTGTGTTTTCCTGAAAAAAAACCCCAAAAACAATGTTATTCTGGAAATATGAGACATAATCAATTTCCAAAATGTTTAGCACAAACGTTAAGGAATGTTGATCATGTGGTACAGCCTCAAACTCCATTTTTATAATCTCTTGAAGGATTTATATTTTGTGGCAGGCTACCATATTTTGATCTCATTGCCTTGAACCATCCTTCTCAAATAAAAAAAGGTGTGTGTTTGTCGGGTAGGAGGGCTATAGTGTTTACCATGCCTTGTTTTATTTATTTACATGTATATACTATGATGGTACCAATACTCTAGCAATTCTTGGTTCCACAATCATTCCTTGACAAAGATTTTCCTTACCTTGAAACATTTGTATTAATTTTGCCAAAGATATTTATTAGTAGTTGCAAGAAATATTCTTATTTTTTTTATTTTTGGCAAAAAATATTCTTATTTTTGCCCCTGCCATGAATATGCCTGGGCCATATAGCGTTACTTACCTATGTCCTTTGAATCTGTTTTTACTTTCTAGCTTTTGTATAAAAAGAGGTATCAAAGTGATATTACCAAGGTATATACAGTATGGAATGAGGATGTGTGGCTTACCATATTGGGGGTCGTCAAGATCAAGGTCATAAAAACTTAAGAAATTGCACAATGTTAAAAGTTTTATATTTATTATATTTGATTTTATGAACTATCTTGTTTCTCATTGATGATAATCTGCATCCAACGTTCTACTTTTAACACAAAAAAGTTAAGGTTTCTATGAAGATGGTTCACTTCTAGCTGGGGATGCCTTGATATAAGTGAAATAATCTTAAGTGTGAGAGTAAATCCCATTCAATCAATCTATCATAAATGAAGCGGGGTCATATGTGTCATATTTACACTTTACCCTCGTTTCATTATTGGAATTCTAAGTTGAGAATGATTGTGAAACTGAGGCATTGTCTCCAGGTTTATAGTGTGTTGTACATACAATTTTGTTATTTTAATTCTGTAATGTCTTTTGATATTACATGAACACTGAATTTGTGTATCCCAAATCCAGTGTTACAACATGTGATAGTACAGAATTTAGATGATTCCAATTTCACTTTACATGTGTTTATTTGTTTGTTTGCAATAAAAAAAAATAGATTTGTTATACTGTCTTGTCTTAAAACAAACTATATAAGAGATAATGTTCGCTAGATAAAAATGTTCACAATTTTCATGGTTGCACATAAAAGTATTCATTGGGTAGAAATGTTTTTATGTGCAACTGTGAAAATTCTGAAAGTTTCTACCCAGAGAATATTGCCAGTATGTTTTGCATTAAAACAAATTGAAAACCAGATACTGAGAAAACTGAAGTCCTCTTAAAAATTGAACAACCACCAGAGACCTGGTTATTTTCTTCTTTATTTCTTATGAAAGAACTATACCAGTATGGTAACTCAGTTGGTAAGGTGTTTTTGTGTGACTGGGTCTGACCAAGACTTGAAAGTAGGCAGTGACCATTTTTTCACCAAGCACTCTGCATTTAGAAAGGAAAGTCACAGGGTTCTTCAGAAGATACCTTAAAAGTCGCTGCACATTAAAGAACCTTCCATGCACATGGCAAAGGTAAAAATTTCTGCTATTTCACATAACCTGTGGCATCTCAGTATAAGTAAAATATTGTTCACTGGGGTAGAAAACTCCATTCAATCAATCTTATGAGAGAACCTTTGTAAATTAAATCCTTTAAATTTTCTCCAAGTTTTCTGAAAACTGGAGAATTCTGCTGTCCAGATTGCATAAAAACTATTTAACCCTTATAAAAGTTTTGCTTTAGCACATGGTAACTCTTGTGTAACCAGGGGATAATTTTCATATGACCATGCCATAACTGTTAGGTAATCAAGCAATAAAAATCCCATGATCATGCAAAAACTTTTAAATTGTGCATACAAAAACCATAGCCGCATCACTCGATAATTTTCACTTAAGTATGTGTTTGCTTGCATTGTATTAATATATTTTTCATGTCACCTCTGTGTCACAGTAGATTTTATGAATCTCAGATTAATGACTAATTACATGTATGCCCTGTCATTAAAACTTAGAATCACAAGTTTTGGCATCATTACATTTATTCTATTCAGTAAAGTAAATTTTGCAAGTAGAAGAACATTTTCTCAAAAGAAGGCAGCAATTATAGAAAAATATATATTTGTAAAACATAAAAAATGTAAACTTATAGTGGAAGAAGGAGACAATCCCAAATCAATAAAAGTAGCAGTTTTTTGTCGCCTGGCTAGCGTTATTAAACCACTGCAATGCAGCCAAAAGTTTACAAAGTCACAAATTTACTAGTATAAAGTTTTATGTAATCCCACAAGTTTATGTCGGTTATGTGATTCTACAAATTCATGATGGTTATTTGATTCTACAAATTTATGACGTGTTGTTTGATTCTACAAATTTATGACGTGTTATTTGATTCCACAAATTTATGATGTGTTATGTGATTCCACAAATTCATGATGTGTTATGTGATTCCACAAAGTTATAACATGTTATGTGATTCCACAAATTTATAACATGTTATGTGATTCCACAAATTTATAACATGTTATGTGATTCCACAAATTTATGATGTGTTATGTGATTCCACAAATTTATGATGTGTTATGTGATTCCACAAATTTATGACATGTTATGTGATTCCACAAATTTATGATGTGTTATGTGATTCCACAAATTTATGATGTGTTATGTGATTCCACAAATTTATAACATGTTATGTGATTCCACAAATTTATGATGTGTTATGTGATTCCACAAATTTATGATGTGTTATGTGATTCCACAAATTTATGATGTGTTATGTGATTCCACAAATTTATAACATGTTATGTGATTCCACAAATTTATGATGTGTTATGTGATTCCACAAATTTATAACATGTTATGTGATTCCACAAATTTATGATGTGTTATGTGATTCCACAAATTTATGATGTGTTATGTGATTCCACAAATTTATGACATGTTATGTGATTCCACATGTAGGGTCATCACTTTAGAGAGATATGATATAAGGTATAATTTCCTTCCATGTTCTGACAAAACCCAGATACTTTGGTCTTCAGCTCTCATGATAGTTGTTGGGTACAATATGCCGTCATCTTGTGTAATTATGTACTGTATGAACTGGCCATCTTCATCTACTAAGTGTATACAGTGGTTATATTTGTCACTGATTAACACACGACCTGAAACGGAATTAAACTATGAGCTGAACACCATATATAATCTGTTGGCTTTATTGTGGCAGAGTGTTTATAAATGCGGGTAAGATGACAATTGGGTATTAATACTGTGATATTATATACATATATTCAGGCCGTCATGGATTCCTTTGTCAAACCCACCTTTATATATGATCCCCATTGACATTATACAGACTCTTCCATGTTTATAAACACTCTGTCACATTAAAACGCTCTGTCACTGTCTATAGCTGATGGACAATACCTAGTAAACAAAAATAATTATATGCCATAACATAAAAATTAGACACAAGATACATACTGAATCTCATGACAAAATGGCATCAAGTGGTAAAGTAATATGAAGTGGGTGCCATGATGCTATTTATGTTTTCAAAATGGCAACAAGAGCTATATTTATCGAAGTTTAATGCCCCCTCCAAACACTTTTTTTATTGAACAGTTATTTTTCAAATAATATAGTCAAACTTAGTACAAATGTAAATCAACATACAAGGATGTGTTGTGAACCATGTTTAGTAATGCAGGTCAAAGTTCAAAATCACAAATAATGCAAAAGCTGGGTGATGTGGAAGTCAGCTTGCTCCCTTTTCTCTTGTCATTTCACATTTGTTTCATTATGAATACATTATCAATATCATCAAAACCTAAAATTGTCAATCTACAAGCAATTTCCAGTTTAGAATGAGAATATTGCAAGTCAAAAATCTTATTGTTTTGTTCGGGAGACTTTGTAATGACCTCTTATCAGCAGATAAAAACATAACTTGTCATTACAATATCCAGTATTACTTACCCAACTTGTCACATCCAAGACCAAGTGCATTGAATTTCCTATTTGTGGTGCTATTAGCATGCATCCCATAATACTTGAACTTTAATCTACTGTCATCACTGACAACTTTGACTGGAGAGCTCTCGCATTCCACCATCCATATATCTTTATTTTTATTCTGTATTAAGCAGTAGGGGTCATCAAACAGAACAGAACTGTCAATGCTACTGTATTGGTATGTCTTAACAAGGGACCCTGATTCAGACAGAAGTATGACCTTTGACCCCTCTTGATCTTCAGGGGAGATAACTCCACATAAGAGTTCCCCATTGTCAGTTTTGTAAACACATCTAAAGTGATAAGGTGATATGCTGTCATGTTTCAAATCTTTCAATTTTTCATCAGACAGTTTTTTCAATACAGAATGTGCCCAGTAAGTACACAACAGCTGGCCTGTCTTTCCAACAACTAAGGAATCAAATACTCTGTTAACTTTGATGTTTCTTAAAAGTGTCCCATCTCGAGATAAAAGTGCCAGTGCTTTCTCGTCTTCATTTCCAATCCATATATGGTCATTGGAAATGGTTGGTGAGATACATTTGTCAGTTACGACACCGAAAGTATCAACTGTATTAAAAGATAAAAGTATGTTCACTTTGACTTCATTTAAATGGCATATAAGTTTTCTTAGAAAGACTTCAGTAATATTATCACTGGAAAATGATGACAATGAAGGCTGGGACTTAGGTTCTTCAAAATTTGATGTGTGTTTTACAAGCCTGTCTTTTAAATTTTTAAAAACTGACAGAAATTTCACACCATTCACTGTGGCCATCTGGTCTTCACAGTCTTTAACATCGCCCCGAAGGTTTCCTAGCACACCTTCAACTTCCAACAGTTGTTTTGTAACATTATCACATTCTTGTTTTACAATGTTGTCGAGATCTTTACAAATCATTTTATTTGTTTCTTCAGATGTTTGTTTTAGTGTTCCATTGTTTATTTCAACTTTTTTCATATACTCAAGTCCTTTAGATATTCTGTCTTTTAATGCTACCTCTTTGTTCTCTCGTATATTTTTGATTAAAGTTTCCAGTTCTGTTTTTCGTCCCTGAACAGCATTTTCAATTTTATCAAGTTGATGTGTATTATGGTATCCAATCATACAATCGGTACATACTGCTACACCACAGTCCTTACAGAACATGTTCAAAATACTGTCATGTACACCACAATATCTATCGTCTGTTATTTCTGCGGTCTTCTCATCTTTATGTATGACTCGATGATCCTGAGATACCTTACTCTTCAAGTGTATCTTTTTACAGGTGTCACACAAAAGTTGTTCACAGTCCTTACACCACCATACAACATCCCTGTATTTGTTACATAAGTCGCATGGTATGTCATCAAGGGCAACCTGAGCTATAACGTCATCATCTGCATCATCCATGTTTCTGAAAAATAAACAGTAAAAGATGTTATAGTAACCACCTCTATATAGAGATGTAATGTACATGTGGGGTAAACCCTCTTATAGAACCATTTCTAGTCTGTACTGTAAAACCTGTTATAGCAACAAATTCTATATAAAGATCACCTGTCTATTTAGTTTGAACAGTAAAACAATTATTGCAAATGCATGTCTGAAATCAGGAAAATTCAGACATTTAGTCTACTGTGTCATTCAATGTACTTTTTATAAACTACATTATTCACTGTGATGATTATATCATCTATGACAATAAAATTATACATTACAAAAAAGACTTTAAGAATGAATTTGTAAAGTTCATTATTTACATCAGACAAAATTTCATGAGGAATTCTTTTATTCTCAAGTATTCAATCTAGGATTTTTCAGAAGTGTCCTTTTTCTAGAATTTCCCTCTAAAACACAATAGCATCACTATTTTCACTTTTATATAATGTTAAATATGGCCCACTAAGGGATAAAGTCCAACTTTAAGTACAAATATGTGCACTGAAGACATAATTAATATATATATAACTTGTATGGTTATTTATTATTACAAATTACAAATTATAACTTGTACAAAATCATAACATAAACACACAATATACACAGGGAAATATATATAATGTATAATGTTAGATGGAGAATGAAATATATGGTGCATTAAGGTACAGTAAACCCTGTAAATAAAGACCACCCAGTGGACCTAAGTAATATGGATTTTATAGACATGGTCTTAATATAGAAGTCATTTTTGGCTGAAATATGAAGCAGTACAGTGGACACATGAACCTTATATATAGTAGAGCAGATAAGTCACTTAATCGTTCAGATGGTGATACAAGCATGAAACTTGGCACAGTTATTGAAGATGGGTCACTGTTTGCAAAACTGTATCTAGCCAAATTGAATTCCAATATGGCGGCCATTTTTCAAGATGGCTGCCAAAAGTGTGATATCGACAGTAGTATTGTAACATTATCCTCTAAATTAGGTAATAAAAAATGAGGTTTGTATTTGTATTTGTATAACATCGGCTGCTAGACTACCCACCTAATCAAAGTGATCAAAATCTTTGCTATTTTGATTTTTAAGATGGCGTCTTATATCAAAAATGGCCGCCAAATACCATTAAAAAGAGATATTTGCATTACAACAATCATTCAGGTGATGACGCTAGTATTTGTTTCCTATTTTACTTCAGACTGTGAATTATTGTTGTTACTGTTGAAATGAATTGCCTACATGAAAAGAAAAATGGCCGTCATGTACCAAGATGGCGGTCAAAATGTTGAATATTCCAAAATGGCGCCCAAGTAGATTAATAATGAATAAACATGGTTAAAGGTATTGAAATAAGAACTATGTAACTTAATTACGATTGGCATGGGCAACTGCAAAGTTTAGTACATGCAAGGCTGAAAGAATAGCATTTGCATCTGCCAATGCACTCTCTTTTACAGCCACACTTTGTCAATTCCTGACAGCTTTTAGCTATTGGTACTAAACTAGACCAAAACACTTTCCAGGTGTTGTCCTCTTGTTTCATCCATCCCCAGTCTGAAGGGCTTTTGCTCTCAGGCTCCTTAATCAACGACTGCCCCCATATATGTCCCGCCTGAAATGCAGCGCGTTTAACATGTTCCTTAAGGGCCGCTACAGTTGGTGGTATCATGTCATATGGTTTTTGTTTTCTAGCAAAAAGTTCAAGCCGGGCTTCATTCACAGATGGAGTTGGTAGTGCTCTATCGTACATCAATACAACAAATCTTTCCAATGTTGCCATATCCTCTGCTGTTACCTCTAATGGACTATCACTCAATCTGCCAAAGACAGTTGATGCTTCAGGGAACACATTCCAAGTTTGCCAGGCAGTCTTCTTTCCTTTTCCATGAAAAGCAGATACAACATCACATCCACTGAATGCATGGAAGAAAAGAATACTGCGAGTTTTCTCTTGTCCGATTATGGAAGCGACATCATGTACTGGAATCCACCGAAGTTTGCTTCCTTTCCCAAAGGTGACCCACAATTTTTCTAAACCCAACTGACTCAAATGTGGGATGAAACTTACCGCTATCACAACTATATCGGTATCATTAGCCTCAATAATTATAGATTTATATCCACATTCTACAGCATGGCGAGTATGTAAGAGGAGTCGGGTGTCAGCCTCCTCATGTGTGCATGTGTTATTTGATCCAGATTTGTAGATTCCTCATTGTTTTTACTTGTCATAGCTTGTTCTTCTTTTGTAACGACAACAGTATTGGCTGTAGATATTTCTGAAACTCTGTCAGCAAGAAAATTAAACAATTCTGTTTTATTGCTGTTATCTCGAAGAAAACTCCTCCAGTTTGATGGTGTCTTATTTGTACTTGTAACTCTTCTTCTAACAGCTTTACCCCTCCTGGACCTGGCTTCAGACTTCAGGCTACAGTCTCGATACACGTCAAAAACTAAGTCCGTTCTCTTGTATTCCGAGCTATATCTCTGTATCTTCGGAAGAATATCATCAGTTGCATATTTCTGAAATGTTTTAACACCACGAGGAGGGACTGAGTTTATAAGCGCCGAACCATCAATCATAATAGCGTCTGCCTCTGGCTTTGTTTCAGGCAACATGACTGTTTCTTGCAGAATACCAATTAAATCAGACTTCGAGCATGTTCGGAGTTTTCCGCCATCACTTAGTGAAGCTGGTACAGATTGATTTTCATGTTTGAAAAACTCTTTCAAGTCGCATTGTCTATTTTGACAGGAGATAAAAAGACGAGAAAAAAGTTGATAGTTGTCCTTTAGTAGTTTAACTTTGGATGTAATTTTTGAGTCAGATTTGGAACGCTGATCGAAGAATTTTATGCAGTTTTTCTTTATAGGAACATAGAAAGAAGAAGCATCCTTACAAAGATCTGACATAAATAAGTCAAATTGGGTTTTTCCTCTGTGATAATGTGTTTTCATTAACTGCGAAACACTAGCATCAGCGATGTCTTTTGTATCCAAAACAAGAAGATCCTCAGATTCTTCCTCAAAAGGATTACCCATCTCGCGCATAACAGTGGTAAGTTTCTGTGTTTTCTCAAAAAAGGTATGTTGGAATGTCTCCCCTTCTTCATGGTGACGGGTACTTTTTGTTGCATCTTTTGCACCACTGACTGTTTCATAGGTAGAGACAAGACGACTTACCTCAGGTCCAGCTACCATCCATCTCCTAAGAGCTTTTTCGTCTTCTGTAAGACCAACAGCTCCTCCGTCTCCTTTAATTATAGCATTGTTTTGCTCGTGAGCTTGGTCAATTGCAACAGCAGAGAAATTTCTGTCTGATTTATGAACAACGAAATTACCCCCATGGAACTGCCTGGCAACTTCTGGATGCTGATCGGCAAGACACAACATGTCCCTGAGATGAACAGATAGCCAACGTGCATACTTGACATTATTATTGGCAAATAGGTAAGGCATAAGTTCATAAAGGGATTCCTTATAAAGTTTGAAATCTGCCTCCCGGAATGATCTCACCAAGGTCATAATTATCAGCTCCATCTGTAGTACCATACACCAGAATTGGAATTGTGGACTCTGTTGTTCTCTTGAATTACGCCAATTTTCAAAGGTCAGTACGTGTTCATCAGTAGTTTGTTCCTCGTAGTTATCATACGCTTCCTTCAGGAGCTTGTACAAGGAGCATGCTGTGATTTGGTGTGCTTGCCGGGTTTTAGTTACACTTGATGCAGACAAGAAAGAGTCAGCTGTTCCAGCAGATGCAATATCAGCCTCAACTAGAGCACTTGTCCAGCCGCTATCTTCCAGCAAAGATCCTATGGACTTAAGTGCTGTCATTTCTATATGAAGCCCGCCAAACATAATAACTACTTTATCCTCTCCGTATTGATCTGGCCAGTGCCATTGGATTTGTTTGGCTAAGGCAAAAAGTGGCTGGTCAGCGGTAATGACAGGTGTTTGACCTGGATTAAGAAATGCCACACTGTCTTTGACCTTGTTCAAAACATGTTTTATTGTAGCAACGGAATGAGCTTGGTCTCGCAGGAGAGGAAGAAGCGATGTTATAGATATTTCAAAGTCTTGACTCCTTTTCTGGGATGCATGGAAGGCTGACCAAGATATATTTACTTCATCATTAATATTTTCAGCCAGATAAACAGTCTGAAGCCAGTCGTATTCTGGAATCAAAATATTAGCAAGTCTTGAAACTGGTTTAGGAACGTTTGCAATTTCTGATGGCTGTGGATTCTCTGTCTTGAAAAATGCAGGTGGCACATTGGAGAACGATTCAGGAAGCTCTGGAACTTGTTTTGATTTACTGTTTGTCACTGGAATAAATGGTCTAATCTCACCTTGAATTTCAAAAGTTGGATGTTGGAACAAAGATATACCATGGAATGAGGTAGTTGCAGTCGTTGCTGATGGATTATGGTCTATGTTATCCATCGCCGCAGTAGTGAAAAGATATTTTCTCAGCACTGGAGGACATACAACTCCTTCTTCGAAATATTGATTTATGACCGATTCCCCTAATTGAGCAGATATTTCAAGTACTCTGTCATAGGATATGCAGATACCATGTTCATGAAGGATATCGATCAGCTGTTTCTTTCTTACCTTAGCAAACACTAAAAGTCCGATATAAACTGCAAATGGTGTTTCTCGATCTTTAGAGTGTCTGCAGTATTCAGAACCTGCTCTGTATTTAGCGTAACAGTTATATTGCAACAACTGTGCCATAGCAAAATCTGATGGTACTATGCCATTAGCAAGATGAGATTTGATATCCACGCCATGCTCAATGCTGCATACTAACTGAAGAAGTGTGGATGGTATTGATTCCTCTACAGATTCATTATTAAATTCATTTTCAAATTTAGATTTGTGATTCAACATTTCTTTCCGAATAATATGAGCTGCTTTAGCGAGATGGATAGCTTCACTGTATTTGTTGAGGTCTGACAACACAGAACTTACATCTTTCTTAAAAGCAAGTAGAATATCTCTGCCTTTTTGGTATGATTCAAGCTCTGGAATACGTGACAATATTTGCTCCTTAAGTCTTGTAGAATTAACTTCTGGTGAGAGAACACCAAGTTGTTGTAGTCGTTCTTTATAAAGTGATACTAAATCTGCAAGTCTGAATACTATGGGATTTGTTTCTTCATTGGCAACTTTCATATCCATGATGTATATTATAAGCTCTGAAAAAGCCAGAGGATAAAACTTATCAAGGGAGTCAGTGGAGGATTGTTCACTCTGTAGAATACGCATATGTGCTCTCTCCCTATTATAAAGAGCTGTAAGACAGGCGGGATGGTATTTCAATTCTTGTGCAACTACATCACCAGCACTAAGTTTTGCAAGAAGTTTGCCATCTTCAAGAGTTGTCGCACACCGGTTCAACCTTTCATTCAGTTTCATTGTCATTGCCTGCCTAAGTGTAGATGAGGAATCGTGTTTCTCGCACAAAAAACAAATGGTCAGCGATTTGAAATCTTGTGACATCCGACGTACTTTTGTGGGAATTTCCTCGCAGCTTTCAACTGATGATGGTTTTCTTTTTTGGACTCTGTCTAATTTGGTGTTGTTGAACAAAAGCCTACAGCTGTTATGATATTTTGCATTATTTGTGTTCAGTGTTTCCTCAATACCTTCTCCTTCATTTAATCTAGCAGGGTTCAGAGGTATTGGTAGAGCATTAATGGCATGGAAGAGTGGAATGTTTTGAGCTATATTAAAATATCCAGCTTTAGTAGAAATAAGTTTCTCAGACGAGTCTGTCTGACAAAGACAGCATTTGTCCCAATTTGTATGTGAGGTAGACTGTGACATTTTTCAAAACACTATTTACCGTATGGTGGAAGGCCGAGGGTTTATCCTTTTACCGCCTTTTACCAAAATGTTGAGCGCTATTCACAATATCTATGCACTTTGAGGTATGGGATACGACTAGGTTCGTACCATGAGTCCTACACCTAGCCCGATCGTTCATCCAATGTCATAAATCCCGTGCGATCTGTACACCATCCAAGTAGCTATAGCCCCGCTTCTTTTGGTTCGGCTCTCCCGCGCTGGCACATCCTGTCAATTCAGGTGCGGCTATCTACTCATAAATGGGGCGGATTAGATAACATTTGGGATACTAATTGTAATTAGCTGACACTGAACCCCATGCTAAGTTAAACAGCAGTGAAATATCACCAGTGTGCCCTGGTAGTGCATGATATCCACTCTATTCGCAAAATAAACTGTATCATAATATATGTGAAGTATGGGTAAAAATTAGAATAATGCTTTTTTTTTGAAAATGGAAGTGTTAAAACACTAAAATATCTTAAAAAGCCATTGCAATAGTAAAACAAGAGGCCCATGGGCCTGATACGCTCACCTGACAACTAATGGCTAGCTGATAGATTTAAAGAAAACATAAATACTAAACCCCAATGACTTTTTTCTTTAAATCATGATAACTGTTGTATCAATACCTACAACATTCTAATATAAATGCCTATACCAAAAGTTAATAGTTTTCAAGATAGTTAACCATTTCAGTGTTGTTTCACATCTGTGACCTTGACCTTTGAACTCATGACCTTTTTCTATACATCAATATGATCGTTGTATCAATACCTACAACATTCTAATATACATGCCTATACAAAAAGTTTATAGTTTTCGAGATAATTAACCATTTCGGTATTGTTTCGCATATGTGACCTTGACCTTTGAACCCATGACCTTTTTCTATACATCAAAATGATCGTTGTATCAATACTTACAACATTCTAATATACATGCCTATACAAAAAGTTTATAGTTTTTGAGATAATTAACCATTTGGGTATTGTTTTGCATCTGGGACCTTGACCTTTGAACCCATGACCTTTTTCTATACATTAAAATCATTGTTGTATCAATACCTACAACATTCTAATATACATGCCTATACAAAAAATTTATAGTTTTCGAGATAATTAACCATTTTGGTATTGTTTCACATCTGTGACCTTGACCTTTGAACCCATGACCTTTTTCTATACATCAAAATGATCATTGTATCAATACCTACAACATTCTAATATACATGCCTATACAAAATGTTAATAGTTTTCGAGATAATTAACCATTTCTGTATTGTTTCGCATCTGTGACCTTGACCTTTGAACCCATGACCTTTTTCTATACATCAAAATGATCGTTGTATCAATACCTACAACATTCTAATATACATGCCTATACAAAAAGTTTATAGTTTTCGAGATAATTAACCATTTTGGTATTGTTTCGCATCTGTGACCTTGACCTTTGAACCCATGACCTTTTTCTATACATCAAAATGATCGTTGTATCAATACCTACAACATTCTAATATACATGCCTATACAAAATGTTTATAGTTTTCGAGATAATTAACCATTTGGGTATTGTTTCACATCTGTGACCTTGACCTTTAAACCCATGACCTTTTTCTATACATCAAAATGATCGTTGTATCAATACCTACAACATTCTAATATACATGCCTATACAAAAAGTTTATAGTTTTCAAGATAATTAACCATTTCGGTATTGTTTCACATCTGTGACCTTGACCTTTGAACCCATGACCTTTTTCTATACATCAAAATGATCGTTGTATCAACCTACAACATTCTAATATACATGCCTATACAAAAAGTTTATAGTTTTCAAGATAATTAACCATTTCGGTATTGTTTCACATCTGTGACCTTGACCTTTGAACCCATGACCTTTTTCTATACATCAAATGATCGTTGTATCAATACCTACAACATTCTAATATACATGCCTATACAAAAAGTTTATAGTTTTCGAGATAATAATTATAATCAGAGGTAAAAAAAATTAGGTCACGACCTTCACAATTGACCTTGACCTCAATTTGAAGATACTAACAAGAAGATGTCAAAACTGAAAACCCCATGTCATTATCTGGTCAAATAGTCAAGTTATAACAATTTGAAGCTATTTTACGATTTTTTCAAAATTAAACGCAAAAACGCGTAACCTATTTTTTATCCGAATTTCACAAAATGAACAAACTATAGGCTTAAGACCCTAGAGAAGCCAAATATCACATCAGATTTTTTCTCCAATCAGTACTTTCGGAGAAGAAGATTTTTTAAGATTTTTGCACCCCTAGGTCACCTTGACCTAGTTATGGTAGCCATGGCAACGCCACGAACAAATCTGAATTGCACCGGCCCATATATACTTCTGACAAAGTTTCATTAAAAACTGTCCAGTAGTTTCAGAGGAGAAGTCGAAAATAGGTGTTAACGACGCACACACGCACACACGCACATACACACGCTGCGCTATGCCATAAGCTCACATGACCTTCGGTCAGGTGAGCTAAAAAATCAAACATTATATGATGAAATTTGAAAAATTGAGATTTGTAACACCGGTTGGCGGCCATGTTGGATTTTGGCCGCCATATTGGATTTTTCGAGTGGCTAGACAGTGTTTTGTTAATGGTTACCCTTGGGCAATATGTACACCAAGTTTCATGCTTGTATCACAAACTGAACGATTTGGCCAAAAAAATGGACTTATCTGCTCTACTAATAGAGGAGGTTTACTGTATGGAGATATATGTGGACCTCATATAGCAGTATAGAGGTGATACCTATTTCAGGTTTACTGTATAGACAGGTGGTCGTTATATAGAGGTTATTTTGGGTTGGTGTAAAGTGGACATGTGGACCTTATATAGAGGTATCCCTATTGCAGGTTTTATTGTATGGACATGTGGACCTTATAAATATAGAGATGATCCCTATTGCAGGTTTTATTGTATGGACATGTGGACCTTATATAGAGATGATCCCTATTGCAGGTTTTACTGTGTGGACCTTATATAGAGATGATCCCTATGTTGTTTATCTAGTATATATGCTAAAATATAGTTTACCTTTTAAACAAGAACAGCTGTGGCGTAATCAAAATCAGTCTCGAATTCACTAAAACCGCCCACACATGGGGCAGTTCCGGTCAGGATGACTAGACTCTATTTAGTATATTTACAAACAACAATGACCTGTCCTCTTTATTTTCGTTTGGAATTCTATTGGTATAGGATGACCTACCTAGAAATAGGAATCGCAGTTAAATATATTAATGTATACATAGGCCTACACAATCTCGTTTTTGATTTTAAAAAATAACTAGCGTAATTGTTCAGAAACAAGTGCCTGTGTGTACACAATATATCGCCTTAGCCCTAACCATTTAGTTTAATAATATTTTCCTTACTTGACAAATTTGATGATTCTGTGTTTGAAACAGTGTTTCCCCCCCCCCCCCCCCCCCCATGATGTAGGCCTACATGAAAGAAATCATTGTGGTCCCACAAATGTTACTGGTCCATAATAAATTAATGAATAACATGTTTAAATTAAATGTCAAGCGGACAGGTCAATTTGTTTGTCTAATACATGTGTATTAATATAAACAGCTAATAAACACGTTTTAAATAGATAGATGTTTTCGGACTAAAACCTCTAAAGTCTATACGTGGCACTTTAAACAACCCTCCCTCAAAATTGTCCATAGCGAACTTCGTAGCTAGTGACGTTTCGATATAAGTGAATCATTGACTTTGGTGTAAAAACCCCATTATATATAATTATATAATTTCAGTAACATGATATCAAGGAAATGTCTACAAAATAATAGAAATTCGTCCTACCATAAAACTATATATATATATATATACACACTGTATAGTTCTCCTCACTGGTATGCGTTTATCAAAATTAGATCCTCACCTTTATTTATTTATTGTATTACTTGGCTGTAGCTAGGTCCCCGACTTAAAGGCCGAGGAAAGGGTATAAATAGCAGCCAATCGAAAATATGGAGGAAATTTTAAATTTTCTGGCAGCTTTCAGATGACAAGAGGTTTTTTAAAAATATCTCAATTAAGAAATTTTTTGTTTGCAGATTTTTGGCATGCAGAATTGCTACTAATTAAGGAATAAATATTACCAATATCAGATTTTATATCCAAGTCTACAATAAGTAATTTGCAATACAAATCATGAGGCAGTGGTAATTTGTGTTGAGATTGTAAAATGATTGACAAGTCATATGAAAACAAAAAACCCATCTGATGTTTACATTTTACATCCGATATATAGGTCAACATGCAGGCATGCTAATAAAAAATCTGACTTACTGTTTTGTCACTGAGTTTGAAATCCTTTGCATTTTAAAACTTATTCCAGACTTACAGTATTTGTGTTTAATGTAGTAATAGTTATGTTTAAAATTTAATATTATTTTTATCATTATTAATTATTTTTAATTAATTAATAATTTGAAAGATAAACATAACATTGAAATGTGTTCAAAAATATATATGTGATCCTCGTATTGTTTTATTCCCATAAATGTCCCATATAGGGCACTCCAGGTGGATTGGGATACCAGCCTCTAACTACAGACAATACACACTTGGGCATGATGTCCCTCCTGTGCCATTCATATGTTTGCCTCCGGCCATCTACTCTCAAGGCTTCAGCCTTTGCTGCTAAATACCTCTCATCATTCCATGAACCTCTGTGTAATAGCATTGTCCAGAATCTTTTAAACTTTTCCTTCCGAAGGGACGAATTCTTTTGGTGTGGTCGGACAGATGTTGTTTCCCACCACATCTGCCTGTTTTGTTCATGGGTTACACATGGTCTACAGAAACAGTATCTACATTCTGATTCTCCTAAAGTACTGGCAATTACAAATATAGGATCATCATCTCCATTTTCATGGTTTTTATCTTCTTCCATATTTGTTTGAATGGATTTGTCTTCCATTTGGATTCTTTCATTAGGATCATTCCCGCCATTTTGATCATTCCCGCCATCAGCCAGATTTGTGAAATCCCAACCATTGAATCCAAATACACCTCTCACTGTTTCCAGTTGAACTTCACTTAATTCCATCACTAATTTCTGTTTCGTTTCTGATTCCATTTTTTAGTTTACAAAATTACAATATTATTTTACATAAGGTGTGAATGACTCAAAGAGTATTGTTCCACTAACATAGATACACTCCTACACATATAGGATGGAGAAGCTGACCTCAGCAAATTCTGATAAGGGAGTGACAACACTGACAAGTTTGGGGAAATTGTTTGCATCATTATATGCTAATAAATGTACATGTATACTAATACCGGTAATATTAATGAGACAAAGTTATTTAATTTAAATCAAACTAATTAAAGTGAAATATAGAATTTAAAAATATGGGGTTTTTTTCAAGTCAATTTGACACATTTAGATTTTTTTTGTTATACTTGAAAAAAAAACTACCCCTTATCGGACCACATTGGAATTTCTGTGTTTGTGTCAAATGTGTGTGGGTGTTGTTGATAATTAATTATAGTGATGATAATGCTGATTGTACATGGTAAACCCATCATAAAAATGATATATAAGCCTTTAAAAAATAAAATCAGTCTAAAAATTGTTTAATTGTTTTACTAAGATTAATTTCATCATGACAGACCCAATACAAAAGCGACCATCAAATTTCCGTATTGAAATTCCTGGAGACGGAGAATTCAAATTGAAAATCCAAACTCAGTTTCAAAGTGTGTATATGCACACAAAACTAGGTCAACAAATTGATTTTGGTTGTACTTGCCCCAGAGGCTCGGGAGGGGGAGGAGTCTGCGGGGTTTAGACTCTCTCCATTTAAACAAGAACAATATGTAAACGTTTGGTTTTAAATCCGTGACATCCATATCTATTGATGGATTTTGATCAATCTTGGAACAAAAGTAAACCAACACGAATGATTGGCGCATACAAAAATTAAGTGTGTAGGTCAAGGTCATGAGGTTTGACCCCTAAATGGCCTTAGCCAATGTTAAGGACAGTAGGCCGGGATTTCTCAAGAGACTGATCTAGTTTATCTATTCTGTTCTATATATTAAAAACACTGGTTGTTATTAGAGTGAAGTAGGAGTATTGTTTTATACCAGTCAATAGTATTTAACTTGAAATCGAGGCAGTTCTGGGATGGTGGAGTGGAGTAATTGAGTTTTACACCATTTTGGATGAAATTGGAGTGCCCAGACATCCGGCAAACGAACTAACAAACTTTCTCACACTAGGATCTGTCTAAATGAAATTCAAAACATTTAACTTGAGTCGGTAGGGTGTTGTGATCCGTAAGCAGACACATTAAGACCACTTGGACATCCAGGCCCATCCTTTTTCAATTCAATCATGCTCGTTGTGAAGCCTGATGTTACTTTTTAAAACACTGTTTCTTAACTAGCTTTCCTGAGTTGTAGCTAGTACATTTTGTGAAGTATATTATCAAACCGTGATATAATTTTATGATAATATTAGGAAGAAGAAATTATACGTCTGGATATATGATCAACGGAGAGAGAATGCTGCTTGCTGTTATTAGAAGCAGTTTTTTTGAAACACTCCAGTTCAGCATCGTTTTGACGAAACAAAGAGATTCTAAACTGCTCAGTGCGGACTCTATCTAATTGAAACTTTTTTTATTTTTAGCTCATCTTAGCACAAAGTGCTCAAGTGAGCTTTGTGCGTCGTCCAATGTGCGTCAACTTTTGCCTGTTAACAGTCTAGAGGCCACTGTTTTTGTTATATCTTCATCAAACTTGTCCAGAATAATGTTCAGGTCAAAAGCTAAGCCAAGTTCGTATATATATGGGTTATGTTGGATCAATAAGTAGGTCACTAGGCCAAATCATAGAAAAACCTTGTTAACACTCTAGAGTCCATACTTTTTGTTCAATCTTTATATAATTTGTCCAGAACAATGTCAATGACTAAAGCAAGGTCAAGTTTGTATATGGGTCATGTTGGATCAATAAGTAGGTCACTAGGTCAAATCATAGAAAACCTTGCTAACACTTTAGAGTCCATATTTTTGTCCAATCTTCATATAATTTGTCAAAAACAATGTTCAGGACAAAAGCTAGGTCAAGTTCATATGAACTAATAATGAACTCTGTTAACCAACTATTCATGGCATTATTTGAAAATGTGTAGAATTCAATTTATTCTCAGGGAGCGCCAGGGCCTCATGACCCTCTTGTTTAAATACATTTTTGTCCACATGTTTTGACAGAAATTATTTATTTATAAAATGCTCGAATATGTTTGCTTTGATGATAGTTTGGGTCTTGTTTTTTTAAGAATTCCTCGGCGTTGATGACAGGCACCAATTTTTTGACCACTTTGTACATATAGATGTATCTTAAAGTTTCTCGTGGTGGTAAATCGAGTTTTTGCAGCATTTTTGTAACATTGCTAAGTTTATAAACAATACCCAATTACAAACATCGCTGATTGTCTCTGGCCTAGCTGGATGCGTTTTAGTTTTTTCTATTTCTGTTTTGTGAATGGGTCCCAAATTATTAATCCATATTCCATCATAGATCTTACTGCCGACATGTAGGCTCTTGCGGACAGTGTCTCAAGTTCCACCTTCAGAATCGAATTAGACCGAATTATTTCTACCGTCAACAGCCCCTTTTTTTGTTTGTTGACGACAAAAATAATTCGGTCTAAATTCAAACGTGGGTGTTCTATTTTAGATCATCGAAGATCTCGATTTCATGACATGGGTTGTTTTGTATACTCTATCCAGATAATTATGAATATTCAGTGAATAATATTTTGTGCTCAAGTTTTTGATCTTGAGAATATAACACTTTTAGGAGTAAACCTCACCCTCAATTTTGTGCCATTTTTCTAGGTTAAAAAAATCTTGAAGGATTTCACGGACTTTACATGTTTTTATTTGATCATATAGCAGGCAGTTCATTAGCAAAGAGACGAAAATATGATTTTACCGAGTCTGGTAGACATCTTTAATGACAAAGGAAGAGTAGTGGACCTAGAAGTGTTCCTTGGGGTAATCCAGAGTCCGCCGTGACCCCCCCCCCCCCCCCCCCCCCCCCCCCCCCCCCACCGAGAGCTTTCGCCATCCAGTACTACACATATTTCCTATTAGTGAAAAAGAATAATAACCAGGTGTGAATTGAGCCACTGATTTCTGTGCAGTAACTTATTGTCGCAGAGTCGAATGCTTTTGAGAAACCATGGATAACAACCTACGTGTGTGTACAATTGTCATAAGACGTTTTCTTACATTTTTATGTACAACACGACGGTTTGTTCATAGTTTGGCAATACCAAAACAAGACTTATTTTTTAAATTTTAAACAGGTGGGTTGTAAAATAAGTAGAAATGTTTAATCCTCCAAAATGACTTAAACCGACATATTGCTGGATATTTACTTCAGTGTCGGTCAAAAGTCGAGTTATAATCAGATCCCGATTGCTGAGTTGAGTAATGGTGTTTAACGTCCCAGTCAAGAATATTTCACTTATATCGAGACGTCACATGTATAGGCGAAGGTACAGAAATTTTTCATCTGCGTTGCGCTGATGGCATTATACACACAGGCATTGTTTCTGATATTTAAAAAAGAACACTTTATACCTAAAGATAACATGTTTAGGTACAGTGTTATTTTTTTTTAAATATCAGAAATATATTTTAAAAAATAACACTCTATGTATAGATGTTATTTTTTTAAAATACCCGCAAGTGGCTGTGATTATACAGCAGGGTTCATCAGGGTTATCATGCCAAGCCTACCGTGACACGGACCTCGTTTTTTTAAGTTCTCATCCGAAAGAACCATGACTTTTATTTCGTAATACCAGTGCTTGGCGATAGAACAGTCATTACCCACTTTAAAGTCTTCAGTCTGACTCGATTGAGGTTCGAACCCACGGCCTCTCACTTATGGAGCAAGCACACTACCAACAAAGCTACCGCCCTAAAATTGGTCAGTTCTGGGATGACGAAGGAAACCAGTGTCATAAAAAAAACCAATGACAAACTCTCTCACTCTAAGACCTGCAAGAAGGGATTCAATCCTAGCAGAGAGAGGATATTAAAAGTCAAGAAACTGAGGCTTATTAAGAAAAACATAGCCTTAAGAAACAGATTTTGTGACTTGAAAATGTCATGGTGATAAGTGAGGTAACAAAAGTTATGTATGGGCATTATAACAAGTTTTATCTTTTTATAAATAAAACACTTAATACCTAAACATAATCAGTACCTTACTGAGATGATTTGTGTATGATGACAGTATGAAAACTAAACAACTACATGTACATGTATGAGCTTCTTTTATTAAATCTTTTTAACAAATATCTCAACAAATTTCATATTTAAATAACACAAAAATAGCACTTTTTCTTTAGCTACTAGTATTTCAACACATCAGGATGAATATTACTTATTTTGAGTTTGGGGTCCAGACCATTTCAAGAATGAAATTGTAATAGTAGTAATTAACTTAAATTTGTAAATATTTAGGGACCCAGACTGATTTTAGGAGCAAGGGGCTACTGGGTCCCTGTCTATCTTGGTACATACTATTATAAAATGTTTAAAATCTATATTAAAAAATGTTACTAGAATCAAAACAATGGGGTCTGCCGCTGTACCACATGATACCTTCTAACGTGTCTGCATGTTTCCAATGGACATGGAATCGCACAATATGATGTTTTCCGTAAAAACGATGTTATTCCGGGAATTTGTGACATTGACGTTTTCGAAAATGTTACACACAAACGTTAAAAGGTATTGACCACGTGGTACAGCTGTGAACCCAATTCCAGAGTCTAAGATTTTTAAGTTTGTACCCCAAAACTAAGTGTTCCCCACAATGTCAGTTACGGGGAATGATCAGTCACATTGGTTTACATGGTTTCTAATTGCACTCACTGTGTATCTGGAAAATTCTATTTTACCTACAGCTGGTGACATCTCGATATAAGTGAAAATTCTTGACTTAGATGTAAAACCCAATTCAATCAATTAATCAACTATCTGCGATGTAAACAACCTTGACCACTTGGCGACAAAAAAATCAACGCTGGTAACATGACCAAACTTATAAACTAATGAGGTGTGTACACCCAAGTACATGTATTTAATTTTGAATTGATATTCATATATCACAGAAAGCAAAAGTAAAATTAATCAGTTGCAGTTGCTAATATTAAAATTAATTGGATATTAATCCACAAACCAACTGTGTGACCATCAAATGTCATGAGGTTAACCATCAACCAAATGTCACTAGGTTAACCACCAACCAAATGTCACAAGGTTAGCCACCAATCAAATGTCATGAGGTTAACCACCAACCAAATGTCATGAGGTAAATGCCATGAGGTTAATAACTGCCAAAAATATTTAATGCTCAACACTTCCAAGGCTAATGACCACCAATTACATTTTATCTAGGATGATAGCCACCAATCAGATGACAATGATTAACATTTGCTTAATTTATTTATTCGCCAATAAGATTTCAACATCGAGGTAATTAGATTTTCTATTAACCAATCAACTGTTGTAATCACTGTATACTTTTTTAAGTTTTTCTCTCTTCTTTTTGTTATTGTGTTTTTTCCATGGTTTACCAGTCAGAGAAGACTGACTACTAGACGGACTGGCTCCCTCGCCTCCTAACGGTGTAGCTACATGCTGTACACCCTGTGCTCTAGCAAAACCAGCTACTCCATAAACACCCTTTGAATGTACTTTTGACTGTGACTGGAAAACAAAGAAGAGTAAATTAGGCCAATCCTATAAAATTCTATGTTTGACATCATCACGCGCTTCCCTTTTATTAATTTTTTAAATAAACAAACAAATTCCATCAAATGCGAAAAATCCGTATTTGATCGTAAAATCCTGTCATTTTTCATGTCCGTTTCGTTTTCAGACTTTGAAATATCGGGTACACTCTGGTTTGTTTGGAAGTTTGAAGTAAGTATTGTCATGAAAAGATCAAATGATGTACTTCATAAAATTCAGAAGGAAATTCCAATTTATCACACTCGTGCAATAAGTTTAATTTAAATTAAACATTAAAAAGACAATGTTTTTTATTTATTAATGAAAATGTAATGAGCATATGAACAGAAAATATGATTTTGTTTTTTAATTAAAATTTGTTAGTTTGCCTCAAACCCTCCTTCCTTTAAAAAAATTAAGTGACATCAAACATAGAATTTTATTGGAATGGCCTTATACATTTAGCAAAACTGGTGATAAGTCAGAAGAACATGCTAGATAAACAACTTTGACCCCTTCTGCTTGACCTTTGATTAGAAAATTTAACGTGGACAAGTGCATTTAGAAATCACTTGGGTTTGTTTTTGTCTGCATGGTGCGAACACTGATCGCGCACCTCGTATACACATTATTAACTGCAAATACTACTGCTACCCAGGTATTGGGTGGATCCTTCTACATGCATATCGATAGTCCCCATTAAAGGTCAAGCAGAAAGGTCAAAGTTGTTTGCCGCTACATATCTATATGTGGGTGTATGAGGGAGTGAAAGACTGTATGTGTCCTTGTGTTGTTTTTTGTCACTTGTATATAGTGTAAAATGTGAAAAAAAAAAAAAAAAAAAAAAAAAAAAAAAAAAAAAAAAAAAAAAAAAAAAAGAAGAACATGCTACGACTGGAGTTTGCCAGAATATCGCATGATCAATACCCCTAAACGTTTGTGGGGAACATACTGGAAAATGTATACGTCAAAATATCCTGGAGTAACATCATTTTTATGGGAAAACAAGAGCTGAAGCAATTCCATCTCCAATAGGAATAATTGTTTGGCAGAAATGTTATGGGGTATCAGGTGGTACACCAGGGAACCCCATTATTTTTTAACAAGAGTGCCACTAGAAGCAGCAAGATATGCATGTTTACATTTTACCATTATGTTGTTAGTTAAGATTAAAAATAGCATGATTAAAGTTTCAAATGGTCATTGCTCTGAGAAACTTCAGTGTAATGTCCTCTTCTGGTACACACAATGTCATACCATGGTAATCATGCATGCCAAGATTAGTAAAAACATCTTCAAAGGTGTTGGAGGAGTAGGCTGGACAAACAATTGTGGATGGACAACCAATTGACAACACCTTACCAGAGTGAAATGGGTGTATAAAAATAATTCTATTTAACCTGGAAATCTGTTATATATGTACTTCACCTTATTGTAATGTAGAAAACATGAGCATGAGTTACATTCATAAAGAATATTGTCTTACAACCAGTTATTCTTATAATATTCTGAAAATAAAATAAGTACATACTTGTCTGAAGAATTCCTTGTCTAATTCACTTGTAACTGGAACTACTGGCATTACCTACAGAAAAATATCAAAGAATATTGAAGAATTGTTACATAAGGACATAGTTTATAGAGGTACTAGTATATATTATATCCACAAAGTTTAAGATGCATTTGCACAACCTAATGATTCCTGTGTATGTTTCCACACATTTTACAGGTAACCTTTTTCAGGTTCACCATCAACTGTATACTTTTTAAAAACATTTGTTGACCTACCATGGTTCCATGTTCCTACAATTATCAAACTTGATAGCTACTAGCTAGACAGTAAGTGCTTACCTTCCACAGCACCAGGTCTCACTTCCCTGGTGGAAATTCACAAGTTTAACTTAATTTGTCAGGTTTTTTTTTAAGTTTTAACTTTGGGATTGTGATTTGGAGATGAACTTGCATGGTTGTGTTTGATTTATTAAGTGTCCTTTTACTGTTTATACTACCGGATTTGTAGCAAATATCAAAATATATCTTACTTCATCAGTCTCGGTTGATTCAGATATTTTCCGTTTCTCAGATACAGATGTTTTAGATGTAGAGTGGAATACAGCAGGATCAACATCAGGTGGTGGGTGACAATATAACAAACGACCCTGTAAAATAAACAAGTTTGTTATATTCTACTTGCATTTCAAAACAATATGATGATATGCATGTATTTTCTATTTTGATTTATTATACTGCCTTTGGTTCTGGGTGTTATCGTGGATTATCCCACCAGGGAAAAAAATTAACACCCAAGACAAAGTCCCGGGTGTTAATTTTTTTTCTGAGTTAGATAATCCACTATAACACCCAGAACTAAAGGTGGCATGTTTTTTATTATATTTCGTGTCTTTTCAGTTTCACCCTGTCTTTCTTGGTGATTAGTTTTTTGATGTTGTCTGTTGTAGGGTTACCAGAAATACTAAATGTCGAAATAGAAACAAGAGGCCCATGGGCCTTAACGCTCACCTGAGGAAGAGTACATATCTTATGCAGAGGTTCAATGGTCAATGACATTAATAAAAGAGAATATCAAAATTTTCAGCTGTAAGGGCCAATAATATGCAAGTATTTTTGCAAATTAATTATAATAATTATTATATAAGTATGCTATATATAACATATCTAAAGTCTAGCTACAATATATTATTATAAACAGCTAAAACATCTGTATATTAAAATGTGCATTAGGCCAATACCTACAATATTCCAATATACATGCCTATACAAAGAGTTTATTGTTTTTGAGATAATTAATCATTTAAGTATCCGTTTGCATCTATGACCTTGACCTTTGAACCTATGACCTTCATTCATATATCAAAATGATTGTTGTGCAAATGCCTACAATACTCCAAAATACATGCCTATACAAAAAGTTTATAGTTTTTGAGATAATTAACCATTTAAGTATTTGTTCGCATCTATGACCTTGACCTTTGAACCTATGACCTTCATTCATATATCAAAATGATCGTTGTGCAAATGCCTACAATATTACAATATACATGCCTATACAAAGAGTTTATTGTTTTTGAGATAATTAACCATTTAAATATTCGTTTGCAGCTATGACCTTGACCTTTGAGCCTATGACCTTCATTCATATATCAAAATGATCGTTAGGCCAATACCTACAATATTCCAATATACATGCCTATACAAAAAGTTTATAGTTTTTGAGATAATTAACCATTTAAGTATTCGTTCAATTCTATGACCTTGACATTTGAACCTATGACCTTCATTCATATATCAAAATTATCATTAGGCAAATACCTACAATATTCCAATATACATGTCTATACAAAAAGTTTATAGTTTTTGAGATAATTAACCATTTAACTATTCGTTCGCGTCTATGACCTTGACCTTTGAACCTATGACCTTCATTCATATATCAAAATGATCGTTTGGCCAATACCTACAATATTCTAATATACATGTCTATACCAAAAGTTTATAGTTTCTGAGATAATTAACCATTTAAGTATTAGTTTGCATCTTTGACCTTGACCTTTGAACCTATGAACTTCATTCATATATCAAAATTATCGTTGTGCAAATGCCTACAATATTCTAATATACATGCCTATACAAAAAGTTTATAGTTTTTAAGATAATTAACCATTAAAATATTCGTTCGCAGCTATGACCTTGACCTTTGAACCTTCATTCATATATCAAAATGATCGTTAGGCCAATACCTACAATATTCCAATATACATGCCTATACAAAAAGTTTATAGTTTTTGAGATAATTAACCATTTAAGTATTCGTTCAATTCTATGACCTTGACCTTTGAACCTATGACCTCCATTCATATATCAAAATTATCATTAGGCCAATACCTACAATATTCCAATATACATGTCTATACAAAAAGTTTATAGTTTTTGAGATAATTAACCATTTCAGTACTTGTTTATATCTGTGACCTTGACCTTTGAACCCATGACCTTTATTCATCAAAATGACCATTGTGCCATTACCTACAATATTCTGATATACATGCCTATACAAAAAATTAATAGTTTTGCAGATAATTAACTATTTTGGTATTCTTAGACATCTGTGACCTTGAACTTTGAACCCATGACCCTGATCTATGTATCAAAATGATCGTCATGTCAATACCTACAAATAACTGAAAAATCCTATGCCATTATCACAAGAAATGTTAAAAAAATAGCATTTTTTATCAAAGGTCAAAAACTGGGACATGACCTTGACCTTCGACCTTGACATCAATTGGAAGAAAATTGCAAGACAAGATCAACAGTGAAAACTCCATACAATTATCTTCAGCCCTTATGAAGTTATAACAATAAATGTCTCATTTTAAAAATTACGTAATTTTACGCAAAAAACGCGTAACCTATTTTTCGTCTAATTTTCATGAAAAACACAATTTTAATGTGCCCAGGTATGCTGAATCCAAATATCTAATCAAAATTTGCCTGCACCTTTTGGTTTCAGAGAAGAAGATTTTTTGTCTTTTTGCTATTTTTAGTAATAGCGGCCATCTTGTTGGGCGTGGCCAAACCCCGAACACAATTTTGAAAGGCTGTAACCTAGGCATGATAATCACCAAGTTTCATCAACTTTGGCCCAGTAGTTTTGAAGGAGAAGATTAAAATGTAAAGTTTACACACGACGGACGACGGACGACGCACGACGGACGGTGATAGATTGCAATAGCTCATCTGAGCCTTTGGCTCAGGTGAGCTAAAAAAAGGAACTTGTTAAATTATGGGCACATGCGAGGGCGGTAATTTTTTCATTACCACCCATCGTCAATATTACCATCCCGTCGTTAAGGAGGGGCGTGGCTTCATTAATATTACCACTTCAGCTATTAGAATTCATAAAATTATACCAGATTAACTCCTTGCATTTGACTAATCAGAAACTGAGAAATTTACATGAAATATAATTAATGTATACATATATACTATAATAATTTTAACAAATTTAACAAAAAAAGTTTTGTAATTGGTACTACTGGTACATATTTTTCACTCATGATTTTACTGGTATTGACTCAATACATGTTTACCCGTTCAAAAGAGATGACCCTCTATATAAAGTCCACCTATTAAGTCCAATTTTGCTCAGTCCCCTGGGTGGTCTTTATACACAGGTTATACTGTATATGACTATGGTCTAGCATGCAGATCAAGAATAGAACTGTCAGTGATGCCAACTTATACCCCCATAGATTTTGTCATTGGATCATGACCCTTGACCTATGATAGATATGAAGCACAATATTGGAATTAATGGTCAGATGGACAGACAGGGTGATACCTATATTTCTCACACCTGTGACATGGAAATCCCGCGTTTTTACCCATGTGGGATTTCCTTGTCTCACCCTAGGGTTGAGACAGACCACACGCTGAATTTCCCGTGAATTTATCATTGAAGGGACTTAATAAGCTGAGAAAAGTTCTGAAGTCAACCAACAAATTCTCAACATCACAATCACTTACACACACTTAATTGATGACGTCACAATCATTTTACGTGAGAACGTCAACAAAAACTGATTACGTCATTTTCAGCAGGCACGGATGGTGACATGAAAACTTAACATTTTATGTAATTTTATGTTTATTAATCATGTTTTATGTTGCAAATGTGTGAGAAAAAGAATCCTACACCAGTAAAAGGGTATTAATCCCCTAAACTAATGTATTATGTATAATAATGATAAATGGCATTTTTCTGAAATCTAGGAAGTTTTAGTAGTACTAATATAAGTTATGGTACGCAACATGTAAATACTGTATAAAGACTGTATTCATATCTTAATTATAATATCTAAGTAACCTATATATATAGTAGTAGTAATGGTGTTTAGCCAGCCAGTTAAAGATGATTAAAATTATATCCAGCTGGACAAAGTCCAGAGTGCTGGAAAGAAACCACCAACCTTTCATAAACTAAGTGACGATTTTCTCACACCAGGATCTGCACCTACATGTAGTTGATGATAGTGACACTTGATCAGTAAGTATTTGTATAAGACCACTACATGTATATCCATACCTTCACAAAATCTTTCAGTATATATCTAGATGAGCGAGGACAATCGGGTAAACCATTGGAGGTCATGAACCCTCTCATATCTGTAAAATAAAACAGATTTTTACAGATTCATTTTTATTTACAGTAAGACCTTGTTTTAATGCCTCTCAATAATTCTACCTCCTCGCTTAATTCAAAGTCCTAAAATCCATTAATTTTATGTTTTCTTTATAAGCCTCCCTCAATTTATAGCCAAACCCCTTTCCAATACCCCAAATTAAGTTTGACTGAACAAATGATGAGTGATAAATCAAGGTTTTACTGTATTTTATTCTTCTACAAAGTATAAGATATTTTTATCACACACATGGTGGGTGTTAGCAACCTTAGCAGAAGATGCTTACCCTTCCAGAGCATCTGACCTCACTTCTCTGGTGGAAGGTCACATATTTAACTTAATTTGGCAGTATTCAAAATTTTTACTTTGCTTTTGGGCTGCAATTTAGACATGGATTTGTATTTTCGTTTTTGATAAATAATTACCTTTCCTTTAAAAATATTGCTCCTTTGACAACACTCACTATCTGATATCTGATTGGCTCATTTTTATAGAGGGCTAGTAGGTTTCCATAGATAGCTTTGTATGAATACAATATGGCTACAAATCTTAGCTTCAGGATTTTGGGGAATTTAATTCATTACAATTGATAATATATGTGGATGCCAATGATGTTGAAGATTTTAATGTAAGAACGTTTGAGAGTTCGCTTGCCAAAGATCAGTGGTTTTCTCCACTTATTTCCATTTCATCCATCATCCAAGAACTGCTGTTTTGATACAAGTAAAAAAATCTTGACAGGGCGTAAAACACAATTGCCAGTACTTGACTCCACTCTGCCATGTTGTTGATTACTTTGGCTGTTACAACATACATATTTTTCTGCTACAGATCTATACAAACATTTATATCTGATATGTGACTTACATCCATATGAATTCAGAAGTTCTAGTGCTGTAGGGGGTCTCTTCTGGTCTTCACCCTCTGCTGGTTTTGGGATGTTTATACCGTATGTATTCTCCAACACGTGGCGAGGTATACACTGACAAACCTAAAATAAAACAACACAGCAAATTCAAAGAAATAATATTAACTGCCAGTTATGGGTTCCAGAAAATTAACTGTTTAAGATTTTCAGTCAAAGGGCCATAACATCAAGGAATATGAGCAAACCAAGTCTGGTAAATAATATGGACATCTCCTATCAATGTTGATGCTTTGCTCCAAGTTTCATAAAACATTACTTCATAGTTTTGGAGAATTACTGCAGACAAGAAGTGTCTGAATCACTGGATGGACAGAAGGAAAGACAAATTTTGAAATTAACATCCACTCTTTCTTCAAAAATTGTGGGATAATAACTATATACAATGTATGTATTTTAATACCAGTGTTATTATTTATGGTGTATGATTTGACTGATACAAATTATTTTAGTAAAGTATTTCTCATTGTATATTGTGGTCTTCTCTGGCAGAGTGGTCTAAAGTGGTTTATAGATCACAGTGTGCCTCACTGCCTAGGTACAAAATCCATTTGGGTAGAACCTAATGTGAGACACTTAAAGTTAGCATGCCAAAGCAGTTTTCTCTGTGCACTATGATTTCCTTCATCATCAATTAACTGACTGTCTCAATACTGTATAATGGTTATAATTCGCTGTGGTTTTATTTTTTGTTATATTTACAGTCCAGTGTATTCCTGCACAAATAAAACCATCACAAAATACAGTATTTTGAGGCATTCTTAATGGTGCTAGAGAAGCAATAAACAGTATAAGTATAAGAAATTTGACAGGTATGTAAGACACCATTACTTCATCCCCTCTATACTGACTGGCAATCAACCTTACCACTGACACACTGTTATGATTATATCCTACCAATCATTAAAATCATTTCATGGAACGCATTAATAAGACTGGTAACTGGATTAAGAGTGCTGTCATTGGGAGTTATGTGTGATCAATTTGATTTGTTGTCAGTTTCTGATAATCACAATATTGTTCCTGGAAATCAAACATTTTATATCACCACATCCTTACTAGTGTCCATATTTGCTGTACCTATTTGTATAACATGTTAACTACAGAGTGGTCACCACTGACATTGATCAAGGGAAATAGGGCTATATTAGGTCTCCACCTGACCAGCATAGAAATTCACAGAAACAAGTGACAAGTAGGATATACATATATACACATTTCAGAATGGTTCTATATATAAAGTCATGCTTTTGAGGTATAATTTTATCAACTTACCAATGAGACTTGTGGTACATGGTCTCTCATTTGATCAATGGGTAGAATTCCGTTTACGATCAAATCAGCTTTCGTAGACACAAATGATGGAAACACCAGGCCTGGACAATCACAAAGCATCAAATCTGATTCAACGTATAAAGTCTACAAGATAAAACAGTCAAAATTAAATACAATATATTGTATATAAATCTTTTACACAGTTAAGAACAAACTTTTACCCTTTCCAAAATTTGACATATCATATTACACAGATAGGAGTTCACAGTTAATGTTGTCGTATAGATCTATAAATGCGTAGCAGGGCTGAGGCGTCATATTGTTGAACATAGTAATTATAATCAAGTGATTTACTGCCAGACTTTCTGGTAACGGTCTTTTAGCCTTGTGGTTAAACAGTTTCTTTTTATCCGAAAGGGTTGGTTCGAACCTCAGTCCTGACACTCAGTGAGGAAAAAGATTTTTGCAGGAGTTTCCTCCTTCCTGTTACAAACATAATCTATAAACAAGTTCAAATTTTACTAGTATATATGTATGTTATTAAACTGCTTTGCACTAGTGATCATTTTAGTGTCAGTGCTTTTGCCTTCAATGTCACAATTTAATAATTCAAACTACTGGTACTCCATTATACTGTTAATAAAACAGCCAGTAGAGTTCCACTTCAGAGAAAATTCAAAACATATCATAGCTTGCTGGTAGTTAAATCAAATAAAGTGAAGAGAAGCCTTCATTTTGACAGTTAATGCCTAAGCCACTTAGTCACCAAAGTATCTTTTTTAGATATAAAAACATTCTATACAATTTAAATTTATGTCAGAATAGTTTTTAACAAATAAAAGTTTGAAATAATGTCTCATGTATATACCAGACATTACCTTTAATTTTTTATTTTTACTTTATTTCCGATATTTTCCAAATATTGTAAAACATATACAACATTGATACACACATTCAAAAAGAGGAAGAACAACAGTTTGTTACATAGTATAAAAGTACATATAATAATAGTTGAAATTTATGTTCAAAGGGGAGATAACTCAATAATACAAGTATAATTTATCGTATAGTGTGTGCTTTGGCTTAGACCTATTAAGGTCAGGTAGGTCATTTAAGTAATTTTGTCCAAATAGAATAAGGTTTTTTTAAAGAGAGCATGGTATATTTGTACATTTATACAACTCTAATCTGAAACAAAATTAACTACATGTACTCATGGACTAAAAATAGCCGAGACTTCCATAAATATATACATGTATATGAATCATTCAGTCTTGTTTACCTGAAAATGTTTAGTTCTTCCTGGTGTAGCAGACACAGGTACTTTCTTTGTTTTCAATATTGCATTTATACTTGAACTTTTACCAACATTAGGATAACCGACCTAAAACAATTACATACATGTATAATAATTAAAACTTATGTATACACAATATCTTACAACAAATAACACAAACTGTACATACAAATATTATACTAGTAGATCAAGGCAAACATTTTATGGCTGTCATCACAATATTGTTGTCAACTTGATAAGTATATTCCAAAATTACCCCGGATATGTTTGACATCCTATAGTTCCATGTTATATTTATTCTCAATTATGATTTCACACACAGTCATTAACCAGACAGGAGGAGTTTATCTTTTAAGATCACCTGGCCTCACTTCCCTAATGGAAGTTCACAATCACATGTTTAACTTATATGAATTTGCCAGTTTTCAAAGTTTTTACTTTGCATTTCTAATTGTGCATTTTGACATGGACCAGTATATTTGTGCCTAAAAATACATTTTTGTTTGTAAAATATTTTGTATAGAGAAAAAGCACATTTAAATTTATTTTGTAAAACAAAAAACAAATTTAATTTTTTATAATAAAAATAACTTTACTTTTATATGTAACTCAAAGAAAATAAAATATGTCTTTTGTATACTAAATAAATAAATAAATGTGCTATAGTGTGTGTGGGTTGGTGGGTGTGCATCTATGTGAATGACATTAAGCACACAGAGAAAAACAACTGAGTTTAGTTGAAATAAACCAGCAAACTTTCTCACAATCTAAAGTAGCTGGAAGGTTCTACAAGATCTGTAAGATAGCCCTTTAGATCCATTCTGACATTAAGGTCTAATGTTTGTGTATCCGGTCCTACTATAGAGAAAACATGTATATTAACTTACCATTCCGACAGAGGTAATATCAGGCTGATGTTTCTTTCCTTTATGAAGAGTTCTAAACAAGTCCAATAACTCTAGTCCATTTAAGACTTTGGTACTATTGCACTCACAACTGTTTGTTTTATCACAACTGTGTGTATGTACTTGTTCCTTGTCATTAGTATCAGATTTATCAATTCTGTCATTTGACATAAATGTATTAACTTCACTACTTTCTTTATCACATTTAGACTGTCCCTCTGAATGATCTTCAGCTAGAGTTTCCATGTTATCTGAATTATCTTGTTGTTTACAATCCATGCAGTCATCTTGTGAAATGTCTTCCACAACACTTTTATTTATATCAACGTTTTTTAATGCCATAACTTCATCAGAACTGACTGTATTTCCACTTGCTAAGGAATCTTTATTTTCAGCAATCTGTTTCTCGTTTTCCTCTAAATCTTTCTCTTCATTAACATCTTCCATTTCCTCCTCATCATCATCACTCTCTTCATCATCAAGATCATCATCTACTCTGTGTGTTGTGTCTGCGTTTTCCTTTTTATCCTGCATTACAAATAAACTATATGATACAGTTTCAAATTTTATGGAAAAGAGATTATTTTAAATGAATAACCACTTGATTTTTAGAAGTATGCAGCTCAGATGGTAGAGCATCAGACCTTGATACAAGGGTCATGGGTTCCAATCCCAACGGGAGCCTGTTGTGACATTCTGCGAGTTATTTCATATTGTATTGCTGCTGACTTACCAGTGTCAGTTTAATGGACTAGTAGGGAAGAAAACTAACACCTAAATGTCATCCTAGTATAAAATGGACATAATAAACCATGGTCACATCAGGGTAGCCTAGCATGATTTGGCTGGTACATGTACCACATTAAGCTCCACTATGCAATTATTAAAATGTGTTGGTACAAGCTTTAGGCTTTATATACAGTAAATAGAGAATGGAAAACAAGTACATGCGTTATTGATTTTGCATAACTTAATCATGCTGTAATTTACATGTAGGTTAACAGTAATCCTTATAATGGCAATTTTACCATTTCTTTAGACAGGATTTAACAGTCAGATAGGTGGAGTAATAATGTTTAACGTCTAAGTGAAAATTCTTTTAATTATATTGTAGGGGTCAGTTGAGTTCTGAAATGGTGGAGGAAATTGGAGTTCCCAGAGCCAACTACTGACCTTCTGCAAATGACTTAATAAACTGTCTGAAAATACACGAATTATTCACATCTATTTTCAGTAAAACCTGTCATAGCTCCTTTTTTATACAGAGATCAACAGTCCATTTAAACCAATGTTTGAAAATTCCTTTGCTTCATATTTCAACCAAAAGAACATCTATGAAATACCACCTGTCAAAACAACCCCATAGGTCTCATTAAACACTTCCAGGTCACAAAAGGTCAATTGGCTCTGGTTCCAAATAGTACCTCTAAGACATTAAAATACTAATAATAAGGGGTATGGCTGATAAAATCGGGTACACAAATCTAATTGGGATAAACAATATAACATTGGAAAGTAGAAGATACACTAAATAACTGTTCTATTAAAACATTGAGAAATAGCGTAAGATACACTTGTATCAGCCCAAGTAAACAGGTGGACAGCATCCGGCTAAGGTTCCAATAAACACAAGCCGTGAATATGTGTTTTCCATGTGGTTTGCATATAATCCCATTTAGCAGAAAAAATCAACGGTAATGGTACCATTTTCACAACTGATTATTGAAGTGTTTTTAATTCCCTTTCAAATAGTGTATAATTTATTGTACCTTTTACGTATAGAAACTCACGATGACGTCACAAAGTTTGGCAATTTAACATGGGACCCTACGGGAAAGGCCGAAGTGTTTAATGAGACCCATATGTGTAGTCGTTATCTTTAGGTTTTACTTTAATCAGAATTTGGTTAAGAATGAACATTTTTTTAAAAAGAAAACCCCACTTTATTGATAAAGTAAACAAAACAGACAATAACATTTACTGTAAATATACTAACTCTAATGTGTACCAATTTTAGTTTGTACAAATTTTTGTGTGTACCAATTTTAGTTTGTACAAACTTTTGTGTGTACCAATTTTAGTTTGTACAAACTTTAGGACAAATTATAATTATACTTTGGGTAAATTCACATAGACAAGAATTAGCGTAAATCTCATCAATTACTTGTGAACTATGATCTTATTTAATTGGGTAGTGTACTATATCATCACGAAAATTCTAAAATTAGTATACATGTACTGCTAAAATTAATTCATTTACAGTATTTGTAATGAAGACAATACGAACCTGCTCATATCTTGTTGTTTCTTCCAACGCTGACCAAAATGCAACTTTGACATTTCTACTAGTGAAATATTCACACCACATTTTCCTGAATGTCAAAAAAAAATAATACAAAATTAGAATACCGTAAATTGAGTGTAATATTTTTGTGTGGTGCAAATTTTGCAGATTTTTAAAAAAAAATGTGTATGTTATTTTTTGTGTGTTTAAATTTTGCAGATTCAAGATTTTTACCATGATATAAATTTACTGAAGCCATTAAAATGGTTAATTGCTGCTAATATCCAACACACATAGATCTGATAGTGGAGTATCATCCAAGCTGATGTTAATTGATAATTAAACTTAATTTGCAACACCTGTGAGTAGTTTTCATTTTTCTTTTATTGATAAATCTACTTGTTACTTGTGAAGACATACAACTATATTTTAATATGTATATTACTGAATAAGCTCCTATGTCGGCAAACACATTGTAGATTAATATCTTTTAATATCTATGTTTCCATTCCTGATAGCCAAAATCGCCATTGGCTACTAATTTCTGAGCAATTCTTTCAAAAAGTAACCTCTTTTAGCAAATTTGTGGAAAAATACTTTAAAAAGTACTATATTTTCACATAGTTTGGAAATTTGGCTATTAATTATTTTAAATTTGTGGAAACCTAGTAATATCATGGATATGATCTCTACCAAATCAGACAATTTTTTCCATATTTTTTAATTTATAAAAAATAAATAGATTCTAATCAGAGTTACTTAATACATATAAAATACATCATACTGAAACAAATACTTTATCGGATGAAAACCACTTTCCCGGGAACGTATGATCAATTCTGGGAATTTTCAGGTTTAATTTTTATTTGCGATATAAATATTTTACAGGTTTAATTTTTGCAAATTTTTTTATCTGCAAAATCACCAAAAATAAAACCACAGCAAAAAATCCTGATTTACGGTATAACGTGAATGGAATCTGCAATCTTTGGATTTGTGCTTGTATTTATAAAATTTTCCCCGCTTCAGTGTGAGAGAGTTTGTCAATTTGCATGCTGGAACTTACTGATTCTTTCCAAGACATGCAAGTTTCCCCCATCATCCCTGAACTGACAGCCTAGATATCATCCCTGAACTGACAGCCTAGGTATCATCCATGAACTGACGGCCTGGATATCATCCCTGAACTGACGGCCTAGATATCATCCCTGAACTGACAGCCTAGATATCATCCATGAACTGAGTCTAGATATCATCCATGAACTGACAGCCTGGATATCATCCCTGAACTGACAGCCTAGATATCATCCATGAACTGACAGCCTAGATACCATCCATGAACTGACAGTCTAAATATCATCCCTGAACTGACAGCCAAGATATCATCCATGAACTGACAGCCTAGATATCATCCCTGAACTGACGGCCTAGATATCATTCATGAACTGACAGTCTAGATATCATCCCTGAACTGACGGCCTAGATATCATCCCTGAACTGACAGCCTAGATATCATCCCTGAACTGACGGCCTAGATATCATTCATGAACTAACAGTCTAGATATCATCCCTGAACTGACAGCCTAGATATCATCCCTGAACTGACAGCCTAGATATCATCCCTGAACTGACGGCCTAGATATCATTCATGAACTGACGGCCTAGATATCATTCATGAACTAACAGTCTAGATATCATCTCTGAACTGACAGCCTAGATATCATCCCTGAACAGACAGCCTAGATATCATCCCTGAATTGACGGCCTAGATATCATTCATGAACTAACAGTCTAGATATCATCCCTGAACTGACAGCCTAGATATCATCCATGAACTGACAGCCTAGATATGGTTGCATAAAAACATCGCCAATGACATCACAAAACCAACGAATGACATCATACCACCAAACAATGATATCACAATGATAAATATAGTAACATCAATGGAAATTAATGTTTACCGGTACACGTAGTAGAGTGTGACAGTAGCAGTCAATCTAGATTAAAAATGCCAGTTCATAACTGAAATTACAAGGTTGGTAAAATCTGAACCCACCTCAGGTCTTGGGTATTGTATGCCCCCACAGCCCCTTGGCTCTGCATATTCCAGACACACCCCTGAATGGATAGGAGATTCTCTTTCTTGTTCATGAAGCTTTGGTGGCTGAGTGGTCTAAAAGATGTGCCTATAGATCTAGATTAAAAATGCCAGTTCATAGATCACAGCATCTCTCAATGCCTAGGTTCCAATCCAGCTCGGAACAGATCATAGCATAAGAAAGTCAGTTAGTTTGCTTGCTGAAGGTGGTTGGTTTTCTTAGGGTACTCTGGTTTCCTCCACCATCCCTAAACTGTCCAACTTTATATAATTGAAAATTTTTGACTAGTGCATTAAATTTCCAATTTAGGGAGAGTAAAAGAGTTTTTAATATATAAACAAAATTTTAAAAAATTTGATCTTTGGTAAAGTATTAAGAGTTTTCAATGTATATCCAAAATTTAAAGTGAGGATGGTTGACTGGTTTCTTACCTCTGTTCATATGTAAGGTAATCTGCCTTGTTTATAAGTAACAGGTTGACTTTTTCAGGATCAACTTCCTTCACATAACACTCTAAATCTTGACAATAAAACAGCAGCGGACATCTAGCATCAACTATCTGTACAAGTACATCACTGAAATAAACATGTACTTAACAAATGAACTGTCAAGAAATGGTGTTTACAGTGATAAAACATATATTTGCAACTAAGGGAACTTGGTGTAGCTGAGTTTGTCTAATTTAGTAATGGCCATTGATTTTTCAAACCTTTCTAATGACGACCCTGTCTAAATTAAAATAAGAATACTTCAGCATTTTTTAATTCTCGTTGTATAATAATGACAATGAAGATGACTTATACTGTATCTTAAAGATGATCTTAAGTAAAAAATATAAAACTATTTGCTGAAGAATTAAGAAAACAATAATACCTTCTTTCTATAACTCTCCACAGCTGTCTCCAGAAATCTAAATTCTTTTCATATGGTGTCATAACAATACCATCAACTTCCTGAAGTCTACACAATACAAACAAAATAAATTACCTATAGGTTTTTAAAGAATTTACTGTATTTTTTTCCTGGATCATCAAGTAACGAACCAGATTTTAAATCTAAAGCATTCATTTTTTATTATAAAACATCTCTCTAAAATATTTTTTTCTGGAAATGACCAGAATTTGGAATAACACGACTCAATGTATGGTCATGTGCAATAAACATTTTTAGTACAAAAGTACTGGATACACATTTCATTTCTATCATTTCAAAATATTTGTAAGATATCACTTAACTACAAGAATATATTCATGCTTTGAAAGGGTGTGCCATAATCTGTGCCTGTGATAATGACAAGCATATATGCTTCATTGCACATAATTCAATCACTTAAAATTTAAATCTCTCAGACACTTACTTTGACAATTCTCTTCTCCATTCTAGAAATGCCTCTCTTTCTTTTGTGTTAAGTTCTTCAGCTGTTGTTGTAGTATCCCAGGCTGGTCTGAAAACATAGAAGACAAAAAACATACTGTGTTGTTGTTCTCTCAACAATCAAGGTTAATAAATAGTCTGGTTAAGTTTTAGTTAAGTTAGAATCTGTTCTGAGCATATAGGCTCATCAGCTCAATCATTGATTTCTTTTCAGATTTTCTTGTATCAGAAAACTGATGATAGTAACATCTAAATAAACACAGTAAATCCTACTATTCAAGTATACCAAGTTCAGGAATAACAAGAAATCTGTGAGCTACTGCTTCCTTAGTATACCTTGCTTTTAACATGTGTTGAAAAACTATAGTTAAATTGGGAACAGTAAGTAGAGTGTGGCAGACTTGTGGTATGGGACCTCTTAATGAACTCACATGTAAGTAGAGTGTGGCAGACTTGTGGTATAGGACCTCTTAATGAACTCACATGTAAGTAGAGTGTGGCAGACTTGTGGTATGGGACCTCTTAATGAACTCACATGTAAGTAGACTGTGGCAGACTTGTGGTATGGGACCTCTTAGTGAACTCACATGTAAGTAGAGTGTGGCAGACTTGTGGTATAGGGCATCTTAATGAACTCACATGTAAGTAGAGTGTGGCAGACTTGTGTAAGGGACCTCTTAATGAACTCACATGTAAGTAGAGTGTGGCAGACTTGTGGTATGGGACCTCTTAGTGAACTCACATGTAAGTAGAGTGTGGCAGACTTGTGGTATAGGACATCTTAATGAACTCACATGTAAGTAGAGTGTGGCAGACTTGTGGTATGGGACCTCTTAATGAACTCACATACAAAATTTGGAGAGGCTGTATTTAGTAGTTGCTGAGAAAACTGTTGCAAAAAAGTTTTGTTTCAGACAGATGGACGGAAGGACATAGGGAAACCAGTATAACCTCCTTTTTTATAGTAGCAGGGGCATAACTATATGCATGGTGTTGGAGGAGTAAGCCAGACAAATTATTACAGACGGATTGACTGACAACGTCTTACCATAATATGTCCTATTTCTAATTATGAGGTAATAAAAACAAATAAACATAAAACAAATCCCTGACAAATGTCAAATTTCATGTATTTAGATTTGAAAATAAATCCATTCATTGTTTAGAATTTGGCCAGTAAGTCAACACCTGGTATCAAATGTACTTATAGTTAAGTGTAAGCATTATATACAAACCTTCTGGGTATTCTCAGCAAACTTTTATGTTGTTCATGTAACTGTTTGACATTTTCTGTTTCTTCTACTGTCAAAAGTCCTGTGTTTTTGTTTACATCAACAATTTTTACATTTAACTTCTCTGTAAAATAAAATTGACAAAAACAAATTGAAAAAGTGTCCCCAAATGAACACCAACTGGGAAATGCTATCTTCTCAACATGGTGCATGATTAATATATGAATAGCCAATAGCACATCTACTCAACCGACAGATTGTTTTGTGAAGTTTCATAGTTTTCAAGAAAAATGGCAGAAGAAATGGAGCTAACACTACATCCCTCCCAATAAATCAATGGCTTTTTCCAATGTACCAGCTAGGTGACCAATACCTGTTAACTTTCATGTGGAACTAAATGAAAACTAGAACTGTCTCTAAAAAAACAAATACCCCCTGCTCCCAACATTTTATGTTTTCCTGTGACTTTGACCTTTAAAATATGACCTTGGTTCAAGGTCATGACACACCTTTGGACCTTAAAGATTATTCATGTAAAGTTTTATCACAGTTTTCCAAAGCAGTTATAAGATATGGCCCAGACATGATTTTACATGGACAGACAGATATGGTGATTTCCTGTATATATACCCCCCTCAAACTAGTCTGCAGGGGGTACAACTAGAACTGTCTCTTGAGAGCCAAATATACCCCGCCCCATTGCATCTACAAGGGTTTAATGTTTTCCAGTAACCTTGATTTTTACGATATGACCTTAGTTCAAGGTCATGACACATCTTTGGACCATGAAGATTATTCATGTGAACAGTCGTTCAAACCAATTATGATATATAATTGAACACGATTTTACACGGGCAAACAAACAGATGAACAGACAGACATGGTGATTCCTATATACCCCTCTCAAACTAGTTTGCAGGGTATAAATATAAACTTTGTAAATATTTCAAAGGATAATAACAGGGAATGTCAACTTGTGTGATTTTATATCCAATGGAAATCATTGTTCCATACAAACCTTACGAGTGGAGGGAACTAGAGTGCCAAAAGAAAACAAATGACTTTTGTTAAGCAAACTAACAATCTTTTTTCTAGGGGTGGGACGATACACTTACAAGGCGATATGATATGTATCACGATACATACATCATGATGCGATACATATCACAATATTATTTATCAAAGTATAATCCTACCAAATCATTCTTCGAGATAGATTCCACATCAGTAGTAACAGGAATAAATATATCAATATTGTTGACAGGGAAAAGTTATATCATTATCCAGAATCATTTGTATAAAAAGCAAAATAGACTCAGTCTGAATTGTTGTGACCTTAGCATAACTTTTGGAGTTATTATCTCTGCGTGTTTATGTGACGCGTCGTCTGCCATTTTGGTTTCCATTGTGTATCACTAAATTCAAAATGATAACGGTAATATCCTGATTTTTCTGGAGTGCTGAAACATCGTTTTTACATTGATATTTTACAAAGTATACCTATACATATATCGTGCATATCCAAATTGTGATTCACCTATCTATCAATGAATCGTCTCACCCCTACTTTTTTCACACTAAGATCATATAGAGTTGGACTGCAGTCATCATCTTTCAAAACTCAGTTCACACTTCTAAACTATCAAAATTATAACTAATTTTAATTCATTTCAAAAATTCATTTAAAGGCCAATGACTTTCAAAACTATAGAGTACAGACAAGTAAAATTTATAATTCTGTCAACACTACCTGCAGTAAAATCTTTCCCTGCTAGTTCAGCAGTGGTTAGAAAATCATCCAAGTTGCTCTGTTCTGTTACAGACTGTAAATTAAGTCTTCCCCAATCATAGCCATCATTTAGCTCACTAGTATGTAACTATTAAAATAAAAGTATAAATCAACAAAGATGTTTCTTCTTTTAATTGTGACTGTGACAGTATGGCTTTTAACACTGTAAAAGGATATGTCAGCAGTAAAAGAAAACCGCAGCTTTTTTTGCGACCAAAGGTCACAAAAGCAAAGCTTTCACTATAGACAACGTCTGTACATTATTCTTAAATCAATAAAATTACAAAAAGTCCACTAACTCAACACAAAAATCCATATATTGGCGAGTTGAAAATTTTTTTATCAACTTGACTTTTCCCACAATATGTCACCATATTGAAACTCGAACGAAACAGGATCTCGCGAGATCATTCTTCTGCCACTGTCTTTCGCACAACTGTTAACAGTGTAAAAACAGAGAATGTATATATAATTTTCGTATTATTTTGGAATTTTTCCTAAGAAATATAAAAAAGTAGATTAGAGTTTCGAAAGGTTTGACCTAGTAACTAATCTGCATTTGGCCTATGCTGAAATTAGAACTTTGTCTGCTGCGCTTTCTTAACGGTCAAGCCCTCAGCCATATTAGCGGCTAGCAGATATTTTTTTCTACTCGAGATAATTTACTTAAACAGGAGACATTTTCTAAATGGAATTATTTCTTACATACATAAATTATAATTTAAACTGCATTAAGGTGATACTGAAAATTTTATGTTTGCAACAGCATGGTTACAGAGAAGATATTTCATATTTCATGATTTGTGCCCAAACTCCACATTTTTACGAAAATTGACATTTTATCGCCAAAAATACTTTATTTCTTAAGGAGATATAAACTTGGGTTATATTAAAACATGAACACTGATGAAAGCAAATATATAATTATTTTGTTATGTTCCATTTGAAATCATAGAAAAGTTCAAATAAAAGATATCTTACAAAACTATCTCCATCTCTGTTGGGATTTCGTTTCTTGAAGCGATCCCGTATCAAAGATTTTCCTAATGCCCCACTCTTATGTTTTTTCATGGTTTGACGAGTGTCTGGACTAAAATTTGTTGTTTGACGAACTGTTCACGTGTTGTGAAATTACAATACTCAATGTAAATCAGTATCTTGTTGTTCGTGTGATAATACATTTACCTTTCAAACGTTTAAAAGATTAGAATGATATAGCGTAACTATTTAAAGATACGGTAACGGTGAGGAACAGACACCCGGAAATGTTCCTAATATGTACAACCAACACAATTTTTTTGTCTCATTCGAAGAAGTAAAAATTATCCAAGTTTAAAATAAATTGATTTGAAACATATTTTCATATCAGAGATATTATTATAATTATTATTATTATTATTATTATTATTATTATTATTATATAAAACTTCATGATGCGGCTTAAAGTAGCTAAATATAGATTATATGGGAGATTTTAATTGTGTAGTGTATTTACATGACATTATAAATTCAGACAAAGTTATGGGGCAACACTTTTGACAAATGGGTATAGTGTTATGGTACCTGGATAATTCAGTATATCCGTCCAGGGACATTACGTATATAAATTTAAGGTATCTGTCCCAGGCATTATAAAAATTAGTTCTTTTAGGCGACTTTTAGGTTTTAGCTATGTATCTTACCTACTCATCAAAATGATGACGATGTCAAGTTTTATCATAATTGATCCGCTCATTCTTGTTTGGTTTTCCAGATTATTTCGTCTCAGTTTGTTGTGTACTCATCACAGTTTCGTGGTTTTATCAAGTTTCGCATAATTCTTCATCAGCACTGCCCGGACCAAAACACAAGTATTACTAGTATATAACTGAAAATGTACTTTCTAGATATGCGACTTTAGCTACTTTTCACCACTGCAAACCATTTGATGTAATTATGATTATGAATTCTTCAGTAAAATCCTTAACACATTTTATTGTATTAGGAACTTCACGGCGTGTAAACTACCGATGATGAGAAGAGAAGAGTAATGGCGATTTACTCTCTAGTAAAAATTATTCCGATACTATCATTTCTTGGATGGTGAAGGAAACTGGGGTTCTATGAGAAAACCATATACATTTGGCGTGCGAGCTGACAGATATTTTACTGTCCCGAGCGGGATTCGACCTGGGCGCACTAACCTTGCATAAACACAATATATAAAATGAATAAGAAAGAAAAGGCTTTAAAATGAGCAAATTAGCCGAACGTATCATACAATATCAATAAAAATCGAAAGGTTTGATTGAAAATGTTCATATAGCTTGTCATGATGTCCAAAGTCTCTATTAAATTAAAATGTCCTTTACCATAATTGACTTGATTCTCCTTGACACCAGAGTTAAAGATGTATAATAAAGGATGAAACAAAAAGTTAAAGGTATTGAATGGTGTTTGGAATATGACCGTTATAATCTGCTGACAAGCCTTAACCTTTAAGAAAATTCGATACGCAATCACATGTTGTTTATGGTTGTAAATACAGAAGTCGTGACAAGGTCCGAATAAATGGGACAAATAAAATATTGACAAATACTTGGGTAATTCGAATGGGGTCACGGTCACGCCCTTCAGGGCGGAGGTGTGTAAGTTCGCTACATAATTATGTAGTTTTACCACTGAAAGTTGTGGTCAAGAGATGTGTAAATGTGCAGGTTAGTAGATGGAGGTATGCTGCAGATGATGGATTGGTTTGACTCTGATAATTCTATAGCAATTTCCATATTTTGGAAAAAATCCGAAAGACAATAGAAACCTTAGTCAACGCTCACAGTGTACCTGTATTACCTGTATTATATACCGCGATGACCTTATATACCCTACTATATACCTGTAAACACTGTACCTATATGTTTACATTCTAATGTATACGTTTTATATTGAACAGTTTTTATATTGTTGATATGTAATGCCGCATAAAAAACGTAGGCGTAGATTTACAAATAACAAACAAAACTTGAGCTCATCGTCATTAGATGAAAGTATTAATAGTGTTGACAGTGTATTAACTTCACATACCATGGCTTCAGAGGGTAAGGGATTCCTTAGTGATACTGACGTAGAACGCATAGCAGCCGCTGTTAAAAATACTATAAAAACTGACTTTACTATTGATATATTATCTGAAGTCCAAGCTACTGTTCGCCAAGTTTTTGATGAATTTGTAAATGAAATCAAGTCGGAGGTAGTAAATCTAAAACAAGAAAACAGGGCTCTTAAAACTGAAAATAAAAACCTGCGCTTATGTATTGATGAACTAGAACAGTATGGGCGTCGTAACGCTGTCAGGATTTCTGGAATTCCAGAAAACTCTGGAGAAGACACTGACGCTATCGTCATAGACGTAGCGACCAAAATGGGAGTTGACATTAGTGAAGTTGATATCAGCCGATCACATAGATCAGGCAAACCTGGCCAGTCACATCCACGGCAGATTTTAGTCAAATTTGTTAGATATAACACCAAACGTAAATTACTCAAATCAAGACGTGTAATGAAGTCTGTTACGTCATTAAATAAAGTTTTTATAAATGATGACCTTACCAAGAGGCGCCAAGAACTGTATCGTAAAGCCCGCGACCTTTGGAAGGATAGAAAAATAACCAAGACGTGGACCTGGGACGGAAAGATATTTCTGACCGATAAAACTAATAAGAAATTCCGTATTGACTGTGAGTCAGATTTGGATCCTTTCAGGTCACAGACATCGATGGAAGCCACTACTACTACAACTTATGCTGCCGCCCTGTCAGGAAGTACCTGATACCAGATGTGCTATGAGACCTAATCATCTTACATGAACATTAAACATTGAATTGACGTTGTACTTGACCATAACTATTATAGTTATACAACACCATTCACATGTATATATCTCCTGTTTCAGTTTTTGTTTATTTTCCCATTTTTTATACCATTTTTTCTTCCAATTTTTGTTCTACGTTTGCTTTGTTTATCTTTTCTTGCACACATGGGTGTATTATATGTGTATCCTATGTTGCCTAATTTATTGCAACAATATCATCCAGAATTTAAATTTAAGTATTTCGTGTAAACAGGCCAGTTTGTATCAAATCTCTTTCTGGTTTCCTCCGGGTATTACATAATGCCAGTGTCGTCACAGTGTCATAGATTACGAACTGGTCAGTTTAACATGTCATATAACGCCATGTCACTTACTATGGGATGCAACATTGCATTACCTAACTTAACTACTTATTTTTATCCCTATGTTAGCATTTTTACTAAAATGGTTGGCACTTACTTCAAATTATTAATATTACTTGTCTCTTTATATACTGTATGTTGCAGTTTTGTATGCAACGCAATGTTACCCATTTTAGTTCCAATGTGTTCGAAGCTAGCCTACAGTTTGACTAAATATCTTTATACATCAATGGTTACAAATATAATATTTGTAACTAAGATGAAGTCTATACATCATACTATGCACGATTTAAATTACTTACATTTGTTACATATATTTTATACACTTATCTTCGATGTGTATTGTTTAATATTAACGACGTCTTGTCTTAAGATATTATTGGTATTATCGGGTGATATTGAGACAAATCCAGGCCCTACCACATCGGACTTATCCACAATTTCATCTTCTAGTAGTATCCTGTCTAGTAAATATCTATCATTTTTGCACCTTAATATTCAGAGTCTACAACCAAAACTTGATTTAATTGAAACATTGGAAAGCACTTGTGACATTCTCGTTTTTACGGAAACTTGGTTGAATACATCTACTCCATCTACAGACATATGTTTAAATGGTTATCATGAACCTATAAGGTGTGATAGAGAAAATAGAATGGGTGGAGGTGTCATAATTTATGTCAAAAATTATCTTTATGTTAAATCAAGACCAGAGTTACATGTAAATAATATTGAATGTGTATGGTGTGAATTAAGAATCAAAGGAAAAATTATTTTACTTGGTGCTTTCTACAGACCCCCAGATGCTAACGATTCATGGCAAGATATCGAATATTCCATCGAACTTGCTTCAGATTGTAATTATGATTATTTAGTAATAACTGGTGACTTTAATGAGGATCAATTAAGGTGTAATAATGGAAATATACGCCATATTTTAGACAATTTTGATCTTTCACAAGAAGTTACAGAACCCACAAATTTTTCTGAAAATTCAGCAACTTTAATTGATTTGTTTATTATAAATGATAATGACATTGTTGAAACGTGTTCTGTAGGTCAACCTTTTTATGAAGTTCACACTAGGTATCATTGCCCTATATATCTTACTCTAAACATTATCAAACCTCAACCTAAAACATTCACACGTAAAGTATGGGACTTTAAAAATGGCAATTATGATCTATATCGAGAAAAAATATCACAGATCAATTGGGAACATGACCTTCTAAATAATAACTTAAACGAATCAGCAGAACAGCTCTCCGATATTATTCTTAAAGTTGCTTCCGAATGTATACCTAACAAGATTGTTACTATCAGAAATCATGATAAACCCTGGATCAAATATGATTTAAAACGGTTGATAAGGAAAAAAAATCGTTGTCACAAAAAAGCAAAACAAACAAATTTGATTACCATTGGGCTGCTTTTAGACGTTTGCGCAACCAATGTGTCACTGCCGTACGAAACGCAAAACAGAATTATATTAACAAATTAGCTAATGACTTGAAATCCAATAATATATCCTCTAGATCATGGTGGTCCATTGCTAAAACACTTATGAAAGGTAACAAAAATGACATTATACCGCCTCTTTTATATAACAACTCTGTTTATGAGGATGACGATGATAAAGTCAATATACTTAATGAATATTTTTGTGAACAATCAAGTATAGATGATAGTGGTGTTAATGTCCCTTTGTTAAATATGCCCGACACAATTCTTGACAATATATCAGTAACTAGTGATGATGTTAAACAAATACTTTTTAGTCTTGATGTATCTAAATCATGTGGTCCCGATCTTGTCAATCCCAGACTTCTCAAATATGCCAGTAATGAATTGTGTCAGCCCCTTGCATTATTTTTTAACAAACTCTTAGATGAATCTATCTTTCCAAAGTTTGGAAAACTGCTAATATCACACCGATATATAAGAAAGGTGACCCTAGTATTGTTAGTAATTATCGACCTATTTCTCTTTGTAATATCATTGGTAAAGTGTTTGAAAAATGTGTTTTCAAATACTTAAACAATTACTTGTGTAGCAACAATATAATTACTAGTCTTCAATCTGGTTTTAGAAATGGTGACTCTACTGTTTGTCAATTACTAGATATCTCAAATGACATAACTAAAGCACTAGACATGGGTAAAGAAGTCAGAATCGTATTTTGTGATATAAGCAAGGCCTTCGACAGAGTTTGGCATTCAGGATTACTGGCAAAATTAAGGTCTATTGGAATTTGTGGTAAACTCATTCTTTGGTTTGAAAGTTATTTATGTAATCGAAAGTGTAGAGTCGTAATTAGGAACAGTATATCTGGTTGGTTGAAATTAATGCTGGAGTTCCACAGGGATCGATATTAGGTCCCATATTATTTTTAATTTATATTAATGATATTGTAATGGATATAAATTGTAAAATCCGTTTATTTGCAGACGACACTACTCTTTATTGTATTGTTGATGACCCAACCCAATCATCCCTTATGCTTAATGCAGATTTAGAAAAAATTAACCAGTGGTCAAAAAAATGGTTAGTGTCCTTTAACCCTCAAAAAACAGAATCAATGATCTTTTCTAGAAAAAATAGAAAACCATTTCACCCCTGCCTTTACATGGAAAACACATTAGTCCAAGAAGTGGAAGAACATAAGCATCTAGGTTTATTTTTCACTTCTGAATTTTCATGGCATTATCATGTTGAAAATATTGTTAAAAAAGCCAATTCACGTCTTTCAATTTTAAGAAAATATAAATTTATTTTATCAAGGGATGTTTTAGAAAAAATATATTCACTTTTATCCGACCATTACTTGAATATAGCGATGTTGTGTGGGGAAACATACCAGAAAATTTAAAATTAAGAATAGAAAAAGTAAATTTAGAAGCCGCCAGAATTGTCTCTGGTGCAACGCGCATCGCTAGCATACACATGCTTTATTCTGAAACAGGATGGGAAACTTTAGAGAAAAGACGAAATAATCATAAGTTAGTCCAGTTCTATAAAATGTATCATAATCTAGCCCCTCCATATTTACGCATGCTTATCCCACCTTCACAAAACGATATTCATTCGCATAACACGCGTGGTTCCCATAATATTCGAAACATATCATGTAAAACTTCATTTTATCAAAATTCTTTTTTGCCCTACACTATTACAGAATGGAACAATTTACCAAGCGATGTAAGAGATAACTCCTTACCAATTTTAAGAAACTTATTAACTCTCATATCAAAGTTCCAAATTTCTATAATTGTGGGACAAGATTAGGTCAAATACTCCACACAAGGCTGCGATTACAATGTAGCTCTCTAAAGTATCATTTATATAGTAAACATTTAGATCCAGAGCCCTTTTGTATATGTGGTCAAATAGAGGACAACAATCATTTTCTTTTATATTGTCAAAATTTTAGACATATTCGAACATCAACCATATTTACACTTCCATATGTTTTAACCGTTGAAAAATTATTGTTTGGTGACCCTACCTTGTCCTTCGAACAAAATAAAATAATATTTCTAACAGTACAGGAATTCATTTTAAAAAGTAAACGTTTTACTTAACACTATTTACTGTTTCTCATTGGTTCGAAGTATGTAGCTTGTATTATAGATATTTAATATATCATGGCTTTATTATTATTACCATTGTCAATCATTATTATTATTATTATTATTATTATTATTATTATTATTCATAATACAGGCTGCATGTTTTGAGCTAATGAAAAACAGTAAAAGTATTGTATTATGAATATTTAACACATCATGGCTTTATTATTATTACCATTGTCAATCATATTATTATCATATTAATTACTTGTTACACACCAAATGTATTTAATTAATTTCATTTTTATGAATTTTTCAATGATATATGAATACACCCATGAATCTATTTTTGCACATGTACACACTTTGTATTATTATTATTATTATTATTATTATTATATTTATAACAATTTAATTTTTTTATACTATTAGTAATATTATAATCATAATCATTCCACCGTTATTTATTATTATTATTATTATTATATTATTATTTTATTATTATATTATTATATTATAACAATTTAATTTTTTATACTATTAGTAATATTATAATCATAATCATTCCGCCCTTATTATTATTATTATTATTATATTATTATTATTATTATTATTATTATTCACAATTATTATTATAATTATTATTCACAATTTTATTATTATTATTATAATTATTATTATTCTACCACAATTTCCTATTATTATTATTACTATTATTACTATTATTATTATTATATTTTTACTACTACTATTATTATATAATTAATTATACACCTTTATTAGACGTTTAAGTTGTTTAAGATATAGGAGACTGGTTAATATTAGAGATATTCTCTAGTTCCAGAATCCTATTAATTATAATGTTATATCTATTGTATTTAATTTAATTTATCCAATAAATACTGTTTAAACTAATTCGAATGGGTACCCTCTATAACTATATACAACTGGACTTTTGGTCCAGTACCCGCCAAAAATCAGAAAATTTATAATCAGATGCCCAAATATGTGTTTCTCTTGTCATTGGCTGTTTTATAATTCACTAAATGGCTTGTATTGTTCTGTGTTCTTGACTGCTTTGATTGTGACAAGTGAATGTGCTCGAGTTGAAAATTTTAATACTTCATATATTTGGTGGAATAAACAAGCACATAATTATAAACTAAAGAATTGCTTACCATATTAGGTTTATTGATGAATGGTAGTTAAATGCAATGTCACTTGTAAGTGAAGTCCATCGGGGAATAACTAGACATATTGAACCTTGTATAGCATAGGCGTAGGCGGGTTTTTAATATTGGGGGGGGGGGGGGGGGGGCAAACCGAAGCTATGTCTATATCGTGCCGCAGGTACGACCTCGTGTCATAGGCACGAGGCGGGGAGAGTATGAGAGGGGTGCTAAACCCCTCGCATAGGTGGGGGTCCGGGGGGCTCCCCCAGAAAATTTTCAAAACTAAGTCCTGTCTAGACGCATTTTCAATGTATTGTGCATCGTTTTGGTAGGTTTAAAATACTGTAATATCAAGGAAAGATTATATAAAATAACCGTATGACACAAGTTCCATAATCACCCCTCTCGTTGGAGATGGATATCAGAGGCTGATCCAGAATTTTAGAAAGGGGGCGTATAATGTGAGAGTCGAAGGCTCGAACCTTCTAGGGGGTTCGGGGGCATCCCCCACCCCGAAAATTTTTGAAAAAGTGGCGCAAAAATCCCGCATTCTGGTGCAATCTGAGCTGAACAATATGTATTATTAGCGACATAAGGGGGGGGGGGGGCGTATTCCCCCTGAGTACGCCCCCCGCTGAATCTGCCACTGGATATGGGGGTACCCGGAAAATTTTGACGCCCTTTTACAAGTATAATGATGAAAATGATAATTGATTGGTTACCAGATGGACATTTCTTGTTAAAGCTCTTGGTTTTTTTTTTGTTTTTTTTTTCTTTTTTTTAGCATGATACAAAATTTCACACAAAATATTGCGGGGGCCTGGCCCCCCCCCTTCTCTGACATTGGAGGGGGGGCGGCCCCCTGCCCCCCCCCCTGCTCCTACGCCTATGTATAGATAAGCAGAATTGAAACAATTAACGGAGACAACCGAAAGTAGATACTCGTTACATGAAAGAGGTATGGCGGGTTTGATGGGATTTTGTCCTAAATGGACCGTTTTGGTTTTTGAAAAATAAATCTAAATATTCTTGCACTTAAATAATAAAGCAGCAGTATTTTATGTGGACTTTCAGATTTTGGCCAATACAAAGGTATATTTTACTTGTATTTTTCTTAATAACCTCGTCTTTGTGCTATATTATGCTAAAATATGAAAAATTAGCGTGGTTTCCCGTCTTTGATAATTATTATCAACGTGTTCTCCTCGGAAGACCATTTTTTACGTTATTGTTTCTGAAAATATTTCCAAAATGCAATAATTTCGAGTTTTCAAAAAAAATGGTGCTCTTAGGAGAAAATGGTCAATTTTTTAAAATTAGGGAAAGTTAAAACTGACCACTGCACATATAACTGATGTTGCATTTTAACACGGATGACACTAACTGCTGTGGCTAGCTCAGTGGGTAGCGAGTACGCTTTGCAACCTATACGGCATGGGTTCAAATCCTATCCGGATATCTTTTTATTTATTCTTCTTATTATTTTTTTATTTTTATCTTTATAAAATACTATAATTGTTAAATTTTTCCTTTACAAATATTAGTTTTTAAAAATGAGCGTTATCTTCTTTCAAAACACTACTAGCAGATCAAGCCAGGTTACATTTTTATACAATAAATCTACGCACATCACCCGTGAATTCTTAAGTGAAGCGTGATGTAAATTAATATTTTATTGTTCAAGTTTTTCTGTTTATTGTATAAAGATGAAAAATGAAGATTATGGATGTTAAGGTTTGTTTAATATCTTGCGCTCTTCAAGGACAAACGACGAAGCGCTTGTTTTTAATAGACCTGGTCTAATTATAGAACGCGAAATCCTCATGTGTTTAAAATACACCGTTACGTCATTCATCCATTCAAGCAGGGGGCAATGCGAAAAGCGCCTATCAAACCCGCCATACCTCTTTAAAGCTTGAAAAAAATTGTAATACTTGTTCCTTCTACAGAAACTTTATACAACGAAGAAGACTGCTTACAAATACTGAAATAAATTGTTGAGTCAGAAATATTGCAAGTCTAGGCTTATCAAGACCCCCAAAAAGCTATATGACCATCATTACAAACTTGTTCGTAAGTATTACGTATCTGTATCCAAAATTACCCCGGATATATTTGAGTCCGATAGTTCCATGTTTCTTGATTCAGCACGTAGCTTTAGGTAGCTAGGTAAATGGAGGAGCAAACCTGAACACCCGGTCTCACTTCCATGGTGGAAGTTCACGCGTTGAACCTAATTTGTTTTCATTATTATTTTACTTTGTTTGGGATTGTGATTTGGAGATGGATCGTAATGCTAATTTTTACTTTGGGATTGTGATTTGACACAGCCCCATGTATGTGGTCCTGATTACTATACGATTTGTGAATCAGTCGGATTTTTTTAAACAATTAATGTCTTTAACTAGCTAAAGTACTCTCTGCAGTATATTATTTTTTTCAAATAGTATTCATCTTCTTAAATTTAAATGGACGAATGTACACGCAAGGTTTATATGGTCATTGTTTAGGAACTTTAATTAATAAATACGTATATTTGGACCACAGGTTATATAATGGTTAGAAGGTGCAGCGTCTGGTCACTTACCAAGTTACCACTAGGGTAATTAAGTTGATGGTATGCTAGATTCGTATGTTGGGTCCGTGGGTTCGAAACCAGGCGAGATCTGACCAAGACTTGAAAAATAGATAGTGACACTGTTCTTTCGCCAAGCATTCGGCATTTGAAATGAAAGTGAAAAGGTTCTTTGCCAGGCGTGACATGTTAAAGGACCGTCCCTGCACACTGTCCTGAGCACACAACAAAGGTAAAAATTTCTGACAATTCACCTTTAGTTGCTGACGTCTCCAATTAGTGAATTATTCTGTGACGTAAAACCAAATTAAATTAATCAGTCAATCTCTGGTCATCTGTAGTGATGGCTGTTTTCCAAAGTCTGCAAATCTTTGGCTTACAATAGATTGTATAATAGTCTTGCTTATCTTATTTGCAATATTTTTTCAATTTGACACCAAAATCTATATAGTCTGGTAGAGAATTTTGAAAAAACCGCTTATTTTTCGATGTAGGGAGGACAACGTGTTCAAAGGTGGCAAGTTATGTCATAACCTTCTTTGAATTTTACTTTGGTAGAATCGGCTTGTTGCCAAGCAAGATTTCACCATGGGGCCATTGTGGGGGCAGCTAAAGGTCAATGGGTGCAAAGTTCAAGTGAAAATGCCCATATTGACCTATACACAAATCCAAGGTGGCTTACAGAAGTTTTTCTTTATACATTTTGTCTTCTAAATATGTAAGTGGTATCGTCAAATTAAAAGAAAGTCATATCCAACTAATTCAGTCACTTGTTTTCAAAGTTTTCCATGAAAAACAAGATTAGACGCTTGCACAAATTTGACCTTTACAAATATGATTAATTGTGGCAAATAAATACTAGTATAACACATCTGTGCATTTGAAATTGTTTAACAAAACTTTAGACTTCTGTTAAAATAATTTTACTGAATCATATTGCCCGTATTTATATAAGTATCCACTTTAAAAAAAAAAAAGAAATCAAAGTACTGGTGGTACTGAAAGATTTGGTTAGCTATAATGACTGTATCTGTATAATACTATCAAGTGTGTTCTCTTTTTCTGGTGGAAATATTAGTGAACTGTTGAAACACGAACTATTCCCAGTGTCGCTTTCTATACCTGATACATCAGGACCCTTGTTATCTGCAGCCGACGAGTCGGATCTTCAAAATATCCCTGAGGAAGAAGTTTGCATTGAGACATTACTACCAAAATAATTAATAGTCAAACTTTAGTTGTAGCACTGGGAAAACGGAAAGGCATCAATACATTCGGCGAGTCAGGAAACGCACAAACTGTTTTTATCCACGCGAAAGATAAATGTATTAAAATTGATGTTATTATGATAGATAAATCCATAAAAGGTGAAACCATCTAGAGATAAAAGAGGATCTGGTCCCCGTTCTGTTGGAAGAATTATTGATAATTAAAATGTCCCTCTGCCATCAAATTGGTTAAGATTTTATAAGTCACCAAGAAAACAAATAGGATCTCGTAGTAATCCAAGACACTTCTTAGCTTAGCTGAGGGTATCAGGAGGTCCAACAGACAGCATGTTTAATTCATACAGAGGAAGAAGTGTAACCGTTTTTAAAGCTTTACACAAGGAAGCCGATACTAGAATTGTTCCCCATGGTGTTGATGCTTACATGCAAGGCTATAAAAGGTTCGTTTTGATACTGATGACCTTATTCTTCTGTTGCTTTTAAATGAGGAAGTATGATTCCAGACCAGGACATCTAAAGTTCGTCCCTGTTCATAGCATACAATTATCACCTCTGGAGAGGAATAAGCTCCCAGTATTCCATGCAATTACAGACTGTAAGACTGTCAATTAACTTTCTGGACATTCTAAATACAGCATTCCGTGTTTCCAGGGAAAACACAGGTCTTCTTCCCACTCTTGCAAGAGGGATTTTTTCTGAACTTGTGAGTGCAGATGCCTTCATTGAATGTACCTAGCGAGGATTTCTCATCTACGATGTAAACTGTTCCTCTCAGGAGAAAAGTACAATTGAAAATTTGCTTCCAACATCATATTCAACCGACCTACATATTCAACATGCACACTATTAAACTGCTGTTTGGCTGCATTTAGTTATATCTGGTATTTGTTCCGGATCTCCCGTCACCTATAGGACACGGATGGTGCTAGTCTCACTAACTTGCGTACTGTATGCCTTTCACTCCCAGTGGAGGTTAGTCCATCGACAAAATCCCTCAAGCTGGCTCTGTTCTGCGCAATTTTACCCCCTCTGTTTCAATTCCAGAAACTTGTCTCAAGGTGTCTTTTATTCTTGTGTGTTCCATTTCAAAGTTTTGTGATGTTTTTGGCAGGTGTCTTGATTGTGTGACCTATCCATTCCCAATGTCGCTTTTGTGTTTATGTTTCAAAACGACCTTGTTTTGTGATCCACCATAAACTTTTCGTTACTAATTTTGTCTTGTCATCTGGCAACAGGACCACGAACAATACTAGTTTTTATACTTAAATCTGAGTTTTTTTTACAAATTAAACTTATTATTTTTTTTGCTTAAATCTTACTTTGAACTTTAACTTTAAGACAATTACAGGTCAAAGGATCATGAACAAAATTTAACTTTTTTGACTTAAGTTAAGTATTTTCCTGATGTTCACGATTATTCTCGGACAGTTAAGTTAGTGCGAGTCTGAATGTGACTTAAAAACAGTTTTAATGAGAAAATTATAAATTGATTGATTGCATGGGGTTTTACGGGCTTTTACTATTTCAGTCACATCAAGACGTCACCAGCTATAGGTGAAGTGGCAGAAATTTTGACCTTTGCAGTGAACTTAGGGAAATGTGCAGGAAATGTTCCTTAAAATGTTACACCCGCCTTGGCACGGGGCATCGGATTTTAAGATCTCTCAAAGGATCTCGTGACTTTCGTTACCAAATACCGAGTGTTTGGCAAAAGAACAGTCACTACCTTATTTCAAGTCTTGGTCAGACCCAACTAGGGTTCGAACCAAGGACTCACCACATACTGGGAGTGAGCGCTATACCAATCGAGCTACAGTAGGGGTTTTTAATGAGAAAATAACCTTTACCAAAATCATGTCATGCATTGCTGAAATGTAAATATTAATCATGGGCATACAATTTAAAGTGGGTGACTGTATGCACTTGCAATGGGGCCGTTGAACCGTTGATTGGTTGAACCCTTTGAACGATAATGCAACAGATAGTGATATTGATGAATGAAAAGAAAATTGTTAGATGTGACTGATATATTCCAGAGATTCTCGTGACTATGCCTTGCCGATTACAGTACTTGCAGTACTTTGATTTTAAACTTTTAATAAATTTCAAATTATTAGCTGGGTTAGAACAATATATTTGTTTTGATCACAGTCATGTATTTACAAAAGAATTATATTTTAGCATTTTGATTCATGCTTTGATGTTGAATGTATACTTTTATTTTATTCTATTTTGAAGCTTGTGTCAGAATTTTGAAAAATAACATTGAAATATTTAAATTTTAGCCTAAACAGTCTCAATTAGCTTCCTAGTCAATGTTAAAATACATGAAATGCTATGATTGCATGAGAACAGATTTATTTGATTTATTTAAATCTATGAAAGAATATATTTGGACAGCTATAAACTAATAAAGATTAATTTTTTGGGGAAAAACACTATTTGACCTTTGACCTTTTATCTACTAAACCAAGGGTCGATCAGCTTGGCAACAGGTTGATCCTTGACCCCTAACCTATGATGATATAAGACAGCTATGTTGCTAGCTTTGAACACTAATGTCCCCCTATTGTGAAATTTCAATTTTTTTCCACCAGACTAATAGACACATATAGACACATTTTTTAGGAATTCTATGGAAATAAATTGTACACCAAATATTTCTGTCTGGTTTTTTTTATTTATTGCAAAGAAAAAAATTCATTGACACACCTATAAAGTGAAAAAAGCATATGGTTTAATCATGAATGTACATTATTTTTTTTTTACAAAACCTCTTCTAAATATTAACAATCATAAAGAAAAACATAACCCAGAAATCTATCTTAAAAATAAGCAAAAAAAAAAAAAAAAAAAAAAAGGTCGAATCTAATAAAAAAACAAACATACTAATCCATGTCCGAATCACAATCCAGAAGCAAAGTAAAGTAGACACGTGAACTTCCATCAGGAAAGTGAGGCCGGGTGCTTCGGAAGGGTAAGCACCTCCTGTTTAGCTAGCTACACCCGCCACGTGTGTAATCAAAATTGTGTGAAAGGAACATGGAACTATGAGACGTCACATATATCCAGGGCAATCCTGGACACAGAGACATCAAACTTATCAACAATACTGTGATGGCGGCCATAAAACTTTTTGAGGGCCTTGATAAGCCTAGGCTTGCAATATCCCTGAGTCAACAATTTATTTGCAAGCAGCCTACTTCGTTGTACAAAGTCCCCGTAGTGGGAACAAGCTCTACCATAGCGTATTAATTCGGAAATAAATACACCATAAGCAGTAGAAGCAGGTATATTGCTGCATAAAAAAGGAAAGTTGACAATAGAAAAATTGAATCACGTTTGTCATAAAGTTTCAAATGTAGCCTTTCGTGTGCGTCATAATTCAGGTATAAGTCTAAATATGAAGCAGAACTTGAGGATTCAGTCGTGTCTTTTATTTCAAGCTCACTAGAATAGATGACATTTACATAGTCTCCAAATTTAGGATTGTTAAGAGACAGAACGTGATCTATATACCTGTATGTTGAGTTGAATGATTTGGCGACAATCTTTCTCCAGATTTAACAAGCTTTTGCATAAATTCTGCTTCATAAGAATAAAGAAACAAATCAGCAAGCAATCGTGCACAGTTTGCACCCATTGGTATACCGATTGTTTGATGAAAAACTATATTACCAAACACAACAAAGATGTTATCTATCAAAAACTCCAACATTTTGTTGATGGTATCTTCAGAATTTTTTTGTTTGGAATCCGTATGATGCTTGACAAAATAGCCAGAATCCCTAATCAGCACCAGATATTTGTATCTTGGCTTACCGTTTTTGTAGAAGAAAGACAAGTGAATAATTTCTTTAAGACGTTCTTTCAATTTAGAATGAGGGATAGTGGTGTATAGTGTAGAAAAATCAAATGTTTTTATACTTTTTACACGCAATAAACATGTAACTGTGTAGCAAATGACATGACTTTTTTAAGTTTTTTATCAAATTGAATGTACTGCTCGAGATTCCTAGCTAGTAATTGGCAATAGTTGACGTCACCTTGTTTTAATCTGAAACGGCTGATTTAGATTACTATTGACTTGCACTATTGTTCATCTTTAATTTTTAGAGACAGTTGTTTTCATAACTGACTTTTATACCTTTTAAATTTTTGAAACCTAACAATCATATTTTGTTTCGAAAACAAAAAGCGCATCTAAACATAATTTTTGTTTTATTTTTACTTTTTCCGACATTCTCCTACATAGAGAAAATCTTCCATTTTTTTTACTAAAAATCAGCTGTAGTGTGTTCTCTTTGGGACCCAACATGCATATATTAAAAAGTTCAAATAAGGTAAATAATTACAATGTAAATCACTTAAATCACACTTGTAATTGGCATCGGTTTAGACAAAATCATGGAAAAGATATATCAGTTTCAGATGACGAGAAGTATATAGTCTTAAAGTTTTAATTTGTAAAAAAGCATTAGGATAATTTCTTAGGATCACATTTTTTGAAAGTGGGCAAACTGATTTATTCTATGACACAGGCGTGAATATCAATGATTTAGGACATGGGGTCCAAAACGGGTGTTTTTGTTCTTAGTCTAATCACGATTATTGTAAATTTTCTAATTTTTTTTCTATATACAGGAATAAATGTAATGATTTCTTTTTTATGTATTTTTCCTTGTTAGTATTTTTGTTTTTAAACACAAATGTAGTGGTTATTTTATGAAAAACCAAAAGATAATATAGCCATTTTAGTTAAGGACTGCCTCTAAGTATAAAAGACGAACAATAGATAATATGCCTTATAAAAACCAGACACTGCTGTGTGCGATTCATAATAATTTGTAGTAGATGACACGAGTTGTATAAAACTAAATTTGTTGATTAAACAAAATTCATAATTTACAATTAACCGTAGATGGCATGATATTGCTTTTATTAATATGAAGTTGCCAAATGAAAACTCCTTATAAAGTTTGAAGTTTTGATTGCAGTAAATTGCTGGCGTTTATACAACTAGTGTGTTGCCTATTGAGACTCCTCAATTTACAATATATGATATGATTATTACAGAATAAAAAATGTTTATTGGCCATTGAGATTTTTCATTGCATTTGATGACATAATTATAAAACTATGCATGTTCATTGAGACTTCTTCATAATTGGCTGTAGATGGCATTATTATTATTATTATTATTATTATAATTATAATAAAAGTAAAGTTGTTAATTGAGATCTCTTCATAAGTTGCAGCTGATGATATGATTATTATGAAACTAAAGTTTTCTATTTTGCAGACGATGACATGACTATTGTAAAACTAAAGTTGTTCATTGATATTTTTATACATTTTGTAGTGTCTCTATTTAGTTATTGACAATGCTCTTAGTAACCTTTGCAGTTTCTCTATTCATATATATATAAAACCATTATATAAACCAATGAAGTCCATTTTTTGTTAGATCGCACTATAACATTCACCCGTCCTACGCCTCTTAGATCTGATTTACCTATGTCCCAGCAGCATTTTCAACTCGTTGTTCCAGATTTCGAACAAACCTATAACCATGACACTCTTTTGTTTATACCAGTATAAAACAAACACGAGGTTGAGACGGCATGTTCATATACGAGACTTTGTCTTATTATATATGTTAATATCGATGCTTATACAACTTGCTTAGACATTAAAACTTTTGACGAAAATAGTATTATTACTTATTCACTTACAATTGAGTAAAATATAATTTAGTAAATAATGTGTTTTGAAAAATCTAAAACAAAATCCCGTGCAATGTTAGGGATTCGAACCATCACATTAAAAGAATAGCATATCTTAGCAGTCCACATACTTTACCACTGAGCTACCGAAGCTTAAGAATGATTTGTATACGCTATAATATATGAATGACGGGCAAGGACAATGGTTTAATTTTTAAGCGTTTTTCAATTTTTAACCATGATGGCAGGCATGCCCGTGGATAATCTTTAGTTCAGTGAAAACTAAATTAAATATCTGTTTTGTTCACGGGCAGGCCTGCCATCAGTATGAATGTGCAATATATATGCAGTCAAATGTATGGAAATATCCATTTTTGCTTTGGATTACCGTTTTTATGTACATATAGAAATACTTATACGTTACCAGAGACATCTTTTTTGACAATACACTTTAGAACATACTTTATTCTATAGATAGAAAGTACTTTTAACCAATATTTTATTAATGTTAATTTTGACATGCAAGAAATTTCCTATGGGTCATTTCCTTATATTTTCCGAAGACATCCTTTTTTGAGTACTTTGAGTTATAATTTTTGCAACTATTTCCTACATCTCTTACAACTATGATCGTACCGTAGTATGTCCAAGTTCCCGTCTCATACTCATCAAAGTTAACATTTTCATTCCTTTCGTTGAATTTTTATTCGATAATCCCGTGTTGTGGAAAAATACTTTTTCTGATCTTTTAAAGTCTTTTTTCTTCATACTGCAAATGTAAAACACTTTAGATATAAAACATCTACAAATAAAAAGCATGTATTTGGCAACCAAACAGCCGCCTAAGAATATTCTGCCAACGATATAGCAACGGAGCAATACAAGAAAAGACAAATACATGTTGAGACAGGTGGTTAATTATTCCAGACTTTTAACGTACACATGTGCAAATGCACGATGATATGGTTATTACACCTCTGAATGGTACTGTCATATACTATTTTTAATTTTATTAATAAAATGGTACTGTCACATACTATTTTTATTGATAAAATGGCATGTGACTATATAATATGATTAAATTTTTAAAAATATATATATATGAAAGTATGAATAGTTCTAGATATTCCAGTGGTCAATGAAACCGAATAATTTTAAAATTACATAAGTGCATTCGAATAAAAGAAACTAGACACCAATAGATATACCTGATCCCAGTTTCACAATTATTCCCTCACTTGGGAAATTGAAATCTTAATTGTGAGTTTATTACATTTCTGAGAGAAATATCAGTAATATCAAATTTATTTTAAATCTTCATGTCGATATTCAAAAGAATGTCGTCTAAAATACTTTTCCGTCACACAGTCTCACTTTCCTAACGACAATTCACGGTTTTTACTTAATATGCCAATTTTACTTTGCTTTGGGGTTGTGATTTGGACATGGATTGGTATGTTTGTTTTTGATATGAATATACACTGTTATAATTAACAGCAAATTCGATTTCGTATAGTATATTAAAAATAAAGACAGTCTTGTATCACTGCTGTCTTCTAAATGTAGTGACTAATGTTGAAGTATACTTATACCAGAATAAATGGTTTTGAAAAATCAAAACCTTACCATCATCGGTCTTATTTCAGATGGTCATCTAGTCGCCCAAGTCATATCCCACAAATTCATTTCATATATAGACAGCTTAACAGGAGGCGCTTACCCTTCCGAAGCGCCCTTTCCTAACTTTCCTGGTGGATGATGGAAGTACACATGTTTAACCTAACTTATCATTTTCAAAGTTATTACCAAGCTTCTAGATTGTGATTTGGATATGAATTATTATGTTCGTTTTTGATATATATTACAAATTATCCGAAAAATCTTTAATGGAAAGTAAGTAACAAATCTATTAGTTTTTATCCGACTGACTAGATATGCCGAAAATAAAATCATTATCCTAGATAATTTGTGACACATCAAACAAAAGTCATTTATGGATCAATCAATCGATTCCAAAGTTCGACTGTTCCTACTCAGGCAATATCAGTTTCTTTTTAAGATGATATAAGTATCTTAATAGTTGGTTTCATAATTTTGGTCCAAGCACTACTGATGAGAAATTGTATTCCGAAACGGACGTCTAGTGCTGTTAAATTAAGACTGGTATAATATGTAATTAGCGAAGTATCATGATTAAAAATCCCCAATGATTAAAAAATGGACGGTATGCACGATTTTCTCTTTTTTCACTACATTTGTATTTTATTTCTTACTAATATTATAATTTTGTTTAAGGTAGATCCATACCCTGGTGACGTCGACATTTTGTGCGTCAGGTCGAAATGCCTGATTTGACGTCTTTTTCATCTATGACGGCACGAATATGTGGTCTTCGGCGCCTACAGAATTATGGCGGGAACGCTGTTACGAGTATCATTTAGAATTATTTTCCGTATTTACAAAATATTAAAATTCAAGGCCAATTTTGAGTACGATTTTATAGAACTAAATTAAATGTATATTTTAATGGAAATTAGAAAGATCTACACTATTGAGGGTACAATTCTAAATAATTTGAGTACATCGTTTAAAATTTGAAATACTGTGTTATAGATGCTTCATGTGGCTTTTTCGGTGAATTTAAATACAGATAGTTAGACGCAAACTGACGATTCTTCAATAAACAAACTGTATAATACATTTTCTCGGTGTCAAATTGACTATGCTCTTGTATTTGCATTACATTTCGGTAGCCTAGAATCAAGAACGCTTCATCAATATATACGAATTCCATTTCCACTTTAATTCATCTGTGTTTGGTAACGGGTCTTTGGATACAGACCATATGATAAATAAAACTGGCTTGAGTTTGCACAACCAAAATAACTACAAAATATTTGTTAGTACTAACCAAAATTATTGAGCTCATAGTAGTATACTTGGACATTAATGGTATCTTCTTATGTAAGGAATGAGGCTTTTTCCATGTTTTGGGATTTGAATACATTTTTATTTAAAAAAAGTAGCTTGACGACCCCCTATGTTTTGTTTCAGAAAACCAAACTTACATATCCATGTGCAATAAATGTGCATAATTATATAATAATAAATAAATACACACACACACACACACACACACACACTCTGTTCTTTTGAAACATAAAAAACCTAAATACTGGTTTAACATAAATAACAGACCATTGGTACTTATATAGAGGTGGTCAGTATGGCAGATCTTACTGTATATCATTTTGAAATAACACAGAAATAACAAAGGCTTACTATTTAGGACATGTATATTATAATAAACAGTTTATGTGATATACAGAGTATTTTACATAAGTAATTATGTAATATTGGATTTACTAAACGAGTTAAATGAAATATTATGCATCAAGCCTCGTGCTGGTTGCATAAACATTTTAGTAAAAGAATTCAATGAATTAAGCATTACATAAACACGAATGCAAGATTCTGTTTATTATATAGGAAAACTTGATTGTTGTATCTGTAAAGTAATTTATCAGCCATAACACAACAGTCACAATGGCTGTGATATCTGTCACGCCGGCTAAAATGTGACACCAGAATATGTAACAACAATCGAATGACGTCATACTATGCTTGAATGAGTGATAAATTACACGTGATGATTTTTATTAAATTGGATAATTGTATGGACTTTGGGAGTCATTATACAATATAATTAATAATATAATGATGTTATAATACTAGTAGTATATCATCTATATAGTATATAATTGAAGTAAAAAAAACAACGATTTAAAATTAAATTGATTTACTGCTTAAACTAAACGGTTTGTAAAAACTAAAACAAAATAATGCATATCTAAAACTTCATATATTAATTGTACAGCTCATTCCACAAAGAAATAATCAGTCCTCATGTCTATCAAGGAACGTCACCCCTTATGCAATAATATTAAGAACAAAAATAAAAATACAACGAAATGCATTTTATCTAAAAGCGATTTACTTTGAATAAGTTACATTGCTTGGTATCAACAGAATCTTTTCGTTCTTACTATTATTGTATAAGACATGACATTGTAAGTTATGGAAATAAGGGAGTTACATCTATTTGTGGAATAGGCTGTATAGCGGTTCAAAAAAGGTTCTGAAAATAAAGTAATGCTGCATGTTGTATACGTATGCAAAACGTTTTAAAATTAACCCAAGTTAACATTGTAAACATCTGTATCTATTGCATTTATGAAAGGGTGATATTACGTATAGGTAAACAACACCGACCTATTCGCTTGACCTTTGATTTCCATATGAACAACTACATTTATGTATGCGAATCACAGGTGTTAATTTCGTCTACATTATGAGGTAAGTGTTGTTGGCTATACTGTTTTATATCACCATATGTCTTTAGAGTTAAAGAGTACCTGTAACAAAATTTTTTTATTTCATATTTGTGTTAAATACCATTTAAATGCCACAATATCGAAAACGGAATCAAAATTGATGACCAAATAAGAAAGTTATAGCGTTTTGAAGGCCTTGAATCTGGCCTTTTCTGGGTAGCTGTAAGTAAAACGGCCCATAACGAGGCCTATCCGTGTGTGACGTCATTTACTTAAAATTTACTTTACGGATTCCAAACAAATATATACTGAAGATACCATCGACAAAATGTTTGTTTTTGATGAAGTAACCTTTGTGTTAACTAACATGGTGGACAGTACTAATAATGCTGATGTAGCGACGTGTAATAAAAAAAACAAACATACTAATCCATGTCCGAATCACAATCCATAAGCAAAGTAAAAACTTTGGAACTGACAAGTTAGGTTAGACACGTGAACGTCCACCAGGGAATTGAAGCCGGGTGCTCCGTAAGGGTAAGCATCTCCTGTTTAGCTAGCTACACCCGCCACGTGTGTAATCAAAATTGTGTGAAAGGAACATGGAACTATGAGACGTCAAATATATCCAGGGCAATTCTGGACACAGAGACATCAAACTTATCAACAATACTGTGATGACGGCCATAAAACTTTTTGAGGGCCTTAATAAGCTTAGGCTTGCAATATCCCGGAGTCAACAATTGGTTTGCAAGCAGCCTACTTCGTTGTACAAAGTCCCCGCAGCGGGAACAAGCTCTATCATGGGTTTTTAATTACGAAACAAATACACCATAAGCAGTAGAAGCGGGTATATTGCTGCATAAAAAAGGAAAGTTGACAATAGACAAAATTTAACGACTCTGATGTGCATCTGTATATGTTATATGATTCGTTATTATTGTGGGAAGAAAAAGAAAACCTTACAATTGATAAAATTGGCGTTCAGTTGTATTTATGCCATCTAGTAACAGACCGCAAGAATGCGATCAAACTGAGTTCTGAATGTTAGCCTAGACTTAACCAAATACATGAGACGAGTATTATTTATTGAATTTACAAAAATTAATTGTCTCTTGATAAAATTAAAAAAAAAAAAAATTTAATATTAAATCATGCAGAACCTGTTACAACCTGTTTCAACCAAACATCGGTGAAAAGTGGCACCGGCTTCAAATACAACACAGGCAGTCGTTCACGCAATTAAAGATTTTCTTAGTTAACTTATTGACAAAAGTTCAGTATATAATGCTCATAAATAAATAAATAAATACATAAATAAATAATCCGAAAAGACTGCGACCCAGATTTCCATACAATGTATTTCAAAGGCCAATTTTCCCGATCATGAAGAAAAAGAAAACTAGAAACTTGATAAAAATAAATGCTGTAATTAAAATGCATATATACATTTAAAAATACCCGTCTGGTCGCATGCGTTCAAATAATATAAATCAGTCTATTCATACTACCGTAACTCTAGTTTTTATACATAATTATCTTTTTACAATCAGTTTACCTATGTGAAATTCTAAATCCAAGACAACACCAAACGATTCAGATAGTAGATTTACGCTGTCATACAATTACTCTATCCGAACACCTGTCAATCACTTTTGTTATTTGTAAGAATAAATCCTGTTGATTAAAGGTACGGGTCTCACTCTAAGGAATGTCTAATAAACAGACTTTTATCAAGGTGGACTAATAATAATTTGCTTAATTATTGGTAGGTGTCATTCGGAGGTAAATTACATTTCATCAAATGAATTTATCGTGAAATATAAAAAGATTGTTTAGCTAGTTCATTAAATAAGTAATATAGATAAATAGTATTCTGTGGGGCTGCTTACTTAAATGACGTCATTGCATGGGGTCCCCAAAACCGAGCTTTTTGATTTGATTTAACAAGAGGTGTATTACAAACTCGCCGATATTTCCCTTATTTCGGCATGGATTTTTATAAAATTTTCGCATTAAGTCATATTTCAGTATGGAGAATAACATATGTAAAAATCAAAAATCGTTACAGGTACTCTTTAATGTTATTAATAATTGATGAACACTTTATAAATAATGAGATTTATTTATTCATTGAATAACTAAATAACATAATCTTATAACAAAAATAATATAAAACATGTAAAAACATAATTGTTAGAATTAAAACTAAACGACAAGAGTTATTTTATAAATGTCTATTTAGGCAAGACCTTACAGAAAAATACCACAATAGTTCCGTTGCCATAAAACATAGCTATAACAAAGAACTTTACTGTAAACATTTTGGTCTTGTGAATATTACATAATGCAAATATAAACTTAAATATATCATAACAAAAGCAAGTACAATATATCAATATAAAAAATTATATAAAACAGTTTTAAAGCAGGAATCTAGAAAAAATTGAACAACCTGAAATAATAAAAGTATCTAACATGTTAAACAGACTAGTGGGTGTCTAGTTGTTGAATATAGAATTCATTTTTGTGCAGTATGGACTGTTATCGACTAAATGAACATTTAAAGAAAATTGAAGTTTGATTTATTGTTTTTGGTACGTTGTGTTTTTATATATGGTTAATCAACTATTTTTGAGTATTTGTGTTTCATTAGTTCAATATTGATTAATCAAAAACGTTTACAGGAGAGAGATACAATGTAGTTTGTTGGTGATTGTATGTCAATTTTTCAAATCTTTTCACTTTCAATTCTATATTTTAATTATTGAAAATATAACTTAACAAATAGAATAAATGTTTCAATCGACAACGTGTTGTTCAATTTCAATATTTCAATATTTAATAAATTCGAATTGTAACTAAAATGAAATATTTTATGAGATTACATGTTGTTGAGAATTTTCTTGTGTCAAGATTAAATGAAATAATACTAAAACTATAAATGGAAGTTTAATGAAAAACCACCACACTTACCAACTTGTTTAAACCATTTCTGAATGGTATTTCGTTTTTGAGCATTGATACGGTACATGGCTACCGCAATACAACAGCCGAGAACAGAAAATGTCCTCTGTCATGTTAAATGAGAACTTGTTTGGAGACGTCATTTGACGTAGTTTTTATTCATGGCTATCGTTTTTGTAGCCTAAAATGCCTAATTAATGCTGGTCACAAGACAAGATTAGCAACCCCCAAATATATCATAAATACTGTACTACAAAAAACTAATGCTGGTCACAAGACAAGATTAACAAACCCCAAATATATCATAAATACTGTACTACAAAAAATTAATGCTGGTCACAAGACAAGATTAACAAACCCCAAATATATCATAAATACTGTACTACAAAAAATTAATGCTGGTCACAAGACAAGATTAACAAACCCCAAATATATCATAAAATGAATAAGTATGTTTGTTTTTGATAAATACTGTACTACAAAAAATAAATGCTGGTCACAAGACAAGATTAACAAACCCCAAATATATCATAAATACTGTACTACAAAAAATTAATGCTGGTCATAAGACAAGACAAGATTAACAAACCCCAAATATATCATAGAAACTGTACTACAAAAAACTAATGCTGGTCACAAGACAAGATAAGCAAACCCCAAATATATCATAAATACTGTACTACAAAAAACTAATGCTGGTCACAAGACAAGATAAGCAAACCCCAAATATATCATAAATACTGTACTACAAAAAACTAATGCTGGTCACAAGACAAGATTAACAAACCCCAAATATATCATAAATACTGTACTACAAAAAACTAATGCTGGTCACAAGACAAGATTATCAAACCCCAAATATATCATAAATACTGTACTACAAAAAACTAATGCTGGTCACAAGACAAGATAAGCAAACCCCAAATATATCATAAATACTGTACTACAAAAAACTAATGCTGGTCACAAGACAAGATTATCAAACCCCAAATATATCATAAATACTGTACTACAAAAAACTAATGCTGGTCACAAGACAAGATTAACAAACCCCAAATATATCATAAATACTGTACTACAAAAAACTAATGCTGGTCACAAGACAAGATTATCAAACCCCAAATATATCATAAATACTGTACTACAAAATAAATTGTAAACAAGTACTAATATTTTTATCGTTCGTATGAACATTATTTCTAAGACTTATTAGATTTTAATTTAGTATTGATAAATAATATATCATGACAAGAACAACCTCCCTTTCCAGACTTAAATTGAAATAAACAATATGGATTACAGTGAAAATGAGCTATCCTAAACCCTGCATCAAATAAATCTCTGAATGCTTTTAATACTTGTATGTATTTTTCTCTTCTTGGATCTTGTTTGCGGGGTATATGACCCAAATCTATATGTATTTCTACAGCAAACTGTTTAACGTCTTTTAAACTTCCACTTGCTACCATTTCTGGTATCGTTACTTGTTCCCATTGCTCTATATCTACTTTTAATACATCTATTGGTGACTGAAATTAAAAAAGGTAAATATTAGTGGTAATAACCAAAGTTTATACGGATGTACGTATTTTGGACACTCTCCATTGTATTATAAACAAAGTTGTATACTCTCGATTTTTAACACTACATAAAGAGCACTTTACACGCTTTGCGAATTATGGAAGGCTCCATGCCCTTATTATACAGGTCGTATACGCTATAAGACTTTCAGACATTTCCGTGACACTATAATCAAAGGTGTTACTGCTGTATAAATCTAACCATATCACAGTTACAATGGAAGATTGCTTTCAGGAGCACCTGACCTCCCTTCCTTGGTGGAAGTTAATGTGTATCTTAAATTGTCAGTTTTATACGTTTTGCTTTAGAGTTATGATTTGGACACTGGTTGATATATTTCGTTTACAACGCAAACGCTGTTGGACAATATTTCAACACAAAGGTAAAAATAAAGGTGTTTTATCATGCTTATTAATACATGTTACGTGTCACGTGTCAGTGGACTACTGGTTGAAAAAATGGAATTGGTTGGTCAATATGGTATTATTGATTCATTATATTCATTAAAAGTGAGAAGTATTGTTGTTTCATGTGTTTGGTTTAATTGTTTGACTAATATTAAATCGTTTCTTTTTTTTGTCTTAAAATCCAAGGACAAGTGGTTCAGTATAAATTCTACTTTAATGATTGGTAAGGAGGAAATATCGCCTCTTCTTTAAATAATAGTTGGAAAACACATGCATAATAAGTTAACCAAAATAAAAAGGACAATAAATATTGTACAATAAAAACGAAAAATACAATACATGCTCAAGTCACAACTTTAAAGTAAAGTAAAAACTTTAAAGTTACAACTTAAGTTAATTACGTGCATTTCCACCAACGGATCGAGGACGGGTACTCTGCAAATGCTAGTTGCCTTCTGTTTATGTTTATCTACGTGTGAAATCGAAATTGAGTATGAAACTATGGGACCCTCAAATATAGCCATGATTATTTTGGATACAGAGACATAATACTTCTCAACAATATTGTGATGATTACCATAAAACTTATTGAGACCTCAATTTTTTTATTGTCAACTTTCCTTTTCTATGCAGCAATATACCTGCTTCTCCTGCTTATTGTTTACTAATTAATACGCTATGGAAGAGCTAGTTCCCACTATAGGGACTTTGTAAAACGAAGCAGGCTGCTTGCAAATAAATTGTTGACTCCGGGATATTGAAACCTAGGCTTATCAAGGCCCTCAAAAAGTTTTATGGCCGTTATCACAGTGTTGTTGATAAGTTTGATGTCTTTGTGTCCAGGATCGCCCTGGATATATTTGACGTCCCATAGTTTCATGTTCCTTTCACACAATTTTGATTACACATGTGGCAGGTGTAGCTAGCTAAACAGGAGGTGCTTACCCTTCCGGAGCACCCGGCCTCACTTCCCTAGTGGAATTTCACGTGTCTAACCTAACATGTCAGTTCAAAATTTTTTTCTTCTGGATTGTGATTCAGACATGGATTAGTATGTTTGATTTTGATACAAATGACATTCATACCTTAGAATGTCCGAGATCTAATCTCAAACCAAAGAATGTTCTCATTTTCCATCCATTATATGAATTATTAGTATTGGATAACCCCGTGTTGTGGAAGAATACTTTTTGTGATCTTTTAAAATCTTCCTTTCTCATGCTGCAAATTTAAACAAATCTTTTTGCGTATTAGAAAAATCAACATGACAAAATCACTTCATCAACAATAACCCACTAAATGTTAATAAATTATATATCATCTTAGAGATATATTACCCACTTATATCACACCGGACAGCATATTACTCACTTATATGAATTCAGACACTGTATTACTCACCTTTATCGCACGCGCCGGATATCGTTTAACTTACTTATATGACGTCAGATACTGTATTACTTTTATCGCGCCAGACAATATAACGTAGTTATATGACGCCAAGCACTGTATTTCTCAACGTTATCAAACCGGACACTGTATTTCTCACTTATAAGACGCCAGATAGTGTATTTCGCACATTTATCACACCGGACATTGTATTACTCACTTATATGACGCCAGCTAGTGTATTTCGCACCTTTATCACACCGGACATTGTATTACGCACTTATATAACGCCAGATAGTATATTTCTCTCCTTTATCATACTGGACATTGTATTACTCACCTATATGACGATAGATACTGTATTACTCACCTTTATCAAGTTGGATATTGTATTGCTCGCCTGTATGACGCATAAATTGGACTTAATTTGTTTTTAAATCAATAACTTGTTGCTATAAGATGTCTAATTATCACTTCAAATATTTACAATTGATCTGTTGCCTGATATGTAATGTGATCTTATCTCTAAATTCACGCTTTAAGTGAAAAATGTAAAAAAAAGACTTGGATCGGCATTGCCGTCAAATTTATATCTAGCATTTGTGAATTTTATATGTCAAAATATACGTATGTATCTCTGTAGACAGAGCAAACATAATTACATTTAGGAAATAAAATGATAAAAGAAGGAATTGATAGACAACTTCCCTTTGATATGATGTGTTCGTTTTGCAGTGGAACAATGTTCCATACTTTTAAATAAGTGGAATACAATATTCAAGTCAAGTATTTTAAATCCTGGTTTCACACTTGACCTACATTGGGTTTCAACCTGAAATATGAAACATTGATCTATCCTTTCTCTCAATTATAATATTGACACTATATTTTTCATTATACTTTGGAATAAATGGGTAACACCATAGACGTCAACATAAGTATAATAAAATGATAAAATGATACATATCATCATGAAATGAACAGAAAGAAATATGAGCAAAGCAGAATGTACAATATATACTAAACCCGTTACCGTATTAATTTAATTGGAGATGTTTATCTAGTGAATCTTGATGAAGTATTTAATATTGTAAAAAGTGTTCATTAAGTGATAAATCGCTTTTCATCATTTCAGTTTGAAGGTTTATTGATTACGTCCCTTATCATTTAAGTTTAAGCACCACTTTACAATAAACAGCTTAAAATGCAGAAACCATATAACAAGAATCAGTACGCAATCACATGTCTGAACGCGATCTAAAGTTGGCTGCAAATGGTGATACTGGAAACTGAACACATATTGTAAATAAATAATCAAACTAATCAAATTATATCATTCTATCTCTAAACACCACTGTAGAAAATAGTATTGTCTACTATAAAATAGAGGAGTGAAATGGGTAAAAGCAGCAGGCAATAACCAACCCAACAAAGAACACGAAATAATACAATGTAATGATGAAAACAACTAAATAAACAAATCAAAGAAAAACTAATATATTGGTGCTAGCGATTATAAAAGACTTTGGACGGTCATTGCAATAATTGGGTTATATTACTATTATTCCGGGACCATAAACAATTGTATTTTACAACAACTGCTTCAAAAACATGCACGCTAAAATAAAAAAAAACAAACCTTATTCTACCAGATGAGTCAACAACCTTTGCATGCATATTAATTACCGTCAGTTGTTTAGAAGTAAGGTCTAGGTGGAGATGGAAATTTATGTCTGGAGTATTGCTTAGAGATTGGACAGGTAAGTTATTGTTATACAGCACAGACTTTTAACACTGACATAACGGAAAAGAGTCGAAGCTCGGCTGCCGAATGACCGAGATATGAATACCAAGTGGAGAAAAGGATGTCGCAGAGACATATACCATAAAAAATTCTCAAAAAGTATTTCTTTTTAATTTCTATGAATTTTGCACTTCAAAGGTAAAATTAGTTTTATAAAAATAATTAGAAAAGGGACTTTGTTATTTTCATTGATGAAATCTACTATATAACCATGCTTCACATTATGTTTTCTTGAAAGTCATAATATTTTAAAAATTATTGAAAGAAACTGCAACTAATTTATTATTTATCAGTAAAAATTTATTAAGAAAATTGCTCTTGAAATGTATTTTAGTGCATTTACAGACAGACAGGTTTGACTACAGTTTTTTGATAAAATAAAGAAGAATTTCACAAAGTGTCCGTATAGTTTTTGAACATCTCTGCATATCCAAAGATGGGCCGAAATAAGCTGTCGATTCGACATTAATTCGTTAGCTTATTGCTAACCATTTGACAGGTCTGTGTTATAGTAGTGACAGAAACTGAACGTCCATATTTATATATGATGATTCCGATCCAGACAAAAAGGGTTTTTTCTAACTTACCTCATAAAAAGATTATATGACCAATGACATATGTACCAGTGATAGAAAACACAAGAGTTCTAATCTGCCAGCCTAGCATGGTTAGATAGTATAATATAACAGTTTGTGTATTATAAAATCAATAAATTTACTAGATGAAATTTGATGTTTTTAATCAAATACTAGTAATAAAAATTAATTTATCGAAAGTATCAGGGATTGTGAACATAGATTGGTATGTTTGTTTTTTCTTTGCTCTGGGATCGTGATTTGGACATAGATTGGTCTTAAGTCTGTTTTTACTTTGCAATGGGGTCTTAATTTGGACAAATATTGGTATGTTTGTTTTACTTTGTTTTGGGATCGTGATTTGGAAATAGATTGGTATGTTTGTTTTTACTTTGCTCTGGGATTGTAATTTGGACATAGATTGGTATGTTTGTTTTACTTTGCTCTTGGATCGTGATTTGGACATAAATTGGTATGCTTGTTTTACTTTGCTCTGGGATCGTGATTTGGAAATAGATTGGTATGTTTGTTTTTATTTTGCTCTGGGATCATGATTTGGACATAGATTGGTATGGTTGTTTTTGTTTTATACGTGATGTTTTCAGATATTTCAATTACCAAGCTGACAGTTAAGAAATCTTGTATAACAGTAAAAAAAACATAGTAACACAGGTACCGGAAGAAATCCAAAGGTGCTCTCAGGAAAAAGGAAGGAGGTTCTTCAGGAACAATAACATCACAACACTTACCTAGGGTCAAAACAATGAACCGTACACCCATATCTCCTTGATATAGCATCATCAAAGCTGAAGTCATTATTTATACTGAAAATAGTTAATAGTTACCATGGTTACTTGTAACTGTACATTATTCATAATATAACCTGGGATTATTAATGATTCTTAGTTCCTTTATAATCTGCTTTCACACATGGAAATTGAAGGTTAGTATGTCGTGAAATGTTGCATGCTATATCCAGTTCTTCGGTCGATAAACGGTGCTAATTAAGCAAGATATGATCTTCATTCGCTGCAATATGTAGGTATGACGTCACACGGCAATGTCTGTTTTCGCGTGGTTAAGCGGGTGTAATAGTGCAATGCAAGACTCAATTCGCGTCTACATACATGTGATGGTTCACCGTGAAACCCGCTGTCGAATCGTTCTTTCGGCGTATAACCTGCTGTCGAGCCGTAAAGCTTAAGCACGTTTAAATTGCCATCCAATGCTTCATACGCACATAAATTGGACACCCATTCCCTCCATGGACACTTAAATTCAACATTCATTCCTTTCATGAGTACATACACCGGACACTCATTCTCTTCACAAGCGCATGCATTTGTACACGATTTTGTTTGGATGAATTGATCATACGCCCCTTTGTCAGCGTTTGACTGCACCAAAGTTATAAAAGAACGCTGAGTTTCTTCGTGACTCGGTAAACCTAATTCGATTACCGATACTCTCGGATGCGCAGTGTTTTTTCTCCAAAAATGTTTCCAAACTTCAACGCTATTCTGCATCTGCTACTTTTACATTCAGTTACAACCTGTGGAGTCGAACGATCAAATTCTTCTTTGAATTCGTAAAAAGTGCTGAAAGGGGTACCATGGGAGAGTACAGGTTCAATGTCATAGTACTCTTATTTGTTCACAAAGATATACCCCTTGACCTGGATGAAATGGTAGATGCATATGCCAGAAAGCACCCTAGAAGAATGCTTTGTTTTAATCCTTTGAGTGAAACTGACAATGAAAATTTGAAGTCCCCTAATTTCCCACTGAATGCCTTAGCAGCCTCTTAACCACACTATAACATGGGGTAAGGACTGCTCTATATCACAGTATATGGGCGTACAGTCCACTAAACGGATGTTGTGAACTGTACGGCGAGAAAAATCATTATTGCAGGACGGGTCAGCCTCAGCCGAGCGAGTAAATGCATCTGTTGTGTTTAAACCAGTGATAGCGAGGTTTCAACACTATTCGGAGGTAAGGTCATGTATATGATGCTATGTAAACTTCGCAACTGATTTCAGTTTGATGTTGGAGACGAAAATCATCGCAGAAATCACGGAGTCCTACATGATTAACACATGGGTTGACGTCGTATATAAATGATTGTTCACCGTTTTAAACAAGAACGGAATGCAAATTATTTGAATATATGATAAACGCGATGTGTAATACTACATCGTTCCGTGTGATAGCCACCCACGTGGCCTGTTAAACCATGTAAGCAAGTAGGTAAGTACACCCGGCCCATTGGCCGTATAAGTCACTATTCATTCTATGCACATCACATTTTTGAATTTACAAACATATTAATATATATATGGGTTGGTTGGTAATATTTAAAGGTTAGTTTTTTCATGTATATATAATTGACTATTTCATTTTAAATATGCTCAAATTATAAAAATTATGTCTGGCGTTTCCTTGATATGTTTCCACAATTGATTTTTGTTTCCAGTCTGTACGTTATTGAATAATTGCCTAGAGGTAAAGGTTTGCCTAACCATTGACCAGAAGATGACCTTAGTAATTAACCTTATATAAAATATAGCCGAAAGTACAATTTTGAAAAGCATAAAATATTTGGATTTATTTTTATATTATTTCAAATATCATTACATACGTTCTATGCCTTTCTAAAAAAAAAAAAAAAAAAAAAAAAAAATTATTAGATAATTTGATTTTTTGCAGAAAATATTTGGATTTATTTTTATATTACATTATATTAGAAACATAAAAGGACTAAAATCAATCTAAGGCAATAGACCAGTACGTTGTGTATCCAAGGTAACCACCTATCTATCAACAACATATTGCTGATTTGTAAAAAAATAATAATAATTTAATACATGAAATGTTGGCTTATATAGTTTTAAATGTGTCGCATCAGGCATCAATGTCGTTATAAATGACAAAAGTAAATACATATAATCTTTTAACAAGGCATTATCTGACAGAAATAATACAAATTTGATAGGATAATTTCCTGAAAGATTTTGTCATGTTGTAAATTTTAATATGTTTCTCTTTGTCAAAATTGAAAATCCCATTTCACATTTTCAAAATGCATGTAAAATATTCTTTTTTCAATATCTAATTGCTTATATTAATATAATGATGTTAGACCAAGCTTCAGCATTAACATTTCCATTTCTCGTACAACTATTCGATGGAGAAGATTTTAATACTCTACTTCACATTCTCGGAAACGATGGAGTTGTTGCAGATTGCTAACTCCCTTTAAAGGATGCTCAGACATGTACGTATACCGAAGAGTTATCGTTCTTGACTCATGAGATTCAAAGAAACATCAGCATTTTCAAAGAAAAGTCACAATAATAAAATAATTTTGGATAGTACAAATGTTTTGGATGTAAGTTATATATTCAGATGTATTATTTTAAATGGTAATATAATTGATCATCTGTGTCACTAATGCATGGGTTATACACGGTGTATGGGATTGTTTCAGATGGTTCACAACCGAAGGTATTTAAACCTTTGCACTGCCGCTCTCTCGTTTTAGTACAAGGTGCGATACTCTTGTTTTTTTTTACATTTGGACAGTCCTGGACTGATATTGCGATGTTTTTCATAGTGTTTCCCATATGACTATTTTTGATAGTATTTCCCATATGACCATTTTTGATAGTATTTTCCATATGGATATCCAGTATAAATATTTTCGATAATGTATGCTGTATGAATATTCCATATGATTTAACAGTGTTTCCACATGAATATTTCTATATTGTTTCCCATATATTCTTATATTGTTTCCCATATATTTTTGATATTGTTTTCCATATGCATATTTTTGATACTGTTTCCCATATGAATATTTTTTATATTGTTTATCATTTATTTTTGATATTGTTTCCCATATATTTTTGATATTTTCCCCATATGAATTTTTTGATATTGTTTCCCATATGAATATCTTTTATATTGTTTACCATTTAATTTTGATATTTTACCCCATATGACTATTTTTGATAGTGTTTTCCATATGGATATTTTTGATAGTGTTTCTCATATAAATATTTTTGATATTGTTTCCCATAATGAATTTTTTATATTGTTTCCCATATATTTTTGATATTGTTTTCCATATACTTTTGATATTGTTTACCATATATATTTGGTATTTTTCCCTATATGACTTTTTTTGATAATGTTTCCAATATGAATACTTTTGATAGTGTTTCTCATATAAATATTTTTTATATTGTTTCCCATATATTTTGATATTATTTCCTATATATGTTTGATATTTTCCACCATATGAATATTTTTAATATTGTTTTCTATATATGTTTAATATTTTTCACATATGAATATTTTTATAGTGTTTCCCATATGAATATTTTTATAGTGTTTCCGAAAAGAATATTTTTGATATTGTTTCCCATATATTTTTGTACGGCGTTTCACGATAGTGAACGCGTACTTTGCTATCGCTTTCTTCCAAGATATCGGGCTTCTTTGCTATGAAATTATAAGATATGAGTACACATGGAAAAAGTGCGCCTGGTAAATGAGCGTGAAGAAAATATATCTGTTTTATCGTGAGATATGTATTCTGAGACGGGTAATGCATTTGGTTACATATGCACATTTGGAATAAATTTTCGGAATACATTTCGGAATCTAGTAAAATATTGTAACGGGATGTATCCAATAATTTCTGCAATTTGGCGAACTGATCTCGTGTTTACAATAAAAAGTAGTCCGAGAAGTTTGCGTCCTATGATGTAAAATCATAACTTTTTATGAAATAAACAACAATGGCAGGTTGATTTAATTAATTCTACATGAAATCTACGGTAATTTAAATTTATTTTGAAGGGTATGATAACGTATTTTGATGTTGAGGCAATTGTGTCATTTTTTTAAAACTGTTTATCGATTAGATTTCACTTTCGTGAATGGAAGATTATTCGTACAGTGTTGTGTGCAAATGACCACATGTGGATTTTAAATACTTCACCATTAACATGAAACAGGAATATCGTGAGTGATAATCAGCAGTTTATTAAAACCCAGATTTAACAGCAAATGATCCAGTTACATACAACCGCTAGAATGTACCCCCTCATAGCGACGGTAGGGTCTGCAAAACTCTACTTTCTCTCTATCTGAAATGACAAAACGATCGGGCACGACTTTATTAAATTTTAATTACTGATTGTCTTTTTCATATATTTATGAAATTATTACTTTCTACCATTTAATACATGCTTTGGTACATTGTTTCTTTTTCCAAAAAAACATCTGTCGGACTATGCGGGGGATTTTCGGTTATATTCTGTCTTGCCACGACACCATTTTCCCAACTACGCCGTACAACAGCACGGCGGTGCTATGTTTGATATTGTGTCCCATATATTTTTGATATTGTTTCCCATATAGTTTTGATATATTTCTCATATATTTTTAATATTTTTCCCATATGTATATTTTTTATATTGTTTCCTATATATTTTTGATATTTTTCCCATATGAATATATTTTATATTTTTCCCCATATGAATATAATATATATATAATATTTTTATTATAACCTCTTGATTTTTATCATACTCAAATTTACTTACTATACATTGTACAAGGCTCCTCATAAATTAAAAAAAAACATTTTTATAAAAATAATTGAATCATTAAACAGAATATTTACCCCACTGAGTACACAAGACAACTGCCATTTGTCCTAGGTTCGTACCCTGAATCGGAACAAATATCATATCCACCATCATATACATTTCCTAATCGAACTGTTTTACAAAAAGCTTGTTTTGTAATCACGTATCTGAAAAAAGAGAATTATAACATCTATAATAAAACACAATAATACACACACAGAGAGAGAGAGAGAGAGAGAGAGAGAGAGAGGAGAGAGAGATAGAGAGAGAGAGAGAGAGAGAGAGAGAGAGAGAGTTGAGTAATGGTGTTTAACGTCCCTGTCAAGAATATTTCACTTATATCGAGACGTCGTCAGCTGTAGGCGAAGGTGCAGAAATTTTTGCCTATGCGTTGCCCTGATGGCATTATACAGCAGGGTTCTTTAGCGTGCCAAGCCTACCGTGACACGTGGCCTCGTTTATTTTAAGTTCTCGCTCTAAAGATCCATGAGTTTCATTTCGTAATGCCGAGTGCTTGGCGAAAGAACAGTCGCTACCCACTTTCAAGTCTTGGGTCAGACCCGGTTGGGGTTCGAACCCACGACCTCCCACTTACGGAGCGAGCACTCTACTAACTGAGCTACCGGAGTAGTTTAGAGAAAGAGAGGTGTATTTCAATTGGATGTAGCAGTATAAGCATGAAAGCATGTCCTCGATAATAAACAATGCCAAATTATACACAGCAAAGTTAACTATGACTAAATCACGTACACACTAAACTCACTAAAAAGTAGAAGAGTTTCCCCGACTTTGAACGAAAACTCTCGAATTTGAACGAAAATTTGCGACATTGCACCTAAACTTCCGACTTTGTACAGGCACTGGATGTCATCAAAACAAACAATATAAACATAGGCAGGAATAAAATAGAATTTAGAACTTAAGAAAGATATGCATTTACTTTTTTCATTTTTTTTATAAATCATACTTTGTATAAATATTCAGTTCTTAATCATTTACCTATGTTTCGGCAGCTACGCCTTCTTGAAAATCGACACCACAGTGAAATACGGTATACTTCTACTCCAAAACGAAGAAAAATGAGCTAAAACTGAATACATTCGTAATTATTTAATTAATACCCCTTTTGAGAAATTATTTGTAAACCAACCAACCTACTTTTCGTATAAACTTGATGCTTCCTTGGCGTTTAATTTTTCGATATCTGGTTTTGATGGTAGTTCTACTGGCACTTTCTCTACAGGTATTGGTGGTGGTTTCTCATTAGCGTCCATTTGTTGTTTTACCGGAGACGCCTGTACTGGCTCTATTACTTGTGGTTTATTGCCCTTTGCTGTATTTTGTACAAAAAATGTATTACCTTGAACCTTGATATTTCTTTTCTGAAATATAAATGAAAGTATGCATATACAAAGTATAAACGAAATTTATAAATAGTACAACAAAAATATACTACATTTATGTACCTACTCTCTTTAACGAGCGGTTTACCCTTCTAACTCGTTTTTTCCGTGTACTTTAAACTCGCGAAGTTTCTGGCTCCGTTTCCATGTTAAATCTGATGCTATTACTCCAGAGTCAAACCTAAACTCATTACCAATAATTTTTCCTCACAACGTGCAAATTTTCAAACATTTTTGAATACAAGTACTGAAATATACCCGTGTATAGATTATAGCAACGTACTATTAATAACCACCACTTTGCTTCACATTTTAACTCAAAGAAACGTCTATTTTGGATGTCAAGAGAAAGCTAAATGATATTTTAACGTTACTGAGTACACATATTTGCAGGCGTTGGATGGACATTTTGGTGTCATATTATGAAGATTTACAGCAAACACGGCTAACGTCTTTATCATCCTATCATAGTGGTTGTTTCATTGTTTAAGTTTCATTATATGCGTTTTGGTGATAATTTGAGGACATACATATGAAGAAAAGAAGTTCTATGCGAATAATAGTCATTTCGTATAATACATTTCGTAATGGTTTAAGACTATTGCTCAGCCTATCAAATTACTTTAACATCATGTACATTACATACAGAATTAATAGTGGTATCCACATTAACATTTCCAATCAAACACGTGGTACTGGTCCATTAAACCGGGGGGGGGGGTTACTGGTCCTTTAAAACGGAGGGTACTGGTCCAGTAAACCGGAGGGTACTAGTGCATCAAACCGAAGGAGATAATTCAAAATTTGAATATTACTATTGGCAATTTATTGCCATGAGCAGAATTTTGAATATTTCTTTTGGCAAAACTTTAAAATTCTGCACAGGACACTTAGACATGTGAGCGCTTTGTATCAATTTATCTTGATGGTATTTGTAAATTATTTATATCCCATTATGATTAACTGTATCATCTTAAAATGTTTGTTTAAACTCAGAACATGGGACACGAACAATAAAATATAAAATATTATACATAGTGATCAATTACAATAGTGCGTATCCTTCATTGTACCAGCGAGTGTACCTTCTTTTTATTATCCCAGAGTGATATTGATTGCGTTAATTACTTTACTTAATCGACACAGAAGTAGTGCCAGGGCTTAAATAACAATTCGTCTAAAATACAAATGAAACAAATGCAATATTGGTATAATGTTTTTTTTAATTTCATGAATGAAGTATGTAAATATTTATAATATTTTATAAGAACTAGTTGTAGTTGCCACGTTATAAACTGAACATTGCATTCAGAGAAATAAATATTATAACCTAGTTATCATTTTTAAATGTTTTCAACATTTTATCTTGAAAAAATATGACATAAAACCCCATTTATGATTTGGTAGTTAAAAATATCGGGTGTGAACCCCTATCATAATTTTTCTTTTCGATTTTAACAAAACATAGATGTATATTTCAGAAGCTTTTTATTCATGGATGTATGTGATGGTTATGGGCACTTTTATATATATATATATGCCCACCTGAAGATGTACTACATTTAGATTACATCCGGTATGTTATACCTGAACACAAAGGATTTTGCCTTTCAATAATTTTGAATTACCAGACCATATAAATATACATACTACGTATGTTAACAATCTTATTTATTTATCATACACTTAATATTTTTGTAGTCTCTCTCTCTCTCCCCTCTCTCTCTCTCTCTCTCTCTCTCTCTCTCTCTCTCTCTCGCTCTCTCTCTCTCTCTCTCTCTCTCTCTCTATATATATATATTTTCCAAGGATATACTACATGATGATGTTAGTACTCGGCCTGCTGTTCACATGTTTTAATTTTGCCAGTTTTTAAAGTCTTATGTTTTTTGGATTTTGATCTGCTGATCATGTACCGGTGTGTTTGTTTTTGATAATATACAAATTAAAACATAAAGTCCAAAATGGGGGCTGAAAATCTTATTTATTTTATAAGTTCAACCTGTGAATAAATGTATATATATACGAATAATGTTAAAATGACACGTAGATCACAGACAGAAATTAACGGAACTAACATCGATCATTAAGTTACCTGGACTGTGTATAGAAGTGTAATACTGGAAATGTTTCATAATGATTATTAATCCCATTTGAAATTTCAAATGAACAATAAACAATACACCATTATGCAATAGTGTTTATTATAGTGAAAATGATGACGTATTTGATATTCGAGTACAAGTTTATATATTCAAATTAATGAACGCTATCACGAAATATTATAGAACGAAGCTAGTCATTTCGTACCATAACCATTTCGTACAATGACCATTTCGTACAATGACCATTTAGTACCAAATTTTCCATTTCGTATCCACTCGGTCCAATTCGTACCATGCCATATGACCATTTCGTACTAAAATGTTTCATTTCGTACAAGTGTAGTTTAATTCATGATACTACCATTTCGTACCATATAATATAAAATATAATGACACCAATTGTTGATCATATTTAAAAAAAGTTCTTTATTAATAAAAAATATTTTAACAGCATTACCTATTTAATATTAATTAGCGCTGATATGAAGAACAAGACGAAGAACATTCATTAGATTCTCCACTTGTGACACTGCCATTGTTTTTTTTTTATCTAATTCCCGTAGTTCAGCAATATTGTTTTTTAACATAGATTCCCAAAGTCCAATCGTTGTTTTTCCATCTAATTAAGGTTGGCAATAAAGAACTTTACTATGTTTTGAGAGAGAGAGAGAGAGAGAGAGAGAGAGAGAGAGAGAGAGAGAGAGACTTTCACATACGAAATTTATTGTATCAATTGATAACACTTCACTATCATATTGTACGAAATGGTTGCTATGCATTTATGGTAAAAATGGCATAAGTGTATGGTACGAAATGGAATAGTCAAAGGTTATGATACGAAATGATCATGGTACGAAATGGACATTGTACAAAATGGTAGTTAATATGGTACGACATGGATGATACGAAATTATTATAATTCGTATAGAACTCCTTTTCTTCATATGTATGTCCTCAACAATTTTTTTTTGCAAAGATGTATGTTAATTATAATTCATTCATGTTTATACCTAACTAAAGTGTAACTAAAATAAAGTATTTGTTCTTAGGAATAATTCATAACATTATCGTCGTTGTACATTGCAAAGGTTAACATTTCTGTTACTTTACCTAAAGTTGGTGACATTTCAAAATAAGTGAAATATATTTGACGTGGACGTAAAACCCCATTCAATCAACGTTTATGCTAAATCTACAGTTTATGTACATTACTACTGACATCAGGCATGTTTGTCTGGAGACGGAGAGAAGCACGGGGTGAACGATCAAACAATATGAAACTACACAGTGGAACCAAAGAATGAAACAAAACAAAACTTTTCCTTCCATTTCGGAAACATTATTCGAGCTACTACTTCTTTCAAGTAGTGTATATATGTAGAAAAGGTATTCAATATAATGGCATGGTGTATAAATAATGCATACTCCATATTCCCATGTCATATCGTAAGCCACCCGTCTTTTCAAGTGTGGAATATCAACAGTTTATGATAATAAATATAAGTTTTAACATCGACCATGCCTTTACTCACCCTATATGTAAATTACAGCTGTCAAAATTAGAAAGGGAGCTAGTTTACAGACACATAACCAGGTACATGGGTAGTCATTCCATGTGCTTATTTTAGAAATCAGCATATGGCTGCCAGTGACCTGGAATTGCTTCATCTTACACTGTTATGGAGTGTAACAGTCCGATTCTGCTTTGAGATTCTTTCGGAAAGGAATAAATTCTTGGAATCACCAGCATATTTTCGCTAATTAATGTAAAGATTCAAATGGAAAAGTTACACTACTATTTCTCTAGAAATAATGTACCAGAAATTAATTTACGCAGGGTAAACTGTCATATACCATTGCTTTTGTTAAATATATATTTAATCATAAAATAAAAAATGGTATGACAAAACTGCAAAGGCCAAGCCAAGTGACCTCTTCAATTTAACGTTCTGTATTAAATTACGCTTACCTATTGAAGCACACATGTTGCCAGACCTATTACACCTATCTTAATTGTGAAAAAAATAAAACCTATTATTATTATTATTATTATTATTATTATTATATGGAAATCAGTCCGGGACCTGATATAAACACCCCCTGTAAATATTATGAGGAAACCGGTAGAATATTTGGACAGTTTTATGATCTTATCACGTACGTGGCAATATAAATATTTACCTGTAATAGTTCTGTATAGTTCTTATTTCCTACGTATAAAATCACAATGTTTTGTAGGTAAAATTGGTAAAACAGGATAGCTAACACTATAAGTCCGATGACTGCTGCAATCTCCACACTACGACGCCTCATTCTGAGTGATGGTAAAATCCCTTTTTAAATCAGCGAAAATCCTCTATTTAAAAGAAATATATGGTAAAACACGTCAACATACAATATTTCCAAATCCTCTATTTTAGAAATGCAGTAAAACAAGTAAACATATAATTTTTCAAATCCTCTATTTTAAATATACAGTTTATGGATGAATCAATCCTGTTTTATTTTCACTATTGGTTCAATATTCCAGACTTTAGGGAATCCACAAATGGCTTTTGGCTAAAAGATAGACATCTCTATAGCAGAATAATATTGTTACTTAGTCAACAATGGGAAAAAGTAGAGTTACAAATGGAATAAAATGACGTTGTACGATCTAGTAAAGTGTTTACCGGCGTCGCCAACAGTGGATTTTAATACATGGACCTATACAGGTAGAAAAATGTTTTCGGAAATGAAGTTAAAATTCACGCAATATATGAAAACATAATTTTGTGGAAAAATCACGGAAACACAATTCACCCGTCGGCAACGGTAAAGGCAAGTTTAGTAGTAACTTGACCATATATATATATATATATATATATATATATATATATATATATATATATATATAATATATATATATTCAAGACTATGTATACAGATAAGATATGAATAATTATAAAATAATGACAGAAACAGTTAAAAATACATTTTGCGAGTACTTTCATTCTTATGGTAGCAAAATTCCATTTTGAAAATATATATATATATATGCAAAATGGAAATAAACTCCACACGTACCTCACTTACAAAGTAGAGTTGAAACCGGAACATTATCTAAATATTTGAAATAGCCGACACAGACAGACTTTAGCTAAATTTTGTTGTGGGAAATAAAAACTGAATATCGAAACCGGTCGGTATAAGAAAACACCTCTTTACGATAGAAAATGTATTTTATGTGATAGCAGTGCAATTGAAAATGAAGTTCACTTTTTAAAAAACTGTAATTTTTATTTGGATTTAAGTTTTTATTTGTTTTATTCAGCAATTGAGATTTTACCAGACTTTTAAAATCTTTCTTCCTGTAATAAATTATCGTTTTCAATTAATAAACCGTCACTTCAAGGACTTTTAGCCTCAATCGTTTTACGATGCATAGACGACGTAACTGTTTTTAATATATATATATATATATAGTGTATATAGTAATGTTTGTTAATTGACTTTTATTTCCTTTTTTTGGTGTCTCATAGGTCAGTTTGGCTAGGTGTTAATATTTTTACGTGTTTTAGATCTAAAGAATTTTACAGTTTTATGCTTGTTAACATGTGGCACTTGGATAAAAATATTATTACATATCCGCCGGTTAGTTCATTAGTGCGTTAACTTACTTTATCTAAATTGTATATTACAATGAAACAACCCTATACAAATGATTTTATGTCACTGGCAAAATACACGTATTTATAAATGACGTTCCGTACGCGAAAATTGCCCTAAGAACAACCCAGATATAATGCAGAAAACAGCAAATAAATAAAATAAATAGAGTAAAGTCTGTTATAAAAACATGGTTTTGTGATTTTGGACAATTTCTCAACTACTACTATGTTAATTTTACCTTTATTTATATTTTGATCTTAATTGGTGCTCTTCAAGCAAGAACCCTTATTGCATATTAATGGACAAATTTATTCAAATGTTAAATTCTAAACATGCATCATATTTAAGATGCCAAATTTGTTTTTATGCTATGTCACATAGATATGTAATTAACAAAATGTTTAGTGACTGTTCCGTCATGGAAGAATGTAATTCATGGATAGACACATTGTTTTATATGTACTTAACATTGTATTTTCAATAAGTTTTTGCAACTTGATGCAATGAAGTCTTTGTCGTCTTCTTCTTCTTGTTGGTAAATGTTCCTTTCAAATTTTGCACAAAATTTATAACAATTTTCAAAGATATTCACCTCCTATTTTGGGCAATGTTTGCCAATTACAGTTAAACCTGTCTATAAAGGCCACTCAAGAGAACTAGTAAAAGGTTCAAATAATATGAATAAAAAACAATTGGGATACCATTCTACTGGACGTTATAAGCAGGTGAGCCTTATATAGAGGTGACCTTTAGACAGGTTGGACTGTATTCCTAATTGTGAAACATTTTGGATGCTTGCAGACTTAGCTATGTTAAGCAATATGTATTATGGACGTTACATATGTTAAATCTACGGCAAACATACCTGCCGAAAGTTTATGACTGAGGTAACGGAAATTAAGAAAGTAAACAAAGCAGTGACCGAAATATAGATAGCCTAGTAGCCAGAAAAAACTTACGAGTGACTAGGGTCGAGATGTAGGTGACTAAGGTCGAGATGTAGGTGACTAGGGTCGAGATCTAGGTGACTATGGGTCGAGATGTAGGTGACTAGGGTCGAGATGTAGGTGACTAGGGTCGAGATATAGGTGACTAGGGGTCCAGATATAGGTGACTAGGGGTCGAGATGTAGGTGATTAGGGTCGAGATGTAAGGGACTAGGGTCAAGATGTAGGTGACTGGGGTCAAGATGTAGGTGACTAGGGTCGAGATGTAGGTGACTAGGGGTCGAGATGTAGGTGACTAGGGTCAAAATGTAGGTGACTAGGGTCGAGATGTAGGTGACTAGGGTCGAGATGTAGGTGACTAGGGTCGAAATGAAGGTGACTAGGGTCGAGATGTAGGTGACTAGGGGTCGAGATGTAGGTGACTAGGGTCGAGATTTAGGTGACTAGTGTGGTCAAGATGTAGTTGACTAGGGTCGAGATGTAGGTGACTAGGGTCCAGATGTAGGTGACTAAGGGTCGCAATGTACGTGACTAAGGTAGAGATGTAGATGACTAAGGTCGAGATGAAGGTGACTATGGTCGAGAAGTACTAGACTAAGGTCAATGTAGGTGATTAAGGGTGGAGATGTAGGCGATTAAGGCTCAAAATGTACGTAACTAAGGTAGAGATGTAGGTGACTAGGGTCGAGATGAAGGTGATTAGGGTCGAGATGTAGGTGACTAAGGTCTAGATGAAGGTAACTAAGGGTCGAGATGTAGGCGACTAAGGGGCGCAATGTACGTGACTAAGGTCGAGATGTAGGTGACTAAAGTCGAGATGTAGGTGACTAGGATCAAGATGTAGGTGACTAGGATCGAGATGTAGGTGACTAGGGTCGAGATGTAGGTGACAAGCGTTCGAGATGTAGGTGATAAGGGTCGAGATGTAGGTGACTAGGGTCGAGATGTAGGTGACTAGGGTCAAGACGAGGTGACTAGGGTCGAGATGTAGGTGACTAGGGTCGAGATGTAGGTGACTAGGGTCGAGATGTAGGTGACTAGGGTCAAGACGAGGTGACAAGGGTCGAGATGTAGGTGACTAGGGGTCGAGATGTAGGTGATTAGGGTCGAGATGTAGGTGACTAGGGTCGAGATGTAGGTGACTAGAGTCAGGACGAGGTGACTAGGGTCAAGATGTAGGTGACTAGGGTCGAGATGTAGGTGACTAGAGTCAGGACGAGGTGACTAGGGTCAAGATGTAGGTGACTAGGGTCAAGACGAGGTGACTAGGGTCGAGATGTAGGTGACTAGGGTCGAGATGTAGGTGACTAGGGTCAAGACGAGGTGACTAGGGTCGAGATGTAGGTGACTAGGAGTCGAGATGTAGGTGATTAGGGTCGAGATGTAGGTGACTAGGGTCGAGATGTAGGTGACTAGAGTCAGGACGAGGTGACTAGGGTCAAGATGTAGGTGACTAGGGTCGAGATGTAGGTGACTAGGGTCAAGACGAGGTGACTAGGGTCGAGATGTAGGTGACTAGGTTTCGAAATGTAGGTGAATAAGGTCGAGATGTAGGTGACTAAAGTCGAGATGTAGGTGACTAGGGTCGAAATGTAGGTGACTAGGGATAGAGATGTAAGTGACTAGGGTCGAGATGTCGATGACTAGGGTCGCGATAAGTTGTTAATTTGGCACCAATGTTCGTTAGTTGGGTGTATGGACAGGTCTGGTCTATATATATCCGGTAAGGAAAATGCGCACCTCCTTTAGCATTCTTACAGTAACTGTTACACTAAGATTTTTTATCAGTATATAACACGATGACGGACACAGTGATGCTAGGTATAGGCGACAACATTGACCTGTCCACTTGGTCTTTCATAAAAGATATTTATAAATATGAGAGAGTCCAAACAATACATTGGAAGTATTAGGATCCGCAGTTAATACATAAGCCATACAATGCATCCATTTGTATGTCAATTCAGAAGTTATGTAAACGAAATAAAAATCCGTGTTACCTATACATAAATGCTCTCGTCGATAATAAATATTTAGGTTAAAAGTCAAGCAAGCAGATGATGATTGTCGGACTTGAACGTCTACACGTAGTCTGTCTGGTGGACAGTTCAATGTTGTTTGCCTATAAATGCCTTGTTCTGTCATCAACGTACACGTAGTTATTGATTTGTAGTGACGTATGATGGTGACGTAGACCAGACACGTAATCAATCTTGTTTCACTTAAAGCGAGCACTCTACAAACAAAGCTACAGCAGTGGTACTTGTCTTGTTGATTTTATTGATGGCAGCGGTTTTGATTTGTATCACACACACACACACACACACACACACACACACACACACACACACACAGAGTAAATTTATGGTAATTGAGAAGGAAATTATAACTTTACTAGTTTACTAGAAAATAGTAGAAAAAAATAAAAATAGAATATGCAGGTTAAAGTGAAGAGGAAGTCATATGGCCAAAGAACGATAACTCACTTTGGTTAATTTGTTACAATGGTCGTACTTTTAAACAGCAGTGTTGTATAAAGTAAAAATAACAAGTTAATTCTAAAACAACCACAATGACAATAAAATTCAAAGACAAACACATTTATAAGGGAAATCAGACCATTTGGGAACTACAATTTTAGATGTTTTTCTCTGTCTTGTAAGAGTTGAACGTATTTGCGCTTTTCCTCCTTTCATTGTCATAAATCAATGTCTATAAATCAACAAAACCAAGTATTTTTTAGTTTGTACTAGTGTAAACCTCTCAGATTGATGTAAACATGGACATTTCTAGCCATTTGTTAATAACAAGGTATCGTTTTTAAAGACTTCCATATAACCTAGGGTTTAAACTGATCACATTTGCTATTAGATTTTTGTTTAAAAAGTTGTGTATAAACTTTTCTTATATTTGACTTAAAAATGAATAATTGCTAGCATCTTTTCCAAGCATATTAAGGATTAATGAAATGTATTGGTTTAACTATGTCACGGTGTCTGGAAACTGCTGTTCAGCTAGTAGTTCCATAGTTCCATCTTCCTTTCACACAATTTTGACTACACGCGTGCTTTTGATTAGATGTTGATTTTGGTTTGACACATAAGATTTCATATTGTTTTAAAGCCCAAGTCGGTTAATATTTGCATTAAATTGGGACGCAATCGCTCAACTGGTATTTTAACACAGGGTAAGATTATGAGGTAATGAAATTAGAACCCACTACCAAGTTGTAAACAGTCTGCTATTGCACCATATAGGTTTTAGGGGTCTCCTTTATCACTTATTGACGGTGTGATATCCAGTCAAGTAGATCTTGCCTGTATTGGAGACAGATGTGGATATAAACAATGAATATAACGAGAATTCGATGTACAGTCAAATGATTAGACACTGAATTAAATAAAAACTATTCAGTTATGTGGGTTTGGGCACTTGACAGTTCAACAACCTAAGAGAAACCCACCTGAAATTGACCGGGTATAATATTGCACTGACCGACAATGACGTCATTACATACCTTAATAAATTAAAAATGCTTACGACCTAAAGTATGGCTAGATTTACCAATCATACCTATGAATACCATTGTAGTCAGTGATAAGTATCAATTGGTACCATTGGTATTCCTCTGAACGCAATGTATGTAAGCATAGCATCTGGTCTGTTTTCTTGATGGTTTTAACTTCGCAATAGAATTGGGGCATTGAAACTTATGAAAATTAATTAACAATGAAGAAATTAATTTTAACAACAATTGTATACATAATTCTGTTTATAGGTAAGAAAAGAGATAATTGAATTTTTATAATAATATTGATATTATAATAGTTAATATTTTTTTTCTAAATACCTTCTTTGTCATTTAACCCTGTTTATTTAATTATATATAAACGCCGAAAATTACACTTGCCTAACACAATGGAGGAGATATGAATATGTGAATATGGGGATATGGTTACCAACATTTTGGTAGCAAGACAGTAATTGGGCTATTTCATTGACTGGAGCATATGTAGTTTCTAAGAAGGAAAAACTCTTATAGGCTCAATGATACTTTCCTTCTACTAAAACAATCGACAAACGATACCAATTTTGAGAGAAAATTGAAAGCGAAGGAGCGTCTGTTTTCCATACAATTCAATACAGTACTAGACCTGTCGAAAGTTTAACACTGGACTAATGTAACGGAGTATAAGTTTGGCTGCCGAACGGCTGAAATATGGATAGCTAGAGACCAGAAAATCTGCCGAAAGATAGATAGCAGCTACCGAAATACTGTCCAGATGAAACTTACAAGGAGCCAAAGTGAGCTGTCGATTAGTAGATAACAGCTACCGAAATACTGTCCAGATGAAACTTACAAGGGGCCAAAGTGAGCTGTCGATTAGTAGATAACAGCTGCCGAAATACTGTCCAGATGAATCTTACAAGGAGCCAAATTGAGCTGTCGATTAGTAGATAACAGCTACCGAAATACTGTCCAGATGAAACTTACAAGGAGCCAAAGTGAGCTGTCGATTAGTAGATAGCAGCTACCGAAATACTGTCCAGATGAAACTTACAAGGAGCCAAAGTGAGCTGTCGATTAGTAGATAGCAGCTACCGAAATACTGTCCAGATGAAACTTACAAGGAGCCAAAGTGAGCTGTCGATTAGTAGATAACAGCTACCGAAATACTGTCCAGATGAAACTTACAAGGAGCCAAAGTGAGCTGTCGATTAGTAGATAACAGCTACCGAAATACTGTCCAGATGAAACTTACAAGGGGCCAAAGTGAGCTGTCGATTAGTAGATAACAGCTACCGAAATACTGTCCAGATGAAACTTACAAGGAGCCAAAGTGAGCTGTCGATTAGTAGATAACAGCTACCGAAATACTGTCCAGATGAAACTTACAAGGGGCCAAAGTGAGCTGTCGATTAGTAGATAACAGCTACCGAAATACTGTCCAGATGAAACTTACAAGGGGCCAAAGTGAGCTGTCGATTAGTAGATAGCAGCTACCGAAATACTGTCCAGATGAAACTTACAAGGAGCCAAAGTGAGCTATCGATTAGTAGATAGCAGCTACCGAAATACTGTCCAGATGAAACTTACAAGGGGCCAAAGTGAGCTGTCGATTAGTAGATAACAGCTACCGAAATACTGTCCAGATGAAACTTACAAGGGGCCAAAGTGAGCTGTCGATTAGTAGATAACAGCTACCGAAATACTGTCCAGATGACACTTACAAGGGGCCAAAGTGAGCTGTCGATTAGTAGATAACAGCTACCGAAATACTGTCCAGATGAAACTTACAAGGAGCCAAAGTGAGCTGTCGATTAGTAGATAACAGCTACCGAAATACTGTCCAGATGAAACTTACAAGGGGCCAAAGTGAGCTGTCGATTAGTAGATAACAGCTACCGAAATACTGTCCAGATGAAACTTACAAGGGGCCAAAGTGAGCTGTCGATTAGTAGATAACAGCTACCGAAATACTGTCCAGATGAAACTTACAAGGAGCCAAAGTGAGCTGTCGATTAGTAGATAACAGCTACCGAAATACTGTCCAGATGAAACTTACAAGGAGCCAAAGTGAGCTGTCGATTAGTAGATAACAGCTACCGAAATACTGTCCAGATGAAACTTACAAGGAGCCAGTGAGCTGTCGATTAGTAGATAGCAGCTACCGAAATACTGTCCAGATGAAACTGACAAGGGGGCAAAGTAAGCTGTCGATTAGTAGATAACAGCTACCGAAATACTGTCCAGATGAAACTTACAAGGGGCCAGTGAGCTGTCGATTAGTAGATAGCAGCTACCGAAATACTGTCCAGATGAAACTTACAAGGGGCCAAAGTGAGCTGTCGATTAGTAGATAACAGCTACCGAAATACTGTCCAGATGAAACTTACAAGGAGCCAGTGAGCTGTCGATTAGTAGATAGCAGCTACCGAAATACTGTCCAGATGAAACTTACAAGGGGCCAAAGTGAGCTGTCGATTAGTAGATAACAGCTACCGAAATACTGTCCAGATGAAACTTACAAGGAGCCAAAGTGAGCTGTTGATTAGTAGATAACAGCTACCGAAATACTGTCCAGATGAAACTTACAAGGAGCCAAAGTGAGCTGTCGATTAGTAGATAACAGCTACCGAAATACTGTCCAGATGAAACTTACAAGGGGCCAAAGTAAGCTGTCGATTAGTAGATAACAGCTACCGAAATACTGTCCAGATGAAACTGACAAGGGGGCAAAGTAAGCTGTCGATTAGTAGATAGCAGCTGCCGAAAAACTGTCCAGATGAAACTTACAAGGGGCCAAAGTGAGCTGTCGATTAGTAGATAACAGCTACCGAAATACTGTCCAGATGAAACTTACAAGGGGCCAAAGTGAGCTGTCGATTAGTAGATAGCAGCTGCCGAAATACTGTCCAGATGAAGCTTACAAGGAGCCAAAGTGAGCTGTCGATTAGTAGATAACAGCTACCGAAATACTGTCCAGATGAAACTTACAAGGGGCCAAATTGAGCTGTCGATTAGTAGATAACAGCTGCCGAAATACTGTCCAGATGAAACTTACAAGGAGCCAAATTGAGCTGTCGATTAGTAGATAACAGCTGCCGAAATACTGTCCAGATGAAACTTACAAGGAGCCAAATTGAGCTGTCGATTAGTAGATAACAGCTACCGAAATACTGTCCAGATGAAACTGACAAGGGGGCAAAGTGAGCTGTCGATTAGTAGATAACAGCTGCCGAAATACTGTCCAGATGAAACTTACAAGGGGCCAAAGTGAGCTGTCGATTAGTAGATAACAGCTACCGAAATACTGTCCAGATGAAACTTACAAGGAGCCAAAGTGAGCTGTCGATTAGTAGATAACAGCTACCGAAATACTGTCCAGATGAAACTTACAAGGAGCCAAAGTGAGCTGTCGATTAGTAGATAACAGCTACCGAAATACTGTCCAGATGAAACTTACAAGGGGCCAAAGTGAGCTGTCGATTAGTAGATAACAGCTACCGAAATACTGTCCAGATGAAACTTACAAGGAGCCAGTGAGCTGTCGATTAGTAGATAACAGCTACCGAAATACTGTCCAGATGAAACTTACAAGGAGCCAAAGTGAGCTGTCGATTAGTAGATAACAGCTACCGAAATACTGTCCAGATGAAACTTACAAGGAGCCAAAGTGAGCTGTCGATTAGTAGATAACAGCTACCGAAATACTGTCCAGATGAAAATTACAAGGAGCCAGTGAGCTGTCGATTGGTTAATGTTAAACTTTCGACAAGTCTATACTGTACGTGTCTGCCTATAGTTAAGATATTGATTGAGATTTTACGTTCGAATATTTCACTTATATCTAGACATCATCAGCTATAGGTGAAGTGGTTTGTACTAGTCTGTTTATAGTTAAAATATTGATTGAATGGGATTTTACGTTCGAGTCAGGGATATTTTATTTATATCCAGAGATCATTGGCTATAGATGAAGTGGTTTGTACTAGTCTGCTTATAGTTAAGATATTGAGATTTCACGTTCGAGTCATGTATAGTTCACTTATATCCAGACAGCATTGGCTATAGGTGAAGTGGTCTGTAGTACGCCCGAGTGTTTTGCGAACAGTCACTACATACATTTTGTATTCTCAAATCTTGGTCAGACCCCGATCAGGGTCCGAACCTATGATATTCCACATAGGAGTGAACATTCTACCAGCTGAGTTTCCATAGTGGTACTTATAGATAAATGAAGAAATAACCTAGGTGTTAGTTTTTATAATAATATTGATATAATTGTTTAAGTATTTTATACAAACGTTACATGCATAAAAAAACACAGAAAGAATAAATTTTGTAAATAGTCACTGTTGTATTGTTGTTCAAACATTGACAACCGGGTAAAATAAGAATACAGGTTTTCCAGGTTGAAGATGTTCAGAAACATTCTTTCTCTGGTTTTTACACACATGAAATAGGTACATGTATGTATCTGTATATTTTTGGTATATCAATTCAACGCTTTCAAATCTTCAGCGGGTGCATCTGAGTTTAAACCTTCAATCCATATCATATCAACCCATATCAAAACAACAATCCCAAAGCTAAGTATAGAATTTGAAACTGGGAAACTAAGTTATACACGTTAATTTCTACCAAAGAAGTGAGGCCGGGTGCTCTGGAAGAGTAAGCCCCTCCTGTTTAGTAAGCTGCACCCACCACGTGTGTAATCAATATTGAGAATGAACGGAGCATTAACTATTAAACATCAAATATATCCAGGGCACTCCTGGACACAGACCTCAGACCACATGTCGAAAGGTGAATTTTTCTTGCCGTTAGCCTTTACTGATTAACCCGGTATCAGTATAATGGACTGGAGGGAGTGGTGCGCTTGTCTGCGGCGTACTGACTCTGTGAGCTAGCACGTTAAAGTCGCCCTGAATGCGCTAGTACAACGCAGACCATACGACACACTCGCACTTCACATGCTTCAACCAATCTCAGGTCACTTGTAGTGATAGTTGTTTTACAAAGTCTACAAATCTTTGGCTTACAATAGATTGTATAATAGTCTTGCTTATCTTATTGGCAATGGAATTTTAATTCGACACCAAAATTTATAGACACATTTTTAGGAATTCTATGGAAATAAACTGTACATCAAATATAGCTGGTTTTTTCATTTATTGCAAAGAAAAGAACCTTTTCATTGACACACTTATAAAGTGAAAAAATGCATATAGTATAATCATGAATGTACATTATTTTTTTTTTTTACAAAACCTCTTCTTAATATTAACAATCATAAAAAACATAACCCAAAAATCTATCTTAAAAATAAGTAAAATAAAAAAGTTGGAACAATTGTTTACATTTGAATCTAAAAACTACAGGCACAAATATCATTCAAAGTAACATAAAAGGATGACATGTTCAGGTTATGGTACCTGTGTTGTACGATAAATTCGTGAACTTCTATAGGGGGAAGTGAAGACGGGTATCGGGAGGGTAAACACATTCTCTCTAGGTAGATACACCCGTTATTACTATTAAATAAAGTAATGTTAAACAGTTGCGAAGCCAGCCATATTAATGGATGAAGAAACGAAACTTATACAATCTTCAATCTTAGAATGAATTAGTAGCCTCTTTCTTTTTACACTAACTGATTAAACTGGAACAAAAGCTAGAACGATGAATGACGAGCCTAACATAAAATCTACAAAGAACGTTGGTCTTGATTATCGATGGGACTTATTTTAACTTTGAAATTTCTCAAAAACTAAGGTATACTCCCTCATGCAAAGTATTTCCTAAGCTTAATTTTAAAAATATATTTTGGTCCTTTTGGGTAGCTTTTAAACATCTTCAAAATAATTTAGGTTTCATAATTTTGGTCCAAGCACTACTGATGAGGAATGTTATTCCGAAACGGCCGTCTAGTCTGGTATAATGTGTAACTTAACAATATTCACCCACTAACTTCCTTGTGGTGTAGTGTATCTTTTTAGTATACTATCTAACCTATAATTTCTAAACATTTTATGTCATCTGGGCAGTTTGATTTCAAATTGCGGTGGTTTGTATCGGGACACAAGATAATAATACAAACGAAATTAAACAAACCCTATTGGCTTTTGTCATGTACGTACAATAATGTTTCAGCTAAAATTCCTTTGTAAGACATAATATTAGAAATTGCAAAGTAAGTGTTGCAAGCCTCAAACAAACCCAACAGTGCACAAAAACACATTTCCAAAACAAAGATAAATTGTTAGAACTGATAAATTAAGTTAAACACGTAAAATTCTATCACGACGGCATTTGTTGTATTAAAAATTAAAATTAAAAATTATAACAGTAATTAACATGTTTAAGTAAATTGAAAAGACTTGAAGATATTAAGGACGTTGACTGATAACCTTTTTATATTACATTGCCCAAAACTACATTCAATAAAACTATTTACACGAAATTGTAAACTTAATACACCAACCGTCCATACAACTCTTATAAATATAAAACCAATAATATTAAATTTATTTCATAACACCAAATTTGTTAATAATATATTACTTAGCTCTTTTTCGTAAATAACTTTTATATAACTGAAATTCTAATTGACATTCACATAAATTGCAGATGACACGCCTTTTACAAAAATGAAATTGCTGATTTAAATTCTTGTTAATTTGCAGAAGATGATGTGATTTTTGATCAAATATGACACCTGGTTGAGATTTTTTTGTTTACAATAGATGACATGACTTTTACTAAACTGAAGTTGCTGCAACTTTGCAGCATATGACATGACATTTATTAAAATTAAAAAGCTGACTTAAATTCCTATTAGTTTGCAGTAGATGACATTAATTTTTAAACCGAAGCTGCTAATGACATTTCTGTAACTTAATTGCTTTTTATCAAACTGAAGGTACTGGTTAAGTTTCTTCATAACTTGCAGAAGATTGTATGATCCTGTTTAAACCGAAGCTGTTAATTAAGATTCTAGACAATGCTTTTATAAAAATGAAAGGATTGATTTAGATTGCTGTTAATTTGCAGTACATGGCATAACGTCTAACAAAATCAAGTTGCAGATTGTTGTTAAGTTGCAGTAGATGATATTACCTAAAAAACTCAAGTTGCTGATTTAAATTGCTGTAACTTTGTAATACATGCAAAATGAAAGAGAGGTGTGGACTTTACACGGAATTTGTTGCTTATTGAGATAAATCATACCTTGCATTTAAACTTAAGCTTCTAATGACATTCCTGTAATTTTGCTGTAGATAAAAGGAATTTTAACAAGTTGCAGCAGATGACATGACCTTTCTAAGTTATTTTTTATCATATTGAATGTACTGCTCAAAATTCCTAGCTAGCTAGTAATTGGCTATAGTTGACGTTACTTGTTTTAATCTGAAACGGCTGATTTAGATTACAATTAACTTGCACTAGATAATATGCCTTTTAAAATCAGACACTGCTGTGTGCGATTCATAATAATATGTAGTAGATGACACGAGTTGTATAAAACTAAAGTTGTTGATTAAACAAAATTCATAATTTACAATTAACCGTAGATGGCAAGGTATTACTTTTATTATATGAAGTTGCTACTGAAAAATCCTCATAAAGTTTGAAATTTTGATTGCAGTAAATTGCTGGCGTTTATACAACTAGTGTGTTGCCTATTGAGACTCCTCATTTACAATATATGATTATTACAGAATAAAAAATGTTTATTGGCCATTGAGATTTTTCATTGCATTTGATGACATAATTATAAAACTAAAGTTGTTCATTGAGACTTCTTCATAATTGTCTGTAGATGGCATTATTATTATTATCATAATTATTATTATTATTATTATTATTATTATTATTATAAAAGTAAATTTGTTATTTGAGATCTCTTCATATTTTTGCAGCTGCTGTCATGATTATTATGAAACTAAAGTTGTTCATTGAGATTTTTATATTTTGCAGACGATGATATAGTTATTACAAACTAAAGTTGATCATTGAGATTTTCATACATTTTGTAGTGTGTCTATTTAGTTATTGACAACGCTCTTAGTAACCATTATATAATCCAATGAAGTCTCTTAATTTGTTAGATCTCACTATAACATTCACCCGTCCTTCGCCTCTTAGATCTCTTAGAATATACTCAATCACAAAGGGTCAAGTGATATACACTTTACAGAATAAACAAGATTTAAGCGTAAAACATAAACAAAATGGCACAAGTAGATTTCATGGCATCATACATATCTATAAAAAAATTCTACTGATCCCGGGATTCTAAGATTTTGTATTCACATTCACGAAAGACACTTCATGACAAGAACAACCTTTTACATCAGTTCCTTTAAATGTGAACACACAGGTAGGATTACAATGAAAATGAACTATCCTAAACCCTGCGTCATATAAGTCTTTAAGGAATTTTAACACTGTTTTATATTTTTCTAGCCTTGGATCCCTTTTAGGTTTATGACCAAGGTCTATATGTATTTCTACAGCAAACTGTCTTATACCTTTCATTCCACCACTAGATACCATTTCTGGTACTGTCCCGTGTTCCCATCCTTCTATGTCTATTTTTAATACATCTATCGGTGACTGAAAATACCAAAAACAAAATAATATGATGATGGTTAATATTAACAAAGTAATTAAGAAAGGGTTTTTGTCTATGGTATAAATTGTAATGAGCTATTCTCATATGTGGGTTTTATCAATTAATGGATCATACCCAACGGCAATATCCGACCCTTTTCCTTGGGCTATTTTTGTAATTTTTTATAGATGTTCAGTATACTAATGAACCATTCTTTATATGTAAGGTTCAATCATTAATTGGCAATTCTTTCTGGGCAATATCCGATCCTTCGCTTCGTTGTAGCTGTTAACTTATCGTATTAGTAGCCAGCTACAGCTCAATGATATATGTTAGGTAATGTATTTGTTATTTATTTTACATAATTACCTTAATAGAAAGCAGATTGTCCTTACACAAAAGATCAGTCTTAAATTTAAAAAATGAAATTGTAAAATTTATCATCCAATGGAAATATGATATGCAAGTTAAAAAACACGATATGTACAATTTAATTTGTTAAGTACTTTGAGTTATAATTTTTGCAACTATTTCCTACATCTCTTACAACTATGATCGTACCGTAGTATGTCCAAGTTCCCGTCTCATGCTCATCAAAGTTAACATTTTCATTCCTTTCGTTGAATTTACATTCGATAATCCCGTGTTGTGGAAAAATACTTTTTCTGATCTTTTAAAGTCTTTTCTCTTCATACTGCAAATGTAAAACACTTTAGATATAAAATATCTACAAATAAAAAAACATGTATTTGGCAACCAACCAGCCGCCTAAGACTATTCTGCCAATGATATAACAACCGAACAATACAGAAAACACAAATACATGTTGAGACAGCTGGTTAATTATTCCCGACTTTTAACGTACACATGTGCAAATGCACAATGATATGGTTATTACACTTCTGAATGGTACTGTCATATACTATTTTTAATTTTATTAATAAAATGGTATGTGACTATATAATATGATATAAAAAATATATATGACAGTACGAATGACTATTCCAGTGGTCAATGAAATCGCATAAATGACATAAGTGCATTGGATTATAAGAAACTAGACGCCAATAGATATACCTGACTCCAGTTTCACAATTATTCCTTCACTTGGCAAATTGAAATCTTAATTGATTTGTGAGTTTCTAAATATGTTCAAAAATCAAAATGTCATTTTAAAGGTGAATAATATCAGTTTTAAGTTTTGTCAACACCGTGGATTTGGAATTCCAAAGGAAATATACAAAACATTAATTTGTTTTTTGAAAAGCTGTATGTGATGTACAGTTGTTTCATACATGTTTTTCAGTAACATCCCAAAAGCATAAATAGAAGAAAGGTGTACAACAAAAACAAAACACATTGCGAATATTTGAAAATTCCCAGCGATAAGATAAAAAAGCAGTGTGATTTGAACAATATTGCTTAATTGAAGTAGAGGAATTTTTTAATCAGACATTATTGTGAACACGTGGCCTGGGCCACCTGTGTATCTAACAATAACTTACGTAGGATCATAACAATGTACTGTACATCCATACTTCTTTGATATGGCATCATCGAAACTGAAATCATTATTTATTCTGCAAATAGACAAAAAAGATCTTCCATGACAATTTATTACATTTCTGAGAGAACTATCAGTTATATAAAATATATTCGAATTCTTCATGTCGAAATTCAAAAGAATGTCGTCTAAAATACTTTTCCGTCACACAGTCTCACTTTCCTAACGACAATTCACGGTTTTCACTTAATATGACCATTTTTACTTTGCTTTGGGGTTATGATTTGGATATGGATTGGTATGTTTGTTTTTAATATAAATATACACTATAAATCGAATTCGATTTCATATGGTATATTAAAAATAAAGACAGCCTTGTATCACTCCTGTCTTTATAGATGTAGTGACTAATGTTTAATAATGTTGAAGTTTACTTATACCGGAATCAATAGTTTTAAAAAATCAAAACCTTACCATCATCGGCCTTATTTCAGATGGTCATCTAGTCGCCCAATACATATCCTACAAATTCAGTTCATATATAGACAGCTAAACAGGAGGCGCTTACCCTTCCGCAGCGCCCGGCCTCACTTCCCTGATGAAATTACACGTGTTAAACTTAACTTATCAGTTTCAAAATTATTACTTTGCTTCTGGATTGTAATTTGGATATGAATTATTATGTTCGTTTTTGATATATTAGAAATTATCTGAAAAATCTTTAATGGAAAGTAATCTATTAGTTTTTATCCGACTGACTAGATATGCCGAAATAAAATCATTATCCTAGATAATTTGTGACACATCAAACAAAAGATATTTATGGATCAGTCAATCGATTCTTAAGTTCGACTGTTCCTACTCAGGCAATATCAGTTTCTTTTTAAGATGATATAAGTATCTTAATAGTTAGCGAAGTATCATGATTAAAAATCCCCAATGATTGGAAAATGGACGGTATGCACGATTTACTCTTCTTTTCACTACATTTGTATTTTATTTCTTACTAATATTACAATTTTGTTTAAGGTAGATCCATACCATGGTGACATCGATATTTGTGCGTCAGGTCGAATTGTTTGATTTGACGTCTTTTTCATCTATGACGTCACGAATATGTGGTTTTCGGCGCCTACAGAATTATGGCGGGAACGCTGTTACGCGTATCATTTAGAATTATTTTCTGTATTCACAAAAGATTAAATTCACAATATCAATTTTGAGTACGATTTTATAGAACTAAATTAAATGTATATTTTAATGGAAATTAAAAATCTACACTATTGAGGGTACAATTCTAAAACTGGATTGGTTATGCACAACCAAAATAGCTACAAAATCAGTGTATTGTTTATTTGTTAGGACTGACCAAAAATATTGAGCTCATAGTAGTATACTTGGACATTAATGGTATCTTCTTATGTAAGGAATAAGGATTTTTCCATGTTTCGGATGCAATTTTATTAAAAAAAAGTAGCTTGACGACCCCTTATGTTTTGTTTCAGAAAACCAAACTTATATACCCATGTGCAATAAATGTGAAAATCAGGGGTAGTATTCGACTTAGTTTTTTAAGTATCTACAAATTAACGTAAGATGTTACTTTTAGTTTTTCGGAATTTTAATGTTCTCTGTTGATAGGTGGCGCTGTAGAAAATCACCACATTACCGGAAGTAAAATTCCATTGGTCCAAATAATCTTCATTGCATAATAGTTTATTTAAATGCACGACACTTTTGGTTTCTAAGCATGACAAAAAATTATTAAAGCTTATGTTTTGACACCAATGGTTATACTATGATCATTTATCCCGTGAAAATGGCCACCAGGTTACGCTTCAGAACTTCTTAAGCAAAGCGAAACCCTACACTGAAATGTTGGCATGTTGAATGGTTTGTGCCATGTACAACATAATAACATTTCAAAATATGTTTTTAAGCTATTTGTAAGGTATGGAACTACCTTAAATTTATTTGATTGCATAATTTTGATATAGATTTTCAATAAATAAGCGAGTAATACTTAAGTACAAGAAACATGCAATACATTATTATGGTAACAAGTGTAATGTATTCAATCACAAAGGAAACTACCGCTGAAGTTATTTTCTAAGAACGTCACACAAACAAAAAAGTATCGTTTTCGCTTGACGTGATGTTAATTGTAAAATGGATAAAATTGGGATACAAATGATTAAAGTATGTTTAATAGTAACAGCTGTTGATCTCGATTCTAGAGTTACACAGAGACAATATCTCATTCTGAAAAATGGGCTTAACAGAATAAGTCCATCCAATCTTTTGTCAGTCATTGGGAGTTTTTTAATGTAGAAAAGTTCAAGTGACCTGCATTTCAATTTATGTCTTATAGAAAAGGCATAAGCTTTCAAGAATATATTCGCCCGAAGGTCATTATATTGCAAATAACCAATGAGCGTGATAAATATTCACACAATTAACTATAGATCAAATTCAAATATACTAGTCCATGCTCAAATCATACTAAAAACCTTTGAAAACTGGCAAAATTATTTGAACACGCGAACTTCCTATTGTAACAGAGAAGTGATGCGGGGTGCTCCGAAAGGATAAGAACCTAGCTAAACCCGTCACGTCTGATATCAAGATTGAGAAGGAAAGAAAGAAATATGATGAGCTTTAAAAATAGTTAATCCTCTATATCTTTAATACTTTAGACGGGTCATGTGTCACTTTTTCCAGTTTTCAAAGGTTTTATTGTGTTTTTGTTATTGTGTTTTGATTTTGAAAATGAACTGGTATGTTTTTATATGTATTCGAGTTGCCAAAAAAAATTGTAAAAATTGTAGAACATGTTACTCTAATTTGTGTGTTGTCTGTCGTTGTAAGGGTTTTATTGCATTGTGAACACAACACAATACAGATAAATGATCGAAACAACTATATAAGAATATATATATAACCTTTGGGAACTTTACCCAATAAAATATGTAAATAATGCCATCCATCTACCCAAGTGACCTAGGTTCAGTAAAACCTGTAAAAAGACCTTACTTTGGACCTGAAAGATGTTAATTTTATCCACGGGTTGTGTCTATACAGCAGTTCTGTTCTTTTGACCTTTCTTTGGACCTGAAAGATGTTAATTTTAATCCACGGGTTGTGTCTATACAGCGGTTCTGTTCTTTTAAGACATACAGAGACCTAAATACTGGTTTAACATAAGTAACAGTCCGTTGGTTCTGTTCTTTTAAGACATAAAGAGACCTAAATACTGGTTTAACATAAGTAACAGTCCGTTGGTTCTGTTCTTTTAAGACATAAAGAGACCTAAATACTGGTTTAACATAAGTAACAGTCCGTTGATACTTATATAAAGGTGGTCAGTATGGCAGATCTTACTGTATATCATTTTGGCATAAAGGGTTACTGCCAGCATTTAGAACAAACCATTTATCTGATATACAGATGAATTTACGTGAGTAATTATGTAATACTGGATTTATTAAATAAGTTGAATGAAATCCTATATAACGAGCCTCGTGCGAGTTGCATAAACATTTTATTAAACGAATTAAAAAAAAATTAAATATTGCATAAACACGAATGTAATATTCTGTTTATTATATAGGAAAACTTGATTTTTGTATCTGTAAAGTTTTTATCAGAACAGTAAAAATGGCTGAAATTGATACCACGCCGGCTAAAATATGACGTCAGAATTGGTAACAACAATCGGATGACGTCATAAACCATGCTTAAATGAGTGATAAATTACACGTGATGATTTTTATTAAACTAGATTATTGTATGGACTTATGGGATTATATACAATATAATGATGCTATAATACTAGTAGTACCATAAATATATAGTATAGAAGTAAACAAACAACGATTTAAAAATTCAATTTATTTATTAATTAAACTAAATTTGTGAAAACTAAAATAAAATAATGCATATATTAATTGTACAGCTCATTCCACAAAGAAACTTTTAAAGAAAGTCACCTTAATGCAATAATATTAAGAACAAAAATAAAAATACAACAAAATGCATTTCATCTAAAAGCGATTTACTTTGAATAATTTACATTGCTTGGTATCAACAGAATCTTTTCGTTTTTACCATTATTGTATAAGAGATGACATTGACAGTTATGGAAATAAGGGAGTTACATCTATTTGCGGAATGAGCTGTATAGCGGTTGAAAAAAGGTTCTGAAAATAAAGTAATGCTGCATGTTGTATACGTATGCAAAACGTTTTAAAATTAACCCAAGTTAACATTATAAACATCTGTATCTATTGCATTTATGACAGGGTGATATAACGTATAGGTAAACAACACCGACCTATTCGCTTGACCTTTGATTTCCATATGGACATCTACATTTATGTATGCGAATCACAGGTGTTAATTTCGTCTACATTATGAGGTAAGTATTGTTGACTAAACTGTATCATATGTCTTTAGAGTTAATGTTTATTAATAACTGATGAACACTTTATAAATAATGAGATTCATTTACAACAAAGAAAGAAGAACAACACAAAAATGTCGACAAGTCACCTGTTATTTGACATTAAACCTTATGTGGTTTCTTTCTCGATGGAATGACCAGATTAATAAACAACTTATAATAATAATTCAATAAATAACTAAATAAACGTAATTTTATAACAAAAATAAGATAAAACATGTAAAATATAATTGTTAGAATCAAAACTAAAAGGCAAGATGTCGAGGTATTTTTTAAAAATGTCTATTTAGGCAAGGCCTAAACGTGCCACAAGAGTTCCCTTTCCACAAAACATAACTATAACAAATAAACATTACCGTAAACAATTGGTCTTGTGAATATATAAACTTAAATATCTGATAACAAAACGAGTACAATATATTAATATAAATAATACATAAAACAGTTTAAAAGCAAAAATGAACAATCTGAAAAAATCAAGATATCTAGCATGTAATACAGACAAGTGGGTGTCTAGTTGTTCAATATGAAATTCATTTTGTGCATTATAGACTATTTAATAGTTATCGACTAGATGAACATTTAAACAAAACTAAAGATTGATTGATTGCTTTGGTAAGTTGTGTGTTTATATTTGGTTAATCGACTATTTTCGAGTATTTATGTTTCATTATTTCAATATTTAATAAATCAAAATATAACTAAAATAGAGAAACGTTTACATGAGATTTTTTGTTTGTTAGTAATTGCATATCATTTTTTCCAATCTTTTCTCTTTCAATTCTATATTTAAAAATATAATGAAAATATAACTTAACTTATAAAGTAAATGTTTTAAGCTACAACGTATTGTTGATGTTCTATCAAAAAGATTTCAAATTTAAACATAAATGATTCACACTATAATTACAAAAAGAATACTTGCATGATAATATCATATTGGTTTTTTGTATTCTTATCTCAATATTGCATAATTTCAATATTTAATAATTCTAATTGTAACTAAAATGAAATAGTACACGAGATAACATTTTATATTTAGAATTTTCTTGTGTCAACATTAAATAAAATAATATTAAAAATATAAATGGAAGTATAATGAGATAACCTTTATTAACTTGTTTAAACCATTTCTGATGAGTATTTTGTGCTACACACGTCTGGTTTAAAAGCTTTAATTTGGCACATGGATAAAACACCGCAATAAAACAGCCGAGAACATAAACTGTTCTTTGACATGTTAAATGAGTAATTGTTTGGAGACGACATTTGACGTAGTTTTTATTCACGGCTATTGTTGTCGTACCCTGAAATCACAAATTAATGCTGGTCACAACCCCAAATATATTATAAATACTGTACTACAAAATAAATTGCAAACAAATATTAATATTATCGTTCATATGAATATTTCTAAGACTTATTAGATTTTAATTTAGTATTGATAAATAATAGTTCATGACAAGAACAACCTCCCTTTCCAGACTTAAATTTGAATCTACAATATGGATTACAATGAAAATGAGCTATCCTAAACCCTGCATCAAATAAATCTCTTAATCCTTTTAATACTTGTATGTATTTTTTTTTTTTTTTCTTTTTGTTTTTTTCTCTTCTTGGATCTGTTTGCGGGTTATATGACCCAAATCTATATGTATTTCTACAGCAAACTGTTTAACGTCTTTTAAACTTCCACTTGCTACCATTTCTGGTATCGTTACTTGTTCCCATTGCTCTATATCTACTTTTAATACATCTATTGGTGACTGGAATTAAAAAAGGTAAATATTAGTGGTAATAACCAAAGTTTATACGGATGTACGTATTTTTGACACTCTCCATTGTGTTATGAACAAAGTTGTATACTCTCGAATTTTAACTCTACATGATATTATAAACAGCACTTTACACGTTGTGCGAATTATGGACAGGCTCCATGACCTCATTATGCAGGTTGTATACGCTGTTAGACTTTGGTGTATTCGTTGTATGAATGTAACCATATCACACTTGTAATAGAAGATTACCTTCAGGAGCACCTAACTCATTTCCGTGGTGGAAGTTAACGTGTACCTTAATTTGTCAGTTTTAAACGTTTTTACTTTGCTTCAGGGTTATGATTTGGACACTGGTTGGTAAATTTCGTGTACATTGCAAACGCTGTTAGACAATATTTCAAAACAAAGGTAACAATAAAGATGTTACAGATCATGTTTATTAAAACGTGTTACATGTCAGTTGTCACTTCTGGTTGAAAAAAATGGAATTGCTTGGTCAATACCGTATTATCGACCAAAGATTCATTATTGTGTTAAGTATTCATCAGAAGTGAGAAGTGTTGTTTTCTGTGTTTGATTAAATTGTTTGACTAATATGAAATCATTTCTTTTTTTCTTTATGGCTTAAAAACCACGCATATCATCGAAGCGATGCCAGGTGTTCCGCAGGGCAATCGCCTTCTGTTTAGCTACGTGTAAATCGAAATTGAGTATGAAACTATGGGACCCTAAAATATAGCCAGGATTATTTTGGATACAGAGACATAATTCTTCTAATTGGTGATTGCCATAAAAACTTATTGAGCGCTATCATACAAATGACATTGAAAAAATTGAAGCAATCCTGCCAACTAACGATATGCAGCAAAGGCGAAGAAACAAAATATCCACGATAAAAAGATTAACTGTACAATTGATGAAGTTTAGTATGTCAGTACTCTTCTCGGTAGTAGTTATCTCAACCTTGATGTAATATTTTTAAATGCGGTGATATATATTAATTTTTGAATGATAATATAAACAAACATACTAATCCATGTCCTAACCACAATCAAGAACCAAAGTAAAAACTTTGGAACTTTGTCAGATTAGACACGTGAACTTCTACCAGGGAAATGAGGCCCGGTGCTCCGGAAGGGTAAGCACCTGCTGTTTAGATAGCTACACCCGCATCATATGTAATAAAAATTGTGTAAAAGGAACATGGAACTATGGGACGTAAAATATATCCAGGGCAATCCTGGACACGCAGACATAAAACTTATCAACAATACTGTGATGACTGCCATAAAACTTTTTGAGGGCCTTGATAAGCCTAAGCTTTCAATATCCCTGAGTCAACAATTTATTCACAAGCCTGCTTTGTTGTACAAAGTCCACGTAGTGAAAACAAGCTCTACTATAGCGTATTAATTGGGAAACAAATACACCGAAAGCAGGAGAAGCAGGTATATTGCTGCATAGAAATGGAAAGTTGACTTTAGAAAAATTGAAGTCATCACTTTTGTCTTAAAGTTTCAAAGGCGTCATAAGTCAGGTTTAAGTCTAAATATGAAGCAGAATTTGAATTTGTCGTATCTTTTATTTCCAGCTCACTAGGATAGATAATATCCACATAGTCTCCAACTTCAGGAATGTTAAGAGATAGAACGCCATCTATATATCTGTATGTGGAGTTAAATGATTTGGTGACAGTCTTATCTCCATATTTAAAAAGGTTCTGCATAAATTCTGCTACATATAAATAAAGAAACAAATCAGCGAGCAATGGGTCATACTGGAAAGTAAGTCGCTTCAGAAAGCAGTGTTGATCGATGCATGCATTGATGACAATAATTTTACCTTAGAATGTCCGAGATCTTTTCTCAAACCAAAGAATGTTCTCATTTTCCATCCATTATGTGAATTATTAGTATTGGATAACCCCGTGTTGTGGAAGAATACTTTTTCCGATCTTTTAAAATCTTTCCTTCTCATGCTGTAAATTTTAAGAAATCACTTTACCTATAGCAAAATCAACATGGCAAAATCACCTTATCAACAATAAACCACTAAATGTTATTGAATTATATATCATCTTAGAGATAAATTACACACCTATATCACACCGGACATCGTATTACTCACTTATATGACGCCAGACAGTATTACTCGCCTTTATCGCGCCAGACATTATTACCCACTTATATGACGCCAGATACTGTATTACTCACCTTTATCACACCGGGCATTGTATTACTCACCTATATGACGCTAGATACAGTATTACTTACCTTTATCAAGCCGGACATTGTTTTGCTCGCCACGCACTGTATTTCGCACCTTTATCACATCGGACATTGTATTACTCACCTATATGGCGCCAGATACTCTATTACTCGCCTTTATCACATCGGACATTGTATTACTCGCCTATATGCCGCATTAATTGGACTTGATTTGTTTTTAAAACAATAGCTAGTTGCTATAAGACGTGTAATTATCACTTCAAATATACACCATTGATCTGTTGCCTGATATGTAATGTGATATTATTTTCAAATCCACGCTTTAATTGAAAAAATGTCAAAAAGACTTGGATTGGCATTGCCGTCATATATATATCGAAATATATGTATCTCTTTAGACAAAGCGAAAATAATTCACTTTAAAAAATGAAATGATCAAGAGGGAATTGATAGACAACTTCCCTTTGATATGATGTTTTCCTTTTGCAGTTGAACAATGTGCCATACTTTTAAATAAAAGGATAATAAAATTTAAGTCCAGACTGTTAAGTGCATGTATTATAAGGATTTTAAAGTAAGCATCAGTCAATAGTTAACACAAGAATCTAATCAAATCCAATCCACGAGTCCAATCAAGTCCTCATTTAACACTGTCGTATTTTAAATCCTGGTTTTGACAATTGACCTACATTGGTCATCAACCTGAAATCTGAAATATCGATCTATCCTTTCTCTCAATTCTAATATAGACACTATATTTTTCATTATACTTTGGAATAAATGGGTAAACCCACAGACGCCAACATAAGTAGAATAAAATGATCAATAACATCATAAAATGAACAGAAAAAAATATGAGCAAAGCAGAATGTACAATATATATATCAAAACCGTTATCGTTTTAATTTAATTGGAACTGTTCATCTAGTGGATCTTGATGAAGTAATTAATAAGGCAAAAAGTGTCCATCAAGTGATTAATCGCTCTTTAATCACTTACGCCCCTTATCACTTAAGTTTAAGCACCACTTTACAATAAACAGCTTAAAATGCAGAAACCATATAACAAGAATCAGTACGCAATCACATGTCTGTACGCGATCTAAAGTTGGCTGCAAATGGTGATACTGGAAACTGAACACATATTATCAATAACTAATCAAACTAATCAAATTATATCATTCTATCTCTAAACACCACTGCAGAAAATAGAATTGTCTATTATAAAATAGAGGAGTGAAATAGGAAAAGCATGCACTTGGCAATAACCAACCCATAAAAGAACACGAAACAATACAATGTAATGATGAAAACAACTAAAAACAAATCAAAGAAAAACTAATATAGTGGTGCCAGCGATTATAAAATTTTGTCACCCTTCAAAGAAATTTCTCGCATGCTGATTGGTTAACTTGCCGGGGTACATGGAACTATGTTCGGAAATCTGCCGGGGTACATGAACGCACGCGGCGTTTAGCGGTAAAAGGGAAGTAACTCGTACATCTCTGACGTCTAGTTACGGTAAACAAAGATGGCGACAACGTACGCAAGTCACACAAAATACGAAATGAAAGTTAAAAAGATCCAACTGGTTACGCTTTGAAGGGTGACAAAAACGTTATACAGGGCTTTGGCAGGTTACACGGCCCCATGTACCCCGTCAAAGATGAATGTACCCTTCGCCTGCGGCTCAGGGTACATAAATCTTTGACGGGGTACATGGGGCCGTGTAACCTGCCAAAGCCCTGTATAACTTATAATGTTCCCGACGACTTTTGACGGTCATTTAAAAATAATTGGCTTGCTGTGTGGTTACATTACTATTATTCCAGGACCCTAAACCAACTTATTTTCCACCACTGGTTTACAAACATGCACGCTACAATAAAAATTAAACCTTATTCTAAAAGAAGAGCCAACAACCTTTGCATGCATATTAACATCAGTCGTTTAGAAGTAAGGTGAGTTATGTCTAGATGGAGATGGAAATTGGTGTCTGGAGTATTGCTTAGAGGTTGGACAGGTAAGTTAAGAAATTAAGAAAAATATAAGTACCGTGAAATCATTAATTTTTGTGGTTCTGAGAAAAATATTAATTTGTGGTTGATAAATTTGTAGTTATTATTCAAGGTAAGTTTTCAATATAGTTTAGTTGATATGTAAATTCGTGAAATAATGTGCCCACGAAAACAACAAAAAGTGTGCCACCGTAAAAATCAAATGATTTCACTGAATAAGAGAGGGATGGGTGAAACTGAGTTTCTTAACAAGGACGTTCAATGAATGTTATTACAAATAGAATAGAAACAAACCTTTTTATAGGAATGCTACCCTTTTACTTCAATTTATTTTAATGGTCACCGGTCACCAAAAACCGAATTTTTGTTAGTACTATTTTCCGAAAGAATACATAATATTAAGTCGATTTAGCCACAAATAACATTTTTAACCATTTCTGTCTTTTTACAGCGTAAAATAAAGTCCTAAAACTTAAAAAGTTGTTATATCACTTTGGTAAGAAAATGACACAAAACCGGAAATGACGCAGAAGGTGTTATCCCAGCTATTTAGTAACTGAAACTTGTATAGTGGACTGTATTTATTACCCAGATTTATCAGTAGTAACCTATCATGTTTTCATATATTTATTTATTTTTAGCTTTGGATATTTCAAATTCCTTCGGCAGAAAAAAATAAATAAAAAATAAATATAACAATAATAAATAAATAAATACAGAAAGAACTATATTTTTGTTTGCTTAAGTATTATATACTATTACTTATACTTCTACAAAACATAATTTTATATTTCTTTTGAATTTTATTTATTTATTTATTTATCACAACGAATTAATAAATAAAAATAATAATAAATAAATTATTAATAAATAATATTTAAAATATTATTTATATTAATTTCCATTAATATTTATATCATTTTAATTATCTTTACATCTCTTTTGGAGTTATTTATTTATTTATTTATTTATCTATTTCGTCGAATCAATAAAAACATGTAATTTGCGAGTTCTGTTTACCGGAGTCTGTAGTGTTTTTTCTTTTAAATTTCTTTTCTTAATTCATATTTGTTTTAGGAATTGCCCCATTTTTAATTTCTTTTTACATTAAAATCAATGATTTATTTTCATTAATATTATTATTATTATTATTATTATAATTTACACATGTAATTAATAAAATAAACATGTTTTCGAGTAGAATCCATTGTTTGTAAACAATTTTCTATATCTAATCAAATTCAATAGCTTCCTATTCCTTATTTGCAATAAGTTTAATAATAATAAAATGATGATGATGATGAAAATTGAAATTTATGTCAGTGCGAAATGATTTTTTTTCAAATATTTGTTTATGATTTCTCCGATCGAGTACTGATCAGAATTCAAATTTTCATATTGTTAAATCTTCATGTTTGATTCTGCTTAAATTTATTTTCATTGTTTCCATGATCTAATTTAGAAAAAAAATTGAAAATCAAAATGTAATGCCAGTGGGATTATGCCCAACTAACTAACGACATAATCAAAACTCCAGTGTAACTTTTTCTCATTTATTCACAATAAATTAATATTGTATAATCGTGATTATACTCCTCTCATACCAGTAATTAAAAGATTATAAATATGCTACATTGGAAAACGACATCATATTTAGAAGTAGACATCCTTCACCTGTAATCAACAGTTTACCTTACAATTTGCAACATTAATTGACACGTGTGTATATAATGACAAATAAGTCTTTATGATATACGATATATGATTTTTGATGGATTCTGAAAAGATGTGTGCGAATAAATTTAAGTTAAATTAGATTGGTTGATTTGAACTCTGTTTGAACATATGAACTGACTGAATAACGGAATTAAATTAATTTTGAAAATTAAAATTGATTAAAATCTATGATTTTTTTTATTTAACTGAATACATTCATAATAATTTGAATTGTCTTACATGATTATCTCTATCTTATTTCCTCGACTTATCTCGTAATATTTAACCTGAATACATTCGAAACAACTAGAAAGCTGCATGAAGGACTTGTGAAAATCTGGTTTTAATTTCTTCTGAAATTTGTGAGAAAAAAAAATTGTTCATAGTTCATTGTGGTATTATTATATCCATACTTCACAAAATATATCATTTTGACTTGGAATTCAATTTTAAAACCCTTCAAAATGCCACATAAACCCACAGGTAACATATGGATACATATATAGGTAATGTATCTTTCCTAAGCAGCTTAACACCATGTACGTCATCAATTAGGCCGCCGGAAAGTTACGAGCGGTGTCGGAAACTACCGAGTATTAGCAGTTCGTTCAGGTAAGTTTTTTATGTATTACAGGTAGCTGTAAGGTGTGGGGAAACAGTCAGATACATCAATATTGACAATTCTACTCAAAGTGATGCAAAATACAAAATTAATAAATTTGGTGACCGGTGACCTTAAAATGTATTTAATATTTCTTATATTAATTGTATTTATTGGTCATGCCCTCACTCAGGAATCCTTTCGACACTCCCCCAAGGCCAATCGTGCATGACAACTAGAATAGAATTGCGGGTATAATATGTTTGAAAATAAACAAATTAACTAAAATTCATTGCTATACAATTGTTAAGTATTTGACAGGTCTGTGTTATAGTAGTGACAGAAACTGAACGTCCATATTTACATATGATGATCCCGATCCAGACAAAAAGGGTTTTTTGTAACTTACCTCATAAAAAAGATTATATGACCAATGACATATGTACCAGTGATAGAAAACGCAAGAGTTCTAATCTGCCAGCCTAGCATGGTTAGATAGTATAATATAGCAGTTTATGTATTATAAAATCAATAAATTTGCGAGATGAAATTTGTTTTTTTCAATTAAATGCTAGTAATAAAAATTAATTCATCAAAATTATCAGGGATTGTGATTTGAACATAGATTTGTATGTTAATTTTAACTTTGCTCTGTGATCGTGATGTGGACATAAATTGGTATGTTTGTTTTACTTTGCTCTGGGATCGTGATTTGGAAATAGATTGGTATGTTTGTTTTACTTTGCTCTTGGATCGTGATTTGAAAATAGATTGGTATGTTTGTTTTACTTTTTTGTTTTGCTCTTAGATCGTGATTTGGAAATAGATTGGCATGTTTGTTTTACTTTGTTTTGGGATCGTGATTCGGAAATAGATTGGTATGTTTGGTTTTACTTTGCTCTGAGATCGTGATTTGGAAATAGATTGGTATGTTTGTTTTACTTTGCTCTAGGATCGTGATTTGGACATAGATTGGTGTGGTTGTTTTTATTTTGCTCTGGAATCGTGATTTGGACATAGATTGGTATGGTTATTTTTACTTTGCTCTAGGATCGTGATTTGGACATAGATTGGTATGTTTGGTTTTACTTTGCTCTAGGATCGTGATTTGGACATAGATTGGTATGTTTGGTTTTACTTTGCTCTGGGATCGTGATTTGGACATAGATTGGTATGGTTGTTTTTGTTTTATACTTGATGTTTTAAGATATTTCAGTTAAATTGTTATATTATCTTTTTGTGATACTAATTGTACTATTTATACCAAGATGGCAGTTTAGAAATCTTGTATAACAATAGAAAAAATGTAACACAGGTACCAGATGAAAAGGTGTTCTCAGGAAAAAGGAAAGAGGTTCATCAGGAACAATAACATCACAACACTTACCTAGGGTCAAAACAATGAACCGTACACCCATATCTCCTTGATATGGCATCATCAAAGCTGAAGTCATTATTTATACTGAAAATAGTTAATAGTTACCATGGTTATTTGTAACTTTACATTATTCATAATACAACCTGGGATTATTAATGATTCTTAGTTCTTTTATAATCTGCTTTCACACATGGAAATTGAAGGTTGGTATGTCTTGAAATGTTGCACGCTATATCCAGTTCTTCGGTCGATAAACAGAGTGCTTTTTAAGCACGATATGATCTTCATTCGCTTCAATATGTAGGTATGACGTCACACGAAAAGGTCTGTTTTTCGCGTCGTTAAACGGGTGCAATGCAATGCAAAACTCAATTCGCGTCTTTATACATGTGATGGTTTACCGTGAAACCCACTGTCGGTGTATAACGTGCTGTCGAGAAATCTTATGCACGTTTAAATTGCCATTGAATGCACATCAACTTGACAACAATACAGTATATAAATTGGACACACATTCTCTACATGTACACCTAAATTCAACATTCATTCCTTTTATGAGTATATACACCGGGCACTCATTCCCTTCACAAACACATGAATTTTACACACATTTATTTCGTGAGAACATAAATTGGACATCATTCCAAAATTATGTACTTAAATGACATCCAACCATACGCACATTATAATTAATTAAATTTATTCTTTTTCTTGGGTGGAAAACGAGATTATCTTTTATTGTTATTATTATTACTATTTTGACATTGATTAATATGTTTGGTTTTGATTTCCTTCATAATCACATAACTTTGACACCCGTTTCCTTTATACACACATAAACTGGATACCACTTTCCTTTACACACACATACACTGGACACCCATTCCCTTCATAATCACAAAAATTAGACAACATTCTTTTTATTTAAGAAATGACATTCTGATCATAGTATTTCAAGGGGTAATGCAGGATACTAGTAGTGTGGCGCGTGCCACATTTTGATGAAGGGCGAAGCCCTTCATTTTGAATTTGGCATGCGCCACACTATCTTGCATTACCCCTTAAAATACCATGAGCAGGAATGTCATTTCTTATATTTACAATTCTTTCTTTTTAATAAATATTTTGATTTGTTTTAACCCTTGGCGCTATTTTCTCTGTACCTATTCATGTGATATAGGATTTTAAGCCATGCGAGATCGGCGTATCTAACATGACCACGTGACCCCCTGTGTAGGACATGACGTAAAATTGCGGGAAAATTGATACACATCAAGGGTCATGACCCCAATTGTCTTTCGTGGGAATTGCAATACAATTGCTTCTGTATGTTTCATCGAAGAAAGAGATACAGTCACATTGTAAATATATGAACAATGACTGGACACCCATTCCCTTCATAAGCACACAAATTAAACATTCCTTTGATATGAACAATGACTGGACACTCATTTCCTTCATAAGCACATAAAATAGACACATCAGCACATTAACGGCGTGCTTAGCTGTGTGTCTCACATATTGTGTAATCTGCTGTATTGATTTTGTAAATGTGCTGCAACGTTGTTACATCTATTAATACTTGATATTGCAACATATTGTCACATTAGTGGGACATTAAATGGTTTTTGTTACATTTACATATGTATTATCAATACATTTACTGGAAATCACATTAAATTTACTTTATTTATTGTTATAGATCTATATTTAGACTTACACATTAGTACCGAATCGGCAGCTCATCTCGAGTTTTGTTTGCTATATCGCGACAACTTTTCCACAGCTGCTGTTGATCTCTTAGTAGGGTTTTTGGTCACTAACTAACAATATCTCCACAGCCGAGCCTCGATACTTTTTTATTAGCTAAGCGTTAAACTTTCGGCAGGCCTGTACTGTATATACATTAGGTGACTTTATTATACAATTATGGACTTTTTAGTGGTTGTATACTGTATGGTGTGAAATTCACCGTAAAAATAAATATTGACCGAGGCGACAGATCAGACACAATCATTTACACACTAAATAGATGATGCCATAACGTCAATGTTCTTTGAAAAAAAATAACAGGCACCCCGGATGAGACCCAATTACTTGCCACACTTAATTGATGACGTTATCATGATTTTACGCGAAAACGTCAACAAAATGCGAGAAGTACACCGAATTTGATATACACAGGAATTTTAGAAATTCGTGTGAGATCCAATGGTCACGTGTTACCATTTTTGCCAATCATAAAGATGGAATTTATTAATTATATAATAAATGTATATATTGAATTCTACAAACGTCTCCAAACATATGTTTGTATGTATATGGTATGCATCAATGATCAAAAGAAATAATACCATGGCCAATAAATCTATAGTTAGATTTATAAATTGATATTACACACGTGGCGGTTGTTGCTAGCTAAACAGGAGGCGCTTACCCTTCTGGAGTACTCGATCTCACTTCCCTGATGACAATTCACTGTTTAACATTATTTGCCAGTTTTAAAACTTTTACTTTGCCCTTGGGATTGTGATTTTGACATGGATTTGTTTGTTTTTTTCCATTAAGGAAATTCCTACCGATCTTATAAATAAAAAGATCCATGTATACCAACAATACTTAATTTAAACTAGAACTGTCCCCTGAGAGCCAAATTCCTCCTCACATATTTACTTTTGTCCTTGTAATTTTGCCCATTTTATCTCTGCATCTAAATAAGGTAACGCATCATCTCATGTTTGTACGTATTTGCCCCAAGTGGGATCAAAATACTTCCAGAGATATGAAAGTTATGTAGTGGACGCAACCAGACAACGGTGATTCTTATATACAAATTCAAAATAATATAAGTTTGTAGGGTTGAGGGTTATAATAAAATATGAACCTTTGCTGAATATTTTAGAAATAACTTTGGGTGAACTTCTATTTGTATCATCTACTCAAATTTAAATTTTGACTGAAGAGAATGAAACCATTTTGATTATTTCTATAATAAAGAGTTATTGAAAACTTGTACACAGATTTTAAGATCCATAATACATAGCTTAGTATTTAAAGTTTTGGCCTATATTGAGATTGAGACAGGTGAGTGATTTTGTGTTATTTGATTTCAAGGATTGTATAAGCATACAACATTGACTTATGCGCTTGACCTTTACTTTAAGTATTTATTATGAACGAGTGTCTTTACATACAGTGATCAAGTCTGCTTATTTCTTCTAATTAATACGAACACTTATTATGAGTCATGTATATATTAACTCCTACCATTACCCATGTATTGGGTGGATTATCCTATATGAATATTCATAATGAAAGGTCAAACGGACAGGTCAATGTTGCTTACCCATATGGGCATGTTCTGTTTACAACATACTCGCTTCTATGGTGAACACGATGTGTAATATTACATCGTTCCGTGTGATAGGCACACACGTGACCTGTTAAACCATGTAAGCAAGTAAGTAAGTAAGTAAGTTTTTTTTTATTAAAGTGACATGTGCATAACACTTAAACAATAGTACATTATATTTCACCCGGCCCATTTGCCCTATAAGTCACTTTTCATTCTATGGACATCAAATTTATGAATTTACAAACATATTAATATATACATGGGTCGATTGGTAATATTTAAAGATTAGTTTTTTCATGTATTTCATTTTAAATATGCTCAAATTATAATAATTATGTCCTTGATATCATGTTTCCACATTGATTTTTGTTTTGAAAAGCGAGATATAGATTTTAGAGGTTTTTAGCTTAAATAAAACAACATATTTTACCTGAATACAGGTATATGTACATACATCAATAATTCAGCTTAACGTGAAATAGTTAGACACTATGTAATAGATTATTATAATAGATATTGTTTACGTCAAATAGAGGACACAATTCATTTTATATTGGTCTGTCCTATCTATAGAGGCCTTGGGATCATTATATTAATTGTTACTCACCTGTTTTAATTTCACTGCACCAGACGGCTGTTTCGAAATAAAATCCCCCTCAGTAGTGTTTGGTAGAAAGTGGTTGGAATCTCAATAATTTTAAAATTTTGAAATTAGAAACATAAAATGACCAAAATCAACCTAAGGCAATTAACCAGTATGTTGTGTATCCAGGGTAACCACCTATCTATTAACAGCATATTACTGATTTGTAAAAAAAAAAAATAATGATTTAGTACATGAAATGTTGTCTAATATAGTTTTAAATGTGTCGCATCAGGCATCAATGTCGTTAGAAATGACAAAAGTAAATACATATAATCTTTTAACTAGGCATTCTCTGACAGAAATGTTAAAAATACGATAGGACAATTTCCTGAAAAATTTTGTCATGTTGTAAATTTTAATATTTTTCTCTCAGTAAAAAATCAAAATCCCCATTTCACATTTTGAAAATGCATGTAAAATATTCTTTTTTAAATATCTAATTGCTTATATTAATAGAACAATGTTGGACCAAGCGTCAGAATTAAAATTTCCATTTCTCGTACAACAATTCGTTAGAGAAGACTCCATTATCCTACTTCACTTCCTCGAAAACAATAGAGTTTCTCCCTGTACAGGATGCTCACATGTACGTATACCGAAGAGTTATCGTTCTTGACTCATGAGATTCAAAGAAACATCAGCATTTTCAAAGAAAAGTCACAATAATAAAAGAATTTTGGATAGTACAAATGTTTTGGATGTAAGTTATATATTCAGATGTATTATTTTAAATGGTAATATAACTGAACATCTGTGTCACTAATGCATGGGTTATACACGGTGTATGGGATTGTTTCAGATGGTTCACAACCAAAGGTATTTCAACTTAGCACTGTCGCTCTCGTTTTGGTACAAGGTGCGATACTCTTGTTTTTGGACATTTGGACATAGTCTGGGACTGATATTTCGATGTTTTTTCATATTGTTTCCCCATTTAAATATTTTTGATAGTACTTCCCATATAACTACTTTTGATAGTATTTTCAATATGGATATCCGTAAATATTTTTGATAGGGTATCCTGTATGAATATCCCATATGATTTTACAGTTTTCCATAGGAATATTTTTGATATTGTTTCCCATATGATTATTTTTTTCAATATTGTTTCCCATATTTTTTGATATTGTTTCCCATATGAATATGTTTGATATTTTTCCCATATGAATCTTTTTGATAGTATTTCCCATATGAATATTTTTGATATTGTTTCCCATATAATTTTGATATTTTCCCCATATGAATATTTTTCCCCATATGAATATAAAATGTATATAAAATATCAATAACCTCTTGATATTTTTCATACTCAAATTGACTTACTATACATTGTACAAGGCTTTTTATATATTTTAAAAAATCATTTATATATAAAAAAAATAATTGAATCATTAAACAGAATATTTACCCCACTGAGTACACAAGACAACTGCCATTTGTCCTAGGTTCGTACCCCGAATCGGAACAAATATCCCATCCGCCATCTTGTACATTTCCTAGTCGAACTATTTTACAATAAGCTTGTTTTGTAATCACGTACCTGAAAATAAGAATTATAACATCTAATAAAACTCAATGATACACACAGAGAGAGAGAGAGAGAGAGAGAGAGAGAGAGAGAGAGAGAGAGAGAGATACTAGTACATTGTTTAAAATCATATCGCATTATGTTTAATGTATTTAAATTGGATGTAGCGGTATATGCAATGAAAGCATATCCTCGATAATAAACAATGCCAAATTACACACGCCAAAGTTAACTATGTTTAAATTACGTACACACTAAATCCATAAAAAGTAGAAGAGTTTCCCCGACTTTGTACGAAAACTCTCGACTTTGAACGAAAATTTGCGACATTGCACCTAAACTTCCGACTTTGTACAGGCACTGGATGTCATCAAAACAAACAATATAAACATAGGAATAAAATAGAATTTAGAACTTAAAAAAATATGCATTTACTTTCTTCATTTTTTTTATAAATCATACTTTTATAAATATTCAGTTCTTAATCATTTTCCTACGTTTCAGCAGCCACGCCTTCATGAAAATCGACACCACAGTGAAATACGATATACTTCTTTCCAAAACGAAGAAAAATGAGCTAAAACTGAATACATTCGTAATTATTTAATTAATTCCCCTTTTGAGACATTTGTAAACCAACCTACTTTTCGTATAAACTTGATGCTTCCTTGGCGTTTAATTTTTCGATATCTGGTTTCGTCGGTAGTTCTATTGGCACTTTCTCTACAGGTATTGGTGCTGGTGCGTCTGTTTTTTGTTTTACTGGAGATTCCTGTACTGGCACTATTACCTGTGGTTTATTGTCATTTGCTGTATTTTGTACAGAAAGTGTATTACCCTGAACCTTGATATTTCCTTTCTGAAATATAAATGGAAGTATACAATACACAACATACAAACGGAATTATAAATAGTACAACAAAACATACTACATTTATGTGCACACTGTCTTTAATGACCGGTTTACCCTTGTATACCGGGTTTTTTTTCGCGCTCTTTTAACTCACCAAGTTTCTGGCTCCGTTTCCATGTTGAATCTAATGCTATTACTCCGGGGTCAGACCTAAACTCATTACCAATGATTTTTCCTCACAACGTGCAAATTTTCAAACATTTTAAATACATCTCGTGAATAGTTTTACCACCATCTTATTCAAGAACCATAACTCGAAGCAACGTACTATTAATGACCACCACTTTGCTTCACATTTTAACCCAAAGAAGCGTCTATTTTGGATGTCAAGAGAAAACTAAACGGTATTTTAACGTTGCTGAGTACACATACTTGCAAGCGTTTGATGGACAATTTGGTGTCATATTATGAAGATTTACAGCGAACAAGGCTAACGTCTTTATCATCCTACCACAGAGCGTAGCACCTGTCCATTTAGTAGTCACATTTACGTGTTGGGTAGTTGGTTAATTGTTTAAGTTTTATATGCGTTTTGGTGCTAATTTTAATTAGTTTAAGCCCATGGCTCAGCCTATCAAAATTACTTTAACCTCATGTACATTATATACAGGATTCATAGTGGTCAACTACATTGTGTATCCACATTAACATTCCCAATCAAACACGTGGTACCGGTACATGAAACCGAAGACGATAATTCAAAATTGGAATATTACTATTGGCAATTAATTGTCATGTGCAGAATTTTGAATATTTTTTTCGGCAAAAATTTACAATTCTGCGCTTGACACCTAGACACGTGATCGGGTTGTATAAATTTATCTTGATGGTATTTATAAATTATTTATATCCCACTATGATTTACTGTATCACCTTAAAATGTTTGTTTAAACTCAGAACATGGGACACGAACAATAAAATATAAATTATTATACATAGTGATCATGTTACAATAGTGCGTATCCTTCATTGTACTAGAGCGTGTACCTTCTTTCTACTATACCAGAGTGATACTGATTGCGTTAATTACTTTACTTAATCGACACAGAAGTAGTGCCGGGGCTTATAAAACAATTCATCTAAAATAAAAATGTATCAGATGTGTGTAATACGTGTATTGTTATTTTTTTTAATTTCATGAATGAAGTATGTAAATATTTATAATATTTTATGAGAACTAGCTGTATTTGCCACATTATAAACTGAACATTGCATTCAGAGAAATCAAAATTATGATCTATTTATCATATAATGTTTTCAAAAATTTATCTAGAAAATAAAAACATCACGTAAAACCTCATTCATGGTTTGCTAGTTATAAATATCGGGTGTGTGAACCCCTATCATAATTTTTCTTTTCGCTTTCAACAAAACATACATGTATATTTCAGAAGCTCATTATTCATGGCTGTATGTGATGGGTGTGGGTACTTTTTTTATAAATAAAAATATATTCACGCCCACCTTAAGATGTGACTACATTTGGATTACATTGGGTGTGTCATACCTGAATTTTGAATGCACCTAAAAATAGCACATTGGCCGAGGATTTTCCTTTCAATAATTTTGAATTACCAGACCATATAAATATTTCATACTACGTATGTTAACAATCTTATTTATTTATCATACACTTTTTTATATAATTTTTTGTACTCTCTCTCTCTCTCTCTCTCTCTCTCTCTCTCTCTATATATATATTATATATATATATTCCAAGGATATACTGCATGATGATCTTAGTACTCGGCCTGCTGTTCACGTATTTTATTTAAATTTTGCCAGTTTTTAAAGTTTGAACTCTGTTGATTTGAATATGTACCGGTGTATTGTTTTTGATAATATATAAAACATTTTAATATATTTTAAAACATAAAGTCCAAAATGGTGGCTGAAAATCTATTTATTGTGTAAGGTGTTCAACCTGTGAATAAATGTATATAAAATGACACGTAGATCACAGACATAACAACATTCATTAAGTTACGTGGACTATATATAGAAGTGTAATAATGGAATTATTAATCCCATTTCACGAAATGGACAATTCAACATTATGCAATAGTATTCATCATAGTGAAAATAATGACGTATTTAATACCCGAGTATAAGATATACATGTACATTCAAATTAATGAAACTTATCCCGAAATGGTATAGAATTCCTTTTCTTCATATACATGTCCTCAAATTACTAGACTGATAAAATTTTGAAATAATTGCGCCTAAGTTCAATTTATTTTTGCCACGATGTATGTTAATTATAATTCATTGGTGTTTATACCTAACTAAAGTGTAACCATAGTAAAGTATTTGTTCTTAGGAATAATTCATAACATTATCGCCGTACATTGCGAAGGTTAACATTTCTGTTACTTTACCTGTAGCTGGTGGCAATTCGATATAAGTGAAATATTTTTGACCCCATTCAATCAACGTTTATGATAAATCTACAGTTTATGTACATTACTACTGACATCAGGCATGTTTGTCTGGAGACGGAGAGAAGTACGGGGTGAACGATCAAACAATATGAAACTACACAGTGGAACCAAAAAATGAAACAAAACAAAACTTTTCCCTCCATTTCGGAAATTTTCCTTCCATTTCGGAAATTATTCGATCTACTACTTCTTTCAAGTACAGACAATTCATTTGAGTATACATTGTATGTAGAAAAAGTATTCAATACCATGGCATGGTACATAAATAATGCATACTCCATATTGCCACGTCATAACGTACAACCACCCGTCTTGTCATGGGTGGTTAATCAACAGTTTATGATAATGAATATAAGTTGTTAACATCGACCATGCCATTACTCACCCTATATGTAAATTACAGCTGTCCAAATTAGAATAGCTAGTTAACAGACACATCACCAGGTACATGGGTAGTCATTTCATGTGCTTATTTTAGAAATCAGCATATGGCTGCCAGTGACCTGGCATTACCTCATCGTACACTGTTATGGAGTAGACATTGTGTGTAACCGTCTTATTCCGCTTTGGAATTCTTTCGAAAAGGAATAAATCCCCTATTGGTTTATTTCCTTGGAATGATCAGAATATGCACGCTGATTAATGTAAAGATTCAAATGGAAAATTTGCACTACTATTTCTCTGGAAATAATGTACCAGAAATTAATTTACGGAGAGGGGGGGGGGGGGGTAAACTGCCATATACCATTGGGGTTTTCTGTTTGTTGTTTTAATCAAAATATCAACTCAATCATATAATTAAAAACAAAATGGTATGACAAAACTGCAAAGGCCTAGCCTGACCTTTTTCAATTCTACTTTCAGTATTAAATTACGCTTACTATGTCATAGGTTGTCAGACCTATTACACCTATCTTAATTGTGAAACAATAATAAAACCTATTATTATTATTATTATTACATGGAAATCAGTCCGGGACCTGGTATAAACACCCCCTGTAAATATTATGAGGACACCGGTAGAATATTTGGACAGTTTTATAATCTTATTACATGTAAGTGGCTATAAATATTTACCTGTAACAATTCTGAATAGTTCTTATCGCCTACGTATAAAATCACAATGTTTTGTAGGTAAAATTGGTAAAACAGGATGACAAAGACTATAAGTCCGATGGCTGCAACAATCTCCACACTACGACGCCTCATTCTGAGTGATGGTAAAAAGTGAAAAATCCTCTATTTAAAAGAAATATATAGTAAAACAAGTCAACATACAATAATTCCAAATCCTCTATTATAGAAATGAACATATAATTATTCAAATCCTCTATTTTAAATATACAGTACAACACGCCAACACATAATATTCTCCATTCCTTTAAACAAGTCTAAACACCAATGCGTACTTACATTGGTTTTGTTAAAAAACTAACTTTAAGCGACGAGTCAAGCATAACCAGGTATGATCTTACCGCGGCACACCATATACTGATATTATGTGTTTTAGTGGCGACATTTAATACAATGTCGCTGGTTCTAGTATTATATGCACGTCCTTGGGTATTCCATATCTTTCTTCTTCAGTTGTACAATATCAGACAAATCAGTTTCAGAGAGAAAGCATTAATTCTTCAATCGATTTTATTCTTAACTCTACAACCTGTATCTAATTATAATACCTGAACGGTATAGTCACATGATCAATGAAATATAATAGGTGTCACGTGAACAGGTGCATTAAATATTTAATTTTCATGGATGAATCAATTCTGTTTCATTTACACTATTGGTTCAATATTGCAGACTTTAGGGAATCCACAAATGGTCTTTTGTGGATATAACAGAATATTATTGTTACTTAAGTAACAATGGAGAAAAGTAGAGTTACAAATGGAATAAGATCTAGTCAAGTTTTTACCTGTTTTGCATGTCTAATGCATGAACCTATACAGGTAGAAAAATGTTTACGGAAATGAAAAAAATCACGGAAACGCAATGCACCCGTCGGCAACGGTAAAGGCAAATTTAGAGTTTAGTAGTAACAGTATATATACCTGTATATATATATATACTGTTTTCAACAGTTGAAAATCAAAACATAAGAACTTTATAGAAGAAGAACCCAAAATTTCAATTTCAAATTCTGAATCGGAAACATCTGGCATTTATATGTTTGAATTCTTTTTCATATAAAACTTATGAAATGTAATGTGTAATATAATGCATTACTTTGGTAAAGTAATTGTAATGTAATGCATTACTTTCCAAAATGCAATTAATTGTAATTGTAATATAATGCTAGTTCTGTCAAAGTAATTGTAATGTAATGCATTACATTGCAATGTAATTCGCCCCATATATATATTCAAAATGGAAATAAACTCTGCATGTACCGCGTTGAAACCGGAACATTATTAGCCGACACAGACTTTAGCTAAATTTCGGTGTGGGAACTTAAAACTGAATGTCGAAACCGGTCGGTACAACAAAACACCTCTTCGTTTTAGTAGAAAATGCATTTTACGTGATAGCAGTGCCATTTGGGATGAAGTTCACTTTTTACGTTTTTTATTTGTTTTATTTAGCAATTGAGATTTTACTAGACTTTTAAAATCTTTCTTCCTGTGATAAATTATCGTTTTTAATGAATAAACCGTCACTTCAAGGACTTTTAGCCTCAACCGTCTTAAGATGCATAGACGACGTAACTATTTTTACGTATGACATTTGCGCCGATTTTTGAAAATTCCATTTTTTCATTTGCGCCGATTTCATTTTTTTTCATTTGCGCCGATTATTTTTTTTTATTTGCTGATTTACCTGTAATTATCTGTAAAATGTTTTAGGTATAATATTTTAAGTACCGTGTATGTTGATAAAACTAGAAATTTCAATCAAATCGAGCATTGTTCCTGAAGACTGTGATTAGGCCATTGTAAAGTAATCAAGATCCCATATATTGACCGTTTGAAATATTACTGGGGTATGACCACTGTTCAATAGAAGCTATATAATGTTTAAATCCGGAATGAGTTTACATTGTTAAGAAAGTCAGTCGAAGAGATGGACCTAATCCATACAGAGACGAACCGGGGAGTCAAGTCGTTGGTTATACCGAAAAGTAGGTGTCCTGAAACATGGCAACATTTCATACCGGTGTACTGTCAAGTCATGCAAAGCTAAAAATCGGCCCAAATTGAAAAAAAAAAAAAATCGGCGCAAATGAAAAAAAAAAAACCCGGCGCAAATGAAATGCAAATCGGCGCAAATGCAAAACGCTGGTTTTTAATATATAACGTTTCTTAATTTGTTTCTTTTTATTTGTGTCTTATAAGTCAGTTTGGCTGGGTGTTAATATTTTTACGTGTTTTAGATTTAAAGAATTGTACAGTTTTATGCGTGTTAACATGTGGCACTTGAATAAAAAATATTATTACATATCCGCCGGTTAGTTCATTAGGTCGTTAACATACTTTATATAATCTGTATATTACACTGAAATAACTCTATATAAATGATTTTTTGTCACTGGCAAAATACATGTATTTATAAATGACGTTCCGTACGCGAACATTGCCCTAAGAACAACCCAGATATAATGCAGGAAACAGCAAATAAATAAAATAAATATAGTTAAGTCTGTTATGAAAACATGGTTTTGTGATTTTTGACAATTTCTCAATCTCAACTACTGTGTTAATTTTACTTTTATTTATATTTTTATCTTAATTGGTGCTAACAGAAAGTGAAATTCTCTTCACCTAAGGACTCTTATTGCATATTGATGGTCAAATTTATTCAAATGTTAAATTCCAAACATGCATCATGTTCAAGATGCCAAATTTGTTTTTATGCTATGTCACATAGATATGTAATTAACAAAATTTTTAGTGACTGTTCTGTCATGGAAGAATGTAATTCATGGATAGACACATTGTTTTATATGTACTTAACATTGTATTTTCAATAAGTTTTTGCAACTTGATGCAATGAAGTCTTCGTCGTCTTCTTCTTGTTGTTGGTCTTTCAAATTTTGCACAATAGTTATGACAATTTTCAAAGGTATTCACCTCCTATTTTAGGCAATGTTTGCCAATTATTCCTAATTGTGAAACATTTGCATGCTTGTAGACTTAGCTATGTTAAGCAATATGTGCTATAGATGTTACATATGTTAAATCTACAGCTAACGGACCTGCCCAAAGTTTATCACTGAGGTAATGGAAAGTAAAGAAAGTAAACAAAGCAGTGGCCGAAATATGGATAGTCTAATAGCCAGAAAAACCTTACGAGAGATATATAGCTGCTGTCAAGATGTCGGTGACTAAGGTCCAGATGTAGGTGACTAGGGTCGAGATGTAGGTGACTAGGGGTCGAGATGTAGGTGACTAGTCACCTATATCTCGACCTTAGTCACCTACATCCCTACCCTAGTCACCTACATCCCTACCCTAGTCACCTATATCTCGACCCTAGTCACCTACATCCCTACCCCAGTCACCTGCATCCCTACCCTAGTCACCTACATCCCTATCCTAGTCACCTACATCCCTACCCTAGGCCTAGTCACCTATATCTCGACCCTAGTCACCTACATCCCTACCCTAGTCACCTATATCTCGACCCTAGTCACCTACATCCCTACTATAGTCACCTACATCTCGACCCCTAGTCACCTACATCCCTACCCTAGTCACCTACATCCCTACCCTAGTCACCTATATCTCGACCCTAGTCACCAACATCCCAACCCTAGTCACCTTCATCCCTACTCTAGTCACCTACATATCGACCCTAGTCACCTACATTCCTACCCTAGTCACCTACATCCCTACCCTAGTCATCTACATCCCTACCCTAGTCACCTATATCTCGACCCTAGTCACCTACATCACTACCCTAGTCACCTATATCTCGACCCTAGTCACCTACATCCCTAGCCTAGTCACCTACATCCCTACCATAGTCACCTATATCTCGACCCTAGTCACCTACATCCCTACCCTAGTAACCTATATCTCGACCCTAGTCACCTACATCCCTACCCTAGTCACCTACATCCCTACCCTAGTCACCTATATCTCTACCCTAGTCACCTACATCCCTACCTAAGTCACCTATATCTCGACCCTAGTCACCCACATCCCTACCCTAGTCACCTACATCCCGACTCTAGTCACCTACATCCCTACCCTAGTCACCTACATCCCTACTTTAGTCACCCACATCCCTACCCTAGTCACCTATATCTCGACCCTAGTCACCTACATCCCTACCCTAGTCACCTATATCTCGACCCTAGTCACCTACACCCCTACCCTAGTCACCTACATCCCTACCCTAGTCACCTATATCTCGACCCTAGCCACCTACATCACTACCCTAGTAACCATATATATTTCGACCCTAGTCACCTACATTCCTACCCTAGTCACCATATATCTCGATCCTAGTCACCTACATCCCTACCTTAGTCATCTACATCCCTACTCTAGTCACCTACATCTCGACCCTAGTCACCTACATCTCGACCCTAGTCACCTATATCTCGACCCTAGTTACCTATATCTCGACCCTAGTCACCATCTCGACCCTAGTCACCTATATCTCGACCCTAGTTACCTACATCCCTACCCTTGTCACAATGATGCTAGTCACGACTAGGGTCGAGATATAGGTGACTAGGGTCGAGATGGTGACTAGGGTCGAGATATAGGTGACTAGGGTCGAGATGGTGACTAGGGTCGAGATATAGGTGACTAGGGTCGAGATGGCGACTAGGGTCGAGATGTAGGTAACTAGGGTCGAGATAAGTTGCCGATTAAGCACCAATGTTTATTAGATGAGTGTTAAACTTTCGGCAGGTCTGTCGTGTATATCCGGTAAGGAAGATGCGTACCTCCTTTAGCATTTTTACAGTAACTGTTATACCAAGATTTTCCATCAGTATGTAACACGATGACAGACACAATGATGCTAGGTATAGGCGACAACATTGACCTGTCCACTTGGGATATTCATAAATGTTGAAGAGTCCAAACAATACATTGGTAGTATTAGGATCCGCAGTTAATACATAAGCAATTCAATGCATACATGTGGGTTAATTCTGAAATTATGTAGACGAAATAAAAATCCGTGTTACCTATGCATAAATGCTCTCGTCGATTAATAAGTTAAAAGTCAAGCAGGAAGATGATAATTTCCATAGTTAAAAGTCTACACGTGGTCTGTCTGGTGGACAGTTCATTGCCTATAAATGCCTTGTTTTGTCATCAACGTACACATAGTTGATTTGTAGTGACGTATGATGGTGACGTAGGCCAGACACGTAATCAATCTTGTTTCACTTAAAGCGAGCACTCTACAAACAAAGCTACAGCAGTGGTACTTGTCTTGTTGATTTTATTGATGGCAGCGGTTTAGATTTGTATCACACACACACACACACACACACACACACACACACACACACACACACACAGAGAGAGAGAGTAAATTTAGGGTAATTGAGAAGGAAATTATAATTGTACTAGAAAATAGTAGCTAAAGGTAAAAATAGAATGTGAAGACGAAGTCATATGGCCAAGGATGGATAACTCTGGTTTATTTGTTGCAATGATCGTATTGTAAACAGTAGTGTTGTGTAAAGTAAAAAAAAAAAAAACAAGAAGTAAATGCTAAAACAACCAAAATGACAATAAAAAGCTGAGACAAACACATTCTGTGACCACTGCTGTAAACACTTCTTACTTTGTGACCACTGCTGTAAACACGTCTGACTTTGTGACCACTGCTGTAAACACTTCTTACTTTGTGACCACTGCTGTAAACACTTCTGACTTTGTGACCACTGCTGTAAACACTTCTGACTTTGTGACCACTGCTGTAAACACGTCTGACTTTGTGACCACTGCTGTAAACACTTCTGACTTTGTGACCACTGCTGTAAACACTTCTTACTTTGTGACCACTGCTGTAAACACGTCTGACTTTGTGACCACTGCTGTAAACACTTCTTACTTTGTGACCACTGCTGTAAACACGTCTGACTTTGTGACCACTGCTGTAAACACTTCTTACTTTGTGACCACTGCTGTAAACACTTCTTACTTTGTGACCACTGCTGTAAACACGTCTGACTTTGTGACCACTGCTGTAAACACTTCTGACTTTGTGACCACTGCTGTAAACACTTCTTACTTTGTGACCACTGCTGTAAACACTTCTGACTTTGTGACCACTGCTGTAAACACTTCTGACTTTGTGACCACTGCTGTAAACACTTCTGACTGTGACCACTGCTGTAAACACTTCTGACTTTGTGACCACTGCTGTAAACACTTCTGACTTTGTGACCACTGCTGTAAACACTTCTGACTGTGACCACTGCTGTAAACACGTCTGACTTTGTGACCACTGCTGTAAACACTTCTGACTGTGACCACTGCTGTAAACACTTCTGACTTTGTGACCACTGCTGTAAACACTTCTGACTTTGTGACCACTGCTGTAAACACTTCTGACTGTGACCACTGCTGTAAACACGTCTGACTTTGTGACCACTGCTGTAAACACTTCTGACTGTGACCACTGCTGTAAACACTTCTGACTTTGTGACCACTGCTGTAAACACTTCTGACTGTGACCACTGCTGTAAACACTTCTGACTTTGTGACCACTGCTGTAAACACTTCTTACTTTGTGACCACTGCTGTAAACACGTCTGACTTTGTGACCACTGCTGTAAACACTTCTGACTTTGTGACCACTGCTGTAAACACTTCTGACTTTGTGACCACTGCTGTAAACACTTCTGACTTTGTGACCACTGCTGTAAACACTTCTGACTTTGTGACCACTGCTGTAAACACTTCTTACTTTGTGACCACTGCTGTAAACACGTCTGACTTTGTGACCACTGCTGTAAACACTTCTGACTTTGTGACCACTGCTGTAAACACTTCTTACTTTGTGACCACTGCTGTAAACACTTCTGACTTTGGACCGGGTAAATTGAAACATTGAACTATACTAGTATACAGTAAAACCTCGTTATAATGCCCCTCAATAACTTTGCCACCTCGGTTATCGCCACACTATTTTGAAGTCCCAAAATCCATTTTGTTTATGTTTTTCTTTATGGGCCTCCCTCGATTTATTGCCAAACCCCTTTATAACACCAAACTTTGACTGAACAAATGGTGGCGATGAATCGAGGTTTCACTGTATATAAAGAGAACATGTATTTTATTTTTACTTAATACAGCTATGTATTAGTCACTCATATCAATCTAGATGCAACAGTGTAATGTTAGTGTATATTTCTAGAAAGTTTGATAGCCAGACAAATGTAAATGTAAATGATTACTCAATCAATCATATTGTCATATACCATTTTTGAATTTAATCATAAAAATACATTTTAAAAAATGGCCATTTACAATTTTTGAACGTATTTTATGAATAAATTTTTAAAAAATGGTACATGTATATGGCAATATTCACAATCTGTGGTCTTTTAGTACAGATCTGTTTGTATCTAGGTTGGATCACAAATTATCAAAATATTTATCATGGAAATCAGACCATCTGGGAAATGAACTTGTAGACGTTTCCCCTGCCTTGTTAGGGTTGAACGTTTTTGCCCTTTTTCTCCTTTCATTGTCATAAATCAACAAAACCAAAGCGTTTAGTGTGTTTTAATTGTACTAGTGTAATTCTCTCAGATTGATGTAAACATGGACATTAATTTCTAACCATTTTTTAATAACAAGGTATCGTTTTTAAATACTTTTATATGATCTAGGATTTGAATTTATCACATTTGCAATTAGATTTTTAAAAGTTGTGTATCAACTTTTCTTATACTTTACTTAAAATTGCTGGCATCTTTTCCAAGCATATTAAGGATTAGTGGAATCTATTGGTTTAGCGATGTCACGGTGTTTGGAAACTGCTGTTCAGTTAGTAGTTCCATAGTTCCATGTTCCTTTCACATAATTTTGACTACACGCGTGGCGGGTGTAGCTAGCTAAACAGGAAGTGCTTATCCTTCCGGAGCATCCGACCTCACTTCCCTGGTGGAAGTTCACGTGTCTAACCTAACTTGTCAGTTCCAAAGATATTACTTTGCTTCTGGATTGTGATTCGGACATGGATTAGTTTTGTTTTTGTTTTTGATTAGATGCTAATTTTGGATTGACCCATAAGATTTCATTTTGTTTTTAAAGCCCAAGTCGGCTAGTAATTGGATTAAATTGGGCCGCAATCGCTCACAGGGTAAGATTATGAGGTAATGAAATTAGAACCCACTACCAAGTTGTAAACAGTCTACTATTACAACATATAGGTTTTAGGGGTCACCTTTATCACTTATTGACGGTGTGATATCCAGTCAAGTAGATCTGGGTTTTGGAGACAGATGTGGCTATAAGCAATGCATATAACGAGACTGCGATGTACAGTCAAATGGTTAGACACGGAATTAAATAAAAACTATTCAGTTATATGGGTCTGGGCACTTAATATAATGACAAAGCCGTGTCCAGTTATAGGGACCAGGGGATTGAATATGGCAACGATTGAAGCGGCATAGATCTACTTATGGGAATACCTGGATACTGAATATAATGATGGTTCTGTCCCTAGATGTTTTCAGAACCTTGACATTTCAACAACCTAAGAGAAACCCACCTGAAATTGACCGCGTGTAATATTGCACTGACCGACAATGACGCCATTACATACCTTGATAAAATAAAAATGCTTACGACCTAAAGTGTGGCTAGATTTACCAATCATACCTATGGATACCATTGGTAATCAGTGATAAGTATCAATTGGTACCATTGGTATTCCTCTGAACGCACACAATGTAAGCATAACATCTGTTCTGTTTACTTGATGTTTTAACTTCGCAATAGAATTGGGGCATTGAAACTTGAAAAGAAAATTTATCAACAATGAAGAGATTAATTTTGACAACAATTGTATATATAATTCTGTTTATAGGTAAGAAAAGAAATAATTGAATTTTATAATAATATTGATATTATAATAGTTAAAAATTTTCCAAATACCTTATTTGACATTTAACCCTGTTCATTTAATTATATATAAATGCCGAAAATTACACTCGCCTAACACAATGGAGGCGATATGAATATGTGAATGGAGGGATATGGTTACCGACATTTTGGTAGCAAGAAAGTAATTGAGCTATTTCATTGACCGGAGCATATGTAGTTTCTAAGGAGGAAAAACTCTTACAGCAATGAAACTTTCCTTCTAACTGAATAGAAACAAATCGACAAACTATGCCAATTTTTAGAGGAAATTGAGGGGGGTCCGTTTTTCCATACACATACAATTCTATACAGTACTCTAGACCTGTCGAAAGTTTAACACTGAACTAACGTAACGGAGTTGAAGTTTGGCTACCGAGCGGCTGAAATATGGATAGCTAGAGACCAGAAACGCTGCCGAAAGATAGATAGCAGCTACCGAAATACTGTCCAGATGAAACTTACAAGGGGCCAAAGTGAGCTGTCGATTGGTAGATAACAGCTACCGAAATACTGTCCAGATGAAACTTACAAGGGGCCAAATTGAGCTGTCGATTAGTAAATAACAGCTACCGAAATACTGTCCAGATGAAACTTACAAGGGGCCAAATTGAGCTGTCGATTAGTAGATAGCAGCTGCCGAAATACTGTCCAGATGAAACTTACAAGGAGCCAAAGTGAGCTGTCGATTAGTAGATAACAGCTACCGAAATACTGTCCAGATGAAACTTACAAGGGGCCAAAGTGAGCTGTCGATTAGTAGATACAGCTGCCGAAATACTGTCCAGATGAAACTTACAAGGGCCAAAGTAAGCTGTCGATTAGTAGATAACAGCTACCGAAATACTGTCCAGATGAAACTTACAAGGGGCCAAAGTGAGCTGTCGATTAGTAGATAACAGCTGCCGAAATACTGTCCAGATGAAACTTACAAGGGGCCAAAGTGAGCTGTCGATTAGTAGATAGCAGCTGCCGAAATACTGTCCAGATGAAACTTACAAGGAGCCAAAGTGAGCTGTCGATTAGTAGATAACAGCTGCCGAAATACTGTCCAGATGAAACTTACAAGGAGCCAAAGTGAGCTGTCGATTAGTAGATAGCAGCTGCCGAAATACTGTCCAGATGAAACTTACAAGGGGCCAAATTGAGCTGTCGATTAGTAGATAGCAGCTGCCGAAATACTGTCCAGATGAAGCTTACAAGGAGCCAAAGTGAGCTGTCGATTGGTAGATAGCAGCTGCAGAAATACTGTCCAGATGAAACTTACAAGGGGCCAAATTGAGCTGTCGATTAGTAGATAACAGCTACCGAAATAATGTCCAGATGAAACTTACAAGGGGCCAAATTGAGCTGTCGATTAGTAGATACAGCTACCGAAATAATGTCCAGATGAAACTTACAAGGGGCCAAAGTGAGCTGTCGATTAGTAGATAACAGCTACCGAAATACTGTCCAGATGAAACTTACAAGGGCCAAAGTGAGCTGTCGATTAGTAGATAACAGCTACCGAAATACTGTCCAGATGAAACTTACAAGGGGCCAAAGTGAGCTGTCGATTAGTAGATAGCAGCTGCCGAAATACTGTCCAGATGAAACTTACAAGGGGCCAAAGTGAGCTGTCGATTAGTAGATAACAGCTACCGAAATACTGTCCAGATGAAACTTACAAGGGGCCAAAGTGAGCTGTCGATTAGTAGATAACAGCTACCGAAATACTGTCCAGATGAAACTTACAAGGGGCCAAAGTGAGCTGTCGATTAGTAGATAACAGCTACCGAAATACTGTCCAGATGAAACTTACAAGGAGCCAAATTGAGCTGTCGATTAGTAGATAACAGCTACCGAAATACTGTCCAGATGAAACTTACAAGGGGCCAAATTGAGCTGTCGATTAGTAGATAGCAGCTGCCGAAATAATGTCCAGATGAAACTTACAAGGGGCCAAATTGAGCTGTCGATTAGTAGATAACAGCTACCGAAATACTGTCCAGATGAAACTTACAAGGAGCCAAATTGAGCTGTCGATTAGTAGATAACAGCTACCGAAATACTGTCCAGATGAAACTTACAAGGAGCCAAATTGAGCTGTCGATTAGTAGATAACAGCTACCGAAATACTGTCCAGATGAAACTTACAAGGAGCCAAATTGAGCTGTCGATTAGTAGATAACAGCTACCGAAATACTGTCCAGATGAAACTTACAAGGGGCCAAAGTAAGCTGTCGATTAGTAGATAACAGCTGCCGAAAAACTGTCCAGATGAAGCTTACAAGGAGCCAAAGTGAGCTGTCGATTAGTAGATAACAGCTGCCGAAATACTGTCCAGATGAATCTTACAAGGAGCCAAATTGAGCTGTCGATTAGTAGATAACAGCTACCGAAATACTGTCCAGATGAAACTTACAAGGGGCCAAAGTGAGCTGTCGATTAGTAGATAAAAGCTACCGAAATACTGTCCAGATGAAACTGACAAGGGGCCAAAGTGAGCTGTCGATTAGTAGATAGCAGCTACCGAAATACTGTCCAGATGAAACTTACAAGGGGCCAAAGTGAGCTGTCGATTAGTAGATAACAGCTACCGAAATACTGTCTAGATGAAACTTACAAGGGGCCAAAGTGAGCTGTCGATTAGTAGATAACAGCTGCCGAAATACTGTCCAGATGAAACTGACAAGGGGCCAAAGTGAGCTGTCGATTAGTAGATAAAAGCTACCGAAATACTGTCCAGATGAAACTGACAAGGGGCCAAAGTGAGCTGTCGATTAGTAGATAGCAGCTACCGAAATACTGTCCAGATGAAACTTACAAGGAGCCAAATTGAGCTGTCGATTAGTAGATAACAGCTACCGAAATACTGTCCAGATGAAACTTACAAGGGGCCAAAGTGAGCTGTCGATTAGTAGATAAAAGCTACCGAAATACTGTCCAGATGAAACTGACAAGGGGCCAAAGTGAGCTGTCGATTAGTAGATAGCAGCTACCGAAATACTGTCTAGATGAAACTTACAAGGAGCCAAAGTGAGCTGTCGATTAGTAGATAGCAGCTACCGAAATACTGTCCAGATGAAACTTACAAGGGGCCAAAGTGAGCTGTCGATTAGTAGATAACAGCTACCGAAATACTGTCCAGATGAAACTTACAAGGGGCCAAAGTGAGCTGTCGATTAGTAGATAACAGCTACCGAAATACTGTCCAGATGAAACTTACAAGGGGCCAAATTGAGCTGTCGATTAGTAGATAACAGCTACCGAAATACTGTCCAGATGAAACTTACAAGGGGCCAAATTGAGCTGTCGATTAGTAGATAGCAGCTGCCGAAATAATGTCCAGATGAAACTGACAAGGGGGCAAAGTAAGCTGTCGATTAGTAGATAACAGCTGCCGAAATACTGTCCAGATGAAACTTACAAGGAGCCAAAGTGAGCTGTCGATTAGTAGATAACAGCTGCCGAAATACTGTCCAGATGAATCTTACAAGGAGCCAAATTGAGCTGTCGATTAGTAGATAACAGCTACCGAAATACTGTCTAGATGAAACTTACAAGGAGCCAAATTAAGCTGTCGATTAGTAGATAACAGCTACCGAAAAACTGTCCAGATGAAACTTACAAGGGGCCAAAGTGAGCTGTCGATTAGTAGATAACAGCTACCGAAATACTGTCTAGATGAAACTTACAAGGAGCCAAATTAAGCTGTCGATTGGTTAATGTTAAACTTTCGACAGGTCTGTACTGTACTAATCTGCTTATAGCTAAGATATTGATTGAGATTTTACGTTCGAGTCAGGAATATTTTATTTATATTCAGAAAGCATTGGCTATATATAGGTGAAGTGGTTTGCGGTACGCCCGAGTGTTTTGCGAACAGTCACTACCTACATTTTGTATTTTCAAATCTTGGTCATACCCCGATCGGGGTCCGAACCCATGACATTCCACATAGGAGCGAACATTCTACCAACTGAGCTACCATAGTGGTACTTATAGATAAGAGAAGAAATAACCTAGGTGTAAGTTTTTATAATAATATTGATATAATTGTTTAAGTATTTCTTGTATTTTATACTAATGTTACATGTATAAAAAACACAGAAAGAATAAATTTTGTAAATTATAGTCACTGTTATAGAATGTAATTATAAATGCTTTAAACATTGACAACCGGGTAAAATAAGAATACAGGTTTTCCAGGTTGAAGATGTTCAGAAACATTCTTTCTCTGGTTTTTACACACATGAAATAGGTACATGTATGTATCTGTATATTCTTGGTATATCAATTCAACGCTTTCAAATCTTCAGCGGGTGCATCTGAGTTTAAACCTTCAATCCATATCAGATCAACCCATATCAAAGCAACAATCCCAAAAGCTAAGTATAGAATCTGAAACTAGGAAACTAAGTTAAACACGTTAATTTCTACCAAATAAGTGAGGCCGGGTGCTCTGGAAGGGTAAGCCCCTCATGTTTAGTAAGCTGCACCCACCACGTGTGTAATCAAAATTGAGAATGAACGGAGCATTAACTATTAGACATCAAATATATCCAGGGCACTCCTGGACACAAACCTCAGACCACATGTGGGAAGGTGAATTTTCCTTCCCGTTGGCCTTTACTGATTAACCTGGTATCAGTTTAATGGACTGTGGGATTGGTTGGTTTGTCTGCGGCGTATTGACTCTGTGAGCTAGCACGTTAAAGTGGCCCTGGGTACGCGCTAGTACAAAGTACACCATACAACACACTCGCACTTCACATGCATACACGAAATTGTTCAAAGATTAATCCATAGAGATTAATAAAATAGTTCTCGTCGCGAATAGCTGAAAAACTGCTGATGCTACGTTAAGCAACACTCAGCCAACCAACCAACCTGGACACAGATATTATATTTACCAACAGTACTGTGATGACGGCTATATAACTTTTTGAGGACATATGAGGACATTCTTGCGTCAACAATTTATTTGCAAGCAATTTTATTCATTGTGCAGGTCCGTTCAAAAAGTAACATCACCCCATTGTTTCTGCATTTAAGAAGAACCAAAGAGCTAACATGACTTATTTTATGAAAAAACTGTTGTAATACATCAAAAAGACATAACTAAGAGTTATTATCTAGTTGATGCTCCTCGTGCTGTGGTGACGGCCTTTATACCTATTGGCATACTTCTTTGCATTATGTTTTTGTTATTTTATACGTACCATTAACTTTGCATGGACTTCCAACGAGTAGAATTTGATATAGGATTATTCTTAGATACTTCCTTCCTTAAATTATTCCACAGATATTCTATGGGATTTACCAGGCCATTCTAAAACGAGTATATTTTGAGTTTGTATAAAATTTGGTGACTATCAACGTGCAAACAAAATTAGAAAAGGAAAATGAACCAAAAATACATGATAGAAAATACACACGGAGCAATATTAATCATGTTATAAAATAAAAAAAAATATAATCACGCTAAATTTATACCAATTTTACCATATTATCTTCAAATTCTTATACTTCTGCCTAGGACGAGCTTTTGCAGTTGCCAGTATTATTTGAAAATCAAACTTCAACCCAACGCTTATATAAAATTGCATCATAGATCAACTATTTCTAATATTTTTATCTTTCAATTGAGAAATATATTTGATTTCAAGTGTTTAACTGTTTGAAGAAAATAGAGTTTAATTTTATGGATTTTAATTGGCATTTGAACGGTTCAAATTTAAAAACAAAAGGCACTTGACATCATGATATTTTTGGCAACTAGTGGATAAAACGTTGTATACTAGTACATGCGTAATTTAATGTTTTAAACAAATTCATTATAAGCATGAGAAGCGGGTATATTGCTACATTGAAGTCATCACGTTTATTAACCAATTTTTACATATCCACATCATGTACAACTCAACTCGATGTTTGTCGGGCATTTGATGCTGTCAAGAATTATCAGTCATTTTGTTCGAAGAGACGTTCTAACCATTAGGGAGTTATATATATAATATATATATTTGTTGCATACTTCCAAGAGCTTTATGGACGTTGTAGGGCTATACCCTTGCATACCACTACGGTAGCTCAGTTGGTAGAGTGCTCGCCTCGTATGTCGGAGGTTGTAGGTTCTTATACAATCGGGGACTGACCAAAACTTGAAAACAGGTAGTGACAGTTCTTTCGATCGCCAAGCACTTGGGTATTTAGTAATGAAAGCCACGTTACAGGATTTTCAGTCAAATTTTTCACACAGTTTGGTGTTTTTTTTTTTCCGAGAAACTGGTTTGTTCGACGGCGTTTCACTAAATCGTCGTATGAGACGAGCATGAAAATCTTGGTCATGAAATGAAAGAAAACTAAAAATATGTTCTGTGTTTAGTTTGGAAGGGAACCAAACTCAAAAGTTTGACTGAAGCAGACAGGGGGTAAGATCGGGTGTCTCTCCTTATCGTTTTTCTAGGTGCTGGATAACTTGAGTAAAAGGATTCTGGATGGTAACGTGAGACATTGATTACGAGTTCCTGTCCTATAGTCACTTATGCGTGAGGTCAATTTGTACAATATTGGCGACTTAATGACAAGATGGACATCTTAAATAAAATCGGAGATCATATATGTTTTGATCGATATTTTTATGGCATTTTCTGGTAATCTTAATTTTCAGAACCGTAGCTAGATAGGAGATGCTTATCCTCCCAGAGCACCCGGTCTCACTTCCCTGTTGGCAGTTCCAAAGTTTTACTTCGGTTATATGATTAATTTGTGCATGATTGGGCATGTTTATATTTTTATTTTCATACAATGAATCAGCATTTCCAAGTTTGGTGAACTAAAATATTAATGAAAACTTTTCCTTGTGACATTTTTTGAACGCCTCAATTCATTAATATTATCACGCTCTTGTTATTTCGAATAATTATAATTACTGATATAACGCTGGTATCTTTATTTTTATGTTATAATTGTTAATTACGGTTATTTTGTATACAGTAAAACCTCTCTAAACCGGACAAGCTCCGGACCAAAAATTTTGTCCGGTTTAGGGAGGTGTCCGGTTTAGAGAGGTTTTAAAATTTTAACTTGGCTTATCTCCCCTTAACTAAATCAATCTAGAAAGATGTAATACATGTCAGAGAAGCCACAATCAACAACTGTTAAATACACATCTCATTATAGGATATGCTATATGTAAAAGCACTAATTGGTTTTAAATCACCTTTAATTCGCTTTCTTAAGAAGATTCTAATTAGGGTACTCAAGACAAATAGACTACCTTTATTAATCCCTAACAGGACAACAATAGTGTTGACACTTTCCAGTCCCTTTGATACATAAGGTGTCACTGGATAATAATTAACAAATCAACTGTAGCAACTATAGATAACAAGATAAGATTGTATAGAAGTGCTTATCTTAATTTATTGTGTCAATAAAGAAATAAATTAATAAACAAATTTAGATTATAAAGAAAAATCACAAAAAGAAAGAATATATATATATATATATATATATATAATATATATATATATATATATATATATATATTTTTTATAGAGATGAAAAATATTTAATAAATAAATAATTGAATTAAATACCAAATGTTTTAAAGTTTTAAATGAGAATAAAAAAGAATTTAAATAAAATTATGATTTTTAAGTGATCATAATTGAATATTTTTATAGATCTCTTTAAAACTAATATATTTAAAAAAGGAAAAAAAACAAGTAATTAAAAAAATGTTGTCCGGTTTAGAGAGGTTCAATTTTAAGGATATAAGCAACTTGGGACTAAAAAGTTTGTCCGGTGTCCGGAATAGAGAGTGTCCGGTTTAGAGAGGTTCTTGTTAATTGAAATAAAGAAGGATAAATTTGGGACCAAATATTTTGTCCGGAATAGAGAGTTGTCCGGTTTAGAGAGTGTCCGGTTTAGGGAGGTTTCACTGTAATCGCAAACGCCTTTTTGTTATTGTGTTGTATCCTGACATTTGTTAGAGAAGACTGATATAGGCATTGCATGCTGGCTAATCCTTTTCAAGCTTTTTGAAGAATACTTCTCATATTCTACTTTTGTTATTTTTTTCAACGAAAACATTGGTTGTATTTTTTCAAAAGATTTCCAACTCTCTTTGCTAACTATGTTTACTTTGCATTGTTAGATGGGCCATCTCGCAATAAGAAATACTAGTTACTTCCCCTTTTCACCTGTATGTCGTTTCCATGTACCTGATAAGCATACAGCTGCACTATATATAGTTCATTGACACAGTCTAGCAAAAAATGGGTAGGACATGTTTAAGGTAAACACATACCGTCTAATTAATAACCAATAGTTAGTCATAACATGTGACACTATTTACAAACAGGTTACCAAGATTGAATTATTAATTAGAAGGTGTGAATTAGCTTGAAACATGTCCAGCCAATTTTTTGTTAGTCTGTGTGAATAGAGTAGTACAATTATCTATTACTACCTATCCTTTTCGCTTCTGGTGGAGCATAAAGCGAGGTCCAGATCTCTCCACCACGTTCTATTTAAAGTATAGCTCAACTTAGCCAGCCCATATCATTCCTTTCCATCTCTGTTGTTCTTCTCCAGGTCTCTCTTGGTCTTCCTCCTTTTCTTTTTCCTTCTGGAGTACAGGTCAATGCATTTTTTCATTTTCATTTTTATTGTTTCCTTTCCTAAATATATCTCCGTCGCCTTGATTTTATTGTGTTTTCTACTGATATTGTTCTTGTTTATTCATGTTAAGTATATCTTGTTTACTTCTGTTTGCAGTACTTAAGTATGACTCATTAAGTTTCGTAAACACCTTATTATCACAGCTTTGTTAAAAATGTATGTTTTCAGGTAGTTCACAAGCTATTAAATGTTACGTTTGCGACGGAGCAGCCAAGATAACTGATTGCCCAGTTGTGACATGCCCTCCAGAAGATACTCTGGTAAGTCAATGTATTTATATTTGACGTCACATTGTTCCATGTTTCTTTTATTCAGTTTTTATAACACACGAGGTTGGTTTAACTAGGTAAATAGGGGGTGTTTAATCTACCAGAGGACCCGGCCTCACATCCTTGATGGAAGTTTACGTGCTTAACCTAATTTGCCAGTCGAATTTTTCTACTTTGCGTTGGGATTGTAGTTAAGACATTGCTTTGTATGTTTGGTGTTTGTTATGAATATGACTGATTAGGAGAACGTTCCCAAGATGTAATATCGTTACAAGTGGTGGCATATTTATGTAATGATGTAGAAACAGAAACAGAAACAAGGGATTAAAAAAGTAAAAACAAATTCTCAATTCTCCAATTCTCTTCGTGTACTCTCTTTCTCTCCATCCACATCCGTACAAGGAATAAAACATATTCCATATGCTTCATATAGTTACATATTCCATTTTTTATCGTTTTAGTGCGCTTTGGGAGGATTTCATGATTTTAGAGTATATGGTGCCTGTACGTCAACAAAGGTAAGCAACACTGATATTACTTTGTATTAATTGGACCAGTTGTAAATGAAAACTGCTATGAGAATTCGCGATTACCGTAAACCGTTTCTGCAGAAAGGGAAATGTTCTGGGAATTTAACAAGTCGAAAATGGCGGTGATTACATCGGAATTGATGTTCTTGGTGACGTATGCGCACATTGATCCGCCATTACTTTATTTAAGAAATGAGACAATTTTCAATATTTTTATGAACTTGCAAAGTATAATGGGCTGTCTTAAATTGCACAAAAGGCGAAGAATACCTTATTTCTTATATTTACAATATTTATAAAAAATAATTTTATTGCCGTCTCACATTTTTCATGCTAATTTGAACACAGTTTTTAAATACAATGTTGGTGCACCTTCTCATAAAAATGGGTTGTCTCGAGTATTTGACATCTGACTTCATCACGTCAGCGCGTGGAGCAATGTCTCTATGAAGTGGCAACGTATAGTCGATGTCAAATTCTTTATTGAAACAAAGATATTGAAATTGTAAATATTTCATTTTAACATCAGTGGTCTGAACTTTAACATAGTTTACCTTTTCTCGTTTTCTTTTTTATCTGTTTTTATACTATTCTTCAGTAGTTGCAATGGTCATTACTAAACACATGTACACATTTTTAACCCAAGCCGGCATTGAATATTCCGTTAAAACTTTTATTCCATAAAACGTGCATTTTTACATATATAATCCATAAAATGAGTTGTATTGCATATTAATTCCATAAAATGAGTTGTATTGCATATTAATTCCATAAAATGAGTTGTATTGCATATTAATTCCATAAAATGGGTTGTATTCCATAAAACGTATAATATTCCATAAAATATGTTATATTCGTAAATATTCAACAAAACATTATAACATTCCATAAAATGTGATATATATTCCAATATTTCGCGTGGTAAAATTTTAACGAAAATTTTCGACAGCAAAATAATAATAAATTGATACACCAAGAACAAAACTACACTTGCAGTATTAATTTTGGTAATTTATTAATTTTTCTTTATAAGATATGTAAGCCAGGTCCTTTACCCGGACCATTACCACCTTGTAGTTACTGCTGTGAAGGGGACTTGTGTAATAACCATACATGTCGTAAGTATATACTAGATCATCGCCATTTATCGGTAAATATTAGCTATAAATGTAAAACGGTTTTTTTCGTCAATGAAATTGTTCCAAATAATTGTTTTCACTGATGATTTATATATTGCCCCACGAATATTTCAAGCCTCAAGAATGAGTTAGATAGTGCCCTACGGATATTTCAAGCCTAGGCTTTTCAAGGCTCTTAAACGTTGTGTGGCATTCATCAAAATGTTGTTGACAAGTATGGTGTCTCTTCATTATATTAGGTTATTCTTGATCTGGATATTTGACGTTCTAAAGTTCTATGTTCTTTTCATTCTCAATTTTGATTTCACGCTTTTTGAGCAGAAGATGCTTACCCTTCCGGAGAACCCGGTTTTCCTGTAAATGCAAGTTCACGTGTTTAAATTTGTCATTTTTCAAAGTTTTTACTTTGCTTTTGGCATTGTGGTTTAGACATAGAGTGGTATGTTTGTGTTTAATTGGTACATAAAGAATAAACCCACCAGTGATTTCTACTTTGTTTACATACTTGGTTCAAAATCACTAGGAATTTCGTTTTATATCAAACCTTTGTCTCGTCGGAAGACAATTCCGGTAACATAAAGACATACTAGTAAATGAAATGAATAGTATTGAAATTATAAGACCAGGAAGTGTTCTTCATGAACTTACTTTTTCTCAACATAAGACGACATTTGGTTTCTTTCACAATTTGGAGAAAGTCGACTCCGTTTGTGCGTGTTTGGCATAATTTTTGCGGTTACAGTAAAACCTACCCCAAAAGTAACCTCTATATAAGGGTCATCTGCTTTTAAAAGCCAGTAAATTTTTATCCATATTTCTCTTTTTTTCTGTTATATGCGCCTATATACAAGTGCCACCCGTTAATAAAGTCCAATTTTATCGGATCTCTTAGGTGACCTTTATAGACAGGTTTGACGGTATTTTTAATATTTTTGGTGTCTTTTCGAGTATTTTCGGATACGTCCTTGGTCTATTGTAACACATGTTTGTATGAAGAATGTTATTAAATTATAGAATTATAGTTTGAATTATATGAAATAATGTGTTTTTGAAGTTCAATATGATTCATTTTCTCTGCTTGAGAATGCAAACCATTGGTCAAATACTTCAATGACGATATCTTTATATTTCAGTGGGTTAGCAGTACAAGGGTCCGTCTCAAGACTCAACAAAAATCTAAATAAAACAGTAGTAGCATGTAGTAACATTGATTTTGTTCCGAATCTATCGATTGGACATGAACGTTCCAGTGAAGAATAGTTCACTTATATCGAGACGTCACTAGTTCTAACAATCTATTCTCAAGGATTGGTTAGATCCGGCGGGGTTAGAAATCCGGCATACCACACACCAAGTGAGCCCTCTACCGTCTTAGCTACGTGTAATGGGGAACTGAGTCTCTCTCTCTCTCTCTCTCTCTCTCTCTCTCTCTCTCTCTCTCTCTCTCTCTGAAACTGCTTGTAATTCTTCTTTAAATCCAAACATGTCAAGGAGTTCTAAATGCAAGTGTTTCGTAGACCGATGTGGGAGCCAGAGTTGCCGAGCTAAAGCGGCGGCATATAGATCACAACGCATGTCACCGCCATGGTTGGGATTCCCTTTGGACAAACCCTAGTGTAAGAAAGTTTGAAAGTTCGATTGCAGAAAGTCAGTATTTTTGTTGGAATACTCCGGTTTGCTGCACCATATCAGATCTGATGGCATCTATATACCTAAAAATAATCTTGATGTGGACGTAAAACACCATATATTCCTCCGCAATACTAGAATTGGCCGTCTCGATGTAAGTGAAATAAAAATATTGAAAAAACAACAAATCCGGCCATTCAGCTTTCCCATACGAATTGTAAGCAGATAATTCACTCCATATGGTATAATTAGTGTCCTGTGCAACGGAAGTAAGTGGAGTATATATTGGTGTTCCCATTCAAGATTACTCACTAATTACATCGAGGTTTTGGTATGCTTGAGGAAACCGAAAACCACCGACATTAGCAAACAAACTGAAAAACAATAGGACATGCCCAAGTGAGAAAGAGGCGACATTGTAATTCGGCGCTTTCCATCATTAGGCCACTGTCGGAGAAGCCCCGGTCCTGTGTCTAACGTAATGGCACGCAACGTTTTGAGTCAATTTTGAGCACCAAAAATGTAGACTAGTAATCTAAAATGCAAACGTAAATTTATTTTACAACAAAAAAAAAAAAAAAAAATAACAATAAAATTACAGCGTTTTTCATAATATAGCATACACATAAGCAAATAAGATGTAATTACACATAAAGAAAAACTTATACTTCAAAGAGTTAAAAACCACTTAAAATAAAATTTATATATAAAAAATTATTTCAATCAAAAAATCAGAGAGAAAAGTTTCCAAAAACGAGCTTTAACAGAACGTGTTACAAAGATATGGAATCAAGATCCGTGTCATCTTCGGTTTGATTTGAGGTGTTTATTAGTAAGTAGTCAGCCACCAGTCATAGTGGAGTCGTCAATATGACTAAAGTGTCCTCCATCACAAGTGACACATTGAGCCCTAAGTGTTAAGGTCTTAAATGCTTTCTGATCACCACTCTTAAGATAAACTGATGGAAAAACAGAAACAGAAATTATTTAAGAAGAGTCAATGCGTTCATTCGGCGAGGACTACATACCTAAGTTTTTTTTTAATTTCATGTGTAACTTTACTCATAGAAGCAAATTTTGTTGTATAAACATCTTATTATTTATGAAAATTTTATACATGCAAGTAAATTTACTACAGTAGGCAATTCTCGCTTAATGAACAGAACCTTATACACATATACAAAGAGAACTAATAACGTTAACTAAATTGAAATATATAAATATAAATATGCTTTTCCATTAATTTTATATTACCATTCAATATATACAAAAAATGAACAATAAAATTAAAGCGAATGATTCTTGCGAAAATTAACGGACATAACTGTAAAAACTTTTCCTATTTACATAACCTACAAAAAACCAACACACATCAACAAAAAATTTATATCTGTCAGCATAAACTTCCATCATTTAAATTCCACTCGGACCAAATACAAATACTTGGTTTAGTCAATTATGTGCATGTCTGTTTTACCTTTTCCGAAGGAATATCCATATACGAAGATCAAAACACATCTGTTCTCTGTACATAAATGTACATGTCCGTAATCAATGTTTAAATGAAAAGTCAAGCAGACAGGTCAATGATGTTACAAAACTATACACTTTGTTATTCTGCCCCAGTTTCCTCTTCACTTCCGTCCCCGTATTCATTAAAACATCTAGGCGTCGCATACTTAAATGGTCTAAATATTTGAAACAAGAACATTATTAGCGTCAATGAATAGACGTAATACATTATTTTTGTCTATCTATATACCATATTTTTCTGTTCAATAAACTCGATGAGATGTATTGCATTTTTTGTAAACAAAAAAAAAAAAAAAAAAAACAAAAAAAAAAAAAAAAAAAACTTTTTGGTGTAATATTTTGCTTCTTGTGGTCAACAAAGCACTCTTTATTTTTTCACTACTCTTTTATTTTTATAAATACCAAAATATATCACTCACCATAAAACTTTCGAATTATTCGATTAAAGCAAAAATTATTAATAATAAAATTGAAGGCGTTACTTTGTTTATGACGTCACTTGTCTATAACGTCAAAGCTTCTCCAACCAAACGAAGCTTCTCCAACCATACGTCGAGAAATGACATTTTCTATAATGACGTAATGTTCTTTGAGATAATCATATTAATATTTTTTTCCAAAACGAGTTTTAATTACATTTTCCGTTTTTGTGGACTAACTAACCAACCACACACCTGTTTTAAGATCAAGTTCGACTTTTGTAAATATACAGCATAAATGGCTCTCACCAGAGTGCAATCAGAAACTCACATTTAAAATATGCAGAGATATTTTACCTGCTATCCTCATTCTGTTCGGAACTGCTTTGATAGGCTGCAAATTAAAAAAAACATTTGTTTAATTGTACCGAATTGTGTCCATAATACCCAGGAAAGAAAATACACATGCCGATACATGTTGTTCATTGTATAGCGCCTAAAGAGTTTGTATCTGAGCTTATGTAGGCATCAGCTACGCCAATGGTCAATTGTCTAATGACGTCAATCAGCACGATTTCTAATCAAGTCAATGGATTTTTTGCGTATTGGCAAAAATCTATATGTCTTTAAATAACTATATAAATTGTTATACTTTGCAGGTTTACAAAAGACTATTGTTATTTGCATTATTTCTTTAATAATCATAATAAAGAACCGCCTCATTTGCAAAATAGAATAGAATGTAAGTTTAAATCTTATTACAAACACATGGGAACTCCGTTTTCTCAACAATTTCATCTCCATCAGTGGTCAGCAATGGGTTCGGGTCCTTACATCCGGCTATCCTGTGTGAAACAAACAATAATTTCAGATTTTGTTAATTAATGGTTTTGTTACTCGATAAGATTTGCAAGTCTCGTCAGTTATTTAATCAATGTGATTTTACCATTTTCGGGTTCAGGAATAATCAACGTGATAAGAAATTAAATGACGTCACATTACAATTCTTGCTTTGACGTTACAAACCTATGTTTTTTTTTTTTTTTTTTTTTTTTTTGTCGCTAAATTGTGGGGAATTGTTAAAATACGTTCATTTTAGTTTCTTCGTGTTCCTATGTATAGTTTCAATTTACAAAACAAATTTCTCATATACATCAATAATAAAGACAGGGTCCCATGTCTCAATGTCTCGCTCATCTTCTAGGCTCGAATCTCACTCGACGTAGAAAGAAAACTTATTTCTAAACAAAAACGACAGAAACTACATTTGTAAGTATAACAATACACTTAACATTTCCATTTTTTGAACATCTGGAATCACAAAACATCCAGTTGTATTTACAATTATGAATTATGGTGTTGTATCTTTATTCATACCTCAAATCTTCATGTTTCGGAGTTGTATTCTTGGATTCCTCTGTGAAAAAATAAAGTATTATTAAAGTACGAGTGTTAGTACCGCTTGTTTGTTTGAATTTATAAAAAGTATTAAGAAACCGCCCTCGATTCAAAGCAGTGTTTGGTAAAAAATTATACAAAATACAATAAAAATGTCCTAAGTTTCGACATCTAGGAAGCTGGCTGTGTCAATTTTTAATTTCCTAGTACAAGAATAATTATAATTGGTTTGAAAAGCACTTCTGGTTTTTGAAAAAAATGTAGTACAACTATAATACAAAACGCCAAAAGAATCTGTTAATCTCGCCACATGACCAGCTACATGAGTTTACGGTTTCCGGCTACAAAAATTGGCTTGATTAGACAACGTGTCAAATGACGTCACACAACAATTTTTAATGAACGAAGGTAATGTTAGTTCTCTAACAATAAATCAAGAGGGGGTTTCACATTGGGGTACAAAGTCAAAGATTACAAACCCCAAACAAACGACTTATATAAAAACAAAACTAACAAAAACCACAAAGGTCAACAAATAAAAAATAATTTGAATATTTAATACGGTTTATTTATCAGGCTCAATCTAAATATTGTCAAACGCAATTTTGTTTTCGGCAGCATATGTCTGCACTTTCTATCTGCATATATAAACGCACACTTTAATAATCGATAGATTAAATTGAATCCATGTTGTGTTAAAAGCAAATTTAGTCAATCGATGTGACTGGAACGTAAAAGTAAATTTAGTCAATCAATGTGACTGTAACGTAAAAGTAAATTTAGTCAATCAATGTGACTGTAACGTAAAAGTAAATTTAGTCAATCAATGTGACTGTAACGTAAAAGTAAATTTAGTCAATCAATGTGACTGGAACGTAAAAGCAAATTTAGTCAATCAATGTGACTGGAACGTAAAAGCAAATTTAGTCAATCAATGTGACTGGAACATAAAAGCAAATTTAGTCAATCAATGTGACTGGAACGTAAAATCAAATCTAGTCAATCAATGTGACTGGAACGTAAAAGCAAATCTAGTCAATCAATGTGACTCGAACGTAAAAGCACGTTTAGTCAATCAATGTGACTGGAACGTAAAGGCAAATTTAGTCAATCAATGTGACACGAACGTAAAAGCAAGTTTAGTCAATCAATGTGACACGGACGTAAAAACAAATTTAGTCAATCAATGTGACTGGAACGTAAAAGCAAATTTAGTCAATCAATGTGATTGGAACTTAAAAACAAGTTTAGTCAATAAGTGTGACTGGAACGTAAAAGCAAATTTAGTCAATCAATGTGACTGGAACGTAAAAGCAAATTAAGTCAATCAATGTGACTGGAACGTAAAAGCAAGTTTAATCAATCAATGTGACTGGAACGTAAAAGCAAATTTAGTCAATCAATGTGACACGAACGTAAAAGCATGTTTAGTCAATCAATGTGACACGGACGTAAAAACAAATTTAGTCAATCAATGTGACTGGAACGTAAAAGCAAATTTAGTCAATCAATGTGATTGGAACGTAAAAACAAGTTTAGTCAAGCAATGTGACACGAACGTAAAAGCAAAAGTCAATCAATGTTTTTGATTGTTTTTGCTACACAGCTTCAACATTCTATTTTCCACTATGATAATGTATTTTAGTAACAATCTTTTGGATTTACCCTGCCCTTGTCTGATTCTTCTCTTTCGATACCAGATAGCCACAGTAACAGCTACAAATCCCATAACAAAAACGATGACAATCACTGCTACCACTCCTAAAATAAAACAACACAATCGCCAGTCAATAACAGCTACAAATCCGATAACTATCACGATGACAATCGCAACTACCACTCCTAAAAAAAACACTATCGTCAGTCAATAACAGCTACAAATCCGATAATTCACTGCTACCACTCCTAAAAAAAACACAATCGTCAGTCAATAACAGCTACAAATCCGATAATTCACTGCTACCACTCCTAAAAAAACCACAATCGTCAGTCAATAACAGCTACAAATCCGATAACTATAACAATGACAATCACTGCTAACACTCCTATAATAAAACAACACAATCGTCAGTCAATAATAGCTACAAATCCGATAATTCACTGCTACCACTCTAAAAAAAACACAATCGTCAGTCAATAACAGCTACAAATCCGATAATTCACTGCTAACACTCCTAAAATAAAAAAACACAATCGTCAGTCAATAACAGCTACAAATCCGATAATTCACTGCTACCACTCCTATATAATAAAACATAGAGAGGGCGCGGTGGCCTAATGGATAAGACGTCAGTCTTCAAATCCAGGGTCTCTCATCGCTGTGAGTTCGAGTCCCGCTCGGACCACATGTGGGAAAGTGAATTTTCCTTACCGTTGGCCTTTACTGATTCACCTGGTATCAGTATAATGGACTGGGGGAGTGGTACGCTTGTCTGCGGCGTACTGACTTTGTGAGCTAGCACGGTAAAGTCGCCCTGAGTGCGCGCTAGTACAAGGCAGACCATATAACACACTCGCACTTCACATGCATACACAAAAATTGTTCATAGATTAATCCATAGAGATTAATTAAATAGTTCTCGTCGCGAATAGCTGAAAAATTGCTGATGCGACGTTAAGCAACATTCAACCAACCAACCAACCTATAATAAAACAACACAATCGTCAGTCAATAACAGCTACAAATCCGATAAATCACTGCTACCACTCCTAAAATGAACACAAGAGGTCTATTGGCATTAGCGCTCACTTGACAATATGACACATATGTCATGATATAATTCAGAAGTTGAAAAGTCAATTACACATCTATTATTATTCTCAGTTCATCCCGAAATGCCAAGATATTTGCAAATTGGTTATTATTACTTGTCCTGAAAATGTCCCTTTCAAAAGGTCTCATTACAATATATTTTAAAACAGATCATTTCAGCAGTTAGTACCTACAACCTTAACAACACTTGACCTTACATCGATATCAAAATAATTATTTTACTTTGATTTTTGGATTGCCATTTAAACATGGATCGGTATTGTTGTGGTTGATTGCCTCGACCTTTTTGTGCTGCATTTTGTTCCAGTTTCTAGGTTTTCCATAGTTTAAGCTTATCATTAATTTAACAGAATGGTACTAGAAAAACCTGATGAGCCTGATAATAAATAACCATTGGATCATGAGGTGTAATCAATTAATCAGTTAGTATAAAATATTCTATAGACACATGTACTGTAGGAACCACTGTGACTGTGACAGTGAAATACTCTTTATATCCATAGAAAATTAAATAAATTTGAATAAAGATCGATATTTTTAACTTACTTGTACCTAGTCGTAACAGGAAATCTGTATGCGCATCCGCGATTAGCCCAAAATGTATCTGCATAGGGTAAAACGTTGGTGGTATGGGGATTTAACATGTTGAAAAACCAGGCAAATGGCGGATTCTGTTGCGCATATGACGTAAACCGTCACCAAAGACATCACTTACGGTGTAAACATCGTCATTTTCGTGTAAAAGCCCCATACCGCCAACATTTTCCTTTCTACAGACATACTTTATGACAACGGCGGATACGCATACAAATTTCTTATTACGACTAGGTACAAGCAAGTGAAAAATATCAAACTTTATTCAAATTTATTTGATTTTCTATGGATATAAAGAGTATTTCACTGTCACAGCCACAGTGGTTCCTACAGTAAATAAAAAGAAGCTTCCGTAAAAATGAAAGAATTTAGCAGTTAATAGATGTCATTGACCTTCCAAATACCTAATAAATAGCTAAAATAAATCTAATGACTTCTAGTTATGTTTTAAAACATTGTGAGCTATCATAAGTCCCAGTTTTGATTCTTTCACTTATTTCAAGATAGTTATTTCATTGATTATGGGGGAACCAGGTACCAACAGAAAACCACCCACCGTCAGTAAGTGAACTGACAGATTTTCTCACACTAGGATCTGCCACAGTGGAATTCTAACCTAGGCGATGGAAAACCTTCCATTAGTGTGTTTCAGACCACCTATCATCCGAGTCCTCATGCAGACAATAGCTAAAGACCTTATTAAAATACATTATATAGATAGCAAAAGACCGTATTAAAACACATAAACTGATACATACTATTTCCTCCTCCTTCACTGGCGTCATTAATATTGTCAATGACGTCACTACTTGAGGTATGTGATTGGTAAACAGACTGTTTTGTTATCCCCACATCGTTTTGCGCCTGTATTTCGTACGCGTCAGTAGAATGCGTATGGCCCACAGCAACAAGTCGCACCTGCTTCCCCTGTACCATGACATCGACCCCGTGGATTTTAAGGCGACCATTACTGTGGTGTGTGTACTGTTTAACATTCGGAAGAATAGATCCATTTCTTAACAATGTGATTCTCTTCAATGGAGGACTAGCGTAGATGAAGACTCTGACTTCTGTAAGATCGGAGGTGTTCGTGCCCTTCCCGGGTAAAACAACAATAACTGGTTCAGCTGAAGTAAAGATGAAAAAATTAAAAGATATTTTAACAATATGTTATTTGCTTTGAGAAAACAAGGAGATTCACAAGCAGCCATGATGAACTTTGCTTTTAGGTCCTCTTTAACCAGACTTTGTTTTACAGCTATTCATGAAATAAACAAAAAAATGTCGAGGTGATTAAGATTATGATTATCAAAAAGGAAGCAAAACGTGTTTACAACATGAATGGTGTTCGATGTTTAATTAACACGTTATTAGTGAAAAGGTGTACTAATTTAGCAATAAGTGGTATTAAAATAGTGTATACAGTTACTAACACTCAATAAATCTCTCTCTCTCTCTCTCATTCTCTCTCCGCATAAAGTACACACATGTGGAAAAAATAACACTGCTCACTAAAAGAAGTCTAAACTGCTGCCGAATGACAGAAATATACTAGTAGATAACTACAGACAGAAACGCTGTGGAAATATATACATGTAGTAGATGCAGACAAACTGTCGAGTTATGGGTATTGAGCGACGGAGATGAGCGGTCTAAATCACACTAATTCGTTGGCTGAGTAAAAATTTCAACAGGTCTTTACTGTAGATAAAAAAAATCACCAGATTTAGCTAACAAAGCTTTGTAAAAGTTATCACCGGCGTTGCAGTGACGTACCTTTTATTTCTACTTCAACAGTATCTTCTTTATACATGCCGACTGAATTGTTAGCTCTGCATACATATGTTCCCATGTCTTCGTAGGTACAATTCTTTATCTCTATATTCGATAGGGTTTGGATAACTTTAGACCCGAATCGGTGCTCCCAGGGTAGCAAGTTAACATGGGGAGGGTCTCCGGTGACACTGCATTGGACATTTATATTCCCTCCCTGTGAACATGAAACTTTCTTCGGTGAAACCCCGACCTTAATGTCTGAAATTGAATCAAAACATTAAAATTGTTATTTTTTAATCGTATTAGATGCGACCCCTTATTGTAATGTACGTTTCGTTTTCCGATATAACCAGGAAACCGTCTTACTGAATGGCTACTATTGTTTATTGATCATCAATTCATGTATGGAAGAAGTTTAAATCAATATATCTATCTGGGTATTAAAAATAAGTTGAAAATTGACACATGGATCAATGTCTGGACACTAAGGTCTTGTGTTAGCGAGTAATACTATACTTATGTCTGGGTACCAACATGTTACAACATTATAGAACTGAAATAACGATGTTAATTCACTTATCAACACAATATTTTGAAGTACTTGAATTTATCGCCAAATCCTTTGTATCACCAAAATTTGACTGAACAAATGGTACCGAAGGTTATCATGTAGTTCAATTACTATTTTACATGTGGCGGATGTAGTAAGCTAAATAGAAGGCCCTTACGGAGCACCCGGTCTCACTTTCCTGGTGGAAGGAAGGTCATGTCTTTAACAACATATGCCAGCTTCAAAGTTTTTACTTTGCTTTGGGATTGTGATTTTGACACGAATCGGTATGTTTTATTATCAATAAAAATTCATTAATTTATTTCATTTTTTGTAACGCCTTGGATGAATAAACATTAATACATTGTATTAGCAGTCTGCACAATGGTAAAAAACCAGAAAAACTGTGAGCCACAAGCTCCAAAAATACCCCCCCCCCCGCTCCCAAAAATCCATCGGATCAAATTTTTAAATAGAAGGTGCACATCTGCATTTTATCACAAAGATTGTGTGAAAGTTTCATGAAAATCCATTGAAGGGTTTAGGAGGAGTTGCGGATAAGAGATAGGTACCCTAAGGTGTAACGAAAGAACGGACGGACACACGGACGGACACCCTATCACTATATCCCCACTTAAAAGTGGGGGGAGGGTATAAAAATATCCCATCACCTATCGCCATTTTGAACCCCTTATAACGCCATAATCTTACTGAAACGAGGATTTTCAGCTAATCACTTACACGGTACAATAACATTCACGTCTTTGCTGGTATTCCCGTAGTCATTGTCAACATAACACGTGTAGATCCCAGCCTTGTCTTTAGTAGCAACTCCTAAATTCAATATCTGTTGATTAGTGACTTCTTTATCATCTCTAAGCCAGTGGATGTTACATGGCAGATTGCAATCAGCAGAACAGGTCAGTGGAGTAGTGTCATAACCATCTTCAAATACCAATTTATCTGGATAGATCTTTATTTCAGTTGGTCCATCTTAAACCATGACAATGAATTAGAATTATCTTCATATATGGAAACAAAAATAACATACACACACACACTGTTCAAACGGGTGCAGGACCAAAGCCTCTCACACTGGTGTGCGAAAGTTTGTGAGAGTCGATGGCTTTCTCAAGGTATCTCAATTGTCTCTAAAGATAGGAAACACATGTATTTTTCTAAACACAGACCATATCCTGTATAACAAACGTAAGCTTTAGGCGAAACAGAATCTGGAAAAAGGAATGAAGAAGTTTGATAAACCAGAAGCTTACATAAACACGTAATTAAAAACTTAAACATGGTTTATTGGAAATATCATTCATTTATCTCCTTATATGGGATCAGATCTGGCTTGAAAAAAGATGGTGGCTGTTCTTTCGTCAAGTACTCGACACGAAAGTGACGGTTCCTATCCTTCGGAAAAGACCTTAAAACCCCGAGTCACGGTTGACTTGTAGTGCTAAAAATGAAAGTGCGGCAGAGGTAAAATTTTATGCTACTTCTCCTGTAGCAGGTAACGTCCCGAAATAAGTGAAATATCATTGAATGTGACGTAAAATCCTATTCAAATTAATCAACATATGATTTATGTGTTTTATTGAGGCTTATACAGTATCTAGCTACAAATGTCACATGAACTTTTATTTTCAAAATATAAAAAAAATTATTGATGAGAATATGTTGTTAATCACTTCCGTATTTCGAAGTAACTTTCAAAAATAATTTACTTATTTCATTTATACTTCATATTTAGGAAATCCAAAGTTTTTTTGAATATATTTCATAATACGTACAAAGAACATTTAACACAACTCCACTAGATGTTTGTTGACCAAAGCCGTTTTCAGCAGTGCAGTACAACGTTTTACCATTGTCATCTGGTTCCCCACGGTAACTCAAGGTACCTTTGGTTACTGTTAGGTTACCCTGTGTAGACATGTACTCGGTCTTCACAGAATCTGTTGTATTGAGTTGTTTGGTTTGTGCATGCCAGTAGATAAAAGCTTTAGGTCGTGATGGGGAGGTTGTACATTGCATGTGACCTGGTGTCTTTGTGTCTACAGTCCATTTTCCATCAACTGTTTGGTTCATGGTCACGTGTGTCACAGGCACTAAAATAGAGAACAATCTTCAAAAACAAATAGAAAAAGTTCTAAAATACAAATAAAAAATCTTTATTGAAATACTAAAAGAAAAAGTTTTTGTTCATTATTGTTTACCAGTAGATTAATATCTGGATTCATAAGGAATTAAATAATCTGTGCTTCCAATGTATTTGCCCATTGCCTATACCTTTTACTTTCAATACTATAATACTAAAAGACAAAGTATTTTCCTCACTGTTTGCTGCTGGATACTGGATTTTTACTACAGTGTCGAAATCGCGGATTTTATAATCAGTGTCCACAATATGTATTTGTCCCTTATTGTCTTGTTTGGATGTTTTATGATTTGTTTGTAATTTGTTTGTATTTATGTCATGGCTGTTGGCAACCAGATACATTGTTTAAAGTTGATAATTCTTATCTGCTTAGATGTTTGATTGACAAGAATTGTAAGTATAGAATTAAAAATAAAATAAAAATAATTAAATTATATATTTTTTAAAGTTTGGAAATATTCATTATTTAATATCTGCAAAAAGGCAAATAGGACAGGATAAAAAACAAACATACTAATCCATGTTCATTAAGTGAATATTTTACTTTTACGGAGCATCAAACGGTTGTATATATCTGTTATTAAATTACGTAGTTCAAAGTGTCTCATAAGTCTGTTAAGACTAGATGTCATATATTTTGTCTCGCTTGTCCACATTGTGCTTATTTAACATTTATGTTTTATGACATAATAACATAAATTATATGAAATTATAATATATAAATGTATATAATTATTGCCATAAAAGCAAAAATGATTAAATATAGAAAAACAATTCCAATAAATCACGAGATTCAGTTGGTCAATCCCGTGATATATTATTGCATTGTATCTGAAGATACAATTTTTTAACTTCGAAACAAAACTTACCATTAACCTTCAGTAATGTTGAGACACTTTTTGTCTTAGTACGGCACACGAAAGTTGTCCAATGGTCGTCATTTGAAACATTATCTAATTGTACTCGTAAGATGGCGTTCTCAGCGTCACAGGAGAAGTTATACCGATACGTCACTTTCGCTTGTGTAATCAGTTTACATGATCTTTCTGGTTGCCCATCTTTTACTTCCGCTATAACAGCAACTGATTTATTCAGTGGCGTAGTTATTTTTAGTCCTTGGAACTCGGACACACCAAGTTGACAGTCCAAGTTGAATGTATCGCCCTCTGTTTTAGTTTCGTTTTGAAATATGTTTTCATTGGTTAAACTCTCTGAATAAAATATAGAATAAATGAAGAATTAGTTTCAGGGCGCCTAAAATAACTATCATAAATCATAACAAAATCGTTTCGTATTCAAATAATTTTAATTATATTGTTGTATTATAAAATATACATGACAATTGTTCTACACTTTAGACAACTGGTTATAAGTATGTAGTAACTTCTAAACCAAAGTTAAGTTTTCTGTTACAAAATAATGCACATATAGGCTTAATTATTTTACCACAAAATGTAAAATAATTTCGAAAAGTGCATAAAAATCAATGAATACAAAATAATGATTTCCAAAAAACATTTTCTACATGCTTTTTCAAATTGGGAATTTTATAATCTGTAATAATATATTAATAATTTTAAAATAATTTTACAACGTGTGTGTGTGTGTTTGTTAAAAAATCTTACCTTTGAAAATCATGCACAAAACGCAAATTAAGACGTACATCTTTGTTTTCTAAATGTGTTTTTTGCTACAGTGATGAGAAAGTGAACCCAACTTTCAAATTTTGAATTCGCAAGTGAAATATTTCCTTATTCTTAATTTCCATCTAGCTTTTTTGAATTTAACATTAAAACTGGGATATATAGTACATACAAATCGAAACTTAAATATAAGATTACGAATTACATTCCAAGCTCAGATACTGAGTAGCTAAATATATGAAAAGATTTCCTAGATATAAATAGCAGTTGTCGAAGAGCTAGTGGAATATAGCTTACAAGGGACCGGGATGAGCTGTCCAATCGACACTAATTCTTTATCTGCCTAGTGTTAAAATTTGGTCAGGTCTGTACTGTATCTATCAAAGGACATTAAAAAAACTAAAATGACTCATCATACATGATTTTAATAAACTTATTTACTGTAGGCTCCAATTGCCATTTTACAAACCGATTTTACTGTATTACTTAGGTTCCACGTGTCATTTTACAAACCGATTTTACTGTATTACTTAGGTTCCACGTGTCATTTTACAAACCGATTTTACGTTATTACTTAGGTTCCACGTGTCATTATACAAACCGATTTTACCGTATTACGTATGTTCCACGTGTCATTTTACAAACCGATTTTACCGTATTACTTAGGTTCCACGTGTCATTTTACAAACCGATTTTACGTTATTACTTAGGTTCCACGTGTCATTTTACAAACCAATTTTACGTTATTACATAGGTTCCACGTGTCATTTTACAAACCGATTTTACTGTATTACTTAGGTTCCACGTGTCATTTTACAAACCGATTTTACGTTATTACTTAGGTTCCACGTGTCATTTTACAAACCAATTTTACGTTATAACTTAGGTTCCACGTGTCATTTTACAAACCGATTTTACTGTATTACTTAGGTTCCACGTGTCATTTTACAAACCGATTTTACGTTATTACTTAGGTTCCACGTGTCATTATACAAACCGATTTTACCGTATTACGTATGTTCCACGTGTCATTTTACAAACCGATTTTACTGTATTACTTAGGTTCCACGTGTCATTTTACAAACCGATTTAAATGTATTACTTAGATTCCACGTGTCATGTTACAAACCGATTTTATTGTATTACTTAGGTTCCACGTGTATTTTACAAACCGATTTTCCTGTATTACTTAGGTTCCACGTGTATTTTACAAACCGATTTTACAGCATTACTTAGGTTCCACGTGTCATTTTACAAACCGATTTTCCTGTATTACTTAGATTCTACGTGTCATTTTACAAACCGATTTTACTGTATTACTTAGGTTCCATTTGTCATTTTACAAACCGATCTTACTGTATTTTTAGGTCCCATGTGCCATTTTACAAACTGATTTGACTTAATTACTTAGGTTCTACGTGTTATTTTACAAACCGATTTTACGTTATGACTTAGTTTCCACGTGTCATTTTACAAACCGGTTTTACTTAGGTTCTACGTGTCATTTTACAAACCGATTTTACTGTATTACTTAGGTTCCACGTGTATTTTACAAACCGATTTTACTGTATTACTTAGTTACCACGTGTCATTTTACAAACCGATTTTACTGTATTACTTAAGTTCCACGTGTCATTTTACAAACCGATTTCACATTATTTCTTAGGTTCTACGTGTCATTTTACAAACCGATTGTACTTTATTACTTAGGTCCCATGTGTCATTTTACGAATCGATTTTACTGTATTACTTAGGTTCTACGTGTCATTTTACAAACCGATTTTACGTTATGACTTAGGTTCCACGTGTCATTTTACAAACCGATTTTAGCGTATTACGTATGTTCCACGTGTCATTTTACAAACCGATTTTATTGTATAACTTAGGTTCCACGTGTCATTTTACAAACCGATTTTACTGTAATTAGGTTCCACGTGTCATTTTACAAACCGATTTTACTGTATTACTTAGGTTCCACGTGTCATTTTACAAACCGATTTGACAGTATTACTTAGGTTCTACGTGTCATTTTACAAACCGATTTTACTTTATTACTTGGGTTCCATTTGTCACTTTACAAACCGATTTTACTGTATAACTTAGGTTCCACGTGTCATTTTACAAACCGATTTTATTGTATTACTTAGGCTCTACGTGTCATTTTACAAACCGATTTTACTTTATTACTTAGGTCCAACGTGTCATTTTACAAACCGATTTTACTGTATGACTTAGGTTCCACGTGTCATGTTACAAACTAATTTTACTGTATAACTTAGGTTCCATAGTATATACTTCATTACATGAACTGTCTGCACAATGCGTGACAGGGACATTTTAACGCATAATTTTATCAATCTGGTTATTGATTAGGTCCCAGTGTGATCTTTATATAAGGTAATACTTAATTTCTGCGGTCCAATGTTTGGTCTTTATAAACAGGTTTAATACATTACTGAGGTTGTTTTTATAAATAGCTTTTCTTTATACCTTGGGTTCAATTAATGTTTTTTGTATACAGGATTTTACTTTATCACTTAGGTTTCACGGGTGGGCTATATATACAGATTGTTCTATGTTTTTGAGGTCCCAAGTCTAGTCTATATATACAGTTTTTATCACTAGGTCTCTTAGATTCTTCGATGGTCTAATTTTATACAGCTTCTACTCGGTTCTTAGGTCCAACGCATGGTCTTTATATGCAGGTATAACTGTATATCCTAGAGATCTCCTGGAAGGTGTTTATATTCAGGATCTTACTATATTACTTAGTCTTTATATACGTGTACGTTAATGTATGTGTTTTTCATTACCAACTTGCTCTTTTTTCATCACAATCAAAGCATATTGACTCATAACAGAAAATGTAACAAATATAAATAAAAAAGTCTACAGCAATACAAAACCAGATTCTGATTCTAAGTTATCGAAAGTTTGACAACTAACTATTCTCATTATGAAAACACCTGGAGTTACATGTGTATGTGCAAAAATCAATATTCTGCCTGTCCTTCCGGAGCAAACGGCCTTACGTTTCTGGTGGAAGGTCTAATACTTTACTTAATTTGTCAATTATCCTATTTTTAACTATGGTTTGAGATTGTGATTTTGACATGCATTGGTATGTTTGTTTTTAATTTAATAAATTTTATGATTTTGATTTAGATTAGAATTTGAAAGTGAAAGAGAATGTCTTAGAATAAGCTAAGCAGAACCTGCAACATAATATCCATCAAATCCATAATCATAACCACTTTGATTGGAGAAGGTGGTCAATAAGGCAGTAATGACAAAAATTATATTGTAGCTCGTCTTTTTTAAAGCACCAAGTACCATTATCTAAGTTTGAATCGCTTAATTTTTCGATGTTTTATCACGATTTAAAGTGTTTGATTCCTGTCCATCAAATACATGTAGATAGTAACCCCAACAGGAAATATTAAAATTACTTCCTGTTGTCGCTCAAACAGTTAATTAATTAATGTTGCGCAAGCACTTCAATTATAATCATTGGTGCCAATTGGTGCCAATGTGTTTGTCCCTTCTTTTCTAGCATTGCTTGGGTGTTTCTACCCTTTGCTTCTATTTGGCGGTGTTCTTACTTGCTTTTGCCAAGTACATGCATTGAAGTTAAATATTTGTTTCTTCTTTTATAACATCAGTCTCCCTTCATTCATTTCATGTGCATTGTTTCAGTTGCGCTTACTTATTTTACTTTACCAACCTTTTACTTGGGGACAGAATTTCAGACTTGTCATGGATTCCGTTGAAGAGTACGCCAGACGTTGGGCTAAATAAGAAGATGTTGAGCTTGATACCTTATCCGACTGGATAAAGGTTGTAAGATCTTTCGTTAAAACTAGGATTGTCAAACAATTCTAACAGACATACACAACAAATATGTTGTTGTCCCAGCTGATAAGGCTTCCAACAACATTATTCTCGTTTGTAAGAGATTCTACCTTGAATGTCTTATTAAGGAGCTTGATTTAGATAGTATATCAAATAACCCTGCATATACTAGAACTAATTTTACCGAAAATGAAGTTCTTTCCAACCATAGGGGAGTTCTCGAGTCTTTCGGTATCAATCTTAAAGCTGAAGATCTTGATCTTCCTTACTTGTATTGGATTCCCAAACTTCATAAAAATCCATACAAGGAAAGATGTATAGCAGGCTCATCTAAATGTACTACTAAATCATTATCGGTAACACAAATTTTGACAATCGTCAAAGATGGTCTTCAGTCTTATTCAGAAAAAGTATATTCTACATCTGGAATCAACCAAATGTGGATTCTCAAAAATTCTAAAGAATTACTTGAACATCTTGCTTCTAATACTTTATCTCATGTAAAAAGTATAAAAACATTTGATTTTTCTACACTATACACCACAATCCCTCATTCTAAATTAAAAGAACGTCTTAAAGAAATTATTCACTTGTCTTTCTTCTACATAAACGGTAAGCCAAGATACAAATATTTGGTGCTTAACAGGGATTCTGGTTATTTTGTCAAGCAACATACGGATTCCAAACAAAAATATACTGAAGATACCATCAACAAAATGTTGGAGTTTTTGATAGATAACATATTTGTTGTGTTTGGTAATATAGTTTTTCAGCAAACAATCGGTATACCAATGGGTACAAACTGTGCACCATTGCTTGCTGATTTGTTTCTTTATTCTTACGAAGCAGAATTGATGCAGAACCTTGTTAAATCTGGAGAGAAAACTGTCGCCAAATCATTCAACTCAACATACAGATATATAGATGACGTTCTGTCTCTTAACAATCCTAAATTTGGAGACTATGTAAATGTCATCTATCCTAGTGAGCTTGAAATAAAAGACACGACTGATTCCTCAAGTTCTGCTTCATATTTAGACTTATACCTGAATTATGACGCACAGGAAAGGCTACATTTGAAACTTTATGACAAACGTGATGACTTTAATTTTTCTATTGACAACTTTCCTTTTTTATGCAGCAATATACCTGCTTCTCCTGCTTATGGTGTATTTGTTTCCAAATTAATACGCTATGGTAGAGCTTGTTCCCACTACGGGGACTTTGTACAACGAAGTAGGCTGCTTGCAAATAAATTGTTGACGCGGGGATATTGCAAGCCTAGGCTTATCAAGGCCCTCAAAAAGTTTTATGGCCGTCATCATAGTATTGTTGATAAGTTTGATGTCTCTGTGTCCAGGATTGCCCTGGATATATTTGACGTCTCATAGTTCCATGTTCCTTTCACACAATTTTAATTACACACGTGGCGGGTGTAGCTAGCTAAACAGGAGGTGTTTACCCTTCCGGAGCACCGGGCCTCACTTCCCTGGTGCACGTTCACGTGTCTTACCTAACTTGTCAGTTCCAAAGTTTTTACTTTGCTTCTGGATTGTGATTCGAAAATGGATTAGTATGTTTGTTTTTTATGTTTACTACTATTAGATTAGCTTGTCTTTTTGTTGTTTTGAGTTTTTGAGTGTTATGGTTTTTTTTTCATAGTCTTTGGTCTTAAGAAAACTGCACTGCGAAAGTCGGGCAAAAGGTAATGCAAACGAAGATTAAAGAAACAACTCAATATGCTAACTGTTTGAATCAATATATTTTAATTTATTGAAATAAAATATGTTTTTTTTAAATGGAGAAAAATTATGTACACCGTGTTAACATGGTTATCTATCTTTTCACACAATAATTGTACCACCACAACTGTTGTTTTACTTTCTAAATATCAGTATAAAACCAATACCAATATAAAATCTGGTCATTGTCTGAATACGGGACATTTGTATTGTCCGTGGAATTCTGAAATATCATGTTTTACCCTAATATATTGTAAATGTTCGTTTTACTTAAATAACAAAGATAGTTTCAAAATGTTATTATAAAACACGCACACATACATACATACATACATCCAAACACCTTTGTACAATTTTAATATTCAATCTAAATCATCGTATAGGCAAACAACATTGACCTGTCCGTTTGACCTTCATATAGCTATATTCCTATATTCATATAGGAGGGTACACCAAATACATAGGTAGTGTTAGGATTCGCAGCTAATACATTTACACATTGTCCATGATTAGTGTTCACATCAAGTATACGAAATATACTCTTTTTTCCATAATGAATATTTTAATCAGCGGTTAAGCGGACAGGTCAATGCTGTTTACTTATACAACTAAGAAACAAATATATATATATATATATATAACTATCAATACATATCGAAATCTATGGCAAATACAAACACTAGAATACATGAAGTCTTAGTACAAAATCATGTTTGATATCTTTATACATAGGTACAAAATCTTAAACCTGAATATGATGCACAGTATACGTATAGGTATTTACAAACACATACGACTAGTAAAAAAATCACAGGATTCAAAACATTATATCATTAAATAATAATTACATGAATTGACCGGTTGACGGTGCCTTTTTTCAGATCGATAAAAAGCGTGGTCTTAAATATTTATTATTTTTTACATAATAAATATTTGAGACTACCATTAGATATGTAGAAGGCATTATTTCTACTATATACATACGTGTTATTAATATAACCTGATAAACACCCAAAATATGTGAATTACCTCCCTTTATATATAAAATATGTAACTGTGTTGAGAAATGTCTGTATTTGTCTTTCTGTTAGTAATTGTATACTATGCTCATTTTGTTGTATGATTATAGCATGTAATGTATCATTAAAAATAATAAAAATATAAAACATGCGTGGCCAAATGATGCCAAAATCTTTGGATTTTGAACTCTAAAGGTTTTATTTATGATTGACATTGACCTGAATACCGGTACTATCGTCGTTGTCATAACCAATATGTCAAAGACGTTTCTGTATTTACAAACAACATCAATAACAAACTACAAACAGAGCATGTGTATCTGTCAAAGCGTTTACATGATGCAGTTCCAACAAAGGAATCTACTGTCACAAAGCCACACACATAGGTAAGTCACATTATAGGTTTTATGCTGCAAAATGAAACATAGTTCATATCTAATGAACATGTATAAATCCTGATGAATCTAGACATCTTGATCTATGGTGGAATAGATGGTGTCTCCTTCTGCGTTTTTGTCTTCTGTGATTTCGTCAAGGTCTGAAATATATAGACACAATCTTACACTAATGATTAATTTCATTGGGATTTCGAAATAAAGAAAAAAAATTGTCAATAAACTTAGTAAAACGTGCCACAAAATTAGCTATAACCATCTATAATTCAGATTTAATTGGTGATAATAGTCTAGTCAGTCATGATAAAGTCCTCAATATGACACGAAGTTCCATTCACAATAAGTGGATATGCGCTCCCCGACACTGTACTTACTGTTATAAAGAATAAATTTCCGTCTTTATTTAGGGTTATTATGAAAAGGGGATCAGTTGCAGTTTCTGAGATTGCTTAAAATGTAAAATGTAATTCACTTAGATAAACGTTAAAATAGTAACAAATAATTTATGGCTGAAATTACACAAGAATTTGAAAGCTAGTAGAATTGATTTATTATTTGGTATGAAATATACCCGTATACATATCTTTAACAAACTTATGGACGATACCATTGAAAACCATTAATATAACCTTAAAATCCTAGCTATATTTCTCAACCTTCAAACAATGTTTAGAAGATTTCGTTCCAATATTCTAATATTTTAACAAACATGTTCATTTTAACATATTTTTAATGATCAAAATCAAACATACGAACGTACAAATCGACGTTCAAATCACAATCCAAAGAACCAAATAAACATTTAGAGTGTATCTGGCTAATTTAGCAGAACTTTTGAACTTTCACCAGGGTAAACACCTCTTGTGTAGCTAGCTAGACCAGTCACGTGTGCAATCAAAATTGTTAATCTAAGTCCTTGGAACTCGGACACACCAAGTTGACAGTCCAAGTTGAATGTATCGCCCTCTGTTTTAGTTTCGTTGTGGAATATGTTTTCATTGGTGAAACTCTCTGAATAAAATATAAAATACAAGAGCAATTAGTTTCAAAGCGCCTAAAATAACTATCCTAAATCATAATAAAATCGTTTTGTATTAAAATTTATTGTATTATAAAATATACATGACAATTGTTCTACACTTTAGACAACTGGTTATAAGTATGTAGTAACTTCTAAACCAAAGTTAAGTTTTTTGTTACCAAAATAATGTACATATAAGCTTAATTATTTTACAACAAAATGAAAAATAATTTCAAAAGTGCATAAAATCAATGAATACAAAGTAATGATTTCCAAAAAACATTTTCTACATGCTTTTTCAAATCGGGAATTTTATAATCTGTAATAATGTATTAATAATTTTAAAATAATTTTAAAGCATGTGTGTGTGTGTGTGTGTTAAAAAATCTTACCTTTGAAAATCATGCACAAAACGCAAATTAAGACGTACATCTTTGCTTTCTTAATGTGTTTTTGTTACAGTGGTGAGAAAGTGAACCCAACTTTCAAATTTTGAATTCGCAAGTGAAATATTTCCTTATTCTTAATTTCCATCTACCTTTTTTTAATTGAACATATTAAAACTGGGTTATATAGTACATACATATCGAAACTTAAAAATAAGATTACGAATTACATTCCAAGCTTAGCTGCCGAGTAGCTAAATATATGAAAAGATTTCCTAGAGATAGATAGCAGTTGTCGAAGAGCTAGTGGAATATAGCTTACAAGGGACCGGGATGAGCTGTCCATTCGACACTAATTCTTTATCTGCCTAGTGTAAAAATTTGGTTAGGTCTGTACTGTATGTATTAAAGGACAAACAAAAACTAAAATGACTAATCATACATGATTTTTATAAACATATTTACCGTAGGCCCAAATTGTTATTTTACAAACCGATTTTACTGTATCACTGAGGTTCCATAAACATGAAGGTTTTACTTCATTACATGGACGGTCTGCACAATGCCTGACAGGTCACATTTAAACGCAAAATTTTATCAATCTGGTTATTGCTTAGGTTCCAGTGTGATCTCTATATAAGTTAATACTTAATTTCTGAGGTCCAATATTTGGTCTTTATATACAGGTTTATTGCATTACCGAGGTTGTTTTTATAAATAGTTTTACTGTATACCTTAGGTTTAATTAATGTTTTTTTGTATACAGGATTTTACTTTATCACTTAGGTTTCACAGGTGGGCTATATATACAAGTTGTACTTTGTTTTTGAAGTCCCAAGCCTAGTCTATATATACAGTTTTTATCACATTACTTAGGTCTCTTAGATTCTTCGATGGTCTAATTTTATACAGCTTTTACTCGGTTCTTAGGTCCAACGCATGGTTTTTATATGCAGGTATAACTGTATATCCTAGAGATCTCCTGGGGGTATTTATATTCAGGACTTTACTATATTACTTAGTATTTATATGTATGTGATTTTAATTACCAACTTATCTTTTTCATCACAATCAAAGCATATGACTCATAACAGAACGTTAAGAAAATGTGACAAATATAAATAAAAAAGTCTACAGCAATACAAAACCAGATTCTGATTCTAAGTTATCGAAAGTTTGACAACTAACTATGCTCATTATTAAAACACCAGGAGTTGCATGTGTATGTGCAAAAACAATATTCTGCCTGTCCTGTCGGAGCAAACGGCCTCACGTTCTTGGCGGAAGGTCTAATACTGTACTTAATTTGTCAGTTATCCTATTGTCAACCATGGTTTGAGATGAATGTGATTTCGACATGCATTGGTATGTTTGTTTTTGATTTGATAAATTTTATGATTTTGATTTAGATTAGAGTTTGAAAGTGAAAGAGAATGACTTAGAATAAGCTATGCAGAACTTGCAACATAATATGCATCGAATCCATAATCATAACCGCTTTGATTGAAGAAGGTGGTCATCAAGGCAGTTATGACAAAATGATATTGTAGCTCGTCTTTTTTTAAAGCACTAAGTACCATTATCTAAGTTTGAATCGCTTAATTTTTTGATTTTGGAAACGGAAATCTTAAAAATGTATTATTACATTTGATTGCAATTACTAAGGAAACGGAAATTAATCAATTTCAATGCAAAATCGATGTCATGATAACCTAATCACGATTTAAAGTGTTTAATTCCTGTCCATCAAATACATATAGATAGTGACCCCAACAGGAAATATTAAATTTACTTCCTGTTGTCGCTCAAACAGTTAATTAATTAATGTTGCGCAAGTATTTCAATTATAATCATTGGTGCCAATTGGTGCCAATGTGTTTGTCCCTTCTTTTCTAGCCTTTCTTGTGTGTTTCTATCCTTTGCTTCTATTTGGAGGTGTTCTTACTTGCTTTTGCCAACTACATGCATTGAAGTTAAATATTTGTTTCTTCTTTTATAACACCAGTCTCCCTTTATTCATTTCATGTGCATTGTTTCAGTTGCTTTTACTTATTTTACTACTATAAGTTAAGCTTGTCTTTTTGTTGTTTTGAGTTTTTGAGTGTTATGGTTTTTTCATAGTCTTTGGCGTTAAGAAAACTGCACTGCGAAAGTCGGGCAAAAGCTAATGCAAATGAAGTTTAAAGAAACAACTCAACATGCTAACTATTTGAATCAATTTATTTCACCGAGATATTGAAATACAATATGTTTTTATTTAAATGGAGAAAAATTATGTACACCGTGTTAACATTGTTACCTATCCTTCCACACAATAATTGTACCACCACAAAATTTGGTCATTGTCTGAATATAGGACATTTGTATTGTCCGTGGAAGTCTGAAACATCATGTTTTACCCTAATATATCGCAAATGTTCGTTTTACATAAATAACAAAGATAATTTATTCATAATGTTATTATAAAACACACACACACATACACCTTTGTACAGTTTCAATATCCAATCTAAATCATCGTATAGGCAAACAACATTGACCTGTCCGTTTGACCTTCATATAGCTATATTCCTATATTCATATAAGAGGGTACACCAAATACATAGGTAGTGTTAGGATTCGCAGTTAATACACATGATTAGTGTTCACATCAGGTATACGAAATATACACTCATGATCCCTATTACTTAAATTTACTCGTCCACAATGAATATTTTAACCAGCGGTCAAGCGGACAGGTCGATGCTGTTTACTTATACAACTAAGAAACAAATATATATATATATATATATATATATATATATATATATATATATATATATATATATGTAACTATCAATACATATCGAAATCTATGTCAAATACAAAAAATACAAACACTAGAATTCATGAAGTCTCAGTACAAAATCATGTTTGATATCATTATACATAGGTACAAAATCTTAAACTTGAATACGATACACAGTATAGGTATTTACAAGGGCATATCACAAACACTATAGGTAAACAACATTGACCTGTCTGTTTGACATTTCATTAGGAATATTCATATAGGAGGGTCCACCCAATAAATGGGTAGTCTTAAGATACACAGTGCACAGGTGTACTCTATGAGTTGAGTATATCTCATGGCGTATACCAAATAAACACCTGTGCTCCCCATACATGAATATACTTGGTCCGTGATTAATGAAAGGTCAAGCGGAGAGGTAAAAGTTGTTTACCTATAGTAAAAATCACAGGAGTCAAAACATTATATCATTATAAAATATATACATGACTTGACCGGTTGACGGTGCCTATTTTCAGATCGATAAAAAGCGTGGTCAGATCTTTTTTTTACACCTCTGGTCGAGAATCATTTAAGTTTTGTTTCGTTTATCAACCTCAAATATATGTCAAATGATGCCAAAATCTTTAGATTTTGAACCCTAAAGGTTTTATTTATGATTGACATTGACCTGAATACCGGTATTATCGTCGTTGTCATAACCAATGTGCCGAAGACGTTTCTGTATTTACAAACAGCATCAGGAACAAACTACAGACAGAGCACATGTATCTATTAAAGCGTTTACATGATGTAGTTACAACAAAGAAATCTACTGTCATAAAGCCACACACACATAGTTAAGTGACATTATAGGTTTTATGCTGCAAAATGAAACATAGTTCATATCTAATGAACATGTAAAAATCCTGATGAATCTAGACATCTTGATCTATGGTGGAATAGGTGGTGTCTCCATCTGCGTTTTTGTCTTTTGTGGTTTCGTCAAGGCCTGAAATATATAGAAATGATTAATTTCATTGGGATTTCGAAATAAAGGAGACATTCTTGTCAATAAGCTTAGCAAAACGTGCCACAAAATTAGCTATAACCATCTTTAATTCAGATTTAATTGGTGATAATAGTCTAGTCAGTCATGATGAAGTCCTCAATATGACACAAAGTTCCAGTCACAATAAGTGGCTATGCGCTCCCCGACACTGCACTTACTGTTATAAAGAATAAATTTCCGTCTTTATTTAGAGTTATTATGAAACGGGGATCAGTTGCAGTTTCTGAGATTGCTTAAAATGCAAAAGACACATTTCTTAAAACTCTTGAAGATACCAGTCCTTTATTTTACGTAATTGACTTAGTTAAAGGTTAAAATAGTAACAAATAATTTATGGCTGAAATTACAAAAGAATTTGAAAGCTAATAGAATTGAATCAATATTTGTTATGAAATATACCCGTATACATATCTTTAACAAACGTATGGACGATACCATTGAAAACCATTAATATAACCTTAAAATCGTAGCTATATTTCTCCATCTTCAAACAACTCTTAGAAGATTTTGTTCCAATATTGCAATATTTAAACAAATATGTTCATTTTAACATATTTTTAATGTTCAAAATCAAGCATGTAAGCATACAAATCGACGTTCAAATCACAATCGAAAGGACCAAATAAACATTTAGAGTGTATCTGGCTGATTTAGCAGAACTTTTGAACTTCCACCAGGGTAAACACCTCTTGTTTAGCTAGACCAGTCACGTGTGTAATCAAAATTGTTAAACTAAATGATTACCGGATGTTTTCAAAGACGCCATTTCCACAGCTGGCTCCATATATCCAGATGCAGATAAGATAGCAGACACATGTAAGCTGCAATAACAATTAAAAAGTGTCAATGAGGTTCGTAGTGTACAAATAGATCAATACTACATAAAGAGTTCAGAACGTTTTAGAAAATGTCAACGACATAAAGTCCCAGAATAATATTTTTGTAAGAGAAAACGTCAACAGATTTATTCCATATTAGATAAAAATTATTGTTTCATACCATCTTTAGATGATATGCGGTACGCAGCGAATCCCATTAGCAACATATTCTTTATTGCTTATATACTTGTTCGGTTTTGTTGTGTCCTTAGTGCGTTCCTCGGTTGTTTTCCCTATTCACTATTCTATTAGTCTCCTTTACAAAAATATCATTTTCTACTTCTTTGTTATGGTATGGGATGGTTAACGACCTCCAAAAGTGTATAAAGTAATGTTTATAGTCGTTAAATTTTATACCCTTGGAATAGTTTTTAACCATAAACATACAAATATACCATCAAAACCACAACAGCAAAGTAAAACACTAAAAACTTGTAAATCGTGTTAAACATCGACTTTCCACCAGGTTAATAAGACAGGTGTTCTAGAATACTAATTATCCGAGATTACAACGTAATGATACGTACCTCCTTCTTCTGTTAGTAAACCATCTATACAGTACTACAAATAAAGCAAAATAAATTATATAAAATGTAATTGATAAAGGAGTGTATTTGGCAATGACTAGATCAATGTGTACCAGAAAGACCATGACAAAATACATTCTTCACTTACGCACACCATTTGCATTTTAGACGTGTGCTTACTAGTAATAGTTGTGTGGTTGAAATACTTTTGCAGGTTCTTGCAAGTGTATTCAAAACACATGCTGGATGATACATCATTGCATATTTTAATCCTCCTAAAACCTCGAATTACTTATTCGATATTTACTGATATAAGTTAATCAATTTTTATTAGCAGAAAAAATATGCTTTCCTTGACCTCAACTGAGTTTAAACTTTGTAGAATCCTATTGAAGATGGGGAGATACGTGCTACAGCATTTTATATCGAGAAAACGGAAAAACTGAAGGACCCTGAACTCGGATTTTTGATGTGGCTTACATATCATTTATGTAAGGAAGACATTAATTTTGGTGAAAATGACAGAGAGGAGAACGAACGAAGGCTGGTTTCTATTGTAAAAGGAAGATGTTAACATGCTTATCATTTAATATGTAAGAATCTAACACGAAAATAGCAATAAGTTTTCACATATAACACACATGTGACCAAAATAACCATATTCAGAGATTCGATAATTCGATGTGTATACATATACTTACTAGATCTGGCTTCACGACCATCATTTATGTTGTCATAAATACTTGGTAACCGGATTGTGTGCGAACCATTGTCATTTATACTTTTGAAAAATAAAATATTATTTGAATTTATTACAACGGAGGTCTAATGAACATCACATTTATTGTCACCATACCTGTCGTGTAGGAAAGATATAATTTTATAGGAAATGTATGCCAATGCAAATTGTCAAAAACTCGAATAGAATATTAAAACAATGAAGGCCGATGTATATATGTTGAAAAGAATGTACTTTGTTGCAAAACATTTCATAATTGGTTTAATGGCTTCGACAAAAAATGAAAATTATATATAGTCAGAACAAATTAGAAATATAAAAAAAACTATGTACATGTATATACAGAAAAATGTACCTTTGCAATGCAATGGTTTGATGATAAGGAAGAAAATTAAATCCAATTGATTTAATCATTATTTTAAATATTTTACTAGACTATGCATAATGGCTAAGGTAGATTTTGTAAAATACATTTTAGCCCTTCTGTTCCTCTCATTTCTCATTTCAACAGCTTTAAAATATTTTGATTTCCACAATTTGGGTAAGAGAACTACTGTGGAGGTATGTATTCCAAAAAAAACGTTTAGCGCTACTTATATAATAATAATAAATAGAATAACGTACCTAAGAAAGCGTCTTTTAGATCTAGTTCTTTGTCTTTCTCGTTTCAGTACTCGATCTGAAGGTTGCTCCGCACAGTTGTTATCTTTAACAATGTCTTAAAACAAAAGAAATGCAATATTATGGTTATATCTACATCAATTACATATTATACCAGTTTTATTTTACAACACTAAACGGTCGTTTCGGAAAACATTTCCTCATCAGTAGTGCTTGGACCAAAACTATGAAACCAAATTTTTTTCAAGATGTTTAAAAAATTACCAAAGGATCAAAATATATTCTACCAAATTTAGCTAAAGAAATACTTTGCATGAGAGAGTATACCTTAGTTTTTGAGGGATCTCAAATTTTAACTTTCAGCAAATTTAGACGATAGTATATTTCTGACAATAATACATGATTATTGCCTACTGAGTTTGTGATATCCTCAGGGCATCAGCCACCAGCAGAGATATTTGATTAAGCTATATCAACAATAAAACGAAAAATGTTTAATGAGAGGTTTACCATTAAAATCACTGTGATGAGTAAATAGAGGATCTTAGACTCTTGAGGGTTTAATATGAAATTTATTGAACGAGTTTGATAATTTGATATGCCACGAGCCTTGGCGAGTTTAATAAATTTCATATTAAACCCTCATGAGTCTAAGGTTCTATATACCACATAACTTAAAATACCGAGACACAATGACATGTACATGTTATTTTATGCCATATGGAAACAGCTGATTTCTATCTAGGTCAGACGAATTACCTCCAAATTAACTGCGCAACTAAGAATATACTTCTATTTAGTTATAGCAAAAGTAAATTAATCACCTAAAATAATAAAGACAAAATCAGTATGTAAATACAAATTATGTTATATATTTTCGAATCCATCACAATTACTTTTCAAAGAATTGGAAAGCCTTCAAAAGTCTTAAAATGAACAACAAACACAGTTTTCATATGACGTCATTAAGCGTAACCGCTACGTAAATGATGTCACTGTTGTGTTCCACATATCATTACATCATAGAATGTAGCAAACCCTTTGTGAATTTTTTCTTTGACTATACCAATTCCTTCTCAGTCTACTTTTACGGTATCCCCCAACATTAAATGCAGTCATTTTGGCCTAACGTAGTAAAAGTTGTAAAAAATAAGTACATGAATGACGTCGGAATATTTTCTTACGCTTTGAACCAATCAGATGCGTGAGAACTGATTACGTCACAATCAAGTGATATTACATGGGTACCTGTGTAATATGAAAAATATTACACCGTTTTATTCCATCAATAAACAGGAGAGTTATGTGATATATAAATATATTACATACTTTAAAAAACACAATACATGTCACTCAATTGAAAATTTTCATTGAAATTTTTACTTTTTAATTTTTAAGAACATTTTGATTAAAATAACAATTTCATAATATTTGATAAAAATGGGGGCGTCATCATGTTTGTGTAATTTTCTTTTAATTGTGTCATCGTTTTTCTTTGTGGGTGTGAATATATTGATATATCGTATTCATTTTCGAAAGTGATGTATATCCTTGGTTTAGGCTTAGCTACTGAAACGAAAGAAATTAACCTTGAATTAAACATTTATTTAATTGACTTTCCTTTTGGGAAATATTTGTAAATAAAAATAATATTTTACGCATGTCAATACCTTTATTCTGTCGTCTATGATGACGGTATAATCCGCAGATAACCGGTAAGGTCAACAGTAACACTACACCACCAAATATAAGGCCATATTCAAACTTTCCAACTGAAAGTAGAAAATAAATCAACACAATTAAGCTACATTCAGAATAAATAAGATTTTTGTTTTACACATATGTCTGGATTGCAATCAAGGACTAGGTTAAAGAATACAATAAAATAAATGAAATTTAACAAGACAAGGCAGGAAAGTCGAACACATTTTCGATTCACTGATTATAAAACTGCAGCCCTGGAGTAAATGTAAGTTATCAGCCATAAACATACTGGTTCATGTAACTTTCTCCTGAATTAAACCTACAATTGCTCATTTCTTAATACATGTACTAATTACAAAACATGACTCAGATTCAGAACAAAATTTTATCGATAAATAATGAATCTTTTCTAGAACTTTAAGCTATTTAACTTACGCGTAAATTCAGATATTTCCACGGTATGCTTGGCTGTACCCCTTGAATTATATATAATCAGAGTGTATTTTCCATTATCAGATAAAACCGGTTTAGATATCTCCAATTTAGATACAAATCCCTTTACATGTACAACACTATGGTATAATGTCAGATTAAGATCTGCATCACGGGTATACTGTCTCCTCCTATCTGTCAAAACAAGGTCTTCACCATCTTTATACCACGATGTTTTTGTTGGCGTCGGGACAGAATAGTATACGATAGTGATGTTCAACGTAGATTGATCAGGACTTACTTCTACATTGTAGGTCGAAATCACTGGTTTATCTGCATAAAAAAAAATACATAAATATTTTATGGAAAAATACAATAATAAGTTATAGAAAACTTTCAATAGTAAAATGATAGAAATTTGAAAGAAAAACAATAAGATGTTGACAGCAAATATAACCAAGATTAATATAAAAATTGAAAAAAAAACAACCAGCAAACATATTACGGAACCAAGGGCACTGTATTTAACGTTTTTTATTTTCGCTCTAGAATTGTTGGTGTCATTTATTTTACAATGTGTGGTGTAATATAAAAGTGTATATAAAATATATTTTTTCTGTCTGTTAAATAGGAAAATAGCTACTGGTAACATAACCTTTTAATCAATACTTACTTTCACACATGACGGGTGTAGCTAGCTAGACAGAAAGATCTTACCACTATCCTGGTGGAAGGTGACGGGTGTAGCTAGCTAGACGGGAAGATCTTACCACTATCCTGGTGTAGCTAGCAAGACGGGAAGATCTTACCACCATCCTGGTGGAAGGTGGCGGGTGAAGCTAGCTAGACAGGATGATCTTACCACTATCCTGGTGGAAGGTGGCGGGTGTAGCTAGCTAGACAGGAAGATCTTACCACTATCCTGGTGGAAGGTGACGGGTGTAGCTAGCTAGACGGGAAGATCTTACCACTATCCTGGTGGAAGGTGGCGGGTGTAGCTAGCTAGACAGGAAGATCTTACCACTATCCTGGTGGAAGGTGACGGGTGAAGCTGGCTAGACAGGAAGATCTTACCACTATCCTGGTGGAATGTGGCGGGTGTAGCTAGCTAGACAGGAAGATCTTACCACTATCCTGGTGGAAGGTCGAGTGTGTAACTTAATTTGCCATTTGTCATAATTTAACTTCGCTTTTTTATTTGATCTTTGTGTTTAATTATCAGAAAGCAACTTTTGAGTAACTTTTTATAATCAGGTACTCTTTACCTTCGACATATACTTCTGTTGTAGCTTGTCGAGATACCGTCTCTCCTTTAAACTGTCCACCATATTCCACTTTACATGTGTACGTTCCTGCGTCCTGATATCCACAGAAGGGTGTCTTCAACACGTTAACATTTTCAGTAGTTACCCCGGGTACAGATCGGACATACTGATTGTGATACACATGGTACCATGGTAGAAAGGTAAAATTGGAAGGAAAACTCTCGGCTTTACAACTAAGTGTTATGTCAGTTCTGTTTCCACTGGGGCATTTAATATATCCATGATGAACCCACGCACGTGTGTCTAAATAAAAAACAAGAGGCCCATGGGCCTTAACGCTCACCTGTGACCTTGACCTTTGAACCCATGAGGTTCATTCATATATCAAAATGATCATAAGGCCAATATTCTAATAAACATCCCTATACAAAAAAGTTTAAAGTTTTTGAGATAAATAATCATTTCAGTAGTTGTTTGTATCTATGACCTTGCCCTTTGAACCCATGACCTTCATTTATATATATTATTACCATTGTGCCATTACCTACAATATTTCAATATACATGCCTATACAAAAAGGTAATAGTTTTGCAGATAATTAACTATTTCAGTATTCATTTGCATCTGTGACCTTGACATTTGAACCAATAACCTTCACTCATATATCAAAATGGTTGTTAGGCTAATTCCTACAATATTCTAATATACATGCATATACAAAAAGTTAATAGTTTCCAAGATAATTAACCATTTAGGTATTTATTCGCATCTGTGACCTTGACCTTTGAACCCACGAGCTTCATTCATATATCAAAATGATCGTTAGGATAATACCTACACTATTTTGATATACATGCCTATACAAAAAGTTTATAATTTTTGAGATAATTAACCATTTCAGTACTTGTTTACATCTGTGACCTTGACCTTTGAACCAATGACCTTTATTCATATATCAAAATGACCATTGTGCCATTACCTACAATATTCTAATATATATGCCTATACAAAAAATTCATAGTTTTGCAGATAATTAACTATTTTGGTATACTTAGACATCTGTGACCTTGACCGTTGAACCCATGACCTTGATAATTGTATCAAAATGATCGTCATGTCAATGCCTATAAATAACTGAAAATCCTACGCCATTATCCCCAGAAATGTTTAAAAATAGCATTTTTTATCAAAGGTAAAAAAATGGGACAAGACTTTGAACTTTGACCTTGACATCAATTGGAAGAAAATCGCAAGACAAGATCAACAGTGAAAATTCCATACAATTATTTTCAGTAATTATGAAGTTATAACAATATACATTTCATTTTAAAAATAACGTAAGTTTACGCAAAAAACGCGTAACCTATTTTTCGTCCAATTTTCATGAAAACACAATTTTAATTTTCCTAGGTATCCTGAATCCAAATATCTAATCAAAATTTGCTTGCACCTTTTGGTTTCAGAGAATAAGGTTTTTTTTTTTTTTTTTTTTTTTTTTTTTTTGTGTTTTGGCTATTTATAGTAACGGTAGCCATATTGCTGGGCGTAGTCAAACCCCAAACACAATTTTGAAAGCCTGTTACCTAGGCATAATAGTCACCAAGTTTCATCAAATTTGGCTCAGTAGTTTTGGAGGAGAAGATTAAAATGTAAAGTTTACGCACGATGGACGACGCACGACGGACGCTGATAGATTGCAATAGCTCATCTGAGCCTTTTGGCTCAGGTGAGCTAAAAACTATTGACAAATGTACATTTTTAATTTTTTTGAAGACACGAGGGCACTCATTTGAATCTTGGCCTTCAATATAGAGACTTAATTACAAATGTTCTGATGGACAACCGATTTGATATGTCTCTGCTAAGATAATGTAGGTAATATAATACACAGACTAAATATGTTGATGGATGAACTCCCAACGTAGTCCTTCTTTGCAATAACCAAAATTTTAAAATAAAATTTATTATGTCTTTGATTACAGGCTAATCAAAGTCTCCAAAAAGAATGTGTTCTTTAATCTTCAAATAAACATTTAAATTTGTCATGTGTAATGAAAAAACCACCCAATGAAGCAGTTGTAACTGTGTAAAATAATGTGTTTATATATATGTGTGTTTGCTTTACCATGCACATTTTAGTTACTTACATTGTACTAAAATAGTTATGTCAATACTTGACTCTCCAGCGACGTTAGAAGCTACACATGTATATTTGCCTGTGGTGCTGGGTGTTGCTGTATCCAAAAATCTTAAAATGGCGCCGTTACGGATTTGAACATCATCGTGGTACCAGGTATAATTACACAACGGGCGACAGTCGGCGTCACATGTAACTTTTTGTACTTCATCCCCTTCTGTTAGGGTTATAGTTGTTGCCTTATGATCTAATAATATATTCTTTGGAGGATCTGTGCAATTTATAAGCCAAACAGGACACATCATAAATACTTCACATAATTCAAAGATTTTAAACAGTATATTAATAAATTTTAAGGCAATTATTTTATAAAAATCTACTTCAAATTCAAAATTAAAAGTCGCTAAGTTAAATATTGGAATTTTTGGAAAAAAAGCGATCTAAAAATATATACATCTTGGCAAGTAAGTTTTATATCATTTTAAGCTACTCAATATTATAAAAAATACAATTGATAAAGATTTCGTCCCGCGTATCTATTCAATTTGATAAAAATAATTAATATTATAAACATTAAAAGTGGTAAAGGCTATGTAAGCCTACTATGAGCTTATTTTTCAGAACTCTTTCTATTTTTGGAAACCACAAGTGTTATCTCAAGAAAAACAATAATTATACATTATTTAATAATATAAGTATTCAGCTAAACTTTAGAACCTTTTATTGATTTTGAAAGTTTATTTGTACCTATTGTTTTAAAGAAAAATAATAGATATACCTCTTTTTTATATAGAAAACTTACAATTAAAATCAACTGCTATTGTGATTTCTGCTGTCCCATACCTATTCCGTGCCGTACACGTGATGTTACCAGGTAAATACATTATGACGTCATGAACTGATAACACGTGTTGATTTATCGTTTCATTTTGATCACGTGCCCACCAAAAATCACATTCAGGCGTGCAAGAAGCCATACAAGTGACGTTTAACTCCACCCCTTCCGTGATTACTACGTCTGAGGTGTTTATGTTCAGCGTTAATGATTTTCCTGGACCATCTAAATAAAAGAAAAATAAATAAGATAAAACTGGTCTGGTCTGTCGTAATATTTTACAATATATTAATTGTGTTAATCTACTAAATGTATATTGATGTACAAACTTTAAACTATGGATTTGAACATGAAAACGATTCCTTTAACATGATCTGTATTTTCTATTCGCCCAGCATTTAAGACAACATTAGATAATCATGGTAAATAGTTAAACGATATACATGTATTATGAGTCTACAATTTGATGTACACTTTGGCAAAAAAGAAACGTTGAACCACTTACAATTTTCTTAGAATTGCCTTTTATATTGGATCAATTTCCTGGTATACGTACGGTAAACTCGGAGTGCGAACGATGTGTTTGCTGAACCATAGTCATTTCTTGCATGGCAGATATACTCTCCAGTGTTTTCTTTCGATACATTTGTAAGCATTAATTCGCCTCCTTTATGTTCAAAATCAGGTACCCTGGTCCAGTAAATGGTACAGTTTGGCTTGCATTCAGCGACACAGCTAATATTTTGAACATCGTCTCCTTCGATAACTTCTATATCTGTGACGTTTATGTCAAGTCTGATACCTCCCAATGGACCGTCTGCAAAGTGAATGGATAAAAACTCGTTGTCAATAAAATCAAAACAGATCCGCAAAATTTATTCAGGTTAATTGATATAGTTAATTGATGGTTGGTATTGCTGTTGATTGACTAAGCAACCGTGATGTTTCTCAAAAAATTAAGATAAATCTAATCGTTCAATCTATTGTCTTAGGTGGATTTGGTTTATAAAGTTTGGTTCTTTTATTTTCTATATTTCATCATCTTCAATAGAGTTCCACAATTTCGCACCGAGCATTACTAGAGCTGCAAAATTAAAACTGGTTTGTTAATAGTTATTAGCTCCCACAAACCAATTAACTATTGACAGTAAACATACCAGCCCATGTACAAATCACAATCCCACAAGCACAGCAAAAACTATGAAAACTGGCAAATCAAGTTAGACACCAGGAAAATGAGTACGTGTGTTCTGGAGGGTAATCATCCGTTTATGTAGCTGCATAATTTGAGAATGAAAGAAATTTATTACAATATAGAGGCGAACTTTGCATTGATATATTTGGGTTTACAATTCTCATTATTTTGTAATGGCATGAATGTCTAAAATATACTAATACACTAAACACTTTATACTAACAAACTAGTGGAACATTGAGGAAACAATGGAAGATTGTAAGCCTTTTCAATTGCTTTTTTTTTCTTTTTGGTCGTTCTAACTAATAATGCATTTCTTAATGAAATAATTTGTAGTGAACCATTCACTTTGCAATATCCATTACAACCAACCAACCAACTAGGAATACGTAGTATTTAAACTAATGAGATAAGGAAGAACAATACAGTATAAGGCAGTCTTCATACATATCGAATATAATTTTTGGTATTCTACATGGCGTACATATAAGGCAACTGTAACACACAGGACAATATCATAAACAAAATGAACACATACAAACGGCATCTATCATCAATGTTCTGCTTCCGTTTCCATAAGGATTCGCTGCATGGCAGATATATCTTCCCGTTTGGCTGTCACTTGTGATTCTTCCGACTGCTAGTACCCGCTTCAAACTTAATTCACCATTTCTTGTCCAGTAGGTACCACAGGTGGGATTACAGTCAGGAGAGCAGTTTACGTTTGGTGCAATATCGCCCCTGTGTACAAACAACACGTCGGTTTGCACATCAAACCACTCTCCATAATGTGACGGTCCATCTATTGTAACAAAAATTGGTCAATAATATGTTAATATTTTTCAAATTCGTGGTATATTAAATTTCGATAAATTGCAATGTGTCAAAATAAATTGAAATCACAATCTGAAAACTGGCTAAAGAAGTAAACGATGTGTAATTCGCCATGGAAATCTTTCACATACAGGGGATATTAGGCCGGACGCGCCGGAAGGGTAAGCATCTCTACTGTAAGTTTTGAGTGGCCCAAAATATTCAAAATTGAAAACAAAAGTTTTTAGACCGTACCACGCATCTGATATATTCAGCTTCTTATAAAATTGATAATCACTATAGTATAAAAATAAACATACCAGTCCATATTCAAACCACAATCCAAAAAAATAACAAAGTTAAAATCTTTAGCAAATGTTTTACACGTGGATTTCCAACAGAAAAGTGCGACCGGTTGCTCCAGTTTAACCTCATGAGCCGTACTTACATAATACGTTGATTTTTGTTGCTGGTGATGTATAAACCTTGTCGTTTTCAGTCTCATTAGACTTGCAGTAAATTTCCTTTCCATTATCACTTCGATTAGCAGGATAACTCACAAAGCTGTACAATGTGTAAGATGTTTCGTAAACAGCGACATTTTCTGCGGGAATTTGGTCCTCAGATATGTACCATTCAGCGATTTGACTTAAGTTTACTGTATCAAATGTACATGACAAGTTCACCATTTCACCCTCTTTAACCGTAATTACATTGTTTGGCTTTATTTCGATTTCTTTATCTAAAATAGAAAAATACGCAACTGAAAAAATGTACTTGGGAAATCGATAACACACACACACACACACACACACCAAAAAACACGAAACAATAGTAAATGATCCGAACAAGACAATAAAGACACAAGAAATGATAAGCACATGAAAGATAACAACCATTACCATTGAAATTGAAATTGACAAATCAAACACAAACACCTGGTCAAAGTCGCAACCCCCACCACTCCAAAAAAAACCTAAAATCTAAAAACTTTAAAACTGGCAAATTAAGTTTAACAAATGAACTTTCATCAGGAAAGTGAGACCGAGTGTTCTGAAAGGCTAAGCGTCTCCTATCTAGATAACTGAAGATTGAGAGGAACATGGATGTTTTACAGGATTGTTACTCGCCATGAGTAGACGTGCCTTCGGTATTTAAAGGAACATGGATGTTTTACAGGATTGTTACTCGCCATGAGTAGACGTGCCTTCCGTATTTAAATTCTACATTTCTTAAGTTGTTATTATTATTACTGAACACGTTTTAATTGTGTAGCACTAGACTGTGGGTTCGGGACTAAACTCCTCATTCTTAGTGATCGAACCAAAAGTCTGGAAATATGTTGAAATGAGAAAAAAAGAAGAATCAACATTTATTTAACCAAATCGGTCTAAGAAAACACTTTGAATGGTTAAGTAAAGCTTAGGTTATAGTTATTTTTTGAGAACTTTCGTTGAAATTAAGAGGCACCGAGTTTCTCGTTTAATCTTTAATTACAGCATCTAATTCTGAGTAAAATATGTCAAACTACGATCTTTAACGAGTGACAAAGACTTCATATAATGAAGCAAGCTGCTGCTTACAAATAAATAATTGATGCAGGGATATTGCAAATGTAGGCTTATTAAAAGTTAAAACCCTCAAATTTTTATGGTGGTAATCACAATATTGTTGATATGGTTAATGTTTCCGTACCCAAAATTACAATGGATATATTTGATGTTCAATGTTCTTTTCATTTTAAATTTAGTGACGGGTGTAGCTAGCTAAAGTGGAGGTGTTTACACCATATTGGAGCACCAGGCCTGAATCCCTGGTGGAAATTAACATGTTTTATTAATTTGACAAATTTAAAAGTTCTTACTTTGATTTTCGGATTTTGTTTTGAAATGGACCGGTAAGTTTGTATTTTATTTAAACTACGATCTTTAACGAGTGACAAAAAGACTTTGTAAACTTACCGACATATATCGTTATTGTGTCACTAATAGTTGTGTTTTTAACTGTTGCGGTACAAGTAAATTCAGCATTATTGAGAGCAGCTGTGACATTCCAAATACCAATATTAATATTAAATGTTATTATACTGTTGACAGGTTAACATCGGTAAATCTGTATCACAGAGTTCATCACTATTATCGAATAACGTTGTATTTAATGTAGAGGATGTTATATTGATGGACAAGTCACCTAATTCATCATCATCATCATCATTTGCATCACCGACACACGTCAGGTTAATGGAATCACCTGTATTCACAGAAAGATTGATACCTTGTTCCCAATATAATGCACCTTCTGTTGTCGCTGCAACTAAATTAAATAAATTTACATATTATACCAGTATTAATTTTACAGCACCAGACGGTGGTTCGGAATATAATCCATCAACAGTGGTGCTTGAACCAAAACAAATTTAAATTTAATCATTTAAATGTAATGTTTCGTATTTCGGTAATAGCGAGCAAAAAATACCCATTTATCATATGCTTGACATTTCACGTCTGCAAATGTTTGTGCATTGTTTTCACATTTAGCACATGTCTTGTGCAAAACATTTAAGACCAATGCGGCTTATATTTATCAACCGGCTCCTTATTTGCAATTGAAAATTGGACAAACATGCTGGACAAAAACTTAAATCTGCATCAAAGCTAAGAATTTTCATAACAAATACCGTTTTCAAGTTTGGTAATTGTTTCAGAAGAGAAGAAGATTTTAAACAATACACTGGACATCTGTGTCCGTCATACATTTACAGTAAAGACGACCATTTTAGTTTTTCGGTAGCCATGCAAGACATAATTTAATTCTTCATCAATCAAGAAGCATGGTTTTCATACTTAATTTAATTTAAAATACTAGTAGCATTGCACTTTAGAAGCATAAGTTTTCGAAGAATCAGTTTTAAACTCGTGAAAATCGTTTCATATATATATTCCCTTTATAGTAACGACGGTCATCACACCAAATCTGGTTCTATTCACCACCGCATAAGTTTAGTAGTTAACCCACAAATACCTGCTTTGCCCTGCAATAACCCCAACCAATGATAAAGATGTCTACTGCAAAGCAATGAGAATAAGCTTTTTATACACTTGTCGATCGACAGTTTTCTAATGCAATTATTTGTTCTTTATGGACTTACATACTTCTTTACTAGAGAGATCCTTAACTTAAGTCATTACCCTGCAATACGGCCTCTTCCCTGTTCCATACATATTACACCAAACACTATGAATTGTAGATGTGGGCACAGATTTGTATTCATAAATACGATAATCTCCACATATTGTAAGTAAAAGGGTATTTTAGGTGTTAAATGCATCTCTCTCTCTCTCTCTCTCTCTCTCTCTCTCTCTCTCTCTCTCTCTCTCTCTCAAATTGTTACACAAGTTTGTACCAAGTCTACTTACCATAAGCCAGCCACAAAAGAGTAACTTTTATACTCATCATGTAGATATTATTTACACGTAACTTTATAATCACCACACTAATACCATTGTTATAATTATAGTTCTCAGTCAAATATGGCTTTAAAAATGAAACAATATATGGCACAAATTCATATCATGTAGTTCAACAATTACATGGTGCACATTCCAAATATTGCAACCGGAAGAATTTGAATTAATTAGACCTTGATTTTGAACTTATCAACACTTAATGAAATTTATCAATTAGTATGAAATATCACGATATATTGTGCTGTGCCTGACATCACGTTTTGAAAACTAAGTACGGGGAGCTTTTCCTTGACTCCATTATTGGTTAAAAAACTGACTGGCTCAAAATATGTATATGAAGGATAGAATTAATTAATTTAATTTATTTTAATTAATTAATTAATTTGTTTATTAACTGACAGTCAATACCGGATTTTGTATATTACTCATTTGTAAGCTTTTTATAAGCGGTACCAGGCAAAAACTACTTCTGAAACAACTGGTAGTCAAGTAGGAGGAGCTACATTTGTGATTATTCATCCACTTTACTTTGTATTTTTCTGAAAGTAAAACAGTAAAATTATCTCAAGTCATTTGCGTCAAAATATTTTCACTTTTTCATTTGTTACCGTGAAAGAAATTCTTGACATACATTGATTGATCATGATTTACTGGACCCGATGTTTAGCGGTGAAAGGGAAGTAACTCGAACATGGTGAAAGTTAAGTTGTATGGTAAATCTATTATTTTCTGTTATTTTGTTTTCTCACTTCGTTAATTAGCGACATTGTTATCTGGCTGTTTTAAGATGCGTTCTAACCAATCACAGTGCAGCCTCTCACAGGGAAGGTTCAAATCCTACTAAGACAGATCCTAGTGTCAAAAACGTTGCTAGATCGCTTGCTGAAGGTCCATTCTTCTACATCTACTTCTACATCTATACTGGACAGCACCTACATACGGTACGTGGTGGTGTCATTAAGTGGCCACAAAGCTTTTGCCACCTCAGGTTAAAAGCAGCAGGGACTGCAGCGTATTTACAATTAAAACTGAAAGGCTTTGTTTAGAAGGTAAACTGTTGAAGTCGAGTGTTGAACTCTTCTGTGGTCGATGTTGTATAATGTCCGGTGGTAGTGAATTCCAGTCTAGTATAGTTCTAGGAAAGAAACTGTATTTGTAGGCGTCGGAGTTTGATGGAAGCTGTATCAGTGACGAGTTGTGTGATCTGGAGGTTCTAGCTGATCTTCGGATATATGGTGACAGGTATATCTCTACTTGTGCAATGTCTTTCTTGAAGTGTGGATCCCAAACTGATGAAGCATATTCGACATGAACCTAATGAGGGATTTGTAAGCTGTTTTTCACTTCAGTGTTACAGTTGTATAGATGTCGACGTATGAAGTTGAGTACCCTGTGTGCTTTAGTGGTGGAGTTTCTTATGTGGTTCTTCCAGGACATTGATGATTGAAGTTCAACACCCAAGTAGGGATGGCTATCTACTTTCACTAGCTTCTTGTTGTTGATGGTGTAATGGGTGTCAGTGGGGGATTTCCTCTTGCAGATTTTTAGCAGATGGCATTTGTCCGCATTGAATCGCATCAGCCAGGTGTTGGACCATTCGATAAGAGTGTCTAGATCATGTTGTAGTTGTACACTGTCTGATGGAGTGTTGATGGTTCTATACACTAATGCGTCGTCTGCAAATAGTCTGATGGAGGTTGATGATGATAGCTGATCCCCGATATCATCAATGTAGAGCAGGAACATTAGTGATCCTAGTACTGTACCTTGGGGTACTCCAGATATACTTTGGAGGTAGATGAAGACTCTCCGTCTAGGACCACTCCGGTTTCCTTAATAAACTAAACTTACAGCCTCGATATATAAGTGAAACTCTTTGCTTAGGAGCAAAACACCAACATGCCGTGCATGTTCAAATCACAATCCAAATAGCAAAGTTAAATCTGCCAGATGTAGTTAAAGACATGAACTTTCACTAGGGAAGTGGGGCCTGGAACTCGGGAAGGGTATACTTGTAAGTACATGGCTAGCCCGTCACGTGTGAAAGCAAAATTAAAAAAAAGGAACATGGTACAATGCGACGTCAAATGTACAGGACAACCTTGGATACACGAAATATCAATTTTGTATCAACAAAACTTTATATATGATGATGATTTCTTTATCATTAACAACGGATAAAATGTTTTAACGTTGACAGTATCCACAATGTGATAGGCATGTCATTTTTGTACACTCAAATAACACTTTGTAACTTTAGAGTTATTCCGCTTTGCCTGTGTGACTTTGATTATAGCGTTCTAGAGTATCAGTATAGTGGAGTATTGTAGTTTTACGTCATAGTCTATTCTGTCACTTATATCTTTCGGTATCAATCTTAAAGAGAAGGAACATAACCTTCTTTTATTTGTATTTGGATTCCTAAACTTCATAAAAATCCATATAAGAAAATATATATAGCAGGTTTATGTTAATGTACTACTGAATCATTATCGGTAACTCTACACAAATTTTAACAATCGTCAAAGATGGTCTTCAGTCAAATTCAGGTAAAAAGTATGCTGCATTAGTATCATGATCAAACTTATGTGGATTCTTAAAAATTCTAAAGAATTACTTAAAATCTTGCTTCTAATACTTTATCTGGTGTAAAAAGTCTAAAACCATTCGATTTTTCTACACTTTACACCACTTTCCCTCACTTTAAATTGTAAAAACGTCTTAAAATTATTCACTTTTTTACAAAAACGGTAAACCAAGATACAAATATCTTGTGTGAACAGGGATTCTGGTTTTTTTCAAGAATCATACGGATTCCAAACAAAATATACTGAAATTACCATCAACAAAATGTTGGATGTTTTTAAAAACGACAACATATTTGTTGTGTTAGGCAATACTTTTCTAGCAAACAATCGGTTTACCAATGGGTACAAACTGTGCACCATTGTTTGCTGATTTGTTTCTTTCTTCTTATGAAGCAGGGTTTATGTAGAACCCTGTTACTTAAGGAGAGAAGACATTCAACTCCACATACAGATAAGCAGACGACGTTTTCTCTCGTAACAATCCTAAAAGAGACTATGTGAATACCATCTATCCTAGCGAGCTTAAAATAAAAGATACGACTGATTCCTCAAGTTCATAAACCTGAATTAGACCCCCACGAAAGGCTACATTTGACAAACTGTGATGACTTAAATTTTCCATCAACTTTCCTTTTCTATGCAGTAATATTCCTGCTTCTCCTGCATATGGCGAATTTGTTTCCCAATTAATACGCTATGTTAGAGCTTGATCCCACTATTACTATTAGTACCAAATGATTTGAAAAAAATGGATTGTTTTCCATTATTCAGAGGATAAAGATACAGGGGAGCTTTAATTTGGTAAGGTCATAGACGTGGAAGTTTCGCGTTAACAGTAATCTTTAATCTGAAAGTGATATTCATTTGTTTTTAATCGCATATTCAATTTTAGCGAGAACAGATTTTTTAAGATTACTTGAATTATACATAATATTCCGGTTAATGTTTACCAGTATTATTTGTAAAAAAATTATATTAAAAAAAAAAAAAAATAAAGGCAAAACACAAAAATGGAAATTAATACAGAAATACAATTCCCTATGGGGTATTATGTAGATATAAATATGTCGTAACGACGTAAACGCCCTGAAACAAATATATCCCAAGATACGTTCATTTACATAATTTTATCCCTATTTTATACCATTTGCAGTTAAAATGTCCTATGCAAGTATAAAAATTTAAATAATGAAAAACGATAAAATGAGAAACGTCCATTTGTATAGCTTTTTTGCACTGCTTTCCTAAACTGGTTTTTTTCTGTCTACATTTATTGCATTTGAAATTAGCTCTGTTGTAAATCAGTCAAAAATTTATATGGGTCGCTCATTTTTCTGTGTTGCGTGAAACAATACACACGACGAATAATAAGTATCAAATGTATGTTTTCTATTTGTACTGCTGACTCAGGGATATTGCAACCCTAGACTTATCAAGAACCTTATTCTTTCGATGCACCCACCCCACTTCTTCCCTGCTGGAAGTTCGCGTGTTACCTTAGTTTTCCAGCCTCTCATAGTTTTAACTTTATTGTTGTGGCTTGCTATTTGACCATGGGTTGGTATGTTTGTGTTTGCTTATTAAAATAGATAAAACACATTGCAACTAACCTTGTATTTATAATCGAAGGGAGAAATTTATAACTGAAAAACTTGTGTTTTGAAACAACCAACACAACCAAGAATACAACAAAAATAAGGCTGGACAAGAAAAGAGTAAAACCTAATTTTGGAAAGTCCCAATTTGTTTTGTCTTTTCTAAGTATTGTCTTGTTTGAATGTATTATCATTGTCTTATATTGTTTCTTATTTTGTTGCCAAGTATCATATTTGCAGTCCTTCATTTCCTTCTGTTTTATGAAAAAGTAAAACAAAATAATGCAATGATATTTTAAGCGTCAAGGTAACAATAAAAAACCAAACGCATCGGCTACAATTTTAATTATGTTGTCCTGTTAGACCATTTATGTAACAAAATTATTGATAACAGATGTTCAAAACTTTTTTTTTAATAATGATATGACCACCTGGAACGATGGTGATATGGGCACCTGTACATGGAATGGTTTGTTATTTTGTTAAATAATTGGATTTTGTTATATGTTCTTACCAGGACAATGACATCATAAACTTCCTCCCTTTATAACCAATATATTAGGTTACTTAATTCGATACTTTTAAAATTTCCATTGTTACTTTGAATGTTTTACGACGGATGGAGTCAAGGAGGTTCAATTTGGTAATGTAATGTGGAAACCAAACTCTAAACACCTCATAATAGAACACCATATAGGATAGCATTTCATTAACCTTTGTATAATGTCATGAGAACTAACAAAAAATAAATGTTTCTGTAAAAAAGAATTGGACTACTTACAACTGTGTAGCATTGTAAGTTACTTAATGAACAGTTATATGATTGCAATAATTGTACAAACGTTAGAATTAAGTAACAGATAGACTTATATTTAGTATGCTGTAGTTACCCCAGTTACTTAGTTAAGGACGACTTGTATGCTGAGTTTTACTGGAAGAACTGAAGTTCAGGTTAAAGTGTCATCTGTGTTGGGCATTCAGTATTTATCACATTGGTTAAAGATAGCCATGTTTCGGTGATAATTATCAGTTTTTATGTTACTTATAGCCGTATATATGTAAATCTTGTAATAATTGGTGTTATTTGTGTATATATGGTTATAAATAGTGTAAATTATAGCCCTGATGTAAGTTTAACACTATGCTTACCAATTAGTGCCAAAGCAAGGACCTACGTTAACTATAACTTGGCAGTTTTACGGCAGTTACTATGTATCTCTCGACGGCTTTTCGGTCAACTCAGCCTTTCGGCAAACAAGTTTTAGCTGCTTTTCGTTAGCGCAATGTTGAATTTTCGACAGGCCTGTACTACATGCAGTTATCATTACTTCAATAAAACTCACAGTTAAAACTCGAATTATCGCATCTAGTTCAGTTCAGTTCGATTTTGACTTCATACATTATTGTGTCTGGTTTTTATCTCCAAAAATAAAATTAAAAAAAACATACCAATACATGTCCATATCACAATCCCAAAGCAAAGTAAAAACAATCATACCAATCCATGTCCAAATCACATCCCAAAGCAAAGTAAAAAATACATACCAATCCATGTCCAAATCATAACCCTTAAACAAAGTTACAACAATCATACCAAATCCAAGTCTAAATATCACAATCCCAAAGCAAAGAAAAACATACAATCCATGTCAAAATCACAATCCCAAAACAAAGTTAAAACAATCATACCAAATCCAAGTCTAAATATCACAATCCCAAAGCAAAGAAAAACATACAATCCATGTCAAAATCACAATCCCAAAACAAAGTTAAAACAAACATACCAATTCATGTCAAAATCACTATCCCAAAACAAAGTGAAAACAAACATACAATCCATGTCAAAATCACAATCCCAAAACAAAGTTAAAACAATCATACCAAATCCAAGTCTAAATATCACAATCCCAAAGCAAAGAAAAACATACAATCCATGTCAAAATCACTATCCCAAAACAAAGTGAAAACAAACATACCAATTCATGTCAAAATCACAATCCCAAAGCCAAGTAAAAACTTTGAAACTGACAAAGTAGTTAAAACACATTAACTTCCACCAGGGAAATGAGACCGGGGTTCCGGAAGAGTGAGCACCCCCTGTTTTGCTAGCTACGTATACACCCACCAGCTGTGTAATCATAATTGAACATGAAAGGAACAAGGAATCTTTTGACGTTAAATATATGACACAAAGACATCATACTATGTATCAACAATATAGTGATGACGACCATAAACAATTTTGAGGGCCTTGATAAGCCTTGACTTGCAACATAAATGCGTCAACAGTCCCAGTAGTAGAAACAACCTCGAGCAGCTCTACTCTCATCCCGCCCCCATATATCTTATATAGACCGGAGTTGGGGTAGTGATGGATAAAGATCGGGTAAAATTAAAAAGGATAATACAAGAATGTTTATTTGATGTATTTTTACATCAATTGCGATTGTGAAACTTGCTAGTAGCAAAACTCAAATTACAAAAGTTTCCGATTTTTTATATATGGGAGTAGGGGGTGGGTGGGTAAAACTAAATTGTGAAAATAGATATAAAGAGAGAATTTGAAACATTTTAAGATCAATCTACATTTTCACTTTAATTGAATGAGAATTTAACGACTTGTAGATCATTTTACTTATCGACAATTTCTACTGTTTCATTATTTCATTAGTGTCAAATGAAAATATTTATATCCAAGTCGGATATGTCGCCGAAGAAACACTTCATTATCGGGTTACATTGTTATCTGGACGTACACAATATGCATTCACTCATATCGTTTTCATTTCAAATGGAACAAACGGCGATCGAATCTTTTTTCTTCTTGATTTATCTAATGTTAATCCAACAATTGCATGGTCGCGGTAATTAACCCTACTGTGTGGTCTTTACATCCCGGGTTCATCTACTCTAGGTTTAAAGAAAAGGGAGTTGGAATCCCTGACATATGTGTGATAAATATAACAATCGTAAAGAGTCAGTGAAATTCTATATGTGACATTACTTTTCAAGAGATCATGTGTCCAAAGTTTCGTTTTCCTATCTTCCCGTCGTTCATTAATTATATTGGATTGTACATTTATAACAACTGCCAGATTGTATATTTCACTTTGCCCTATACAGGTTTTAGAGAACTGTTACTGTGTTATTGGTTCTTGAATTTTGCCTACATTTTACCGAGTTATACCATAAAGTTCATTGCAATGTCTATGAGCAACCTTCAACTACCCCAAAAACACGGAAAACAAATGAATAATCAATCAAGTTCAATAAATCAGTACAAAGTTATATTTGAGGCATATACGTTATTGTGTCATGTAGTATAGATCTTTAGCTTGCCGAGTTAGACCATAAGTAAATTGCACTTGAAAGAATAGCCCAAAACATAGAAAGCACATTTATTTCCAAACAAGCGCAATAAATGGGTAGAGAGTTCCTTTAAGACATATGCATTGCCCGGTATTGTGTCATGCGATACTATTTTTAGCTCACCTGGCCTAAAAGGCCATGTGAGCTTTTGCCATCACTTTGCGTCCGTCGTCGTCGTCGTCGTCGTCGGCGTCGTCGTCGTCCGTCGTCCGTCCGTCGTTAAAGATCAACTCCTCAGAAACCACTGGGCCATTTGCAACCAAACTTTGTCACAACAGTCCTTGGGTGGTCCACTTTAAAAATTGTGTCCGACATGTCCGCACCTAATCCAAGATGGCCGCCAGCGGGTAACATAGATTAACATTGGACCCTATGGGAAAATATGTTCAAAGATATTTTTCTCTGAAACTACTGAGCCAATTGGAACCAAACTTGGTCACAGTAGTCCTTAGATGGTACCTTCTGAAACTGGTGTTTTTTAAGTCTGCACCTAATCCAAGATGGCGTCCAGCGAGGAACATAGGTTAACATTGGACCCTATGGGAACAATATCAAAGATCTTTTTCTCTAAAACCCTTTAGCCAATGGGAACCAAACTTGGCCACAATAGTTTTTGGATGGCCCCCTTTAACATTGCGGTTTTTGAGGGCCACACCAAATCCAAGATGGCCGCCAGCGGAGAACATATTTTAACATTGGACCTTATGGGAAAATACGTTCAAAGATATTTTGCTCTGAAACTACTGAGCCAATTGGAACCAAATTTGGTCACAGTAGTCCTTAGATGGTACCTTCTGAAAACAGTGTTTTTTTAATTCTGCACCTAATCCAAGATGGCGGCCAGCGGGAAACATAGGTTAACATTGGACCCTATGGGAACAATATCAAAGATCTTTTTCTCTAAAACCCTTTAGCCAATGGGAACCAAACTTGGCCACAATAGTCTTTGAATGGCCCCCTACAACATTGGGGTTTTTGAGGGCCGCACCAAATCCAAGATGGCCGCCAGTGGAGAACATATTGTAACATTGGACCTTATGGGAAAATATGTTCAAAGATATTTTTCTCTAAAACTACTGAGCCAATTAGAACCAAACTTGGTCATAGTAGTCCTTAGATGGAACCTTCTGAAACCAGTGTTTTTTTAAGTCTGCACCTGATCCAAGATGGCCGCCAACGGGGAACATACGTTAACATTGGACCCTATGGGAACAATATCAAAGATCTTTTTCTCTAAAACCCCTAAGCCAATTGGAACCAAACTTGGCCACAATAGTCTTTGGGTGGCCCCCTACAACATTGGTGTTTTTGAGGGCCACACAAAATCCAAGATGGCCGTCAGTGGAAAACATATTTTAACATTGGACCCTATGGGAAAATAAGTTCATACATATTTTTCTCTGAAACTACTGAGTCAATTGGAACCAAACTCGGCCACAATAGTCATTTGGGTCTTTACATTTGGTATTTTAAAATAACATCTGCATTTAAAAATCAACTCCTGTGAAACCACTTGGCCAATTGCAATGATATTTGGTATGTGTCTTAGTCTTGGAGAGTACATGTCAGTCTGCCATATGACTTTTGTCTTTGACCTAAACTTAACCCTCCAGTGACTATGTTGAACTTTTTGGATTAGGTCAGTTTCTCTAAATCTTGAATACTACAATGGTAGGTCAATGATATTTGGTATATAGCTTGATCTTGGATAGTACATCAGTCAGACTGCCTTATGGCTTTTGTCCTTGACCATAATTTCATGGTCCATTGACCAGTTTTTGGATAAGGAAAATTTCTCAGGTATTATACATGAAAAGTCGATGATACTTGGATGTATTGTCTCAAAATTTTGAAATATGGTTTAGTTTTGAAAGGAAATAATATTGAAATTTTGTGATAGAAATAAATATTGTGTAATAAATTTCAAGCATTTATTTAAACATTAGACAATCTGTTGATTTTCATTCTGCAACAACTCTACCTAGGTGAGCTATACAGGCTCCTGGGAGCCTCTAGTTTAATCTTTCTGCCTTGCCTGCAGTTTATCGTTACAAACAACCTGTAAGAGTAAAATCACGGAAAGTACATGTAGTAATATGTCCAAATACGATCAGTCAGTAGAACGTTTAAGACATACGATCATGGTGAATAAAGATTGAAAAAGAAAGGCAACATGACAAAGATTTTTCTCTTTTAGTTGTATTTAATTCATCATCTAAGTTCCAATCGATCTCGGACAGGTTCTAGTGTGAAAAAGTTTCTCAATCCCTTTGCCTAGAGTCGGTGGTTCCTACCAAAACTCAGATTTCACCACCTCCCTTGGACTGACCGCCTCAATATTACATGTACAAATAATGAGTGGCGTAACGATGCTTCACACACCAGCAAAAATTCTTTTATTGATATCGAAGCGGTCAGTTCTTAGATGAAAAAAAAAACTGGAGTAAACGGATAATACGACCGACCGACATTCAGTAAGCTAACTGACAACATTTTAAGCATAAAGTAATACACCGTAAATATGGTGTCAGCAAGAACAGCTGCCAAAGACAGAACATCGTCGAGAAAGTGTAGTGAGGTCTTGTGTCGACGGGCATGAAGAGAATGGGTGAGGTGAGGTAAAACTTCAAATCACTGTTGTCATTTTTTTCATTTTGGCATTGGTGTTTAATTGAGGGAAGTCTGTAAAGGAAATCATATAAGAAATGAATGCTTGGATTGTGTGACAATAAGAGAGACAACATAGTTAACGGGAGAGGGGGATTTTACAGTGTTGGGAATGTTTTACTTTATCACACATGTTAGTTGAAAGTTAAATGTTTTACCCCGGGTCTAAAGAAAAGAAAAACTAAAACTATGTTAATAAGGCATGAAAAATAGGTAAAACTATGTTAACAGGGGTCAAACAGTGGGAAAAAACTTGTCAAAATTGTCCAGTAATTTTAGATAAATAGTCTTAATTAGCAGATTAGTCACTAAACCGCGACAAACAAAATTAGGTATATACATGAAGTAAGATGAAATTAATAGGTTGTATCACGAATAAACATCACGGTTTAAAAAGTGCACCATTTATTTCGGATAAAAGCTTAATTGCATTACTCTATACGGCGTTTTATAAACTGACTAATTATTGTGGTGATTTATACCCCAAAATTTACAGTACATACCTGTCAAAAGTTCAACACTAGGATAACGAATTTATGTCAAGTCGGCAGCTGATAGCTATATCTGGACAGCTCCTGGCTGTGTGTATTTGTAAGCAACATTTCGGCACATAGCTATCCCTATTTCGGTCACTCAGAAGCCGAGTGTCGACTCATTTTAGTTAGCTCAATCTTAAACTTTCGACAGGTCTGTACTGTAGCTGTTCCATTACTCATAAGTGTCTAATCTACAATACAGACCTGTTGAAAGTTTAACACTAAGCTAGCAAACAAATGTCTACCCAACAGCTCATCTCAGCCCCTCGTTAGCTGCATGTATCTGGACAACTGTTATCTGTCTCTCGACAGCTTTTTGGACAATATCTATCTCTTGTTCGGCCACTCAGCAGTCGAGCTTCGATATCTTTTCGTTAGCTCAGTGGTTAACTTTCAACAGGTCTGTGTTGTATATATATATAACAAATAGGCTCTCCTGAACCAGGAAATATAAAGTCAAATGAAGTGACAAAAGAAATACAACGTTACTGAAACAAGATTTATTATATAATTTTTATATGACTTAGGTCCTTCAAATATTCTAATATTAATAGAAAGAGAAATACAAAGGTTGAGGAAAATGTCTGACGGACCAGAACAATTCACATTAATAAGAATAATACCACTATTGATATTGGCATTCCTCCTGAGCAAATGCATAGGTTTATTACCTGTCGTTTTGTCAGGTAGTTCGGGTAACTTCGAATTACACGGCGCCAACATTGAAAACAAAAATACAACTTCCCAATAGAAAAGCGAAGCTTCATTACTTTTAATTACGGGAAATTAAAATTTTGAAGAGTGGCAAAAATATAATCCTTTATTAAAATTAAATGAAATCATGACTGTATTAATTGAAAGTAATATATGGCAGGTTAAATAAATTACAGAAAATTTTGAAAAAAGTCCTTACATGAAAAAATACAAAAAAGAGCGGTGACAAATGTTTCCATCTTGCAACCGCCATGCAATATCTGCATGTTCCTTTCCCGTTAACATTTTTATTGAAATCAGAGGTGAGGGCTTTTTAATTGAACTGGTGTATTTTGTGATGCAAGAAATAGAATCATCCACCACTCGATACACTTTAACAATTCCGCTACCCACAAAAACCTGTATATTGAGATTAATAAAGAACCGTCTCGTCACAAGTTACTGCTGAACGGCATATGTGACATCAATCAGTATTCAACCTTGTTGGTTCAACCTACACTGAAAAAATTACAAACAATATAAAATTCAAGTAAAGTAACGTCACAAAATCCAAGGCAGCTTCATTTATATTCCATAAATACACTTTCAAATACATATTATAAGTGTCCAATGTAACATTACATAGAAAACATTATTAAACATCAATATGTGTCTCGATAAGTTGGTATAAATTTAAATCCCTTGACGCCAATATGGAGACCGCATGTTTAACACTCAATTTACGTCTAAAGCTTCATTACTTCTTAATTATGACAAATTTAAATTTTGAAGGGTGACAACATTTTAGCCATTATACAAATGAAGTAGTAAATCAACAATTAATTACTAATGTAATTGGTGTCATGTTAAATTTAATTGCCGAACAATCTTATCATCAGTTTATTAAGTCAACTAATGCATAACATGCACACAGACGTATTCAGAAAAACTGGTATGCGAAAATAAAAATTTGAATTAATATATTAATTTGAGATTCGTCAACGTGATCAAACATAGACACGACATGTTTAAATCAAAATCCCAAAAAGCAAAAAGTAAAATTTTGAAAACTACTTCAAATCCGTTAATGAGGCTGTGTTCTCTGTAAGAGTAAGCGTCTCCTGTCTAGTTAGTTACAGCCGCCAAGTATGAAATAAAAATTAAGAATTAAGAATCGGAAAGAAACAAGGGATTATTGGACATCAAATATATCCAGAAATAATGTAAAACATAATATAAATTAACATCAAAATCATTGGCTTATGTATCTAGATCGACAAGAGGTACTGACCCTTCCGGAACACCTATGCTGACTCACCTGGAAATTCATGTGCTGGAGTTAATTTGCTTGTTGGTACTTTGATTTTTGGATTGTGGTTTCAATGTGGAATGGTGTGCTTTTGTTTAAATATTTATATCCATCACATAACTTTTTATCAGTCCTCCTTTTTGTTTGTATATCCCTGCTGGTATAACATTATACTTACTAACAATTTTGTTGAAAATAGTTCTGATCGTCGTAAGATTTAAGGACAGAGATTTCCTGTGTGATATACGGGATAAAAACAAACGAAATGAAATTGTTTCATAAGGTTTTTTTTTGAAAAATATAGCAAGGATATTTTGTTTTAACAATGATGCAGAAGAAATATTGTAAATCGGAAAATGTTTGCGTTTGTTATAATTTCGCGTAAATTCGCGACAATAATCTCATGTGAAAATAAAACTTTAGCGGATATTTCATTTTTTAGATAATTCACTTAAGTTCTGACCATCATCGGAACTAGCAAAAATAAAACAACGCGAATATGAATATATCGAAATAACAATTCTCGCAAAAATTAATAGACGCGATAAATTCTCGATTTTAGGGAAATGGGAATTTAATGAAAAGCAAAGTTGAGAAATGTAGATACCATTGAACTGAAAACAAAATAATATCAACCATCATTATAAACAATAAGAAGTATTAGAAATTCAACTCATGCTTAGTGGTTGGTAGAGGAAATTTTCTTTTGTCGGGTTTTAATATTTGTGACGATGAATTTGAAATAGGTTCAAGCCGAGGAGAAAAGTTCTCCCACAGTCGGTCATATAATTGTTGAAGTGTAACGGCAGCACGGGACGGTAAACATATTTACCGTGGGAAAACAGAATTTTGTTTTGCATCAGGAATTCTAGTATTATACTTAAATACACATGTCATCTATCATACACTTTCTATAATAAATCTGCGTAATTGTTAATGAGACACTGCATGAATGTCAAAACTTAAATATTAATATGGGAATTATTTGTTAAATAATTTGGTTGGTGAAACAATAGTGGCGTTTAACGCCCAAGTCAAGATATTTTCACTTCATGTACATATCCTTGTGGTCAGTTCTGGGATGGTGGAGAATAACGGAGTATTCGGGTAGAACCACCGATTATCGGCAAGGGAACTGATAAATTTTCTCATACTAAGATCTGTCCCGAGTGATACTCGAACCTAGGCGACGGAATCTACTGTGACAATAAAAAGAGTTGAGGAATTATTTTTATGTTTTACAATTAAATAGAGTGGTGTCTCAGAGTATCAGTCGTGAAATGTTTCTCTTATATTATGGTCGTCGGGAGTGGGATGGTGGAGAAGTGCGCGGGGAAAACCATCGACATTTGTCAGGCGAACTGACAAACTTTCTCACAGTAGGTTCCTCTCCGAAAGGGATTTGAACCTACGCTATGTGATGAAAGTTATTGTTGTTTCTAAGAGCTTATTGGATATCACTCGGCAAAGAAAAATATCCCTTATGGTTTTTGAATTACAAGTCCTGTAATAGGATCGACATGGTGAAAGAAGGAACGAATAATACATTGGCCACTGGTTGTGAATATGTGTGATGGTAAGTGTACGTGTCAGGAGGCCACTGGTTGTGAATGTGTGTGATGGTAAGTGTACGTGTAAAGAGGCCACTGATTATAAATATGTGTGATGGTAAGTGTACGTGTCAGGAGGACACTGGTTGTAAATGTGTGGGATGGTAAGTGCACGTGTCAGAAGGCCATTGGTTGTAAATATGTGGGATGGTAAGTGTACGTGTCAGGAGGTCACTGGTTGTAAATATGTGGGATGGTAAGCGTACGTGTTAGGAGGCCACTGTTGTAAATATGTGGGATGGTAAGTGTACGTGTCAGGAGGTCACTGGTTGTAAATATGTGGGATGGTAAGTGTACGTGTCAGGAGGCCACTGTTGTAAATATGTGGGATGTTAAGTGTATGTGTCAGGAGGCCACTGTTGTAAATATGTGGGATGGTAAGTGTACGTGTCAGGAGGCCACTGGTTGTAAATATGTGGGATGGTAAGTGCACGTGTCAGAAGGCCACTGGTTGTAAATATGTGGGATGGTAAGTGTACGTGTCAGGAGGCCACTGTTGTAAATATGTGGGATGGTAAGTGTACGTGTCAGAAGGCCACTGGTTGTAAATATGTAGGATGGTAAGTGTACGTTCCAGCTGGAGGTCACTGGTTGTAAAAATATGGGATGGTACGTGTCAGGTGGTCACTCGTGTCAGGAGGCCACTGTTGTAAAAATGTGGGATGGTAAATGTACGTGTCAGGAGGCCACTGGTTGTAGGATGGTAAGTGTACGTGTCAGGAGGCCACTGGTTGTAAATACATGAAGTGGCTAGAACCCTATTTGAGAATAATGTATTATCTTTTAACTTCATTACCAGTTCGATGTCTGGGACATTAATATTTGAGATCCAAATATCAATGTGTGTAATGGTCAGTTATGTGTTGTTTGATCACGAGTTGTGTTATTTAGTGTTTTGAAGATGTCACAATTGTTTTTTAGCTATAATTTTACTTCTCCAAACTTAAACGCTCACTCTGGAATAGGGAATATTTTATGTTGCGAGTGCAAATTTTCTAAAATTGTCATTGCCAAAGAACATTTATTTTTGTTGTGGTGTTTTTTTATCTGCACAACAGTTACTAACGATATTATATTTTCTCATATTTAAAACATAATTACATATTGCAAAATTTACATGTTTTTCTTGTTTTAAAAATGTTTTTATTTTAATTTATTTATTAAGTATTATTATTTATTTATTTTATTTTTTTTATTTATTTTTTTTTTTTTGTAAATAAAAGTGCTGCTGTCTAAAAGTTATACAGTTTATTATACTAGCGCCTTATACTACCATGCGACAACAGGTACTTCCGTATGGTGATGTTTTCTCTCCGAGCCACGAGTTATTTTTGTCGTCCCGTCATATATTGATCATATCTGTCAAAATGACAAGAACCACGCCCTTTTTTGTAAAAACAAATATGATTGGTTAATAGTAAAGGAATGACATTTTTGTTAAGAGCGAAGTTTTATTTTATATATGATGTGGAGGAATGTTGATAATTGGCACGCGACAAGAACGTTTCTAGAGTGTGTGGGAAATCTCCACCCCTTTTTACAGAGACGCTCACCTGAAGAAACCATATACCAGGCGCATACCTGTAGTGATACGTTTATAGATAATTTACTAAGGGCATAACAGGAGCGTGAGAACAGAAAAGGAATGGACACTTTATATGGTATTTGATATATTAATGCCACAAAAAGGCTTACACCTGGATGAATACTGATGAAAAGCATACATAATATTTCAAAATTGATTATATACCTGTGTCGGTGTCCTATCACGTACCTGAAGGCTGTAACTATCTTAGTCATAAATACAGTCCACCAAGTTTGACTTGGTCGTTTGACCTGTAATTTAAATATTCAAACAGACATATCTATTGTGTAATTTAGGGACTATATAAGTTTGATATATAAGGATATAATTAATACTTGGTACCGGGTGTTTATGGTAATAAAACACACTGTGTTGCCTAAATCAAACAGTCTATTGGTCCAATCTAATATTCAATTTAAAGGTCAAGCGGCCAGGTCAAACTTGACGCTCTATACACTTGCATTCTGTATTGTATAAGATAGTGCAGATCTGTCGAAAGTATATAACTCTGCTGCTGAGTGGCCGAGGTAAGGAGATAGTAAGTGGTGCCAAAAACTTCCGAAATATAGATAGCAGATGTAGAAAAGTTGACTAGATATAGCTAACGTGGGACCGAGATGAACTGACGACTCGGCATTAATTCGTTTACTTGTTAAACTTTCGACAGGCCTATACTGTATGCAATAAATTTTCACTAAGTTCACTTTTTGCTGTCCCTGTTATAAAAGGATTTGTTAAGGCTGTTTAACTGAAGGCTTATTGGGTTTTTACACAAATACATAACTCAGGTATTGACAATGCATTTAATATTCCAAACAATATGTTACATAATCAACGTCAAACTTTGCATGTGCATGTTTATATCAAAGCCACACAATTTAATTCATGTTTATCTCTTTTTATTCTCTTCAACTGATTTACTTTCTCCTCCTTTGTAACATGTTAATATAAAGAAAAGCGTCTAAACAACACCATTTTTTTTATTAAAATGAAATAAATATTAAACAAAAAGTGGAAATATTAGAGGAATTTGTAGTTGAAATCATCTGTAGTCATAAAAAAAACATAAAAACTAATCCATGTCCAAATCACAATCCAGAAGCAAAGTAAAAACATTGCAACTGACAAGTTAGGTTAGTCACGTGAACTTCAACAAGGGAAGTGGGGAAGGGTGCTCCGGAAGGATAAGCACCTCCTGTTTAGCTAGCCACACCCGTCCCATGTGTAATAAAAATTGTGTGAAAGGAACATGGAACTATGGGACGTCAAAGATATCCAGGGCAATCCTGGACACAGAGACAGCAAACTTACCAACAATACTGTGATGACGGTTATAAAACTTTTAGCTATTCATTATATTGACTTGAAAAAAACGAAACAAAATACATGTACTTAAACTAAAAAGAGGAAAACACGTCCTTGGGAATTATAACAGATTCGTGTTAGTCCGATAATAACCCGGTTAGTCCGAAAATAACCGGAATTTTTAAAAATGTTGTACAAATCTCTTTTACCTAATACCTGATGTGTCTTGGGGCATGTAGAACACTGAAGTAAGCATTTTATTTACCCAGAGGTTAAACTTTTTCAAAACCAGACTTTTAAAATTCTAAGAACGCTTCTATAGCGAATTCGAAGAATCGGGTTATTTTATAAAAAATTAGAATATTCCCCGGTTCTAATAATTTTGTGGACTCTTCATACAAAAACATTAAAATATTTGAATGATTTATTAAAAATGACGTCAGCCTTTTACAAAAAGGCAAGCGTTTCGATTTCACTTCTGCTTAAAATGTGGGAGTATTGAGTTAGTCATATATCACAATAAAACAAACAAAACGTGTGGGTAGTTCTTTAGTTCACTCGGCATATTTAAAACTTTCGTAACTTATATACTAAAACGAAGAAAGCTTCAAAAGTTTGTATATTTATTATATGAAATGAAATAATTTTATTTTTATTTTTATTATTTTTTTGTGGGAAAATGAAAGAATTGGATATTTTACACTGGCATGTTATAATATACATGTAACGCGCGTACTTTTGTTTTGGAAAATGATAGATATATAGAATTGGGCATTTGCCACACGGCATAAATCGCGTAGCAATATTTGACGTGTCCGACGATGTAACGTGTGCAAAATTCTTTATCAAAAAGAAAAAAAATTCTTGCAAATTTTGAAAAATGTTTGAAGTAACAAATCAGCAATATAATCAACAATACAGCCATAACAAGTAAAACATAATCACATCATATAACGGCGTAGAATTTCAAATGTTTTCTGTACGTCGTCCAAAATAGGATGACGTCACTGAGAGCAAATCACGAGAAGAGATCTGACCAATCAAAATGCGTGACAAATGAGAATTGAATGTTTTACCAAGATGAATGGAAAACACGGCCAAAATTTCTACATTCAGACCTGAGTCTTATATGCCATGTGCTGATTTTGAAGTTTTATTAAAATAACATGACAACAACAAAAAGTTCGAATTGTCAATCGATCATTCTAACATGACCTGTGTTTTCATAGAGAGAACCAGCCGTGGTATAACAAACGTTGTCACCCTTCAAAGAAATTTCTCGCATAGCGATTGGTTAACTTGCCGGGGTCCGGGTACATGGAACTGTGTTCGGAAATGAACGCACGCGACATTTAGCGGTAAAAGGGAAGTAACTCTAAGAACGCTGACGTCTAATTACAGTAAACAAACATGGCGACAACGTACGCAAGTCAAACAAAATACGAAATGGAAGTTAAAAAAATCCAACTGGTAACGCTTTGAAGGGTGACAAAAACGTTATACAGGGTTTTGGCAGGTTACACGGCCCCATGTAGCCCGTCAAAGATTAATGTACCCTGGGCCGCAGGCTTCGGAAGTACATTTTACTATCTATTTGTAAAAGGTCAATTGAAACAATTCGGCTGTTGAGATTACCGCCATTGAAATTAATGATTTTATGAATGAAATTACGCCACAACCATTGTTCGCGACACATAGTATGACGTCATAAAATAAGCAAGGGAGCACCTCATTAAAACGGAACAGCGATGGGTATAAAGTTTGTTATACCACGGCTGGCTCTCTTCATGTTTCATATAAGGGAAAACGCAGGTCATGTTAGAATTTCGGATATTTCCTTTCACCAGATCTAATGTTTTCTGACTTCGGATGTTTCCTTTCACCAGATCTAATGTTTTCTGATTTCGGATATTTCATTCTGTTTGTAGTAAGGGTCTTTCGCGTGTGTAAGCTTTTCAAGTAATCCCATCTTTTTGACAAACAGTACTTTACTATTATAGACATTTTGTGCGTCTACCAAATAAAAACCAAGAATGTAGTTGTTTTTTTATCAATAAAAGTCAGAGAAATCTTCAGAAACGGATGATGAGATGAACTCATTAGCATAGACAGCTCATAAAATTATCTTAAAAGTGAAAAGGTTTTATAACAACCCACAGCTCCCTACACTTGACGGAGACAACATAACACTCCATACAGAACAAAGAGACTGTTATACTGGACAACAACACTAATGTACAATACAGACATGTCAAATGTTTACTACCGAGCTAACGAAGAGGCGTCAAAGTTGGGCTGTCGAGTCGTACATATATGGGTAATTAGTGGCATTAAAAACTTCCACGAGATAGATAGCATATATCGAAAAGTTGTCAAGATATAGGTAACGGTGGTTGAAGATGGTCTGACGATTCAGCAATAATTCGCCAGCAGCTAAGTGTTTAACTTTCGACACGCCTGTACGGTATGTGTGGCCTTGGTAAGGAAATGCGTTGTACTGTACTCGAACTGAAAGGAAACATTATATAATTCACGCGACAAAGTAGTTTTAAAGTCAGATGAAATCATTTGGCAGATCTGTAAGCGATTGTCTTATTGATACAATCATACAGTGTGTTTACAGCTTAACATATGGTGTGTAATGAGCTATGACGTGAAAACTTTACTTCTAATTATTGTTCGCATTGTTTGTGGACAAATGTTCCAAACTAATGAAATTTTAAATTACAATACTTATATAAAGTGTCTTTCTCCAATTACATACCCAGTAAGACCACACATGCAGACATAACACGTGGTGGTAAGAGTACCGTGCATATATGTCGAAAGTTTTACACTGAGGTACTGAAAAGAAGTCCAAGCTCGGATGTCAAGATGTATATACTGTCCGAATACTACCTTTTGTTCTCCCATCGAAGCTAGGGTGTGAAGATGTATATACTGTCCGAATACTACCTGTTGTTATCCCATCGAAGCTAGAGTGTCAAGATGTATATACTGTCCGAATACTACCTGCTGTTCTCCCATCGAAGCTCGGATGTCAAGATGTATATACTGTCCGAATGCTACCTGTTGTTCTCCCATTGAAGCTCGGATGTCAATGTGTATATACTGTCCGAATACTACCTGTTGTTCTCCCATCGAAGCTCTGATGTCAAGATGTATAAACTGTCCGAATACTACCTGTTGTTCTCCCATCGAAGCTAGGAGGTCAAGATGTATATACTGTCCGAATACTACCTGTTGTTCTCCCATCGAAGCTCGGATGTCAAGATGTATATACTGTCCGAATACTACCTGTTGTTCTCCCATCGAAGCTCGGATGTCAAGATGTATATACTGTCCGAATACTACCTGTTGTTCTCCTATCGAAGCTCTGATGTCAATATGTATATACTGTCCGAATACTACCTGTTGTTCTCCCATCGAAGCTCTGATGTCAAGATGTATATAGCCTCTTCCCTTATACTTTTTCTAGCCGCGAATAGCTGCAATATTGCTGATGCGGCTTTAAACAATAATTCACTCACTCACCGTATACATGTTGTTCTGCCATCGACAGGTTTGGTCTGCCAATAGCTCATCTGATACGTTCGTTTCAATGCAGCCAGGCTGAGAAACAAAAGAACTAGTGGCAAAGAACAGTTGCCAGCTTTACTAATTCGGTAACGTGCATATTGTTTCTCCAGATCTGTACTGTATTCGTGAAGTTTTATAGAAGCATTGTTCTAATAGATATCCTTTCTTCAAATAAATAAAAAAAATAACATTCTTTTATAATCTTTTCATAATCGGCTTAAACATTTGTAGTTTAGTGTTTCTTCAAAGTAGTATCTATCAATATGTTAACAATATTGTAACTACCTTATATCAGAACTGTCTTGCACAATTCTAGATACGGTTACAACATCCGTATCGATAAGAAAATCTTTGATTAAACAGAGTTGACCTTAACTCAGTCTATACACATATCACAACCCCAAAAAGCAAAGTAAAAACCTTGAAAACTGACAAATAATTAAGTTAAACACGTGCATCCCTACTAGGGAACTGAAACCAAATGCGCTGAAATGGTAAGTACCTCCTGTGTAGTTAGCTACACCCGCTACATGTGAAATAAAAAATTGAAAAAGAATGGAACTATATATATGGAGTGTGAACATAACCAGGATAACTCTAGAGAGACGGACATCTTTCTCATGACGGTCATATAAACTAATAAATACTCTACAAAATAATGATTTTGGAGAATCTCATTTATGTTGCCTTGGCTGTTGTTTTTGGTGGATGTAATTTATTTCAACACCTGTAAATCCTTGTTCTACATGTCAAATGTATAAAATTCTAATCAATCACTGAAAATTGTAAGCCAGAGACCTTGGATGTTAATTATGCACATTATGATGTCTTAGTAATGTTAAAAAAGTTAATATAGTTATGAATAAAATTTCTTTGATCTGTATTAAAGATACTTTGTATGATTAAAATTGTCAACGAATCCATCTTCCATGAATACACACGTGTTCAAACTATGTATAGAATAAAAAAAAATAGATTACAACTTCGTCACTACTACCCTGTTGCTTATCAACGACAACGAGTAAAGGTTTTTGTTTTGCGTGCTTCTGAAGTTCTGAGTATTTGATATGATTTGATAACTTAATGTCTGTTAAAACTCGAGAGTAATCTCTTAAAGAGATGACGTTTAATGTCTTAATAATCCTAAATTTAGAGAATATATAAATAACATCTGTTCTAGTGAGCTTCAGATAAATGATAACAATGATTCTTCGTGCCCTACTTCATATTTACGTTCATACTTTGACTTTGCCACAAAAAAGGCTACATTTGAAGATATATGAGATGACTTCAATTTATTTTTATTTTTCTATGCAGGATATTTGTTTCACAGGCAATACGCAATGGTAGAGCGTGTTCCCGCTACGGGTATAGTTAGTTAAACAGAAGATGTTATCCTTCCGTAGCGCCCAGTTTGTCGCCCGGGGTAGAAGTTCACGTGTTTTAGTATATTTGCCAGTTTTAAAGTTTTCACTTAGCTTATGGGATTGTAACTGGTCATGAACCGGTATGTTTGTGTTTGATCTCGCAATAAGTAATGATCATTTTTTACTGACTCTAAGACTCGATAACTTTATATCTGCACTAGTTCGAAAACGCATAAGTTTCCATTTCATATAAACCATACAGACACTAACAAACTTTGTAGGCGAAATTAATTTAAGAAAAAAACAACCTGTAACAATATTAAGTGCTAAATGCAAGAAGTGTTTATGCAGGTAACAAGTAATCTTTTAAAGTCATTAAATTTCGTTAAAAGAAAAAGGTTAAAAGGTAGACATGCTAAGCTAAGTGAGTGTGCTGACTTCCAGACTGTTTAGACGCCAGAGGGCGTGGGAAGATACAAGTCTCTTCAATATTTCAATTATCGAAGGGGAATTAAATTCTTAAAGATAAAATATAAGTTTCGGGTATGGTTTACTTAAATTATACCCTAACCACGTGCACACAGAGGGTGTTTGTCATCCCCTCTATAAATTACAAATTCGATAAGAAGTTCTTTTTCAGCAAATAAACATTTGAAGATCGGGTTCTTATTGAGCCATCAAGTTCTGTATTATCGTGCGAACATAAAACACCAATAAAACAGTGAGACTGTTAATGTGTTTACAAACACCATATACAATATGATGAACGTAAAAAATTCCCAAACTTTATCATTTAAAATGAGCAAACATCTTATATTACAGGAATTATTGACATCAATAAAACCCCTAAAATTGCTTTTCGTGTCATGAGAGTAAACTGTAATATAATGAATTACATCAATCACAAAAACAGAAAATTACACAAGGATAAATGGTCTCTGTGTTAACGCAACATGTTAAATTAAAAACCGGACAAACTACTCTATATTAGATAATCAAAGAAATTATTAAATAAAGATCAAATACAAACATACCGGTCAATCCTAAAAGCAATGTCAAAATTTGAAAACTCACAAAATAAATCAATAACGTGAACTTCCACCAGAAAATTGAGGCTGGTTGTCTGGGAAGAAATTAAGAAATTAGTCTTTGTAAAAGTCAACTAAAAAAATTTATTTTCTAAAAAAATACAATAGGTGAATTAAACGATTGAGTTACCGATAAAAAAGTGATATTTCTTCTTTAAGAATTCCATTACTACTTATTGGGACATGCATAGCTACAAGTAAAGAAATTGTGCTTTAGTTTCTAGCCAAGATTATTTCACTTATATCAAGACAGTCAGTGGCCGGAGTAAACTACCTATCTTCGACGAGCGAACTAAATTAAAAAACATAAACACCATATACAATTTAATAAACATAAAAACTTCACAACCTTCATAATTTAAAATGAGGAAACATCTAATATTACAGGAATTATTGACATCAATAAAACCGCTAAAATTGTTTTTCGTGTCATGAAAGTAAATTCATATATAATGAATTACATCAATCACAAAAACAGAAAATTACACACAGATAAATGGTCTCTCTGTTAACGCAACGTGTAAAACTAAAAGCCGGACAAACTACTCTATGTTAGATAAAACGTTTACTAAGGTCAAAGAAAGTTATAAAAATTAAGTTCAGATATTAGTCAATTACAAGCATAACGGCCAATGTCCAAACCACAATTCTAAAACCAAAGTGAAAACTTTGAAAACCGGTAAATTGAGTGAAACACTTCCATCAAAGAAGCCAGGCGGAATGTCCCGAGTCAACAAACACACATAATTGTTTTTATTTTCACAAAAGCACATCAAGGTTAAATTAACTACCTAAACTGACATTTGTTCGTGAAGTTTTTCATGCTTGCATTACAGAGATATGTAGCATAAAACACTGGAACCTAGATAAATTGTGTCAAATCAAAACGTACCCGGGCATGATTAAATCCAACTACTTATTGAGACGTGCATATAGTGTTTTATGTCCAAAAAAGATTCTTTCACCTATATCGAGGCAATCAGTGCCAGCCATCTTTGACAATCGAACCCATAGCATACGCCCGAATGACATTTAATCCGGGCGTTGATAGGCGCTCTGATCTGCAAGGCTTGAAAACTACAATAATGGTGTAAAATCTACGTGTAGTGAGTAAACATGTTCACGTAAACAATTGGCCGACGCTGGATGATAACTGTCTGCACCTAGATGTGGCAAAGTCCCGCTTTGCAAAAACGAATGACATAAGAACAATTGATTTTGCTTCAGACGATGTTTTTTCACCACCATTTCTCTGGTTGAAAATTATGTTTAACTAAATTTGCCAGTTTTTACTTTGCTGTTGGGACTGTGATTTGAACATGGATCGGTATTTTTGTGGGTAATTTTCTCAGAATCTAACACCAGGGTAAACGAGGGGATGAAGCGTTTTTACTCAAAGCTAAAGAACAATGTTCGGCAAAGATGTAATCACATTTCCAACGTGACTCAAGGTTGTTTCCAAGTATGAAATTCACCGATGTTCACCATTGCGGAGAAATAGTTTCTCCAAGCGCCTTGCCATTCTCAATTCCAACGTGACAGTTAATTCTCAGGAGTCAACTACCGTTTCCCAGCACACGACCTCAAATCCAATACGTAATTATACATGTGTAACTTTGACAGTCTTCAAAAATTCCACTTTGATTTTGAAATTGTGATTTGAACTTTAACCGGTATATTTATATTTGTTCTTCTAACAGCTCGAATGAGTTATAAGTAAAAACTTCCATCTTCATAATTTACTTCAAAGCAATTTTTAATTTAAAGCAATGGAACTTATGTTCAGCAAAGACGGAATCACATTTCCACAATGTCTTGAGGTCATTCCTATGCTTTGTGGGGTTGTTTATAGTAGAGAACATCAAACCCAGACAAAGTGTTCTATCTCACAAAGACATGAAGAGATTTATCATATCATATTCAGTAGCCTAATACTGTGAACTTGATTCTACTAACAGATAAATTGTATCATTTAACAAAGAAGATGTATTCAATGTCAACTTTCATTACTTATTCTATTTCAAGAAAAATAAACCGAGCGATCAAACTTGAGAAAATCTATGTAAATGTAGCCCAAGACATTTTTAACTTTGGTGTCACTTATTACAGTACGGAATTGTCGAAAGTTTAACACTGACCATACAAAACAAGTCGAAGGCCGGCTGTCGAATGACCAAGAAATGACCAACTAATGACCAAAAAACTACTGAAAGATAGAGAACAGCTGCTGTTGAAATATAGCCGACGAGGGGTCAGTATGAGCAACTTAATCGACACTAGTTTGATGGTTGAATGTTAAACGTTCGACAGGTCTATACTTTAATTGTTGAATTAAGTTTTATAAGCTTGATATTATCCCGGGTGTTCCGCAGGCCATATTACCAACAAGATATATGTCTTTATGACCAATAAATTTATCAAAATGATTCCGATATAAAACTAGAGTTCCTGAATTTTGAATCTGTAAATTCTGATGACCTTAATGATAAAATGTTTTGTATATTAATGAGAACTTAAGTGATGTTACTTGATGCTCTATATCACCAACAAGAGGATGATCAGGCATTTATAAGCATGCTACCCATCTCATTATAACATTAAACACAAACACTGTATTGAGTACATAACAAAATGTCCCGAAAAATAGAAACAGTTCTATATTTCTAATCTGAGAAATATTTCTGTGCAAATTTAATTTTTTATGAAATAAGGTATTTTAAAATAAGCAGTTAACATGTGCAAATTTTTAAATTGTGGAAAAAAAATTTTTTTTGATTATAATTTGACAACTAAATTTTTGTACAATACTTTATTTCTCAAAAAATAAAGTATACTCTCTCATGCAAGTTATTTCCTTAGCTAAGTTTGGTATAAGAAACTATACCTCTGAGAATTAAAATATTTTTCTACTTCTCTTAAAATGGCATTTGAAAATTCTACGAGAACTCGTCTTACAAAGAAAATGTTTTATTCCAATTCAATTATTAAATCGATTGATTAAAGTAATTATATTATACGACTATTACGACTATTCCATTAAGATTTTTTATTTGTCTTAATGACATTTTGCGATTGGAGATTCGATTGTTGCAGTCATATGTGCTTCCGACAATCAAGGATGATCCCAGCAAAGTCTAAAAATAACCCCGAAGTTCGGAGTTCGGGAATAGTAAAACATTTCACAAAAAAGTAATGGCATTTTGACGGACAAACGTTTTTTTTTTTTTTTTTTTTTTTTTTTTTTGCTTTGAACATTGTTTTTTTTTCTACAATAACTGTCTCCGACAGATCAAACGTCACTGTTTCTATTTGAGCACTTTTTTACTAATAGTTGCATCTATAAAATTGAACATTAAACAAATGAAAACGCTTTTAACAGAAATTTGTCAATTACATGTATGATATAAAAACGGTTTCAGTTCTAGAATTGATAGCAATATACTAGTATCTCTGGATATCTAATATCTATCAATAGAATATTGAAATATAAAACTCCAACAAACCATGTCTGACGCTATCAGGAGAAACTGAGCAATTATAATAATATAATAATATGGTTTCAGTTTTAACATTTTCAGTGAAATAGTCTTATGTATCCAATATCTATCAAATTTAAAATAGAACATTAAAATATGAAATTAAATATAATATTACAGGCGTGAAGATATTTTAACACTGAACTAACGAATTCGATGTTAATCGCCAGCTCATCTCAGTCCTCATTACCTCTATCTAGACAGGATTCCCGGTCCTCATTACCTCTATCTAGACAGGATTCCCGGTCCTCATTACCTCTATCTAGACAGGATTCCCGGTCCTCATTACCTCTATCTAGACAGGATTCCCGGTCCTCATTACCTCTATCTAGACAGGATTCCCGGTCCTCATTACCTCTATCTAGACAGGATTCCCGGTCCTCATTACCTCTATCTAGACAGGATTCCCGGTCCTCATTACCTCTATCTAGACAGGATTACCGGTCCTCATTACCTCTATCTAGACAGGATTCCCCAGCTGTTATCTATCTCTCATCAGCTTCGGTCTCTAGCTATCTATATCTTAGTAGCTGAGCAACGGCTTCTTTTTGCCAGCTCAGTGTTAAACTTTCGACATGTCTGTACAGTATATTACATGTATTTTTTATCAATAATAGGTATGTTATGTACATTGAATAAGGGTCAGGGATAAAAAATGGCGTCCTGTCTTTGTCGACAAAGAACATGACATCAGATTTCTCAACTTAAAATATATCTGATTGTGTATTAGATAGCCTGTATTATTTGACAAAGAACTCATATAAACTTTCAATATTCACTGGCTATTTTGTTTCATAAATCTGTGGTTCAACCTTGTCGTACGAAAATAATGGTGTGTGTCGGTGACTTTGTGAACATTATAACATATTAAACTATGAATGGTACACCGGAACTTACTTTTGTTTTTGAATAAAATGAGTCAGTTTTATGATAGATACACATTTGTTTAATTCTCAGTTCACGTAATAGTACCCGTATCACATTACTCAAACACAGTTTGATGAAACATATACATCTCAAAAAATAAAATATGTTGTCTAAGTATGGCAATACTAGAAATATAAAAAATGTTTTCTGTGTACGACAATATAAGAAAATTGACCCATGATGACTCCATTACACATTTATTTTGTGTATCAAGTTTTAAAGATATCGTTTTTATTTTTATTGTAATTAGCACAGTAGATTTTTCCATTCCAATGGAAAAATGTTTTACATATTTTATAATTTTTGACTTAAAATTGATATATTCATAAAAATTGATTGTTACATTATTACATAAATTTGGATGACATTAAATTGTGAAATCATTGCAGTGGGTGATTTCGCGACGGCCTATAATAAAGTTATGGACTCTTGGTGTCCAAGTGGTCTGAATTACCTGCTACGGACCACAGTGACTCTAACATATAGGTTCGAATCTCACTCGGGCAGATCAAAATGTTAGACAATTTGTCTATTCGCTCCCCGAGCCAAGTATATTTACCGAGAATTCCATTTTCTTCCATCAGAACTGTATTTAATGTTAAGTGTAGTTAAGACTAAGTTCACGTATTAACACCTCAAAAATGAAGACTATAAAATTAAAAAAGTACGAAAATACTAGAAAAATGTTTTCTATATACGACTTTTCTAGAAATTTGACCCAAGATGACTCTATTTTACACTCATGTTGTATATCATGTTTTAAAGATCTCGTTTTTTGTTGTAATTAGCAAATTTTTTTTTTCAGTTCCAGTGGGAAAATATTTTACATACTTTAAAATTTTGTGACTTGCATAATAATTGTGCCTAAATATAGATTATTTAAGACCAGCTGAATGATATCTGCCTTAATTTCTCATGAAAATTAAGCTGCTATCTTTAAATACTATTGGTTTCTGCATTATTACATAAAATGGATACGATTGAATTGTTAAATACCTACAACGGGTGTTTTTGCGGAAAGGCTTTCAATGACATGGGGATTCTGTAGCCAAGTGGTCTAAAGTGATTTTGTATGTTTCACAATCATTCCTTTACTAATGTAAAATGAGGAATTTTCGCGTCAGTTTTTCGCAAGAATCAATTACAGTTAGTACAAGCGAAGTTTAAAATAGAATATTCGCGAAAATTTCATTTCACTCGCGAATATACGCGAGAAGTACTGCTCCAATTATTTGCGTCGCAAAATGACTGCAATTGCAAATAAGCAAACAATCTTTGATATAAATTTTCTCGAAAGTTTTATTGACGCGTTATGTTAATCTCGCGAATTTATGTGATAATCAAACAAACGCGAAATTTTCAAACAATAATTTCTTCCTTAAAATCCAGCAATTTGAAATTTTATTTTACTAATTTTGTTAATTTTAATGTTATTAAGGAAAGTGCCATTTAGAAGTCCATTGAAGCTTATCACTGTATGTATTCAGTTTTATCAAAACATAATTTTTTTGCATTTCCAAAAAAACAATTTGATTGCCAAATTTGCCAAAGTTGAAGAAAGGAAAATCTTCTAGAGCAACCGGCCTCACTTCTCTGGTGGAAGATAACGAGTTTAGCCTAACTTAACCCGATTCGAACATGGATAAGAATGTTTGTTGTTTTTTATTATGAAAACGCATGACCTGAAGACTGAATTTGCCTAGAATTACAGTGGTGAAAAATTTATCAAGAGGTGTTATAAGAGGCATCGACTGAAGGTAATAAATTCAGTGTAAATTTTACTGTATGTTGCACATTATAATAAAACATTGTACAATATAATAGTGTAAGGTTAGAGGTTAAAACGCTCACTTTTTAAATTTGTCAGGAAAACGTAGTGTTATGTTTGACTACAAAAACATTTGCTAAATATATTCAGCGTAGTATGCTATTTACATTTTTAAAAAATGCGAAATTGTTTTAGAATAACATTAACACACCACATGATGAAGTGAAGTAGAGTAAAGGAGTTTTTGTCCCATTCAAGATTTTTACGCTAATATTATGGTGATTAGATCAGGGATGGTGAAAAAACCGAGAGTAGCCGGAGAAAAGTACCAACTTCGGTTAAGCGAACTAACACTTAATGGAGTAAAGGAGTTTGTATCCCATTCAAGATTTATACACTTTTATTGTGGTGATTAGGTCAGGGATGGTGGAAGAAAACCGAGAGTAGCCGGAGAAAAGTACCGACCTCGGTTAAGCGAACTGACAATCTTCCGCATATTAGGATCTTCTTCGAATGGAATTTGAACGTAGTAAAAAAAAAAATACATATCGAGGCGGTCAATTCTAGGATGGAAGAGAAGATAAAACCAGAAAAAAAAACAATTGACATTAAAAAAACGAGTTAATATTCAGGAAATCGACAATTTCACAACATTAATTCCAAAAATAAGACAATCGATCCACACAAGATTGACAATAAAAACAAACATATCAATCCATGTCAAACTCATAATCCCAAAGCAAGGTAAAATCTTTGAAACTGGCAAATTATGTTAAAGAAGAAATGAATTTTACAAGTTTGACAATTCCAAAAGTTTTACAATTAATTCCGTACGTTTTAAATAGGTTATATTTACCCTTCCGAAACACCCGGTCTCACTTCCCTGGCGAAAGCTCAGGTGTGTTATTTAAATTGCCGGTTAAAAATTTTTACTTTGCTTTAAGATTAAGATATAGATATGGCTTTATATGTTTGTTTTTGATTTTACAATTTATTCTACAACTTTGATAACTAATTCCACAGTTTATAATTACTATAATTACATGGTTTGAGAATACACGAATGCATTTTAATATAATTCAAAAACAGTGAACCTAATTCCTTTTGTAACAAGATAAGTACTCTGATGTCATATGTGATGTCAACTGTTTACATCGGTTGATAAATATAAAATATGATATACCATGAATAAGTCCCAACGATTAAAATATCATAAGTTTGATAAATTGTCAAAGCCGATCATATTGCACAATACTAAATACAAATTAACTTTTATCATGCAAAATCATCCAGAATTATCATAATAAACAGATTCCTATCGGGACCATTTCAGAATTTAATCCCAATATTATTTTCTGGCTTTGAAAAGTTAAGGGATTTTTAGGTATCCTTTTTCATATCTGTAGCATAAATGTGATTTTATCGATGACACATAAGTATACAATTTATGAGATTTTACTCGTAAACTTGACGATACGATCCTCATCGCTGAATTCAAATTAATATTATCCGGACAAGATAGGTTTTCTAGTCCTTTTATAAGCCATTATACAGTATAAAACTGCATTTAAAACTAAGTACAGAGTGCTGTTTACGCACAAGTCAAAATTCTTTCACTTATATCGCCGCGGTAAACCTTATTTTAATCTATTTTATAATCGTGATAAAAAAGAAAGTAAAAACTTTGTACATTTTAGAAAAAAAACAGTAAAACAAATTACCTTCCGCCATGGAAATGAGGCCAGGTGCTTCGGGAGGATAAACACCTCAAAACTATCTACACACACAACATTCTCAAAATTAAGAATAAAAGGAACATGGAAATATATCCAACAATTTTTTTTGATACAAAAACATAAATCTTATCAACGGTATTGTGATGGTGGTTATAAAACGTTTTGAGAGCATTGAAAATCCTAGAATTGCAATATTCCTGAGTCAATAATTTATTTGTAGGCAGATGTCATGGTTGTATAAAGGCAGGAAAAGCTATACCATAGTGTATTAACTGTGAAACCAATATACCATAAGCAAAACAATAGTTACATACACACGGTGCTGCAATTGTCGATATCATTTGTTTGGATGTTTTAATTAGGAAACGTTAGAAATTAATACATGATTACTTCTCCCATGCGTTTTACAAATATATATGCAGTTTTCAAAGTTATAACTTTGCTTTGGGATTATGATTTAGACATAGATCGATATGTTTGTTGTCGATTATTAATATTATTATTAAAACTTTCGCTCTATACAATATCAATTTACCTTACCTGGACCGTCGTATTTCAATGGTAAATGTACTTTAAATCTAGATAAAGACTCCCAGGCAGGAGTAAGTGACACATCATTATAAAAAACAAAAACACTGAGGTCAGCGACCTTAACAATATCCAACACTTATTCATAAGCGTTTATGGACATGTATAATATTTTGGCATGTCTTAACTTGAGGATTATGAAATAGCATTAGTTAAAAAATGTCAAAATTCGTCAATTTTTGTAACAAACATGTCATATACGATAAAAGATGATCCTGGGTGGTAAAGTTATTGGGTCTTTGTAATAATTTCGCTGCCACAGGTGTCATTTTTTTCAAAATTACACGTAACAAAAGTCACAGGTTACAGCACACTAATGTTTCTTGTGTAATGAATGTCTACTCCAATATCATACTTGTACAAACAGGAGGAACGTGTCGCCTGCTGGTGGACAAGGCATCCCACAATTCAATAGGCTCATCATCAACTAGTATATGTTATCAGCGATTGTAATTTGACCATTATAAACCGCAAACAAAGTGACATTTTGATCAACAGTAAAATACAAAATGAAATAGCATGCTTTTGGAAACAGGCAGCATAAACAAGGAAAGCCTAAATGGTATGGTTATATAATACTTTTGAAGTGACCACAAACCACCCCACTAATTATCTTACAACAAAATGAATTTTATACCAAACCATGAACTAGCATCCCTTATTAAAATTATAATGTATTTTTTACAGCAAAAATTAAACATACTACAGAGTAACGCTTCAAACACATAAAAAAATGTCCGACAGATGTATATAAAATTTTCTTAATTATTATTTCACAACATAATCTATCTGACCCATGCCCAAAGCAATTTCTAAAAGCAAAGTGATAAAATGGCTTATTAAGTGGATTTCCACCAGGAAAGTTACACCGGGTGCTGGAAAGGTAAACAACTTTTTAGCTAACTACACCCGCCACTGATATAATCCGATAAATGATAAACTTATATGTTCGGTCTGTTCAACAGTCTATCTGCCTCTGTCACTTCTTAACAAGTTTTGCTCTGGATACGTTTGATTAAATAGCGTTCTAAACCGTAACAATCCCCTTCAGTTATTATTCAAACACAAACATAAGGATACATTTTAAAACCACAACCCATAAAGCAACAAAAACTAAAGAAAAACATGTAAATGTAAAATTTGACCATTGCCTTACACATCTAAATGTTCAAGATGTTTTTGGTTATGTTTGGTTATATGGTTATATTTTTGCAAGATTTTGATCATAATTCATCAAAAATATGGTAGCTATGGAGCGGACACGACAATGAGACAGATGAACAGGGCGACATCTATACATCTAAGTAATTTGCAATAAAGTATTTCACTCAGTTTCAAGATGAGTCAACAACCTCGGCTACCGGGTTTAGAAACATGGCTTGATTGCACTATTATATCTACAAGGGCATAAAATTATCAAGTTATTAAAATAAATTGATTTGTCCCAATATATTCATAAAAATAAAGATTTAACATTTTTCATGTTCTCTCATACTAAGAAATTAATTAACCAAGTCAACAATTTAAGCTACAAGAAGTTAGATAGATGGGGACAACCTGCTATGTTCACGGTTTGTAATGTGACCTGTAACCACAGTTAATTAATTCACCTTGGTCACACATTTAAGCCAACAATTTTTCTATAAATATCTCTATTAGCAAACTTCAGTTTTCACACTATGAAACTAATATCATCATTTAGAAACATTTTTTCTTAAATACAGAAGGAGGGTGGTCTATGTGGAACTCAGCGTAACACTTCGATCCTGGCGTTAATTCAAATTATAATCCGTCCCTTAAAGTGGTCTCGAGGTAAATGAAAGACATTCAGGCTTAACGTGGTCTTCCCAATTCTATATTTGTATTTGGTACTACACAGTTAGCTTCAATCTGGATACATTTGATTAATAATCGCTTGTTTAACTATCCGATACACTTACTACCACATATTCACAAGTTTTAAAACCAGTAATAGCAAAACAAACTTGGCATCAGCATAAATGTAAACGTTAGATATTTGAACGTATGGACAGCATATATATATTAATGACTTTGTTACAGATGTAAATAGTATAATAATGCTTTTTCCTTATAGTCCAGAGGGTCCAAGGACCTTGCTTGCTGGGATTAAAAGCTTTGCTTCATTGAACTGTTACATCCACGAGGCAGAAAATTATAAAATTATTAAAATAAATTGATTTGTCCCAATATATTCATAAAAATAAAGATTTAACATTTTTTCATGTTCTCTCATACTAAGAAATTAATTAACCAAATCAACAATTTAAGCTACAAGAGGTTAGATATATCGGGGACAACCTGCTATGTTCACGTTTGTAATGTGACCTGTAACCACAGTTAATTAATTCACCCTGGTCACACATTTAAGCCAACAATTTTTCTATAAATATCTCTATTAGCAAACTTCAGTTTTCACACTATGAAACTAATATCATCATTTAGAAACATTTTTTCTTAAATACAGAAGGAGGGTGGTCTATGTGGAACTCAGCGTAAAACTTCTACCCTGTTGAAAATTCCAATTATAATTCGTCTTGTAAAGTGGTCTTGAGTTTTAATTCAAAGGACATACAGGGTTAATTTGATTTTGCTTGAGATATTACAATTTAATGTGTTAGTTAAAATCAATTTCGTTTTTGGATGTTTTAACTTGTTTTTAAGGGGTTTTAAATACCCACTGTTTGCTGATTTATGTAAAAAAGATAGTTCTATATATTTTTAATAGAACGACTTTGGACTGATTTCAGACATTCAAGCATCTATTCCTTTGTGGATATTCGTGTGCTTAATTTGTCAGTTTTTAATGTTTTACCTTCCTTTTTATTGTGATTTTAGTATAACCGGTTTGTTAGTGTTTGATTATAAATCGTTTTAATCATTAATCTTCATACTGAAATATATAATTTTAGCCAAAACACCCTTCCAAACCGCAGAACAACGAATGCGTCAAGATGAATGAACAGAATGGATGCATATGTCCGAGTGGAAATATGACTGGCTTTCGAAGTCATTGGTTGTAGGTTCAAACCACACTCGGGACTTGCTGATATGTTATTCATCTCCTGTCGATATTTAAGAGTTCTGCAAAAAATCCTTACTAGTACTAGAGTAGTCTAACAAAATTAATAACCTTGGTCATGTGTCTCAACCTATGCCAAATACACCTTTGTAGAGCTCGAAAAGGAATACACGACCTGTGGCCGCTACAAAAGATACGTATAACTAGAAGCGATTTGAACAAGACAAGAGTAGAGTGGAGTAATGTCATTTATTTTCGGACAAAAAGTGGAAGACGGACGGAAGAACAGATGGAACTTAGAAAAAAACTGAAGATCGTAACAATTGAATTAAATCAATAGGCAATGTTTGCCAAAATTTGAGACCCATTGCGCTCTTTTTAGTAGTAGTTTTATATTTAAGACTTCCATTCTTTGCTATAAGATGAAGTTGGTAATATGTACAACACAGTTACCAAAATGAAGAATATAAAACATTTACACGAATTAGGGTTAATGTAACGTTTAAAATGGTTATATATGAAAAAGCAACTGCATTGTGACATGTTTTGTCAAGAGTTTTATCATTTGTTCTTAATAGGCTGTGTCCTTGTAACGCTTTACTTTTCAATGTCGTATTACAATGTCATACCCACCGCTGTTGATATGCAGTGGTATTATTGTATTAATTTTCTATCAATTCTTTTAGCTGTGACGTGTGCCCTGCTGGTCTAGCTTTTGTCATATACCAAGGTCCGAACCAGAGTTTACCTTCTAGCTCTGTGTGTTATAAAGTAAAATGGGAAGAATAATGGTGTTTTACGATCCATTGAGGTGATCAGTTTTGGAGCGATGGAGTGCAAAAGCAACTGAGCTTCGGAAAAGCAAACTGGCAAACTTGTCTGCACTAAGATCTGTACCGGATGGGATTCGTACCCATAGGCGATGAGAGGAACTGTGATCCTTTGAGCCAATGCTTTAGACCACATCGGGCAACGAAATCAAAAGAAGTAAAGAAATAATAGTTCTTTATAGATTTCTATAGTCCATTTTAAAGCAAACCACAATAATTAGATGCATTTTAGGTCCCTACGTATTAGGGTCACTGGTTGTTAATTAAAATGATTGAGGGATCTCCACTAGTACAATAACATCAGTACTGGAAATTAAAACTATTGCAAGTTCAAATTTAGTAATGTTATAATCAGTTGTCTCAATATGTATTTGTCTTTTTGTCTTGTCTTATTTGGTTAGGTTTAACAACACTTGTATTGCGCAGTGTTTCTGGGTTGCGTTAACTGATATTTCAGTTGCATAAGACCTATTTTTACTGTTTAAATATTATGGACCACTTATGTAAAAAGTGGGATTGGTTCTGTTGGTAAAGTAAGGCTAATTTTTAAATCTGCGTTATATTGTCAACATGAAAATTTATAAAAAAGAACAAACGGCCGAGATAAGAAAACAAGACGATACACACTGTACATACTTTATAAGATTGCTGGTTGTAATACTTCAAACACTGTTGATCAAATCACATATGTATAAATTTGAAATGAATTTTAAAATTACAAATTCAATTACTAAAAGTACTTCATGATCTTTATATGGAATTATCAATTATAGTTTTGTCATTTTCTAGATTTTAATATGTATCAGATTTTGTTACACATTTGAACTTTTTGAAAATATAGTACGGACCTGCCAAAAATTTAACACTGGAGTAACGAAAAGGAGTCAACCCTTGACTATCGGATAACCGAGATATTGAAAGTAAGAGACCAAAAAGGGTTCGAGCGATGAGATGGATTACATCTGTTAAATAAACTGATTGAGATATAGAAGGAGACATAATGAGGAGCCGATATAAGCCTTCGAAGTTAGTTTAGTACTAAGCTTTCGACAGGTCTGAACCGTAGTTTAAAGTTACTGATGACAGATGCTGCTACTTATAAAGCATTCACTTCATGTGGCGTGTCATCAATAAACTTAATTGTCTATTTTATATGACATAACCTCGTCTTAATTCGACTTGAAATAGAATAACCTGTACGTTTGTATGTTCTCAGTGATGGTCAGACACATGTTCTATAAGAGGGAGAAATAAGCTAAAGTGTCGACATTTATTAATTTATCTTTAATTCAATAACCAATAATTAAGTGGAAGATTGTCGACACCTGTAATCAACATTATCTGTTTAAAAAGCTATATAATACTTCTTACTTACAAACGAATTACAGTACAGACCTGTCAAAAGTTAAACACTGAGCTAACAAACTAGTGCCGATTCAGTTTGTTAGCTATATTTCAACTGCAACTGCTCTCTATCTCTCGCTAGCGTTTCTATCGCTAGTTATTCATACTTCGGCCATACGACAGTCGAGCTTCGAGTCCTGTTCGTAAAAGCGGAGTTTAACTTTCAACATGTCTGTACTCTACTTGTTTCAAACATCCAGTTCACCTTTGATGAATTTAGTGTTCCCCAAAAGCCGTATTCAATTGCAAGCATTAAAGTATCTTTTGCCTTGAAAAAGACTAATTAAGTCATTTGATATTCTTATTATAAAGATAGTTTTTCCTTCATATGATGTCTATTGAAGAATAATATACAGTACAGACCTGACCAAAGTTTAACACTGAGATACTGAAACGGCGTCGAAGCTTGGCTGCCAAGTGACGGAGATATGGATAGCTAATGGTCGAACAGCTGTCGAGCGGTAGATAACAGACTACCAAAAATCTGCTGAGATATAACTAATGAGGTACCGAGATTGGGTTATGATACGTTAGCTAAGTGTTAAACTTTCGATATGACTGTATTCTATACTGTAATAAACTTTAAACTCTCTGTTTTGACATCTTAAAAGAATCCCAATTCCTTTTCCTTTTGGAGATATAGATTTTACAGATCTGACGTAAAACGTAAGATGGGTGGAGTAAAATTAGCGAGGCTTGTCCTGTAATTGGTTATTTGAGTATAAATGATACTATCAGTTTTGGTAAATGTAAAATAAATAGTTTTCCTTTGTTCCTAAAATTCCTTTTTCTCTTTTTTCTCTCAATGTGATACTGGGGTTGTAATTTTTCCAAACAAACCAAAGCCCTATAAAGACGGGTTAAACGTGCAAGTTTCTATTAGATGCAGGTATGAATTTTTGATCAAAGACTATCAATCCCTCTTTGAAAACCGGCAAATGTAATTAAACACGCGACTTCAATCAGCGAAGTGAAGCCGAATTTGTGTGTTGTGTAGTGGCAGAATGTGTTGTTTGTCTCATGGTTTTTGTTTTTCAGATACCATTTGTCTTCTCTATTTCTATAATGCACATGATTCGGCAAAATGTGCGGTTCTGTTTAACAATCTATGCTCGATTGTTTCAGTGTGTTTCACACATGTTTTTAATATCTCGCTGAGTTGATGAATCCTGCTTTAACCAAGTATACAATAATTTGGCAGATAACATTTCGTAGGATTGCCTTTTAAGGGTTTATGACGTTTAATTGCACGTTCTCTAAGAGAGAAAAAAGCTTTTCAAATATTCTAAAATAGGCGTCTCTTTTGGTCGTTTTGAAAATTTAAAAATGTTGAAAATTGATTAATAATCGTTATAATCTGTGAATATAGTCGTGCACTGACTATCCTCCAAATAAATTATGCGTTATTCATACTCTCAAAGGCGGCTATTTGACCATTTTGAAATTTTGAATATTTTGAACAATAATCATAAAAATCAGTTGTGCACTGAATATCTTACAAATATAAAAGCATTATTCAGCAAAACAAAAAACATAAATTTTTGTACGCATGTTTGATCGCCTGCTGTATTGACTAACTGACTGATATTCAGGTGTAAATTATTTAGAATAAACTTATATAATTAATCATAAACATATTAATGTCTGATTTATAAAGGTTTATAGTAAATAACAATAAACCGTTAAATTTTCAATCTGAAATTCAGAAATATTTTGTCCATTTTGAGCCTATAAAATATTTATGTGACAACTTAATGTTTATATAAGTGTAATACAGGAATTTATAGAGCATTTAAACATACATGGGAAAAATAACTGGATTGTACTTGTGTTAATGTAAGCCCTGGCGTCTGATTATAGCAGACGTTAAACCGCAGACGCGCAAACTGGTCCGGAATATACCATCACGACAACCGAAAAGTAAAGTGTCACATAAGGACAGCCATTTATAACTGGGAGCGTGAGAACATATTGTTTGGAAGTACACGAACAAAGAAAGCATTCAGTTAAAAGTGATAAATTTAAAGGTTGTATGTGTGATTATAATGTATCCAATTTCCTAATTCTACCTGTTTGATAAGATGTCAGTCAAATTCTGTCACTTACCTGCATTTTGTAATGTATAAAATAAAAAAGAACATCGGAGAGAGCATGTTAAGGTAAATCGTAAAGAGGACACCTCACTCGATACAACTACAGAACATGGAAAAGGACACCGTGAAGAACACATCCACCTCACCGCAATTACATTGTCGAGAGGACCTTTCTCTCCAAGTATGTGAAACGACGGAACATGTAAAGATGCACAATTAAGATATCACGTACGCGGTTAAGAGAACACATCCATTTCTACAACGACAGAACATGCAAAGGTATGCAGTTAAGAGAACACATTCCTTTCTACAACGACAGAACATGTAAAGGTACGCGGTTAAGAGAACACGTCTCTTTCTACAACGAGAGAACATGCAAAGGTACGCAGTTAAGAGAACACATCCCTCCCTACAAAGACAGAACATGCCAAGGTATGCGGTTAAGAGTACACATCCCTTTCTATAACGACAGAACATGCACAGATATGCGGTTAAGAGATTACATCCCTCGCTACAACTACAGAACATGTTAAGTTTTTTATTAAACGTACAATAATACTAAAACTGACACTATAACACGAATATTGCATATCACATATTTAAAATCACGAAAACAAAGAAAAGAAATTTGCATATACATGTTATATGCAAAATCAGAAATGTAGGAGCTGAGTGGTGTTATTTAACAATGAATGGTTAATCTTATATCTAGAAAAAGAACTCAATGAAGTCATCAAGTTGATATACTAGATGACCAAAAAGATCACACGGTTTTCTCCGTGAGTCCATCTGTGTTCCACCAGTATAAGCGTCTTCCTTTTGGCCATGGAATCTCCTTTTGAAGCAAAGGGCTCAAACAGGAATGTGTAAGAGGAACAAGAGTCTATTGAAGTGGAATCGGCCATATTGTCTCTGAGAATACGCTTAAGGCAAATCCCTAAAAGACAAAAAAACTATCCTATTGTTCAAAAATACCTGAAGATATCTTACTTATACAAAGGACATCACTGGCATTTTAAAGGCAAATTCCAAGACCCATCAATAACCCATTTTAAATCATGAAAAGAAAAGAAAGAATTACTTGAGAAGAACAAGAAGAATCAGCATTTTTTGTGAATTATAACAAACAATTAATTGATAAACCTGTATTACCTTATTTTTATCTCCAATGGTCATTGCTTCAACTTGCAATTACGGCCCTCGTCTGGCAGAGATATTGGAGATTTCGATAAAAACCCTCTAGTTCATACTGTTGACGTAATCCACAAGCAGACGACACCGAGATCTTATCCTGGCAGAATTATTCATATAGATAAGTGTCTGTTTGCTCGAGTTTCAATTTCCTTACTTAACTATATTATAAATGTATTGCTTTTTCAGCGTCCGTTAAAAGGTGTAACTTTTATTATCATGGTTCAAACTTTACTGTTTTTCTTTTAACTGCCGTTTTCGAATTAATCTGCTTTGTTGTCGTGTTTTTTTTTTTTTTTTTTGTTCTTGATTTTTTTGACTACCAAACGTTACCAAGTTATGTCATTTCTTTTTACTATTAGTAATTCACGTTACTCATACTTTTTTTAAAGAGCTTACGTGTTAATAAGCTTTATTATTTTCTTTTGTCTAGTAATGTAGATAATAATAGACAAAGTATTTTCAAATGTACTTTTATCGAATTAATGGGGATTTCCCTTTTTTGCTGGATGGTATAAATACAAATATTCAAAACTTTGTCAATCCGGAAATATTTTCCTTTTTCTCAACATGAGTCACTCAAAAAATAATAGTCCTGATGTAAGATGTACTTAATCTTAACAACAAAATCTTAAACCCCTGAATTTGTCATACTTATATATAGATTTTAAAGTAAAAAATATGAAAACGTGTTGATAACACCAGACTGGAAAAAAAACCGTATAATATTTATATGATACATAGAATTCAATGCTAATCAAATGAAGTGCCAAAACGTTTTTTCTTTGTAAACATATTTTATTCAGATATGGCTATAGACAAAATATTTAAACCAATCGGAAAACAAGATTTGTGCACCGATTTGAATAATTCACTGTCGCATGTGTTTTTTGTACTGTACTTTTACGCATTTCCGTCTTTAACTTTATACCCAATAAGACAATAATATTTTCCTAACCCATGATACCTTTTTTACCTTTCAATGAGATGCTTAAATTTCTGCCCATTTTTCAAAGCCAAACATGGCCTAGTTATAATTGCTAGTTGTTCAAAGCTATGTATGCGTAATCAGCCTCCTGAGTTTGTGATATCCTCGGGGCACCAGCCACCAGCAGAAATATCGGCTCAGGGTTTAAATTACATATTATTCCATCGGAACACATTTCCTCATCAGTAAATTATGGAATCAAAATTATGTTTCAAGAGGTTGAAGAGATACCCAAAGAACCAAACTTTATCAAATGTAGCTAAGGAAATACTTTGCATGAGGGAGTATACTTTAGTTTTTAAGGAATTTCAAATTTTAACTGATTTTTTATCAACACAGAGGCTTAAATATAAGATATACATTTTCACTAACGAGCCTGTTAAACTTGAGAGCTTTGAATGATCAAGTCCAGGTCGTTGGCTTTTGCATTCTAGGTTTTTTCTTAACATTTGTATTTATAAACTTAGAATTATAGTTACTCAAACAAAAGAAATAAATGTATAAATCTTAAGATTGTAGTTAGTTAAGTACATTCGCCTCAGGAAAATCCGGTATGGGTACAGTGTTGTATTATTGACAGTAAGCATGTTACACACATTGTGCCGCTTTGGTGTTGTCTAATTAACCAAGAAATAAAACATGCGTCTTCATCACGATTTCTGTTTATAGTCTTATTTTAGATTGCTTCCGGTCAATATATCCATTTCGGATGTAAATTATACATATTCTTTAACTGCAGTCGTTAAGTATGGATCGTGTGTTACATATGCACCTATTTTACTGTCAGCTCTTGATGTTAATTTAAGTTTTTGAAGTACCTGCTTGTTAGATGCACTGAAAGGTGTATTACAAAATTATAACATTTTGACCAAACATATGGATAAACTCGTACGAGTATAGTTCAAAATTATTTAAAAGGTTGATGAAGTCATATTATCATTATTCTTGTTGTTGCGTAAAAATAATTTGTTTTCTTGATGTTTTGACTTTCGTTGTTTTCGTGGTTACCCTGATATACGAGTTTACATGCCAACGAAATAGTTTATATTAATTATCAACCTGCTTTAAACGGAAATCATGAACTTACAACCCCACAAAATGGTGACTATCCCTTCAATCCATGAAAATTATACACAACCAAGAACACGGCAAAATACAAGTAAATAATGAAAACAGAACACAACAAGGCAAGAAGTTATATAAATTGGGACGACTGTTTATAACGCACAATACTTTGGAGTAATACCCCGTTGTTGTGGTTATAATATTATTCGAGGGACCTTAATGATTGTAACTGAAACTTCGTTATTACATCCTTCAAAATCTTTGTCACTTCGAATATTGCCTCCGGGTTTTGATATAAAACAGTCAGGTTTTTTTGAGCTTTTTTATAAGTTCCACTCGATTTCAAGCCAAACTCCTTTATAATACCCATATCTGAATCAGCAAATTGTTTGGAGATGAAACAACGTTGTACTGCCATCACAACAAGATTATCTCCATGAAATTGACACAACACACTGTATGTTTCCTCTGTTTCCACGCGTTTTTATTCAACAGGAAATTGGCCAAATGAAATAATGGTTTATTGACACAGAAAGTTCAACAGTGACATATATATGGGATAATTGTCTGCCAGCAACGTTTATTAATAGTTCTGTGTTGACACATACAAATGTGCTTTAGTGCCCTTAGCTTGATGGTCGATTTCTTAAAATGTCTTATTTGACTCCAGGTTGGACATATTGCTGAGTCATTCTCTAACGGTGAGAACAATTTACCGTTAAGTAATTAAGAAGATATACTGTTCTCAAATTTGTCAAGTTTAAAGCTTTGTCTTCCAAAACATACAATGTTTCAAATGTGGGATAGGAATATATCGCCTATGCCGAAATCGGTATGTCCGACGTCTGTTAGTTCCATGTTCCATTCATTTTCAATTTGGGCTACACACGTGGCTGATGAAGTTAGTTTCACAAGGGGTACTTGGCCTTCCGGAACACCCGGACTCACTTTTCTGGTAAAAGTTCATGTGTTTAACCTAATTTATCAGCTTCAACTTTTTACTTTGCCTTTGGTTTGAGGTTTGGGCAAGGATTGGTATGATTGTTGTTGATTTCAAATACTCTTAAAGGTTTATGTCATATGTTCAGAATTTAATAATTAAGCAGTAATCTTTATATAACGGCTTTGGAAATGATAAACAATCCGGCATTGTCCCATATACATAAGTAATTCCTAGCCTATAATAGTATTTTTAATGTTCGTGTCCTGAATTTTGAAATGTATGTACCTTTGAGGATAAAACAAGACGTTAAAAAATCCGCCAATTAATTTCTAAAGTATAAAAAAAACATATACGTAAACAGGATGACATCAAAAATAACAATTATGGTTTTTTTGCACACAATGAATTTTTGATATATCGTCTTTAAAAAAATATTTGCCACATTTTATTAAATAAGGTCATTAAAGTTTCACCACCTGTTAGGGGATGTTTTGCAGTTTCATGGGAACTATTTTGAATGCGATGACATGGTGACTTCTATAGTAGCAAAGTGTGATAAATTGGTCATTATTGTCTATTAAAATATATTAACTTTTTACACATTTTTAGTTTTGTAACTTTTCTGCATTATTTACCTGGATAATTGCAGTTTTATGTAACACAAACACCTGGCTAAATAAGAGTAACACATGTAAACAGGTAATATAAACATATCATTTTAGTATCTTATGTTACTATAAACTATTTATACAGAGCTAAAACAGATTCTTTGTGGGTATTAAATGGTAAGATGATGATGTGGGTATTAAATGATGATGACACAATCAGACAAATAAAAGGAAGTTTATTTGTACTCCGGGAACAATTGCTTCGTACATGTTGAGGTACTATAGCTACACGTGGGAAAATGTTGGACGAATTTACCGAAAACACAGATGTACACCTCCAATAATAGTAATCATTTTTTTTAATTATTTGATTGAATTTGATCAATTATAATTTTTCAAAAGCCGATTATATTTTTATCTTTGAAAGCACCATAATCATTTCATGCTGTTCTTTATCCTGACGAAGTTTTTATTCTTCATGCCTCACCCTTTGGTTAAAGCAAATAAGTTCTGAAAAATCACTAACATTTGAATGCCATAAATATTCGGTTTTCTATTAAATCCTTGAAATGGAATAAGGACACCATTTAGACGAGTCTTTATCTCGTATCCAATTTCATATTTTCTACAGACAGTGACTTATAGCACCAGTTTTAATTGCAAGATTGAAAAATTATTACAGGTGACATTGAAATAAATAATTTATTGCGTCCCTATTCAATATATTTGCAAGCTCAGTATGGAATCGTAGATAAAGTTGTTTTGCCGTACAAACAACGTAATTCCAGGAATTTGCATCGTATTTATATGCTTTACGAAACTTTCCATGCACAGAATAAGGGACGTCGTTTAAATACACAATGCCGAAACCCATCCTTTATTGCCCATGAAATACAACGGACTATCAAATTTCTCGATAAAGGCGTACCTATGATACAATATGAGCCAACTCTTATTTCTTAAAGGAAATTTATTTTAGAATCAAATATCTCATTCAGATACCGTTTGCAATTAAAGTGTTCCACATCTCAAAGACAATTAAACCATATCATGGTCACTATTTCGATCTTTTTCTGTTGTTTTTATAAACTTTTGTAGCTACTTACATAGAGACTGCGTAATATAAAAGTCTTAACTCTTGTTCCAGAATCATATATTTTTCAAGTTTGTGATGTAATATACTTGAGTGTTACTGAATAAAATATTATCTAGACAATTATAGTTTTATAGTGGTTTCTCAGTTAAATTATTATTATTATTATTATTATTATTATTAAATAAAATAATTAATTGACAACCTATTTCGTTAACTTCATTTGAATTGTTTTGAAATACAAAATGTAATCAAAGGTCAGTTTTAACATTTTCGTTAATTTTTGTTATTTGCTGTATTTCTAGAAACATTCAAGTTAAAAGTGTTTTGTGCAATTGTAAATGGTTTCATTTTGTAAATATCAAAAATTGTTGCATTGCATTTAACAAAATAAACAACATTTGCTATACTGCAAATTACAAAAATTAACAAAAATGTAACAAACAATTAAGACATTTTAACAAAAATTCTTTCATTGCGGATAACAATAATTAACATAAATTTTTATTCCGCAGTTAAAAAAAATTACAAAATATCTTACACTACAGTAAACAAAAATTGTTATATTGCAGTTTACAAAATTGACGAAAGAAGTAAAACTGAAAATAACAAAAAATGTAACATTGCGTCTAAGAAAAATTGTTAGTCCATAGATAAAAAATATAAGAATTAACATGAATTGTTACACTGCAAAATAAAATACCCAAAATGTATTTAAATCTCTTTATGATCATATTTAAGTGCAACGAGGCTGTATTCACACAAAATAATTTTAAAAGCTTTAAAAAAATGTTCAAATCTTCGGATGTTCAAGAGAAATCTTAATATATAACACCCCATGACTCGGAATTTATAAGACTAGTTTAAAACCGATTAGTACTATCTGAAATTCTGTATAATATGTGTCTCTTTACTTCCTTAAGATCCATATAAATACGTATTAAAGTTAAATTCATTAGAAAATATAGGTTAAGAGATATAATAAACTTGTAATAGAAATAAAGTTCATTTTCCCACGGATCTGTGTTTACATCGTCATAAGTATGATACCCATGACTGATTTCCTAACTGCAGGCCTTTTATTAACTATTATTCTTTTCAGAAAGATTATATTCTTCTTATCTTAATGTAATATCGAAAGAAATATTTATTCTATTTAGCTAAATTTAACAGGTAGAAAATTTTGGCAATGAAGCTTGTGATTTCTTTCTACAAAATCATTAGCGAAAGTAATGATACTCCTATAACGCAACCACTAATATTTGTCTGTAATGTTACAATCATGCGTTGTATACTGTTTCAAGCATTCATGCTTTAAGGGACTAAAAACTAGAAAATTATGTATCATATCTATTATTATATTTTATTAATGTATTTCTTTGTACACTTTTTTGTCTAGATTTCTTCTTTTCTGCGTTGTAAAAAGACATCAAATGAAACCCCCAATGCGTTGTAATCTGCACTTTAACGTGAGATACATGTAAGAGGGAAATAAAAACTTGCCCGCTAAGTAAATTCAGTAACATCACATTTTTTCATGCAAGATTGAAATGAGGATTTTTTAAATATATTTTTTTCTTTGCCAAAAAAGATGCATTTTATAAACCATGTATTTTATTTATTTATTTATTATAGTTCATGATGAAAGAAAGGGTTCTGAATATTGAGGTCAACACAATATCCACAAACAATTGCCAAAACCTTTTTCATCCCCAGTTTGATTGTAGTTGTTCGTCTAATCTGCCATCATGAAAACTTTGAACAATATGGTGCAAAACGTCCAATAATGCAATAAGCTAGACGCCCACAGCCATTATTACTGTTGAAATTTCTTTATGGTGTACCGCTAAATATTGTTTTGTAATTATATCCACAGTTCAAAGTAGCGAACTTAATAATCATTGGTCTCGTATAACGCAGCCGCTAATGTTTGTCCGTGATATTACAATTAGCCTTTGTATACTGTTTCAAGCTTTCATGCTTAAAGAGACTGAAAAACTAGAAAACGTATGTCATATTTATTATTATAATTTGTTAATGTTTATATTTGTTCACTTTTTATTTAGATTCTATTCTCTTTTCTGCGTTGTAAGAAAGACATAAAATGAAACTCCCAATACCTTCTACTTTTACATGGGAGCTACATGTACGAGGGAATGAAAAACTCGCGCGCAAAATAAAATTTATTGTCACTTCATTTTACATGGAGGAAATATTTTAATATACTAGTATATTTATTTGTCAAAAACATTTTTATCTGTTTGTTTGTATGTTTTAACACGTGACCTGTATAGAAATCGCTTGAATTTGACTGAAGTTTCTTTCCTTATTTGCTTGTATTATCCGTGTTTGAGTTTCCGTACAACGCAACGAAATATACGACACAAAGAAAATGAATATACTACTTGATTATACTCGGTATTAAATTCCCGATTTCGGCCTGGTTCTGTAGTTAGGGTCAGTGGTATAATTATAGCAGTGTTAGAGATCCTTCAACCTATCCTGTTATTTTATTACCACATGTTCACCAATACGCACTTTAAAAAACATGAAAAGGAAACCACTTGCGTGTATTATATACAATTGATAAAAAATATCAGATAAAATAAAAAACAAACATACTAATTCATGTCCGTATCACAATCCAGAAGCAAAGTATAATATATATTATTATGGTAAAAAATTAATTATTTATATTTTTGTTTTTTATTTCAAATTTAAGTTGGATAATAATAGTATAAAGCAGTACTATGCTTGAAGGTAAATATATAACGAACATTCGTTGTTTTTCTGAACACTTCCGTATATAAATCAAAAATTTATATACTGATACGTGATCCAATCACAGTCCCAAAGTAAAACTTTGAAAAATAAGTTATCTAGGCGAAATTCAACCAGAGATTTAAGAGTTGTGCTCCGGATCCTGTTTAGCGAATTACTCCCACTAGGTGTGAAGCCCAAATTGAGAATGAAAAGAACATTGAAGTTTGCGACGTCAAATAAATTCAGAATATTTTTGGATACAGAGACATCATACAAATTAACAATAGTGATAATAGCCATAAAACGTTTTGAGTGCCTCGATAGACCTAGGCTTGCAATATCCCTGAAATACACGAAAAAAAGTAACAAACTGTGTGATTTGTGTAGGTCCAATCAAAAACAACAAACATACTAATCCTTCTCCGAATCCCAACCCAGAAGCAAAGTAAAAACTTTAAAACTGACTAGTTAGGTGAAACATGTGAACTTCCACCAGGAAAGTGAGGCCGGATGTTCCTGAAGGGCAAGCGTCTCCTGTATACCAAGCTACACCCACCAAGTGTGTCATCAAAATTTAGTGAAAGGAACGTGGAACTATGGAACGTCAAATATATTCAAGTTGCAAACCAATCATTTGCAAATATGAACTTTATACCTTTGAATAAATATCGTTATTTATTGCACAGAAAGGTTTTGCTGTTCTGGTGATGACCAAACACAAACATATCGATCCATGTTAAAATTACAAACCAATGAGGAAAGTTAAATTTTGAAAACTGGCATACTCAGTTAAACACGTGGACTTTCACGAACTATTGTTTGTCGTATCATCAAAGTTTTCTTTATATCTGACCTTTTCCAAAAAGATATCTACATTAATTATGACTTAACCTTAAGTAGTGTGATTGTCCACATGTAACCTGTTTTTGTACTTTGTACATGTTTATAACGAATTGTTTCTTTAATTATATTCACTAACCATTCAAATACATGACCCAACAAACATGTAATTTCACCTTTTACTAATAAATAATGTACAAAGGGTTCACAAAAATCCAACTCCATCTTCCTTTTTCCAAGGTTTTTGACCGCCTCAGAACCACGATTAGATTTCTGCCTGAAGAAAGAAACGCGGTGTTTTGTCTGTCCTTGTTGTTTATTTTACCGTTGGTTCAAGGACGTATCATTCTACTGAATATTCAGTGGAGTGGTGTTTTTCAGATTGGAAAGGGTGGAAAAGTAAATAATCTATACCTAATTTGAATTATGATCGGGATATCATCCATCAACACTTGAATGTAAATCAAACGAATACCACCTTTTTCTGGTTCTTTGATTGAATAAATACTTGGGTCATCTAACTTTAATTAAATGTAAATATTTTAATTGAAATAGATCTTGAAAAGATAAATCCCCTTTTGTTACCTTATTTCAATTTAACAACAGCATAATAATTACATGTGATAAAAAGACGAACGAACACGTGCAGCGTTTAGTAAGGGGTCTTATCCTTCTTCAACACGGACTTGAAAGAACCAAGACGCGCTATTTACGAATATAACAGTTTTGATGAAAAATAAGTTTAATTTCCAGAAGTAGTTTAAAGTACATCTAAAAATTATTTGATTTAAAGAATAAAAAAAACTATCGAAACAAACAACATAGAAGCCGAAAACATTTTTCAATCACAGATAATACTTTCAATGAGTATTTATTTATCTAGAATTTTGTTATCTTATTCAACATTTTATATATATGTTGGCAAATTTGACTATTGTCAGTGCTACAAATGTCCACCTTTTTAGACATGGACCGGTATGTTTGTTTTTGACCCTGTCGAACTAGCTATTTGTGATTTAAAATTTAAGAATGAAAGCGACATGGTACCTTTGGACATAAACTATATCTAAGATTATGTAGTATACAGAGGTATCACATGCTAATCAACAAAATTGTAATGACGTCAATAAACGGTTTTGAGAGTCTTCAAAAGGCTAGAATTTAAATAATACCGAGTTTTGTTTTATCCAATTCAATCGTTATGTATTTTGTTTGGTCGCTTCGGCTTTTGTCAACAATGTGTTTTTCAGTTGCCAATTTCTATCGTCTATAATAAACCAACATTTTGTAATATTGTTATACAACATACATGCTTCAAATATATTTCAGGAATTCGTATCCTCCATTAAAATCTACTTATCGTTGAATACAAAAACTAATAAGTCCATTACAAATGTTATTATTAGGATAACAATATATCTTAAAACTAACCAGTGAGATTCTGTTATTTTAATATTGGCAATATGTCATGGATATTTCTAGTGCTTTGGTGGATTGTCTACTCTTGTGCTGTAATGATTCTTTAGTTTCCATGGTTAACAAGTAGCACAATATCATGACTCTTCTCAAAACCACGTGCTGCGTTGACTTCACTTTAACTACCTTAGTATTTCCTCCTTTCTCTATTTTAGTTAACACGTGGCGGGAGTAACATGCTGAAGCGGTCCTTACCCATCCGGACTCGGACAATGGATCGTTTGTGTAACTAATTTTGCCAGTTTTCAAAGTTTTTACTTTTTATTGGATTCTCCAGTAAATATGGCAAGCAAGAATAGTATAACTTATTATAAACTATTAAACTTTTATTCATACCATTATTAACATCCATACGATATTCGTACCATTACTGTGTTATCATCAGACCCAATATCCATCCAAAGTCGGTAGTTTTAATATTTCCAAGAAACAATTGAAAGTTGAAATTCTTAAAAATTAGTTTTGTTATAATAATAATAATCATAATAATATTATTACATGTATAATTTTTTTATTATTATTATTATACTAAAACCATAAATAAATAAAGTAATAATAAATAAAATAAAAAAAACGTGTTTTAAACTCGTCCGTTAACCAAGAGGTTTGACACCAAGGGTGATTGAAATAACAGTAAAAACCTATTAAAAATTTAACAATTTTCATTTTGCTTTTACATTGTATTTTTGCATCTTTAACTGTTTTGAGATTATAAAAATTTTCATATCAATATATTAATTTTCATTTCAGAAAAAAATTATAATGAAAATTGAGTGAAATAAATGTTGCTTTTGTGGATTGGTCACGTTCAAACACCTGCAATCACACGGTGTCCTGCGAGCACCTGCAATAATATAAGTGTCAAATTATTATTTTCGGACATTGGTCATTTCTCGTCAACTATTTGTCCTTTAAAGCAATCATACAAACTGACCACAACCTACCGGAAATATAAAAGCACGGGTCAGAAAATTTAGGATTACTTTTGATGGTTATTGTTTTATTATGATACAGAATTAAAAACATAATGGGTGGCCACAAATAGGAAAACTCTTTGTTTTTCAAGGTATATATTTTATGCCTGTAATTGATGTATTGGCTTCGTAACTGTCTTACATCACGGACTTTTAATAAAAACGAATACTTTCATATAGAATCAGCCGAATTGTATATTTTATTTATTGCTGGATTTGTTTATATTTTTTATCAATCAATTTTTTATAAAGAACGAATTTTATGTAGCTGTGATTTGTATTTCATTTTATCACGCAAAAGTATTAATGCATAGAATTTTAATTGATTTGGCAGTGTCTATCAATTTATATTATGATGCGTTTAATGATTGCATTGCTGTTCAAAAGCGCAATTGCAACTGGTATGTGCACTTTCAAACAGCCAACGCAACAAAAATTACGAAACAAATCTACTTAATGCGCTATAACATATGGCCGGATAATCAAGCACAAGCATACATACCCATATTTAAATCACAATCCCAAAGCAAGGTAAAAAGTATTGCAACTGGATAATTTAGTAAAACGCAAAAACTTCCAGTGAGGTCGGTTTAAGTTATCTTTATATTTTAAATCATCGACATATGCAAACAAACTTCATGATTCCTGAAATATAATGAGTCTGGTGAAGTTATGGAGTTGTACGCCCCAGTCACTTCTATCATGGAGAAAAGATGAAAGGAAAATATGCATGCATGTTCAGATACTAACCTCATTTTTTTAAACTACTGTCTTTGTTACAATGCTAATTGCTTGTTTCGCAATATAATACAAGTTATGTAGTAACTACTAATAAAGACATCATCCATCCATCATGGCATAAGTAAGGTTATTACTCTTCAATCAAATCTAATACTTGTATAATCTTAAAACATTTAATAAAAACAATATTAAAAGCATACCAAAGACGAAAGAGATAAAAACTGTACAAGTAATTTACATTATAAACAGACATAAAAGCCAATTGTGCTATTAACGATATGTTATAGAGAAGTTCTTGATGGCAAATTACAAATTTTGATACGTTTTTTATCATTTTCAAACGATACGAAAGCTAAAAGGCTATTTTATTTAAATGTCTTAAGATATAATTGCTTGATTGAAATTGCAATACTACAGTCTTTATTGTCGCATTTCTTTTTTGTTCAACAGACAAGAAAATACAGAATAACATCAATTTTATGTTTTTTTCATAATTATGTAATTTAGCATCAAATATATTGCAACTGTAATGCTTTCAATATTCTTCCATTGTTATGTCCGTTATATTGTCATAGGTTTCAAATTGAAGACTATTCACATATTTTGAAATCTGGATGTAAACGTAACGTGATCATATACCGTGATCATATACCATTGTAACTAGTTTTGTAAGTATTTAGCGAATATTAAAATATAATATCATCAAATAATCAGAATTCAAGCTAACAGAATATCATCTTATATCTATCAGTTTAACTAACATGCTCTGAAAATTATATTTCAAATCTACATCATTTTTTTGCCTATCTGTTCATGTCCGTCTAAATTGGTAAATTCATAATCAGTGTACTTTTTATTTTGAATATAATACGTTACTTTTTTAAAAATAAATTTAATGTTAATTTCTAAATCATTTCTCGATTGTTATAGTTTTTTATTTGTTTTGCTCTTTGGATTGTGATTTGAACATTTATTGGCATGTCTGTTGAATTTATTATGCCAGATGTATTTTTCAATTCTTATTAAAAAAAACAATGCATTCAAAAGTATATGCAAATTATAAAATATAAAATAATTAATTCAAATAATTAATATGATGTGGTGTATTTATTTTAAACAACAAACAAAATCATGAATCGTATAACGACATTATCATCAACTTAGGAGTTCAGACACATAATTTATGTATATATATACCGTTATAATATTCACGAATATTTTTTGAAATTCATTTTTTGGAAGTTATAATCGATGCTTGTCAAACAAGGAATAATTTTTAAGGCAAACAAACGCAATTTGAAAATATTTTTTGCAACTAAACGCATGTTTATTCCGATGAAAATTTCAAATATTAATGTACTGCGAGATTTGTTATTTATGAAGGCGGTACTTTGCAGTTTAAAAATAATCAAAAAAATAAATATTATGACTTAACCTGTTTAAATTTTGCAGTACTAGACGGCTGTTCCGGAATAAAATCCCCCATCAGTAGAAATTGGACCAAAATTGTGGAAAAAATGTTGAGTTGTACCAATGAAAACAATAGAAGGACCAGAATGCATTTACCAAATCCACCTAAAGGAATACTTTAAATATCGCCAAAGACATCGTTAATCTTTAAGACAATATATAGAATTGTCAAATAATTTTTTAATCAAATTATAGCTTCTTAATTTTTAAAATTCTCGATGTAACATGCTGAAGCAATTGTGTTGCAATTCTTGTTGAAAGACAATAGGGGTCTAACCCTTGTTGTAAATTTCCCGCAAGATGACGTCATGTTCCACACGGTGTGACGTTATGTAATTTCTTTTGATTATGACGTCACTTAAAGTCACGTAGATCTCGCATGGCAAAAAATACCTATCACCAATCAGCAGGTATGGAATATCGAATTCGGCACGCGCCACACTATCTTCCTTACCTATTGAAATACCAGGATCAGACTGTAATTTCCTAAATGTAGATTTTAGACATTATCGGTACTTCTATTTTTCTCATTTAAACAATTTAAAAATATTTTGATCTACTCAATTTTGGTCCGAGCACCACTGATGAGGAGCTTTATTCCGAAACGACTGCCAAAGTTTTAACTTTCATTTAGACTAAATTGTGATTTGGACATGGATTGGTATGTTTGTCTTAACGTTGCTTTTGGGATTGTGACTTAGACATGGATTGGCATGTTTGTTTTTGACTACTGTGTTGTGTTATTAAAGACGTGAAACTGTATTGTCTTAGAAATACACTTTCCAATATAAATGTACTGTTAGGAATAAAAAAAACTTTAAGTTTTACAAGAATGGTAAATAAACTACCTATTTAAACATTTGTTATTAATTATGTATGTATTTATTCGTCATATTGAACATATTGTGACTTTATTATTATAATTATCATATTTATGATAAAAATAAAATCTAAGACAGTTATTTAGGATGAATGATCAAAAAGGTTCACCATAAACCTTCCTCATAAATGTCTTCAAATTGTTTTCTTGTAGTGTCAAAATGTGTCCTCTTTAACTCAAAAATATATTTATCTTTGTGACTTTTGTCCTTTTTATGCAAAATTATTCGAAGTACAAAATACTAAACATCAGATATAAAGATTCATTTATATCTATAATTCATTATTTAAGAATGTTTCTCTTGTTACTACATCATTATTGTTTTTATGATAACTTATAGCTTACTTTCCTGTTCTTCATGGCTTCATTCTTCATGTACATGGCTAGGGATGTTTAGTTATGCAGCATCAATGTTATGGTTCATTTAAATGAACCTACAGCTGTATACGCTTTTCATGTTTCACATTGGTTACAATATTTGTATCATTACCCTCCGTGTCAGACTTATTCTATCAAACACCTTTTTGGTACATAACATAACCTTCTTCGATGGACAATACTGATAAATATACGCCTAAAGAAACCAAACATGATGGACCTACACAAACAATTGTCCGATATATAACTGTGCGTTGAGTCTTGTTTCGATATGTAACATAAAATGTTGTCAAACGTATTTAATGAAAAAACAAACATGCCAATCCTTGTGCCAAAGCAAAGTTAAAACTTTGAAAACGGACAAATTAAGTTGTCAAACATCCACTAGGGATAGTGAGGCCGGGTTTTCCGAAAGGATGGGCTGCAATATTACAATACTGTATATCATATAACCCCTAGTGGTACGGACCGATTTTAATAATGTTCGGTTATACACTGCCCTTCGTAAATTATCATGCATGTTTAAACATGGTCCTATCTTAGCAGACTCAAACTTTAAACAAAAGCAAACTGTTAAAAAAACTTTATGCTTACGTTGAGTGTTTTTCAGCTAAAATAGCGTTTTTATCTTGAAAAATATAATTTTTATAAAATTCCCAAAATATAAGAAAATTCAAAAAATAATTTTCAAACAAACAACTTTATTTCATAAATTTCGATCATTAGGTTTAGATTCCAATTTCAAATAGTGAACATATTTAATATTTCAATTTTATGAACAAACATTTGATGTGATGATCATACTATAAACCCTTGGCTTATATTAATTTGTAGAGTTATTTATGGATGACAGTGTATAATATAATACAATCATCTTTGTTGTGTCCATTCAACTATGCTTTTCATATATCAAGACGCACGCATTGCAACAAATTTTCGCACATATTGAAAGATGTGTTCGTTAAGTTTGAGGCCAGCCAGCAGTTTGGTTCTTGGGTATTAACATACTGATCGGTATACACATGTTTGTATACCTTTCTGATTGATCCTGTCAAATGTTATGATTACATATTATACCAGTTTTAATTTTACAGCACTAGACGGCCGTTTCGAAATGCAATTCCTCATCAGTAGTGCTTGAACCAAAATTGTTTTGAAGATGTTGAAAAGATTACCGAAGAACCAAAATATATTTTACCAAATTTCGCTAAAGAAATACTTTGCATGAGGGAGTATACCTTAGTTTTTGAGGAATTTTAAATTTTAACTTGCAGCAAATTTAGAAAAATTCATTCAACTATCATCAACTCCGATATAAATAATACTTCAAACAAAACGCGAGAAATCAACAAAATTTAATAATTATTTTAGTATTTTCAATTATAAAAGATTTCCGATAAATAATATAACGTTTCAGTGTTTAAAAAAACCAATGGGTTTCTGTATTTAAAATTCAATTAAGTCCAGTAGTACATATTAACACAAACCAGTTTAATAAAAACAATTTTCATGTTTCTTATAATATTCATTAAATCACATTTTTTCCATAAAAAGTCAATTTAAATTTGACATGTGGTCGTGACCAGGTTAAAAAATCCGAAATATATACTTACGAAATAAAATATGCTTTTATTTTAATATTTAATCACCTTTTGTGTTGTGATCAGAAAATATTATCAAGAAATGTCCAAAAATTGTCGGGAATAGAATTTCCTTGACGCCAAAATATAAACTCAAATATAGTTTTGTGATCGATATCAATATGTTGTTGTATCTGATAAACAAATAATAGTGGTTAGAAGTCTAACGTTTCCAGTGTGTATATTAAGGATATATATGATACAGTCTTTAACTGTATTCTGTTGGAATAGGAATTTAATTATAATCCTAAGTCGTATCTGGGAAAGTTATTTTCATATGAGATGCCAATTTGATAATACCTATCACAAATATTATGGAATAAAACTGATTTTGACTAAATTAAATCCTATTTTAATATGAGATGCCAAATTGATAATACCTATCACAAATATTATAGAATAAAACTGATTTTGACTAGATTATAATTCTAATGCGTATCTGGAAAATCTTATTAAGATCAGGTTCCGATTTGAAAAGACTTATTACAAATATTATGGAAAAAACTGATTTTGACGCTATGTTTATATATTATATATATATATATATATATATATATATATATATATATATATATATGTTGTCATGAGAAAGATAATTCGGCAGGAAAATTCCCATTTCTACTTAGACTACCTTCAAAATAATTGTTTGTCCCTTCTATTTCAGTTGATTAATTTAACTAGTCAATTTTATTCAGTTGTGGAGATAATTGGTGTATCATGAGTAATTTGGTTTTTATAAATAAAACATTTACGTTTAAGAACCAATGTATTGTTTATTGTTATACAATAAGAAATAACTTCAATATGCAGCCCGTCGATTTGTTTGTGTGACAATTTCCCTTTTTATGTAAAATAATTTATAATCCACAAACACCTATGATCAGAATCACCAATATGCCACAGTATATTTTCCTATTGTAATTTTGATGGGTTTTTTTTATTCAGTAGTAGTAATAGAAGGATTTCTGTCTGTTTCTATTATTTTTGTTTTGAATACATTATTTGTATTGTGATTTTGATCAATTTCAGTTACTGTTACTTTTCACTCGAAAAAATGACTAAATTATTAAATAAGCTTTAATATTTTAAATATACCAACGTCCTTTATATCAATATGTAAAACAAAAACAAACATACCAACTCATTTCTAAATCACAAGTAAAAATTTTCAAAAGTTGTTAATTTAATTTAACATGTTTACAAGGAAGCTAGGTGGGATGCATATGCTCCGGAAGCATACACATTCAATTTTGATCGAATTTTATTTGTCATTCTTCTCATGAAATGATAAAATATTGAACAATTTTTAATATTTCAGACGTTCTGTCCATATGGTAATCGGAGTATATGACAATATCTTTTTTGTCTTTTGTGAGAAATATATGCAGAACATGGACATACATGTTTTTGTAAATTGATTATAATCAAGTAAATCACTAAAAAAAATCTTCTTACTTTGTGTGTGAATAATGGAACTAATCAGTCAACGTTCGTGGTTTTATGGAGATTTGTACATTTGTGACATCATGTTTAGAATATTAATATTTCACCAAAAAAATTAACTCAATTCCCAAAAAAAAACTTTGACATAAAACACTCAAACTTGACATGATTTTTCAACAAAAAATAATTCTTTTTTAAACAATGGATTTTTTTAAACGTATTTTATTTGATAGGTTATTAATTTCACTTGTCTCAAGTCCGACAAAAGGTTCCATTAATTCCATTAATGATCAATCTGGTGGTTTCCTGTAACATTCACAAACTGAACACCTCGTTATAAGTGAAAATTCTTGACGTAGAACAAAATTATGGCAATTCTCTCTTCTTAATACTTCGGATGGATGTTGTTAGGTAGACGATGTACTTACCCAACATCATTTCTCTGGTGAAAGTTCACGAATTTTAATTTGTCAGTTTCAATTGTATACTTTGCTTTTGGGCAGTAATTTGGACACGGATTGGTATGTTTTGATTTCCATTAAATTTCGTGTTGTTTTGTAGATTGGTACATTTGTGACATCATGTTTAGAATATTAATTCTACGCCAAAAATATTTAACTCCATTTCAAAAAAAAAAAACTATAAAACATTCAAACTTGACATGATTTCTCGACAAAATAATAACTCTTTTTTTAAACAATGGAAATTATATTTTGAAACGTATTTTATATTTCACTTGTTTCAAAAGCCGACAAAAGCGCGATTGTCTGAATCTTAATTTAAAAAGTTGCATGTAGTGTCATTTAAAAAAACATAAAGAGAGCAATCACAAACAAATAAATCAGTATGTGTCCAAATCACAATCCCAAAAGAATGCATCGCTATTTCAGGTTGAGTTCGAAAAGCAAAATAGTTAAACTTGTAGTTGCAGAGGAGTGGAATAATGGTGACGTACGCGGGAAGCGTCCTTTTGCACCGATTACCTGTTTTAGATGTATCATTTCCGCCACTAATTTAAATGTGTGTAGCGTTTTAATTCCGTCAGAATTTGGACGTCTTTTGTGCCAGTCTACCTGTATGAGTAATTCATATTACAAATGTTATTAGATATGTGTTTCGGATGAAATATAAACCAGTTTTTGTTTCGAAATCAATCGTACAGCATCGATGTTGAAATTAAAAAGTTTGAATCTAATAGAGGAAAACTAGAAATCGTAATTAAAGAACACTAGTTTCGCCAAACATTTGCCATACATTTGCAAAAACTGGACCATTATGATTTTTCATTTATATGGATTTTGGTCCAAGCACTACTGGTGAAGAATTATATTCCGAAACGGCCGCCTAGTGCTTTTAAATAATAATAATAATAATAATTTATTTTATTTAAGTGTCGCATATAAAAATTCAATATTCACATACACATAAAAAACCTTGTAAAATTTTTATATCCGGCCACATGTGGCCTACGAGACACTACATATTGTATCTATAATTAAAATACATGTAAAAAATACAACAAAAATTTACTCATAAAAATTAAAACATTTGATCATATAAATTAAAACATTTGATCATATAGATTAAAACATTAACTCCGGTATAAAATGTAGTTTAAACCACTTGGCCAATATCTCTATTGTTGAACTAAGCATCTACGAAGTAAAACTTTTGTATTTTCAGAAATATACTTTTGCCTAAATTTGCTATGAATTAAATCTAAAACTCCTAAAACACTAAGGTGTACTCCTTCATACAAACTATTTCCTAAATTTAGTTCAATATATTTTGGTCCTCTGGTAATTTTTCAACCCCTTAAATATTTGGTTTCACAATTTTAATCAAAGCACTACTGACTAGGAACTGTATTCCGAAACGGCCGGTCGTCTTGTACTGTAAAATTAACACTGGAATAATATTTTATACAACGATGTAAGCTGCTTACGAATAAATAAATGATTGACTCATGGACAAACCCAGGTTTATTAAGACCCACAAATTTTACACCCGCCATCACAATATTGCTCATAAGTATGATTGTTCTGTGTCTTGGGTATATTTGACGTCCAATAAGTCCATGTTCTTCGCATTGTCAATTTTTATTTTAAGCGCTGCGGGTGTAGTTAGCTAGACAGGCTTTGCTTAGAATTCCGGAGCACCCAACCTCACTTCCCTGGTGCAAACCCACGTTTATAACTTATTTCATTGTTCAAAGATTTCTGGGTTGTGATTTGAACATGGGCTGGTATGTTTGTTTTTGTTTACATGGCGTCAAGTTTGACCGGTCGTTTGACTTTTATATTGAATATTAGATAGGGGCTAATAGACTCTGATTTAGGTAATTATAAGACAACATGTTTAATTAACATAAACACTTGGTACCCAGTGTTAGCATCGTCTATCCTTATATATCTACTTTTTACTTTGCTTCTGGATTAGTATGTTTAATTTTGATTATATAGTCCATAAATTACACAACGGATATGTCTGAATATTCAAATTAAAGGTCAAACGACCAGGTCAATCTTGCACTATAACATTGCTGTTTGTAACAAAAAAAATATAGCATAGAACAACTCATAAATAATTGAATACTTCTGAAACAAATTCACACTCGTAAAATTTTAATTCTTGAGAGTGACAGAACGAATTTTCTGAAAAATATATATATATATATTAAGTTCTCCGTATTAATCTGATCCACACTGCATTAAAATCGACCAATATAAAACTGCATATAACAAAATGAAACAATTATTCACTTAAAATCATTTTAACTGCAGTCAGTTTTATAGCAAAGTATACTGTATATTTGATAATAAACTATTTTTGATTTATTCATAACCAACATTTTTCTTTCTTTCTCGTTTATCTATTTATTTATTTCTATTTTTATTACTACTTCTGTGCATTCATATGTTGTCCATGAAAATTTTGAACGTTCAATACAGTTCTGCTAAATAAATATAGTCTCTTGACAAGACGTATCTAAAGAGATTATAAAAATGATTCAAATGCCTTCACTTAATCGATTTTATAGTCACGCTTGGTTTTATGGGAAAAAATAAAAATATGAATAAAACCCATTAAGTTCAAAATTTAACCATTTGACAAATTGTCATAGTTTATGTAATAAATAATTTTCACTAAATGTTCATAAAATATTTTTAAAAATCAAGTTTATTTTGCCATCACAAATGAATTAAAAGGTTTTTTTCTCATGTATTTTGTATTCAATGAATAACTGAAAAATTCAACTTAAAATGTGCTAAGAATGGGAAAATATCAAGGTGTTATCCATTAGAATTATATCATTTGAAATACCAATGAAGCATGTAAACTACATGTACCAATTGCTCATAGAAATCATCATAAAATTAATGGGGTCTTCCTAACATAAAGTGTTAAAATTATTTCAAGTCAATTCATTAAAATTAACACATTTGCAATATCAATGGAACATTTACAAGTACATGTACCAATTGCTTATAGAAATGATCATAAAATAACGGGGGATCTCGGTGACAGAGTGGTCTAAAGGGCACGTATACAGGTCTAATTGCCTTCTGCAAAACAGTGGCGCATTTTTATTAAAACTGCTTACATAACGTGTTGCAATTATGAGAAAAACAAAATATCTTGGTTTCTTTTACTCTGACATTAGTACCCTTTTGTCAGTGCGGTCTCATATATAGTTTACACCATGTAACATTTAATGATATTTCTGTCATTCTGTATTATGTACTACAGAGCTTATCCAACTCCGACAGTCCGATAATTTTGTAAGTTCCATTTCCTGAGACCGATATTAATTCTTAAATAAAATGATAAAAGATCCGGGATACAAAAACATACCACAACAAAAATTACATTGAAAACAAGCTTATAAAGAACGAGCTTAGTACATATTGCAACAAACAATACCATTATAGTTAGTTTTCTCATCTCTGATTTGATTTTGGACGTTCGTCTACTAATTTATAATGAAGTCTTCAATATCGCACAAACTGTATTTCACAGCAAGTGCCTAGACGCTCATTACACTGCAGTTTAAGCGATTTTATACAGGATGAAATAAAATGAATTCCACACATTTTAAATGTTTTCTGAATACCAATCGTATAATTAACTGTTGGCAGAAACTATAATAATCGACTTATTCGAACTATCAATGCAGGATCACCGATTCGACCGAAATTTCGTTTTCGTTTTTCAGCGAAAATATACGGAAAACAGACGTAACAAAATGAAATAAAAACCTCTGTTCCCAACTTCAACAAATTTTACCAGAAAATGTATTTGCACTTACGTTAAAAAAATCACTTTATATTTAGTTTGAACTCTAATGTTTATCATAGAACTATTGTTGATGCCTCAGTATGTTTATTATCATGCATCTTATTTCTTATTTTCCCTGCTTAGCTTGTTGTTGCGTTTATGACTGTTCTAGTTATAGGCAAATACATACATGTACCACACAACCTTAATAATATATTTTTCATAGTTTTATATATTTAATTTAATAATGTACATGTACTAAGTTTTTTCTGTAAAAGTATTAGCGGAAACTATAATTTTGAGTAATTCCACGGGGACTTGAATTGGCGTAAACCTCATGTATAAACCTGGGCACTTCGTTCGTATTTAATTTTCGATGGATTTGAATTGGAGGTACTGTATCGTCGCAAAAATCTCTAAAATATTATGCACACCACTATTAAGAGATTTACAATCAATGCGTGTCTAATTGTATTAAAACTCTTATTGAACTACTGTTTTGAACTTTAGTCTTGGATACTCCTTTGTACGGTTTATTTTTATAACAAGTGTTTCTTTTTTAATTTATTTTATTTTATCAGTAGATGAATTACAACGACAAGCACTAAAGTTGGATTAGGAATTTGCCACCTGAAAAAACGAAACGTGCACGTGAAAGCACGTACGAGTACATTGTGTTAACAAGAAAAATTAAGTGTCTCTTTTTTCCTTTGATCATCAGTTTTTTACAACCCCTTATAAAATATTTTTTCACTAAGAGGCCATTTTAAGCATAAAATCCAAATAACATAAATTGTGATATAAACGTGAGATTTACGGGTTGCTACTCGTTAGAAGTTTCGGAAAAATAAATCAAAGTTACTGATCATAAATTTGTAACAATTTTACCTTAAAACACCTCATGGCTGTTTAAATTAACATTTGTACGTTAAAGCATATCTTAAAAAATCTAAATGTCCAGCGCAATGGTAAATGTTTGTACAAAAATTTGAAATGAATTACGGTTTTTCAAATAAATTGAGTGATGTCTGCATTTTTGTGATATTTAAAGGCCAAAGCTGTGAAATAATTTGATATTATTGATGAACGCAATTCGTTTGATTTTTGACCGAAATTTCAGTACAAAACTGTTAAATAAGCATAAAAAGAACGAACCATTTAATGTCTATATTGGAATAATAGTGCACAAAATTGCTTTATTATACGTAGCTTGATGGCAGATAGAATCTTTTAGGACGCCTAAGTGATTTTCGGGGCACGCAATTAGACGCAAAAGTGTGTTAAATTTGAAGTAAATTACTTAGTTATATATAAGAAAAGTTACAAATCAAATTTATATTACCCTTAAATGACTGGTTAATTTACTTGCCGTTGCTTTAATCGAATGTCAGCAATTTAACAAGATGGTATCGAAATCTACATATACCTGTACATACGGTACAGACCTGTCGAAAATTTAACACTGACCTCAGTAATGAAAAGGAGTCGAATCTATAGGATACAGAGTGGCCGATATATGGATAGCTAGTGATTGTAATGCTACAGAGATATAGATACAGCTGCCAAAACCTGTCAAGCTACAGGGGGACCGAGATGAGATGACGATCTGGCACCAATTTGTTAGCTTAGTGTTAACATTTTGACAGGCCTGTGCTGTACACACATTTGGCATGGACGATTTTATCAGTAAAATGCAACAAAAATATATAATAACAAATAATGTCTTTTTTTTACTTTTTTGATAATGTGTGGTTAATATATAGAATTGTAGAAAAACTTTTACTTTCGCTAAGCCAACTGTCGGTGATTTTTGAAATAACAATTTGGTCACAGACCATGGCGAATTACTTTTTAAAATTACAATTTGGGTATAGACCATGACCACTTGTTGTTTAATGCGGTAATATTAATAAAAAAAATAATTATAATGCATATGACAAAAAATATCAAAGGCATTTTAAGAGAAACAATTTACATAATTGGGATTTAAATTGGATGGGAGACGTTGTTGCAGGTCATTAAAAACAAACGGAATCGTGATGCTCTGAAATTTTTTTATATTGTGTTTAATTCATGCATTGGTATTTTAGCTATGCAAAGTATAGATCTGTCGAAATTTTAACACTCACTAACGAAAAAAAAGTCGACGCACAGCTGCCGAGGGATCGAGATGTGGAAAACTAGTAGCCGAAAATTAAAGCTGTCGAGAGATTACAGCTACCAAGAGGCTACCCAGATGCAGCTAACGAGAGGTCAAAATGTCAAACTTTCGACAAGTCTTCTGTGACCAATTGTGTAAAATATATTCATCTGAAGAAAGAAAAAAACGTGGATACAAGCTCAAACCTGTCTCCAATGTGTATTATACATAAAAATGCGATAAAATTTTGCTTTATGATTAAAACTTCAGAACACTTGACCCTGTCAAAGGTCAGATGATTACAAATGCCTTTGGTCAGTTACACGTATATGATATATCTGTTATAAATTTTGTAAAATTTCGCTATTAAAGGCGCCAACGAAATATAACTGAGACAAAGATGTCACCGGTTTTAAATATCCTGGACAATAAATGGATATATTATGCCATGTTTATCAAGACAACGTCAAACGTCCAGCCGACTGGATACATGTTGTTTGTGAATGTTTTCATGATATATTGCTGAATTGCAGGATTTGGATTTGAAAATCTTTTATCAGTTTCAATAACTAATGACTTTATCAAACGGTCTTATTTTAATTTGCCATTAGTCAATGAACAATGACCCAAGCATTTCGGACAAGCTTATTATCTATACAACTATCCTGCGGTTTTTGTTTGATGAGATTCTATAAGGCATTAATAGGCTGAATATTTAGGAAGGTTTTTCTGTGTCTTTAAACATATTGCACACAAAAGCAGCCCATAATAGTAAAAGTTGGCGCTGTACATATGCAGTGGTGTTTCACGACCCAGTCAAGATTCTTTGGTGGTCATGATCAGTTCTGGGATGATGGAGAAAACCGGAGTCTCACGGGAAACAACACTAATTGCTGCGGCATTTATGCGCGCACTCAACGAAGTCCCTGAAATAAAGAAAAACCTTGCCTTTGACTAAAATATTCACTGCACATAAATGAATACCAGAGCAGTAAGGTTCAAGACCCCCAATTTGCAGTCTTTAGACTGAAGACGTCGGCAAGGGAAAAGTATTGATAAATTTTCAAGTGGTTACCTTTCCGGAGCACCCGGTCACTGCTCCCTGGTAGAGGTTCTTGTATTTAACTTAATTTGATAGTTTTCAAAGTTTTTACTTTGCATTTGGGATTGTAATTTGGACATAGACCGGTATGTTGGTCTTATAATCAAATATTTAATCTAAAAATTAGTAGGTGAATCTGTTGAATGAGAATGAGTCAATAAACCAGTATTTCTTTTTACTTATTATGGTGAATTAACATATCTGTTGAGTATCAAATCAGGATGAATATAGTAAAAGCATCGGTAAGAGAAAAATTATTTCAAGACTAAACTTCAATTGAAAAAAAATCTTTTTAAAAATAAATCTTGACATCTTGTCAGAAAGACCGTGTCTGTTTTTGTAAACAACAATGTGTAGCAAGTGAAAATGCTTCAAAGTTCAATAACTACTAAAATATTATCAACACATATTTTAAATCCCGTAAGATACGGTCATCATAGAACTATGAAAAGGATCAGTGACATATCGGGAAAACATTGGTGTCGGAAATAAATTATTCTGAGATAAGACTTGTGCTTTTGGCCTTAAAGTCATTTCAAGCAGAAAGTCACAAAATTCAAAATAACTGCAGAAAAAATGATCAAAACACTACTAGGCTTTAACTCGACTGAAAACGGTCACCGTAGAAGCAAACAAAAACATGCCTTCCCATGTTCAAATCACAACTATAAACGGGATACCTACGGTGGCACGGAAGTGACATGGATCATATTTTCATAAGTTACGTGCGCGCGTTATTTAGGGGATAAGTACGCACGTAATATTTAACCATTAAACTGTCTAGAAATGGCGTTTATAGTGCTATAACTTCCATTGCCGTGCAAAGCAAACCGAATAACGCGCGCTGGCGCGTTATGACTAGTTTGCTTTGCACGGCAATGGAAGTTATAGCACTATAAACGCCATTTCTAAACAGTTCAATGGATGGTTATATTTACATTTCGCATTTTTTGAAAATCTTTTTTTGTTTTTGAATCCTGAAATAAAATTAAAACACTGCCGTGTACGACATGCAATTCCAATTCCTGGAACAGCCTATCAATGACGTCACGAGCATAGGTGTCAGCAAAGAAATGAGTGACGTCACATTAGCAAATGTAATTATAGTCCTATAACTTCATTTGGTCTAAAACAGAGTTTAATACAATCAAACACCATAAATGTAAATATAAAAATATATTTCATGCCACTTCTGTGCCACCGTAGATGCTGCATTAAAATCGTTTGTTTTAAGATCCACCCTTAAAATAGATGTAAAGTGTCATTTGTTTTAAAAGCAGGAATGTTATGTAAAGTAACACAATAAGAGTATAAAAACATTAACAAAAAATAACTAAAAAAACTCGGTTACAAAGGGCAAAAACTGAACATCATTTATACTGCCCCCACAAGCTAATCATAACTCATATTTTTCAATTTCAAACGTTGTTATAGACAAGATTAGCTTGAGGGACTTTGTAAAAGATGACATCCCTATTAGTCAAGAAACATCAATAGATCCGCTGTAAAAGAAATGGTAGGCCACGCCAAATTAATTTGTAGTTCAACGGTTTTTTGGGGTTTTTTTTAAATAATAATAATAAGAGGCGCGCGAGCGATAAAAATTGAATGCAGTTTCTTCTTAAAACATTTTCTTTAGGCTACCTGTTATCATCCCGGATTCGAATTACTTTTATCGCGTCAACTGACACATTTTCCCTGTCACGCAGTTTGAATAGACTGATGAATGCTCCATTTTTAAATGTGTGGGCGTGGAGTTCTGGCGGTGGTGGAAATTGCCGAAACAGTAAGTACTATAATGGTACATCGTCGTTCAACAAACATTAATATTAAATATTACAATGTTGTAAGCAAAAATAAAATAAAATAAAATAAACCAAACTTGGCATATTAGGTTTTACTGGAAATTTTTGACACCGGAAAAAAAGATTTGAAACTGAACGTATATTTATAAGGGTCCGACGAACTACCAATCAATTTGGCATGGCCTTGTAGTAAATTATAAGTTACTACCTCAGGAGCTGTGTAATTATTAGACAAACCATGAACTTATCTACCGCCGAGCCCGAGGGAGATTTTTATATTTTAATATTTTTTCGACTTGGAAGTTTTTGTATGATCAAGTTTTAATATTTATTCACAAATTTAGAATTTTCTTCAATAAAAATTTAAAAAAAATGAAAAATGGAAAAAGTTTTCTTTTCATCATTAAAATCAGATATGAAAAAATAATAAAGTGAGGAAAATTTCCAATAATAATTTCAATGCATGCGAGGTTTTCTTTTCATAATTCAAATCAGATATGAACTTGTTGCAAAAGAACATGTAACTGTTAAAAGATTGGCTTTTTATCAAAAAGGTGATATAAAAATTGATAAAAAATAATAATTTGTATATTTTTGTCATCTTAAATGTTATATCTTAAAATATATATTAAAGTCAATATTTATGACGACCACTACTGTCGATAAATTCAAATACCGCTCATTTTACGTGTGGGAAAGTGAATTTCCTTGCTGTTGGCCTTTACTGGTTCACCTGGTATCAGTATAATGTGACTTGGGGAGTGGTACGCTTGTCTGCAGCGTACTGACTAAATATTTCTTAATATTTCACAAAATTGTTGTTGAATAGGCACAAATGAAGTTTTTTTTAACTGTCACATAATGTTTTTAAAATGTCCCTTTATTAATTATGTTATGATGTTTCAAATTTAAACTAATAAAAGCTTAGATAAACTGGGTCAGGTACGTCTACCGTTTCCACATTTTTCAAACAGGCACCAATCAATCTTTGGAACACTTTGGAAAACTGAATGTCGACGTTTTATTGTACTCATTAGTCATACATAATACAACAATGTTCTCATACAAAAGACTGATTGCGTACACGATATACGGATAGAGGATTTCGGGATTTTCCTAAATAGATAAGAGACCATGTGTCGGGGAGAGGTAAGCTATTCCCGCTTGGCAAACATCCGCCTCTACATCATGCATGTACTTGCTACAATTCTATGAAGAACAAGAATTTCGGACGGAAAGAAACTCAAATGATATCCCACTATTTTTTCGAAAGACGGGGATAAAAATTTGTATTGAAAAACTTTTTACTACTTGTATAAACCCAAGAAACCTTGGTTTGGTGATAGGTTTGATGAGACAAAATATTCAAAGATACACGTTCTAACTTTGAAGTTTCTCATTGGTATGTTAGAGTCACATATATTCAAACACATATGGTACACATTCTTTTCTTTTTACATATTCTTACTAAGGAAGTGTACATAGGTATGTGTGCGTCACATGCATTCAAACATAGAATTTGAGAAACATGTGTTGCACATTCTTATTCATGGTATACGAGCGAGCGCCATATACATATGCAGGCACATGTGTATTCAAACGTACATTATCAAAATCCCTTTTTTCTTAGATTGTCCTCTCGCCTCGCGGCAACATGTTCAAACAATTTACAAGTGTATGGGCGTTTTTATTTCACGGTTATTGAAAATTTATACACCTGGGGACAAGTTATTAATGTAGAGTGTTCGGACAGTAATGAAAAGAAAACCATTGATAATGGATGACCGGAGGTAGAACTGGTCATACCAAACATCTTGTTAATGAATGAATTGACCACACCAAATAACTTGTTAATGGATGTTTTTAACAGAGGGCCAAGTCTAACCACGCTTACGGCTATAGGTCGTAATCTCGCACACGTGTTCCTAAAATACGATACAGACCTGTCGAAAGTTTAACAATAACTAACGACAAATCGGTGGCTTGTCCCGGGCCCTCGTTAGCTATATTTCGACAGATATTGGGCAGTTAATATAAAAACAGTAGAATTATATCTCGATAGTTTGTCGGTCACCCAGCAGCTGAGCTTCGACTCCTTTCCGGAAACTCGGTGTTAAAATTGTTGACAGGTCTGTACTGTATTTAGTTGTTATTTACATTTTTTGCATACAAGTTATAATTAATGGTACCACAATGTGATGTACAACATTAGAAAATGAAAAAGTTAATCCCCACCCACCAAAGCAAAATTTATTTTTATAATCTGAATTAAATTTATAAGATGATTTAAGAAACACGATTTTCCGAGACTCCTCCCTGTCTTAGACCCGAGACTGCATCAAACCTGCAGATTATACACGCCCGAGACACATTAAATCTTATTACAACTTATTTATTTGTTTCGTGTATTTCAGTCGAGCAGGTGCTCGCTCATCTCTGCATTGACCTAATGGAAATATATTGAAATGGCATGCAAAACCCGAACTTCGCCCTAAAAGCATGCGTAGCCCAAAAACCTTTTGAATCAAGTCTTTTTTCAAGAGATAGTACACAAATAAATTTGATTTTTGTGCATGCTATTGCTGTATAGGCATGCCTAAAGTTTAACACTTAACTTATTAGTGCCGAATTTGTTGTTAATCTAGGTCACTCGTTCGCTACATCTTGGCAGTTTTGGCAGTTACTATTTATCTCTCGGTAGTATTTCGGTCACTAGCTATCCATATCTCGGTCACTCGGCAGTCGGTCTCGACCTATTTCGCTAGCTGTGTTAAACTGTCGACAGGTCTGCACTGTTTATGTTAAGTGATGGATACCCGTTATATACTAGTGTATTGTAATAACTGGAAGGAAGTTACAATTTAGAACAACCATCAAGGCTCTGATGTTAAAAGATAGAGCGGATTAAAGAAAAGTTTTATAAGATAATTTCACTTGTATCGACTCCACAACGACCTGTATGTAATGTGGGTTTGGAGCATTGATGTTTCACACAACAGTAAAAAATCTGGAAACAACCGACCTTCGTCAAAAGAAGGCACCATACTACTGTGTAAAGATGTTATATGGCTATCACCACGATATTACTGATAAGTATGATGTCTCTGTATCTAAAACTATCCTGGATATATTTGACGTCCTATATATCCATGTTTCTTTTTTTATTCTATATTTTATTCCACGTGTAGTGGTTGTAGCTGCTATCTACAAAGGGTGTTCACTGCCTCACTTCTCTGGTGGACGTTCGCGTGTTCAACCTAATTTGCCAGTTTTCAAAGTGTTCTCCTTTGTATTAGGGATTGCGACTTGGACATGGGTCGGTGGTTTTGTGTTTGATTATATGCGCATTATTAAAAAAGTGTGATAGTATTTATACTAATATTTGTGTCATTGTATTTATAGTGTTCAACTTTACACTTAAACCAACTAAATTATTTCCAATTGTCATGTAAAAGCACGTTTATGACAATTATACAGATAACGATATGCACCCTCATGCCCTAATGTCAATTCCAAGCATGAGCAATATAGAGACGGTCACTTCCTCCCGTGTCCAACTCTGAATTAATTATCAATGATAAATTTTACCTTTATGTTGACTTTCCATACAAGACTCTTTACGACAATAGCACGTGGCGATTTGTTACAGGTTTGATTCAATTCAGCTTTGTTTTAAGAATTTTGATTGGTTAGATCTTTTAGATACGACTTTTGAATGGCTATATCATTTGCAATATTTTTGCATGAAAGGATTGGCTATCAATGACGCCATCCTATTATTGAGAACGTACAGAGACAATTTTTCCTACATATAAACTATCGATACTTGCTACGACTATACTGTTGTTTAAATTATTGATTTGTTGTTGAATTGTTAAAATGGGAATAAAATCGCTACGCAAATTATTTTACATGTGGTAAGATGTCTATGGCTATGTATATTAACAAAAAGATAAAAAAGAAAACTTAATGTCATTTCTCTAATAAAACAAAACAAATAAAAAAATAAATTCATAAAATTCAGTTATTTATTAACAAAAAGTGCGAATCGCATGAAATCAAAACATTCATGTGAAAATATTATTCAAAGCATGTAACTTCGAAGAAAACCACGTGATTTCAGTTTTTAATACAATGAGCATTTTTATTAGCCAATTTCTAAATAATTGCTCCCTCCAATGCAATTACTACAATGTCGCTTTATAATTTAAAATGGGACAGTTGTTTCAGAACAGATGAATTTCAGGGCGAAAATGTCGCCACCAATTCTTCAATTGATCACTTCAATAACAATCATCTTCCCTTACCTCATCCAATAGTTGATCAGCGCTGACAAATGGCTCCGTCTAATTCAATCAATGAGGTTGACTGTGGTTGCTGTCAACATTCGGGCCTTGCAGTGGTATTTCGTTACTGTTCAACGATAATATGGCCTGGCCCTGTTTGATTGGATTATGAATGTACATTATGACAATTTTGAGAATGGGTTTTATAAATGGAACATGGTTTATGGAGGTTATGGTGTAAATGTGAAAGATCCTTTATTAGTGGAGGTACCTACCCTTCCGGAGAACAGGTCTCAGTTCCCTGATAAAACTTCACGTGGTTTACTTAATTTGTAAGGTTTTCGAAGCTTTCAGTTTGCCTTTTGGATTGTGATTTGAACAAAATGCGTGTTTATGGTTGATTATTAGACCACCATGTCTTTATTTTTATGTTTGGAAGCACCACCTAGCACTGCCAAGTTTATGAAAACACTTAGTGGCAGAAATAGTGCGTAGACGATGTTAGTTAATTACTTATTTGTAACCTTTAACTGTGCGCATCTATGGACCGTTTGTTAAAAATTCGTGGGATAATTTGGGGTCCTCCACAAATACTATAAACACACAACTGAAATATACCCCAGTGCCCTCTGATTATGGGTAATACTATAATCAATATGATTCCAGTATGTATTTGTCTTTCCTTGACATGAGCAGTTTGGCTGTAATTGTATTGTTCGTGTACTTGATTTCATTTAGTTTGCATAGTAGGTGTATATTTCAGTTGAACCACTTCCTTGGTGGGAGATTGGGAGATTAGGTGTTATACTTTATTTACCAGTTTTCAAAGTTTTTTTAAGTGAAATTCTAAAGACTCAAGTTTTTGTTCTGGTTATCGTAACGTGCATTGAAGCATACGTTAATTTAGGCAATATATAACTTGCAGTCTATCCCCCCTCCTGTATTCCAGATTAGAAAGGTCAGGTGACATACAACAACACACGTATTTGTCTGTATTAACCATTTTATCATTCTATAAATCTATAAAGCAATTATAACAAATACATAATAATAATAATAATAATATAATAATAATAATAATAATAAAAACAATATGAAGCACCTTTTATTTATACGACATAGGTTATCCACAATTTGACGGCAGTGCTAAACACGCAATGAGTGTAATCTACATACACGGGTAGTAACTGCGTGCAAGCGTACGTAAATACAAATTCACGCCTTCTTACGCTTTTTCTGCTGTAACTTCATAACACGTGTTATCAACATTGCCATCAGATTGAGAACAACCTATACTACTTCCTTCATTTTGTATTTAATTTCTACACAGCCAAGATGATGAGCTTATAGTATACAAACTTTATATAAATAATAATTATCTTTGTCATTATATGAATATATAGAAATACTGTTTTATGAACATCTTGTAGACAACTTTAAAAACATGTACACATGTCCCAATTTTACTTAAAATGTATCTTGTAGCACTTTGACACATCTAAATTCTTTAATAAAACCTAAAAACTTAAATATCGTGTACGCACGAAGGTTTGTTTAATCAGAATGTATCTTGTAGCATTTTGACACACTAAGTTATTTGGAATGTATCTTGAAGACCTTCGAACCACAAAGTTCTATTTGGAATTTATCTTGTATTACTTCGACACAATTTAAAAGAACAGCATTCACACTATAGTCCCAACTTTATATAAATATTTGTAAACACCATAAAATTAAGAATGACTTCTCTTCATGTTGGCTACATGTCTAAGTATTTAAAATATAGTTCATAAGTCGCATTTTTCTATTTTTGTTTTCAAAATATCGGAAAAACTCAAAGTTACAAAGGTTTTTTTGTCTTCACTAAGAAAATATAAGAAAGTTATTCACAAATATTCAAATTCCATATATTAATAATGCTCTCAAAATGGGGATCATATATCCATGCACGGTCTAGGTTAACAGTATTTTAATGTTAAAACACAAAAAAAATAACTAGAATCATTGGAAGACGTTATCCATTAAAAGTTCAAAGTAGGAGTTATTTCACCACGGTCGCCACATATTATCCAGTTTTTGTAGAGAATCGTTTTGGTAACTATTAACAGATCCAGGTCTATGTTGGTGGTTCAAAGTCGGTGATGTTTGATTGGAATCAATACTTTTATGTTCAAATACAGGCTTCATTTGAATAATATCAGTATTTATTCCGGAAGTGTTTGCTGAAATATTGATGGGAAATGTCATCACAGAGGATGGCGCCATAATTTCTTTTGGAGGAACCGTTGACATTGTTGATTGTGAAATATTAACTGGAGAAACAGTCGTCTGGCAAGGGGTTACGTTTGAAGACGATAGCACGGGTATAACATAATTAGGAATCGTTCCACCCTGAATTAAATTGGCGGGAATTATTAAAGCCATATCACCAGACGACATTTTAGTTGGTAGAACTTGTAATCCATTGAAAACTTTAGTAAATTGCATTTGTTGTCCTCCAACAAAACTTTGAACAGGTGTGTTTATTGTCATCGTGTTGTTGTTAATTTCCGATGTCTGGTATTGTGTTTGCACTTGTAAATTAATTCCACCGTTTGTATTCATAATATTGTTATATTTGTTTTCGATTTGAGTTTGGCAAGATCCATTTGTATTAGGTGGACATATTATGGTTGGAACACTTTGGATTGGCGTACTTGATTGAACACTGATCGGTGTGGACGTAAGCTGTAACATGTTGTTATTACCACTTGTAGATGACACTGTGGAGTTTGTATGTACTTGTGGTTGAGGTGCAACATTTTGTGGTGACGTTCCCTCAGTACTGACAACAACATTAGCAAGGTGATTCAGTAGCCTTGCTCTGACTTCGGCATCCATCGAGTCCTGTGAGCCCAGAAATTTGCTAACTTCTGAAGCACATTCATTAAATCCGAGTCTGTATTTGTTAATAATCGCCGGATCGCTGGATGCTAATGCTGAAAAAGATAATAAACATCAATAAGGTAAAAGTTTAAAGTTGATTTGTTAAGCATCATCAAAATTTGAATCATCTAAATTAAACGTATCTTTATTGTGAACATTTTATTAATCTTCGACTCCAATGCCCGTCCGAAGTCGGGAGTTTTGTTATCAGTCACCCCAATGTCCGTTTGTCTTTTTCTTATTTTGTTTGACTGTTTTAACTTTGAATCATTTCCTTTCTTGTGTTAGCTATCGCGAACTAAATGTGATAAGTGATTATTACAAAACAGGTAACTTTGGTCGGTTACTTCGCATTATTATTATATAGCTGTTGGCTTTTTGACTGCCACTAACGTGATGACTGGTTAAAAAGAACGCTTAACTTCGTAAGAGAGCTTGGCATGATGATTATGAAACACGTAACTGATGTCTAGAAATCCATTTCCTTTTAAGGATTATGGACATAAATTGCCATCGCCATTCACATTTTATAACCAAGGAATTCACATTTTATAACCAAGGAATTAAAATAGATATCTTTTGTAAGCTAGACAAAAAGTGCCAAACATGATAGTGGAACTTCGGGACTTTACTTGAATCTTTAATGTATTGACTACGGATCGGTACTATATCGCAATTTTGCCATTGTTCTTTGTTTCAATTTTAAGCTAGGACTGACAATAAATGATGAATATATAACAATGTTTACCTGAGAACTGTTGTCTTTGTAACTGTCTGAGATGTTTAACTGTCATTTCAAGTATATCAGCCTTTTCCATCTTGTTTTGACGTGCACCCTGAAATTATCAAAAAATAATATAACATGACTACATGAAACAAACCGTATATTGTCAGTAAACGTATTAAATGATTGAAATAGAAGTTTTCGAAAACTTATGATGGACCAAAACAGCGTATGTTGCCATCACTGCTTGTATTGAAAATTTGAATCTGTTGACCAAATATAGTTCATTCCACAGTATATAGACAACAGGGCTTTTATAATGACCAAAAACCAGAATCAAAGCAAGTAAGTATATTTATTGTAAAAGTAACAGTTATTTTGTTTTATGTCAATGGTTGAACACATTTTTGTTGTTTAGGGCCACTGGATGTATACAGTAGTATTGCATGTAATTGTTGTGGCACGGTTGTCTTGTTATATGTCATCGGTTGAGTGCGGTTTTGTTGGTTTATGTCATCAATTGGAATTGGTATTGTTATTACACATTTCATTTGTTTGGTACGTTTTTCGATGCTGTATGCCATTTGTTGGATACAATATCGCTGCTGCATTTCAATGGTTTAAAATTGTTTTGTTGTTGCATTTCATTAGTTGGGACATAAGTTTTTTGTCGCTGTATGCCAGTGGTTTTCTGAGATGAGAATTGTGTTCAAAGCTCGTATCATACTTAAGATTTCTGTTCAAAAGCCATCCAGAAAACAATTACAATTAAACAGATTGAAGCTAGCAATACCAGTTTGGTTCTAGTAAACAACATTTGTTTATGTCATACTCTATCATGACAAATTGAATAAACATGAACTTATTTATAGAAAACTCAATTACATGCATCGTTATCGCTTCTTTTGAGGAGGACAACATTGTTCAAAAGTATCTGCATTGCTACTTGATCGCCCATTGATGCGAGAAAGGGTCTTTTAAAAATGAAGCTCCTTGAGTGTCATTAAATACTGTATTGTATATTAAAAGTTTTGATAAACACCTGTGTTGTAATCACCGTGAGAAAAGCAAAGTATATACAGTACAGGCCTGTCCGAAGTTTAACACAAAGCTAAAGAATAAGTACCAACTCGACATCCCATATCTTGACTGCTTGTTACCTATACCTAGATAGCTATTCCAATACTTTATATACCTAGATAGCTATTCCATATTATATATCTAGGTAGCCGAGCTTAGACTTCTTTTCGTTAACTCGGTGTTAAACTTTCGACCGGTCTGTACTGTATCCTCTATTTAATGATGAAATATAAAATAAAAACTCGTTTGTATCGGACACAGGTTTAATTGATAGATTTAGCTAGCTTTCTCATTAAGAACATAAAACAGATTTTTAAACTTTTAAACAAAATGAATCGGATTACCTCCAGATAAAAATCTTGTCTCGCATTAACGATTTAAAGTTTAAAACTTGTTTCTTTTATTTATTTACAAACAAAAGATGATTTTTGTCTTAAAAAATTAAATTTAAAAAAATTAAACTAAAATGTTTTTAAGTCTAAATTTTGAAAGGGTGAAATTACACACGACTGTCCTTTTTAGCGCCTCTCTCCGGTGTTACGTGTAGCCCATCATTTGTCATTTTTGATTGAGAAGCCTACAGTCAGGTGCGCAGTCAGGCGTGACACCTAACTAAGACCGTGGGAACTTGAACTTTCTTCTTCCAGAATATATACTTACATACATATATATACATAGGGCTTTTGTTAATTGTTTCATAAGAAGACTTTTAATATTTATATAATATTTATAATTTGAGAGTAAAACATTTAAATGATACTTCTTCATATTTCCAATTTGCGACTTTTTTCGCGCAATTTTGAACAAAATATTAGTTTTGCGAAATCAAATTTCGGTATTTGTTTTTAGTTGCATTTTTATATGTCTAATGCACAAAAATAAAAAAATAAAAATGTTTTACAAAATCCCTAAAATATAATGAGTATATTTACAATCAAAAGTAAAAGTTATTTTCAATTATTTATTAACATATTAATTTTATGTCGCTATTTTCAAGTGTTTCCTTTTCAGAAGTCGGGAAAACAAGAATACAAAAACACTTTTAAAAAAAAAAACGCGTCCTTGATTTGTCGAAACATTTTTCTTTATTAATTTTTCCTTATATTTTGTTTTCATTAAATAAAACAAGATCGTTTAATTTTAAAATTTATCAATCTGCTGATAACAAAAACTAATGTTTTAAAACTAATTTTCATGTCAAGTTCGTTGTCGCCGTTAAGTTTTTAAAATTAAAATCTATTTTCTCTAGACCTCTATCGATCGATAAATCACGCTGATTGCTTTATCAAGGTTAAAAATGGCATTATATTAAGATTACTCACATCAGGACATTATTGAACTCGGAATTTCCAAAACAAAAGTTGATAAGAAATTTTAGAGAAAAAACATTTTTAAAACTTTTTTTGCGTTAACGTACCTCTTTCTTCATAACTTCTAGTAAAAGCGACTTTAATTCTGCCAAACTTGCATTTATTCTTGCTCGTCTTCTTTTTTCCATGATTGGTTTTGAACTCTGAAATAATATATTTAATAATGATAATAAAAATATGATTAAAACAATGAAAAATAAGAATAAAAACAAAATCGTAATTTGAACATTAAACCGAAAACAAATTAACTTTTCGTAAAAATTGAAAACTTTTGATTTTTCAGAATTTTTTTCTATTTTTAGGCGTGATATAATAATTATAAAAACTGATTTTTTCGCTAAAATAAAATAAATAATTAGTATTAATTAATTACCTTCCTGCCCTCGGAGGCGGTGGATGAGACCTTATCGGAATGCATAACGGAATCCATGCTCCTGACTGACTCGTTCCTCTCACAGTTATAAGAGGGTCAACCTACCGTCGGACTGTAATTCAGTTTATATATTATTCATGTTTGGACACGGAAAATGACGCATGCTTATGACTCGATGAGAGTATAGGAATTTGTACCAATTGTCACTCAACAACACGTTTAGCGCCGCCTTCCATACTCGTGTATATCGACATTTCTGATTGGTCGAGTGCCATGGAACGTGGTCCGAGTAATAGAATATGGCGACATTTGAACGTTTGTGTATCGGTGAAAATAAACAAACGGCACGCGACAGCAATATTGGAATGTCATGGAAGACCACGCCTCCTTTTTACAGGTGTACTTACCTGGACAGATGATTTACCTGTTAATATACCTGCGGCGATTCAACTGTAGATAATGTCATAAGGGCATTATAGGAGCGTGAGAAAAGTAAGCGAAATTGAACAGAATATTTTAACTTTAAATCTAGACTGTCAATTGATATAATATACAACATTAAGCACCAACACTGAACGAGTCTGAACAGCGCGTCCAAACACGTCCTTCATTTTAAAGTACGGAAAGTAATGGGCAATTGTAACAGGGAATGGAAACATATTTTTTAAAGTAGCAAATCGAATCTGGGACCTTTTCAATACTAGTAGGATTTTCTATCGAATCCCGGACTTTCCATAATAGCGAGATGCTCTATAGATTCCGGAACCTGTCCAATAATAGCCGGATTTTCATTCGAATTCGGGACTCTTCCAATACTAGCAGGATGCCCTATAGAGTCCGGGACCTTTCCAATACTAGCAGCATTGGAACCATGGGCCTTTTTATAATACTAACGGAATACTGGAATATTTTGCCTTATCTTGGACCTTAAACTTTCAGTAATAGCGGGATGTTCTTTCTAATATGGGACTTTTGTCAAATACTAGCAGGATGCTCTATGGATTTGAGACACATAGGAAACAAAGAACAGCCATAACATAAAAACAAAACACAAGCATACCGCTATATGTCCAAATCACAATCCAAAATGAAAAGCAAAAACTGACAAATTAAGTTTAACATGTCATTAGAGAAGTTAGATTGCGTGTCCGGGATAGGTAAGCACCTCCTGTTTAGCGTGAAATCAACACTGAAAATGGATGGAACTATGGGACTTCAAAAATATCTAGCATATATTTTGGATACAGAGATATTATTCTTGTTAAGAACATTATAATGACGGCAATAAAAGTTTTGGGGGCCTTGATAAGTCTAAGCTTACAATATCCGTGTGTCAACAATTTATTTGTAAACAGCTTAATTCGAGCTAATAATACAAGATGAATACATTATGTATTGAAAACACCGATCATGAAACTTCAGACATTAGTAAAAACAACATGATACATAACGGGTTAAAATACCCCCTCAATGTATGGCAATAGAATGTTCCACACAAAAAACTCGTAACGGGTTAAAATACCCCTCAATGTATGGCAATAGAATGTTCCACACAAAAACTCGTAACGGGTTAAAATACCCCCTCAATGTATGGCAATAGAATGTTCCACACAAAAACTCGTAATTGTTAAATAATAAAATACATAAATTGGAACCACTAATACTAACTTTGAAAGTTAGGGATGAGAAAAGGTAAAGCCAAACCTGCCTTAAAGGACACCTTTATAAGGGTCAACAACAACAGGGACAATTAAATGCGCTCTTTACTCATGTTGTTTGAATTTCTATACATGAAAAAGGGACAATTTGTCCATTAAAGGCCTCTTTAACTGATTCCTTAGGTGGTATTTATAGACAGATTTTACTGTACGTATTTAACTTTAAACAAGACTTCACCAGCTGATACAGACAATTTGTAGCTGAATCACGTCCACCTGGCAACACCCAACGAAACCAAGAACACAAATCAAAAACAAACATACTAATCCGTGTCCGAACCACAATCCAAAAGCAAAGTAAAAACGGAACTGACAAATTAGGTTAGACTCATGAACAGGGAAGTGAGACCGGGTGCTTTGGAAGGGTAAGCGCCTCCTGTTTAGCTAGCTACACCCGCCACGTGTGTTATCATTATTGTGTGAAAGGAATATGGAACTATGGGACCTCAAATGTATCCAGGGCAATCCTGGACACAGAAACATCAAACTTATCAACAATACTGCGATGACGGCAATAAAACTTTTTGAAGGCCTTGATAAGCCTAGGCTTGCAATATCCCTGGGTCAATAGTTTATTTGCAAGTAGCCTGCTTCGTTGTACAAAGTCCCTGTAGTGGGAACAAGCTCTATCACAGCGTAAGTACAACATGAGCATATTGATAATATAACCAAGAAAAAAAGCTAGTATAGTCTGACAAAAAAGAAAACAATGCGTCTTATAGACTTTTGTATTCCAGAAGTTTTGTATATTGTATTTCTTGTAGAATGCCCACAGTGCATGCGTAATAGTCTACAATGTTTCGGGGAGAGGAAGGAAATGGTAATATCTTACCTTCTGGACCCGGTGGTTCAAAGCTCCGTTAACTTAACTAAATGGTCAGTGAAATGTCAAAATGCCCATTAGAATGACAAATGACATATTACATAATAATCAAGCAAAAAATGTTAGTTTTTTACTTGAAATGCGAAGCAATTATTGCTTTCAATAATATTGTTTTATGTTATTGTAAGATCATATGAAATGTACCCACAATACGCCATGTCGAATATTTAACACTGTGCTCATGAAAAGACGATATGGATAGCGAATGGCCGAAAAGCTGCCGAATGATAGACAGCTACTGTCGAGATATAGCTAACTAGCTATAGAGTGTGCGATGAGCTGACGATTCGACACTAATTCTTAAGCTTAGTATTAAACATTCGACAGTTTTGTACTGTATTTAATCAGGTTTTTTTAAACTAGCTTTCCCCTTTGCTCACTAAAGTAATGACGTATGACATCCATGAGGCACAACTACATATCATAGGAAAGAAATATACAACGTTTTATAATATTTCATCATACGGGTTTGAGAAACTCGGTGTGCAATATTCGACAAGTTACTTATTAGAAGAAAACTAAATTACGTTTCATACGAAATCATTGATCATTCAACGACAAGGTGAAATATATAATTCAAAAGTGAATAAATAAATAATCATTCAGTACATTCAAAAATGGTTTATGGTAATTAAATGATTTTTTAAATGGTATATGACATTTACAAAAATGCGGAGAAATAATATAGGATAATAATACCGGAGCATCATTAATAATAAAATGAAACAGAGAAAATTCAAAAGTACCACCTGTTAGGAATGCCTTAAGTACTAAAAAACACGTGTAGACAAGGCACGTCAGCAAAACCAACAGTACTGTTTCTTTTTGGGTTATTATGTCACTCAAATTCAGAAATAGTACAAGACCCCTGTATCTATGACACTAAACTTATTTTTCTCTTCTGCCCAGTCGCTTCAATTAAAAAGTTAGACGTTAAAATGTAATTGATAAATAAACCTTGTTTAAATATGCACACATTAAAATGTTGATATTCCTAAAAACTTAAAAGTTTTAGAGCCAAAAAAAACTTATTCAATTCACAAAAAAGACATCTCTATACATTTTATTCAGACATTGTGAATATATAAACTTTGAGATTGATCTTTATTATTTAAAATTCATTATGGCAGTGTTCTTAATTTAGCCAGCTAACACATAGCGAAAAACAATACTCTTCATAAAAAGTATATACTACCTGATGTTATCATGGTCGTTTCTGATGTAGAAAAAATATACCAATAAACATCAAATTGTCTCAAATATCTATGTGTTTATTACTAACTAGTTTGACTGTTTATATCATTATCCGTATTGTGTAATGTTCTTCATTACCTTGGTTGTTGCCAACTTATATTTTCAGTTAAGTGTTACAACTCCACATATAAATTATATAGATGACGTTCTATCTATTAATAATCATACATTTGGGGGTCATATGGATTCCTTTTATCTTAATGAGCTTGAAATAAAAGATATGACTGGTTCTTCAAGTTCTGCTTCAAATTTAGAATAATACCTTATTTATGACGCTAACAAAAGGTTACATTTGAATCTGTATAACAAACGTGATGACTTCAATTTTTCTATCGTCAACTTTCTTTTTCTATGCAGCAATAAACCTGTTCCTCCTGCTAATGGTGTATTGGTTTGCCAATTATTAAGCTATGATAAAGCTTGTTCCCACTACGAGAATGTTATAAAACGATGCATATACTGCAAACTAAACAAAAAACAACTAGAAATACAAGCTTATGAAGGAAACGGACAATGAAAACAAACGGACAACATATTAATTTCAGAGACACTAAACTTATTGATCTATTCTGTCAACTTCCCTTCTTTAACGACTTCATAGGTTTCAATATAATTTAAATATGTAAAAATTAATTATTTATATATAAATACTTAAAAATTTTCGAGTAAAAAAACGTTTCCGACACACAAAAACAAGCACTTCTCTATAAACTGTCAGACTATTTATGACGCACACGAAAGACTACATTTGAAACTTTATGACAAACGCGATGACTTCAATTTTTCTATTGTCAACTTTCCTTTTTTATGCAGGAATATACCTGCTTCTGCTTATGGTGTATTTGTTTCCCAATTAATACGCTATGGTAGAGCTTGTTCCCACTACGGGGACTTTGTACAACGAAGTAGACTGCTTGCAAATAAATTGTTGACTCGAGGATATTGCAAGCCTAGGCTTATCAAGGCCCATAAACAGTTTTATGGCCGTCATCACAGTATTGTTGACAAATTTGATGTCTCTGTGTCCAGGATATATTTGACGTCTCGTAGTTCCATGTTCCTTTCACACAATTTTGATTACACACGTGGCGGGTGTAGCTAGCTAAAGAGGAGGTGCTTACTCTTCCGGAGCACCCGGCCTCACTTCCCTGGTGGAATTTCACGTGTCTAACCTAACTTGTCAGTTCCAAAGTTTTTACTTTGCTTCTTGATTGTGATTCGGACATGTATTATTATGTTTGTTTTTGATTAAGTATAAATTGTGGAATGTATAATTCGCATTTCCACTTTGATTTATCAGCTAAAGTTCACTGTATCAATATTCTTTATTCAGCAAGCTAAACAAAACATAAAACAATGCACGTCATAAAAGGCATTTGTATACTATAATGAAAATTCCTGATTTAGAAAAAATAAAAAAAATATATACAGTGTATGTAGCATTAAGCATTTCAAATATCTACAGGACAAATCAAAACTAGTGTTCGAAATATGTTTGGCACCCCTTCCTTTGCTTTGTGTGACTGTTGATGTCATTTACTGGTATTGTGTCATGCTCTTAGTTCTGATGATAATTGCTAACTACATGCTTTTTCGCTTAAGAATTTCTGTCATTTGTTAGTAATATATACATAATTTGTATAGGTGCTACTTTTGAATTATATTATTTCATAAAAAATCAAAAGTAGCACATGGCACATGTAAGAGGCATTTAGTTGTACATATATAAACTGAATTACAAACTTGGAGAAATTTCTAACTAATATGCATGTGCTCGACAACACCCGTCAATGCAATCGAATCATAACACAATACAAGTGTATGAAAGTAACAAGAACATACAACACATAGCTAGGATGTCAGTAATAATACACGAACCCTGTATCTATGACACTAAACTTATTATTCTCTTCTGTCTCGTCGCTTCAATTCAACGGTTGGACTTTAAAATGTAATTAATAAATAAACCTTTCTGGTCTTCTTGGTATCAAAATTGTTTAAAAATGCAAAAAATAATTGATATACATGCACTTAAAAACCTAGAAGTTTTCGAGCCACAAAAACTTATTAACACAGAAAACAAAGACATCTCTATAAATTGTCCGTGTTTGTAATTTATAAATTGTGAAAGTGTAAACTTTGCATTTGGCATTTGATTAATCATTTAAAATTCGCTGTGACAGTAGTCTTTATTGGGCAGATTAACACAACGTGTTGCACTGCCTTTTACAAAAGGCATGTGAATGCTATTTGGACATATATTATATGAAGCACTCGGCCTCACTTCCCTATCGGAAGTTCACGTGTTTAACTTAATTTGAAGTTTCAAAACGTTTGCTTTGACTTGAGTTTGCGATTTGGATATAAATTGGTATGTTTGTTTTTTTAATTTCAGAAAAACATTTATAACATTAGGTATATTCAAGACGAGTTGGCTTAATATCTTTATCACTACTCGTTTGGCTGTCAATATCATTTACTTGGGCTGTGTCGTGTTGTTGATTACGTTTACTGTATAAAATTAAAAGCTTATTTTTCTGTTGTTTTTATATTCGACGTGTACTAGAAGGGACAACACATGTTGGATCCACTGATTACAAAACACCCTACTTTGGACGGCTACTAAAGTAAATGTCTAGCAGTGTAGTTATAGCACTGTTCCAGGACCGCCCAAACCGTCCTAACAATGTTATAGTTTACAACCAGTGGTCCATCTATAGGGAACATTTTAAAAATAAGCTTTATTTTACTAATAAAAAAACATTGAAATAAAGAATACCCGTCATGTGTGTGTTATCCAAAAGAATTTAAGAAAGCGTAAGCTACTGAATCATTTATTTTCATGATTACCAATTTTCGTGTTCCTATAAAAATGACTATTTTGTGCGGTTTTAAATTCGTGGTTTATGATTGTCTTATACTCTAGGTTTGTCAATTATACTATTCGTTGACAGAGGCCGCGGTGGCCTAATGGATAAGACGTCGGTCTTCAAATCCAGGGGGTTTCACCGCTGTGAGTTCGAGTCCCGCTCAGAACACATGAGGAAAAGTGAATTTTCCTTGCCATTGACCTTTACTGGTTCACCTGTATCAGTATAATATGACTAGATGAGTGGTACGCTTGTCTGTGTCCTACTGACTCGATGAGCTAGCACCTTATATCCCCCCTGAGAGCGCGCTGGTACAAAGCAGACCATACCACACTCGCACTTCACATGCATACACGAACTTGTCCATATATTAATCCATAAAGATTAATAATAAAAAACAAACACACTAATCCATCTCCGAATCACAATCCAGAAGTATAAAATTTTTGAACTGACAAGTTAGGTTAGACACGTGAACTTCCACTAGGAAAGTGAGACCAGGTGCTCCGGAAGGGTAATCACCTCCTGTCGAACTAGCTACACCCGCCACGTGTGTAATCAAAATGGTGTGAAAGGAACATGGAACTATGAGACGTCAAATATATCCAGGCTAATCTTGGACACAGAGACATCAAACTTATCAACAATACTGTGATGACGGCCATAAAACTTTTTGAGGGCCTTGATAAGCCTAGGCTTGCAATATCCCTGAGTCAACAATTTATTTGCAAGCAGCTTACTTTGTTGTACAAAGTCCCCGTAGCGGGAACAAGCTCTTCCATAGCGTATTAATTGGGAAACAAATGCACCATAAGCAGGAGAAGCAGGTATATTCCTGCATAAAAAAGGAAAGTTGACAATAAAAAATGAAGTCATCACGTTTGTCATAAAGTTTCAAATGTAGCCTTTCGTGTGCGTCATAATTCAGGTATAAGTCTAAATATGAAGCAGATTTTGAGGAATCAGTCGTGTCTTTTATTTCAAGCTCACTAGGATAGATGACATTTACATAGTCTCCAAATTTAGGATTGTTAAGAGACAGAACTTCATCTATATATCTGTATGTTGAGTTGAATGATTTGGCGACAGTCTTCTTTCCAGATTTAACAAGGTTCTGCATAAATTCTGCTTCAAAAGAATAAAGAAACACATCAGCAAGCAATGGTGCACAGTTTGTACCCATTGGTATACCGAATGTTGCTAAAAAAACTATATTACCAAACGCAACAAATATGTTATCTATCAAAAACTCCAACATTTTGTTGATGGTATCTTCAGTATATTTTGTTTGGAATCTTTGATGCTTGTCAAAATAACCAGAATCCCTGTTCAGCACCAGATATGTGTATCTTGACTTACCGTTTTTGTAAAAGAAAGACAAGTGAATAATTTCTTTATTTTTTTTTTTTGTTTTTTTTTTTTTTTTTTTTTTTTTTTTTTTTTTTATACTTTTTTACATGAGATAAAGTATTAGAAGCAAGATGTTCAAGTAATTCTTTAGAATTTTTGAGAATCAACATTTGATTGATTCCAGATGTAGAATATACTTTTTCTGAATAAGACTGAAGACCATCTTTGACGATTGTCAAAATTTGTGTTAGAGTTGCCGATAATGATTTAGTAGTACATTTAGATGAGCCCGATATATATCTTTCCTTGTATGGATTTTTATGGAATTTGGGAATGAATACAAGTAAGGATCTTCCTTTTTAAGATTGATACCGATAGACTCGAGAACTCCCCTATGGTTGGAAAGAACTTCATCTTTGGTAAAATTAGTTCTAGTATATGCAAGGTTATTTAAAATACTATCTAAACCAAGCTCCTTAACAAGGCATTCAAGGTAGAATCTCTTACAAACGAGAATAATGTTGTTTGAAGCCTTATCAGCTGGGACAAAAACATATTTGTTGTGTATGTCTGTTAGAATTGCCTTGATTTCTGGATCCTTGTGTACTGAAGACGGTTCAGTACTCATATACTCTTTAAGTTTGGCAATCCTAGTTTTAACGAAAGATCTCACAACCTTTATCCAGTCTGATAAACATCTTCTAATTTAGCCCAACGTCTGGTTCTCGTCGCGAATAGCTGAAAAATTGCTGATGCGACGTTAAGCAACATTCAACCAATCAACCAACTATTTCGTTGACATGTAAATTCGTGAACGATATGAACAAAAACAACGAAAATTGTCACACTTAGAAAAATACAATTTTAGTTAGTTGGTCAATACACAGAACAAATGTAAAAAATTTCAAAGAAGCTCACTGTTTGGGAGGAATTTCTGGAGCACTCATAAATACATCTACATCTTTAGAGGTTACATTTTTCAAACCTGCTTTTAAACTAAGATTATGGTCTCTGTGTCACACTTATTATACGTGTAAACTTCAAGATTAGAATCAGAATGACAAGTCCAGAAGAAATGAAGTGTTTTTGTAGAATTAGAAGTAAAAAGATTAAAATGAAAATAATTTAGAATCTCGTATTTTGGCAACTTATACTGTTCTAATACAAGAATAAAATAAATAAAATTGTTACACATTTTCTTGACTTTTTGTTAATTTCATATACGTGTATGGATTATTGGTTCATAGTTTGGTTAAGTGCATGTTTTAAGTATCTGGTCCCAGTTTCACAATCATTCCGTAAGGTTTTCCTTAAATTAAAATTAGCAAATTTTTGTAATCTCTTTTTGAAACTACTGGTAAATATTTTTGCCAAAACAAAATGCAAATATATTACCTATAGAAGTGATCTTAAAAAACGGCACCTTAAATCCTTAATATCTTGAAAATTTACAAAATTACATCGATTTGAAATTTTGCAATATTTAAGTTAAGGAAAATCTTAGCTAAGGAATTATTGTGAAACCAGGGCCTGGTCGTAAAATATGCGGCATGGTCGGGTCCTCCAATAGTGTCATAGTAACACTGTTGAACGTTAACTCCGGTGATCATCTATAACATCTCAATTTGTATACTCAGTGGTCTCTTTTCTTGTCCTGTCTTGCTGTTTCTATCATTAACTGGCTGCTTTGTGTTCCTGGTTGCGTTCGTTGTTGCCAATTACACATTTTACAATGCATCGTATATTTCACAGCGATTGCAACTGAAACTTTTTGAGGACATAGATAAGCCTAGGCTTGCAATATGTCAGAGCCAACAACTTATTTGCAAAAAGTTCGCTTCTTTGTATAAATGTATGAAGTTCTCGTAGTGAGAGTAGTTCTACAATAGGGTTTTAACTGCGAAAAAATAATGCACTGTACATGAATATTTTTCAGTCCCTATGAAGAAGACCATTGAGCTTCAACAGTCGACCCAAAAATGTTTCTCGCTAGTATCTATTCGGATTGGACTCCAACTAAGTGACGAGAGACGCTTTGGTTTGCAAACCGGCGCTTTAGATTTCTCCGTCACGACGGCCCCTCGTAGTGAATTTCTGCAGAATGTGATGTTTAATGTATGTTTGGTTTTAAAGACTTGACACAATGGTTACAGAATAAAGTTTATGCGTATGTAAACATGTTAAATTTTACACATTTTAACCATTATTATACTTGTGAAGGCATTAAAAAAGAAAGGTTAATTTATCAATTACATTTATTGTCTAAGTTTTGGATTGAAGCGACTGGGGCAGAAAAGAATAATACGTCTAGTGTCAGAAATATCAAGCGTCTTGTGCTATTTCTAAATTTACATTGAAATGACATCCTACAAAAACAGGTTTATGATAACCTCTTTTGCGTGTTGGAGACAACGTGGAAGGGGGTGATGTCACAGATGTGACGTTTTAAGGCACACCAATGCATTTGAAAACGTATTGCAAGTTTTGGCTTATGAAACCCCTCAAAAAGTTTTATGACCGCCATCGCACTACGTGAACTTAAGACAAGGTGCTTACAAATACATTGTTGTCTCTGGGATATTGCAAGCCTAGGTTCTCTGAATCCAAAATTATCCTGGATGTAATTGACGTCCCAAAGGTCCATTTTCCTATCATTTTCAATTTTATATGTGGTGGTTGTAGCTGGCTAGACAGAAGACACTCGTCTTTCCAGAGGACCCAGCCTGGCGAAACTTAACATGCCAGTCATCAAAATTTTTACCTTCCTTTTGGGATTGTGATTTTGACATGGACAGATTGTTTGTTTGATTTTTTTTTTATCTTATGGGACAGTACACCTGGCACGAAATAAAAGCGAGACCAAGTGAAATGTGAATCAAGTAAAACTACAGACTGGTTTTATATACGGGTATTGTGAAGTTGCTTGCTGTTTACATCAATATGATAACAGAAGTTTTTGACATGTCGGTCAGTGAACCTTCAGCTTCATTAAATTTTCACACGGCATTAACTTTCAATGTGGATTTTAATGAACAATAATGCTGTACCAATATTAAATGCTTATCGAGGCTTAGCGGTGCTTATATTATAATTTTGTTTGCACGGAATTATGTTTTTGTGATTTTCCTACACGGCATTATATCTTGTTGGTTCCTGCATTATATCATGCTTGGGTTTTTCCTGCATGACAGTGTTTTGTGATTTCTATACGACATCACGTTAAGGAAATTATTCATGACATCATTTCGAGAAATTTCCGTATAGCATCGATAACATGTCTTATTGTCTCAACACTTCACCATATTTTGGTATTTCTGCCTGCACAGCATCATGTGTGGGAGATTCCTGCACGGTATTGTAATTGGGGAAAGTATTCCGGAATCACGTGGGTAGCTTTCTGCACGGTATCGACCTTGTTTATTTCTGTACAGAAGAATGCTTGGATGATCCCGTCGCGGCATCCTGGAAAGCACGTGCTTGTGCAATTTCTGCATGACGTCAATTAACGGAGAATTAGGTGTGTGGGGAGCTTTCTTCACTGCATAGTTATAGGGATGGGGTCTGCAAGTCATCATGTGTGAGTGTGGTTTGATAAAGTCAAGGCGGTCAGCGTTATTGAGTTTCAATTACATATTCGCTTTTCCGGATCACCCGGCCTTACTTCCGTGGTGTTAGTTCACATGTTTCATTTGTTTTGCCAGCTTCAAAGTTTTTACTTTGATTTGAGATTGTGAGTTGGACATGGAGTTGTATGTTTGTTTTTGATATGATTAAAGGGGTTGCATTTCCTATAGTTTTTCCGATGTTTTTCTACATAAATAAAAGTTATTAAACCCGTCGTATTTCAAGAATGTTTTGACCAACGCATCACAAATGAGAACAGTAACCATACAGTACAAACCTGTCGAAAGTTTTACACCGAATGGAACGAACAGTTGTCCATGCCGAACTACCTATATGATTGCTTGGGGGCAAAACGCTGTCGAGATATAGCTAACGAGGAAACCAGATGAGCTGAAGATTCGGCTCTAATTTGTTAGTTTAGTGCTAAACTTTCGACAGGTCTGTACTGTTTTTCCCGACCCAAACAAATAGCACAGAAGAAAATTACAATATATCCCGACCCAAGCATAAAGAAATGAAAGACAGTTGCCATACATCATGTTTATTCCCGAATTATTTCATGTCAGTTCTACCCTCTCATGAGTTTCCGCACCAGTCACTTTAAACAAGAATATAAAAATGTCCAAATTAATTTTTAAGACTTCAAAAAAGTTGAGTTGACCTCTCTGTAATTTAACAGTGTACTTTGGTAATTAAAGGGATACTTTAATTACATACCATAAATATATCTTCTCTTTGATATGAAAAAAGTAAAATTAAAAACTAGAATGCCCACGAGCGGGAAAAGGGATTATTCGGTTTTTCAACCGAATCGGTCATCAGGCACCCCTTAAAGCACGCTACTTTAAATAAAACGTTGATTCAGGGATATTGTAAGCCTATGCTTACCAAGACCTTCAAAACTTTTATGACCGCCATTACAATATTGTTGATAAGTATGATGTATCTTGATGTTTCTTTCACACTAAAGTTTGAATTCACACGTAGCAGTCGTAGCTAGCTAGACACAATGTGTTTATCATTCCGGAGCACCTGGCCTCATTCTCCTGGTGGAAGTTGTTTAAATATTTAACTTAATTTGCCAGTTTTCAAAGTTTTTACTTTGTTCTTTGCTTTTTTAGTGATTCTGATAAGACCGGCTGTGGCGAAACAAAAATGTCTTTGTAAAAGACTTGCTGTACCATTTAATGCCCAGCATAAGTTCACTACATATTGGTCTTTAAACGTAGCCGATGTCAACACCTGTTCTTTGAGGTCAAATTGTGGAGATCGCTTTCATTTCCGGGGTGCATTAGATACTTACACACCCTATAAGAAAAGCAAACACCAACATGCCAAGTGAAGCGGAGTGAAAAAATAAAATGTTGTTTTGCGTCCCAGTCAAGATTCTCTAACTTAAAGTCAATTTGTTGGGGGATTGGGACCTCAACATTGTTCTGTATGTTTGTGGTTGATTATTTGAAGGCGATCCATTCTTAAGAGGAAACACTTAGGAAATCACCGACAAGCGAACTGACAAGCTTTCTCACACTAGGATCTAGGCATCATTTATTACAAGGAAACCGATATATCACAACTATGAAAACAATATATATATGAAAACCATTGGCGGCACAACTCCGGGATTTTGACGGAGGTAGGCTATCATGATAAAAAAGTTTTGTATAAACAAGTTCAATTATAGGAGTAAAAATGAAAAAGAAAGAATCGGGATCTTATTATTAAACTGATTTGTTGAATAATAATAATAATAATATATTGTCTTAAACTAAACTAAATATTTATATTTAGGAATTGTTTAATTATTATTTGAAAAATAAGGCTTTTTTAATTTTTAAAATACGAATTTGGAACCCATTGGTAGGGCGATTTGGCCATCCAATAGTATTATATAACCACAATACTGGACTAACTATAGTGCGTGTTTAAAGTCGGAGCCTAGTGGTCCCGTTATAACGCCATTTGTATGTTTGTCTTTTCTTCTGTTTCACTTGGTTGTAATGTGTCAAGTCCCTCGTTCCGTTAGTTGTTCTCAAGTACGTTTTTAAGTTTTTATTCATATTATTACTGATTTCTTTGTTCATTGGCTGATATTTATCACAAATTATTCGCTACTTTCTGTGTAAACATTATTTTGTTTCGACGTGAAAAAGTACATAACATGAAATTCCCACACGCCAGAGTGTTGGTTTTTTTAGTGTCACACACACACACACACACACACACACAACACACACACACACACACACACACACACACACACACACTTCGTGTTGTACCCATCTGTGGGAATGTAAGCTTAAGGCAACCAATTCCCATGAGTGAACACACACGCGCGCACGTGTAAATCCATGTATAGGAATGTAAGCTAGTAAATTAACTATAAGAAAAAATTCCCATGAGTGAAAACTCTAACCTTATCAATATTATGTCAAAAGGAGATTTATATTTATAATATATGATATATAGTGTCATGTATTTAAACAAACTTATTCTTCGTTATCGTGATTTACGACGTGGCATGTAACAATACAGAGCTGTATGTCTGTGACAATATTGCATGTGCTTTCACCCTACCGTCATCGAACCGTAAGTCTTTTCATGTCATTTATATATCAAATGCAGTATTAAGTGTGCTTTTTCCTCTCCGTTCTCACGATCTTAAAATGCCCTTCCAAAATTATCTACCACTTTGACACTGTAGGTATTTCGTCAGGTAGACTCAACAGGTGAAAAGAATAGAAGCACATTAAAAGGCGGAGTTTTCCCACACTGACTAAAGATATTGTCGCGTGCCGTTGGTCCGGTGTACCGTTAAAACTGTCCATGTGCACTATCGCGACGCTTCAAAAACCACCAATGGATTTTGTATGTTATGTTGTGGGCGTATACAGAAAGTTTCAATGAAAAACAACACGCCTTCTCTACATAACAAATTTGGATTTTAATTTAAAAGTTTAATCGTATGATAAATGTACTTTACAGACAAATAACAAGAATTATTTCATTTTTTTTTTAATTTTTAATTTTTACTTATGTTTTTGCAATTCGATTGAATTCATGCATATAAATTTGTCATAATTTCTTTCTGATTTACATATGGCATTGTCCATTTGATTTTTTATTTTAATTGAACCTCCTAAATCATGAAAAGTCATGTACTTAAATATTATCATTTTTAAAAATGCTTGATTTTTTTAGGTTTCAATGACAATCTTTAAACAATGACATTCTAAAAGAACAAGTAAAATTATTTTCCCACGGTTTAACTCGGTAGTTATCGGGCGTATGTCACGCTTCGATGATCACGTGACTTGAGGCTCGTCATATCTCTGACAGAGCAAATGATGGATTCCTTTTTTCGTAATATTTTATGAAAGTTGATATGGGGTCCTTTTTAATTTTGAGGGAAATTGATATTAAAATTGACGGTAGTCTACTTTTATAGCTTACGTAATTATAGGTCTATAAATCATATTTATTATTATTATTATTATTGTTGTTGTTGTTGTTGTTGTTGTTAATGCTGCTGCTGTTTATGTATTTATTTATAAGGATCACGGATGTTGATGGTTTCCGGGTAATGGGTCCAGGGCACAAACACGTGTGTTAATTTGACAAGAAATATATAAGTAATTTCACATTGGGAAGGGTACTAGATATTGAAGATTTCCTGGTACTAGGTCCGGGACACAAAAACACTTGTCGCTGTGGTCAAATAAATAACTTTTAATTATATACTTTAAGATTATAAAAAACAGTTCAATGTAATAGGTCCGATGTATAAACACGTGTCAATGTATTACCAAAATATAACAAGATATCAAATATATCCACTTTATGCTTTCAAATTGTGAAGAAGCCTGGATATTGAAGATTGCGGAGTGATATATCAAGGGCATCAGTACGTGTTGATATGGCCTGAACATTCCGTATATACTTTCACCCTAAATGTTGAATCATATGGTAGTAAAGTAACAAAGACCACACAAAATAAGACCACTTGTAAAACAACAATGTAGAAATCAAAATCCAAAAAGAAGTCATTTAACTTTATATACAACAAACGAACTGAACATATGAACTTCCACCAAGAAATTGAGACCAGAAAGGGTAAGCTTATTGCAAAAACAAATGTTAAAGCATCATAGACTTTGAAGATTAATACTATTGTTATAAGTCCACCAGACTGGACAATGAACACTCTCTTTGGAAACACCTCCTGGCCACATTTTTGCAACTTTGATAAGAAAAAAACGACAATAACAATCGCAACGATGAATTATAACTTTACAACAAAAAAAAAAAAAAAAAAAAAAAAAAAAAAAATACTACACTTATCAAGGTCCTTAAAAGTTTTAAGGCCGTCATTTTAATATTGTCGGTAAGCATGATGTGTCTTTAACAACCATTATTCTGGATATATTTAACATCCCAATAGTTTTATTCAATTCTGATTTCACACAACTTGAGGTGGATATAGTCAAAAACAAACATACTAATCCATGTCCGAATCACAATCCAGAAACAAAGTCAAAACTTTAGAACTGACAAGTTAGGTTAGACACGTGAACTTCCACCAGGGAAGTGAGGCTGGGTGCTAGTCTGACAGGGTGTGCATACTCTTCAGGAGCATCCAACCTCACTTACTTGGTAGATTTATTTGCCAGTTTTTAATATGCATATTATATAAAACAAGTGAAAAAAAAATATTGAAAAAGATAAACAAGGCCAGTATCTTGATGTCCGCGGATTACGAGCTAACGACAGTATTCAGAAATGAGGTTAAAATCACCCAAAAGTAATGTGACATAAACACGATACATGTGCAATACTTCTTAAATAAGTTTAACAGTTAGAACATCTAAATAAGACAATGAAAGACAATCGCTTACTGTCCATGGACCACTGATTATAAAAGTCCGTACTTACTCGTAGGTGTAAATGTCCAGTGGTGTTGCCATGGTCATGTTAAAGTCCATCGTATTTTACAGCTAGTGGTCTATTAATAGGCTATACTGGAAGTACATACATATTGTTTATTACACATGTGGTTGGTGTAGCTAGCTAAACCGGAGGTGATTACTCTTTCGGAGCACCCTGCCTCACTTTCATGGCGAAAGCTCACGTGTTTAACCGAACTTGTTATTTGCAAAGTTTTACATTGTTTCTGGATTGTGATTCAGACATAGATTAGTTTGATTTTGATTATATTAAGTAGTCACTATTACTTCCATATCAAAGTATTCAGTGACACGGCATCTAAGATAGTGTTGCTTATCATTCCAATTATCTATTATTGTTGGAGAAAAAATTCTTTTTTAGCTTGATTTCAGACGTGGCAGATGATCAGCTTTCCACGCAAGCGAGCAAGAGATGCTAACCCGCCCAGAGCACCCTACATCACTTCCCTGATGGAGTCCACGTGTGTATTTAAAATCTTTTGCCAGTTTTCAATGTTTTTACTTTGTTTTTGGGATTGTGATTTGAACATGGACATGTATGCTTGTCTTTGACTTTTGGGATTGTGATTTGAACATGGACAGGTATGCTTGTCTTTGACTTTTGGGATTGTGATTTGAACATGGACATGTATGCTTGTGTTTGACTTTTGGGATTTTGATTTGAACATGGACATGTATGCTTGTGTTTGACTTTTGGGATTTTGATTTGAACATGGACAGGTATGCTTGTCTTTGACTTTTGGGATTGTGATTTGAACATGGACAGGTATGCTTGTGTTTGACTTGATTTTGATTTGAACATGGACAGGTATGCTTGTGTTTGACTTTTGGGATTTTGATTTGAACATGGACAGGTATGCTTGTCTTTGACTTTTGGGATTGTGATTTGAACATGGACAGGTATGCTTGTCTTTGACTTTTTGGATTGTGATTTGAACATGGATAGGTATGCTTGTGTTTGACTTTTGGGATTGTGATTTGAACATGGACAGGTATGCTTGTGTTTGACTTTTGGATTTTGATTTGAACATGGACAGGTATGCTTGTGTTTGACTTGATTTTGATTTGAACATGGATAGGTATGCTTGTCTTTGACTTTTTGGATTTTGATTTGAACATGGACATGTATACTTGTGTTTGACTTTTGGGATTGTGATTTGAACATGGTATGCTTGTCTTTGACTTTTGGATTTTGATTTGAACATGGACGGGTGCGTTTGTGTTTGGTTAAGGCAGATTCATAAAATAGAAAGATCTATTTTGTTAGTTGTTTTTGAAATTCAAATTTGATATGATTTTTCCACAATTTTTAAAGATCAGTTGTGAATTGTCGACGTATAGCAACATATATCCTGATTGATGACTTGAATACTTTTTTAAAATAAAAATGGAACTATTTCACTTGATGGTACATTGATACATTTTTAATTATGACTTGTGGAGAACAAAATGAACGTGTCATAAAATAAAAATTGACAATTTATGGATTGATTTCAATTTTATTCGAGTGAAAATCCGCCATGCAGTGTAATTTGCAGGATAAATAAATCCGTAAAGCTTGTCAACACTCCTTTTCAAAAGATATTATTTATTTTTCCCCTGTCAGTGTTAATTCCTTGAGCTAATTGGTATATATACCCAACCCAGAATAAATACCATGCATACAAATACTAAATCTTTAAATATTTAATGACTTAATTCAATATAAGAATATGATTTCCATCTCATTATCGCAGTAGAAAACAATACACATTTTAGTTATTTATGAAGTTCTATATAGCAATCCTTTGTAATGACATCTAATTATCCCTCTCTCAAGGAATATATAAATATTTAAATTTCAAATTTTTACAATAAAATTTGACATTAAAGAGGTTATAGCTCACACTTCAGGTCTTATTGACTCTGGTGTGTTCTGGTCTGAATTGTCATGGTTTGGCGTAGTAGTAGTTGAAGGGTTTTCTGAAAAGTGCTGAAAATGTCAAAATACTTATTTTAAGAATAATCTCAACGGATTAAGATTCAAATATTTGAGTGTTGATATTCAAACTTTACAATATGTAGACTCTCAATATGTGTGTTAATTACGCTGTACTGATTTTTAACGAGCGATTATATATAAAAAAAGGTAAAGATGAAAATGTAAAAAAAAAAAAAATTGCGAAAATTTAATTGAAGGTGTTCATTAAGAACACCAACAAAGGTATCAGACCTTTTGTATATCCCTTGTTTCATTCATCCTGCCGACTTGAAGTCATGGGTATACCAATAGACGAGGGTATTGACGTTGTAATGAACTGACACTGTATACGACCAGGTCCATACGCCTTTCACAATTCCAATCACCAAGTAAGCTTTAGAATATTGTACATCTGTAATAGGCGCGAAGCTATCAATTGTTCTTCTTATGCGTTGGTTAATTGGTCATCCTAACTTAACATTTAACTGGGAGAACAATCCTCTAACTATGTCCTTTGTCAAAGTCAACAGTCAATCCAACCCATTTTGTTGGATTATGCCGACGGCATCATCAATGCAAAATCTTTTAAATAATGCCAGTTGACATAAAATATTTAAATTGTTAAATAAGAATAAATGTAATTATTTTATCACTTATGCTATTAATTTCACACGCTGTGGTTGTAGCTAGCTAAACAAGGGGAGATCAACCTTGAAGAGCATCTGGTCCTATTCTCCTGGTGGAGGTTCCCCTGTTTAAATTTAACTTGTCAAATTTCAAATTTTTAATTTGCGTTTTGAATTGTGGTTTGAACATGGAATAGTATACCGTTTTTGTTTTGGTTACAACTTGTCTGTTATATATTACTGATTCTGATATCATTCGTTTTGCATTGTTTTTTTACTATTAATTTGTACACTACATGTATTCAACATGTATGTGCTTACTCTAAGAAGTTGCAGTTTGCTTCCCCTATCAAAACATTATCATGACACCGGTTACCTAGGAGACAACTTAAAATGAAGCAACTGGCTTAAGGTTAAAACATGCTCCAGACAGGATTGGAACTTATGATCCTTTTAGTGAATCCAGCGTTGTACCAACTGAGCTACATGCTTCTATTTATTTACATTAATTTGTTTTATTGATCACATTTTCAGTATGACTACTATTTGTAATCTCCTCTAAAACTTTTTTTGGCTGAAAAAATCTAGATATGGCGAAATCAAGCCATTTACAATATTTCGCTGAAAATACCTTTTCAAAAAATACATCAAGAATTTAATGGAAGAGGGTGCTAAAGGAAGTCAAACAACATTTGTTATCCACAAAATGTTTTACCACTTCACTGGCTTTGTATTTCTCTACAGATAACCCATCTTAAGTTTGGGATTCCGTAACACCGTTGTCTTTATCATTTACTAAACATTTGTCTTTATTTTTTGTTCTTTTGTTGTACAACGTTCTTTTGATCGATTCATCTCTGTTTTTGAACAACATATTTCTAAGAACACATCTTTAGGAGGCATTTTTAATAATGCTTTGTCCACTGTCCGACAGTAACAGTATTAAAAGACTTCAAGTAACATTACAAGGAATATAGCTTTTGAAGGTTTATTTTTATAATGCCTGGTTACGCAAATTTCTGCAATACGTGGGAAAGAACTTCAATTTTTTAAGAATATAGCATTTGGCGATATGGTTACATGAGGCTTCTGATAAAATCTTGGCATAACATACTTCTAAAAAATGGTCGGAAGGAACACCATTCTCAATAATATATAGAATTAGGAGGAAACTTTAAAAATGTTTGTTTTGTTAAATATACGTCACCAAGACAAACACCACTAAGTTTGTTTTTAATTTTAATTCCCTAATAAATGACGTGTTTATGACATAGTGTACTAATCCCATACCTTTCTGAAATACTGACGGGAAAGAAATAGAATTTTTAGGAATTCTTTACAATGCTCTGTCACGCAGACTTCTAAAACAATTGATAGTAAAGTACCCAAAGTTTGTTTTCGAATATAGAAGTTTGGAGGAATGATGTAATAATGCTTGGCACTCACACTTTTGAAACACTGACCGGAAAGAACCCTATTGTCAAGAATAGAGAATTTGGATGAATTCTTTAAAATGCGTTGCTTTCTGAAACAATGACCGTAAAGAATATCGATTGTATTTGCATGTTTAAAGAATAAAGAAGTTAGATGAATCCTTGAACAGATTGGTCACGCAAACTTCTAAAACCTGAGTAGGAAAGATGTCTGATTTAGTATAATTATAGCATCTCGGCGAATTCTTTAATGATGTTTAATTACGTACTGGGGAAAAGCCCAAATTATTTTCTTTAGGAGATGGTGTAATGATAGCTTAAATATTCTACCATCTGTGGCATTCTTCAGAAGAATTTCGTCCAACATAAAGTGGATGGATTTTGTCATATTTGTTTTGCTCCATCACCTTTTCGCGTTGTTGTTGAGTAATAAAACCACGGACGTGTGTGAAGACGTGTGGGGATCAAAGACCTCTAGTTTTAACGATGGTCACAAAAGTCAAATATGATATTAGTATCCGTGTCGGAAATTTGTCATATATTGGGCTTTGATAAATTAGAACACACACATTCTGTGAATTCATCTTTTATTTTTCTATTATTTGTTTTTAATTTTTAAGGAATTTTGGAATGTGTAAATTGTAACTATCATTAAAACTGTTTAAAGAGTATATTTTTGTAAAACAAAATTGAAGTAAAACTTTTAAAATTCTTTTCATGGTAAATGTAAAAACGGATGAGAAATGAGAATTAAGTTGGATTGGGATTTGATTTGGTTTGAACATGTATTGGTTTGCCAGTTTTTGGGAGAGTGGTTATACTTTGCTATTGGGATTTGATTTGGTTTGGACATGTATTGGTTTGCCAGTTTTCGGGAGAGTGGTTATACTTTGCTATTGGGATTTGATTTGGTTTGGACATGTATTGGTTTGTCAGTTTTCGGGAGAGTGGTTATACTTTGCTATTGTGATTTGATTTGGTTTGGACATGTATTGGGTTTGCCAGTTTTCGGGAGAGTGGTTATACTTTGCTATTGGGATTTGATTTGGTTTGGACATGTATTGGTTTGCCAGTTTTCGGGAGAGTGGTTATACTTTGCTATTGGGATTTGATTTGGTTTGGACATGTATTGGTTTGCCAGTTTTCGGGAGAGTGGATATACTTTGCAATTGGGATTTGGTTTGGTTTGAACATGTATTGGTTTGCCAGTTTTCGGGAGAGTGGTTATACTTTGCAATTGGGATTTGATTTGGTTTGGACATGTATTGGTTTGCCAGTTTTCGGGAGAGTGGTTATACTTTGCTATTGGGATTTGATTTGGTTTGGACATGTATTGGTTTGCCAGTTTTCGGGAGAGTGGATATACTTTGCAATTGGGATTTGGTTTGGTTTGAACATGTATTGGTTTGCCAGTTTTCGGCAGAGTGGATATACTTTGCAATTGGGATTTGGTTTGGTTTGAACATGTATTGGTTTGCCAGTTTTCGGGAGAGTGGTTATACTTTGCAATTGGGATTTGATTTGGTTTGGACATGTATTGGTTTGTTTGGTTTTGATAGGCTAGTTTAGTTGGAATTGTAATTTTGACATGCACTGGATTCATTGTTTCTGTTGAGCGATGGATATCATTGTAAGAAGAAAATGAATATTTGAACAACAATGAAAAATGAAGAGTTTGCCTGCCAAATGATATTGTTGTAGAGATTAGAAATACCTTAGTCATTCACATAGATAAATGAAATTCTAAACTTTTGAACTAAATTGAAACATATACGTAGATATAGGGAGCTGTTTATAACTAAATATGATTTTTATTAATGTCCTATCATCGCTTGCTGAGACTAAGATGTGTCTTCTTTAGCATAACTCATTCACTCTAATCCATTAAGCCGGACATTTTTCACCTCAGAATGTAAATTCTACTTTTGAAACTTGATAGATGTATTTATATATATCATTATGTATTGTTACAGAGAGAAAAAATTATCAATGAAATTTAGAGATTAATGGCCAATATTTTAAAATATTCAAAAGTAATGTTTGTATAAGAGTTCTTTATGTACAACGGGTGATTAAATATAAAACTGACTATTTTTCATCGCTATATGACACCGTGTCCCACAAAAATAAAATGTTTCTTATACGAGGGAAAATGTTACTTTTTTAATTTATGGGACTAGTCTCGCTATCTTCAGGTGTTAACAGGGGCCTTTATGGCTGAATAGTGTTCAACAAGCGCTACCAGATCACAGCGCCTTTAAGTAATTGTTGGAACGTTTGTCTGATCGCTTGTTGGAGGTAGGTGTGGGTTTGGGTAATCCAGTTTCCTTCCAGAACGCTCGATATGAGTGAAAAAATCTCGACTCGGTTGTAAACAATCATTGTTCACCACCATTGTTCCAGAACTGACCACCTTGATACGTAAAACAATATAACTTCACTCAAGTGTTAAGAATTAACTCGTATATTAAATGTAGTTAAGCAAAATAAGATTTTTGGAAACAGAAAAAACGGAACCAACATTCATGGACCAAAAACACAAAATAACAAGCAAGATATATCATATTTGTAAAGCGTTAACCTTAAACCTGGTGGATTATATTATAAAATAGTTTCCTAGTTGGCCATCCATCATTCCACTTACTGTACAAAAATTCCTAACCTTACGAACATTTTAAAATATTATAGTGATAAAAGAATACATGTACTATATTCCGTGATATATAATACAATTACATGCCAAAAATACTATTTTTTCATAAAATATCATGTGTTCAACTCCTAATGAAATCCCGACTTCATTAGGCTTTGAAATTTATGACGAGTTGTAGAAATGTTGCGTTATTATCAATCTCGTCGATCTATCATTAAAATCATCAATACGAGTAGGTGCATTCCAGTGACCTCGGAGTTGTGAAGGCGTTAGCTTTAAAACCCTAAAGTTCATACAACTGTTTTTATTTTTCAGCACTAGACTTCTGTTTTGGAATAAATTCTTCATCAGTAGTGCACGTACCAAACTTGTCGAAATCCAAATATTTTAAAGATGTTGAAATGAGAATACTGGAAGTATGAAAATGTATTTTACCAAATCCACCCAAGGCAATGCTTTTTTAAGATTTAGCATATTAAGCATTTGATGAAGTAAAATGTACCGAACATACATAAGTGCTTACCATTGCAAGCTTCTTGGTCGGCCATAAAAAAATTTAACCAATGTTAATTGTTTGGGATTTTCAGAGATGGTTCAAAACATACATTAAACACTAAATTCTAAATTAAAACATATGTAGATCAAGTGAATTAATCAAACACTGATACGTCACAGCAGATCCAGGTGAGATATATCAGACCTTAATTGGATATACACCTGTCTTTTTGCGTAATCACGATATTGTCTTTCCTAAAAATATTTTTTTAATTAAAAACTTCAAATATTTAAAATCACACTATGTCATGGAAATTGTTTTTGTTCTTTAAGAAAGCGTGAAATTACCAACACCAATTGTTATTGATGACATATATCTTCTGAAGCTTCACTTTACAAGGTACATTTAACATAAATCTTTTTGACGCCTTGGTATAACCTTTGATGAACATAATTTATGCTTTTAATACTTTCTGTTTGTAGTTTTGATGCAATGCCTATGCTTGTAAACGAAATGGATTTTTGATTTCTTGTATCTTGCAGACTTCACCATGACTGACTATGTGTACATCCACAATCTAATGAGAGCTGGCAAATGTTTTGATGCAATCTGCTTACCTCATTTTCAAAACATTTTCCGTTTCGTTCTATCAAATTTAGACTCAGAAAATCGTATCCCTTTTGCTAGTGGGGCGTTGGTGGCCGAATGAGTTAAAGTACAAACCCATGGATAACAGTCTTCCTCACTGTTTAAGTTCAAGTCTCACTATGGTAGATCGTAGTGCGAGGACGTTTTCAATACATTTGCATGAGGTATGATTTCTCCGGCAACACTGGTTTCTTCACCATCCCAGAACTGACCATCTCGATTGCAGCAAAAGAATCGTTACTGGGTCTTACACCACTCCAATCCGTTTAGAAAACATTACAAATGGTAACGACAACAAAGATAAACTGAGAAATGTACGTTACTACTTAAAAGTTAAAAAATGCCCAGAAACATACTGGGCATTGTTAAAATCACGATCAAAAAGATAAGTAAAAGCTAAAAAAGGGCTTCCAAATAAGACCGGGCGCTCCGTGACGATGGGTAGCTAGCTACATCGGCCGCATGTGAAATAAAAATGAGACTAAAAACACGGAACGTCAGTTTTATCCAGGACAATGTTGGATACAGAGACATTATAATTTTCAACAATATTATTATGACGGCCTTAAAACTTTTGAGGGCCTTGATTACTTTTGGCTGAAGAAGAGGGATGTGCCCATACTCTAGTTTCAAGGATGGGCTTTTGAGCGAAACATTGTTCTTGCATGCAACTTGTGATGAAGTTAACAAATACGGTGAAATAAGTTTTTTTCTTTTAATCATCAGACAAACCATAATCATGGCGCCCTCGTCATTTTTTATAAATTCTTAAACTCAAATATTGCAGACAGACAAATGGCTGTATTTTATTATACAATTTTATTTTCCTGTGTAATAAAACCATCCTTCATGTTTTACTATCCATTACTTTCAAATGACAAATAAAAGAGTTACCTAAATATAAATGAAGAAAGATACATGTATTTTTAAATAAAATGACTTTTTAAATGTTTATAAAATATTTTATTGTGGTGTTAAACACTGGCTGTAAAACATGAAGATTACTTTTTTTGTCCACCAAAAGACGTTTTATATCAGCTATCAGTCATAACTTTGTACAAATAAAAAAATATACGATTTTTTAAACAAAAATACATGTCTTAGTCCACTAGTTTCAGAAATACGTGGGACGGATTGCTAGAAATCCTACAGACCGTAGTACTTTATTTGATCCAGTATACGTCGAATTACATATTATACCTGTTTTAATTTTACAGCACTAGACGGTCGTTTCTGAATACAATTTCTCGTCAGTAGTGCTAGGACCAAAATTGTGAAAACAAAATTATTTTAAAGATGTTGAAAAACTACCCAAAGGACCAAAATATATTAATATATTTTACCAAATTAAGCTAAGGAAATACTTTGCATGAGGGAGTATACCTTAGTTTTTGAGAAATTTCAAATTTTAACTTGCAGGAAATTTAGACAATTATAGTATAATAATAAAGAAGAAAGAAATTTCCAACTGACAACACAACCAGGAATGACACACAATTCAATTATAAAACAGCTAAACACGACAAGAAAATAATACCTAGAAAAACACATTTTGATTTTTTTTCCTTTCCCATGTCAAGTGCTGTGGTTAAAGTTCTATAGGAAAGCCCAAATCCATTCCACTTATTTTACAACAATTGGTACATAAGAACACACATTTAAAAAATCAAAAAGTAAGCCTTGCATACATAAAAATGTCAGAGAAACATATTTTCATAATGATTATTATTTTTTATTTGTAAATAAAAAAGTTTTGTGACCAGCTATCACTATCTTGCCTTGTTTTACCTTCAGAGTGGTCTGTCTTCGTTGCATTTGAGTATTTCACACGTTTATTATTACTATAATTATCATTATTATCTTCATTATTATTTCATCAAAATCAAACATATTGATCCATGTCCAAATCAAACTACGAAGGCAATATAAAATCTTGAAAATCTAGCACGTTAAGTTAAACATAGGAACTTCTCCGAGATGGGTTTGGGTGTGCTGTAAGGCTAAGTACCCTCTGTTTAGCTAGCTACACTAGCTACACGTGTATTCAAAATTTAGACTGAACGATACATGTAACTATCGTACGTCAAATATTTCCAGTATAATTTTGGATAAAGAGACATCATAATTATCAATAAAATTGTGATAAACTTTCTGATATTAGAATACTAGTGTACTCTTATCATTATTACAAATATAAGTTAGGTAGTAAACCATGATTACACTGTTTTTCGAGAAACATTTTAATTAAAATGTGCGATTGAGAAAATAGTGAGGACGGGGTCTATTATTGATCCATCAGATATTAATATACTCACCCAGTACAATTAATATTAAATTAGCCATTTTTATTTTTTCTTAAAATGATCATTATATTTCTTCTATGTAAGATTGTTAATGGATAAAATAATGTCTAATTATATATTAAAACATAGTTATTTATGACACCGGTTATAAAAAATGTCGGGAAGGTTGAGGGTGCTCTAATTTAACGGTTAAATAATGTGCTTGAATTATAGACTTAGTTTCGAGGAGGCAAATAAAGGAAAAATACTAAAAAGTACGACCGATAGAGAAAATTATGTTTTCGGACTAATTCGACAAGCTCATAGTTATGTACGCCCCCAATAGTATTATATAACTATAAATTCGCATTCTAAGGGAGGTAACAGCTGTACTTATGTGAGGATTAAGTAATGTGCATTTTATTGAAAACAATCTAGCCGTGAGCAAAGTAGTATCAAAATTTTATCTGTTACTAAAAAGTACAACATTAGTCAGATTTTTTGACGAATATGACATACATAAACAACAAACGATCGCAAAAAGTAATTTTCAGGACAATGGGTAATATTTCAGGCCGCATAGTAGTTCCATCTTCCTTTCATTCTGTATTTTACTTGGATGCGTGACTAGCTAAACAGGAGGTGGTTAGCCTCCTGGAGCACCAGGTCTCACTTTGCTGGTGGAAGTTCACGTGTTTAACTTCATTTGCCAATTTTTTTTTTTTTTTTTACTTTGCTTTTGGGACTTTGAGTTGGACATGGATAGGTCAGTTTGTTTTTTATTTAAAAAGTTCATTCAACTCAACATACAGATATATAGATGAGATTCTGTCTCTTAACAATCCTAAATTTAGAGGCTATGTGAATGTCATATCCTAGTGTGTTTGAAATAAAAAGATATGACTGATTCTTCAAATGCTGCTTCACATTTAGACTTATACCTCAATTATGACGCTCGCGAAATACTACATTTGAAACTGCATGAGAAGCATAATGACTTCATTTTTCTATTGTTAATTTTCCTTTCTATGCAGGAATATACATGCTTTTCCTAATTATGGTGTATAAGTTTCAAATTTAATACGCTATGATAGAGCTTTTCCCCACTACGACTACTTTATACAACTAAAGAAAGCTGCTTACAAATAAATTATTGACCCAGGATATTGCAAGCCTAGACGTATCAGGGCCCTCAAAAAAGTTTTATGGCCGTCATCACAGTATTGTTGATAAGTATATATCACCCGGCCTCACTTCCCTGGTGGAAGTTCACGTGTCTAACCTAACTTGTCAGTTCCAAAGTTTTTACTTTGCTTCTGGATTGTGATTCGGACATGGATAAGTATGTTTGTTTTTGATATCTCTGTGCCAACGATTGCCCTGGATATATTTGACGTCCCTTTGTTCTATGTTCCTTCCACTCAATTTTTACTACACAAATGGCGGGTGAAGCTAGCTAATCAGGGGGTTCTTACTTTCACTCTAAAATGTGATTCTGATATTAATTAGTATGTTTGTGTTTGATTCCTACTTTGACGGACTGGATAAAATTACAGATTTCTTTAAAATATAAAGTAAAACTATTTGTCCATAAATGCGTATATTGAAATTTATAAATTAAAATAACTCTTATTGTAAGACTCCATGCAGCAAAACATATTTTTGTGCTATTGTTTTATTGTTTATTTGTAATATTTCTTAATAAAAAATTTAAGAAACTGATATCAATAAAGCCTTGTGTGATTTATTTAAACTCGATTGATGACAAAATATCATTTAAATTGATTTTTAATTTATGAATAATTTCACTTTGACTATACAGTACATTCGAGTCATAAAATTCCTAGTTTAATTACTGTGAGGGACATAAAAATGTAAATGAGATTTCAATATATTTCGATTTTAAAATGAATTGGATTGTTGGAACATTTCTGTACCATTGAATAAACCTAACACATTTTGACGTCTGTCTTTAATTAAATTTAGATTTTATATCATATACGCCAAATACGTTGTAAATCATTAAATTGTGTACGTCATATGATATATAAAATTGATTGGAGATATTTTATGACAAATATTTTTATAAAAAATATGTAGACACTTTTAGCTGAATAACAAACATTTGACGCATCTCCAAAACAGCCAAAAGACACCTCAACAAAGGGCAAAATACAAAACCAAGGCATAAGTTTCAATTGATAGGATTGTTAGAAGCCCTTAAATATGGTACAAAAATAACAAACTGGGCTTTAACTCCTGCGTTTGTCCAAAGTTTGGAGGTTGATAATGCATTAATGTGTTTTGTCGTTTCGTGTGTTGTAAGTGAGGTATAAATTTAACTTAAGGAGACAGTCGTATAAAATTATTATGTGTCAAGTTCTCTAGGTTGGATTACATTCAGATATTCTCAAAATGTAGGATTGTTAAAGGGATAGAATGTCATCTGTATAACTGTATGTGGAGTGGACTGATTTGGCAACTATACTCTCTCTAGATTTATAACGTTTCTGTATAAATCGCTTCATATGAATTAAGAAACAAATTAGCAATGATGCAAATTTGTATACTTAATGTTTGCTTGAAAACTATATTGCAAAAACAACAACTATGCTCTCTATAAAAACTCTGATATTTGGTGATGGTATTTTCATTATAATTTCGTTCACAATAAATAATAAAATAATCAAAGCAGACAAGAATAGAAAAGAAAAATACATATAGGGTCCATATAAAATGTTCGACTTTGGATAGGCACTGGATAAAATGTCTGTGTTTTGATACAATGTAAGGATCCTCAACGATTTCATGTATTTTACACCCAAAACCATAACCTCAAATAAAACCTCTGTATACTTCATTCTTGCATCTCCTATTTATTTCCAATTATGTTGAGAAAATATTTGTTAACTTTTGAAAGTTCAACGTTGAAGGAAGTAATGTTTTGTTTTCATGAGCAAAATGGTAAAAACTTAAACCTTGAACAAAAATTATTCCCAATTACACTGGCTCGCCAACTAAACCAATCATACCTTAATATCACAGTATCAAAGAATGACATTCATCCGTTGTGACAGAAAATGATACAGGTTTTTTTCTGGCATTTTAACAAAAATATAACCCAAAATATTAACCCCAAAAAACTAACCTTAACCTTGAGTAAACCTTTAAACCGCATTACATTACCTTTCAACCTTTTCATGCTGGCTTACTAATTGTGACATAAGCAACCAACATACCTTTGAAGTCTTATGTGTATGTCTAGGCTTTGCCATTTGATTAATGAAATATCAAATATGAAAGGTGATTAACTATTCTATATTGTACTGTAAATTATGCAGACTTCTGTCTACAGGTTACAATGATTCTGATATTTACTTGTTTTTGTAATTAAACATAAGCAAATACAACATTTCTATCAAATATTAGCTGTTATTGTTGCAACAAAAAGAAAGGATTTTTGGTGTACCATTTCATACAATATTTTGATCTCGTAAATATGCCGAGGTCTGTTCAACAAGGCCTCATGACAGTGAAATTTATAATATATTAACAACAAAATATATGAACACTACAATTTTTCATGGTCATCGATTGAACATTGTAATATCAAACACTGCACAAACATTGTAACTGAAATAGTCGAGATCAATTGATATCAAGAAAAAAGTTAGTACTTTTCCAAAATTCAGTCCATCTTTTGAGCATTTGGTCCAAAATTTGCTATTTATGAATTGACTGTGATAATGTTTTAAAAATGTTTTTGTAGTCGTTTTTTTCGAATCAGACTTCGCTACATGTATATTGAAAAGCGTGCTCCATCGTCGTCCATGTCCATTTCATTCTCAATTTTAATTACACACGTGGCGGTCTGGGTCTAGCTAGTTAAACAGGAGGCGCTAACCCTTCTAGAGCTCTCGGCTTAACTTCCGTGTAGGACATTCACGTGTATAACTAGATTTGCCAGTCTTCAAAGTGTTTAGTTTACTTTTGGGATTGTGATTTGAGCAACATGGGACTGGCTTTTCGTGTTTGAGATTACCACAACTTCTGAATATCGACAATTTAGAGGGGTGGAAATACACGTGTATAACTGATTTAGCAAGTTTTTTTAAAGTTATTATTATTTACTTATCTTTTAAGTTATTTTTAAAATAATTATTTGAACATGAACTGGTATGTTTGTGTTTTTGATCAGCACTACTGTTATTTTACTCAAAATATCAATCAGTATCAATCAAGAACTTGAAGAATAAAATACCTGTTCATCCATTAACGATCCATTGTCTGGTAATAGTCTAACTTTACTATATCTCATAAATCAACTATTTAAACTCAATCTATGTCAATCAAACCATATTGTAAATAAACATAGTCAGTTTACAAACAATGGTTAGGTTTATCATGGGGATACATCCGTATTAATTACACCTTCAAACGAGTTCATATTAAGGACACGCGACCAATGTTCGGTCAAAAAACATATCCAATATCAATCAGCGAGGCAGACACGCCCTCCTACCCGCTAACTTAATAGTTAAGGTGTCTGGTGTATTGTGTTGTTAGTGTATGTTTTAATAACATTGGGATATTTTACTCTGTTTCCTTCATTTCATTGTGGCTTCATTATTACAGTTTAAATTAGAATCGAGAACTAAAATAAAAGATTATCTAAGAAAACTTTACTGAACAAACCTTCTTATAGCAAAACAGTAGCCAACTTAATTGAGAAATGATTGAAGCAGGATAAATAAGACAAGGCAAATAATTTATTCTCCAAATGATGCAAAGCGGTTTAGTTAATGTGCTTTGGGTTGGCCTTACTTATCCCCCTCCCTCATTTTGCATTTTCACTGTATAATCATCAAATACATACATACCAATCTATCTCCAAATCATATTGCCAAAGCAAAGTAAAAACTTTAAAACTGGCAAATTAAGCAAACCTCAACCAGGAAAGTGAGACCGGGTACTCCGGAAAAGTTAGTACCTCCTGTTTAGAATAGACTGTTTGTATTTGTTCTGCCAGTGAAATAGTGTCAACGGATAGTTTTCACTAGTGTTTTAGTCACAAATTGAATTGAATTAAGATAATAACTGTTGATTTCTACTCTGTTTGCATATTTGGTTCCAAATTACTAGGAGTTTCATCTAATTTCACGTCGGAACAAAATTGCGTATCAAACACACAGGGATGTAAGTGTTATCAATAGAATAGCAATAACTGGTAGAACTAAACCAAAGAGTAATTATTAACACCACGAACCTTACAAGAAGCTTATAAACCATTTAGAATGTTTTTTTTACATTGGATCGGTGTTTGTACCGGTGAACTTTTCCCCGAACTTACAATAATAATTATAATCAAAAATTATATGCAGCACAAACAAAATATTTTACTATGCTTCTGGATTGTGATGCGGACATGCATTATTATGTTTGTTTTTGATTACTAGGAAATCTTCAATACATGCATATCATGATACATTCAGTAGCAACCACTATATGCCCTCTAGCCATTTGTAACGCTGGTCAGCAACAATTTTATGAAGATTAAATAATATTAACAGTTATTTAATATCGTTGCATTAGGTGGATTTTGTAAAATACATTTTGGTCGTTCTATGTTTTCATTTCAACATCTTAAAAAATGTTTAGGTCGAGCACTACAGTTAAGGATTTGTATTTCGAAATAGCCCTCTAGTGTTGCAAAACTAAAACAGGATTAGTAAAAATTTATAAATAAATAATAAACTTGAATGCATATCTTAGGTTTATTAGAAGTTTAAAAGTTTAAAAAGCAGATAATTTCGATTAACACTGTTAATCTGACAATACAATATATCTTTGCACAAACGACTACGATCTAGGGATGCCATGAAGAAATATTGTTTAAACAAAAAATAAATCCGACACAAAGAGAAGGGAAGTAGAGAGACGCCTCTGAGAAGGAAGCTAGTGTAGGTTTCTTCAAACATTATTAATTTCTGTCTTATAACCTTTTTATCATTTCCTTTATCACACAAAAGGCAGGACAGACACGCTTATAAGCATCTTTTTTATCATACATTGTATTTTCAACAAAACACATTTACAGATCTTTTCTCTCTCCTTCATTTCAGTTATATGATTGGTAGTAATTTTAAGATGAAGATAGGAAACATCTCTATAATGTTCGCTATGGTTACCATTCTTTAGGATGGGTTTCAAACAAAAATTCAAATCCGTGTTTTTATTGGTTTTTATCATCAACATACTGAAATATAACCTATTTTTGCGACACTAAACGACCATTTCGAAATAAAATTTCTCATCAGTGGTGCTAAGACCAAAATTTTGGAAATCCACCAAAAATATTTTAAGATGTTGAAATAAGAAAAGAGAAGTATCAAAATGTAATTTACCAAATCTACATAAGCCAAAATTTTGAGCGATTTAGCATGGCTTAGTTTTTTAATGAATTTTAAAATTTACTAGAAGATATTTCAATACATCATTCTTAAATACAAAGCTAAATTTTGCCTTTGCAGTAAAAAAATTGTTCAAGTGTATAATGTGAAAAAATCATATACATATCATTATTAACTGATCTTAATATATTTTTATTTCTAGATCTTGTGTCGAGGTTGTAGCTAAGGACTTGTCCTTCTGAAGCTTCCTGTCTTACTTCCCTAGTGGAAGTTTGCTTGTTTAACTTTATTTGACAGTTTTCAAAGTTTTTACTTTGTTTTTTGGGGTTCGTAATTTGAACAGGAACCAGTATGTTTTTTATTGATTTACTAACCCAGCAGAGTTATGTCTAGGCTGAAGTATTAAACATCATTGTTAGTTTTTTTCATGTTGTAAGTATATATATATAATATATATATATATATATATATATATATATAGTTGAGTATAACTTATTTGGAGGCACATTTGAGGGGCCTTTTTTGTTGAGCATTTAATTGATAACGTTGAATATACTTATTCTTGGGGTGGTTTGTTTCATTCTTATGTAAAATATGTAAATGTATGATTGCTGGTTCGTTGTTTATCAAGACGTGTTTTATTTTAGAATGTATGTATTTAAATTGGATGGTTTGGTTTCCTTACAATAGTAACAACATTAAAACCACGCCATTGAAATATTCGTCGTTGTCTTCAAAGTCGAGAGTTTTACAGTGAACTTCCCCACCCACCTGTTGTCTTTTCTCGTCCTGTTTGGTTACTTATATCATTACTTGCATTATGTATTGGTTGTTGTCAACTACATGTTTGTTTTCAGTCTGAAGATAACACAAAAAGACAAAAAGAAATTGGGATCTGAAACATGCATTCCTAAATATTTAACGCAATCATAATTCAGTAGTTTTCAAAATTAATTTTGGGATTGTAATTTGACATGGATCGGTATGTTTTGTTTGATTGTTTTATTTTTATCATATTTCAGAAAGAGAAAATTGACGTCGATTATATAAAATTACATATTATACCAGTTTTAATTTTACAGCACTAGACGGCCGTTTCGGAATACAATTCCTCATCAGTAGTGCTTGGACCAAAATTATGAAACCAAAATTATTTTGAAGATGTTGAAAAGCTACCCAAAGGACCAAAATATATTTTACCAAATTAAGCTAAGGAAATACTTTGCATGAGGGAGTATACCTTAGTTTTTGAGAAATTTCAAATTTTAACTTGCAGGAAATTTAGACAATTATAGTATATTTCTGACAATAATACGAAATTATTGCCTACTGAGTTGGTGATATCCTCGGGGCACCAGCCACCAGCAGAGATATCGGCTCAGGATACTTAGGATGAAATGCAGGATTTTGGTTTGAAAGATGACAATTTACATAATTATAGTTATATTGTTTAAATTTTATATATATATTACTTGCAATTAATGTTTTTAATGTTTCCTACAGTTATTTGGTTTGTAGTATGATTTTTACGTCGCATCGGCATTTTTTCAGCTGTTCGATTATTACTAAACTTGTTTTAATTTTACTAGACGACCGTTTCAGTACGAGTAAATTCTAACCACAAGATCATGTGCTGTGTGGATTTTATGCGGGCAATTCTGATCTGTTTTGTAATAGGACTGCTGCTATGCCTTAGACCACCCAGTCCAAAAAACTGGTACCGGACCAATCATTTAAAGCCTACAAGGAAACGCATTAGTTATTTTTACTGTCAGATTGAAAAATTACAATGAAACACAAATAAACTGTTCCATGTTCAAATCACAATCCAAACCAAAGTAAAACTTTGAAAATTGAAATAAACGCATGAACTTTGGATGATGAAGAACATTCCTTATTTGATTGAAGGAAACTTTACAAAGCATGTTCTTAAACAAGATATCTGTAAAGTATAACAAACTTCTGTATAAGTTTTGCAATCTGGGTTAAATAAAAAAGTTTGTTAAAATAGTTAGAGTGACCACAAGTTGACCTCAACACAGGTCGTGTCCTTGCATGTCCGGACACTATAATATCTTTTCATCAGTAAAAAATCTTTTTTATCACAAACATGCATCAATAGATGACCACCAGGTGAAGCTTATAGTGACCAGTGGCTAATGCTGGACAATTAGTCCAAACATTCATCATGTCCAGGTGTAGAGAAAACATGAATAATTTGAACCAACTGACCAGAAATGAATAAATATTTGTGACAATAATAACAATTGGTATTGTATGTTGTTTATCCTAGATGAGTGGGTATATATCAGATAGGTGGTATAGTGATGTGGTGCCTTGAATCCTGATACTTTGTCGGGCGGGGTAGGTAGAGGGGTATTAAAAGGCTAATCATTCCTCATCCAGTCCTTTGATCTTGTACAAATCACTCTTTAGAAAAAATGCCTATTATCGTTAGAATACATCTTGAAATTAGTATGGCATTTAACAATTAAAAAAACGAATTGGTAATAATGTCATATACCTTCCTTTAAAAACAAAACATACGCACATAATATGATAAAATACTACTAATAATTTTATGTAAAGTTCAATCCAATTTATAATTTAATTTTGCGCAATGACTCGTTCACATACGTATGATGCACCATCAGTACTAGTATATGGCTGTACTGAGACTGTATGTGGCAATGGTAGTTTTGTGAGAATAATGAAATATGTTTCAGCTCGATTTCGCGTATGGGCGCAGTGAATAAAATAATTTGATACAAAGTCTGGTGTCCGAAGTTAGTATATTCCAAGAATAATATCTGAAGTAGGATTGATTTTGACCATGGTACGTTCTAGTTACATTCCATTCACATAGTTCAAATGCAGAGAAATCGCAGATGGTGAAGATAAGATACAAAATCTGCAGTAGAAGAATAAATATTTAATTCACTCCTATTTTGTCATTTATTTCCTATAAATCACGGTATATATGTCGATTGTTAACAGATATACTGAATATATGCCTGTACTATATCAGACACGGTGTTTGTTACTGGTCTCTTTGATATATACGATGACCAGAGTCTAGAAAAATATATTCTGGGGCCAAATGTTAATGGTCATTACAGGTGATACATGGCCGCAAGTGACTAATAGTTTAAATGTTTTTTGGATTTTTTTCACAAAGTGCTTCTGAACTAGATTCTTCGAAAGAGCAATAGATCTTTGCAGTACATAATCCACCACATATTCTTGTATTCTTGTCTTAATAATAAAAAAAAACAATAATAATAAACATACATGTTATAATAATAATATTATTATTAAAATGGCAATTAATATATGTATTGTTTTATGTTTATTGACAGCATATGTATATGTGTGAGGGATTCTGTACATTGTTTGGTGAAATTAGACGTATTATCATTTTTTTCCAAATGCGAGTATGCATGAACCACTTCATGTAAATGTAAATGGAATGACTGGATATATTCTCCAAATAGTACGATAACCCACGGCTGAACATTTACTTCAATTTACGTCCTAGAATTTTAAATCAGTGGTCCCATATTTTTTTCCTATACATGTCTGTTTGGCAGTTTTTTCATTACCTGGTATTGTTCCGTGTTCTTGGTTGATTTGGTTGTTGCCAAGTACCTGTTTTACAATTGCAAAAGTTTTCTTTTTTTTAAATCATTTTGCAATTTTGTAAGATAAAACGATTATGTGAGAATGATTATTTACTAAACCAATCAAAGTGTGTTAAGCTGATATATTTAAATGATTGGCTGGCTATTTATGTTTCTAAAAAGGGACTCGAGGAATCAGACTTTATATTGTATTAACACAGACAGTCTATCTATTGACAACTGGGCGAAAATTCCCATAAAATGTGATTTGTATAGTATCAAGGCAATAGCGTTAAGTACACTTTACTCTTTTTATTACACACATGACGGCTAGCTAAACAGGAGACACTTACCCTCCCAGAGCACCAAATCTCACTTCTCTGATGGAATTTCGCTTTGGAATTTTAATTTTGACATCGATTGGTATGTTTGTTTTTGATTTGCAAAGGGGTATGAAAAGGATATGCTTTGTAAAACCGACTTCTGTGTGATGGAACTTCACGTGTTTAAATTTGCTAGTTTTCACTTAATGTTTTATATCATTATGAATTGAACATGGACAGGTATGTTTGTTTAACGCGAAAAAAGGCTTCTAATTCTAATGACCAAGTCTAACATATTGTGTCTATCCGTTTCACAAGTCTGAGATCAACTTGACCTTTGTTTTATAGAGAAAGTTTCAACAGCTGACTGCATATCTAACCGTTTAGCACAATCTTGATTTTACACCTGAGTGTCTCTCTGAGGTTTGATCTCGGACAGATTTATTTCAAAACCAATAAATGCAATCATTTAGCATATTGACTGCAACTGATATGGGTATCAATTGTGTCTCGGAAGGGTTTTGACGACAAAAGGGTCTTTATTGAAATATGGGGACATATTCCGATATTTACGAGGTCAGTACAAGGTTAACATGGTCAGATCCATTAAAACTCAATTAATTTTCTTAACGATTGAAACTGACACTTGAATTAATGTAAACTAACAGTAAATATAAATGTAAAGAACTAAATATAAAATGTACAAATATTTTACCGAGTGTCGATGTCATTTGTTTTATTCAAACTGATAGCGGAGAAATTACTTTAATTATAGGTTGATGCCTATCAGTAAAAAAGTAATTTTAAAATACAAACGGAGAATTATTCAGTGCGGGTGAAAATCGTTTAAAAAGTATTTAAAAGTAATCAGTACATTGTATTGATATCATCATTAAATATATTGGAAACATTGTGGAACCTAAAGGAGAGTTAACATACAGTATATGCCTGACAAAAGTTTAACACGAAGTTAACAAAAATACCAAAATCGGCCAGAGGCACAGCATGGTCCCTCGTCACCTATATCTGGGCAGCTCCTAGCTGTCTTTTGGAAGTTTTTTGGCGACTAGTTATCCATATCTCAATCACTCGACAGTTGAGCTTTGATTCATTTTCCTTAGCTAAGTGATTCACTTTCGACAGGTCTGTACTGAAATTCTAAATTAAATAAGTCATTTTGACATGCTAATTCCACCTGCCTTGGACATATTGTTAACAGATTGACGCCTTGTAACAAAAGTTATTTTCCACATAAACTCACGTCTCCTGACATTCGTGGGAGAGTTAAGTAAAAAGCAAGTGGTTTCTTTATTTTTTTTAATTTAATGACTTTATCAATATGTCGATCTTTAAACTGATATCATTAAACGATTTGGCAGAAGCCATAATTCTTATGACTGCGAATAGGTCTGCTCTTTAGAATTTACTATTTAGATACACCAGCAATCAGACATGTAATATTGCCCGAGTAAATACAACGAGTGGTGGGAAAATGTTTAACCCAACCTATATTACAGAATTAACAAAAGTTTAACACTCAACCAACCAACCAATGACGAACCTGGGGCTCATTCTGCTCCCTCGTTAGCAATAGCACAGAAGCTTTTCGTCACTTGTTATTTCTTTTGTCGTTTTGCGGTGGTTACTTGACATCCATATCGTGACCATTCGGCAGACGAACCATGTCTCCTTCTCGTAAGCCCAGTGTAAAACTTTCGGCAGGTCTTTACCTATATAAGGATTTAAATTATAACTGGATAACAAAAATTATACCCTGTAATTTGATATAACTTCATATTTTACATTGCTATTTTTGACATAAATATTTTTACAAAATGCACTGTTAGTTCTGAGTACTTGCATAAAGCATAGAAAAACTTGACGAAAGCACAACTAACATGCCTATTTATTAACTCTTACTTTATCATGAGTAATTTTGCTTTTGATATCACCTTTTCTCGCATATGTGACAGATTAATCTCACGGGATAGGTGGTACAATATTTTTTTTCCATATCGCACCCCGCGTGAGCGCGTGTAGGCTATCTCAGTACAGCGGGGACTACTTTGAAGGACGTAATTAATGATACAAGGGATATCATAAAATATTAGAGCTTTCTCCCTAACAACTGATTTCTATAATTTTGAATTCTATTTTTATTATTTGTTATAAAAAATATAATTTTGCCCAATAAGTGTTTAAAAAAAGAAATGTATATTGTTGTTATTTGTTATCGCGTAGGTCCACATTTCTGCTCTGAGCGACACGACATTGATGACTTTACAATAATATTTCGTCATACATGTATTCATCGCTTGCAAAATCTTTGTTTTGTAGCAAAAAATTTCAATGTTTAGACTTCAATTAGAATCTATATGCGAGAAAAATAATCAATTACTCGTTCCAGACCGAGATAAGGAAATTCCAATCGTGTCAGATATTTTCATCTCAAACTCGACAGAGCCTCGTTTAGATGAAAATATCTAACCGTTGCTGGAATTCCTTATCTCGGTCTAGAACTCGTTATAGATTCTCTTTATATTAGTAAGCGTTATTTCCAACTGCAAATATACCGACCAAACCTAGATATCAAAAAGTAATTGTGTCCGTCTTGGACGAGCATTACACAGAACTTAATTGGAATGACATTGGATTATGAGAACTTTGTCGACTTTGGACGTAGATCGGCATAATATCATGACAATTTATTCAACTTTTGTTAAAAAAAATTGCCGAAACATTTTTCGCAAGATTTAAAACACGTGTTTCAGTATGCAAAACGACCCGATGACATGCATCTGCATGAAAACAGCTAAATGGCTAACGTTACATGGGAAAACGTTCAATTCAGGGTCATCTAAGGTAAAGAATTAACAACAGGGGAGATAATTAGATGCCCAAAAACCTTAAAATCACAAAATTGTCATTTTAATTTGTTTTACTCTTAAATAAGCAATTTTAATGTATAACAAAAGGAAACATAAACCAATCATTTCTGCTTCAAATGATTCATTACTTCTGTATTAATACACTACAGGGTATCCTGCTGTCCATAAACTACAAATAGGGGTAACGAGTTCATTACACTATACATGCCAGCTAAACATTTGTTTTGTAATAACACATCTTAAACAAATTGAACAACTTAGGAAAAAATACCAAAATAATAAAATTTACATTATGATAATAAATGGTACAGTTATGAATGCATTGATGCCAACTGCTTTATTACTCTGAACTTCAATATTTTTCTATACATGAAAAGGAAACATTTGTTTTGTATTATGATATTCCAAAGATTTATTTACGAGTCAAGAAGTTAACAAATTAGTACAGCTATGCATGCATTGATATCAATTGCTTTATCATTCTTAAGTTCTCTACCTTGTTCTGTACATAATGCTATACATGCTAGCGAAACATTTCTTTTGTAAAAGTACAACTTAATAAATTACAATAAATCTCAAAATAATAAAATATCCATTATTATGTTGAAAAGAGTTGTGTTTGTATCATGGAGTTTACAAAAAAGTACAGTTATGCATGTATAGATATCAATTGCTTTATCATTCTTATTTTTTCTGGGATTTTTTTTCTATACAAGCAAGGGAGGCGTTTGTTTTGTAAAAAAATATATCTAACTGAGCAACTTTAGAAAAAAATCAAAATAATTAATTTGCATTAAGATAATCAAAGGATTCGTGTGCGATTTATTGATTTACCAAAATGGTACACATATCATTCGTTTTCTATACATGCTAGCAAAATATGATTTTGTAAAAATACATCCTTAACAAATTGAACAACTTAGAATTAATACCAAAATAATAAAAGTTGTATTATGATATTCAAATCAACTTTGTACGTATCATTGAGTTAACAAATTGGTACAGTTTTGCATGTATTTATGTCAGTTGCTTTATCATTCTTAAGTTGTACACCTGCCAGCGAAACAGTACGTCTTAACAAATTGAACAACTAAGAAAAAAATAATAAAATTTGTATTATGGTACTCAAAAGATTGCTTGCGAATCGTGGAGTTAATAAATTGATACAGCTATGTATGTATTGAAGCAAATTGCTTAACATGATTTTTTTTCTATACCAAATACTGTACATACAAGCGAAATGTTTTTATGAAAATACGTTTTAAACATAAGACTACATACGAATCATGCAATTAACAAAACGGTACATTTATGCATACATTAATATAAATTGCTTTATCATTCTAAACCTGTATGGGTTTTTAGACATAATACTATACATGCTAGCGAGAAACATTTTATTTTTATCTTAAAAAAATTAAACAACTTAAAAATACCAAAATAACAAAAGATGCATTATGATATTCACTAGATTTGTAAAAACGAATCACGGTGATAATAAATTGGTGAATTTATGCATGCATTGATGTCATTTTATATTTTTTGTTTACAACAACAATATCATAATACTATATATCCTAGCGAACCATTTGTTTTGAAACAATAGTTCTTGACAAACTGAAGAACTTAAAAAAAAAAAAAAAAGTAAAAAATACATTAACATATATACATGTACAACAGATTTGCTTACGAATCATATAATTAGCATAATGGTACAGTTAAACATGCATAGATATCTTATTCTTATAATTTCTGTAAATTGTTTCCATATATACTGGCGAAACATTTGTTTTGTAAATACATCTTAACAACTTGAAAAACGTCACAAAAAGTTTGCATTACAGTCCAACCTGTCTTAAAGGCCGCCTCTATAATTATAAGGGTCATCTGCTTATAAAGGGCAGTAGAAAAGTATCTCTGTTCTTTATTCATATTACTTGAACCTGTATATAAAGGCCACTTTTACTGGTTCCCTTGGATGGCTTTTAGAGACAGGTTTGACTGTATGATATTCAAAAGATTTGTTTACAAATCGTGGAGTTAATAAATTAATACAGTTATGCATACATAGATGTCAATCACTTTATCATTCTTAAGTTATATATTTTTTGTACAAAATACTAGACATGCTAGCGAAACATTTCAGTTATATCTTAACAAATTGAACAGCTTAGAAAAAAAACAAAATAATAAAATTTGCATTATAATATTTAATAAATTTGTATAAGAATCACGGGGAAATGGTACAAATTGGTACAGTTATGCAAACATAAATATCAATTGCTTTATCATTCTCATAATTTTTGTGGATTTTTTTTCATGCCAGAGAAACATTTGTAAAAACACTTCTAACAAACTTAGAAAATGTCAAAATAAAATTTGTATTATGACATTTACAAAAGATTTGAATTAAAGAGTGTACAAATTGGTACAGTTATTCATGTACTGACATCAAATGCTTTTTCATTCTTTAGTTCTATATTTTTGTATTTTTTCTTGTAATTTATACGTTTGTGATTGTATACGGAGTATTCTTTGTGTCATGATAATTTATTTATCCTATATGTGATTTCATGCTAACGGCAATACGTTATATGATGTTTCTTCAAAAAGCGACACATCATCCGTTTATTAAATTATATGTTTCTTTTGAAAAGGACTTGAATGTGTTCACTTGGTTATATTTTTGTAACACTGTATACAACCTGAATCTGTTGTAAGGTTATTTAGGATCACATTTCTGGAACAATAAAAATATTTTATATTTTCGTTTTTACTCAGCAGGTAACTTGATTTAAAATAAATAAAATTATAGATACAGAAAAGGACAAATTTTCATTAAAATTTTGAAGTTCAATTTGAGGTCACCAGACAATATGTTTTGACACGTAGTGGTATCACTAGCTCTGTGGGGAAGACGAAATCTTTTACCACTATGATATCATATTAGTGAATTCAAGATCAACTCGATCAATCATACAAACTTGCTCAAATTAATATGTAGTTTAGAATGTTCGTATTTCCTTCCTTTTCTATGCAGCAATATACCTGCTTCTCCTGCTTATGGAGTTGCCATATACCGTTTCTTGAATTTCATCACACTTTCAAAAATGGTATATGGCAATTACCATTTTTAAGATTATTTTATGATTAAATTCAAAATTACCCTAAATATACATGTATTTGACATCCCATAGTTCAATGTTTTTTCATTTCAATATTGTGGGGGTAAAGTTAGCTAAATAGGAAGTGCTGATCCTTCCATAGCACCGGTCTCACTACATTGGTGGAAGTCATGTGATTAACCTAAATTGCCAGTTTCAAAGTTTTTACTCTGCTTTTGCATTATGGTTGGACGCTGTCTCAATATGGTTTGGTTGGTTGTTTTTGATGGGATATCGGAAAATTTAACAAAGAGGGTTGGTAACAAAGATGCCACATCAGTAATTTTTAGTTATTCTTGATGTAACAATTGTTTCTTTTATTTACAAGGATTAATCTAAACACAATTCATATTGTGCGTGAGCTTGTCAAAGTATTTCTGATCAACTTTGTATCAGTACGCAATAACCATGTTTATGCGACTTCAGAGTGCATTGCTTCTACACTCGCCCATTATGTAGCAGTACACATTACAAACCACGGTATTTATTTACCGTCTCGGTTGCTTAGTGGTGAAGCGTCTGCCTCAAGAGCGGGAGGTTGTGGGTTAGAACCCTGGTGGAGTCATACATAAGCTTTAATATTTGACATGCTAGCACTGCTTCCTCCCCTGGCGCTTGATATTGAAATGACATAGCATCAATTAGTTCATCCTGTGTCAGTATAATGTAGGGTGCATTATGCTTGTCTGGCGGACTGGCTGTAAAGCTAGCACAGTAAAGTCGCCCGATTGTGCCGCTAGTAAAATTTGGAAATATGAATTCTGTAAGCGTGCACTCAAGACAACAGTCACAAGTCCCGATACAGTAAGATGAATTCGTTCACGATTTCTTTTGAAGGATGTGGTATGCCTGTAAAAATGCCAGTAACACAGATTGTATATAAATATACCTTATTTAAAATGTTTTCTCTAAAAAGGTTTATGTGTTCATTTTTATCGTAAATCTAACAGAATTTATGGTTTCCGTTTCAAAGACAGATGCAATTCCTTAAAAAGGTGTAATTCTGAACACTGATGAACTTAACAAAACACGATAGCGTTGTGACTGAGCTTGATACATGATTTACGGTGAAAATAAAAAGGGCACGTTTACTATAGCGCTCTGGGGTGGACGAACCCTTATATAAACACACCTATTATAAGTAACTTTATCTGTGTGAAAGTTCAATTTATTTGTAATTTCAGTCGATCTAAGAGCATTCACATCGAAATTGCATCAGGAATAGCTACTCAATGATGAGTTAAAATGCAATTTAACTGAACAGACATAAGTCTAATAAATACTTCAGATGGTAAATTACACGGAAAGACACAATCGGTGTCTGACATCTTTAAACATCTTTTCTCTCATAAAATATATTTTGATTTACAGAGATAATTGGACCAATTACGTCGTCAGAATTAGGGAATAATAACCATTTCTGTGTTATTAAGCTTATTAAGCGCACACAAAAACTTAAAGCAATGAAAATGGATATTGTTCGGATCGGATGCCACTTTTTACTGTGACAGATTTAGGCATTACCTTACCTAAATCGAGGTTTTAGTGCTCCATTGATGTGACGAGTTCTAAATCTTAATATTGAATCCACAATATAGCAGGACAAAACACACTTACTTTGGAGTCATGTACTGACGAATCACAGCATCTCACGCCGCCAAAGTTCAAATCCAACTGAGACAAATCCTACAGTGCAATAAAAATGTTGGCCCGCTTGCGCAAGGTCTGTGGTTTTTCTCTGGTACTCCAGCTTACCCTGCCATATCAGAAGTTACCACCTCCTTATAAGTTAAAGTATCTAAGTGGGACGTAAATTACCGGCCATTACTTCATTACACATAGACACTAATTCCATGCAGAATTTTGAAAAAAACCCACCATGTACTTGACCAATATATAAATGATTTATTTTGCAGTTTAATATTTCCGAGGTACTTAACTTTATTGTAGGCATGTTGCTGAGCATGGGTTTATCTTCTCCGAGGTCAAGTCATTGTTATCTAGATACCTAGATATGTTGCCAAGTAATTATATCATACAAATTCTTTAAAAATTATTCTATCCAATTTATGAAAAATTACTTCAAACAGGACTAATGTTTTCACAAATTTAGGAAAATTAGACTTCTAATAACTTTAAATTTGTGGAATCTCACATATAGTCGCTATTGTATACAAATCTCGTTAAGTTTTTTTTCAATATTAATGCGTTTAAGTATTTTGTCATTTATTATTTAATATTTATCACGTTTTAAAACATATTTTACGTGACTGATAAATGACGATTTTACTTAGAACACAAAGGGACGTTGTATTTTACACTAATGTATAACATTTCCATCCTAAACTCTATAGATTTATAGGATATGTCATAGTTCATGGTTGACCAAGTTAAAAATGTAGTTAGTATGGTAACCACGTGGCACATATATTATACGCGTGCCAGATAAAACATGATAGATACATATGTATACATTTTATATAAATAATACTTATATGAATAAATATACTTTATGATATACAGAGACCACCTTGACCATCAACACTGTTACCGTAGTCTTAAAGTAGTTGTAGATGAATAAAATACACTTGTCATAGTACTTCAATGTTCTTCCAAAATTTGTAATATTGTTTTGACGCCAGAGATGAAATAGAATTCTTATATGACAACTTTGAACACGGTTTCTACAGGCCAACTTGTACTCGTCACAAATGGCTGATAAATTATTAATACAACGTTACACATACGCCAATACAACGGGGACAACCCGGGTAATATTAACGTAACGCGGATAATAAATTGACGATGATGTCGTTTCTATGAGCTGGCGTTACATCAAGTTCCGAAACAGCGCCCACCTCCTAGCTAAGTATGTCGCGAGGTAGACGCTGCAGAAAGCCTTAGACAATATCTTGAAGTTTCGGGAAATGTCTCGTTACCAATTTTTGCAAAAAAGTTTACTATTTCTGTATCTTACGCAATTGATCATTTTTGCGGCGTCTTTTAACACCAAAAATTGTATTTAGTAATTAGAATCGTATGAAATTGGTTATGTTTTGAAGGGATTATTTTTTTCTTCCGCAAATGCATTGAAAAAGTGAAATGCGAAACTAAACTGCAAAGTAAACTGCTATATAATGGATGTCACCAAGCAGTGCGCTAAACAAATTCGCCATGAAATCGGAACAAATGCAGACAATAAATGAAAATGGAGAAATGTAATCTTCCTGTTGGATAATGAAAGAGTATGGTCTTTCAATAGTGCATATACACGGTATTTATAGATTATACAACAGTCACGGTATTTATTACATCGACGACACTCCTTTACGTAGACTGTATTTTTACTGTAGTCAACAGACCTATGGGGCCCTGGGATTCTGTCTATCCTTTATGAGCCCGTTATACCTGGCGACCCAGTCCCATTGGACCATCACGTTTCTGAGACATAAAGTGATAGAGTGATAAAGCGCGAAAAATCGAATGCTTTCAGTTCGCTTTGTCCGTCATAGACAGTGCTAAAATTAAAATGAAAGTAAAAATAAAACAATGGAAAGAGCATCAATTTGCTTGGTTAAATAAAATTCCAGACACTCGTTGTTGGCAGATTTCGCCTAATTTCAGCCTTGCTTCCAACGCTAAATACACATTCAGGTTCATACAGAATAAGGAGACTAAAATTTCAGGTCTTTTCATGGGGCAAAATATTAAAAACTAGGACCAGAGTTTCGCGAGTTTTAGGCTGTGCAATTTTGTAGCAAAACTTTTATGTCATTATCTAAAGTAAATATTATGACTTTCTGTGTATTTTCTACATGTTTAGAACAACCATCAACTGGTGTGCCGATTTTCTTGGAAATCTTCTTTTGAAATTGAAATTTTATAACCTTTTAGGGCCTTGCTACAATATTTAGAGCCTTTTTAGATAAAGCTCTTTACCAAATTTAGGACTTTTTAAGACAGTGTCTCAAATTTTGTGACTCTTTAAGACAGTGCCTCAAATTTGGTGACTCTTTAAGGCTGTGTGAACCCTGCCAGTGTCAGTATTTTATCTGTTTTCACTTTACTGTTTTTTCGGTTTCTGTACTTTAACTTAGGTTAAAACGACCTGAATATATATGTTACTACATACTTAACTCGGTGGCTTTGACATATATGACCCGTTTCACCTTTCAAACAGCCCTTAATTAATTTTACTTGATACCGCTATCAATGTCACCAAGGAAGATGGCGTCCATCTCAGTCGGTCGTAAACCAACACCTACATCCCATCAACGTTTGTTACCAAAACATCTGCGTTTGAATGATAAATTAATTTTTATTGTGGTGCCAAAAGCAATTACATATGAAGTGAGAAGATAGAATAAAAATAAATATCACAATGACAGTTATACTGAAATAATTAGGTTAAGTCAAATATACCTGTAGATGACACGCATAAAGTTTCCATAAAAACACCATATCAAAGTCTATCTATTCAAAGAGAAAGTTAAAAGGTTTATAGAGCACTGAGTGAACATCTAGAAAAAACAGAAACTAAGGGCACACAAACCACTAAGTTCCATAAAAACACATGTATGATCAAAGTGTGTGTATTCAAGGAGAAAGTAATAAAGTCTGTGAATCTTTGAACGAATATGTAGAAAAAATAAAACAAAGTAAGCACAATATAGACCTGACGAAAGTTTTAACACTAAGCTAACGAATTAGTTTGGAATCAACAGCTTATCTCAGTCCATCTTTAGCTATATCTAGGCAGCTGCTATGTATCTTTAGGTATTTTTTCGACCACTAGCTACCAATAGCCGACCATATCTCGACCCAGCGGCAGCTAAGCTTCGACTCCATTCCGTTGATCTGGTGTTAAACTTCCGGCAGGTTTGTACTCTACAAAGCTGGAATGCATGCTGTAGGTCAATGTTCAGAATGCACAACACAAGTTGAATTAGTGTGTGCATTTTTGTGTGAAGATTGTATTTTTCTAGAACCATGAGAATTAAATATCCAGAAAATAAACCATTTCACAGTAGTAAGACTTAAACATTGTCTATAAAAATAATCACTGTAATCTGTATTTTATTCGCGTAGTAAAATTTACTTTGCGTATTTTACCGCGAAGAACAAAAAATAGCGAAATAAAACATAAATGTATACGCCTAAATAATACAGTTTGAATGTCTAGTTGGGTGAATTTAATCAAAAGAGAGAGCTTACTAGTATTGTCGCGAATTGGTTTTGATTGAGGAAGCATAATGAAGGTTATTCTCCCTGCTAAATAAGACAAGAAAATAATCATATTTATGCATTGCAATGGAACCCAAGTCAAGATTCTCTCACTTATCACTTTTTGGGTGGTGGACAGAACCTGGAGTTTCAGAGAATTCACTAACCTTTGCCAAGCGAACTGACAATCTTTCACACATGACGGCGAAAGGTGCTGCGTAAGCGCGTTTTAATATACCACGGCCACGGATGCCCCGCAAATTATTTACAGTACAGACCTGTCGAAACACTGGTAATGAAAAGGCGTGACCGAGATATGGATAGCAAGTGACTGGAAAACTACCGAAATGCTGATAACATATTCCGAAATATTCTCGATATATTGTCGATTTGGTTCCGATTCGTTAGCTTAATGTTAACCTTTAGTCAGGTCTGCACTGTATACCGTTTATCTAGTACGTCCATGTGGCGTGTCCAATGAGCAGAGTACATTTTATACTAAAATACATTAAGTATCCTTTTGATTGATTGATTGATTGATTGATTGATTGATTGATTGATGATATTGATTGATTGATTTAGGTATTACGCCTCAGTCAAGATTATATATTTTATCAGCTATTGGTAAGTGGCATTTTGACCTTTACAATGCTTTTAGTACAATGTGTAGGAAGGGTTCTTAAACGTTCTACGCCTACCGAGACAGGGAGCATTGTTTTTAAGGTCTCTTCTAATGGACCCGTGACTTTCATTTCTAAATGCCGAGTGCTTGACGAAAGAACAGTTACTGCCTATTTTCAAGTGTCGTCAGACACGTCCGGGTTTCGAACCCCGACCTTCTACATACAAAGTACTCTTATAAAATCCATAACGGGGGCATGTGGCAAGTCAACTCCATTGGCGGGTGAATTGCTAGATAAAAGTGATTTTATACTTGGTACTGTACTGGTTATAATCTTGACTGTCAGATATAAACGAGCTATAGGTTAAACAGTGAAACATCATCCATATGTAGTCAAACGACGAATGTCATCCATTTATCTAGGATAATTATGTGTATAGTATGTCCTGAATTCTGATATCGTGTCATCTACCAAATATTATCATTATTATTATATATAGACTACTGACAAAACTGAACAAATGTGTTTCTTTATAAAATGTCACATTCTACTGAAAATGTATAATGATAAAATACAAACTCAGTTAAATTTAATAAATTGTCTGATATTTGTGTTTCATTAATGATTAATGGCCTGACAAACGATATATCAGTACTTTATTTTTACTAGAATTTCACCCCTCATCATTTGTATTATGTTTTTCTAGAATTTCAACCCTTGCCAGAATCTCCCGACGCATCTCCAAATCTAAAACTAGTCATATAATGACAAATATCTGATAAACCATCTTGATGGCTATTCGTTTTATATATATATATATATATATATATATATATATATATATATATATATATATATATAATATATATATATATATTCTTGACGAAACTTACCATCAGATTTTAGACACTGAAGTGTCCGGTTCCGTTTACCGGTTACAATTTAAGTTTTCTTTTTTTTTCGGGGGTTACTAGTGTAATATTGGACACAGAATCGCCAGTGTCCATTTCTGTATATAGTGTCAGCCTTTATGGTAACCGGTTGACATACCACAGCATTATTGGTCAAAGAATCACAAAGCGCCCATTTCCACATATAGTACCAGGTTTGTGGTAACTGGCTGGTATAACAAGTGTTCAGTTCCATACATAATGTTTATTTAGTGTCTGGGTTTTTTTTTTTTTTTTTTTTTTTTTTTTTTTGTGTGGGGGGGGGGGGGGGGGGGACTGGCGTGACAAATTATCAGTTATTAGTCAAAGAATAACCATGTGCCAAGTTCTGTTTATAAGGCTTATTAATTTCGTGTTCGTTTTTGTCAAACTGGTTGGTTTGAATCTCTATTTTTTGTTGTTAGATGGGAAAAGTGTTAAGCCAATAAGCCAATGTCAATATAGATTTTGTCCAAAATCCATGTGCAAGATATCATAAATTCCACTCATCATATAACATCAAGCTCTTTAGAAACTAAAATTTTAACTTTAATTTTAAGAGCTACATCTTTAAGTTTACTTTTTTGTATCTTAAAAGCTAGTCAGACACTCCAGTTATCTTCTTTTACAATGGAGCTAAATCCCTCTTTACCGTGACATTTTATTATTGAGTGAGGTAGTTGATGGTGACCTCAGTAATCAAAATGATGGAACCACATCGGCTGATGATTTTGGAGAAAAGTGAATAAAATGACGCAGCCGGGCCGTTTTACCGATTACACGAATAAGGTGTACCCCATAATGACGTAATTTTGTAATTTTGTCATAAAAATAAAAGCTCATAAATAAAATATGTAATAAATGTTCCTAAATAACAATAATACTCCCTTCTACCGCTGATTCTGATTAAATTTGACAAATCCTATCTTCCCACTTCTCAAAGATCCCTATATCTTAATATCACTTGTAATTTAACCGAACAAAATTTATAGTATTTCCGTCTAATCAATTGGAAAACATTCCGGAAATATTATATGACTTTTAATAACCGGAACATTCTTTGACAAATAGACAGAATTTTTAAAAAATTTATGATCACTTAAGTCATTCTTCATATACATGTTAATAAACTGAAATCCCGTCGAGCGAGAAATTAAACCACGAGATCTTAGGAACCTGATGCAGTTTTTCAAATTATGCAAACTGTCAAATTTACCAATTTATTTGCGACTTTTAAACTTCAAAGAAAGGATTTGTTTTTGAAACTAAGACATAAAACTTGATAACTATAGAAATAGACCATTTTTATGGAAAGGAAATAGACTTTATAATATTTAGAAATAAAGACTTTTACCTATAAACAAAAAAGATCAAATAGTCTTCCTAAATGGACAACTTTATTTATCCAGTTATTATAACACCTCATACTATAGTTCTAAAATTTGATACAGCTATACGCCCCACGTTTAGTGATAGGAGAAATAAAGTTCATTTAAGTATTTGGGGTATTTATTTATAATTTTCAAATAAACCCCCGACATAAAATAGATTCTCTATCTATGTAGAAAATTAATTCTCTTTGATGCTTGTCTTTAGAAAGGCAACACGATCCCCTGTATTGACAAATTAGCACTTTATACCCATATGTAATTGTTTCCCAGAATCTGGAATTTCCCAACAGGTGAAAAAATTAACGCACATGTGCTTGTTAAATTTTTATATCATATTTTGGGATTGGGGTAAACATGCCAGAAAGTTGCTTCACTGTTTGCTAAATAAAGGTTATTGTTGTGATATAAATCGGTGGCCGAGTGGTCTAAAGTGTGCTTACGGATCTTAGCGCCTCTCACCGCCTAGGTTCGAATCCCACTCAGGACAGCAGATCCGAGTGTTAAGTTTCTGTCAGCCCGATGATAGGTGATTTTATCCGTGCACTCCGGTTTCGTCAAACAGTCATGGATTGTCTGCCTCGATAAAAATGAAAGAATCTTGTCTTTAGTGTAAAACTCCATTACTCCACACCTTCATTCTATAATTCCCAAATAAAATCCTGACATAAAGTTGATTTTCTATCTATATCAGAAAAAAATTAACCCCCTTTGATGATTTCAATACTTGTCTTAGAAAGGGAATATAATTCCCTGTTAAATAAGGGTTTATATCATTATGTACCTGTTTCCGGAATTCCCCTTCGGAAAGGCGAAAAGCAGACAATATCAACATCAATTTTAGCGCATGTGCTTTTGTTAAAGCTTTGTCTTGAATTTTCTGAATAAAATCTTTGACAAAAAGTTCATACTATCAATTTTTGAACATCCAAAGGTTTATAGAATGGCAGTGCCAATACTTAATGGTATGTTTTTTTAGTTTTGGTATAAATGCCAAATTGTTTATTCATTCTTTGTTGAAATAAGAAACTCATTTAGGAAAGTGTTTGTTTTGAAAAAAGTTTTTTTGTGTACGTAATGTGTCCTATGTAATACTGCATTCACATCGCAATTTTACTACTGAAATTAAAATTATATTATTTATTTTACCTAACACTAACACTTGTTGAACATTGGAGCGGATTCTGATAAAATTTAATGCCTAAAATGCATGGGGCCCATCGTATACTAGTACTTAAAAAGTGTCCTACGTAACGCACACACATTTTGTACCTAAGGCTAAAAATTCACACATGATAGGTATCTGTGACTAGAGAAAGAAACAGACGCTTAAAAGTTGGAAAATAAATCTAGAGTTGAAAATATTGTAAAAAGTGTACTACACTCGTAACAGTGACCTACGAAATAACATTGACGTAAAACATCAAAATGACGGCGAAATTCGATAACGATCCCGGGATCGAGCTAGTGCTCAAAACGAGATATTTTGACTTTTTTTTTTTTTTTTTTTTAGAAATTTTGTACAAGTTCCAATTGAAAACAAATTATGCAGTTGAAATTAACTAGTGATTATACATGCATTATATAATGATGATTATTACAACTATGAAAACGTTTTGTAACGTTATTATTTTTCACTTTAATTTTCGCATTTTTGGCGTATTTTGTATCTTTGTAAGAGAATCGGATTTTTAAACTTGCTATACCTCCGTAACTGTAAGCTTGGTGTTTAGACAAATCAGTTTATGGTTACTTAAAAACTTTTCTATAACATCTAGTATTTGATATGTTGTAGCTCACAAAGTACTCAAGTGAGATATTGTGACCAGTTTTTGTACGGTGTGCGTCGTTCGTCAACATTTGATTGTTAACACATTAGAAGCCAAAATTTTTATTCAATCTACATTAAACTGCGAAAGTGATTCTCTTGACAAAATTTAAGTCAAGTTTGTGTATGAGTAATGATGGGTCAATAAGTAGGGCACTAGGCCAGATGAAAGAGAAACCTAGTTAACACTCTTAAGGACACAGCTTAAACTTGCTCAGAATGTTCCTCTTGACAAAGGGAAGGTCAAGTATGTATAAGGACCATCTTGGCACAATAAATAGTAGGTCACTAGGCAAAATCAAAGAAACCCCTTGTTTATACTCTTGGGGCCACAATTTTAGTCCAAACTTTATCAAACTTGCTAGAATGATCCCCTTGACAATAGGACGATCAAGTACGTGTATGGACCATGTTGGGTCAATAAGAAGGTCACTAGATAAAATCATAAAAAACTTCAATCCTCATCAAACTTGCAAGAAATTGTCTTCTTTTCATAAGCTAGGCCAATAAATAAATAAGTCATTGGTTCAAACTGTGAGGAATTGTTAACCTTCTTTAGCTTACATTTTCTAAACGAAGCTAAATATTCATTATTCTCAGTTGAGCGTCAATGGTCTCAAGGCCCTCTTGTTTAAAATTTGAAGTGTACATTTTAAGCGACAATGACTGTTTGACACTCAATTTAAGATATCGTCTTCAAGTGTTGCAAAAACCGCAATATTTCAATGCTATGGATAAAATTTTACATGATGATATATATATAATACAGTTGACTCTCGTTATCTCGAACTCGACGGGGAAATGCAAAAAGTTCGACTTATCCGGAGTTCGAGATAACCGATGTTAAAAACGACAACAAAAGGGAAGTAACTCGTACATGCCTACCGGAAGTCGCTTCCGGTTTTATCTTGTCAAACTGTATATTGCCGTTTTCTCCTATATCGTATGTATTCAAACCCGATATATAAAAAATGCATTATTTATTATTTGTATTTATAATTGAGAATATAGTATATAAAAAAATCGGGAGATTTATCTGTTACTTGTTATTAGCCGACAAATAGTGGATTCCGCTTTAGTCTCCATACCATTTTCGCTTTGTGTACTTTAATCACCCCAAGCTTCCGGCTGTATTGAGTAATGTTCACATCACACGCTTTCGGAAGCCATGTTCAGCTTGGCAGTAATTATAAAATCAGCTAATCTCCTTGATGGTTTAATTGCTTATGCAAGAGATAATAATTAAGGGCTTAAGGAAATTGGGAGGTCAGTGCAATGTTGTAATTTTAAAATCAACACGAGGCCGACAGTCAAATATTTTATTTGTGTCGGAATGTGTTTTTTCTACCAAAAATTCTGTAGGCCCTGACAAATTTGATTTCTCAAAATTTTTTGGTCGAGTTAAAAAATAAATTTTCCTAAATTTTTTGTTCGAGTTAACAAATTAAATTTTCCTAAATTTTTTGTTCGAGTTAACGAGTGTAAATTTCCTAGGATTTTCATTCAAGGGGACGAAAATATTGTTCGACATAGCCGATAATTCGAGATATCCGAGTTCGAGATAACCGGAGTGATTTTGGTTTAATAAAGAACAACTCTGTTCGGACTTTTTAAAAAAGTTCGAGATATCCGGTAGTTCGAGATATCCGAGTTCGAGATAACGAGATTCAACTGTATATACATATAAAATCTTATGCTATAAACAGGCCACTGAATGCATTTTACCATTATAGTATCCAATGTCTGTCAAAAAATCAGTTGATTTTTGTTTTTGAGGAGGGAGGGAGGGGTACCACAAGACATCTTAATGTTGACAATCACATGGAATGTAAAATCTCTACCTTTAACCGACACCGAATATACTGTATCCAGTTTAAATAATTATAATATTTGCACGTTCTACAAATATGCAATGTATATCAACCTATATAAAGAGGGATAACTCAAATACGGCTAAATTCAGTTAAAACCTTATATATGCTAGGATGGTTAAAAGAAGTCGAAGTGCCCGGAGAAAACAAACCCCATACTAAGTATTGGTCTAGCGAGATTCGAACTTAGGTGATGATAGTCTTTATTATCTATAAACAAACTGGCCATCGAGGCTTTCCTGCTTTTGGAGATACGAGTGGTATTCAGTATTTTGGAACTTGCACTTCTCTTATCGGAACTGGATACCGATGTGTTCTATCGGCATTTCTGTCATCGGTATAAGACAAAACGACGTCTTTAAGTTAATTGCGATAACATGTTTCTGTGTTGAGCAATAAATTGAATTTGAATTTGATGTCAATAACTTTTGCACTGGTACTTCTGATAACTGAACTGGCATGGATACCGGTGTAACAAAATATGCCCTAAACTTGGATCCAGGTACATATAAATGTCATTTTCAGAACCATTTTGTTCACGATATTTTACCATTATGTCCTGCGATCCGTTCGGAATCAAAGTGAGTTCCATGTTATGGCGTCATTTAATTTTTGAGGTGTGTTATTTAAATGCTTACATAGATATGCCAATGTACTGGTCGTACTAGACCAAATTGTCTGCCTTAACGATGGTATGCCATTTCTGTTGTTGCAACTATCGTATGGTCGTAATATTGTGATTTTATGTTTGTCTTGTTCCTTTTCTTCCTATATGTTAGGTTTTATTTTGTGTCATTGGTTGCATTTGCTGTTGCAAATTACACGTTTTTCAGCTTTGGATTATTATCTTAAGCTTGTTATGACGTATCCCTAAAATACCATTTATAACTGCATTTTTTTTCAGATAAAACAAACCTTCCATTCATATAGTTGTCAAAAACATCTGTTTCTTTTTAAAATCGATAATTTTGATAAAACTATTTAATTAAAAGTCATTATTTATGGTTGGGTTGGAATAACAACATTTGTGTTGGACGTGTCTGATCTCTGATACACAATTACAATAACATGCCTTAGTAAATTTTCAATGCAATACAAATCTATGTTTTAATGAACCATTACAACCAAAGCTATGAAAATGTTTTATTTATGTTTAGACTTCCAGAGCGCCTTGCCTGTCCTCGCCTTACTGGTGGACGTTTGTGTTTTTGACATGATTTCAACGTTTTTACTTTGCTTTTGAGGGTTGCGATTTGAATATGGGCCGGTAATTTTTTGTTTGGTCGGCAAAATACAGTGTTTTATTTTTGTATGTGCATAAATATGAACCACTAATTGTAAAATAAATGTGCTGGTTTGGGTCCAAAACAAACTATAACCACACAAGTGCTCGTCCAATGTCTAGAATTGTATGGATGACCTTTAACACGATTGTACAATAGGAACATTTAGAACTCTAGACATCGCACTGCAACATTTTGTATTGATCGTAATATATTATTGATGATAATCAATGTCCATCCAAAGTCGGGAATTTTATAACCCATGGTCTCAGTGCCACACCAGTGGATTCCAATTTGTCATTGTAACCAGTGCCAATCCAAAGTCGGGAGGTCTATATAATCTGTGGTCTTGTTATGCGTTGTACCACACCACCGGATACCATTTTGTCCTTGTAACCAGTATCCGTCCAAAGTCGGGAGATTTATAATCCACTGGATACCATTTTGCCCTTGTAACCGCTGTTTGTCCAAAGAAGATGGCATTATCTGATACAATCTCAGTGTGTTTATTTTACCAGTATGCGTGAAGCAGAAATAATTTTCATTTGGGATTGACAATTGTTTTTTTTTTTTTTTTTTTTTTTTTTTTTTTTTTTTACTTTTCCATACCAACTCTAGCTTTATCTTCCATCTGTAGACACATGTTGCATTTTAACATACGTGGCTTCGATACATATGATTCTTATGGCACCTTGTGACAGATGTCAAATACAATGTAGTAGGTGCTAAGATACATGGACACTTATAAAATATGCGAAAAACATCCAATACGCAGTACAGGCCTGTCAAAAATTTAACAATGAGCTAACGAAAAGGAGGCGAAGCTCGGCTGCCTAGAGAACGAGAAATAGATACCTAGGACCGAAAAGCTCCCAAAAGATTGCTCTGTCCAAAAAGATTTCTAGATAGCTTATGAGGGACCGAGATGATCTGCTGATACTGTACTAATTCGTTAGCTTAGTATAAAACTTTGGACAGGTCTGTACTGTACGTGGTTTGACACAGATGATGATTCTATTGGCACCTTGTGACAGATGCCAACACGCACGTGTACGATACAGGTGCGAGTATGTGCGAAAAATACTTGATATACATCTTCATAAAACCACAGAAACTATAATAAATGTGAGTTTATTTCGCTGCGCATTCTACAATACAAACTACTAAAAAATAGAGGTTTTAGCCATAGAAAACTTAAAACACAGCGTCCATAAAAACTAGACCCCTTTAAACTGTTAAACGGTATAATGAGTGAAAACTAAAGATAATTATATATATATGTCTTGGAATTTCCTCTCGACAGCTTCAGGTTCAAATCCCGCGAGTCGGGTCTGTAAGACTTTAAAATAGGTAGTGACTGTTTTTTTCGCCAAGCACTCGACACAATAAGAAATGAAAGTCAGGGAGTCTTTCGAAAGAGACCTTAAAACCTGATGCCCGTGTCCTGGCAGACGTGACACTCTAAACAACCCTCCCTTCACATGTATTAAATTTTACATATAGCTGGTAAAGTCTCGATATAAGTGAAATATTCTTGACTGGGACGTAAAACCATCTCTACACCTTCCTGTATGGAAATGCAAGACAGAAAACTCACATTATATAGGACCGACAGTAAGTTGGCTAAAACAAACACTGACTGATATGGAACACAAAAAACAATGACAAAATGTCATGAGTGTTGCACTTCATATACTCTTAAGGGCCTAAACTAAAGCATTTTACAATCATTTTTACTAAATATGGGCATTTAATTTAAGAAAGAAAAAGAGGAAAACTTGTTCAATAGAAGTAAGAAAAACATACATTGTACATTATACTTTGCAAGTCAAAGCAAATGTGCAATGTAACCATGAACACCAAACAAGTACATGATGAAACAGCGAAATAAGACAAAACAAGACAAACACATAATGAGACAGTACCACTGATTATAAAAATACCGATTTTGGATGGCCAATAGAACCATGTAAATGTCCAGTAGTGTGGTTATAGTGCAATTGGAGGGTCCTCATATCCTCGTATCCATAAATACGAATATCTAAAATATAAATTTAAATATATAACTGACAACTAATTAAGACACAATTTTTTTTCCAATAATAATTTAAACACAATACAGAGAGGCAGTACAATCAATGTTCAAACTTAACCTACTATAAAACAACTGAATGACTACTGAATGAGAAATCAATGCATTTATATGGTTTTACTCTAAATTCTTTTTGAGTGATGTCAATATGACCCATAAAAGTTACCAGTCAAATGATGCCCTGTTGGGGTGAAATATGGGTCTTATCATACTTCATACCCACTTCTTCAAGAAACAACAACAAAAATAATTTATAATAAATAAACATCCCATTTACCAATAACACCAATTAACAAACATTATACATATACATAAACAGACTGACCACTGGACAATGGAAAGAACATTTAACAATGAACAAAATATATACTTTTAACATTGCTGTCACTGAAATAACTCATATCATTAGTTCCTAAATATTTTTTCAAAATTTATCCATTTTATGTTTCCACTTTCAATTCACAACAAAATATGTTTGGAAATACTTTTTGATATAAGCAATGTCCTATGTAACAAAACTCTTACGGTAACTATAACAACTTCTCTGAAATTTGCAAAGAAAATCTTTAGGGTAGACGCTTCATTGACTTTGCCATCTCACAAATCACCAGTTTTTCTATGTTCCAAAAGTATTTTTCTTATGTTTTTCTTTACAAGTATCTCTGGATCTATTGTCAAACCCTTTTATAATGACAAAATATGGGTGAACAAATGATGATAATGAATTAAGGTGTAAATATATTGAGCTTTAAAGCTTATAGGGTTTGTTTGGCAATAAATTTGTTCAATTAAAGGAACCAACATAAAAATGTCATTAAAAATAATTTATCATCAATCTATTTTTTTCCTGCTAATAATTGTATAATTGGTTGGACTGACAAATACAAATCAACATCTATGACTATGGACATCATACAAATTATAGTCAGCATCAGACGAAGAGATCAAAACCAACTGCTAAAACTTTGATGTCCAGAATTAATTTGATTACAAAATCTTATACATGTATTTCAAATATTTTTTTTCCGAGATACCGGTATATGCTTTGTTTGGTTTATATTTTTTTTAAATCTTTACTGTTGCCTATATTTCTTGACTCTCATTCCAAACACCAATTCAATTCTTTTCATTTATTATGTACAGTACAGTTAATCATTTTAAAATGTTATTCAGGACAATCTGTATTTTCTTAATACACAAAACTTTTAACACACATTCTGTCTGATTCAAGTCTTTTTTTCCCTTCAATTATGCAGAACTTTTAGTATGCACCGTCCAATCAAACTTTCATATCTAAAATGCCATACTTTCATTATGTTGCCATGGTTTCTCAGAACACCTGTCCCAGTTACCAGATAGTTTAAAACAAGAGTTGTTTTCCCTAAATCCTAGATTAATTCTTTTCATTTTATCAACAACAGGGCTTTTCTTACACAAATTGTGAATATTTTGGAAAAATGTCAACATTAAAACACTAAATCTGATTTCATCAGTACATGTAGGTGACACTAAGCTCCAAGAAGGAAGTGGACACAACCAGAAAACTAAAATGGGAAGAAAAGTCAAACTGGATTGGGAATTTTTTTTCTCTATTTGGGAAATAATGCTTCATTTTTGCATTGGGAATGTCTCCCAATTTCGGCAGTAAATATAGGATAAGAAAAGCCCTGAAGAAATAAATAATACATGTATAAATATTTACTCTTAGACACAAAATTATACATTTACACTTAAAAACATTCATATGACATTATGCACAAATTTTTATCTAACTGTTTTGATTTTCTGAACAAAAAATACAACAATTATTATGAATTGTACTGATGCTGACAAAGCAACATCTGGCTTTACCTTACCATCAAAATGGTCACACACTAACTAGACAGTATTAAAGTAGACCAGAGACTTAAAATAAAAGTACCGGGTAATTGACTTGTATGTTTGATATTATATAATTATATATACATACAGTAAAATGTATATAGAGACCACCAATGTTATCCAAGATCTGTAGAATATATAGACAGGAAGTCTTTGTATAAAAATACAGAGATTCTTTTGGTTGAAATATGAATTAAATACATCTTTTAAAATGGTATCACTGGACAGGTGGTCTTTGTGAAGAGAGGTGATGGCTATATAGCAGGTTTAACTGTATATGATTTTACAAAGACTCGTTAGCAAAATTTCAACAAACGTTTTACATATGGAAAATGCATATTATGGAAAAGATTGTTTTAGGAAATAAGATTACCCTAATTTCTATAAAAATATACAATAGATTTTAAGAGAATAAATTTTACAAAAATATTACAGATCCTACTGAAAAGTTACAGATTTTGAGTTGTTGGAATGACCTGAATCTTAATCTAAAAACTCAAATGGAAAACAATTGTGTAAGTTAACATATGGAAATCATGTGTAAAACAAAAAAAAAATATTAAAGTGTTGTAGAGTCTTACAGAAAACATGTTTAGGGTAACATCTGGTAAATATACATGGGGACATTTACAGAAACATGTGTTCCATTTGAGTAATTGCAATGCATGGTAGAAAAATACAAGTTTTCCATACAATAGAATAGTTTCTGTGTAGTATTGTTCAATATTTAACAAATATATATTTCTCTTAAACAATATATACATACACTGCCATCTATAAATAACCATACATATTTATGTTTGTCATAAGTTTATATCATAATCATCATGTGTAATTTCTTACATCATGTTCAAAGAATAAAATGTTGATTTTTTTTTTTTTTTTTTTTTTTTGCAGTATTTAAAATAGATACCTTAATTAATGATCTAAATGTATGCATTATGCAACAAATTTTTTTTCTTATTTTATCTTCTTATCTTGCTCAGTCTGTTCCAATCATTTCTAGTCGTAAGGATCCTCTGTAGCGGCCACAGGTGACCTACTCTTTCTCAAACTCTACAAAGGTGTCCTTAGCGTGCACTGAGATTTTCTTGGAATCTTTTGAAATTTTGGGGAGAAAATAAAAATGTGGGAAAATATATTTACAAGATAAAAACACTATGTTAACTGAAAAGCACTCAGCTTTAAGCAGAATGATATTTTCCACAATTTCATTTTATTAAGATTTTAAGTCTGTAATGATATCTGAACAGTTTTAACAAGGTATAATTATAATGGATGACAGTGTATATATTAAATTCTTAGTTCATGTAAGGAATGTTTCAAATGCAGATTTATCAGCTAGCATACAACTAAAGGTATAAAGAACACCAACAAGTAAATTTAACTTAGCAACCTTTTGTGGAAGTCCACATAACAAACCGCGGCGGAAATACCTTTCTTGATCAAAAGCTAAAAATATACAGGCAGCAGGCAAAAACATCCATTTAGAGAAATGTAAACCCATTAAACAAAACAGTAAAAATGGGACAAACATTAAAAGTGTGAATAAAAAATAGGATCCAGTTCTTCCAAGCAAGATGGCAAGAGTCACTATACCGGCTTTACTGTCCTCGTCCATATCACGAGAATTGTTAGCATGTAATATAGCTTCTGTGTTTAGAGTCAATGGAATTGCGAATAATACTGGGCTGAGCGACAACTGTCCAGTCTGTGACAAGAAGGCAAATATGACAGTTAGTGGTCCAAATGAAAAAAATATTAATAAATCTCCCAGGGCTATATACTTCAACCCAAGTCCTCCAGTGTAGAGAAAACTGCTGGATAATCCACCAAAATACAATAAAGCTAAATGTTCCATTTTAGCAGGAGAGATAACTGATATGAGAAAAAATCCTATACACCCAAAAATATAGAAGATTCCTCCTAATCTTGCGACATCATTAGGCTGCAGTATGTGGTCAACTAGAGTTCTGTCATCACTATTTTGACTGTCTATACCTCTAACAAAGTCAAAATAAGTGTTCACTAAGTTACCAGCTGCGTGAACTGATAATGCTGTAAGGCATGTTACTAAGAACACAACAACACTAAACTCGTCAGATATCTTGTATGCTAGTGTACTTCCCAATGCTACAGGTATGAAAGAGGCTGTAAAACTCCAGGGTCTCAGAGCTGCAAAATATTTCTTCAATCTGTATGAAACAGCCTCTCTGTTGAGAAATGATGATTTCTTGTTATAATTGTCATTTTTATGAATTCCGTTTGGCACCGACTCCATGACTAGACTTACAGATCTGTACGTGATCAGCTGAGTAGAGCAGACACAAATGTCACATCATTGAGGAGGAAGCCATACACATGTGGTTTCACAAACCGGAAGTTTACGTGTTTACTATCTCTGTCCTCGATCACGTACAATAGATGTTTGTTTACAAACTCTTCCAGTTACTTACTAATAAGACACACACTGTCTAAGTGTTGATCAGTGATTTTGCCATGTGATGTAACCGGCATGATCAATATTTCAACTTTGTGTCTATATCCGATTTGTTCGAGTGTATAACATCGATTTTTGTAGGCATTGCCCTAAAAGGCAACCACTTGATGTTTATACTAAATCCTTTATTGCAGTTTTAAAAATTTGATAACAATTTCATTGAATTTAGTAAATTGTGTTGTTTGTGATGATTGTAGAGATTACTTAACAAATGAATGTATATGGCAGGTTGATGAGTGATGGTATCTTTGATCAACGAAACAGCTGGTGTACACTGAATGGCACAAATCGATGAGCGATCGACTACTTACATGCTTAGTGTTGGGTGTAAATTACGCTTATGAACTTTGGGTTACCAGCTTACTTTCCCGTGTTAACTTTTGACTGTTTTATTTAAACAGATTGGGTGCCTCTGTATTAATAATTGATTGTCGATTTCCAAGATATTATAATAACACAATTTAAAACTTGAAATTTAATTTTTAATAATTAAAAAATTGTAATAACTTTGAAATCGGCTTTAAATCAGAGATCCGAGACCCGAAATATTGGGTTTCATATATCTCTGTTTGAATTAAAAAAAGACAAAATATCCTGGATCTGTGCTACAACTGACCAACAATCGGAATAAAACATTCGTTTATTTGTTCACGTTAACTTTATTTTTTTTATCTTAATTTATACAAAGCTTCCTCGCATACCGGATATGAAGAGGTTACCAATAAACTGCAGTACCTTTAGATTCTGTTTATTAGCATCGCCGGTGATTAAGAGGTACCTTACAATATACACGATTGATATGTGTTAATTAAAGTGATAACTTGAAGTCTTTGCGATATCCAATATTTAATGTTAGTTGTCATTAATTTTGAATTTTGGAAAGTTGTGTTATTTATAAAATTGATTCACATGGTAAAAGATTGATTTTTGAAAGCATGATGAAGAGATGGACCGACTGATTAACGGATATGAAATCCAAATGATTAAAATTGGTGAAATGTCCCTATTCGTAAGTTCAGTTTTAATCATTTAAAATCTCAAAAATTACTTTTATCTGTTGCTTTTCCGTCGTGTCATTTGCTCGGAAAACGTGTGACCCAACTGCAGAACAATATTGAATGCCGACGGACAGACCTGTCCTTATAAAAATGTGTATCATTGAAATTTATATGTAAATTATCTTTTAACCATTTCATCCACATGAAAACGTTTTCAATTAGATCGTGGCTTTGCTATAAATTTGATGAAAATCGCTTAAAGACTAAAAATAAAGTACATCCGCAGTAAATAACTGTACATTTGTATCATTTACTTTGCTATATAGCAGTTTGTTTTCACTGTATCTAAGGTGACCGATAACATCCTTACCAGAAATTACCGGAGCTGTTGATATGTGACAAATATGGTCTACAATTGGATCAACAAGCGTCATTTAATGCAGTATATTATCATTGTATTAAATATCGCTGGTATAACGCAGGTGAAAAATTCACATAAGGTGCTCCGGTAACTGGAGGAAAGTCAAAGCCAAGGAAAAAAGTTTTATCCCTTTTAATTCAAGGGGGGGGGGAATAATAAGTAAAATAAACTCTCTGATGGTTGGTAGCATTAAAATTTATACATGGTGCAGAAAAATCTATATGCCCTCGTACTAATCACTCCAGTAATGCAGATGATCACTTTTGGTGTCACATTACTGATGAAAGATTCCCAGATTCACATAAAAATGCGTGCTCTCAACCAAACAAAATTACAATTATAAATAGTACTTCCGGTTACGGAAGGAGGCGAGAACATGGGACTTTACAATTTTACAAAGGTATTTCTTGATGATGGGTGCATTAAACTTAAATACAATGGCTAATTTATTTAAATAAGAATTGACTTCACCCAAATATATGACGTTTAGATAATGTCATTGCATACTTTGGTGTATTGGGTGCAAACTATTCACATCACCCTATTTTTCACCAGTTTTGCCACAGGCACTTGTTTCTGATAACACTTTATACTTAAACATAACACAAGTTATCCATCTTCACGCTATCAAACATAACACAAGTTATCCATCTTCACGCTATCCAAAACGTTGACCCCCTTCTACTTCTACTTCTATACTATTGATCTGCAAAGGGAATCCCATACCACAGATACTGCAAACGTGAACATGCATGCAGGTTAAAAAGAAGAGAGAGGGTAAAATGGCAAATTCAGTGCTGATTAAAAACTGGATAAAATCTGGATTTCCTTTACACGTTGTATGTTGCTCTCACTGCCTCCTGGAAACTGTCTGATGATGTTGCTTGCAGCACATCTGACGGGAGTCTGTTCCAGTCAGCTATGGTCCTTGGTATGGGGTCTGCCTAAATCATGCCAAGGAGGATTTCATGCCAAGGTAGACGCCAAGGGAAATGAAATGCGCCAAGGAAGTTTGTGTGCAAGCTAGAAACTTATTTTTTTGTATACTGGATTATTTATGAATAAAGAATATATTCTGAATTCGGTTAGTCATTTTGTTGATTAATAATTGATTATTTAAATATTTCTTATTGCACCGTTGACTGGTTACAATATGGCCGTTATTCTGTGCTGTTATTGGTAAATCCCTCCTTATAATGGAGCATGCTCTTGGTAAATCCCTCCTAATAAAGGAGCTATTCATGTGGTTTAAGACTGCTGTTATTTAATAACACATTTAGAAGAAATCAAACAGTTGTGTTAATAATATTATTTGATTTAATTTTGAAATAAGTGTTTCAAATCTTCCTAATGAGTTATCAAATGTAATACAGTCATTTTCTTTTTGATAGAGATGGGTCAATACACAACTATACATTTCATTACTGCGTTCATATAATTGAATTATCTTGACCGGTTTCACAATCATTCCTTAGCTAAGATTTTCCTTAACTTAAATTTAGCAAACTTTTGGAACTATTGATGAATATTTTTGTCAAAACTAAATGCAAATGTTTTAATCTTGATGCGATCTTAAAAATAACACATTAAAAATTATGAAAATTTGAAATTTTGCCAGATTTTAGTTAAGGTAAATCTTTATTTACTTTGTCAATGTTGTGTTGGATTTTGTACATTTGTACTACGTCGGATCTTTTTCTCCTATATTCTAGAGTTGGTAAACCAAGTAATTTTAATCGTGATGAATAAGGGGTGTGTCTTATGGATTTAACCAATTTGCTGGCTCTACGTTGGACGTTTTCTATCATAGCAGCATCTTTTTTGTACATTACCGACCAGACATTGCTGACGGGGTGTTATAAGAATTCGTGTGTGTGTTAATACACAAATATAAGTGAATTATCTTGCTGGGATGTTATAAGAATTCATGTGTGTATTAATACACAAATATAAGTGAATTATCTTGCTGGGATGTTATAAGTACAGTCCGTGTACATGCCGGTCAATCACTGGGTTTAAAGAATCTTTTGACCATCAATTATCGGATTAACTAGGTGTACACACGCGACAGGTATTTACAGTTAATTAGCCAATTATGGGATTAACTTCGGTATACACACGTGCGGCCTGAAACCATACCAACTCTTATGAGCCCCATTTTCCTGTTTAAATATGTTACGAAATACTCAATTTTTGGCGAAATAAATATAATTAATTTTACAATAAATTTATTTTACAATAAATTTATTTTACAATTAATTATACAATAATTTTTTTATGAAAATATGACGATAGAGTTTAATAGCCTTAAACGTAATTAATGATCCTCATTTTTAGGGCCCAATCAGTGAAAATTGTAAATGTAATAGGCTAAAAATACGATATAATAATAATTTAATAAAATTAGAAATATATTTTCAATATTACATACACTGAAAACTACTGATAAAAAAATGTAAATACAATAAAACATCTCTTCTTTTAATTGCAAAAGTTAATAATAATGGTCATTATTAGAAGACAACAAAGAAACATGCAACATTATGATTTTTATTATTTAATAATAATAATAATAATAATAATTATAATAATAAAAATATTAATTATAATTTGAACAATGACATTCCATTGTTAAACCAGTTCGACTATATACATGTATGTAGAAAAACAAGAGTTACCGGTACCTCTCTTTCGTCACAGAATTTACACGGACAAGGTCAAAGTTGGAATAACTCGGCTTTTTACCGAAAAATTATTTCCATTTTTTCAGAAAATATACTTTATTCATTAATAATTCAGTATACAAAAAAATAAGTTTCTAGCTTGCACACAAACTTCCTTGGCGCATTTCATTTCCCTTGGCGTCTACCTTGGCATGAAATCTTCCCTTGACATGAATTAGGCAGACCGTTGGTATGAAGCTGTTCTGGTAGGCATCAGTGGAGGTGCTGAGTCATAGGAACCGTTGTTGATGGAATTGGCGAGTTTGCACGGTTAGTCTTGGTTTTTCTTTGGTTTTTTTCACGCAATGCTTGGGAATTAAAAAACACAACATATACCATTCTTTTCTACATATATTCCGCTAAAGAATAATGTATTAAATGTCCATCATTGTCGTCTCTTAACCGTGTCACAGGACCTAAACTTTATCTAACCATTGCACTTTCTGAAATGGCCACAGTGAATGCTGATCCCATACTGAATTTCGGTAAACCTTCTCATTGACTAAATCAATCTTCTTTTGAGTGTTTGAATCTTTTATCCTTATGTGCTTTAACTTTTAGACTATGTACATGTGTGTAGTACGGGAGTCTTCCTATATCAAGACAAAAATGTTGGAATCTCCTGCTATCCCTAATTCTTCCGTGCGGGAGATTAAAATCTCCCTATATTGAACAATTATATTGACACCCTCCCTTTTAAGTCTTCCATTACAACTGCTATTAACTTGTTAATTAAGTTGTCCACTCCAATTTACAAGATCCTTGACGATGGCTATTATGATTATAGGGGTGTGAATTGTGTTTTAGTTGTTTTTTTACACAGAAAAGTTTTGTTACGCTAAATCCCCCCTCCCCCACCCAAACCCCAACCCCCGAGCAGCAGTGTCTCGGGGGTGGGGGGTGTCTTCCTCTTTAAAGTCTCCATTGGTTGGCAGGTATGTCATTTTTACGGTAATTGTGAACTGAATCAATTCTATCTCCAAGGAAGTAATTATTCCACAGAAATGTTATGGGTTTCACATGGTACACTGGCGAACCCCATTGCCTAAGAGTAAGAAAATTTCATTGAAATTAAAGTATTCTATCATTTTTGGTTAAAAGTTGAATCTTTTATATGTTTTACAGCAATGGATTAGGATGCAAGATTAGAGTCTATCAACTTTAAGCTGTAAAAGCATACTTTCCAGAGTACCAGTCATGACAACCTCTGCAGTAATGGCCCAGTTTATATTGGGTCTCAAGAACAGGAATGAAGAGTCCAGAATCAAAGCAGCCAATGACCTTCATCACTTTGTCAGCACAGAACTCCGGGAAATGCCAATTGAAGAGCACACATCTTTTATGGATGATTTTAATCATCATATATTTGAGATGGTGTCAAGCTCGGACTTAAATGAAAGGAAAGGAGGAATATTGGCAATTGGTAACTTTGATTTTAGTAACATCGTATCTTAATGTATAAGTTAAAAAACTAAACATTGAACAACTTGGGGTCAGAATCATGAACACTATTGAAAACTATTGGAATTAGCATTACCTTTCCAGTAAAAATATTGAAAATTCAGGGTTTATTGTTAATATATAATAATTCCTAATATGGTCAACAATAGTCTATAAGTCAGTAATACTGACAGATTGAATGGGGTAATGGTGTTTTACTTCCCAGTCAAGATTCTTTCACTTTTATCAAGGACTTAAGTGGTCAGTTTGTGAATGATGGATGAAAGTAGATTACCTGGAGAAAATTATTGACCTGGCTAGGAGAAGTGAACTGATTAACTTTCTCACACTATGATCTACCTGAGTGGGATTTGAACCTAGGAGGTGAGAGACACCAGGATTCATAAGCACACACTTTAGACTACCAAAGCCTCTCCAATAATGTTGTTTGTTGTAAGTTGATAATGTTGTTATATTCTTCTTCTAGTTAGTCTTATTAGTGTTGATGTCGGGAACATGTCCACAAGAATCAGTAGATTTGCCAATTATCTACGTAACTTGTTACCGTCGAATGATGTCAGTGTTATGGAGAGTGCAGCCAAAGCAGTAGGAGTTATAGCTCTGCAGTCGGGTACTTATGCTGCTGAATATGTAGAGTTTGAAGTAAAGAGAGCATTAGAATGGTTAACTGGTGATAGAAATGAAGGAAAAAGACATGCTGCAGTTAGTAATACACTATTAAACCTGCCTATGAAATGTTTTACCAACTTTTTATTTTGTCACTAATTTTCAGTTCTTGATTTCCTTTCTGCTTAATTTTTATACAAAACTACTTAAAAAAGTTCTTAGCTTTTGATGTTTTGATCTACAAATTACTAGTGAAATAACTAACTATTAAACAGAAAGGAGAAAAAATTCAGGTTAAGACCTGGGGTCGAACCTTGGACCTCCCTACACTATAGAGACAAGTGTTCTACCAACTGATCTACCTAGACCGCTACGTTCCTCCCCTGTTATTCTTGATTTTCCCATAGTCAAAAATGGGAAATGTCATCCAAATTCCATTGGTTTGACGTTCTATGGCAAGTGTCGCCCAAATTCCCTTGGATGGACATTTCATGGCCCACTATTGCCAGTCCAGCACCAAATTAAGCAGATTTGTGGCCCTCTTATACCATTTTGTCAGTTACTGTCTGTTAATACATGTACATCTCTCTGTTTTGTTGCAGGTGTTGATACTGAAGGAATTAGCTGTATGTACACCAACATTTTTCTTCCAACAAGTTCAGCAGTTCTTTGATTGTATATTTACAGCAATAAGAGATCCCAAGGTCAGTATATGACTGATATATACAGTCAAACCTGTTTATAAAGGCCGCCCAAGGGAACAAGTAAAATAGTCTTTATGGGCAAGTGGCCTTTATATACAGGTTCAAATAACATGGATAAAGAGCTGTTGGGATAAAATTTACTTGGCCCTTATATAGAAGTGGCCTTTAAGACTGGTTTGACTGTACATGTACATATATTAACAATATTGTTAGGTATGCAGTTGTAGAAAAAGAATTGACTTTAAAATTACCAGTGTTAACCAAATTTAGCTATCAAACTTTCAAGGTATGCCCCGAAAAGTTGGGTATGCAGTTGTGGAAATAAAATTGACTTCAAGTTGACAGTGGTACCCAAAACTGGCAATGAAACTTATAGGATATGCCCCGAAAATTGAGTATGCAGTTGTAAATATAGAATTAAGTGGTTATGTGTCACAATATGAGAGAGAGAGAATTAAGTTGTTATGTGTCACTATATATGAGAGAGAGAGAGAGAGTTGACAGTTTTTGAAATGAAATTTAGTGGTAATTTGTCATAATGATCAGATCTTTATGTAAAATAGAATTCATAACTAGTGTTTATACATTTTAATTTTGATTTATATTTCACCTATTTGACAGCCATTGGTTAGAGAAGGAGCTGTTGCAGCATTGAGAGCAGCATTAACAGTTACATCACAGAGAGAATCAAAAGCCACTCAGAGATCATTGTGGTATAAGGTTAGTTATCATAGAAACAATATAAAAACAGTTAGTTATCTCATGAAACTTAGTAGATTGATAGATCTTGATGGAAAGAACTGCAGTGTACAAGAACCATTACTCACTTTTGTATAATTTCGGAGTAATTGCTATTTGTTTTATATATTTCACACAATTTATTTTTATTTAAACATACGTATTTATGTAATGAAAAAAAATTATGAAAATAATTATTTTTTATCAGTTGTTTACTTCGAGAGCATCCATAGGTTCTACCATATTCTTGTATTTTTACAGCAATGCTATGATGAAGCAGAGAAGATATTTGATGAAACACAGGGCAGAGACAAGAAACTAACCCGAGATGATTGGGCACACGGTTCTCTACTGATCATGAATGAAATACTGCGATGTAGTAATGTGGAAGGGGAGGTAATTTTATAGTATTAAGTTACAGTCTGTCTCAAATTAAATAGATGCATCTTGTTTTTTTTATCACTGGAGCTTCAATAACCAAATGGGTTGAAGTATGTAATAATGGATCAAAGCATCTCTCACTGCCCAGATATGAGTCTTGATTTGGCAGATCATTGTGTGAGAAATTTTGTCAATTCATTTGCTGATAATTTTTGGTTACCTCTGGGCACTCTGTTTTCCTTCATCATCCAATGGACTGACTGCCTCAATATACATGTAAATGAAAGGATCTTGACTGGGACAAAAAACTTTAACTCCACTGATTACTTATCAGTTGCATGAAAAAATTATTATTACAATACTCCCCTTGTATGCCTTTTTCAACACTAGGTTGACTAGGTTGACTTGAAATTAGAGCATTTTTAGAGAAATAACAGGTAACTCTGCTGGGAACTTGTTTCCCTTTAACCATATGTTCCTAGTCTTTAGCACTAGAGCACTTGTTACAAACCCTATGCATATTCACTCTTACCTTGGCAATATAATCAGAAAAGAAAAAGTTATTATTTTGAGCTTAAATAATGCTTTTGTCAAAAAGTGAGGTATTGGGGAACATTTGTAATAGAGAGATGTATTATCCAGAAGTTTTGTTGATATTTATTAGTCGTTGTGTTTGTCTAAAAGCCCTACCAAATATAGGTAGGTTCCCTTTGGGAAAAATGACTAAATTTCCCAATTTGATTCTAGAATCCCAAAACAACAATGATGCACTAGCATATCCAGATATGGCCACAGTATAACATCTTTGTAATGAGGATCCTAGCTTTTAATAAAGTTGTATGCTATATTTCAGAGCTTCAATTTTCACAATCTGAAAAGCAGAAGGTATTTTTTAAATAAAAAAGAATAATATCACTGATTATAAACTTATGTTTCTGTCTGTTACAGAGGTTGAGAATGGAGATGGAGGAAATTACAGCTTTACAATATCAACATGAGAAAACTATCAAGGTTAGTCAGGATATTGTCCTTCCACACCAGGTGCAAATTGAGGGGACTTGGTGGCTCACACACTTACAGATCATGGTGCCTCTTACCACCAAGGTTCTTACCCCATTCAGACATGTCCTAGTGTGGAAAAATTTGTCATTTGGCTTACTGAAGTTGGGTAGTTTTCTCAGGGTAATCAAGTTTCCTCCCCCATACAGGGACTCATTATCTTCATACAAGTGAGAGAACAGGGTTCGCACTGGTCTTGAAAAACCCTTGAATTTGATGTCTTTCTTGAAAAACCCTTGAAAATGAGATATGTCTTGAAAAACCCTTGAATTTGATGTCTTTCTTGAAAAACCCTTGAAAATGAGATATGTCTTGAAAAACCCTTGAAAATTGATAAAACCTCTTGAAAAACCCTTGAAAAGTCCTTGAATTTTTCTACCCAAAATTTGTATGAATCATGGAGAATTTTGCGTAGTTACTCCACTCCACTTCACATGTCAAATGAAAAATTATTTATCTTTCACTTTGGATTGTTTCTGCATAATTTATGATAGAAGACTTGCTGATAATACAACAGTAAAGAGTTATTTTACAAACTACATAAATATACATGTACTAAACGTTAGAAAACTTTTCTCCATGGAAATTGAGGTTTTAATGTGAATACTGTAAATGAACTTGCAACCTTCATCTGACAAAATACAATGTATATACACCAAAGTGGATTAAAATCATAAATTATTACTACAAAAAAAATTAGGTTTAATATTTCAGCCAGGACATTGGTCATTGGTCCACCAGCTAAGGCTGCTACCTGTGTCAGAACATACATGTATCTTGTACTGCATACTGCATTAAATCTATACATGTAGAATTATCATTACATGTCAGTGCTTTTGCTTGGTCCAACCACTATGGTAGCTCATTTGCTAGAGTGCTCCCTTCATATGTGGGAGGTCATGGGTTCAACCTTGGTTGGGTCTGACCAAGACTTTAAAATAGGTATTGACTGTTATACCACTTCCCCTACAGCTGGTTGCATCTTGATAAAAGTGAAATATTCTTGACTTTATATTTTTTTGTCGACTTTAGCGAAATTTGTGGGTGTGACCCGCCCATTCTAACTTAATTGAGTGGCCTGGCCTTCTTATCATGCTTATATTAACTTTATTTAATCATTACAGTTTAGTATTATTGTCTGTTATAGGTGATGTCTAAACACAAGTCACAGGGCAGTATAATGATACTCCAGCAGCTACAACAGAAATCGTCACCAATGTCAAGTTTTAACATCGGAGCTAGACAGATACAGTCTAAAACATCACTGTTTGAGAGTCGATCTTGTAAAGATTTAATTAACAAAAACTTTGAGAAGGTATGTGTTGTGATACAGCGAATTTTTGTTTCCATAAAGGAATAAATACCCTAGTGGTTTTTTTTTTTTACCTTGGAATTTGAAATTCAGATAATAAAGTGTTCCCTGCAATATGATGTCCAAGAACAGACATTGCCAATAGTTATGTCAAAGAATTACTTAGTGTCTTCATGATTTGTAATTATGCCAATTGTTCATGTATAAAGACCATATGTCTGCAAAGACCATCTTTCTATAGAGACCACATCACATGTTTTAACCAACATTGTTGAAAAAGAACACCTCTCTTTAAAGAATACCTGTCTGCAAAGACTACCTTTCTATAAAGACCACATGATTTAAGAAACACCTTTTGATAAAGACCACTACTCTGCAAAGAACATCTGTCTATATACAACACCAGACTAATAAGAACACCTTGTTTATAAAGAACAAGTTTCTGCTTGCCTTTTTGAATTTATGATCCATATTGTTAATTGTTTTGCAGAAATTCACACATGTAAAATTAGGAGATTTCTTAAACTTATTTTCAAGTACAAGTATTAGTCATTTGTATACATTTTTACTCAGGTTTGTAATCTAATTCTGCGTCATCGAGGAAGCAGGACATTTTGTGTACAGCAGACATTACTGATTGTATTGCCAAGACTAGCAGCATTTAACCCACATTTATTCTCTAAAGTGTGAGTACTGTAGTTTTTTAAAGTCTTATTACATTTATGTGAATGTAAAGCAAAGGGTAAATCTTAAAATATTAATTGGTTATTTTACATTGTGTAAGTTTGAGGCGGTCAGTTTTGGTTGAAAAAACTGATGTACCCAGAGAATACTACCTCAGCAGGCAAACTTGACAAATTTTTCACACTTGAGTGTTTGAGTAGGATTCAAACCTAGGTAGTGAGAAGCACTGTGATCCAAAAGCTGTAGACAAGTCGGCCACCTAGGCCCCAGTGCATCTCTGAACTGAACTGGAACACACTAATTGTGACTCTACAGTACTTATCTACAAATTCAAAGTAACACAGATCATCTCCCGAACCACTTGTTCACAGAAACAGTCAGTAGCCCCTGTCCCTTAAAACACCCTATAAATCCCCTTATTCACATTCATCCATCACAATAAAACCTACAGCTTTTTACCACCTGAGTCTGAAAAAATTATTAACATCCAATTCGACACTTACCCACTGTGTCAAACATTCAGGTACATCAAATTCATTTTGTACATGTTGTAATTCCAGTCAGGGTTAAAAAATTAGATCAGTCTGCCAGCCCTTGATCTGTAGCCTTTCAGTCAGAGCTTTAATATACATGTATTTTAGAAATAATCAACATATACCTATGGTATATTCTGGAATAATACTCATGCCATAGTTCACATAAGAAAGAATATGTCACAAGATGGCGGAAGCATTTGCTGCATGTATACGAGTGTTTGTGACAATATACTGGTACTTCATGTTTCATACCAAGGAAATGCAGGTCATGTTAGAATATGAATTCTCTCATCTGTTTTTCATGTTTTAACAGAAAATGTTGAAATTTGAGATTCAGAATGATAGAAATTCCATTTTTGGACACAGGTTTCTGTTATATTTTACAGATATTTAGAGGATACTGTTAGTTTCTTGCTGGCTACATTGAAGACATCTCGAGATAAAACTTCAGCATTCCAGGCAGTCGGTCTCCTATCGATATCCGTACAGGACAATATATCACGATATGTATCCAGAATTATGGAAGTTGTACGAGCCTCATTACCAACAATTTTACCCACAAAGTATGTTATATAGTCATTCTACATGTATATAAGATTTTCTACTGGTTTAAATAAAAAGGAGTGGAGTGAAGTAATTGAGTTTATCGAGATTATTTCCTTTATTTTGACAGAGGCATTTGGTTTATTGATGGTACAGGAAACCAGAGGGCCCAGAGAAACCCACCAATCTTGGAAATGAAAAAAAACAAACTTTTTCATGTTAAAATCTATCCTAAGTGGGATTTGAACCTAGATGATGAGAGGTGTTCTCACATTAGAATACTTGGCCACTTGGGCCCTTTGTTATATATATTAGTTTGGTAGTAAATTCAAAGTAAATTCAAAGTATAAATTGCCATTATAACTATTGTTAACTGGGATGGTAGAGGAACCCAGAGTAACCTGAGAAAACCACCAACCTTCAGAACTGGCAAACTTTGTCACACTAGTGGGATTCATACCTAAGCTACAGAGGGCAACACTAACATTGTATGCTAGAAATGATTTATAGTGACTTGCTAAATAAGTTCATTAGATTTTGTTTCATTTTATCTGTTATAGGAAGCACAAGAGTTTTGTAGTAGACCCAGCTGTTTTTACTTGTATAAGTATGTTGGCTAGAGCTGTGGGACCCAGTATGACAAGAGAAATCAGAGAACTGTTAGATTCTATGTTAGCTACAGGACTTAGGTAATATACTACAAACTGTAATCAATGACTGTGAATCAATGTAATTCCAGGCTTAATCAGCTTGTTTATAAATTCAATATACAGTAAAACCTCCTATAGCAACCACCCACCTGTCTATTTAGTAAAACCTACTATAGCAACTGCCCACCTGTCTGTTTAGTAAAACCTGCTACACCAATTATCTCTACATGAATACCATGTCTTACAGTAAAACCTACTATAGCAACTGCCCACCTGTCTGTTTAGTAAAACCTGCTACACCAATTATCTCTACATGAATACCATGTCTTACAGTAAAACCTACTATAGCAACTGCCCACCTGTCTGTTTAGTAAAACCTGCTACACCAATTATCTCTACATGAATACCATGTCTTACAGTAAAACCTACTATAGCAACTGCCCACCTGTCTGTTTAGTAAAACCTGCTACACCAATTATCTCTACATGAATACCATGTCTTACAGTAAAACCTACTATAGCAACTGCCCACCTGTCTGTTTAGTAAAACCTGCTACACCAATTATCTCTACATGAATACCATGTCTTACAGTAAAACCTACTATAGCAACTGCCCACCTGTCTGTTTAGTAAAACCTGCTACACCAATTATCTCTACATGAATACCATGTCTTACAGTAAAACCTACTATAGCAACTGCCCACCTGTCTGTTTAGTAAAACCTGCTACACCAATTATCTCTACATGAATACCATGTCTTACAGTAAAACCTACTATAGCAACTGCCCACCTGTCTGTTTAGTAAAACCTGCTACACCAATTACCTCTACATGAATACCATGTCTTATAGTAAAACCTCCTATAGCAACCACCTCTTTATAAAGACCGCCTTTCTGTACAGAAAATTCTAATTAAGTAACAACCTTTCCATTACTGCCACCATTTTAAGGTCCCTTTTGTTCATATTTAAACTTAAAAGAACCTCTATATAAAGACCACCTGTCTTTAAAGTTGTTACAATGTAAGTATCATGGATGATCTTTATATACTTATATTGGGGTTTCAAATAAATTATTTAAAAAAAAGAAGGGCCTAATTTGCTCACTCCCTTAATTTAAATTGAATTCCATGGAATATACTTATTGTACTTGCTCATGAAAATAGCAAAATGTATACACATACCACACCTGCCACATGCAAACATTTGTGATTCAACATTATTCTATCCTTCTCTCTTATTACACAGCCCAGCTCTTACAGCAGCTTTAAGAGATCTAGCTACTCAAATACCACAGTTAAAGAAAGACATACAAGATGGACTGCTGAAGAATTTGTCCATGATATTGATGGGACGACCACTGAAGCATCCAGGTGCTCCAAGAACACCTACGTCTCCAGTTACAGTGCCAGGTAAACATTATAACCATTGATGAGATTCATTATATGCACAGACAGCCTCAATGGCCAATTGATCTATAGTGCACACAAAGGGATTACAGCACGTCTCACTACATAGGGTCAAATCCAGCTCTAAGCAGATCCTAACCAGTTTGAGAAAATGTATATAGGTCAGCCAGCTGAGCTTATGGCATGGCAAAACATGTGTGCGTCCATGTCTAAAACTTTTATCTTCTCTGAAACTACTGGGCAAATTGAAACTAAATTTGGTGTTAAAAGTCCCTAGGTGGAGTAGATTGGAGTTTGTTCAAGGCAACGTAATATATCCATGATGGCCACTGTAACTATAAATAGCAAAATCACAAAAATTGATTCAATTTTCTACAGATTTTCTTCAAATTTGAAATATAGAAAGTAAATACCCGGCCATCATTTAACATATATAACAGGTTTTCCCAGACCCTTCTGTGCCTCTTGGGTAGAGTAGATGTGTCATTGGCTATTCACATTTTGATCATGCAAATAGTTTGAGATTTCCAAGTTGGGTTAGTATGGGGACACTTTAGAAATGGGACCCCCTTTCAGTTATGACATATTATTTTATTTCTAGGTTCAATTGGAACCATTGCTGAGATGCAAGATGTGACAAGTATAACACTGGCTCTGAAAACATTAGGAAGTTTTGACTTTGAAGGTTTGTATAACAATTAATGAAGTTATATTTTATTTAAATCAGTCTGTTGTTTTGTACAGAATTTTAAGTGAAGCCATTATAAATTCAGAGATTAATTTTCTTTGTATGAATAAAACCAGTTTAGTAACAGTTGCATGGGAGTTTGAATAATATGATGAAAGTATGCTCATACAACTTTTCACTGTGGTTGGCCAAGGTTTGACCAAGACTTGAAAATAGCTAGTGAATGTTCTTTCACTTTAGAGATTAAAGTCACGGGGTTCTATTTTAATCATTTACATGTAATTGACAAATCCAAACAAAATTTTCCGTTTAAATGGTGTCCAGTTATAGGAAGTTGTATTATACCGTTGTATGTTGCTCACTATTTTTTACCACTAATGTTTCTTAGTTGGGAGAGTGTTCGCTCTGTGTGTGGCTTGCCTAAGAACTTGCCGTGCCCATTGCCCAGAGTACTCTGCAAATGTTGGTGATGTCTCTGTATAAGTGAAATATTCCTCCCGGGATGTTAAACACCATTCAATCAATAAATGAATCATTGTTCACTATTTTAGGTCATTCCTTGACACAGTTCGTAAAACATTGTGCAGAACAATACTTATCCAGTGAACATAAAGAAATAAGAATGGAAGCTGTGCGGACTTGTGCCAGACTGCTAACACCATTACTGACGGTAAGTCTTATACAGCAAAGCCTCATTATAATGCTCATTGATGCTTCTGTTTCTGCTAATCTAATTTTCCAAAGCTATGTTCATGTACTTATTTGAAGTTAGTAAAAGAAAATATAGTCATTTTAATGCGGACATTAAGAGATAACATTAGTTAATTGAAAATTAGATCTATATAAAATACTATTTGTTATTGGGGAAATTTAATTATTACATAACCACGTTCTAGATTTAGAGTGAAGTGAAGTATTAGTGTTTAACACCTCAGTCAGGATTATTTTATTCACTTTACTTGAGGACATCAGAACCTGAGTGCCTGGATGAATTGACAAACATTCAACATTAGTATCTATCCAAAGTTGGATTTGAATATAGGCGACAAAAGGTCATGTGTCTGAACTTGGACATTTATAGCTAAGACAATTTTAGCCTTGTATATCGACCTATAAGGACAATAACTTTGCCTGTGTAACCATTCCTGCAGTGTTTTATCTGTAACCTGTAAACACAGGCTGTTTGTACATTCATGTACATGTACATGTATATCAGCTTGCGGCTCAGGGCAATATCTCCCCAGATAGGTAATATGAACCTACATGTATATACACTGTCAAGAATTGAAATAACTAATAAATGTAATATTTGAACTTAAACACCAAACAACAGGTATTAGGCTATGACATAGATTCAACATGAGCATGATGTCTCAAATATAAAATACATATTTTAGAAAATTATTTTTTATTTTGATCAGCTTTTAGCGACAACACAAGGTCAAATAAGTATGGCAGCCATGAATACAGTTGCTGAAGTATTACACAAATTACTAGTAGTTGGTATTACTGACACAGGTAATCAAATTTAATATATCTAAAATCTCAGGTGTACACTATCCATTTATGCTATACAGGTATAGGCACAGATTCACCCGTCTGTTTGACCTGTAATTCAAATATTTATTATGGACCAGTGCATTTATGTACTGGTAACACAGGTGTTAATTTCTTCAACATCATGAAAAGCCATGTACATGTATTAACTGAATCCTTACACTATCAATTTACTGTGTGGATCATCATATACATGATTGAATATTCCTAATCAAAGTTCAAATGGTCAGGTCAATATTGTTTGTCTGTAATTAGTCTCCTGTAAATGGATATAGAGGGTTTGTTTTGTTGACAAGAAAATAATTTTAATGTGAATATTGTTTTCTTTTATGAAAAAATGGATAAATCAAAGCATTATCTGATTGAGTGATGTTAAAAAATGAAAAACACAGCTGAAAGTCATCAACAACTAATGGTCATTAAGGAAAGGAATCATGTGATGATGGTCTCATATCATAAAAAAAATGACAGACAAAAACTACTGTTAGGCTCATCTATGAAGATGGTCACAAAATCATGCTGACCCAGTTACAAAGGTTACTGCTTATTTCAGGTAAAATGTACATTATAATCAAACTCATTAGGTGGGATACAACCTGGCCAGTATTGGCAAGTGACCGTTAACTCCAGATGGTTGCTTACCAGTAGGCAGTTTTACTGTAGTCATGAGCAATATTTTAATTTTAGATTCTGATATCCGATTCTGTGTGCTTGCCTCCCTTGATGACAGATTTGATCCACATTTGGCTCAGGCAGAAAATCTAAGTGCCTTGTTTGTAGCTTTGAATGATGAGGTGTTTGACATCAGAGAAATAGCTATTTGTATGATTGGCAGACTCAGTTGTAAAAACCCAGCTTATGTCATGCCGTCACTTAGAAAAACACTCATACAGGTATTTATACAATATATGGAATTTTTGTCATCCATTCTGGTCTTTCAGGGACCTAAGTAGCCAAGTAATCTTAAGGCATGCCAGTATGTAACATTTTTGTGCTTCCCTTTTATAGTCTTTCAGGGCTGTAGTGGCTGAGTAGTCTAAAGCATGCACTTATAAATTACAACACCTTTCACTGCCTCGGTTGAAATCTCACTTGAGGAAAGATCCTACCTTGGTCATGTTGGTATTGTGAGATTTTGTTGGTTCAATCTAGTAAGATCATTTTAAAATGTTATTTACAATGAAAAAAACATTTGGCTTAATTATGAAAGAATCTAAAAATTTCTCAATAAATTAGGATTGAGGTAGACTAAAGATGACCTTTAAACAAAATCATGTACATGATTAAAAATTAAAATTTGAATTGAACTTTAAGTTTTGTTTTATTATAGATTTTGACAGAATTTAAACTTTTGTTTTAAAAAATTAAATTTTGGAATTGAAACTTTAAGTTTAAGTTTTATGGGTTTTGACAGATTCTTTTTAATTAGAAGTTGAATTGAACTTTAATTTTGTGTAATCATTGTGTAATTACAGATTTTGACAGAGCTAGAACACAGTGGTGTTGGTAGGAATAAAGAGCAGGCAGCCAGGATGTTAGGACATTTAGTCGCTAATGCAGCACAACTTATACGCCCTTATATGGAGCCAATACTAAAGGTTTGTTTGGAGCACATTATAAGTGCGGCTTAGGGTGCCTAGAACTTTGACTGGGTTCAAGTACTTAAGGTTTGTTTTTTGGGTGGGAGCACAAGAGCAGCTCATGTTTCATAAATCTTTGACAGGATACATGGGACTGTGAAAATGCCAAAACTTGTAAAACATTTTAAAACCAGCATTAGTTAGGCTTTATAAACATGAATTTTGTATTCTCTGTGAACTGTTTTCCTTGTCACCATGTTTGTTTACCATAACTAGAATTCCATGATGTAGAAGTTACCTCCATTTTACTGCTACACATTGTGTGTGTTTATGCACCCCAGCAGATGGAGAAAAAAAATATAATTCCACGTACAGTAATTGCTATGTTAGAAATTTCTTTGAAGGGTGACAAATATATATATATCTTAAAATTTATGATGGTTCTATAAATGAATTGTACTGATGTCACTGACATTTATATTTCAGGTTTTGATTCCAAAGTTAAAGGAGCCTGATCCCAATCCAGGTGTGACCATCAGTGTTTTAGCTGCTATAGGAGAACAAGCACAGGTAATTTGTTCTGAAACCCCCCTCCTTATTTAAGGGCCTTCATGTGGTCTAAAGTATGTGCGTTTGGGTTATAATAAAGTTCAAGATAAAAGATCTAATGTGAGAATTACTATGTACAGTAAAACATTGCTTTTCTTTTATAATCTCCTTGATTTACTGTATTAAAGTTTTAGCTCCCTTGCATGTACATGTAAGTGCAGAAAGCTAATGCTATATGCCTGGTGTTAGCATAAGAATTTCTGCTGCTGATGATGATTATTTTTTTTCTTGAAAAAAATGAGTCCTTAGAAATAAGTCATGACTTCATAATGTATTTGAGTTGTACATGACATATGTAATACATGTAAATTCTAAAATAAAAGCATCTTGTATTGTTATCTGACAGGTTAGTGGAACAGAGATGAGAAAGTGCATGGATGAGTTACTCCCCTTGATATTGGACATGCTACAAGATTCATCATCTTTACAAAAACGAGAGGTAATTGTTAAAACCCCCACAATGAAATGGGGGGTGGTGGTAGTGGTGGGGGTGGTGGGTGTATACCGAAAGCATCTTGTCTGTCTGTAGACATTATTTAGTCCAGTGGTTTATTCAGTTATGCATGATACAAATTTTTCTGAAATTATGCACAGTTGTTATAATTGATAAGAACTTGTGCACCTGCAATTGTTAGTTTGATCAGGTCTTATTTTTTAGCAGAATTATCAAGAATTATTGTGATTTCCAGACATGATTTAAAATTTTTATGACCCAATGACAAGACTGGGGGGTATAAGTCAACATCACTGACAGTTCTAGTTCTTAATGGACTATAATTTCGTAAAGTCTAATTTCTGAAAATTCCTAGATTGAACACTGGGGCATTAAAGAATATAAATATCCACAATATGAAAACAGAGAAATTTGGATATTTTAAATAAAATGTTTGTTTATTGTATTTTAGGTAGCATTGTGGACTCTGGGACAGCTTGTAGAGAGTACAGGTTATGTAATAGATCCATACCGGAAATATCCAACTTTACTGGAAATCTTGTTAAATTTCCTGAAGACGGAACAATCACCTGGAATCAGAAGAGAGGTTCAGTATAAATTATCCATTATAAAACTATCAAGTTTACGTTTCAGGTTATACATGTACACACATGTATACATGTAGATATGCTGCTATTTATATTGCATGGTCATGTACATATACATGCACATTCCAGGGGTCTTGCTGGGCCATATTTGTGCCAATATTGGGCCCTATTCACATTAAAAAAATCATATGGTTTAAAAAAATAACACCAATTGGATGTTCATAGTTTAAAAATATACTAAAAAATTACTATTATAATGATAATATGAATTTAAATAAAAAAAAATTAAAAAATCATGCCCAGAAACAATCTTGAATCATAATTCTAATATATTACAAATCAAGTTCATTAAACATATTTTAATCAGTCTGTTTTAGAGTTTTGCAATAATAATGATATAAAACACTATTTACTGGTATGCCTCCCATTTAATTCTACTTCACTCTACTCTATAGTCGATCCAAGTTTTACCTTACATCATCTGACCACTACGGCAGCTTAGTGGTAGCGTGCTTGCTTCCTATGTGGGAGGATGTGGGTTCGAGCCCCAGTCTGATCTGACCAAGATTTCAAAATAGGTAGTGACTGTTTTTTCACCAAGCAATCTGCATTTAGAAATGAAAGTCACAGGGTCCTTATGGTTTTTAAAACCTTAAAACCAATGCACCATGTCAGAACAGGTGTGGCATATAAAAGAACCCTCCCTGCACATTTACCTGAGTGCACTGCAAAGGTAAAAATTTCTGCCAAATCATCTATAGCTGGTGACATGTCGATATGAATGAAATATGTTTGTCTTGGATGTAAAACACCATTCAATCAATCATACATGTTTTCTTAAAAAGGTTATTCGAAGGATTGAACAGCTTTAGATACTTTCAACACTTTCAGTACTTTGATTTGTACATGTTTGATATTTGTAGGTGATACGAGTTTTAGGTTTACTTGGAGCATTAGATCCCCACAAACACAAGATGAACATGGGGCTGATTAAAAAAGGGGAATCTGGGGCTGTACTCAGTATGTCTGATCCTCAGAAAAAACAGGAAAATAGTCAACCAGGTATTATAAATGAATTTACAAGCTATGTGTCCATTTCTGGTAGCCAAAATTATAATGATCATTGGCTACTAATTTTTGAGAAACACTTTCAAAAAATAACATACCCGCCGGTACTTTAGCAAATGTATGAAAAAGACTTTTAGACTATATTTGCACAAATGTTGGAAATTTGGTTACCAAAAATTTCAAATTTGTAGAAACCTAGACAGACATACATTTATTGATTTGAATCAAACTTTTTAGCTCACCTGAGCCAAAGGCTCAAGTGAGCTTTTCTGATCACAATTTGTCCGTTGTCTGTCGTCGTCGTCGTCATCGTCGTCGTAAACTTTTCACATTTTCATCTTCTTCTCACGAACCACTGGCAGATTTCAACCAAATTTGGCACAAAGCACCACTAGGTGAAGGGGATTCAAGTTTGTTCAAATGAAGGGCCACACCCTCTTTAAAGGGGAGATAATTGAGAATTATTGAAACTTTGTTGGTATTTTTCAAAAATCTTCTTCTCAAAAACTATTCGGCCTGTAAAGCTTAAACTTTTGTGGAGGCATCCTTAGGAAGTGTAGATTCAAGTTTGTTCAAATCATGGTCCCCAGGGGTAGGGAGGGGCCACAAGAGGGGGATCAAGTTTTACATAGGAGTATATAGAGAAAATCTTTAAAAATCTTCTTCTCAAAAACTATTAGGCCTGAAAAGCTCAAATTAAAATGGAAGCATCCTGAGGTAGTGTAGATTCAAGTTTGTTCAAATCATGGTCCCCGGGGGTAGGGAGGGGTCACAAGAGGGGGATCAAGTTTTACATAGGAATATATAAAGAAAATTTTTAAAAATCTTTTTCTCAAAAACTATTAGGCCAGAAAAGCTCAAATTAAAATGGAAGCATCCTCAGGTAGTGTAGATTCAAGTTTGTTCAAATCATAGTCCCTGGGGGTAGGGTGGGGCCACAAGAGGGGGGTCAAGTTTTACACAGGAATATATAGAGAGAATCTTTAAAAATCTTCTCCTCAAAAACTATTAGGCCAGGAAAGCTCAAATTAAAATGGAAGCATCCTCAGGTAGTGTAGATTCAAGTTTGTTCAAATCATGGTCCCCGGGGGTAGGGAGGGGCCACAAGAGGGGGATCAAGTTTTACATAGGAGTATATAGAGAAAATCTTTAAAAATCTTCTTCTCAAAAACTATTAGGCCTGAAAAGCTCAAATTAAAATGGAAGCATCCTCAGGTAGTGTAGATTCAAGTTTGTTCAAATCATGGTCCCCGGGGGTAGGGAGGGGTCACAAGAGGGGGATCAAGTTTTACATAGGAATATATAAAGAAAATTTTTTTAAATCTTTTTCTCAAAAACTATTAGGCCAGAAAAGCTCAAATTAAAATGGAAGCATCCTCAGGTAGTGTAGATTCAAGTTTGTTCAAATCATAGTCCCTGTGGGTAGGGCAGGGCCACAAGAGGGGGGTCAAGTTTTACACAGGAATATATAGAGCGAATCTTTAAAAATCTTCTCCTCAAAAACTATTAGGCCAGGAAAGCTCAAATTAAAATGGAAGCATCCTCAGGTAGTGTAGATTCAAGTTTGTTCAAATCATGGTTAAATAATAGTGTATTTTCCATGCTGTATTCTTTATATAAGTATTTTGATATAAAGTTAAATATATTGTTCATGAGAAATATATTAATTGTACTTGTATTTAAAAGCTAATTTTTGTACAGCGTGAACAAAGTGAACGTGTACATTGTTGTCACTTTCTTCCAAGATATCGAGCTTCTTTGCTATGAAATTATAAGATATGAGTACACCTGAAAATAGTGCGCCTGGTAAATGAGCGTGAAAGAAGTATATCTGTTTTATCGTGAGATATGTATTCTGAGACGGGTAATGCATTTGATTACATATGCACATTTGGAATAAATTATCGAAATACATTTCGGAATCTAGTAAAATATTGCGACGGGATGCATCTAATAATTTCTGCAATTTGGCGAACTGATCTCATGTTTACAATAAAAAGTAGTTCGAGAAGTTTGCGTCCTACGATGTAAAATCATAACTTTTTAAGAAATGAACAGCAACGGCAGGTTGTTTAATTAATTCTTCGTGAAATCTGCGGAAATTTAAAATTTATTTTGAAGGTTATGATAACGTATTTTAATGTTGAGGCAATTGTGTCATATTTTAAAATGTTTATCGATTAGATTTTACTTTCGTGAAAGGGAGATAATTCGTACAGTGTTGTGTGTAAATTTCAAATACAGTCGTTTTACCAGTTCCGAACAGGGTTTCATATAAGCGCTGCTGCAGACGTCATCCACAAGCAGAGGAAATAAAATTTATGTGGTGTAATAATACAAATGTTTACTGATTCCAAAATATCGACACCTGTCCTAAAAAACACGTGGTAGTATGTTTTCTTGAAAAAAGCATTTCCGTGATCACGATTTGTTTACATCGTTAAACTAGGTCACCAACAATCGGAAGCGGTTGAAGAAACACATTCAAGTAGAAGCAAATTGAGAAAGTTAGTTTGCGATTCCTTTAATTGAACGGGATTGAAATTTTAGAATATTTGGTAGTAAAAATTCGGAACTGGTAAAACAACTAAAAGATCCAGTTATGCATACAACCGCTAGAATGTACCCCCTCATAGCGACGGTAGGATCTGCAAAACTGTACTTTCTCTCTATCCGAAATGACAAAACGATCGGGTACAACTTTTTTAAATTTTAATTACCGATTGTCTTTTTCATATATTTATGAAATTAATTTTTTCTACCATTTAATTCAGCAATACATGGTTTGGTACATAAAAATTCGTTTCTTTTTCCAAAAAAAAAAAAAAAAAACGTCCGTCGGACTATGCATAGTACGACCCCCCACCCCCCCGAATTTTCGGTTATATTCTGTCTTGCCACAACACAATTTTCCCAACATCGCTGTACAACAGCACGACAGTGCTATGTTTAATGTAAATCCTGCTGTATTCTATAATTTCTATTTGCCATTTCCCGATTACAGTATTCGGCCTATGCATTTTCTCTCTTTTGAGATTGGTAGATTGCATGATGAAATTTTTTTTTAAAATTATTTCATTGGTTGAAATGCTGTAAGAAAAAGGTAACGGAATAAGCCGAGGCTTGTCGAAACATCAACCTTTTACAGTACATAGAAATACTTACAAATTGTTTAGTGAAAAGCATCGGTAGGAAGTATAGATTTCAGTTTGTACAAAACCTCCCTCCCCTGCACTCACTTCAATACTGAACTCATTTCGGCTTCTACCTAGCAAGTTGCTCAGGTGAGCGATGTGGCCCCTGGGCCTCTTGTTATCTTTTGGAATGATAATGAACACAGTATAGTAACTTTTTTGTGTGCATTTTGTATAGACCAAAAACATTTGAGGCAAAAATATATAGACCTTTATATACAAGTGAAAAAATCTTAACTTGGGTCTAAAACACCACTACTCTATTTGAATATATGTTTTTAATATGTTTATAATTTACCAATGAGAAAAACATGTATTGGTGTTTTTGATAGTCTTTTAATTTGTATGTTTAAAAAGAAAACACAGAAAACAAAGTGAAATGCTTGCTAATATGAGTTCATCATCAACCCTGGAGGAAATATATCCTGCCATTGCCATAGCAACACTGATGAGAATTATACGAGACCCAACACTCTCACAGCATCACACAATGGTTGTACAAGCCATTACATTTATATTTAAAAGTCTTGGTATAAAGTGTGTCCCTTACATACAACAGGTGATACCAGCCTATCTAACTGTGCTTAAAACGGCTGATCCTAACTTTAGAGAGGTAAGAAAAGAAATAATAATACTTGTCACCCTTCAAAGAAATTTGTCGCATAGCGATTGGTTAACTTGCCGGGGTACATGGAACAATGTTCGGAAATCTGCCGGGGTACATGGACGCACGCGACATTTAGCGGTAAAAGGGAAGTAACTCGTACAACGCTGACGTCTAGTTACAGTAAACAAACATGGCGACAGCGTACGCAAGTCACACAAAATACGAAATGGAAGTTAAAAAGATCCAACTGGTAACGCTTTGAAGGGTGACAAAAACGTTATACAGGGTTTTGGCAGGTTACACGGCCCCATGTACCCCGTCAAAGATGAATGTACCCTTCGCCTGCGGCTCAGGGTACATAAATCTTTGACGGGGTACATGGGGCCGTGTAACCTGCCAAAGCCCTGTATAACTTATAATGTATCTATATTTACCATACTTAACCCAGCCCGACACACCTGCCTCAATGGCAGAGTGGCCTAAAGCCTGCACTTATGGATCACTGCGCCTCTCACCGCTTAGGTTCACTTGGGGGGGGGATCCTAGTGTCAGAATGTTTTTTCAGGTCACTATCTGAAAATCTGTGGTTTTTCTCAGGCACTGGTTTTTCTCAGGCACTCTGGTTTTTCTCAGGCACTGGTTTTTCTCAGGCACACTGGTTTTTCTCAGGCACTCTGGTTTTTCCACCATTCTTGAACTAGCCACCTCAACTAAACTCAACACCTATTCACATGATTCAGTATTAGTTTGTATGAACGTAACATTTAAATTTACCTTTAGATGTTACTGATGTTCTCTGTAGTACATTCAAACTACTTTTGAATTACCTACTCTCCAAACTAACTCACCTGATCTCCTGAAACTGAAGTTAAGAAATGTTTTAAATGATGATCCAAGAATATGATATTTGTGTTAATTAGTAAATGTTATACAAATTAACCTTTATTGTTATCCTCCGCCTTTCAAAGAAAAGGGGATATTAAATTCCAAGTTCCTTTCTCCCATTTGTCTTTTTTGTAATTCTCCAAAACTATTTCAATATTGACAGGAGATGCACATATCATTATATTAAAACAAATTGGCTTGCTCGTTTCTTAGGAGTTATACCCCTGTGACTGAAACATACCTACTAGCAGGGAATCCTAATTCACTGAATTTGTTTTAATGATTTTTTTCTATTTTTTATTTTCAGTTTTTATTTCAACAATTAGGAGTGATCATTTCCATTGTTAAACAACATATCAGGAATTATCTAGATGATATATTTGAAATAATTAAGGTATTTATTTGTTTGTTTCATTTATTAATTTTATTTGTTTTTGGGTAAAAATGTGATAATGGAAAATATTTAACTGACAGAGCACACATTTTCACAGCAGTGATATACTAGTTTTCATTGGTGAAAATATATGTTTCACTTCCTTCTTGCAATTTAGAGGTGTTTTTTTAATTAGATTAACTGCCGTTTAAGTTTTGCAAATGGGTGCTCTTTTTATAAAAATAATTTAGACAGTGAAATAAATATACCAAACATCTAAATATGAATATAGAATTTATTTTATTGTAAATTTTCTTGTATAAGTATGTGCTGACATTTCTTTGTTAAACCAGGTGTTTTTTTTAATTCAAAGTGGTAGAAATATATATTAATTGGAAGGGAAGAATAGGCCATTTCATTAAGTTTTAAAGTAGAAGACATATTTCCCAAAGTAGACAGCAAGTATGGAGTATTTTGCATTCGTAACATATAAACTTAGTGGAAGTAGACAACAAACGTCATCCAAATCCAAAGGAGTAGCAGACAAGTTTCATTGTCTTGATGGCTTTATTGAAACTGCTGGAGAACTGTAGCTGTGTTGGTAGCTTATGTGGTAAAACATTTGCCTATAAGAGGTCCTGTGTTTGAACCCTGGTCAGAACCTGTATTTTCTTTTCAATTTTCTGTTTCACTAGTTATAATTTTCTTGTGTTTCTTTACAGGAATATTGGTTACCAAACAGTCCTATACAGAATACTTTGATATTACTAGTGGAACAGATAGTATCTGCCCTGGGTACTGAGTTTAAGATCTATTTACCCCAGATAGTACCTCAGATACTCAAAGTCTTCATGCATGATATCAGTACTAATAGAAGTGTTACTGCTAAGGTAAAGTAATTGTAGTCAAACCTGCCTTAAAGCCTACCTGTATACATGTATAACGGCCACCTGCTTCCAATGGCTAGTAAAGGTTTATCCGAATGGCTTTTTTTAGCTCATCTGAGCTATTTGGCCATCTATCTTTTATTGTTACAGTCAAACCTGCCTTACAGGCCACCACTATATAAGGGCCACTTTCTTGTAAAGACCATTAGAATTGTATCCCATCTGTTCTTTATTCATATCATTTGAACCTGTATATAAAAGCCACCTGCCCATAAAGACCACTTTTACTGGTTTCCTTGGATGGCCTTGATAGACAGGTTTGACTCTATGTAAGAGTCACATGCCCATTAAAACCACTTTTACTCGTTCTCTTGGGTTGCCTTTAGAGACAGGTATCACTGTACTACAAAATTAATATTTATATTACATGTATATCCCATTGAGAAATCTGTGATGGGATATAGCAATGCATTCTGTCTGTGTGTCAGTGCATCACTTATTGTACACACTAGTTCTACAATACTGTTCATCAGATATTGATGATACAAGAAGGATCAGTAAAAGGTGTAACCATGGTAATTGTTCATATTATTTTCATGTTCCAGTTCAATTACTTCTTTTAAGGAGTTATGGTCCTATGAATGTTTTCAATGATTACAAATTTTCTCAGCAGAGGGAACCTGCATTTACTGAAGGCTGTTGTTTATATTTGTTGTGTATTTTACTTCCTTTGAGAACATTGACATGTACAGGACTTACAAATTCAATTGATACACATGACCATATGAATATGTGTATGACATCATTTGTTAGGCAGTTTCAGTGAGCAACATGCATGTTGTACATGACAGTATTTTTATTTGTAATGCTTTGCAATAGTAAAATAAAATAGAAAAGTCATGAAATGTATGTGTAAGCAAAAACATTAAACTACCTATCTAGAATTGGAGTTGAAAACAATCGATTATGAGTATCTATGTAAGATAGGGAAATCTCAACCAAGGGGTTGGTTGAACATTTCTGTCAGAGACCAAGCTTGTAGCGTCAGACAGAAATGTTCAACTCAAAACTTTAGTAATATGTAAAGATTATTTAGAATGGTGTATTTGTTTTTAAAAAAGAATTTCTCGATTATTTTTTACAGCTACTTAATGCCTTACAGTTATTTGGAGCAAACTTAGATGATTATCTCCACTTATTATTACCACCAGTGGTCAAACTGTTTGATTCTAATGATATACCTTTAAATGTCAGAAGGTAAGTTGGTTTAATTTATGAAGTACACTATGATTGATGCATAGATGGATGGATCTTTCATTTAGTTTTCTTGGGGCCTTTGTTGCCAATTAAGTATTCTTAAACACATGCCTGTAGATTCAAAGCCTACTTAGTCAGACCCTTGTGTCAAGATGCTGAAGTTTGTTTTCTGTTTACACAATTTCTCCCACTGAGAAACCATAAACTCATGACCTCAATATAAATGAAAGAATCTTGACTGTTGTGTTAAACTCTGTTACTTACTTCTTTAGTTTTCTTAAACCTATGAATAATCTAATATATAGCTGGCTGACACATAGTAAAATATGTGCCTGTCCATCCATGTGTGTAGATGTGTCTCTGAAACCCCACCAGACTAATTTGGGTCAAGTTGGTATGCATGCCCTTTGTTGATGCAAATTTAAATATTTCACTGACACAAATGTATAAAATCAAAGATGGCTGCTTTATTGGACCTTTTGTATTTGTAAATAAGTCATTGATGAGGCCCATGACATTTTTGGTCCTTTTGACTTTTTTATTTAACTTTAACAGTCAGCATATTTCCTTTAACTCTATTAAACTTTATCAAACTATATGCAGAGGTTCCGTATATGTCTCAGGTATCCATTAAGTTTTCACCAAAATTTATCAAAAAGGGTCTTGAATTGTTTCCTATTTTATGAGTTGCAACAGTATGCTTGTTTGTTTCAGGAATTATTTTTTAAAATTTTGTTTATGTTATATTAGGGTTGCCTTGGAGACCATAGACAGGATGTCTGATACACTGGATCTAACAGATTATGCTTCCCGGATAATCCACCCACTTGTCCGTACCATGGATACGAGCTCAGAGCTACAGAACACAGCCATGGATACTCTCTGTGCCCTTATTTTACAACTGGGACAGAAGTTTTCAATATTTGTTCCTATGGTCAACAAAGTTGTCACAAAACACAAGATAGTCCATCAGCGATACAGCATACTTATGTGTAGAATTATCAAGGTAAAACACACACACACACACACACACACACACACACACACACACACACACAAGTTGTCACAAAACACAAGATAGTCCATCAGCGATACAGCATACTTATGTGTAGAATTATCAAGGTAAAACACACACATACACACATAAATTTTTTAAAGCAAATATGTGAATAATGTGTACAAATTTCAGCCCAAATTATGAATTATAAATATAAATTCACTTGGATTTGCATCAGTGTAAATCTCATGGATCGCCCACCTTGGGCACTATGATCATATTCAATGTAGGCAGTGGACTGCACTGCTGTATCATCGTGAAAATTGGTAAAATAATTAGTCAAACCTGTCTATAAAGGCCACCTAAGGGAACCAGTGAAAGTAGCCTTTATGGACAGGTGGTCTTTATATACAGGTTCAAGTGATAGAAATAAAGAATAATTGGGATACAATTCTACTGACCTTTATAAGCAGGTAGCCCTTATATAGAGGTGGCCTGTAAGGCAGGTTGAACTGTACACTGCTAAAATTAATATGTTTTCAGTATACAATATTGAACATTGATGTATCCTTATATACATGTACATGTATGTAATAATACTGTATGTGTAGTTTTATTTGTAGTTTACCATTTTCGCTTATATTGCAGTTAAACTTTTTCCATGAACATTTGTACCATGCGTAAAATAATATATTTTCTTGATTTTATAGTCAATTTCATAAATCTGCAAATCTCACACCTCACAAAATTTTAGCCCGTAAAATTAAGTACATTTACAGTAAACATGGTAAATGGTAATACCGGTAGTTATTCTGATGCAAGGGTTGAACTTTATTACAGGGATCTACAATAGCTGAAGAAGAAGACGATCCTATCTTGATGAAACACAGGCGTAATAGAAGTAAGATATCTGATTCTGGAGAAGCCAGTACTGAGTCGGCGACTATTAAAAAGTTAAATGTCAGCTTCCCAAATCTTCAGAAGGTAATAATTAATAAAGTCAGCTTGCATAAGACAATAATCATACAGACAGTGCCTTGAACCATAAATGAAAAAGTGAGCTTATGGTATAGGATAGTGTATATATATATGTGTGTGTGCCTGTGTACACATTTAAAGTGTGTCAATCAACATCAAACACCTATTTTTTTACTCCTCCACCAAACTATACCAAGTGTGCAAAGCTATTTGACCTAACCTTGACCTACATTCAAGGTCACAGGCTTGAAGTGAAAAAAAACTTTCAACATCTTGTCTTGATGAACTCAAAGGCCTAGAAACATGTATATACGTGTACATGTATTGAGCTTGAGGTCAAAAAGCTCAAACACATCATGGAAATATGGAGTGAACTGCTTCATTATGTTCATGATATGGGTTTTTTTTTTTTTTTGCCATTTCTTTTACTAATATCTAAACATAAGGCCCATTGGATAGTCTATGAAATTCATATTTTAATTTTTATGACTTCAGGCATTGGGGGCAGGTAGAAGAGAATCTAAAGAAGATTGGATGGAGTGGTTACGTCGTCTTAGTATAGAATTACTTAAAGAATCACCATCACCTGCTCTCAGATCCTGCTGGGCTTTAGCTCAGACATACAATCCACTAGCAAAGTAAGTCATGTAATAAATCTTGACAACCTGTGCTCAGGTCTTGCCACACTTGAGTCATGTCACACACAGATTATGTCACAATCCAGTCATGCCACAGTAAATTAGATTATGCCACACCTAGTTCATATCACTGTAAGTTCATATCTCACACAGATTGTGTCACGCTGAGGTAATACCACTGTTCAGTCATGCCTTAAACACATCATGCCACATTCAAATCATGGTATACTAAGGTCATGCCACATTCAAATCATCCCCGTGGGCTTGGCACGCTAAAGAACCCTGCTATATAATGCCATAAGCGCAATGCACAGGCAAAATTTCTGCACCTTCGCCTATAGCTGGCGATGTCTCGATATAAGTGAAATATTCTTGACTAGGACGTTAAACACATTACTCACTCACTCATCCCACGCTTATAAGATCATGCCACACACAGATAACTCTACCCTCCAGTCATATCTCAAACAGATCGTCTCACAATCAGAGCATGCCACTTTAATAGTATGTCATGCTGAAATTGTGCTACATTGATGTGTACATTATATAGTAAGTCTTTGTTATAATAGCCTTCAATAACTTTACCACCTTGCTATTTAATGTTTTTCCATGTAAGTCCTCCCCTCATCATATTGCCAGACTTTGAGTGAATAGATGGTGGGAATGAATTGAGGCTTTTTTCTGTATTTTGTTTACAATGTACTTCTGTTGTTTACAGGGATTTATTTAATGCAGCATTTGTGTCCTGCTGGACAGAATTAACAGAAACACAACAAGATGAGTTGATACAAAGCTTAGAACAAGCACTGACCTCGCAGGAAATACCAGAAATTACACAGACATTGCTGAATCTGGCAGAGTTCATGGAACATTGTGACAAGGTGATCATTTGTTACACTATCACTCACCCAGTAATTAGTACCCACTTATGTTGAAGGTCAAGGGTCCAAACCCTGTTCAGATCTTTATTACAAAAGAAATATTTGTACAAATTCACTTCATTAAACAACTAATATTTGGTTTAATATTTAAGATCAATTAATTTGTATGTGGTAGCAAATAGTTCTCAGGTAATTGTTGATGCGTTTCAACCAACTAGCCGATATACAAATATTAGTTTGCAACAATGAAGAAGCCCACACAAGATGTTTATTTACATTATAACTGTACCAAGAACATCATCATAGCCCTTGTACCGGTATATATTGTTACTTTTCTACATGTTCTAGGTTCATCATATACCAATTGCATAGTTGTCAAAAATGACATTAAAGATTATTGTGATTTTTAAAGGTTTTCAAATTTACCATATCACTCTTAACCCTTTGACGTCCATAAGCGGATATATCCGCTCCAAATTACCCATAGTTTTACACTCGCGGTACTTGCAGGCTTGTCATCAAAACACTCCAATTTTTTACCAGGTTATGCAAAATATATGATTATTTTCTGTGAAATCGGCTTTTTGTAATAAAATTGTTAATTTGAATGAAATAATTTAAATAATTTAACGCGTAAATGTACATCTGGCGATCCGCCATGCTGTTGTATACAATATTATATGCTCATTGCCAACAAAGAAGTAAAATAACATTCATTGATGTAATATATACTAAAACAACTTATTGAATACTCATATCAATATTATCAGATTAGAAATCGCAAACTAATCATCAAGTTGACATTCGCGTCTTCCATTTTATTGTCTAAACTTAAATTCAAATTCAAATGAAAAATTGAAATCTTTTTCTAAACATTTAGATCAACAGGTACGAATATTGATTCGACGCTGAGATAACACGGGACGTGACTGTAATGCAAGAAAAAACAATGTCAGAAAATAAATAAATAAATAAATAAATAAATAAATAAATAAATAAATAAATAAATAAATAAATAAATAAATGAATAAATAAATAAAAAATAAATATACGCCTAGATAAACAAGTAAATTATGCCGCAATTCCGGTTCTTCAAACAGTCCTCTCCGTCTCGTCCTCCTGAATGATGCGCATTTGATGATTCCGTTTCCGTTTTTTATGGCAACCAGAGAATGTCAGAATGGCATCCAATGTTGAATTGCCTGATGATGAATCCGATTTGTCAGGGTATGAAGACAGTGATGGTGATATTGATTTGGAGTGTAGTCAAGAAAGACCTAACGGCTCGGACAGTGAAGTGTCAAGTGAATCTGAGACAGAAACTGAAACGGAATCGGAATTGAGTCAGAGTCAAAATTCTTCTCAGTACACTGAATACAGTACAGAAAGTGACGCTGAATTCATTGATAACCAAGGTTGGGGTCGATTGAATGTTTCTCATGGACACCCTAGCCCAGGTAATATAATAACATTCATAGAGTATTATCAATATAAAACCATATATCACTTCAAAATAAACTCCATTATAAACAACAACATCCACGTTACCATTATACGAGTTATTCCCCTTTTACTATTAGACTGACCTGATACAATGTGAAATGTATACATGTGAACTGTGAACGTTCAACGTTGTGTGCGTTTCTTTTACATTGGTCTAAACACAAAACCCTGTTCGATCTATATAGATACATCGTTATGAAAATGAATTTCGTATAAAATTCTATTCTATTTTCTGTACTTCGATTGTATCAATTGTTATGTGCTACTTTTGAACGGATAAACCATGATGGCTAACAGGTGCGCTTTCAAAATTTTATTCGGATACTTTCGTATCATTTTTCAATTGTGCCACTATTACTCTGATTATCTGAAACTGAAACAACTATATTATACACAAAGATATACATGTACATTATAAACAAATTAATCTATATATATATATATATACTAACACACACACACACCAGATTGCACCAGAATGCAGGATTTTTGCGCCATTTTTTTCAAAATTGTCCGGACCCCCCTAGAAGGGTCGAGCCTTCCGCTCTCACAATTTACGCCCCCCCCCCTTTCTAAAATTCAGGATTCGCCTCTGCACACACACACACACACACACACACACACACACACACATTTATAGTGCGAAATATTTTTCATTTTACCCTTTTACATTTATTTATTTATTTATTTATTCATATGCATAATTATGCATAATTATTTATATTGATTCATAATATTGTTAGTTTAGCTATTTATATCTCTACTTTAGACTTGAAGATATATGGAGTCAGAAATGGTCCAGGGGCTTGAACATGTATGCGTCTATCATGGCTAAAAATCGTTTCAAGCAGTTATGGGCGTGCATACACTTCAATGATAACGAGTTTGCGCCTGCACGCGGCTCTCCTGATCATGACAGGCTTTATAAGGTACAATTGAACTTTATTATGCACACCTGGTTGCAGACGTCTCTGTATGCTTACTGGAGTTACTGCTTTGATTTACAGCAACGGCTTATTTTAGACTTTCCACAAAAAATGAGATCGTATATAAACCAACAATCTCTCTTTTCATATATAGAGTCAATCATGTTCCACCTTTTATACTTTGACCATCTGATAACAGAATATATATAAGGCGATTGAGTGTATTGACATTTTGTCAGTTTTTAGCTGCATGGTAAAGGAGAGAACACATACTTTTATCCCGCTTACAAATATCATTGACTGTAAAAAATGCAATATTGGATAATACAGCAAACTTATCAACAGAAACAGAACTAATAATTAATTTAATTGTTGTATTTCAGATCCGACCGATTATTGAAAGCTGCAAACACTGTTTCAAGACAAGTTACAATTTACCACAAAAAGTAACAGTTGACGAATTGATTATAAAGTTCAAAGGCAGATCATCTATAAAACAATATGACCCTTCAAAACCAATAAAGCGTGGATTCAAGGTATGAAATTATTATTTTTGTTTATGCTCAAATTTTACACATAACTACACGTAACTATATACCATACAGGTTTATCAATAATCTGCATTTGAATATATTATAAATGACATAAAAACCTCACATTTTTGTAAACACATTCATTTTTCTGTTGCTTTATAACAATTGGATTGTTTGTGACTCAAAATCGTGCTGCTATTATACTAACTAAAGAATACAAATTGCATTGTACTATGAGAGAGAGAGAGAGAGAGAGAGAGAGAGAGAGAGAGTTTTATTTCCCAAAACAGTCAATGTACTATGTAAAAGAGAGAGAGAGAGGGAGAGAGAGAGGAGTGATTTATTGAATGAGGTTTTACGTGCCAGTCAAAAATTTATTTTACTTATATCGAGACGTCACCAGTAAAGTGGCAGAAATTTTGACTGTTGCAATGCACGCAGAACAATGTGTAGAGTGGTTTTTTACGTATCATGCCTGCTCCGACACGGGACATTTGTTTTCAAAGGTCTCTTCCGAAGGACACTGTGGCTTTCATTTCTAAATGCTGAGTGCTTGGTGAAAGAACAGTAGCTACCTAATTCAAGTTTTGGTCAGACCCTGTCAGAGAGAGAGAGAGAGAGAGAGAGAGAGAGAGAGAGAGAGAGATTCCTCTACGGTCAGTTTTTGGAATGGCAGAGAACACCAGAATAACAAAAAAAGAAGAAAATAAATAAATCCCCAAACTGCGGTAAATAAATTGACAAACGTTTCTCATTTGGATGATAGGATCTGCCGGAGTGGAATTCGATCCATGTTGAACAGAACAATTTTATCACACGAGTTGTAATCGAACCTTATGATAAAATCCTGAATTATGACAAGATGTTTATTTTCATGTTTTACAGGTTTGGAGCCTTTCGCCTGCTGAGGACAAAGGATATCTTTGGGATTTCAATATATATACAGGTAGAACAACTCCAGGAATTCCAGAAAGAAATTTAGCATTGAAAGCCGTTACGGGCTGTGTATACCATCCTTGAGTAACAAGTCAAATATCATCCACGTAGACCGCTATTTTTCTAGTGTTCCCTTATTTCAGAAGCTACTAGAAGCCAGTATATATGCTTGTGGAACAATAAATTCCAACAGATGCCCAAGGGTACTGCAACATACTGCCGTTTTACAGCAAAGGGGCTCACATGTATACACATGTAGAGAAGATGGGACACAGGCAATAGCTTGGAGAGATAATAGAATGGTTTTCTTCCTAAATACAGCCTACCATCATGAAAGTGACGACGATATAGTAAAACGCTGCAAGAAAGATGGAACAATAGAAAACGTCAAGTGTCCACCGGCAGTAAAAATGTACAATGCTTATATGAACGGAATTGATGTTTTCGACCAGCATCGTTCCTGTTATGGTGTTGATAGGAAATCGAAGAGATGGCCGTTGAGAATTTTTTGGCATCTTGTTGATTCCAGTATTGTAAATGCCCACTTTCTCTACAAGAAACCAGGTTAATGCATGATCAAAACGCAACTATAATGAATCAGCTTGATTTCCGCACAGCACTGGTAGAGGATGGACTGGTTGCCGGGTTTACTTCAAGAAAGCGGATAGGTCGTCCACCAACTAGACCAAATAACAACCCACACCATGTTATTGAAGATCTTCGGGATTATGGACATGTTTCGGCTAGGTGTCGAGTATGCCTAGCCGATCATCGAAGACACGAGACTTTCTATGGGTGTCATATGTGTGGTAACGTACCTTTGTGTCGACCTCCAAAGCCATGCTTTGCAGTTTTTCACAAACAATAATTTACAGAAAACGGAGTATTATTATTTGACTATGATCACACAAGACTTCTGATAAGAATAAATATCTAGAGTGTTACAGCATCAATGATTACTGCCACTACTACTGACTATAATAATAATAATAATAATATAATAATAATAATATGTACATTTATTTAGATTCTGTGTAGACTTTATTCCAGTTTTCCTTGGAATTACGGTATGACAATCATAACAATTTACGATATTGATTTACAACTTTACAATCTAGTTATGAGTAAATTTACTCTCAAGTATTATGTTTTATAAGTGAAATACTGTCCGTATCCAAAGCCATTATACATGATAATTTTTTTTATGATATCTGCATTTTGCATATATAGAAAAATGTGATAACATTTGGGTGTTTTATGCACAATATATTCTAAATTACGTCAGATTTACGTCAAATAACGTCATATTTTATGCAAAAACGTCAATAAATGGGATAATTGGCACCTGTTTCAAGTTCATCGAAAACGTTTATTAATTATATCCTAACCTATCTATGAATGTTTCCATCATCAGAATTTTAAGGTTGTTCTGAAAATATCCGTAATAAGACACAAATACCTTCCAAAAACCGCCATAAATATAGTTTTTGTCCTAACTTTAAAAAAAATCACCATATTTTTTGCAGTCGAATGGTTGCTATAGTAACGGTTATTTACTTGTAAAGTTGTTTATTTAAAAAAAAATATCTGGTTAGAAAGTTCAGGTGCCAAGGATTCCGAAAATATATACTTTATGTATTGTTATATATGTTTAAAACCTCTTAATCTGCAAGTGAAAACAATTTGAATTCATTCAATTATATTTTGAAAAATAAGTTGGTCGACAAAGAGTTAAAGGTAGAGATGATGAGAGATATAATGACAAAATATTCTTGTCTACTTTTAGAGGGGTTTTGGTTGGATGCACACTTGCGGGTCACAGTGTCTCTCACACCTAAGTCTGAATCCCACTTCAGACAGATTCTTATGTGAGGAAATTTGTCTGTTTGCTAGCTGATGGAGGATAGGTTTTCTGGTTATTCTTATTTCCTCCATCATCTCAGAATCCTGACTGTGGTGTAAAATTCTATTACCTCAATCTACATGTATACTGATCTACTTTTACAAATAGTTTACTACATTTATTCATGGTATTGACTACATTTATTCCTGGTATTTTTGTTGATTTAAGCAAATTTTTTTGTGCCCACAGGGTCCATTACCCCTGGATACATCACTCTTGGGACAAAGAGCTATGAGGTGTAGAGCTTATGCTAAAGCTTTACATTATAAAGAAGAAGAATTTCATAGAGGCCCAAATACAGAGACACTGGAAGCTCTTATTAGGTAATACATTTACATGATATTTTTTGGGGCTGATATTGGGCCCCATTCACAATTAGAAGTATTGTGGGTTTTTTTTATAAACTCCATGCTGATTTTCATGGTTTACAACAAAAATAAAAAAATGTTTAAAAATGTTATGATAATATAATTAAAAGTAAACTTATGTGAACAATTAATTTGGAAAGAAATAGTATTATGAATGTAAGAGTAAATATAAATAAGTAAATCTTTTAACTTCATTTTAACATCTTTTAATATGCCTGTTTTATATTTTATAACAGCAATGGTATTACATGTAGTCATTTTAACAGTTTAGGTCATTACACTGTCAAACTAAATATGATCATGGTGCGCAAGGTGAATCTATGAGATTTACCCTTATAAAAGTCCACATGAATTACCCAAATTGTAACTTATGCTAAATTTTGTATGCACACACTAAAATTTGTACATGCTAAATTTTGTACACTAAAATTTGTACACGCTAATATTTGTACATGCTAAAATTGTACTCACTAAAAATTGTACAAAATGAAATGAATATGTTTACAGTATATATTTATTTTGTTTTACAGCATCAATAATAAGTTACAACAACCAGAGTCTGCAGCAGGAGTTCTGGAGTATGCCATGAAACATCACAGGGCTGATTTGGTTAGTTTATTTATATTGTTTAACTGATGCAAAATGTAAATGATTATTACTCAATGAGATAAGTTTAACGTAGAATTTTGATTTCTGTTAAGGAAAATATACATGTATATTTTATCTTTTCAAATTTAAAGACTACTTTAAGATACATATAAAAAATGTGGACTTTTTAAAGAGGTGATCTTTATACAGAGGTTCTTTTTAGTTGATTTATGAAGCAAAGGGGGCTTAAAATAATGGCTTTAATAGACAGGTTGTCTTTATATAGAGGTGTTCATTAGAGCAGGTTATACTGTAGAGATAGATGGTCTTTATATAGAGGTGATGGCTGTTACTAGCAAATTTTACTTATTTAGTATTAAATATTTGGTTTTTGATTTCAGAAAATACAAGAAGGTTGGTATGAGAAGTTACATGAGTGGAATAAAGCACTTACTGCTTATAACAGTAGAGGTGAACAAAATCCTGATGATTTTAGTGTTGTACTGGGCAGAATGAGATGTCTGGATGCACTAGCTGAATGGTAAGTCATTTAGAAATGGAATCAAAAACATGTCCAAATCACAATCAAAAAAAAGTAAAAACTTTGAAACTGACAATGTGAACTTACACCAGGTAATTGAGGCCAGGTGCACCGAAAGGATAAGCACCTTCTGTTTAGCTTACTACACCTGTCACATGTGTAATTTGATATTCATTCAGGTCATTGAGAAATAGCATAAATGCCAGGCTCTGTGCACATGTACACCTTGATTCATCATTTAGCACACAAGTTGGTTGGGGAGAGGGGAATTTTTTATTTGTTTTAAGCATTTCAGCTACCCATTATCTATCAGGTAATAAATTCTGTTTTTCAAAAATTGGAAAAAAGTCAAATGATTACTTGGCAACCAAGGCCCTTATTTAGTGAAAAAAAAGTGATAAAACATGCTGGAGGTTATTTGAAATAAAACTTTGATTATGAAACTAAAACATGCTGAAAATTTCATTGCTTGTTGACAGGGGACAATTACACCAGGTTGCCTGTGATAGATGGACAGTTGCTTCAGATGCTGACCGTACCAGTATGGCAAGGATGGCTTCAGCAGCAGCTTGGGGTTTAGGTATGTAATTTGATCAAATAAAAATATTGCACTAAATTCTTACCATTATCATAAGGTGAATAATTACTAATTGTTACATATACAGTAAAACCTTGTGATAAAGTCTCTTTATAACTCTGACACTTCGCTTATTGTCACAGTATTTTGAAGTCCCAATGTCTATTCCTTATATTGTTTTCTTTAAAAGTCTCCCTTAACTTATCTCCAAACACCTTTGTAATGCCAAAATCCTGTTGAACAGCTAGTGACAGTCATTTGAGGTTTTACTGTAGTATTAACTTACATGTTTAGGAGATAAGTTTATTGGTTGTGTAATTTTATACATGTGCCATGAATTCACACATGTCCATAATGGGATTAAATTTCTTTATTTTTGAGGGTTAGTAAATACCACAAAATTCAAAGTCTATGAAAATTTTCATTTTCCAATCCATGTGCATTTGGGATTTATTTTTACCAAACACAATTCCACAAAATTTTCTACCAACAAATATTTTTTAAGTTACAAAAGTATGAAATTTGAATGTGATCTGCCCACATCAAAGAATTTTCCCTGACATGCATGTATGCAAAGTCCATTTCACATTTTCCACTACCTAAGCATATTGCCGCACATGTTTTTAACCATTGAACTGTCTAGAACTTTAATGTAATTCTTGAAACAGCCAATCAATGCTGTTACACGTGTAGGCATAAGCCAGAGATGAGTGAAGTCACAATTAGTAAAGTCAATTATAGTCCTATTATTACCATTTCTTCTAAAACATTACAGATATAAATATTTGTACTTTATTTCAGGACATTGGGATAGTATGGAGGAATACATGTGTATGATACCAAGGACAAGTTATGATGGAGCATTTTATAGAGCTGTTTTTGCATTACATTCAGAAAACTATCAGATGGCACAACAGGTTCATATTTTTTTGTTTTAAGTTTACTATGATTATCATTGCATTTAAGTCTCAGTTTATCAAAATTGAGATTTTAGAGAAGAGTTTTTTGTTGTTTGTAAGTATGGATATGTCAAATAAATCTGTGTTTATTTTATGATTTCAAAGTCTGACAAAAGCTTTGAAAGAATATTTACTTATTTTCATATTATTTATTTACACAAAATGTATGTACCTTAGTTTCTACTTGGGCATTTATAATCTAATTCTGAAATCATGGTAAAGTCTTTTGAAAATTTTGCAGGTCTCTTGCTTGTTTGTTTTTTGGGACTGACATTCTGCCTGATTAAGTTAAAAAAATCTTATGGATTTTTTCACAGTCACTTTGCCATTTTTTCACAATTTTGGAAATTTCAGATTTGAAAAACAGTATTTTGGAGTTCTCTATTACCTAATCATGTTAATAATATTTTCTTTTTCACAATTTTGCCCATTATGGTATAATTTTCACTGTTGAAATGGCACAGACCCATTCACTACAGGGTGATAGAGAGAGGGGGTAAGAAAGAGAGAGAGAGAAAGCCATGTTTTGCAGTGTGTGTTGTCTTAAAGAAATAATGGCTTTGCTTTTTCATCCAGACATTTTTACTTATGATTTCAGTGCATTGACAAAGCCAGAGACATTTTGGATACAGAACTAACAGCTATGGCTGGAGAGAGTTATAACAGAGCTTATGGGGTAATTAACTTATACATACAGTAAAACTCATTAAAAGAGACAACTTATGTCACCTATAAGTTATATGGATATTACACATACACAGATTGTCTATGTATAGAGGTTCGTTTTGTTTGAATTGCAAAATCTGGTTGTACTAAGGTTTCCTTCACCATCACAGAAAATACCCTAACTCTACTACACCATCCTAGAACTGTCTGCTTCGATGTAATTAAATAATCTTGACTCGGGTGTTAAACATCATTACTCCACTCCACCAAAATCTGACGTAACAAGTCTCATATCCAGGTTTAATAAGTATAAATTTGACTTTATTTCTAGGCTATGGTGAATGTACAAATGTTGTCAGAGCTGGAGGAGGTAATACAGTATAAATTAGTTCCAGAAAGACGAGAAGCCATTAAACATATGTGGTGGGACAGACTTCAGGTACACAATGAAAAAAACTTACTATTAAGGTACCAATATCATACATGTATGATCTTTATTGCCTTTGTCTCATTGAGGACACAGTACATGTGGATAGAAATGGGAAACAGGTTATTTTTATTGATTCTAAATGACTAGACGAGTTAAAGTTCCTTTGGAAGAGACTTTTAAAAACTAATGTCCTATGTCATGACAGACATGGCACATTAAAGAACCCTTCCTGCATATTGTCCTGAGCATGCATAAAGGTAAAATTTCACCTTCTTCACCTATAGCTGGTGACATCTCGATATAAGTGAAATTTTCTTGATTGGGACATAAAACCTCAATCAATCAGTCAAGCAAAACAACAGTATTTTTATTTATTATTCAGGAAATTGATGAATACACAATTTATTTACTAAATTCTTATTTCTTAAAATATTTCAAGTCATGTACATGTATTTCTTTATTTTCATTGAGTTTTATTTTATATAATAATCATTTAGGGTTGTCAGAGAGTTGTGGAGGACTGGCAGAAAATAATCCAGGTTCGGTCGTTGGTTGTGTCTCCGTTGGAGGATATGAAAACATGGCTGAAATATGCTAGTTTGTGTAGAAAGAGTGGTAGATTGGTAGGTAGAAGAGCTTTATTGTTAGTCATCTGAGATATTTAGCTTTTAACCTCATTTAAGAAATGTCTTATGTGTAGTGTGTCAAGATCTGTGCTGAAAGGGTTTTAAAGAAAGATAATGTACCAAAACTATTTTTACAGCTTGAAAAATCAGTAAACTCCATTCTGACAAAATGGCATGTTTTCTCTACCATGTATTGAATTTTTGTGATTTGTAAGTACAAAAGTTCAGAATGAAAAGATACTTTACATTATTAAATCCTGGCAAGAATTGGTTGATGATCTTATAAACATATAGTCAAACCTGGCTTAAAGCCACCTCTATATTAGGACCATCTGCCTTCAAAGACTGGTAAAATTTTATCCCAATTACTCTTTATTCATTTTATTTGAACCTCTAATTAAGGGCCACCTGCCCTTAAATGCAGCCTTTATTGCTCCACTTAGGCTTCAGAGACAAGTTTGACTTTACATGCAGCTTAATAAGAAATAATTTGACACAATTAGGAAAGTATTTTTATCTAAATAAATTTGACACAATCGGGAAAGAACTTTTATCTAAATATTTATTTGAAGGCTTTATCACACAAAACATTGGTGATGTTACTGGGTACAGATCCATCAAAGAATCCAGATCATCCACTTCCAACTGTAAACCCTCAAGTCACATTTGCTTATATGAAACATATGTGGAAGAGTAACCATAAGGTATATATACACCTCTCTCTCTCTCTCTCTCTCTCTCTCTCTCTCTCTCTCCTCTCTCTGTCTCGTTGTCTCTCTTGTGCAATATTGTTTTTGACATAAAAGGTTTCAGATAACATGAAATACCAAGTGATTTGAACCAAGTAAACAGAGTAGAAATCACTTGTGGCTTTATTCCCGTTTGTAACTAAATCATTATTGAAAACTATTGTTTAAAACTAATTTTACTGGCAGAAAAATGCTCAGTTACACATACACACATTTGTACATTTTTCATAACATGCAGATTTCCACATTTGTATTGAACACATACACAATTGCATGCACTGAACACCCACATGGACACACAAGTTTTACTGTGGTAATAAGCAAGGTGACAGAGTTATCAAGGGCATAAAACAGGATTTTACTGTATTTGTATTTGTATTGAACACACATACACACATTTCCATGTGTATTAAACACAGATGCACTGAACACATACACAGACACACAAACATACAGATGGTGGCAATAAACAATGTGGTAGGGTTACCAAGGAGCATTATGTCAAAGGTTTACTATATTTAGATTGTATTTTACCTTTGTAGAATGAAGCCTATGGAAAACTACAACATTTTGTACAACATTCCCTTCAAACTTGTGTTAGACAACTCATAGCTCCAGAAGATACACCCAAACGAACAGAAATAAACAAACTCCTGGCCAGGTATGTATTTTATCTTATACTTTGAAAAATTTCCATGAAAATCATTTCTTTAAGATATCACATACGTACATGAATATTTAAATAACTGTTTTTTGTTTAGCTTTTGTAAAAGTATTGAATGCAATATTTAAAGATGCAGTCCATTTTAGCTTCTTCGAACATTGTGGAAGTTAAGAAATTTATACATGTATTACATTTTATCATTCTTTTCAACTTGTGAGGCCTGGGTAGTAGAAAATGTCCTTTTGTTAATAAGAAATTTATTCCACACAATAACAAAAATGTCACAGTGTCGTCAATTTTCAGAAAGTCATATTTAACAACTGATGACATCATTGCATATGTTACATCAATATGATGACATGAGTAAGTTTTGTAGATAAGACACAAGTGTTACTGTATAATGATTTACATGGCTGAATTTAGTACACATTTTTCATATACAATAAATAGTCTTTATGTGTATTTTTGAGAGATTTTGAAACTTTTATCATCCCCCACCTTTTGAAGAAAGAGGGCATTATATTTTGTATTGAATTTTAATTTCTGTCTGTCTTTTTATCTGTATGGATACTTCTTGCTTGGAGTATTTCTCCAAAACTATGAAGTTTATTTTACGAAACCTGGTGCAAAGCATCAACATGAATGGGAGATGTGCATATCATTAACCTCATTTGGTTTTCTTATTTTCCTGGGAGTTTTGGCCCTTTGAACATAAGTGGCTCCTAATTGAATTTGCTTGTTAATGTTGTTGTTAATTTTCCAGATGTTACCTAAAACTCGGAGATTGGGCAGAGGCTAAGTTAGGTATATGTGATACGTCTATACCTCAAGTTTTAGAGTACTTCTCTTTAGCTACAGAACATGATAAAAATTGGTACAAGGTGAGTGACAGTTTGTCAGGTGTTGGATATTGAAATTCAGGCTTGTAAATCAGGGATGTTAATAACTTTGAAGAATTAAAATGATAACTGCTAAAGTGAATCACAATCGGAGATACTTTTATTCTGTGATGTTTTATTCATTGATTAAATATTTCACATATACATGTATTGAACATTACAGGTATAAATTGTATATGATTACAGAGATTCTGGCTATATTGATTGGTTGATGAAAGGGGTTTATCCTATTTAATTACTCATATAAAGATGTCACCAGTCATCATTGAAGTGGCAGAAGAAAATGTTTTAAAAACAAGCAGTTTAAACAAATGTCAATAGCAACTGCTTCTATTATTCAAATCAAATTTTCAAAGGAATATGCATGTACATGTTTGATGCCAATTTTGCCCTTGTTTTGGTTTACATGTATTTCTTTGCAACAAAAGTGAGAAAAAAATTCCAGATTAGGTAATATTGGTAATATTTGGCAAACTACCATTCTTGATTTTCCCGCGAAATTCAGAAGTATAAACAAGATGTAAATTCAATACTTGTTCTGCCTTCAATGAAGGGTTAAAAATATCAGAAACCAGTCAGGCTGTAAGTTACTGTACTGTAGCAGGGCACTGTACGGTAATATTAGATCAACTTGGTTGGTGACCATCTCTTCCAAGAAAAATAATTAAAATACCATGACATTCAGGAATTCTCTTTCGATTAGAAACTTATTGCTTAAAATGAAAAATTTAATCATTCTATGATAATGTGAATGACTCAGAATTAATGTTAATGGGTAATTAGTGAAAATGGAACATTATTTTGTTTATTTTCACACAGACATTTTGTGTTATCTAGTAATAAGAAATACACATTTTTCTAGAGCAACTGTTTATTGTAACATTTTGTTTTTGCTAATTTTCAGGCATGGCATGCTTTGGCATTGGCTAATTATGAAGCAGTATTATTCTACAAGCAGAAGGATCAAATAGACGAAGGAGCAGCCACATCCTCTGAGTCCACTACAGCCACATTATACACAGCCTCTACCAGTGACAGTGGGCCACACTCACCTTCCAGACCAGACACGGTATGTTCCATAGCTTGTAATCTCTTATGACTCCTAATTGTCTAAAGCACTTGCTGAGGAATTAGTGTCTCACCACTTAAGTTTGAATCCCACTCAAGCAGATCCTAGTAAAAGTTTTCAGTTCACTTGCTGAGGGTCAGTGGTTTCCTCCAGATACTCCAATTTCCTCTACCATCCCAGAACTGGCTGCCTCAATATAAGTAATAGATCTTGGCTGGGGTGTTTAGCTCCATTACTCCACTCCACTCTTATGGCTTCTTAAGGACCTTAATGGCCAAGTATTATTGAATTCTATCATGCTGATCAGTGTCTCGCCACCTAAGATAGATTCTCATTCATTGATTTATATTGTTGATGATTTTTTAGGTTTCTGCCGTTTCTATTCTAGAACTGACAGTAAACTTACTTGACTTGTCCTCTGATCCTTCATGTAACATAAGACCTTAGAAGACCTTGATATGCATGTAATCTTCAAGTTTGATCCTCATTGTTAAAATATGTAAACACAGATGATATAAAGTACCAATGAAGATGATATAAACTACCAATGATTTCTTTGTATAGCAGACCAAGTCTGTAAGTCCCATCATGTGATTGAACAATAGGTGTGATAGAGACTAAGTCAAATCTACTTGCATAACTAGTAGCATCAAACTATGAGGAATACTAAATCCAATTCAGTATAAAAAAGAAAAATTAATTTCATGTAAAAATGTAATACTTTTATGGAACTAGCTACATGTTGTTCTTAAATGTTTCTCATTTCATAATTTTTTGATGTGGTAACTCTGTCTTTTACTAAGTAAATTCTTAATTTAGCTTTCTATACTCCATTTTAAATTATTTTACAGAATGCTTTGATGATGCACAAGTATTGTGTGCCGGCAGTACAAGGATTTTTCCGGTCTATTGCACTCTCCCAGCAGAACAGTTTTCAAGATACATTGAGGTACCTGCTGTAGATTTAATGTCAAACCTGTATATAAAGGCCACCAAGGGAACCAGTAAATGTGGCTTTTAAGAGCAGGTGGCCTTTATATACAGGTTCAAATAATATGAATAAAGAACAATGGGGATATAGTTCTACTGGCTTTTATAATTGCTTTAATTGATTATTTTTACTTTAACTCATTTTAATAAAACCCTAACCCTTTTTGCTTCAGCAAAGAATATCAGTAACCTTAATACATGTAATTTTAACCACCATTTAGTAGTTATTTATGTATTAGTAGCACTAACAATTGATCTGATACTCTCCACTCTCCAGTCAAAACATCTACATGTTGTTCTAATCCATACAAATTATCTTGAAACCCTGCCTGCTCAGATTAAGCTGGTGTGTTGTTGATATAGGCTTCTATATTGTAAAAGTTGGATGTATTGGTATGTGTTTAAGCAGAAAAATTGCACATATTTAAATATAATAATAATCATTTACTGTTGTTGAACAACAAGTGTAAACAGGGCTCATTATGAAGCTATACTACTGGGTTGTAAAGTTGATGTAACAACTTTTATGATTTGATTCTTTTGAAAGGCATCTATTTATTGGCAGCTTTATCGACATGTCTCTATGGCTGCCGACACAAAGTTTGGTGTATAATAAACAACTGTTGATTGATAAGATGCAATTTCAAACTATGGCCTGGCATTCTTATTCTTATCTTGCTCAGTCTGTTGCAATTTTTTAGTTTTTTGATGCATTCTCTGTAATTTTGAGGTGGCATACTATTTTCCGAATTACAGAGGTATCTTTTGAATGCACTGAGACACAGGACCTCAGAATTGAGTCTCATTTGATAATGAGCTTTTTAAAGCTCATGTTTGTGCAAGAGATGAAAACCATGTCAAAAGTCCTGAGTGAGATTTGAACCCACAACCCTGGACTTTGAAAGCCAGTGACAATACCACTGTAATAAGTCTGTACATGAACCTGTCAGTTGACAGATGGAGCCATTTGCCGTAAAGAATATATAAAACTATTGACGCTGTATTCCTTCATCACTATCTTACATTGAATGTGTATTTATTCCTCCACTTATATGGAATGTAGATATATTAATACAGAGTTATTATCCTTTACATGTACATGTATTTAATATTTATGTTAGGTTGTTAACATTATGGTTTGATTATGGACAATGGCCAGAAGTGTACGAAGCTTTAGTAGAGGGACTGAAAACAATTCAGATAGATAACTGGTTACAGGTAAGAGTTTTGTATATGTGTTTGTAATGTGAAGCCTATTTTACTATACATTTTGCTCTTATTATTAGATGTTTTACTTCTTATGGAAATCCAAAAACTAGCATAAAAACTAGTTGTTTTACAAAACATTTATGTTTTAAAGGATTTTTTCTTGACAAAAATTAAGTACAATTCCCCCAGCAGAAAAATACATAAACTAGGCACAAGGTAAATACTTAAGATAGTCATATCACAGAAACGGCTATTATATTGGTGGAGGTGAGACAGAGCATGGAAAGATTAACATTTCTATTCTTGTAAGCAAAATCAATGAATTAGCTGAAAAAAGACAATTACATGACATTGTAGACTAAAGAGGATTGGACTATGGGTGTTTTACACCCTAGAAAACACCCTAGTGAAGATTCTTTCATTTATGTCAAGGCAGTCAGTTCAGGGACGATGGAGGAAATAAGAGTACCTGGAAAAAAATTGCATTAGGCAAGCAAACTGACATACTGTCACACTAGGATTTGTCCCGAGACACTGAGAGGTGTTGTGATCCATAAGCACATGCCCTTTAGGTCTTTGAGCACCAAGCCCCATAAAAAGGAAGAGTGAGGTAATACTGTAAATATTCTTAGATCAACTTAGATTTGGGCCATCATGATAGCTTAACAGTGGTAAAAATATACTTCTAATGTCTGACAGGGGTATTTTTATTTTGTGAATATTTATATAAAACATTAAATATGACATAACATTTTACAGGTTATACCACAACTTATAGCCAGAATTGACACACCTCGTCACTTAGTAGGAAGGTTGATATCACAGCTGTTGATTGATGTTGGAAAGTCACATCCCCAGGTAAGTTATAATTATACAGACTTTAGAGTTTTGTAAAGATTATTTATATACCCCATAGAAACAGGAGATTAAGAAGGGGTATATAGTACTTATAGGAATCACCATTCCGCTGTCTGCCTGTCTGTTTGTCCATCTGTCTGTCTATAACTCATTCACAGTTGTTGATTAATGTTGGAAAGTCGCATCCCCAGGTAAATTATAATTATACAGACTTTGAAATGTATGCAGAGATTAATAGAATTTATCACTTCTTGTGGTGCCAGATAGGATAATCTCAAGCGAGTTGTAATATATTTGGTGGTCGAGATTAAGGTTTGCCAAGTTCTGAAACAGAATACAATTCACTGAATTTGCTTGTTTTAGATTTATATTGTATATAGCTGGATCAAGATTCATGTGTAATAGATTTATATTAAAGAATTATGTAGACTCTAAGAATATTTTTGTTTGCATATTGAAGTATAATGGAGGATAACTTAATTCACTTACATGTACTTATCTTGAATTTGATACTTTCAGGCTCTGATATATCCTTTAACTGTGGCCTCAAAGTCTAATGCACAGGCTCGACAAGCTGCTGCTAACAAAATACTAAAGAGTATGTGTGAACACAGTAACTCATTGGTACAACAAGCCATGCTGGTAAGTTTTTAAAGTACAAGTATATACATGTATATACACTGCCATTGACTCGTGGGTTTGAATCCTTAAGATTGTCACTGTCTGCTGCTCATTATTAAAAAGACAGAGTATTGACTGGTTTACCCAGTGTCAGTATAATTTGAATTGTCTGCAGCATACTGACTTGGTGAGCTAGAACCTTAAATTCACCCTGGGTGTGTGCTAGATCAAGGCACGCCACAAAACATACTGGCACATTGCAGGCATATAAAAACTTTTTCTTAGATTAATCCTTAAATATGAAAAAACTTGCTCTCATTTATTTTACATTACTTACGTCAAGTATCTTTATATAATACATGTATAACAAGCTAAATAAAATTTCATAAATTATTTTGTTAGGTAAGTGAAGAATTGATACGAGTAGCAATTTTATGGCATGAATTGTGGCATGAGGGTCTAGAGGAAGCGTCCAGGCTGTACTTTGGTGAGAGGGATGTTAAAGGAATGTTTGCCACTCTGGAGCCACTGCATTCCATGATGGACAGAGGACCACAGACCCTTAAAGAGACATCATTTAATCAGGTACAGTAAAACCACAATTTACTTGGCCAGGTTTTGTATGGTCAGGCTTTTTTATGGGTGGAGGCTTATAAAAAAACATAGGAAAAATATATACAGTAAAACCACAATTTATTGTCACCATTTGTGTGGTCAGATTTTTGTGTTATAAAGGAGTGGTGTTGAGAAAATATCCTTTCGCTTATAACAATGTGGTCATTTCTGGGATGGTGGAAGAAATCAGGGTTCCTGAAAAACCACCAACCACTGACAAGGGAACAGAATAACTTTCTCACATTAGGTTCTGTTCCAAGGGGGATTTGAACATGGGCAATGAGAGGCATTTTTTGCTATAAAGAAGTTTTGCGATATGTTGATGAAGGGTTATAAAGAAAGTATAAAAGAAAAAGATATTGGGACTTCCAAATACTATGGCAATAATTGAGGTAGAAAACCTAATGGTGATATTATAATGAGGTTTTACTTTATTATATTATGTCATATGAACACTAGTGCTCTTATAAATCTTGATTGCAATTATTGTTGCTGAAGATTTGTAGATGGTGATATTGTGCAAGAAAGCTCATATCACAATAACGTAGAACCTTATCTCTTACAAAAAACCATTGCATCACTTGTGTATTGATCATGATTGAGCAGATTAAACATGTGGTTTTGTCGTTAACCACAAACAGATCACTTACGACTACAAATTTAATTGAGTTAATCCAGTAACTGTATAAAATTTGTAGTTTTTTATCTTACTATTCTGTTATTATGTTTGATTTTATTGCAGTCCATTGAAAACCCAGCCCATCAAAAAAAATTAATCCACATATGAACAAGATTTAAAGGAACCTCTGTATTCTCTGTTTCTTTTACTTAACAGGCCTATGGTCGAGATTTGTTTGAAGCTCAGGATTGGTGTCGGAAATATCAGAGATCCAATAATGTCAAAGAATTGACTCAAGCATGGGATGTATACTATCATGTATTCAGGCGGATATCTAAACAGTTACCACAGGTATATATGTCAATCTCTGTATGTGTATCATGTGACAGCAGGTGCAAACCTGTAACCCATCTGCAGGTCACACCCGATTTGTAATTGATTTGGGGTGAGGGATGGAAGGGTTCTAGGGCTTCTGTGTATTTTGGGGTGGTGGGTTCTTCTTATTTTTAGAGGGGCAGTTTTTAGTGATTCTTTTTATATAGAGAGACTTTTGTTGATACTTTGTATTGATGGGAACTTCTGTTGGATTGTGTATTTGAGGGAAAGACTTCTGTGGGTTCTGTGTTTTCGAGTTGCTATTGGCAATATGTATTTGAGAGACTTCTGTAGTCTCTGTCTATTTAGGGAGACTTTTTTGTTTTTGTTTATTTTATTTTATGCTATTTATTTGTTTTAGTTGACATCATTAGAGCTGCAATATGTGTCACCTAAGTTATTACACTGCCATGACCTTGAACTTGCTGTACCTGGGACCTATGACCCTAATCAGCCAGTAGTCAAGATCAAACGAGTTCAAAGTTCACTGCAAGTTATAACATCGAAACAGAGACCCAGAAAACTTAGTATATTTGGTAAGTGTTATAATGCTGAATTTATCAAACAGTTCAACCTATCTAAACTGACCAACATGTATCATTTATTTACTGTAGCTGGGAAAATTTGTCATACTTGTTTTATTTTTGCATAACAGAGGGGCAAACATATTTTATTATGTTATTCACTTTCATATACACTGACCATTCAAAAATAAAAGTATGTATATATTTTGAATGAACAATGCTCGTGAAAATTTGAAAAATGTCCTGATTTACAGTAGTGTGGTAATTCAATCTGTGTAAACTGGTACCTTGTTCAAATCAAAATAAAATCTAGACTCCTAAACATGTTCATGTCAAATGTCTTTTACTCATGTAGATATTTTCTCCAACAACCATCTTTTTAAGGAGATTTATCCCCATTCATATCTTAGAAATACAAGTTAGTCAAATTAGATATCTGGCATATATTGTGCATGTTGTGTCATTGGTGGTATTTTTGTTTGATGTTTGGTTCTCTGTGGCTGAGTAGTCTAAAGTGTTGGCTCACAGTGCCTCTCACTGCCTAGGCTCGAATCCTGCTCAGATAGACCTTAGTGTTGGCTCACAGTGCCTCTCACTGCCTAGGCTCGAATCCTGCTCAGATAGACCTTAGTGTTGGCTCACAGTGCCTCTCACTGCCTAGGCTCGAATCCTGCTCAGATAGACCTTAGTATTGGTTCGCTTGATTTTCTGCAGTTATTCTAGTTTCCTCTATCATCCAAGATCTGACTTGATGTGAAAAATCTTGACTTGATTGTAAAACTCCATTTTTGCACGTCTGTCTTGTGATTATTGCAAAACTTTTGGCCTTTGTAGTTATAATTGTATAATTTATTTGTATGGTGTAATTGCAGGAAGTAATGGTCAAGAATATCAGTTCTTGTTGAAGGGTCACGAAGATCTACGTCAAGATGAGAGGGTTATGCAGCTTTTTAGACTGGTCAATTCTCTGTTACTGAACAATGCTGAAACATTCCGACGTAATCTGACGTAAGTCTCCCAAGTCTTCATATATATATAGAAATCAACCTTGAGATAAAAACAGCCTGTTTATATTATCCAGTCCACAATACCTCTGGTTGATCCTACTGTACATTATAAGTTATACAGGGCTTTGGCAGGTTACACGGCCCCATGTACCCCATCAAAGTTTTATGTACCCTGAGCAGCAGGCAAAGGGTACATTCATCTTTGAAGGGGTACATGGGCCGTGTAACCTGCCAAAGCCCTGTATAATGTTTTTGTCACCCTTCAAAGCGTTACCAATTGAATCTTTTTAACTTCCAGTTCGTATTTTGTGTGACTTGCTTATGTTGTCGCCATGTTTGTTTACCGTAACTAGACGTCAGAGATGTACGAGTTACTTCCCTTTTACCGCTATACGTCGTGTGCGTTCATGTATCCCCGCAGATTTCCGAACATAGTTCTATGTACCCCGGCAAGTTAACCAATCGCGATGAGATAAATTTCTTTATATATAAAGTATATATAAATAAATATAAAATGGTCTTGGTGGCAGAGTGGTCGAAAGCACATGCTTATAGATCACAGTCCCTCTCATCGCCTAGGTGTAAGTCCCACTCATGGCACATCCCACATGTAGTGTGAGAAAGTATCAGTTTGCTTGCTACAGTTTCCTCCACCATACCTTGAACTGACAGCCTTGATATAAGTGAAATAATGTTGACTGAGCATAAAACACCATTACTCCACTCAGCAAAAATTATTTTATCATTTCCCCAATGGGATTTATTTCCACAAAACACCATTTCATGAATTGTTTTTGCCAATACTTTTTTATAAAATCACATAAACACGAAATTTGAACCCCACAAATATTAATGATTCTAGAGTAATTTCTGATACATTAGCTATATAAATTTCAATGTGATAAATTTCTTACACTTTGATTTTGGTAATATATTTGATTCTCATACAAAATGTAATTACATCCGGATGCTTTGTGAAATCAACTGGTTCATGAAGCGTTGTAATGCCTTGTTTATGATATGAATTTTTTCTTTTATTTTTGTAGAATACACAGATTTTCAGTGATTCCGTTATCTACAAATTCTGGTTTGATTGGTTGGGTACCACACACAGATACTTTACATTCTCTGATACGAGATTACAGAGAAAAGAAGAAGATATTACTGAATATAGAACACAGGCTCATGCTGAGGGTAATATATTATGTATTAGTTACACACATATAGGTGCTCTAACAGTGATTTTGTTGGCCTAAAATGACTATGGAATACTCACAGTAGGTTGTTTCCCCTCAGAAAAAAAATCACAAAAATTTAATCACTACCTAAAACAACTGTGATGCACTAGCAAATAAATTAAATCTTGGTGTTCTTGCCCACAATATTTTAGAAATTGACGCAATTTAAAAGCCTTCTCGTGCAATTTGCTATACATTGCATTTTAGAATAGTGGTTTCAAAATATTTTAAAATATTTACAAACTTTTATTATTGTGTTGTTGGATGATGGTTGATGCAAATGCAAGTGAAATGTACTAAAATAAAATATTTGTGAAAGTTTTATTTATGCTTCCTTTTACTTCTCCCTAATTCAATATAAAATGCATACAAAATTTCCTGATTCACATTATGAGTATCAATAAAACATATTTTATCTTTGTTAGATGGCTCCAGACTATGATCATTTGACCCTGATGCAGAAAGTAGAAGTATTTGAACATGCATTAGAACATACACAAGGTGATGATCTAGCTAAAATACTGTGGTACAAAAGTCCAAGTTCAGAGGTAAGACACCCTATAAATTATGATATCACTCAAACAAAGAGAGGGACATATAGGTAGTGTTCACTTCATTCTTTCCAGCAACATTTTGTTCACCACTTTTCTAAAAAATATTTAACAGATACTTATGAAACTTTACAAGAACAATCTTTTTGGGTGGAGTAGATGTGTCATTAGCTCGTCATATTTAGATCATACACATGGTTGGGACAACATGGATATCCCAGGTGCAGAGTGTTTGTGGGACACTTTTGAAATGCATCCCATTTCAGTTATAACTTGTTTTATTTGATTAATACAATACAATAGTCACAGGTGGCCTTTTTGAGCATGTGCTGACACATTGGATAAACTGTGAAAGTATTTTCTTCTTATACAGAATTTCTTTTTGCCTTATAGAAAAAAAACCAATTTAGAAGTTGTGAATTTTATTGACTTGTAGACCCATGACATAACTTCGGCCTAATAGAATCCAGTATTACACAATGTAGGTGTAATTTTCTGTTGCTTTATATTTACCTTGCAACATCTTAAATTGTTTTTGACTAGTGGGGAATTTGATTTCGTCATTAAGGAAAGGAAGCTGCTGTATACAAGTGGCTGCTAGCATAAGTTGGACTGTACATGCCACCCGCTTTGTACCAATCCATTAGAACATTATATCATATAGTGTATACTTATTTTAGGTATGGTTTGACAGAAGAACAAACTACACCAGATCCCTGGCAGTTATGTCAATGGTGGGATATGTACTTGGACTGGGAGACAGGTGAGTCAGTATTTCATCATTGATACCTGGTTATTGCTATCGATGTCCGGATACTTATACATGTAGTTAAATACAGCTATTGAGATTAAATAAATAGGCTGGTAAATATCAGTGGCTGTCTGTAGAATAAATGATAAATAATTAGTAATAAAATAGTCAGAAGTGGCATTAGGGATATTTTTACTTTAGATATACTGACGGGTTGTTTCATGTAACAATAGTTTTGCTAATTTACGAGTGTGTGAAATGACTGCCAGTAACTTTGTGTGGAGACAGCTAGGTTCACTAACTGGCATAATTTGACCCTGCTTCAGATATATTTTATACTTGTACCACAAAATACTACATGTATAATTTGTATATTTTATGTTTTTTAATACAGACATCCCTCTAACTTGATGTTGGATAGACTGAGTGGTAAAATTATACATATTGATTTTGGAGATTGTTTTGAAGTAGCCATGGTCAGAGAAAAATTTCCAGAAAAGATTCCATTCCGTTTAACAAGGATGTTAATCAATGCTATGGAGGTATGATAAACAGTGTATACATGTACATGTTTTTCAGGGAAAATGTAGAACAATCTTTAAAACTACCACGATTTTAATTTTGTTGCTGCATTCTGATGTCTTGCGGAGATCTTATTACACAGAATTACACCTAATCAATTGAATTAATTACTAAATGTTTGTCAGTTTATTGAAAATATGGAGTGAAGTGCAGTAATATTGTATTTTGCCCCATCTCTTACATTAAAGTGGACAGTTCTGGGATGTTGGAGGAAATCGGAGTACCCAGAGAAAACCATCTGCCTTGGGCAAGCAACCTAAGATACTTTTTCATGTTAGGATCTGCCTGAATGGAATTCAAACCTAGGGGGTTAGAGGTGCTCTGATCTCTAATCATGCACTTAAGTCCACTCCGCTCCTTAAAAAATATGAGGAACAACAACCCCTAAAAAATGTGAGATACAAGTACAATGTACATGTACATATACACAAATTTTAAAAAAAAATTGTTAAAAATCTTCACTGATCATAGACCAGTTTTTATCAACTTGATGGATATTGATTCCTTTTCAAAATAAAAAGTTAATGCACATAGATACAGCATCAAATAATTTTTTGTGAAAATTGTCATTTCAGAATATTTATGTACTTTTATTTTAGCATCTTCAGATGATGGTCAGTGAAACTACATGAAAATTTTATCAAAATAACAAAATATTCACAAAAGTTTTATTTTCACATCTTGTTACTCTCGCTAAAATAAAACGAACATAAAGATTTCCTGATTTACAATAGTGACCAAAGGTGGTTTGAATAGACAGGAGATGTAAACCTGATCTGTTCTATATTGCTCTCAGATTATTATTTATACATGGTTTTATATTTGTTATTTCCTAGGTTACTGGTATAGATGGGAATTACCGTATGACATGTGAAAGTGTTATGGAAGTATTGCGAGAACACAAGGACAGTTTAATGGCAGTACTTGAAGCATTTGTTTATGATCCATTGTTGAATTGGAGACTTATGGATGGTAAGATTCAAAGTCACTGAGATAGTGATACCATTCAAACAAATAGCTTGTTCCCACTTTGAGAACTTTAAACAACCAAGCAATCTGCTTACAAATTAATTGTTGGCTATGGGATATTGCAAGCCAGGGCTTATCAAGGCCCTCAGAAGTTTATGGCGGCCATCACAATATTGTTGATAAGTATCATGTCTTTGTATGAATATATGTTATGTCCCATTGTTCTATGTTCCTTTCATTTTGAATTTTGCACACATGGCTGGTGTAGCTAGCATACCCTTTCAGAGCACCCATCCTCATTTCCGTAGTGGAAGTTCCTTTGTTCAACTAAGTTTTCACTTTGTTTTCTGGATTTTTATTTGAACATAGACTGGTAAGTTTGTTTTTGATTCATAGGGATAAATATTTGTGATTTTTCATGGTCTGCAGTTCTTGTAAACATATTTAATTTAGCAATTACAACAATGATACAGTTGTGCTAATTTAAATCCATCATATAATTAAAAAGGTGATCCATTAGGATTACAGTAAGGTTCATTCAAATTCACATGAATTTTCCAAAATGCGCTAAAATTTGTACACATTATGATTAACACCTTTACAGAAATTATTATTGAATATAAACACTTATTTTAATGGTAATTTTGTTTACTAGGAAAGAATACATAGCATGTGGAGTATTGTACTGTGCAATCCAATGTAAACTAACCAATTACTACTTCATATGGTTTTTACAAGTTCAACATGTTGAAGAAGTTGCATGTATATAAAAATTACATTAGACCATGGAACTACCTGTGAACTATTTAGATACTTTTTCTTATTTATAGAACTTTATGACTCTAGGTAATAATACATTTACATGTAATATTATTTTGATGTGATTTTTGTCTTGTGTTTTAGTTATCACAAAGCCAAAACCAAAGACAGCAAGATCCGACTCATACAATGGAAGTCAGGAACAAGGTGATATCCTGGAGAGTGTCGACATGGCACAAGCTAGTCATAAAAAGTCTGCACCTGGTACAGCCGGGTCAGGAGGGGGAGATAACTCGCAGTCAGAAGTGTTAAACAAAAAGGCGATATCCATCGTAAACAGAGTTCGTGATAAACTGACCGGTAAAGATTTCCCCACTGATGAACCTATTGATGTACCAACACAAGTTGAACTGTTGATAAAACAAGCGACATCACATGAAAATCTGTGTCAGTGCTACATTGGTTGGTGCCCATTTTGGTGATAGAAACAAATGATGTCGCATTAAAATCTGTGTCAATATAATATTGGTTGATGCCCATTTTGTTGATAAAAACACGAAAAACAACCAACGTCACATGAGAATCTGTGTCAGTGCTATATTGGATGGTGCGCATTTTGGTTATAATAACAAGCGATAACATTTAAAATAACTGTGTTAGTGCTACATTGGTTGATGCCTATTCTGGTGATTAATCAGATATTTATCACTTATCCAATGTTTGTGTTATCAGTGTAAAACTGGGAAAGTGTTAATGCTAAGTGCAAACCTGTCTTAACCAAATCATGAGTGAAACAAAAAACCCTGCAATTGCAATGCCATGGGCTTCACCAGTGGCAGAAATTGCAAATTTATTTTATTTGTAAATTGACAGTTAAATAAACCCATTAATTGGCTTTAAATCTGTTAAAACTAAACTACATATACATTTTTATTTTTTAGAACACACATGGACTGTACTATTAATACTAACCCAGGTTTCAGTCATTCCTTAACTTGAATCTGGTAAAATTGGAATCTGAATAATTTTGTTAATTTTAAAGATATTCAGGAATATAAGGTTTAATCTAACAAATCACTTCAAGCTTATAACATTTGTAATTAAGTTTTGTCAAAAATATTTTATTTGCAATTTCCAAAAAGTTTGCCAAAATTTGCTGAATTTAAGTTAAGGAAAATCTTGGTTAAGACATGATTTTGAAACTGTGGCATGTTTGGTAAATTAATCTGTAACTGAAATTTTGTATTTCTTTAATCAGGGCTAAAATATTTATGTTTCATATCAAATGTGTTGTATATATTACATGTACTTGGCTGCATAGTTGTATGTATGTGCAAAACACAAGAAGAAGGATTGTTAATAGATAAGAAAGAACACATGTTTCATTTTAGCTAACCTGAGCCAGAGGATTGTTGGTATTATCATATCATAATTTTTTTTACATATTTCAAATAGAAAATTAAAAAACTTATAATATGACAATTTCTAGAAATCGGAAGTGCTTTCCATCCATATGTCTGTCAGTCTGCAATACATGTAGTTTGTACAACTTACTCCTCCATAACTGTTGTAGATATTTTTACTTAACTTGGTATATATGCACTAGAAGCAGAGATATCCATTGAAATTTGATCATGTTTTTGCTTATTAATTTTCTCGGAGGTATGGCCCTTTGAAATTTATCTCTATCAACAGTTTATTAATGGCAAAAATGTAAATGGGCATATTCTGCACTGCCTAGCAACTGACCTGAGCCAGAGGATTGTTTTTATATTTTGTTCACTAAAGCCAGAGGATTGTTAAGAATTTTGTTATTAATTACATGTACTTGTAAATATGATCATGTGGACAATTGTTTGTCAGTTTGTGATATTTTGTTGTACATTTTGTTTCATCTGTGAATGCAGTGCTAAGTCTCTTCTCTATGTACGGATTACAGATGTACAGATATGAACATAGTAGGGTTAAAAACTTTCAAAATTTTACCAAGCCCTGAATACAGAATTCTATGAAAATTCTACATACTGTACGTACATTATACCCATGTTATTTCATTATAATAGAGTGAGCTCCAGTTCCAATTATCCAGCCTTTTTAGAAGTTACTAGCCTCTGGCTGGCAGGGTGGTTAATTTCAACTTTGATCATAGTTCACAATTACTGAGACTTCAATTCTTGCATTATTTACAGACGACAACCATTTTTGGTGGATTTCTCTTTTGAAAATCTTACATACATTATAGTGCTTTGGTTTTTTCATCATGTACATGTATAAGATGTGATACAGAGTTTGTTGTTATTTAAAAAATCCTACCTAAATGATTGTTGTTTACCCTTAAAAGTTTTTGTTCAAGATGTTTACCATTTGATGACAAAGCAAAGAAAAATACCGTAAACCTATTAATTTAGCGTGTACTGAGTTAAGAACAAATTATGATTTAAGTTCAGTTCACATGGACTCATAAATGTCACAGATCCTCTTATGCACTACGATTGTGCCTAGTTACCAAGGAATTTAAATTGACATTACTGTGTCAGAGAAAGTCACTAACAATTAATACAACACCAAAGTTATACATTTACAGTATATTCCAATATAATAGGTTTTTATCTCATGCATTTCAATTTAATTGGAACTCAACCTCACAATCCTTTAGTTACAACTCAATCCCAATCACTTGGAAAGTCGTCTTCTAAAATAATATAATTAATATGGTCACCAAATTCCTTATACTGTTATTCTAGGATTACCATATGCTGGATAAAGTTGACAGTGTCAACAACTTGTGTTTTTTAAATCCAACCACCTTTTAAAGAAAAAAGCTGGTCATTTTTAAACTAATAAACTGAAACTTGAATCACACTTGCTGTAATCCTCAGATAACCCTACCCTCATGTTACCAGCGACTTGAATTTATCAGTGCTTATATACAAATGTAACCTGCCATCAGATCTTGAACAGACCACTGGTATGTCAGTGTGATAATTAAAGTTATTAAGATATTATCAATCATGTTCATGTTGTTATTTAATTATTATACCCCCCCTACCACCCCCCGTTTGCATCTATGACCTTGACCTTTGAACCTATGACCTTCATGCTTGTATCAAAATGATTGTTGTTTAACTGCCTACAATATTCTAATATACATGCCTATACAAAAAGTTGATAGATTTTTAGATAATTAAAAATTTCAGTATTTGTTTGCATCTATGACCTTGACCTTTGAACTTATGACCTTGATTCAAATATCAAAATGATTGTTGTGCCAATACCTAATAGTCTAATATACATGCCTATATAAAATGTTTATAGTTTTTGAGAAAATTTTATTTTGCCTCTGTGACCTTGACCTTTGAACCCATGACCTTTTTCTATACATCAGAATAACCTTTGTATCAATATCTACAACATTCTAATATACACCCCTATACAAAAAGTTTATAGTTTTCCAGATAATAATTTAAATGAGGTAAAAACAAATTAGGTCACGACCTTCACAATTGACCTTGACCCAAATTTTGAAGATAATAACAAGAATATGTCAAAACTAAAACCCCATGTCATTATCTGGTCAAATAGTCAAGTTATAACAATTTGAAGCTATTTTACGATTTTTTCAAAATTAAACGCAAAAACACGTAACCTATTTTTTGTCTGAATTTCACAAAATGAACAAACTATAGGCTTAAGACCCTACAGAAGATTTTTTCTCTAATCATTGGTTTTGAAGAAAAAGATTTTTTTTAAAGATTTTTTGCACCCCAGGTCACCTTGACCTAGATATGGTAGCCATGGCAACGCCACAAACAAATCTGAATTGCACCTGCCCATATATACTTCTTTCCAAGTTTCATTGTAATCTGTCGAGTAGTTTCAGAGGAGAAGTCGAAAATATGTTAACGACGCACGCACGCACATACACATGCTGCGTTATGCCATAAGCTCACATGACCTTTGGTCAGGTGAGCTAACAATGAAGGAAAATGTCTAAAATGTTGGGGACAGATGCAGGGAGGAAAAACCTTAGATTCACTGGAAGTAGACTACAATGAAATGTGCCAGTACAGTACTGTTGCTTAGTGCTAGTTACTTCAATATATACATATATATGTTATGTACTAGCCAGTCTAGCTGAATACATCTAATTAATAAGTAAAGTTTCAGTGATTGAGTGGGGCATTATGTCCCAGTCAAGAATATTTCACTTATATCAAAATGTAGACAGCCATAGGTAAAAAAACAAATATTTATCTTTGCAGCACAAAGCAGGCAGCAGTTGTCTAAGGACTCTACTGATGGACTCCATGGCTTTCATTTCTAATTAATTCCAGGTGGCTTGGCCTAGGTTTCAGTGCTTAGCCAAAATTGACCTATTTTCAAGTTTTTGGTTAGACCCAACTCTAGGTTGAATCCTGACCTCCCACATATGTGAGAACTTGCCTGATTATCATTTTATACTGATGCTGCTACACTTTCTATTAATAAATTTTCTCGTCATAAAAGAAGCCACAAAAAAATTCATAATTTATACAAAACATTTTATTATATTTTGTCAACATTTATTGATGATTTCAAAATTACATAAAAATATCAGATCTGTACATCATGATACATTAGAATTGTACATTAAACAATTTATTATCACATTACAGATTAAAGAACACATGGTGCCATCTATTGCTTGTCAACAACAATTACCTTAGATTTTTGATACCATGTGAACTAGTTCTTGCACAAATTACTTCTATGAAAATGAGTCAAATATATAAATACCCTGAGGACAACAAATCTTTGTTGCTAAAAAAAAAGTAAAAAGACCATGAAAGTTATTTATCATGTTTATCCATAATTGATATGAAACAAAGAAAGTATTAATGCCCCAAAAGACTAGTAATGCTCCATCTTGCTTTTTTAAATGAATATCTTTTTACATTATTTAAAACATTTCTTTTAAACAAAACTTAAAAATAAACAACTAAGTTTATGCTGATGGCATATTACACTCGCACCAATGTGGCCTTCAATGAAAAATAAATAATGTTTAAACACTCAAATATTTCACTTTCCATTCACCCAGCTGTTACAATCATTATTATACAACACACAAAAATTAACTTCATATATCAACCTCACCTATACCACAGATAAAGTTAGAGACATTCAGTTCAACCATTCACTCAGCAGTTGCAACCATTTATTATTATACAACACTCAAAAGCACACTTTTTAATTCCAACCTCAACTACACCACATAGTTTGTGACATTCATTAATTCAACACTTAACACATTCTTCCAATAAAACCTACTATGATTTGTCTTACCATACTTCAGACATTACAAGAAATATTTCAAAATACCAGATTTTGTATTTCTTTATGTCCTGATTTGTAAAAATATCACATACATCATACTTTTCTTCATGATTTAATGGACAAATATCACAGCAGCTTTTCCTTCCTGTTTCCTCATGATTTGCATATATGTACAATGTAAACAATGTCAATACCTACAACATACAAACATTATCGTCTGTATTTTTCATACTTTTCATATTTGTCATATTTTTCTCTAGAGTCACTTCTGTGACCATTTCTATGTCTTTTGGAATGATGTCTTTCTGGTGAATAATAATGATCTTTTTCTTTGTAATGTTTTTTACGATGATTAACTCTATATCTATCAGACTGTGGACTGACAGATCTACTCCTACTTCTAGAGTAAGATCGTTTCTTCCTTTTATGTGAATGTTTATGTTCTTTAAGTACATAGCGATCTGGTGAATATCGATCTTTCTTATACTTTGGTGGTGTAACAGCTCTGTTCTTTCTACGTTTTCTCACAGGTGATAAACTCCCACTCTTAGGAATCAGTAGACCTGGAAGAATAAATACAGGTCAATGAATATACCAATGATTTGGAATCATTTCTATTTGCAGTGAAATACATGTACATATCACTAAATAAAAACAAAAATCTATTTTGAGTTTGTTGAATAAAGTCATGTAGGCCAAATATGCTGGACATTGTTTTAGAATTAAGTTACATCATAGATTGTACATATAAATAGATTATATTTACATATTAATACCAGTAACATTACAAATTCATGTATTGTAGATGTACCAGATCTTTGAAATCGAAATCACAGAAAGTTTAAAGTAAAAATAAACATGTGCCAATAAAAATTTACAAGCAGTAAATATGCATCAATGATGTTATATTACATGAATGGAATTGAATGGATCAATTGCTTCATACTTTTGTGAATCTTCATAACTGAAGTAAATAGACTCTATCTTAACTCCAGTTATCAAATGGGAAAATTGCTGCTAGAGTAATTCTACCATATTTGTATGGGTACATACCTTGATCGACTTCTATCACTTGGAGAATGACTTCTCTTCTTCCTACTGACATGATTCTTTCTGTAAATAGACAATCAGATTACATTATAACAAACATGGAAATGCACAATACACTGAAATATATGTTTTTATACATTTGATGTAGTTGAGAGTGGAGTGAACCAATTGCCAGTCTTAGGATGGTGGAGAAAACTGGAGTACTTAGTGAAAATACAATCTTTGACAAGGGAGCTGAAATAATCTGGCACTAGGATCTGCTAAAATGGGATTACAAAATTCAAGATTTGTTGATTTCTGGCTTCATTAAACAACACAAAAATTCTTCATTCTAATGCTATATATTATGCATCTCTACCTATAAATTTCTTTTGATTTATGGCCTATTTAAATGTTCCAAAATGTTGGCCAAATTAGAATTAAAAGCAAAAAATTGTAAGCTCTTCATTTGTTTTCCTACTGTACTTACAATGAACCGTTATCTGAATGTCTGCCTTTTTCTGCCTCTATTCTCTTTATACTGGCCATCAATGATGGATTTGGACTGACATTTTTTGGTGAATCTGAAATTTAAATGGTAATTGTTAATTATTATAAGAATATGTTAACACTATATACAAGTGTAATGGAGTTCCAGAAGTGTAATAAGCGCTCCAGTTAAGTTTATTTACTTGCACTGTAACATCACCAGCTACTAGTGAAACATCACCAGCTACTGGTGAAACTAAAAAATCTGCAATATGCCTACTAATCTACATAGAGCAGCAAGGGCTTTTTTCCTAATTATTTTCATATTACTACTGAGATAATAAGCATGAGTTTTCAAGACTTATTAGAAGGACCAATTTGCAGACATATACTGATCCCTGATAATATGATAACATGCTCACATGATTATGCTAATACATTCATTAGCTTTATAATCTTCTATAGAATATTATTTCACAATCCACCTGCTTGTACAATTTTCTGATTAAGTTTTGTTGAATAAACCTCTTTTGATAACAAAGCACAAGATGTACATCAAGACAAAATGCAGAAATGGCATAGCAAATCCATTTCGTATCGACAAATCACCAAACTTAATTTTAATATAAATCTCAAATAAAAATTGTGATTCAAAAATACATGTAGGATGAACTTAAGACATGAAGATAAAATTGTGATCCAAATAAAGTATGAACTTAAGACATGAACGTATAAAATTGTGATCCAAATAAAGTATGAACTTAAGACATGAACAGATTACTGTTAGTGGATATCTCAATACTTTTAGTGATACAACTTACTTTGTCTAGAGGATGAATTTGGAGTACCATGTTCAGATGAAGCTAGACCTTTAGCCTTCATCTTGGCTTCTATTTGCAACTTCTTTGCTTCGTTAACCTTTGATTCTATTGCTTCATAATTTGGCTAAAAAAGAACAAAATGAATAGACAATAAACAAACAAGTTCAAGGTGTATGTATACATCTTAAACATACACATAACTATCAATATCAGCAAAGTGTAAATTATGAGAATGTTGCAAGAATCACAGCAAATATAGATATGTAGTCAATCTAAATACTTCATACAAGCCATCAACATATTTAAACCTATTTAAGCCTATTTTGTCAAAGTAAAGCATGGATCTAACAAGGCAACGCAGCCCAAAAAAGCGTCTGTAACGCATGTTTATATAACTGGCTGCAAATATAACAGTAAAACCACACAAACAAATATCTTACCTTTGGTCTTGCATAAAGTTTGAGTATAGTTAAACAGATTTCCCTTATATCTTCCTCATCAACATTAAATATAGCGAACCATGCTGGATTGTTTGGAAGTGGAATCTAAAAATAAACAAAAAATGTATAGATTATGGTTGAATATCACCATATACAAACCATCAACACTACCAACTCTATCAATAATTTCAGACACCAGCATAAGAAAGTTTTTTAGATTGGTGGTTTTCTCCCAAGTACTCCATGCCTCAATATTAGCAAAAGATTCTTGAATCAAGCAAAAAATTGATTACTCCAATTTCAAAAATTAAAATTGCAGACATCCCGCTCAACTATGTAAGTAACAATCAAATCTCTGTAAATATTGCCAGTTTTGATAGAACTCATTAATTACATTTTTCACAAAACTTTAGTCTCATATTCTAAACAGGTGAATTTCTTTCCCCCCAATCTTCATAGAAGTATGTCAGAAATAATTACAAGATACAGTTTATATAAGAACCAGAGAACACATCAATATTTATCATTAAAGTATTTACCTTTAACTGTCTGGCAGCTAGGTAGATACAAGCACAGGCTATGGTTTCCGGATGATATTTAACAAACACATCTGTCCTAAAACTATCATTCATGTAGTTCCTGAAACAATAAATATACCTAGTAAATATATTGTTGATGTACATGCAAGTTGCTGTGTGAAGATACATGTAGAGATATAATATTTTTGCGTGTTGAAAACTTGTACTTTTAAACAGCATATTGAAGGAAGTGGAATAAGTCCCAATACTAAAGGGTGACATACATGTAAGTGTTTGAAACATGAAGAACAATTTGCTAGTATGAACACCCTAGAAAAAGCAAATGATTCTAATATTGTATAAAAAGCTGTGGAAACAGCAGACCTCACTGATTAAAACACACTAAACAACCTGACATTGTACATATTGATCTTTTTAATTTGGGTTGGAAATTGGGATCCATTTCCAATGTGCATAACATACATTTTTTTTATGAACATGTTTGATTTTTCCCCAATTTCAAAACATCCATAAAATTTTTTAAACATTTAAACAGCCACTGTATTTTCCAATTAGATTTCCAAAAATGACATAATGTGCAGCCCTAAACCCAAATCCAAAATGGGGCACAGCAGCCATCTGCTAGATATAAACACTGAACCCACATGCAGCCCTTCTGTACTATAATGCTATAGACAGGTTAAATATTTTCTTAACACTAAATGAAGCATGACTTGGTTGTGTAAATACATGTATTAAATATACTTTTTTTCTTCTTCAAATTTCATTTCCGTACATTCATTTTCAAAATAAACACAGTATGTGGAAACCAAAGTCATACAAACCATTTTTCCTCTTTGCCTATCCCAAAAGAGATGTAAGCTGCAACTTTCAAATAAACATTAAACATTTTGTACAAAGATAAACATGTAAATATCCTGCTTGACATCATCAGATCTTCGCTCCACTCCAAATCTATTCAACCTTGTTTCATGTCCTTCGAGTTTTCTTTCACAAACTCTTTACTACACAACCCATACCTTTCTGTCCTTCAGCCATCATCACAGTTGTCAAGGACACATTTGTGCTTGTGTAAAACCAATGTTAGTGGTTCAGTACCTGAAAAGATCTGTTTACATGCTGCAACATACATGTTTATGTCATTATACAGTATATTCAACTCCAAATAAATCAAAATGTTTCTCTAGATTTTTCTATTGCTTAATAGAATGTTATCTTTTGAAAGAAATATCAATTTTTATTTTTCTGTGTTAATTAAGTTAAAAGCTCTGTTTTCTTGATTTCAGGATATTTTTTTTCATTTTGAACTTCTGCCTTCTAAAAAATAACCTTGTTATTAATATCTACATGTATTTCTACTTTTCTGATTTTTTCCCCTGTCTTACTAAGTTAAATAATAGAAAACATGCAACTGATATTAAATTTCATTAAGCATGTTGAAGACAACCATATAATTTCCTCAATGCGAATAACACTACTAATAAACACAAAACACTGAATTTTCCTCTTCTGTCAGAATAAATCCATGAATTTCTTCACAATAAGGTCTCTACTTCACAACTGTAGATATACTCAACTCCACTTCTGTTGTTGTTCATCTGGTTTCCATGGTGATGACACAAGGCTGATGATGGATGGAGTAATGCAACACATCTCTACCCACCTAATCTGGGGTAGGCAAAAAGGAAAAATAAAATGTTAATATGGTTTCCACATACACTTCACATACAGAAAGGAAAACCAATTAATGTATTTATCAACAATTCAATGGTAACATACTCTGACTTCTGATTTATAACATATAATGTCAACTAACATAAATTTTTAACAAGTAAAATTTAACATATCAGAGACAAATTCTACAAATTTTCAGATAAAACATTAAATTCCTGATAAACACATTAAAATGACCATCCACTTCTGTTTACTTTAAATAATTTTATGAACCTATTTTTCAAATAATTTCTAAAAATAATGAACTTACCAAAATTCATGAACTAACAAGGAGTTAACATAAATTAACTCAAATCTTACATGAAGGATTCCCGCTGTCAAAGAACTGTATTTAAACAAGTCATATCAGTTAATAAACAATTTTACTTAAAATTTAAAAAAAGAAAATCAAAAATATGAAACTTACCAAGCACATTGGACTAGTTTGGCATTTTTTTCACATTCCAACACTTGTAGGAACATCACTATTATCTGCAAGAGACAAGTTTAGACATAACAGACAATGACTTAAGTACACATGTAGCAAAAAGTCCATGACCCTGATATGATTTTTCCTGCAACACTGAAATCAGCAATCTTTCACATATTTTCTCTAAAGAAGATCATAGATAGCTCGTAGAAAAAGGAGGTTCACCAATATACCATGAACTTTTTATATGTAGTATACAATTGCAAAAACTTATTAAACTTGAACATTGATTCACATTTGAACATGATTGTATGAAAGACCCACTTATGGGTCATGTAAAATAATGACTTTACAGATAAACCATCTACGTCGGAGATAGTTTTTGGTCGTGACAGGAACAAATGAACTTTAGAAGTGGTTTTGGTGGACTGGATGTCAATATTAAGTGGTGATCGCTGAAACAAGTTTTAATATAGTACGATATATGCTTAAGATACAAGTGGTCAAAAATAGATTACATATGGTAAAATTTGATGAATACTGGTGAACCCCATTACCACAATAGGTTTAATCTATATATAGATGAATGTATATCTTACAAGTTACAAGTCATTCATGACCTGATGGGAATGTACACAGCAAGTGTAGTTTATTATTAGGCTTGTTGTAACAAAGGGTAGGATGGCATAATATATATATATATATATATATATATATATATATATATATATATATATATATATATATATACACACAAATGCAATCCACTGTTCTTACTGATCAAGGTGGTATAGACTCATAATCTGCCATCAGATCATGAATGACCTATACAAGTACATATACAACAATAAGAAAGAAAAACATACAATTAAATGTAGTAAATATAAAATTAAGAGTGTTACCCACCTTGTGAGGATGTTTGACATGGACACAGAAGCCAAGCTCCTTTAATACTCTCCTCTCTGACTTGATCACTTGGTTCTTGGTGTTAATGTAATTCTGATCCAATACCAATGGATGTATAACCCTGTTAAGTAAAGTAAATAAAAACATGGCATATCTCATGTTATCTGACAGTATCGGATCAACAATACCAGAAATACTGTTCTCTTTTTACTGCATAGCATCTTTCATACTATCTATCATATAAAGTGCAAACCAGTGGCCTTAAAAATAAAATCAACATAAAATAATGTTTCCAATATCTACTAACAACGGTTAGAAGTTTCATATCAAAACCATTTCAGCAAAAATGGATGAAGTGGACATCAAGTACATGTTCAATACAAAAGATGAAAGATTTCCATAAGTTTGTGTACTCCTCAGATTCCGTCTTGTTTTCAAATAAACAACTCATTACACTCTTATTTAAATTCACCATAGCGGCACTGATCAACAATGATTGGTCACAAATTTGGTCATGCAAGCCATACAACACTGGTCACTTAAAAAGTGCTCTCAGCATGTTTAGTGGATTCATCTTCATCTGCCTTGCACTGGATTTCAGCAATGTTCATGTATTAAATATTTCACAGTCCAAGTATTATAAGCACAATCTGCATCCAATAAAACTATATTCAGTGTGGCCAGTCTAAACCGCTGAAGGTAAATATATATTTCCATAGATTTTTTTTAACAAAAAAACAGTCATGATATCAGTCATACTCCTATCAATAATGTATTCTTGATAAAAGGTTTGATGCAAAACAACTATTTTACGAAAATAATTTGTTACCATATTTAACGTGCTTATTCATCCCAATGGTATTCCATTTTTCAATAATACAAGACATATTATTTACAATTTGTGATTCTATGATAGTTCAACAACGCAAAAAATACAAGCATAATAACTGGTATGAAGAAATTGTAATGCACATTGTCAGAATCTTTAAATTTAATCCAATAAAAATAGTCATTCTAAACTCAAAACAGAAATGCATTTTTGAAATTCCTGAGGAACAACATTGGCACAAATGACTAGATGCAAATGACCAGAAGACGAGGCTTATATGCTGTGTCAAGAAATTTCAGGAAATCATATTATATTACAGTGCAAGCTGTTTATCCAAAGGGTTTTTAAATTTAGAGTGGTTTAGAAATAGTTTACATGTATATATGTCTTTATTATATGAAGAAAATCAGTTGCTAAGTGAACTTTTCCTGAATCATGATCAGTATTGAACCTATTCTATGCATCAAAGATGCACAACACTTAGCAACATCATATCTAAGCCATTTGATCTTTGTGCTTTAGTACATCACATGTTACTTTGTTGAATAATCATTGGATAACTACATAAATACTATTTAATGTAGAAATCATCTGTCCTTGACAATGCATAGCAACAGGACTATACCTGAGGGACTATACATTATAAATTTTTGATATGTGTGAATGCACATTAATTAATGTATTTATTTATTTATTTATTAATAGGTTTATTTATTATTTATTAAAGTTGAAAATCAATGATGTTGAATAAAATTAAATTTTAATTAAAACTAAGACATGTGATGTACTAAATATATTATGAACCTCTCCCTTGGAACAGTTCTTCTATAGTGTTGTCTTGCTCAGGTACTACCTCTCCAGACAACACTATAGGAGAACAGTTCTCTTGGGAGAAGTCCATAATAATAGATTAATAATTCCTTTGGATGCCAAAACTGTTTACCAGTACCAGCCACCTGTGTAGATTTCCACTTGTCAATGTTTTATGTTCTATACCATTTCCTATAATATAGGATCCTGTTAAAGTTATAGTATATTGCATAATTAACATACTGGCACACTAGGTCTTCTTCAACCAACTACACAACACACAATTAACACGAAGTATATCAACAAATATGTAAATCTTATCAATTCTTGTTTTATTTCATCAGTTTCCTCAAACATTTTAACTAATGACACATGTAAAAAACCAAATATAAATATCTAAAATCTCTTCTGTGTGCAAAGTTTTAATACAATGATAATTCTACTTATTGATACTTTACAAAATTGCTATACTTCTCTAGTATGTCACATAAGCTTAACATAAATATATAAATCGTTCATTCTATTTCAAGAAAAGATTAACAAAAAAAGTGAGAGTAAAGAGGCCACTGGTTGCAAGTATTATAAACTTACTATATTGTATCATACAAACCATTTTATCTCTTGACCAACACAGGGAATGATGTGATAGTGTGGTGTCACTTTGACAAACAACCACAACATGTTGGGGTGCCATGTGTGGATACTTGAGGTCAAAGGTCATGTAGTCACCACCCCAATCACTTCTACATAGTTGTACTTCCAGGTCGTTTAGTGTTGTGCCTCATCAAGATAGATTCCAGATGCTGTGCAATGCAGCAAAAAGAAAACAGTATTAAAACTTGTTCACAAAATGCATAGAACTAAAACTAACAAAATCTGCAATACAGAGTTTTAATCACTTGTTTGCATATTATAAATTTACATTTCAAAGGAAAAGCTGCTACTTTTACAGAGTTAACTTGCATATTATTGTACACATTTGCAGGTCAGATTTTTGGGTGTTAAATTAATCAAAACAAAAATTACAAATTAGTTAAGTCAATTAAAAGTCATAAAACAAGATCAAATGCGTATAATTCACCAAATGAAATGCATGATATTTTTGCCCCAACATGAATTGATTATAGATATATAACTGAACTTTACCAAGGTTTTATTTTCAGCCTTATAATTCAGCAGGATACATCATCTTCTATGATATGTAATGAATCAAACTGTCATCAAAGTTGTTCTGCTACGAATTTGTATGGTACAAATTCCAGTCATAACATAAATTCCTTATAAAAGCTACAGAAAAGGAAACTCTGGATTCATCATAGACTCAAAAGATCTTGATGGATGAATACAACATAAATCTGCATAATACCAATGTAATGAAAAACACCATAAGCAAAAAACAGTTTGGTTAGTTATATATGTGAATATAAATATTTTTAAGAGATACTTACTTTTGATATTTCAGTTGTTTTACATGATGAAACACATTTATAACATCCCTCAGTCTTCTGGGACTTTCTTCAATTTTGGCAGCTAAATTTATGCAAGCCATTGCAACAACCTAAAACAAGTTCAAGGAATCAAATGTTATCAAGATATTCAATGGGAATCATGACAACTCGTACCAAACCCAGAAAACAAAGTTCCGAGACAACTTAGTAGTACCAAGAATGCAATTTCAGAAAATTAACAATTTCTTTTAAGTCTAAGGATATAAATCACTATTTAATCTTTAATTTTATTCATTTACTTCAAAGTTATAGGGCATTACTAGAACCCCTTGCCCATATTTATTTATGTATCAATCAAGAACATGCTTACTGCAATAAATGTTTGTCAACATTGAATTGCTGAAGGACAACTGTAAACTCTCTGTGCTTTAAAGCGAAATTAATACTATAAGTTTACAAAAAACTTAATTTTCTTTAATTGCTTTCTTGGATATAAGTTGTCCTAGGTACAAGTTGTCCAGCAACCATTCAACATGCAATACATCTTTTGAAACTAGACATTGAAGTTAAACAAAGTTTAGACTCAGTTTGTTTTAAATATAATGGGTCAAAAAAGGAAAGGAAAAGAACAATTGTAAAAGCACCCCATGTAGTATAGGAATGTGACAGACCAGGCTCGATAGCTGACTGTGCAGCTCAGTCAGTAGTTCCCTGCTAGTATTGGGAAGGTCCCAGATTCAAGTTACAGTTTTGCAATTTCATATTCCTGGTACATATGAGGGAAACCAAAAACCTAGTATTTTCAATTCAAGGGAGGAATGTGGCAAACATCGGACAGTAAAACAATGTTTTACTATTGGCAAGGTTTAATCACTGCATTGTTTTCATTTCCTGTTAAGGGAAGATCACACAGTATTCTTAAGTCTTGGTCAAAATATTGACCATGTCAGTAATTGATGAACCCCCCCCCCCCCCCCTTATATAATTAGCAGCAATGATGGGTATGCTTTAGGCCACAATATGTCCCATCAGAAATTATACAAACCACAACCTTTGGATCAGAGTCTACTGTGCATAAAGGCTATTTTGAACATGCATATATTGCGATTACATTTTTATTTGTATCTTTTTGTTAACATTTTAATTATATTTCAACAAAGAAAAGAGAGACCCAAGTGGAAAAAAATATGTTTTCTTTTAAATCAGTCTATGCAAGTGTGTGCATACCATAAATTTTGTCACTTTTTCAATTAGGGCTGTGACGGGTAGAGAATTCTGTACCCGGGTACCCGAAATCTTGTACCCGACCCGATACCGAGTACCCGATGCTTTTCAACTTCCACACATTTCAATTAAGAATCTATTTCACAAACCGTGAATAAGTAACCAGAATAAACAAATATTATTAAATAAATGATTATTAATCTATATAGATGATTTTACCGTAAACAAATGCAGTAAATTGCAGATAAATCTGATAAATCGGCATCTTGTTTTTTTATTATAGACTAATATAGTAACCTATCGTGAATCCCGGCTCTCCATGATGAAACCTTAACTATGCATGCGCAATGCTTATACGAGTTACACTTCAAAGGTTTTGTCTTGCAAGCTAGGTTAAATAGAATCAGTAACTGTCATTGTTTTGTTAATGTTATTAAATAAAGTAATTTCCAAATTTCCGATTTTCTTTTGGTCATGTTTAAAGTTGCTTAGAGTGGTTCCCCAATATCGCCATTCGGAACCATATATCGTATTATTGGGTTGAATGTAGTTCCTCAAGGTGTTCCGATACTTACCTCGTGTGTCACAAACTGACAGAAGTATTAACAATGTTCACGATTACTGACATGTCGTGTCATTTTGAATGAAAGTCAAGAGTTTAATTGAACTTATATACATTTTATTTTAAATCTACAACAATGATACATATTTTAACGGGTAACGGGTAAACAATTTGTTACCCGGGTACAGTCATTACCCTAACCGTGAACGGGTATCCGGGTACTCGTCACAGCCCTATTTTCAATAAAATCAAAATAGTTAAGTATAAATACTCCTATTATGGACCTCATTGGTGATATGTAGGTCGTCCAGGTGTGAATGGGTGCAAGACGTTTCGTCCCATAGGACTTTTCGTCCAATGCCATTTCGTACCATATTCAGGACTTTTCGTCCCATACTTCTAAGATGTTTCGTACCATAGAAGTTTTCGTCCCATGACATTTCGTAAACTTTTTAGGGACTATTTTAAGATGTACTATAACATTGAGTAACTTTTTCAGAACATTTCATGCCATATTCGGGACCGTGGAGTACTTTTCGTCCTGGCAATATAAATTCGTTATATACATTGAACATGTGCACCTCCAATTTGACTGCATTTATTTTTTTCAGATTTTACAGATAGTTGAACTGAGTAGTTTTCAACAATATTACAAATGAGGGTACCCATTTGTGACTTTGTGTAATGAACTTCTCTTACAGCTTTTAATCAAAGAGTCTGTCACTAAATTTGCATGATGTTTCTATTACATATTGAACACATGCAAATCCTATTTTTCTGCATTATTTTTTTTATAGATTTTATGGATACTTTTGAACATTGCCATTTTTCAATATTACACTGAATGATTTGTATCTTACATTTCTATATAAGCGGGATGATCACGATAAGTAAAAGTGATATTCATACAATGGAAGACATCCAAGTTTGCATATATACTGATCATTTAGCCTTTGTAAAATTAAATTATTGGCTCTTTCTATATGTCATATAACAGTATAAGTCCCACGCTTCTTCGTGTTTGTAGAACTGTCTATACTGACCATTTTGCATATTGACCCACGACCACGCTGCAAAACACACGGAACAACAAAAGCCTATACTTTATGGCTTTAAAGTTTATTTAATGTCACACAATGATAAAGCGAGAGAGAAAAAAAGTAATATGCTAGCATAACTTAAATGGTGGTTAGTTAAATCCATATAAAAAGCAAATTTAAGATGTATATACCTTAATCTTTATTTTTTAAAAAGACAAGATGGGGAAATTAAATATATCCGACCAAATTACCATATCAGACATATCAGAGACATATATATAACTAAATTTTATTCATAACACCAGAGACATAAATCCATATAAATAAATATAAAAAAATAAATAAAATCTCTTTAATAAGTCATTAAAATGTTACGAAATGTCATGGGACGAAAAGTCCTATGGTACGAAATGTCTTATAATTATGGGACGAAGAGTCCTGGATATGCACAGGCATTTGTTTCTATGAATGAAAAAAAAATCGAGAAATACTATATAATAACACAAGGTGGTCATCTCTTTTTCAGGAGAATTACCACCAGTCCGCTTCAAACTGATTATTTCCATTTTTGCACGATAAAAATTCAAACAAACCTGGTACCGTTCGATTCAAAACACTTTTATCTTTACGGTAATACACATTTTTGTATCCCTCGATAACCCCTCGCTTGAATAATTGACATATTTCTCAGCTATTCCAACGACTACGACAAATATCACACTTCCACTATATTCACTTCCGGTCCGCAGTTAATATTATTTTGAGTAAATAAAATGAGTTGTTTAAAAAATATAAACGTATAACAGTTTTAACATTTATATTTTACACAAACAAAATAATACATCTTAATTTAAAATCTGTGTTTTATTATTTTGACTATATTTATGTTCTCAACATGTACGCCATGACAAGTCAAGAGGGTTTCCAAATAAGAACGATAACTCCCGATGAAATCAAATTGACATTTGGTGGGAAATTTAAAACGGACAATTTTGATACTTTTCAAAATGAGTGAATGCAGAAATAATTTTGCAATTACTTTTTGGTAAGTATAATGAGAGAACTCTCAATTTGTAATACAGCCAATTATATTGACGTTTTGGGGAAATATATAAAGGAGATAGTACCAAATGAGGCTTTCTATGGTACTAGTAAAGGACGACTCAAGCGCTTAATTAAATTAAGAGTGTCATCAGGTAAATTTCCTCTCGACACATCATTCACAGCCTTAATAAAGTCTGGCTGATTTTGACGCATGACATCAGTTAATACAAATTTATGAATAAAATAGGTTTTAAAAATATCCGAGACAAAACAATATTCTCCTGGGTCATCCTTTAGGATGTCAGGAACTGGGGCTAACTGAAAAAAATCACCAACCCCCAGTACCTGAATTCCCCCAAATATTTTCTCACTTTTTCTTGTTTTCCTGCAAATATATTCTAATTGTTCGAATAAGCGTTTTGACAACATAGAAATTTCATCAATGATTAAGCAGTCTGTTGTTAAAATATTGTTCTTATATATTAAAAAATGTTCATTGTTAGAAATTTTGTCCAGTAAATTTTCGTTCGAATATCTACCATCGCCAATACCACACCACGAATGAACAGTTTGTCCCCCTATATTAAGGGATGCTATCCCTGTAGTGGCTGTAAGCCTTACATTTATACACTTTTCTTTAAGTTTACGGGCAATTTCTTTACAAACAAAACTCTTTCCAGTGCCACTCTGGCCTAAAATTAACAAGGAATGGCCATTTACCGCCTTTTGAACAATATCGTCTTGCATTCTTGTCGTTTTACCTGTTTTACAATTTCTACTTTCGATTTGTGATTCTATTTATTCACCGACCAATCAAATATGGTCATCATATTCCCTGCGCAGCGGACCGGAAGTGAATATAGTGGAAGTGTGATATTTGTCGTAGTCGTTGGAATAGCTGAGAAATATGTCAATTATTCAAGCGAGGGGTTATCGAGGGATACAAAAATGTGTATTACCGTAAAGATAAAAGTGTTTTGAATCGAACGGTACCAGGTTTGTTTGAATTTTTATCGTGCAAAAATGGAAATAATCAGTTTGAAGCGGACTGGTGGTAATTCTCCTGAAAAAGAGATGACCACCTTGTGTTATTATATAGTAATTTCTCGATTTTTTTTCATTCATAGAAACAAATGCCTGTGTGGATATGGTACGAAATGTCTCGAAAATGGTATGGGACGAAAAGTCCTATGGAACGAAACGTCTGTAATTCGTGTGAATTGTCTTGATTCAATCACACAGGTAAAAGGTACATTCATTTGTAATTTGGGGCCCAAATGGATAGCTGGAATACATATTTTCTGTCACAAATGTGATTTTTTTCTATATACAGACATTAACCAAAACATGCAGCATTGACAAAAATATAATTTTAGTTAGGTCTCTGAATAGTAAATAAATATGCACTGTTAATTTGTCCAAGCAATTCTTTATTAAAATGTAATTTACAATATTCCATGTTCAAAATAGCCTTTATGCACAGTAAATTAAGGTCTACCAAATATCCTATATATGTTTCCATTCCTGGTAGCCAAAATCGCCATTGGCTACTATTTTCTGAGAAATTCTTTCAAAAAGTAACCGATTTTAACAAATTTGTGAATAAAATACTTTAAAAGGACTATATTTTTACAAATTTTGGAAATTTGGCTACTAATAATTTGAAATTTGTGGAAACCTAGATATCGACAATTTCATAGACCATTTGGGCCAGTAAAAAGCTTCAAAACACTTTGCGAGAGGGTACTCTAACTTGACAACCAAAGGAATCACATAAATGGTCAAACTTGACAATAAAACGTGCGATATTTTTCTCACCTCCATGTTGTGCTTGACAAATGATTTGGAATAATAGAATCGCTGAAACAACACTTGACCTGTAGCCATTGCAACCTGCAAATAAAAGAAATGAAAACTACAACCTATAAAACAGATAAATATGATATATCCGGTTTTATTCATTTATAAAATGCACATTTTCATGATTTTGAGATATTTCCAACATGGCGACAAAGGCTCTCACCTGAGGAACTTTCAGCAAGATTCCAGCCGTCTGAATTAGTTCACAACCTATTATCCTCAAGTCCATTTCTGTATCAAAATCGAGTCCGTCTTGCAAAGAAGGAGTTGGAGACAACTTATCATCGGGAATAAGGACATTATCAAGTGTTAAAATAACTTTACTGAAATCTCTTGGTAGCGTAGGATGCTGTTTCGTATCCGCCATTTTCGGGAACGTGCACTGAACGATTGTGTCAGTGTATTAATACACGAGAGTCAGATGACAAACTTTGTATTTATACCTTTTTGAAGAATAAAATACATTGGGTTTATAAACAAAAGCTATATTTTTTAATTCCACCGATGATTTAATGTATTGTGGTTTAAATTTGTTTAATAAATTATTAGTTTCAGGGAATATTTTGTGACGTAGAAATGACTCATTTTACAATGTTGTACTTTGGTTTAATGATGTCATCGAAACCAGCACAAATTATAGGGGGCGCTAGTAACGTTATGTGTACACAATAATACACGTATACACAAGGAAGTGCATCAAACAAACATTGATACAACATTGATCACAGACTACATTTTACTTTTGCAAACATGCTGAAGTTAATTTTGTGTTTGACAAATGTTTTTCTTGTCCAGGATGTACTCTGTAGGGGTATCCCTTTGCTGGACAAGATGAAATTGAAAGAAGACGTGATTAACATGGAACAACCCATACCACTAAAAAAGCTCCAGCCCCAAGACCATCTTGATGCTGTTAAAATTGAACAAGATGGTATGCTAAATAAGGATTTTCACAAGGAAGCATTTCTTGGAAACCATGAAGAAATAGAAGACGATGCTCCCGAGATTGCTGAGTCGAAGTTGAAAGATATTTTTCACAAGTATATAAATTTCTAATGCATTTTGAATGGGAGTAGTAATTGGAAGGGGACCACTTCTACTAAATGGGACTGTGAGGCAACTTTAAGCTTATTCAGTAGAGTGACTTGCTTAATGCTGAGCTAATGTAAGCAATGTTTAGCACGGTTTATGTTAGGACTTGGAATGGGGACTGCGATTCTTTTTAACAGTTTACATGATTTTGATTTAGTTGAATAAATGTAAAAGCTGGCAATTGTAAAGATCTTTATTGTACTTTAAAGGTTGAGGCTGTATCAATGACGCTATACATACTCGTTAACATTATTGTTATTTGAGCCATTAGTTGTATATTTCACATTTATATATCATGTATACACATAATGTACAAACATTACACTTGGACTGTGACTGACAGAGACAGGTGTGGTTGGTACAGACCTACAGCCCCCCCCCCCCCCCCCCACACACACACATACACGCACAATAAATGTTAGTAAACATTATAAATCTTCCATTACAGAGTAGATTCAGATTCAGATGGTGAACTTAGTGAAAGTGAAATGGAGATGTGGATTATGGACAGAATTCAAGAACATTTTGATCATGCAATAGAAGAGAATAAAGAAATATTTAGACACATGGACCCACAAAACAGAGGTAGCAATCACTTTATTTAAATAATACTGGTACATTAACTTTAGACAACATGTATTGTAATTTAAAACTTATTCAAAGTAGGCACCGCTGACTGAGTGGTCTGATCGAATTCAAGTCAATTCGCCCCACGGTAAATTCGCCCCATGTAAAAATCGCCCCCATTCTTGCAAAATCGCCCCCATTTTTTCCAATAACCATATAACATAATTTTTTTATTTTTTTTTTTATAAAAAATAAAATAAAAAATAATGCTACCGTTTAGAAATGAAACATATCAGTGCATCCATTTAATAATGAATTTCACATTTATGTTTAATTGTATTATTAAACTTAGTCAGTGTTGCGTTTGACAAATAATTTATTATTTATAAAATACCAACATAGTAGAAGCGTTTAAGTGAACAATGCATATGATGTTACCATGAAATTGTTTCATAAGAAGTGCCTGGTTTGTTGAAAAAGATGTTTTTTGTAATGATTTCTCTCAACGATGTAATCTATCAATGCTCTAATGTTATTCTTTAATAAACGTTAAATATTTTCTTTATCCACTGTTATGAATATATCAAGGACTTTTGATATGAATGCGTGACAACAAACAATACATATTTACAAATAATTTGTGTGCAGTTAATTAGGCATATCCGAGGTCGTAAAAAATAATTTTATGTTACTTTTACAATCTCAACAAAAGAAGATGATTTTTCAAAAATTGTGGGTGAATTTGCAAAAAGTGGGGGCGATTTGATGTAAATGGGGGCGAATTTACCGTGGGACGAATTTACCTGATACCGTCTGATCACATCACCTCTTACTGCCTGGGTTCGGATCCAATTCAGGACAGATCCTAGTTTGAGGAGGTTTGTCAATTCACTTGGACACCGGACACACCTGTTGGCTCCACCATCCATGAACTGACCAACTCAGTATAAGTGAAAGAATCTTAACTGGAACATAAAACTCCATTATTTCACATCAAACTCTAAACATATTGAAAGAAAATTTTGTGCAAGTTAGAAAAACAGCTATTGTAGCGTCGCTGCCGTAGTCTAGGCCTCGCTCTTCTGCTTTAAGCCAATACTCTTTTTACAGATATCTCAGTTACGCGATGTATACATATAAAAAAACTGTTGAATCAAAACGTAGCCCTGTTAACATATAATAATCTCTACATTGTTTCTTGTGAGTGTGACTCTGTGAATTTATTGACTATTCTTGTGTGGCATCACCACCACCATCAATCAATACACTGTAACTTCTGTGAATGCTCAGCTGTGAGTGAATTGTAACCTCTGTGGGTGCACTGCTGCAAATGCATTGTATTATTTGTAACCTTTGTGACTGCGCTGCTGTGAATGCGTTGTTATCTCTGTGAATGCTTGTAACCACTGTAAATGTGCTGATGCAAATGCGTTGTAACCACTGTGAATGTGCTGCGATGAATGCATTGTAACCTCTGTAAATAGGGCTGATGCAAATGCTTTGTAACCTTTGTGAATTTGCTGAAGTTAATGCATTGTAACCTCTGTAAATATGCTGATGTGTATGCATTGTTATCTCTGTGAATGCTTGTAACCTCTGTGAATGTGCTGCTGCGAATGCGTTGTAGCATCTGTGAATACGCTGATGCATCTGTGTTGTAACCTCCATAAGAGGGTTGACTTGTGTCCTCTGTGGAATCACCAACACCATTAATTAATTAACTGTTTGTTGTTACCAGTGGGAATGCATTGCTGTGAATGTGTTGTGCTAGTTGTCATGCACAACACATTCAACGGTCTTTTGCTTCAGCACTCACACCCACTAATATAACAAGGTCTTACTTGTTCTCTTCTTAAATTCTTCTACTCCTCACTTCTCTACTTCTTTATCACTCTTTCTTTTTCTTAGTTCTTCGCTGTGACTTTATTCTTTGTAAATCAATAACAACTTTCTTCTTCAAAAGCCAAAGCCACACTGACTGATGAATCGACAGCCCTTTTATAAGCCACTGATGCCAAGGGAAGCAACCCCTACTATTGGCTTAACCTGTATATAGTGATAGGAATTGGTTGCATTTTCATAATAGATTAACCGGTTATAATCGGAAGATGATTTTGATCGATTTTCCAATTATAATTGGTTAATAAATTGAAGCGGAAATTACAAAGTAAATTAGGTTAAATTCTAATTTTTAGTCTTGATAATATCTGCAAGATATTTGTATCTCAGCTAAGACTTAAAATATCCTCCATTTTTCCTAATCATTTACTCTTCCTTACATTTGTGTTAGTTTTCTTTTCCAAGTACACTTATTTCTTGTTTTCCTGATTGGGTAATCAATTCCGTATTGCTCAAATGTTGTTCAGCTCTTCGTTCAACACTTCTTTGGCAGTTAAAAAAAAAAACTACTAAACTAAAACGTTGGTGACTGTTTTTGTCACATGATAGCATTTCATAAATTTTATTATTAACACAAATGCCGGTATAATTGTTTTTTTCTTTGGATATATTGATTGACATCACTTACTATAGGTAAATTGGCAGGAATTTAGACCTTTGCTGTGAACAATGTGCATAGAGGATTTCAGCCTGACACACTCAACATAACATGTGGCATCTGTTTTCAATGTGATTGTCTGTTCTAAAGGGCTCTGTAAATTTTACTTTTAAATACCCATTTTCAAGTCTTAGTCAGATCTAGACATGGTTGGAACCTGGCCTCCTAAACATTAAGTGAAGTCTTAGTCAGATCTAGACATGGTTGGAACCTGGCCTCCCAAACATTAAGTGAAGTCTTAGTCAGATCTAGACATGGTTGGAACCTGGCCTCCCAAACATTAAGTGAACCCTTTACCAACTGAAGTATCTTGCTAGTAAAACATGCAGTACCAATACTACGGTAGTTATAAACACATCTTTATTTGGTTATTTACATTATTTGTTTTCTATGTATTTGTTTCTTAATTTTGAGCATTCACTCTGTAATTTTGACAGGTTATGTGGATTGGAAGGAATATTACAAACATTTCCTGTTAGCTAAAGGTCATCCAGTAGAGAAAGCAGAGAAACATGTGGTGGATTATGACCAAATTGATCTGACTGATATTGGTATGTAGAATTAAAAAGTTATCTATGGCTCTCTGACAATAGGAGCCAAACATTTATCCAACTTTAAAATTTAGAAGCCGGTTTTAAAGAGCTAGTAAGACTCAGAAACAAAACTATAAAAACTGGTAGTTCTAAATTTAGTTCTTATGGACTGTATTGATTTGTTTTCTTGATTAACTGTTTGTAACACTTAATGAATTTTTAAACAAAAATAGTTTTACTTTTTTTCATATTTATGTTAAAGAATTTCAACGATGTTTGTCTGCCACAAAAAATGGTGAATATTTAAGCAAAAATATTAGAAGACAGAAATTATAAAAGATGAGCAATTGGCTAGATTGGTGAATGGCAGTGCATCCTCTGGTTGTCTTGCCAGAATTTTACCATAGGTTTTCTGGTATTAAAAACATTTTGGATGGGATCCAGTATTCTTTTTGACTAGATTTCCACAAATCGAAATTTATTAGTAGCAAAATTTGTGATTTTTAGCTCACCTGAGCCAAAGGCTCAGATGAGCTATTGCAATCTATCTTCGTCCGTCGTGCGTCGTCCGTCGTGTGTAAACTTTACATTTTAATCTTCTCCTCCAAAACTACTAGGCCAAATTTGATGAAACTTTGCGATTATCATGCCTGGGTAACAGCCTTTCAAAATTGTGTTCGGGGTTTGGCCACGCCCAACAATATGGCTGCCGTTACTATAAATAGCCAAAAGACAAAAAAATCTTCTTCTCTGAAACCAAAAGCTGCAGGCAAATTTTGATTAGATATTTGGATTCAGCATATCTGGGAACATTAAAATTGTGTTTTTCATGAAAATTGAACGAAAAATAGGTTACGCGTTTTTTGCGTAAAATTATGTAATTTTGAAAATGAGACATTTATTGTTATAACTCAATAACGGCTGAAGATAATTGCATGGAGTTTTCACTGTTGATCTTGTCTTGCTATTTTCTTCCAAAAGATGTCAAGGTCAAAGGTCAAGGTCATATCCCTGTTTTTGACCTTTGATAAAAAATGCTATTTTTTAAACATTTCAGGTGAAAATGGCATGGGATTTTCAGTTAATTGTAGGTATTGACATGATGATCATTTTGATACATAGATCAAGGTCATGAGTTCAAAGGTCAAGGTCAAGGATGAACAACTACTACCGTTATAGTTGATTATCTGCAAACTATTAACTTTTTGTATAGGCATACATATTAGAATATGGTAAGTAATGGCACAATGGTCATTTTGATATATTAATAAAGGTCATGGGTTCAAAGGTCAAGGTCACAGATGCAAAACAATACCGAAATGGTTAATTATCTCGAAAACTATAAACTTTTTGTATAGACATGTATATTACAATATTGAAGGAATTGATTTAACGATCATTTTGATATATAGATAAAGGTCGTGGGTTCAAAGGTCAAGGTCACATATGCGAACGAATACCATATTGGTTAATTATCTCGAAAACTATTAACTTTTTGCATAGACATGTATATTACAATATTGAAGGAATTGATTTAACGATCATTTTGATATATAGATAAAGGTCGTGGGTTCAAAGGTCAAGGTCACATATGCGAACGAATACCATATGGTTAATTATCTCGAAAACTATTAACTTTTTGCATAGACATGTATATTAGAATATTGTAGGAAATGATTTAACGATCATTGTGATATGTAGATTAAGGCCATGAGTTCAAAGGTCAAGGTCACAGATGCAAATCAATACCAAAATGGTTAATTATCTCGAAAACTATAAACTTTTTGTATAGACATATTATATTAGAATATTGTAGGTTTTGATTTAATGATCATTTTGATATTTAGATTAATGTCATGCATTCAAAGGTCAAGGTCACAGATGGGAAAGAATACCACAATGGTTAATTATCTCGAAAACTATAAACTTTTTGTATAGATATGTATATTAGAATATTGTAGGTTTTGATTTAACGATCATTTTCATATATAGATTAATGTCATGGGTTCAAAGGTCAAGGTCACAGATGTAAAAGAATACTGAAATGGTTAATTATCGCAAAAACTATAAGCTTTTTGTATAGACATGTATATTACAATATTGTAGGAATTGATTAAACGATCATTTTTATATATAGATTAAGGTCATGGGTTCAAAGGTCAAGGTCACAGATGCAAAAGAATACCAAAATGGTTAATTATCTCGAAAACTATAAACTTTTTGTATAGACATGTATATTAGAATATTGTAGGTTTTGATTTAACGATCATTTTGATATATAGATTAATGTCATGGGTTCAAAGGTCAAGGTCACAGATGTGAAAGAATACTGAAATGGTTAATTATCTCGAAAACTATTAACTTTTTGTATAGGCATGTATGTTCGAATATTGTAGGTAATGGCCTAACAATCATTTTGATATATAGATGAAGGTCATAGTTTCATACTTTTGTTTTTACTTTTTTAGCTGTTTATAAATAATGTGTTGTAGCTAGACTATATATTATATTATTAATATATTATACATATATTATATGTAGCAATCTTGGGACAAGGTATGATTAATTTGCAAAAATCCTTGCATTTAATTCTGCCTTACTGCTGAAAATTAGGAGTTTTCTTTAATAAATGTTATTGACCATTGAACCTCTGCATGAGATATGTACTTAGCCTCAGGTGAGCGTTAAGGCCCATGGGCCTCTTGTTTTCTTTTTAACATGTTGAACTTTGCTAATTTTCTTCCATATATATGTATTTTAATCTTTAAGTTGGACCGTATTAAAGCTATACCTTTCAAATTTTGCACACAGTAATATTTATATATGTATGTATCATGTGGACCTCCTAATTTGAACTTGGCTAATGAGTGTGTTGCATATGTTCTGTAATCTGTTAGTCAAACTGTATAAAAAGCCTTTCTGATATTGTTACATGATGTTTACATGTATACCTATATGTATAACTAAGATGTTCACCTTTTTGGAGTAATTTTGCAGATTTTACGATGGATTGTCATTTCCATGTTAACAACATGTATGCAAAAGCTTCGTAGTGACATATGATGCCACACAGGTCCAGGCACATAATTGGTCTTGTTTATTTTAGATATATAGTAAACTCTTGTTATTATGCCCCTTCATAACTTTGCCACCTCGCTTATTGCCACAGAATTTTGAAGTTCCAAAATCCAATTATTTATATAAGCCTCCCTCAATTTATTGCTTAACATTTTTACAACATCAAAATTTGACTGGATAAATGATGGCAATAATAATAATAATAATTGGTTTTACTATACTTAACAATTTTGTTTTCTATTACAGAGAGGGATCAACTTGTGAGGTATAAGTTCCGTTGGTCAGAAGCAGATCAACCTCCTGCTGACAACAGACTGACAGAGATGGAGTTTTTTGCCTTCCGCCATCCAGAACAGAGCAACATTACAATGCAAAACATGTTGAATACTTTATTTAATTCGTTAGGTATTTGTTATTTTACATTTCACATGTTTCAATTTTTTTTCAATCTTCAAGACTGTGTACCCCTGTAATCAATAACAGCCCTCTCGCTGGGCAATATTTTAGGATGATATTAGGTCCCATTTACAATTAGAAATAAAATATTATAGTTTTTTCGCAAACACTAGGCTGACTTTCACAATTAAAAAATCTGAAAAAAATAAATATAAATAAACAAAAATAAAAATAAATTCATGTCAAAAGTCAATCTGGAAACAAATAGTACTAAATTCATTAAGCATGTTCTCACTAATTTAAAGTTTTGTAACAATAATTGTATTTTACATTTTTTACAATTTTGTCCATTATACTGCTAATTTTCATAATAATAAGTACCCTGACCGAATTCACAAAAATTTTGAGACATGCCTTAATGATTTGTATTAAATATGTTGTAATTTGTATATGTTGAATTATCATGTCCATAGAAACTTGGACCTAATGAATTTATTATTAAATATTCAAAAGAGCTTTTGTAATGCATCAAGTGAGCATAAGGCCCATGAGCCTGTTGTAACACCTGCATTGTGAATGTGAGCATTGACATCCCAGGTTTTGATTAGATTTATGACATACTAGTGAGTTAATGTTTCTATAACAACTTTTGACATAGCTATCCACTAATGTTTATTGGCTCATTGGTAGAGCATCTGCTTCAAGAATGTGAGGTTGTGGGTTCAAACCTGATGGGTCATACATATGATAACACTTACAATTTGAGATACTGCTTCCTTGTCTGGTGTTTAGTATTAAGAGAACAGATTATCAACTGATTTACCATGTGTCAGTATAGTGTGGCTTATCTATGGCACACTGATTAGTGAGTTAGCCCTTTAAATGTCATCCTTAGCTGTACAAGGTGGACCACAAACCACTCTCATACATTTCATTCATTTTTAGAGATAAGTAAACTTGCTTTTATCATGAACAGCTGAAAGCTTATTGACACAGTGTTAAACAGTATAACAACAACAGCAACAAGATTTGTCTAAGATGTAAATATATGTTCATTTGCATATCTCATTCATACTTGAAAACTTGTTGTGGATAGCTGAAGGATTACTGAAACAACATTACAACAATGACATCAATAAGATTTATTTAAGATGTAGCTTACTTCATTGTTTTTCAGATACAAATGAAGATAAACTTTTAACAGAAAAAGAATTTGTTGCTCTACCCCCTGGAGATGTAGAAGATGAAGAACAAAAGAAAATGGATCAGGATTGGCAAGAAGATAGAAAGAAAGAATTTAGAGAAGTGATAGATAGAGATCATGACGGAGTGGCGACAATTAAAGAACTTACGGTACTGGCACAAACATTTAGTTTTTATAACACATGAACAAAAATGTAATTTCTGGTTCTAGAATTCTAAGAAATGAACAAAATTATACATTCTGGTTATTGAAAGAAATCAAATTTATAAGATTTTGTTTCCATTTCTGGTAGCCAAAGTATCCATAAACTACTAATTTTTGAGAATTTTTTTTCAAAAAGTAGGGAAGTTTGTGAAAAAATATTTTAAAAGAGACTGCATGTATATGGTCACACATTTTTTAAGTTTGGTTACTAATAATTTTTAATTTATGGACACTTAGTAAGAAATAAATGAAATTTTCCTTCTTGTTATCAACATAACCTTGAAAATTGGCATGAAAATGCAGTTGGTTATAATTAAGCTTATGCAAATTATACTGAAAATCTGGTATTTTTAAGAAGTGTAACAAGTTGCAAAAAAAAAAAAAAAAAAATAAATAAAATTTAATATACATGTAATTCACTTGCTTTTGCATTGTGACTCATTTGGTGTCAGAAATGTTTAGTGTCATCTGACATTCATCTTCCATAGCAATATAGTACATACCATGATAATCTTATTTTTCACTTTCCTATTAGTTCCAGTTATTAAAAACTTAATACAAAATGTTTGCACTAATAAAGACAACAGCATCAGCAGCAATAACCATGTGACTGCTAAGTATCACTTCAGACAAAGCCAAAATATTGATAGAAAACTTTTTATACATTTGTTTCTGGAAATGGGACATACATATATTATGGTAAGGCTTTATCAGTCTGTCCATATTTCTGTAATAAATGATCTGGCCTACTCCTCCAACATGATAACCAGGGTATAATATTGTTTGTGCCATAAGAGGAGGTAACTATGTGCTTCTCAGTTGTGTGCTTTTGAAATTTTAATAATGTTTTTCTGGAATCTTTACCAACAGTTTCATGGTAAAAATGTAAACAGTTGTATATTTCACCACCTAGTGCCACTCATTCATATCTAGTATATATATATATATAATTATATATATACATGTATATATATATAAGGGTTTTAGCAGGTTACACAGCACTATGTACCCTGTGAAAGATTTATGTACCCTGAGCTGCAGGAATACCTAGACCCATGTAAGCCTCAGCAAGCCAGATCAGAATACATGTATATATATATATGTTTGTTTACTTTCAGGATTACTTGGACCCACGTAACCCTCAGCAAGCCAGATCAGAGGCATCAAACTTGATACAGATGATGGATGACAACAAAAATGGCCGATTATCATTACAAGAAGTCATGAAACACAAAGATATTTTTATAACTAGTAAAGTAGTTGATGTCAAACGGAATCTACATGATGAGTTTTAATGTGTGTATGGGGTTGTTTGAGAGATAGAGAGTATGGTAGTCAGTGTCAAACCGAAAGTGATTAATTAATTGTATATGTTTATAGTTGTAAGAGAGAGAGAGAGAGTTGATGTCAACAGAATCTTCATGCTAAATTTTAATGTGTGTATATAGGGGGTATTAGAGCAAGAGAGAGAGAGAGAGATGTGTGCACTATGAAGATAGAGAAATGACATATTTTCTGAGAATTACTCCAGATAAAAGATACCGGTTGAAAATTCATTAAAAATTTAATTTTCTAGATATCAAAAAAGTGTCTTTTTCCAAAGCAATAGTGTGATATTATACTGTGTAAATCCATGTACATAATTATGTATATATAAGGTTATGTATTTGTACCAGTATTGTGAATTCCATTTTATGGTGATTAACATTCATTACAAGATCTATACAGTAAAACCTTCTAAAAGGGAGAATCTTCTAGACAAAAGTCGGGACTCTCTGGGCCATATTTGGGGCCGGTATTGGGGACCCATTCGCAATTAAAAATCTAATGGGATTTTTTTCACAGCTGATTTTTACATTTCAAAAACAATTAAAATCACTCTGAGAATGGCAAAATAGATAAAATAAATATAAACTTACCTGTATGTCAAAAATCAATTGGAAAGTGAATAAAAGTAATTCATGTATATTAGTCATTAAACATGTTTTCATCCATCTATTGTAAAGTTTTGTAACAATAATTCTGGCTATTAGATCACTAATGTTTGGCAATTACAAAGGCACTGGCCCAATTCACAAATGTTTTAGAGACAGCCCTGTCCCTAGAAGGTTTAGTTTTCATTTTGTGGTTTCGTAATTTAAAAATGTTTAAAATAATTGTGGATATTAAATTTTGTGGTTTTTGCTACCCACAAAAGTAAGCAAAATTTAATTAGTTTATCATTCAAAGTATACAGCTTATAAATAAATAAACTATTACAAAATTTGTGTATGGTGTAAGCTAAACTTTCATCGACAGTAATAATTAGGGTACCGTTAGGTCAGGAAAATCCAGTTTAATCTAAACAAACACATTCAATAAGCATATGTTTATCAATATATTCTGTGCATAAAATCCAAGTTGATGGTATCAATATCACAAGTATTAAAATGTTTTGAATTTGCTTTAAAATGATGTATTGTTAAATGTGCCTACTTAGAAATCCTGTTAATTTTAACATAGGACACTATGGAAAATCCAGACCTTTGGTGCCTCACTATTTATAACAGTTACCCCCCTTTACATAGAATTCCCCGATATTTACTTGTCTATATGTATCATGTACTGTACCGTTAACTGCATATGTTTGCCTATTTGGAACAATCAAGTTTTTTAGCCGAGTTATTCACCACAACTTTGCTTGTTGTACGGCGTTCACATCAGTGAAAGCGTACTTTGCAAAGATCAGGCTTCTTTACCATGAAACAGTAGTTTTTTACAGTACATTGGAGAAATAGTGTGCCTTGTAATTTAACTCTGTTCTATCGTGATATATGAATTCTGGTTTTTATAAGGTATATTATTGTATGATATACTGTAGATTTGTTATTTATTTCATTTTTCAGTACTATGAATTCATTAATTTTCGTCCTGTCCCATATTATTGTTTATTTCTTGGATACCCTATCCTTGTTAACAAAATAGTACCAACCATATCAAGAATTTACTACCCCAGGAAATGGTATCTTTTCTCGGGGCCACGAAAATTGGACAGCGCAAAAATAAATGATTTTATGGTTTAAATTGAAATATTACACACAAGTTATACATTGTTATTTTTTATGGAAATTTATATATGGTTATATATTTAACTTCATTTTGTTTTAAACATTAAGTCATAAAAAATCTAAATTCTCATGAGATGTTTTGATTGTATAATTTTTTTCTGACCCGATAATTTGTGGTCTGAGGCACACACTTTTGGATCACAGTGACTTTCACAGCCGAGGTTCCAACTAAACTCAGACAGATTCTAGTTTCAGAAAGCTGGTTGGTTCACTTGCAGAGGCGTGGTGATTTTTTCCAGGCATTCTGGTTTTCTCCACCATCTTTGATATAAGTGAAAGAATCTTTAGTGTGGCTTAATTCCATTACTTAAGGCCACTCTACTGCATGTATTCAGAATTCTAAAAAAAGAGCACATAGTACCATTTTATTCTTATAGCATCATTAAAAATGTTACTTAAAATAATAATTCTTGAGTTCTTTCATAGCATGTACACTGCAATTTAGAGTATAATCTTTCTATGATGAAACTTACGGTCATTAATGATACTTTAAAAAAATATCCGATAATTTTAGATTACTGCCATCACATGCACATGTGCATTGTATTATCATGGGTTGTGTGTGTGTGTGTGTGTGTGTGTTGTTGTTTGTTTGTTTGCATTTTTAAGGTTGTTAGATCATGTAGATTGAGTGGAATTTTATTTATACATTTGTGGGTGCTTTGTTTAATAAGCTATATTAATAATACTCTTAATTTATTTATTTCAGTTCAATACCTAGATTATTTACATGTATATTGAAATACGATACACAATCTTTACTAAAATTTGTGTATTTTGTTATTTGTCTGTTTTTCTTGTTATCTCACTTTTGGATTTGTTGTTTTTCTTGTTAGTAACCATGGTAACAGTGTGATATGATCTTGTTTTTGTTAACATTTTGATATTTTAAATTCCATTCATTTTAGAGATATACAAATGTTCTGTATTATAATGCTAGGTTTTTTTAAGTAGTCTTTTATTGAACAAAATAAATTAAAATACAATAAACCTGCGAAATAGTCTCCACCCATGGGACTTGAGGACTATTGACTTTATAGATCTTTAGATATATCTAGTTTTTTTTATATCAAACAAAGGGACCTTAAAATTGAAGTCTTAATGGGCAGATGGTTTTGTATATAGAGGTGATCACAATAGCAACTTTAGTAGTTTACTATCTTCATTTAAATGAAAATTCAAATTTTGGTGGGTTTGTTTGCAATTTGGTTTTAGCTTTTTGAGCAAGTTATTGTGGTGTATGTGTTAAAAATATTAAATATATAAATGGTCAAACAGGATGTTCTGTTTTCTTCTTGGTAATTACCTCCACCATCTGCAAAACTTACAAATAACTGTGGTCTAAAGTGCTTGTCTACAAGTTACAGCATATCTCGCTCTTAAGTTTAAATGCCACTTGTGTAAGAAAGTTTGTCAGTTCACTTGCCAAAAGTCAAGGATTTTATAACGCATTATCTTCTAACTCACCTGTACAAAGGCAAAACAGCTAATATCAGTGTTGAAAAATGGGACAAAATTGATAAACAAAAACTGATTGATTATCAATTGCCGGTAATCACTGGCTAATATTATGTCAAACCCCTAGTGTCTGTGTCATTGCCTAATGTTACATTTATGTGGAAGTCTATATATAAAATAAAACATCCATACAGGTGAACTGTCTGGCAGAACTTGCCTCCCTTTGGTTAGTTTAGGGTCGAAATATTGCCAAAAATGTATGATTGTGTTGTTTTTCACCTTCAGACATTCCATTTAAATTTTTCAGTAACATTGAAATGCAATTGATTATTTTTTAAATTTAAAAATATATATCAATCAAAATTTAAGAATTTTTAATTCAAAATTTAGAAATCAAAAGTAGTCTTGACTACAATAAATATTTTTTTTAAAGATTTCTTTATGTATGATATTTCTTCCTTCCAAATTACATGTATTACAAAATTTGATCAATTTGATTTTATGACATATCAAATCTTATCATTACATATACAATGTATCACCATAATGTGTATAGTAATATGCCAGATTCTGACTTCTGCTACATAGTTTGTTTTTATTTATTTTTTGTTAAATACCTTATATCAGAATATCATTTTGATTTTAACCTGTTTAATGACATATGTATACTTGTACATGTTGTAGTACAAATTTCTCAAATTTGATAAGAAACACATTAATTTTTAAATGTTTATGATGTCATATCCTGATTGGAACTATTTTTGTTTGTTGTTTGAGATCCCAGATCCTGACATGGACTACTTTTTGTTGTTTGAGATCCCAGATCCTGACATGGACTACTTTTTGTTGTTTGAATTTCCAGATCCTGACATGGACTACTTTTTGTTGTTTGAATTTCCAGATCCTGATATGGACTACTTTTTGTTGTTTGAAATCCCAGATTCTGACATGGACTACTTTTTGTTGTTTGAGATCCCAGATCCTGACATGGACTACTTTTTGTTGTTTGAAATCCCAGATCCTGACATGGACTACTTTTTGTTGTTTGAAATCCATGATCCTGACATCGACTACTTTTTGTTGTTTGAGATCTAAGATCCTGACATGGACTACTTTTGTTGTTTGAAATCCATGATCCTGACGTGGACTACTTTTTGTTGTTTGGTATTCCAGATCCTGACATGGACTACTTTTTGTTGTTAAATAATCATTCCTGCTCATATACAACATATCATGTAGAAATTATGGATATACAGAGTTGTATAGTATTTTGTGATATCATGTATAGTCAATCAACAAGTATATTTATACACACGATGTATAGGGAACACACATGTTTATTTTGTCTATGTAATAAGCAACACTAAGCATGAACACTGTTTATGTATAAACTGTGGATTTTAATACTACCCATGTGATAGGTGGATTCTTCTATATGATAATTCCTAATTAAAGGTCAATCAAACATTGTCTGCCTATATATAGAAATCGTGGGCATACACAAGTCATGTATTTGAAATTATTACCTATACACAATTTTTATTACTGGTATTTTTGTAGTATTGTTTTGTTTTAAGTTATTTGTAATAAGCAACATTAAGCATGAACACTGTTCATGTATAAACGGGTGCAAGACGTTTCGTCCCATAGGACTTTTGTCCCATGCCATTTCGTACCATATTCGGGACATTTCGTACCATATTCAGGACTTTTCGTCCCATACTTGTAAGACGTTTCGTACCATAGGACTTTTCGTCCCGTGATATTTCCTAACATTTTCAGGACTTTTCGCTCTGTGATTTTAAGATTTATCATAATATTTCGTAGCTTGTCCATGACTTTTCGTACCGTTACATTCCTTTTAACTTTTATGTTGGTGTTATTGTGCCATTTTTAATGGAAATTTGATGATGTCCAGAGCACAAACCAAAATTTTATTCACGATTTCAATTCACGTATTTAAGAATTTTTCTTATTATGTAAATAGATACTAACTGTGCTCGGAACATTGTCAAATTCTCTCGTAAGAATCGCAAATAACTGGATATTCATGTTCAGGAAAGATTGTCTCGTAATGTAATGCAATACGTTGTAAATTAGTTGATTTTAGTTAATAATGAATAAATAATAAATAGTATTTCCACCCTATTTTTAAGTTTTGGATTGCATGTTTTAACAAGAAATAAATAATATTTCTTTCGTTTTTTTAATAATAAAAAATAAATAAAAAGATATTAAAACAACTTATTTTTTCTCATTTAGATAAATACTCAATACAAATAACCACAGCGATGCGATTTGCAATTGGTTATATAACCACTCCGTATAAAAAAATAATTAAATTTTATTTTAAAAAAATAAATTAAATAAATATCTCCGATCTGTTTGACTTAATATTAAAATAATTAAATTTTATTCATGAAACGGTAACAAAAAAAAAAAAAACTTAAAATAAATAAATAAAAAATATCTATTTATCTCTTTTAAATAATATAACAATGTTACAAAATGTCATGGGACGAAATGTCCTGAATATGGTACGAAATGGCATGGGACAAAAAGTCCTATGGTCTGTAATTCGTATAAACTTAGAATTTTACTACTACCCATGTGATAGGTGGATTCTTCTATATGATAATTCCCGATTAAAGGTCAATCAAACATTGTCTGCCTATATATAGAAATTGTGGATATACACAAGGTATATTATTGTGTGGTATCATGTATTTGAAATTATTACCTATACACAATTTATATTACCAGTATTTTTGTGGTATTGTTTTGTTTTAAGTTATTTATTTCCCCAAATCCATTGATTGTATCATCATATTGATGGCTGCTTTATCAAGTTTATGTCTTATTTTGTAAATGTATTACGGTAGTTTTAGCATGTACATACAAGTATTAGTGCAAATTATAATTTGGGTATATTCACACGAACTTGAATAAGCAAAAATCTCATGGTTGGTTTTGTGCATTATGATTGTATTTAATTTGATGGTGTCTACATGGTAGCTCTTCTGTATCATCACCAAAATCACTAAAATTTGTTAAGCTTATGTTATATATTGTAACTGTATTAATTTTAGCATGTACAAATATAAGCTCAAATTATAATGTGGCAAAGTTCAAAATAACAGCCAGTCTTACAGTCTGAGACTGGTAACTTTTTGGAAGGACTGTTTAGTTTTACAATAGCCCCTCTATATACTATAATAGAAAATGTTTAAATTTAAAAAACAAAGACTGGTTGAAAATTTTGACTTTGAACACCTAATATAGATAAATATACAGAGACTTGAAAGAGCGTAAATCTTATGGAGCACCTTGTACACTATTATCATATATAATTTGGCTGTGACTATAATTGTACTTTATTGTATCTTCTTCAAAATCACTGAAATTAGTACACTGCTAAAATTAATATGCTTACAGTAGGTAATATACTGTAATATTATTACATAAAGCATTGTGTGGTTGGATAATTTTGTTTGTTGTTGTCACAATTAGCTCATTTGAGCAAATACTCAAGGCGAGCTGTTCAAATGCTGTTTTATCTGTCATCCTTTGTTTGTCATTTATCTGTCATTTGTCGTCTGTCTTTTATCCACCATCCGCCATTAATTGCCTGTAAACTTTTCACTAAAAAAACCTTTTTCCACAACCAGTAAACACATGGCTAGAATGCTGTCATGTCTGAGCTCATTCAAGTTTGCAAAACTGATTGACCTTGGCCCACATTCAAGATCACCTTTGATCTTTTAAAATTTATTTGTGAAGAATTGAAAGGTGAATATTACAAAAGACAAGGTCATTTAGTGTGTTGGAGTTATCTTTCTTAAAACATATTTAAAGTCTATATTGTAATTCATATTTTGTTAAAATAATAGTAGTATAGTACATGCACAGTAAAACTCCAATCCATCACCACCATTTGTTTTGTCAAATTTTGGAGTTATGATAAATTGAGGTAGGTTTATAAAGCAAACATATAGGTAAATTGATTTTTTGACTTCAAAATAGTGTGGTAATAAGTGAGTTGGCACAGTTATTGAATGGCATTATAATGAGTTGTCACAGTATTTACAATTTGATTTAAAATGTTAAAAGACTTAAAGATTGCCCTATTAACCTGTTTCAAACTAGCACATCTAAAATTTATTCAAAATTGAGTGCCAGCTTCATTTATAGCATCAGTACATGACAAACCTATATGATACAATGGTGGATCTAGACTTTCAAATATTTCTAAACCATCTTTATTAAATTCCATGATCCTCAGTAAAATCCTTTTTTCCTCAGGTGAGCCATTTAAGGCCCATACACTGCTTGTTTTAATTGTGTGGTTGAATAATTTTGCTTTTTGTTGACATTATTTGTTGATGTATAGTGTGTTGTTAGTTAAGGATATGGTGCATTAGAACCTGTGTAAACTTAACACCTCCCAATGAAATTCAGCTTTCCTTAAGTGAGCATTTAAAGACCCATGAGTTACTTGTTATCATTATGCAGTAAGACAATTTTGCTTGTTGTTGTTAGATTGGTAAATTAGCACTTTCATTGAAAATATGAACTTTTTCAAGAAATAGCAAATTTTGTTTTCATGGCAAATTGTTTTTGTCTTGGTTGCAACAGCTAGAATTCCTCTAAGAAGGATCCTAATAATTAAGGTATTATTTACTATGACAACTTATGTTAGCTTTGGTTAGGACGGTATTAGACAATAGAGTTTAATTTATGTAAATATTTTGCTCTTGCATCACAGTGATTAATGTTTATTGTTTATTGTTTTAATTCTTAATTTTGGAAATTTTGGTCATTTTTCTTCAGAGAGAAGTACCTACATTTGGTAGTAATTATAGAAAAACAAAAACCACTGATGTTTGCTGTACCATGTGTATATGTTTTTAGTGTCACAGTTAAGGACATGGTACATTGGAACCCGTGTAAACCAAAAACCATCCAGCTTGCCTCAGGTGAGCATTTTAAGGTTTATGGACTGCTTGTTTAAATTGTGTGGTTAAAAATTTTGCTTGTTTGCAAATTATTGATTTATATATGCTGTATGTCTTTGTTTTTAGTTTCATAGTTAAGTATGTGATGCACTAGAAATTGTTTAAACTGAATACTTTTCAGATCAAAAATTTAATTGGGATTAGACACCTACTTGTACTCTGTTTTGTAATGGAATGTACTAAAATACAATATAACCTTGATTTATTGCCACCATTTGTTCATTAAACTTTTGGCACTATAATGTCTCGTGAAAAACCAAGTGAAATTTATAAAGAACACTCAAAAGAAACAGATTTTGGGACATCAAATCTTGGGGTTTAACAGTTAATCAAGGGAGATTTATATAGAAAAACTATTATAGGAGAAATTGGAATTTTGTAACCTCAATATAGTGTAGGGATAAGTGAGATGGCAAAGTTATTGAGGGGCATTATAACAAGGTTTTACTGTATATGTAGTTTAGTTGAGACATGATTTCTATGCATCCATTCATGTTATGTACTGGATTAAAATTGCAGTTTTATTTAATAGCTTATCACAGATGTAATAAACCTACACTAAAATTACCATCTCATTAGTTGTATTTATGTATTTATACCCCTCCCCCAAAGTTGGGAGGTATTTAGGAATCACCCTGTCCGTCCGTCGGTTACTTCTTACCATCTGGCCTCCACCCCCATTTTGCGTCCACGCCATATCTTCCATGCCCATGGATGGATTTTGATCAAACATGACGCAAATTTATACCAACGTACCACATTAACTCTGACCGTTACGAATGGGGATATTTGTCTCGCATGAGACTGCTAGTAATTAAAGTACGACAATCCCTCATTAGTATCGACAAATGTTTCTGCTTGCTTGTGTGGTTTTCCCCATAATAATAAGTGTTAGATCTCCTATGTTATGCATCAATTGTGATAGTGATCAACTAAAATTAAAATATAATAATAATAATCTTTATTGGTATTAAGTAACTATACAGGCTTGTAGCCACATAGCAATATTATATAACAGTTGATGGCTGGCAGGAAATTCAGTATCTATATTGAACATAATAATAATAATAATATCATAATAAAAGTATTAGCTGATATCAAGAATATGACTTCTTGCAATCCAAGCATTATATAAATATTTAGCAAGTTTTAATAATAAAGTTTTAGATTGATTGCTAATAATATTATAGAATTTGTGAATATTTGGCCAGTGATTATAATAAGATGGTAAAAATTTTAACCTTATTTGCCTATATGCTGGACATACCAGAACAAAGTGATATTCGTCCTCAACTACACGCATTCTACAACACTGACAAATTCTTAAATGACGAGGTGTATTAGAGTATCTACCAGTCTCTACACATAACTTGAGACTACCACATCTTAATTTCGACAATAAGTTTGAAAAATGTGTTTTTAGCTCACCTGAGCCAAAGGCTCAAGTGAGCTTTTCTGATCACAATTTGTCCGTTGTCTGTCGTCGTCGTCGTCGTTGTTGTCGTAAACTTTTCACATTTTCGACTTCTCCTCTGAAAGTACTTGGCAGATTTCAATGAGACTTGGTCAGAAGCATGTCTGGGTCGGTGCAATTCAGATTTGTTCGTGGCGTTGCCATGGCTACCATAACTAGGTCAAGGTGACCTAGGGGTGCAAAAATCTTAAAAAATCTTCTTCTCCGAAAGTATTGTTTGGAGAAAAAATCTGATGAGATATTTGGCTTCTCTAGGGTCTTAAGCCTATAGTTTGTTCATTTTGTGAAATTCGGTCGAAAAATGGGTTACGCGTTTTTGCGTTTAATTTTGAAAAAATCGTAAAATAGCTTCAAATTGTTATAACTTGACTACTTGACCAGATAATGACATGGGGTTTTCAGTTTTGACATCTTCTTGTTAGTATCTTCAAAATGAGGTCAAGGTCAATTGTGAAGGTCGTGACCTAATTTTTTTTACCTCTGATTATAATTATTATCTCGAAAACTATAAACTTTTTGTATAGTCATGTATATTAGAATGTTGTAGGTATTGATACAACGATCATTTTGATGTATAGAAAAAGGTCATGGGTTCAAAGGTCAAGGTCACAGATGCGAAACAATACCAAAATGGTTAATTATCTCGAAAACTATAAACTTTTTGTATAGGCATGTATATTAGAATGTTGTAGGTATTGATACAACGATCATTTTGATGTATAGAAAAAGGTCATGGGTTCAAAGGTCAAGGTCACAGATGCGAAACAACACCGAAATGGTTAATTATCTCGAAAACTATAAACTTTTTGTATAGGCATGTATGTTAGAATGTTGTAGGTATTGATACGACGATCATTTTGATGTATAGAAAAAGGTCATGGGTTCAAAGGTCAAGGTCACAGATGCGAATCAATACTGAAATGGTTAATTATCTCGAAAACTATAAACTTTTTGTATAGGCATTTATATTGGAATGTTGTAGATATTGATACAACGATTATTTTGATGTATAGAAAAAGGTCATGGGTTCAAAGGTCAAGGTCACAGATGCGAAACAATACCGAAATGGTTAATTATCTCGAAAACTATAAACTTTTTGTATAGGCATTTATATTAGAATGTTGTAGGTATTGATACAACAATCGTTTTGATGTATAGTAAACGGTCATGGGTTCAAAGGTCAAGGTCACAGATGCGAATCAATACTGAAATGGTTAATTATCTCGAAAACTATAAACTTTTTGTATAGGCATGTATATTATAATGTTGTAGGTATTGATACAGCGATCATTTTGATGTATAGAAAAAGGTCATAGGTTCAAAGGTCAAGGTCACAGATGCGAAACAACACCGAAATGGTTAATTATCTCGAAAACTATAAACTTTTTGTATAGGCATGTATATTAGAATGTTGTAGGTATTGATGCAACGATCATTTTGATGTATAGAAAAAGGTCATGGTTCAAAGGTCAAGGTCACAGATGCAAAACAATATTGAAATGGTTAATTATCTTGAAAACTATAAACTTTTTGTATAGACAGTTGTAGGTATTGATACAACGATCATTTTGATGTATAGAAAAGGTCATGGGTTCAAAGGTCAAGGTCACAGATGCGAAAACAATACCGAAATGGTTAATTATCTCGAAAACTATAAACTTTTTGTATAGGCATGTATATTAGAATGTTGTAGGTATTGATACAATGATCATTTTGATGTAAAGAAAAACGTCATTGGGGTTTAGTATTTACGTTTACTTTAAATCTATCAGCTAGCCATTAGTTATCAGGTGAGCGTATAAGGCCCATGGGCCTCTTGTTAAATAATCTAAGTAAAATTCAAACTGCAGGTCTCTTTGGTAGATTTTATAAAAGTGAAGCTTAGATATAGCATTAATGGAATTTGATACCACTGCTGTATATTGGTCATGTAACCGTTGTCTTAACAAATTATAGTCAATAGAAATATAAAAATAATGATATTCTGATTAATTTTCAATTACAACAATACTGAATGTTGGTTGATACAGAGTTATGTGCGATTTAAATGATAAAATATTATTCCCACCATGTACATATTACACAAATGACGGACGTTTGTGTCTGAAAGTATCCACCATGAACACCACACTCGTATCACATATATCAAGGCCACTAATTATAAATAGATGAATGAAATTTGGTGCTTAAAACAAGCTAGGTGAGAGCAAATGAAACTGAGATTATGAAACAATACAAACAAATGATGGAAACAGTCAAAGCCTATGCATTATGCAAAAAAAACCTCCAATTTTTAGACCCATGGCCAAAATAACCGCTAAAGACAATTTAAACATTTGGATCGGAGGCAAACATTTGTTATAAAAAAATTTGGAATTCTGAAAAAAAAATCAAATTGACCACATAAATTGTCTAGTGTATGTCACATATAAAGAATTACTTGAAATAGAACATGAAAAAAAATTAAAAGAAATAGTTGATATATAGCAAATGTCTAAAATTCGAGGATAGAAATAACTGATGTATATAGTAAATGTCCGAATAATCGAGGATTTATACATAGATCATAAAACATTCTAGATATCACGGATTATATCAACATAATCATATACTCTATGTAGCACCTCGGGTGTACTAATCAACAAAATTTAATAAACAGTACAGGCCTGTCGAAAGTTTAACACAACACTTACCAATTAGTTCCTAGTCGGCAGCTCATCACGGACCCACGTTAACTACATGTGTATATATCTTGAAAACGTTTTAACACTGCTATCGATCCCTTGACAGGTTTTCTGCCACTGACTTTCCATCCATATCTCGGGACACTTGGCAGCCCAGTTCCCACATATTCCACTCATATTTCTTTAGCTTAGTGTTAAACTTTCGACAGGTCTGTACTGTATATTTTATGGATCCTTCCAGAAAGATGTGGGTTGTTTATTTATTTTGTTTTATTTTTAGTTTTGATGTTGCTGATCATAATTACCTTGAGTAATCTGACAGAGAAATACCAGGAGACAAAGAAACAAATGATTTAAGAATCAACAAAAGTTTCAATCACTCTTACCAATTTTTTACCTGTTTCCTAATTTATAGTGGCGGTGTCTAGTTTTCCAAAAAAAAAAAAAATTAGTGGCCAAAATTCCCATAAAAAATTGAGAAATATAGTCCTTCTGAAAAGTTTGTTTTTCAAATTTGCTGAAAAGGTTAATTTTTGAAATAATTTCTCAGAAATGTGTAGCACATGACGATTTTGAACACCAGAAAAGGAAAAATATTGTTGATGTAATGGTGTGCATCATGTACTTCACCATGTCATAAGCCTAACTGGGTTTTGCCAATTTAGAGTGGCTCCACAAATGGTAACGGTTTACCATTGTGATGTCATCAGAGGGGCTTCTGAGTGGTCTAAAGAGCGCAATTACGGAAACAGAGCCTCTAACCACTCAAGTTCGAATCCTACTCCGACAGATCCTAATTTAAGAAAGTTTGTTAGAGTCGGTGTTTTTTCGGACACTCAAGTTTCCTTCGCTAGCCCTATTGCTATAAGTGAAAGCCTTGACTGGGTTGATCCATCCATACAACGGTCCTTTTGCGGTCAGAATTGAGAACAAATGAGCTTAAAACTGACAGAATATTTCGGTTGTTTCCATTGTGATGTTAATAAATTCACTTAGTAAGTTTATGTATTTTTGCCAACAGAGGCTTTAATTGAAATATTAGGTCTTAACACTTCCAAATATGACGGGAAACTTCAAGTAGTGTATTTTTAATGGGACACAAGTTAACGAGAGAGTATGTTTGTAGTTCAAAACAAGAGCCGAGTTCTGAAAGAGCATGTTGAGCTCAAAATGGAATGTATAATGATAAAAGTAAGAAACAAGATCATGGAAAACATACCAACAATTAAAAAACAAGGAACAAGAAACAACAAAAAGATCATTGGCTATAAAGCACAATCTATCTGTTCTAACGTTTTACAATTGGTGGTCTGGCACTTAAAATATCAGTCTGTTTTTCAAAATGGCTTTAAAATTGTTAATGAATGAAACAAAATTGTCATTGTGTACAATTCACACACACACCACACACACACACACACACACACACACACACACACACACCACACACACACACGAGGGGAGCAAAAAGCTTATAGAACGGGGTATATATTGCCGCACAACAAACCATACATTTTTTATTATAATTTTTCAATATAGTCCCCAATTTCCACAAATGCACTTAGCCATTTTCTTTCAGACTGTCTATACCTTTGAAATAGAAGTCTTCGGTTTGGTCCTGAAACCATGCCTCTGTGACAGCCTTAAGTCCATCATAATCAGGAAATCTGATTCCCCGTAAATGGATTTCAAGTTCTAAATAGGAATAATCACTGGGTGCCAATCGGGGCTGTAGCGTTGGTGATTAAGTTGTTTGAACTTGCATTCACGAATCGATGCTTATGCAATCCTTAACTTGTTTACAGGAGCATTGTCATGAAGATGCAATACCCCTCGGCTCAACTTTCCCGCCTTTTTCATTTAATAGCAGCTTTCAGCTGCTTCATTAGATCAGCATAGTAAGCCCGTGATAGAGATTCAGCAGGTTATAATTGATTAACAGAACATCCTTAGAATCCCAGAACACAGTGGCCATGATTGCCAGCTGATGGTTGGTTTTGAAATATTTGGTGGAGGGAGCCAGGATGCTTCCATTGCATGGACTCTTTTTTGGTTTTGGGTTCCAATGATGAAATCCATGTTTCATCACTAGTTACTAAGTGTAAACGGAAGCTCTCTGTGTTATTATTATAAATGCCAAGAAGCTCCCGGCTTGACTGGAGTCTTTGGAAGCGATCCTGCACATTAAGGTTCTGGGGACCCATCTTGCGAATACTTTTGACATCACAAGATGCTCGTGGATAACCGTGTGTACACTTCCATGTGAAATGTCACATTCCCTAGCTATGTCACCAATCCTAATCGACGATCATTCATAATGAGGGTCTCCACAGACGTGACAATTTCCTTTGTGATGTCATCAGCTGGCCGACCTGACGTGGGTCATCCTTCAATGAGGTGCGCCCACGTTTAAATTCAGCTGACCATTTTGCCACTGTGGAATAGGCAGGACCACTGTCACTGTTCACCTAGCCATTCGCCGGCGAATTCTTTGGCTTTTGATCCCTCTACTGTGAGGAAACTTTATTCTGCCCTAAACTCAACATTTTGATTTTCCATCATTCTTGATGGTCACCAACTTTGAATGGTTTTGAGAATAACACAAATATGTTGTGACAAATAAACTTGATTATGTTTCAATGGCGGAATGTTGTGTTGTCTAAATAAGAAAATGTGTGTTAAGCGTTGGCTGAATACGCTGTTCTATGAACTTTCTGACTTCCCTCGTATTTTTCAAAAGCAAAAACTATAAAAGATCTTTTCTATAAGGCATAATGGTCAAATTGTACCGGATCGATGATGCCTTCATCCTAATGCTGCAACTTACTTTACATTTTGTTGTCAATAATACAAGCGTATCTATACATGTCATTGTGCAATTTATATGAAAACTAATTTTGTGATTGTATTATTTCATTAATATTCATTGAATATTGCGTGCATTTTAAAAACACAAAGCTTACTTTGAAAACAAATGAATGACTTGTTACTTTTAATGTTTTAATTAGCACGAGGAACAATGACTGCTTTTGTCAAAGGATAATTTATTCCAATTTGACAAAAGAGGAAATTTGTTGGAATGTGAAAAATAGATAAATATTTATTTTGTTATTAGGGTTCTTATCAGCACGTGTACATCAATGTATTACCACCACTCTTTCATGTTTGCCTTAATTAATGTGTTAATTGGCACGTGTTGTTCAGTTTGCCCTCATTTCCGTTTTAATTGCATTATGGGTTATATTGTTCGGTAATTGATTTTTACGTAGCGTTTGTCTTTTGATTTACGCCATGTGTTTCATCCCTGTTTGAAGTGTTTACTTTGTCCTTATGAAGTAGATTATTTTCTGCTAACTTTCATTCACTGGTCACGTTCGATAACCTTATTATTATTTTTTGAAAGAGATAAAACATATTAAACCATCCAGTAATTACGGAACCCGTAAGATGACGTGTGGAAAAATTCTAAACAGTATTTTATATATTTGCAATAGTTATTTTGTATTTTCGGAACAGTATTTCGTATATTCATAATTTATAGTTATTTCTTAATTTAAAAAATAGAGTCTGTAAAAAAAAGTATTCGGTATTTTTGTATATTCGCAATAGCTATTTTTTATTTTCGAATTAGTACTATGAATATTCGAAATAGCATTCCGTATATTCACAAAAGTTATTTCGTAATTGCGAAAATCGTATTTCGTATATTCAGAATAGTTATTTTGTATATTACTTATTCGAAAATACGACATACCATTTTGAAAATACGAAACAACAATTGGTAATAAACAAATTAACTTTTCCTAAAATAACTTTTTTACACATGCCACTTTATGGACTCCGTAACTAACATCATTTATGAATGCTAACATAATCCAATACATACGAGCATGTTGAGGACGAACACATATAATTGGAACCGCTGTCTCCATGGCAACAGTTGACGTAGGCAAGTCCAATGGAAAGAACCTTGTAACGAAAGCTGCACTTAACTGAAAATTTCCTTTTTCATAGAAAACGTGTCGACCACATTGTAAATTAAACGAAGGTAACTTTTTTGGATAAGTTGAATTGTTGAATTGTAGTGGTATGTTCTCGGTAATTTTTGGCTTACTACATTTCAACGTTGAGAGGAGAGACGTTGTTCTCGCGAGATTCTCCATTCACATACTATTACATCCATGTAGAGTAGTTTTGAATGTGATTGTGTAGTAGAGATGTCCCTAGGCATCTTAACGATATTCTCAACATTGTTCCATTGTTCAAGTTAAAGATGCTACTTGTCATATCTTAACAGTACAAACTTAGAAAAGAGGCTTGTTACAGCTTTCAGTTAAGATTTTTATCTGGTGAAACTTGAATTCTCAAACCTTTAGTTTTGGTTTTTAAAGCATAAAGTTGCTGCTAACGCCAATTTACATGCTTTCTGTTTTTAATTCTTTATAAGGAAGTACGAGAAATTATAATTATTACATGTATTCCAATATGACAAACTGTCAATTCAACCTATAATCTTCAATCGTAGCTGCCTCAACTGGAGTGAATTGCAGGTTACTTTCGGGCGCAACAGAGGTGGACGGATACTGCTGTTTCAGTACGTGATTTAAATAAAATATCTCTATTATTTGAGAATGCATTCATGAAACTATCAATAAAATGAAGTAAAAACATTGACCATACCAATTTATTATATGAAGTTACATTGCTAACGCAGACCTAGTCACCGCCTCGGTGGTTCAATGGTTACAGTGATTGCCTTCAGAATGGCTTTGATCCTTAGCAGGGTCATACATACGGATTTTAAAAATGAAGACGCTGCTTCCTCCTCTTCCGCTGGGCAAAACGAGTACATTGACGGGTTCACTAAGTAGCCAAGAAAACTGAAAAATGTGAAGATTTTAGAGAGCCGTAATTCTGTCATATTTTATCGAAATTGAGTCAAACCTGACCCGTAGGTCAACTATAAAAACCACGTGCCAAATAGGAATCTAAAATCCAACAAATAGTTAAACTTGGCTTGTATGTCAATTTTATAAAGGTACATGTACATATCAAATATGGACCCAAAGGGAAAAGGTAGTCCGAAAAATGTTTGAGGGCAGAAGAAAAACAGACAGACGGAGGGAAAACATATTGTCTCCTTCTGGTGTCAGTGGGAGTGGACAAAAAATCTTTACCCAATAAATAAAGTTTACAGATCCCCATTCAACACTACGGAAGGTATTTAGGCAATTTATATGCAAATCATTGGTTTCATGACAGTATTGCCGTTAAAACCATTTGTCTAAAGATGCCTATGCTATAGTTAAGAGATCATTGATTTTTTTAACTTTGAAAAATGTCATTAAGGATCATTACTCAACATTGAAAATAATTTTGAAATTACACCACGTGCAAAAAGTATTGGGTTTTCCAGGCGTGATCAGCATGAATGATATGTAAATGATACAGAAGGGATAATTTTGACATAGTTTTTAAAAAATTTAATTGTACAGAATTTGTTTTTCCTATGAGGTCAGCAAATTTTGTACAATGTTTTGATATTAGTGAATTTATCGGAAAGTAGTATGTAGTTTTCAGACTTTCATGTGCAATGAATTCATGGAATTACAGTAACTATCTCATTTGTACAATTAAATGTATTAAACAATATGTCTTGGTCCATTTTATATCTAGTATATATTTGAAGTTTTAGTAGACAGCATATATACGTATCGCATGTTTTTATTTCTTTGTTAAACTAGGTTCAATTTTATATATTCATGTACTACAACCATTGGTTGCCTTAAGTTTGGAACCACAACATTGGATTGCCGTTTTTATAGCATCCATTGTCTGACCAAAGCCCAACTGGGTTGGGCAATTTTTCAGTTTGTTGGTACTTGTCTTGATTATTTTGCTATGTTTTTTAGCTTTGAACAGCTACGCGAATCATGCAATGTACACAAAATGTCATTCTTACATTTGTAACAAATAAAAAGCGAAAAGTCTTACGAAAAACAACATTTTCTTTCTTGGGGTTGACGGGGGTTTAAACTACAGCCTTATAACGCCTTCACCATCCAGCCGCGGCCACTGCGATCTCTAAAATTACCTATGTCTTTTAATGACCATTGAGCCCACGGTTTTTTGATCATCATTGTCGCTGTTGTTGCTTCAGCTGTCATATATATGTACTTAAATCCGACCCAGATTTCTCTAAATCCGACTCTATTTCATTACAATTGGTCATGATTAGAGACGACAATTAATTGCACATATGGCACCATAATGCCAGTCCATGACGTCATGGCGTCGTCTATGTTATAATTTTTCAATATTAAAATGTATAATCACATGCATATATTTTATTCATTAATTATCAGCAATGTGCTTGTGATTTCCAAAAAGCTGTTCCAGTTTTAAAGGGACAAACATGTCATTATTGTATTCTATTTATGTCTTTACCGACGCTAAGTTGTTAACTAGCTTTCAGTTCTGTGATTTACTGTAGGTCATAAATATATCTGTTCCATGTTTCACAATTATTCCTTAACTAAGGCTTTCCTTAATGACAAAATTTCAAATTGTTAAAATTTTGTTTATTCTTGAGATATTCAGGGTTTAAGATGACTTTTTGAAGATGACTTCTAGCCTGAAACATTTTTAGTTAGTTTTTGTTTTCAAAATTTTTTATTAGTAGTTCCAAAAAATTACCTAAATTCGCTAAGTAAGTTAATAAATGACTGTGAAACTGGGACCAGATAATCTTTTGAAATGGTTCCTGTCTTCTGTTAGCAGTTTATTATAGGCATACGACAATTTTGTTTGAACCTTTATAATTCCGTTTAAACTGCAGTGCTAACGACGTCTAATCACTTGTGATGAAGGATATTTTGTGTTACATCGAAGAGACCATTGTGATTGACTAAGATGAAAATCTTCAATTAAAAGGGGGACGATGAATGTTTGGTCCATTTGTAACACGTTCTGCTTTACTCGTTATTCAGAAAATTTTATTTTCAAAGAAAGGTTTTTAATTTGTTTTGCTCTTTGTTTGAAGATTTTAGAATGGCGTATAAAAACTGCAGGCAAGAGTTAGACTAAAAGACGTAGTGTACATTGAAAATGGTTGTAAAAGGCATAAACTACACTGCTAGAGACTAGTCACGTGTGAGGAAGGAAACTTTGTGCTGTATTGAAGAGACTATCGTGATTGACTAGATGCAAATCTTCAATTAAAACGGAGATAATAATTTTTTTAGCCATTTTCCCCTGCTGAAATCATTATTCAGAAATGTTTTGAGAGGAAATAATACACTAAGACTGATTGAATAGGACTGGTGAAATGTACACTAAATATTTAATCACTGATTGTGTACGGGAGGACAAAGTAAATCAAGAATCTAATGGGGACACCGCTTTAAAAGGAAGTACGCTTACACGGGTGGACCAGGTGCAATTTTCAACCCGATGTGGAGAATAAACTGGTAATTTGATTCATAGCGCTAAATTAATTTTAAAAATAATAAAATATAAAAAATGGTAAAATAACAATAATTACCGTAACAGACTTGTATTCTCTAGAAACCATATTAGATCTAGACTAGAGAAACAGTTTTACCTGTTTCACATTGTACATAGACTTGGTTTAAATATCACAGAGTCAAAGGAACATTTGGAGATACGTCTGAACAATGCGTTTTTCAAATACGCTGCAGTAGATCTACATTTGAAATAAATTTGTTTACATTTTAGCTATTTAAGCTTGAGAAAATTATTGTTTCCTGGGACATGATCCCCAAAAATCTCTATAAACAAGTCCACGAGACAACTCCAATTAAGGCCCAAACTTGAACCGATACATATATCTAATAATTTCCTAAAGCATATTCCATGGCTTCTATAACCTTGGGAAGGACACTTTAAAAGTATTCAAAATAAGCGGCTAAGTAGATGTTATACCCGTTTTATTATCAACATGTCCGTAACAAGTGTTCTGGAAGTGATTTGTTTTGTCTTTTGTGATCCTTTTAACTTCTAAAAGGCGGTCTATATCAGTTTTGAACTGTCTTTTTCTTCTTTGTCGTCCATGGTCTAACAAATCACACCGCCTTTCATCACCTAGGCTTAAATCCCGCTCGGACAGATTCAAGTATAACAATTTGTCATTGCGGTTCGCAATCGTACCACGTGATCAATACCTCTTAACGTTTGTGCGGAACATTTTGGAAAACGTCAACGTCACAAATTCCCGGAATAACGTCGTTTTTACGGGAAAACGTCATATTGTGCGATTCCATGTCCATTGGAAACAAGCGTTTCACAGACACGTTAGAAGGTATCACGTGGTACAGCGGCGAACCCCAATCCCCTTTCCCTGGACATTCCGGTTATTTCCACTATTCCAGAGCTGACAGTCTGTCTCGGCAAGAGTGAAAGATTTACTGACTGTGGCGTATAACTCAAGCTCAGTGACGTTTGTTGCAAGTATAATACCATAATACTTGGTATTGTGCTATTTTATTATATAGCCAATGATTTTGCCCTTTTCTGATTGGTTGAGAAGACGTTTGGCGAGCCTGATAAATCGTTATGTTCACCGCGCAATAACGCACAGGACGTTTTTATGACGTAACAATGGGTAATGTTCACCGCGCAAAAAACGCACGCGACGTTATGCGATGTAACATTGAAAAGAGAAAAGGACACTTTTTACGTTTTGTACTATTAAACATAAAAATATGGTGATAAAAATCATTGGTCATATAAAAAACATTGACTTTCGCTTCGATAGACATAAAGATTTATCAACCTCAAAAACATAATATTCACCTCGGCCTACGGTCTCGGTAAATATAATGTGTTTGAGGTTGATAAATCCTTATGTCTACCTCATCAAAAGTCAATAATTGTCTAATGTTATACAGTGTACGTCCCTCGTTAAGAATTTTAAATCAGCGAAGTACAATCTATCTTGTTTACTTCATTTCATTGTTTTGTGTTCTTTGTTTTATGACTTTATTACTATGGCCAAGTACATGTTCTCAGCTAAGTGGACTGTTTCATTAGCAGTATATGGCGTGTTCTGAAGTGCTTTGTTGAGTCTTCATGGTTCTGTAAACGTTTAATTTACTTGCACACACCTCTATCTTTTTTGAAATTTTGTCTTGGTGTCCCGATGTCCTGTAACCGATTTTATTTACTTGCGGCGATCTAAATCATTTGTTTTATTGTGTCTTTGGTACCCCTATTAACTTTTTATTTACTGGCCCTTATTGTCCTGTTAATTTTATTTGTTTGCAGCGGTATACATCCATTTTGTGTAAATCATTGGGTCTTTAATTGTCCTGCTAACTTTTTATTCACTTGCGGTGTCTGTGTCATATATTTTGTTTTGTTTCGTGTGACCCTGTTAATCAGTTTCCATTTACCTGCTGGTCTCCCTTTTTTGTTTTGTAATGTTTTTGAGGACACTATTTACTTTTTATTCATTTTCGACGGCTCTTATCCTTAAGATGGGAAATCCTCAAATTTACATCGTCCCTTTTCTTATTCTGGCTACATGAAGACTAGATTTTGGTTTGCCTACTTTTCTTCTTCATCGTCATGGTCAAACTGATATATGTAATACCTTTCACCACTTAGTTCATCAGCTCAAACAGATTCTAGTGTGCAAGTGCTTACCGAACGTCGGTGATTTCTCCCGTAATCTCCAATATCTCGGAGCTGACCGTCTAGACAAAAGTGAAAGAAAATGTAAAACGCATGTTTAGTAACTCATACCACAGCATTGCACGTTATCATGACATGTTGTTATCTGGTTCCGTCAGTCTACAGTTGGGAATTTTTAAATCGGTGATGTGTTTTTTTTTTTTGATTTCATCCGTTTGGTGTTTCGTGTTTTTTTTGTTCTATTGACTTTGTTACGGAGTACATGTGTTAGCTACAATTCTCTTTGATAATACTATTATGCCATATAATTTACAGATCTACCTTTTTCTTTTGAATCATGTTTTTTCACGACAATTCAATTTTCCTTTATTTCAAACATTTGCATTGGTCAGACCATTTCTGCTATTTTTGCATGAATGGATTGGATCTCAGTGACGTCATATTATTATTGACGACGCATAGGGACATTTAAATTCACATGTCATATGGTAACTTCTATTTACTTGCTTGTATGTATAGTTGTTTAAATGGTTGATTTGTTGTCTAAACAACATAAGAAATGAAAATAATTTTTCTTTTTTGTGTTTGAAAAATAAACGAATTTGACATTGCACACTGCAAAATTCGCTAATGTTTATTTACAAATTGTCAAATTCTTTCATTTTTTACATAACATATGGAAAATTTCAAAAGTAGCGCATGGTACGTGCATAAACGGAAATCGTAAATAGGATTCGCCATTGTACAACGTGATCAATACCCCTTAATTAACGTCTCTGCGATTTAAAAAAAAATTACTTTTAAATGAACACCCTCGTTTTATACTAGAAAACATCGATTCCATTTCCCAAGGAACTCGGTGTTTGGCACAAATACTAGGCGGCTCAATTTTATGGAAAAAAACTCAGTTTAAGGGAGTGTATTTCACAATCTTTGTTCCGCATAAACGTTAGGAGGTATCACTTGGTACACAGGCGAACACACTTACAACTACACCATAAAAATTCCCATGTACATGTAAATTAAGACACAATTCTAATTGTTTTACCATTTTTAATTGCATTTTACATTACATACACCTTATTACAACTCTGATATGAGAGAGAAAGAGAGAGAGAGAGAGAGAGAGTTTGTTGGTGTTAGTTCATAATTTCAAACAGGTACAGCAATTGGATTCAATGATATTATAGAAAATTAAAACTTAAGACTTCTATTTGCCAAGCTTTAGCACATTATCTCAATTCACGACCTGGACAATAAATTAAATGTTTTCTTTGTTATGTTATTTAATCGAAAATGTTTACAACATTTTTGTACAGTGACATGATTGGTGTCTATTATATAAAAGGTTTCCTGGACATGCGCAATTCAAAAATACTTGTTCGTTCTTATACCTGCCTTTATAATTGGCGATAAGATAAAGCAAAGAAAAATTGTGGTTGAATATATATCTAGTGTTTTAATGTTTCATTTTGAACTTTTGGAACAGTTCACAGGGATGTCCCCTAAATGACGTCATTTTTACTTCCGTCTTTTGTAGCAGGCGATAAGATTGACAAGGCACTGCACGTGACTTCTTTTCTGTGCTTCCACGTTATGTGTTTGTGATTCCAGAGATTCAAGCTGTCGTTTTAAAATGGTACCACGCAGATTTAACTCCAATAAATCTCTGCGAATTTCATCTGCAAATGCCTTTAATAACTGGTCATCTCTGACGTTCTGAAAAGATATAAAAACACAAAAATATCAAATAAATGATTATTATGGAAGCTAAAGCTAAGCGTAGCCCGCTTTTTTTTTACAATTTCCAAGGAGCATAACTCTGTTTAAATGAATCGACCAAAAATAAAATCAATTTTACTTAAACATTTTTGCCCAGAATTCCATAATCTTTAACTATAAGATCATATATACTAGTACACTGTCATCTGTAAATAACTATATAAAAGTTATATTTGCCATAGGTTTACAGTCGAAATTTAACGCCGAGCAAACAAGAAGGGCTCAAAGCTCGACTGCCTAGTGAACTAAATATGGATAGCTTGTGGTCGAAAAACATACCAGCCCATGTGCAAATCACAATCCACAAAAAGCAAAGCAAATACTTTGAAAACTATCAAATTAAATGAACTTTCACCTGGGGAGTAATACTGGATACTCCGGAAGGATGAGAACCTCCTTCATCCGTCACTTGTGAATTCAATATTGAAAATAAAAGTGACATGGAACAATGGGGCATCAAATACATGCAGGATAATTTGGAATACATAAGCGTCATGCTTATTAACAATATTTGTGATAAACTTTCTAAGGTCTGCCATATCCCTAAACGATAATAAAATTCGCAAATAAACTTGATCTTGGATGTTATTCATGGTTATAGGTATTAAAAGTATCGTTTTAACAAAATATAATTGATTTATAAGATAACATGAATATAAATATACAGAGGAAAATCTCTAAACTTCTCTCTCGGCGACCCTCATGGACAAAAAACCAACTAAATCACGAAAACTATAGAGTTTTTCAAATTCATTTGACTTTAAATTTCTCATGCATGTAAGCATAGAACAGTTTCCTGATGTGTATTGAATTAAGCTGGACTACAGAGACATTAACCGTATCATAGAAGTATATACAGACACATCAGGCATAGCAGTGCACGCTAAGGAATTAAGATGCTTATTTATAAAAAAATGTCCAATCCTTGCCAATATATACGGGGGTGGTCTTAAGGAAAGTTGTTATTGTAGCCCACCGTTTAATAATGGCGGGAGTGGGAGTACTAAGATAACGTTCAAAGTATAGCAGTTCTTTTACTCTAAAACACGTTTTACAACATGTTCGTTCATAGGGTATAATACAAAAAGGGCAATTTACTTGGCAACAGCCAGCACAGTCAAGAACACGCAACAAATCCAGTTAATGATAAAAAAAAACCAAATAAGACAATACAAAGAAAAAAAACTAACACAAATTTGTGCCAATGATTATAAACATCCCCGAGTTTAGAGGACATTGAAGTTACATGTATTAGCAGTGTTATTAGAGATACCGCCAAACCTTCAACCTCATATTACAACCAATGCTCTATAAATACACACGTATTAAAAAGCTTTATTTTACCAAACAATGACTAAACAAGCCTTGCATCTATACATATGTCATTTTTTACTTTAAAGGAACATATGTTTGAATTTTTTTATCACTATGTTTTAAAAATGTTGGCTGGATAACATCCTACAATAAAGTTCTTTATCGTATATATGATACCTTTTCTTTTTAGCACGAGGCTCTTTCAAAAACCGATATTTTCCTGTCTTTATTTTTGACCAAAAATCGCAGAATGCATTTTGTCATTCGACTAAGTTAAGTATTTAATAGACTGTTACCCCTAAAAGAGTATTGTTTACGAAAGATTACAAATGAAGAGTTGTTATCTGTGATCTGATTGGTCAACAATAAAGATGTCACAATATCAACTAGAGAAGCTGCTTCTTGTTCATACTTCTACTCGAATACAATCATTGTATTACATTATATTATATTGTAATATTGTAAATGTATCGTACGTTATTTAAACAAGATTGACAATGATTTAGAAAGCACACCCAAGTCCAGATCTATAATCGTATGATCAAAATTCAGCAAATTAAGTTTTCGTTCTCATTTCCCTTTTGGAAGGTCACGCGTGTAACTAGATTACTAAACCCGTTTCATTTTTGCAGCACTACACGGATGTTTCGTTTCATTTTTACAGCACTACACGGATGTTTCGTTTCATTTTTACAGCACTACACGGATGTTTCGTTTCATTTTTGCAGCACTACACGGATGTTTCGTTTCATTTTTACAGCACTACACGGATGTTTCGTTTCATTTTTACAGCACTACACGGATGTTTCGTTTCATTTTTGCAGCACTACACGGATGTTTCGTTTTTTTTGCAGCACTACACGGATGTTTCGTTTCATTTTTGCAGCACTACACGGATGTTTCGTTTCATTTTTACAGCACTACACGGATGTTTCGTTTCATTTTTGCAGCACTACACGGATGTTTCGTTTCATTTTTGCAGCACTACACGGATGTTTCGTTTCATTTTTGCAGCACTACACGGATGTTTCGTTTCATTTTTACAGCACTACACGGATGTTTCGTTTCATTTTTACAGCACTACACGGATGTTTCGTTTCATTTTTGCAGCACTACACGGATGTTTCGTTTCATTTTTGCAGCACTACACGGATGTTTCGTTTCATTTTTGCAGCACTACACGGATGTTTCGTTTCATTTTACAGCACTACACGGATGTTTCGTTTCATTTTACAGCACTACACGGATGTTTCGTTTCATTTTTGCAGCACTACACGGATGTTTCGTTTCATTTTTGCAGCACTACACGGATGTTTCGTTTCATTTTTACAGCATTACACGGATGTTTCGTTTCATTTTTACAGCATACACGGATGTTTCGTTTCATTTTTACAGCACTACACGGATGTTTCGTTTCATTTTTGCAGCACTACACGGATGTTTCGTTTCATTTTTACAGCACTACACGGATGTTTCGTTTCATTTTTACAGCACTACACGGATGTTTCGTTTCATTTTTGCAGCACTACACGGATGTTTCGTTTCATTTTTACAGCACTACACGGATGTTTCGTTTCATTTTTGCAGCACTACACGGATGTTTCGTTTCATTTTTGCAGCACTACACGGATGTTTCGTTTCATTTTTGCAGCACTACACGGATGTTTCGTTTCATTTTTGCAGCACTACACGGATGTTTCGTTTCATTTTTGCAGCACTACACGGATGTTTCGTTTCATTTTTGCAGCACTACACGGATGTTTCGTTTCATTTTGCAGCACTACACGGATGTTTCGTTTCATTTTTACAGCACTACACGGATGTTTCGTTTCATTTTTACAGCACTACACGGATGTTTCGTTTCATTTTTGCAGCACTACACGGATGTTTCGTTTCATTTTTACAGCACTACACGGATGTTTCGTTTCATTTTTACAGCACTACACGGATGTTTCGTTTCATTTTTACAGCACTACACGGATGTTTCGTTTCATTTTTGCAGCACTACACGGATGTTTCGGAGCAGCACTACACGGATGTGTTGGATTATATTTCTTCATCAGTAGTGCTTGGACCAAATTGTGGACATCTAAATGTATTAAAGATGCTAAAATAAGACAAATAAAAGGACCAAAATAATTTTACCAAATCCACCTAAGGCAGTTCTTTTAACGATTAAGCATTGCTTATTTTTTGAGAAATTTTAAAACTTAAGAAGCAGTAAATTTTGATGAGCAATGTTTTTCTAACAGTGTCCTAGTTTTACTTTTGCTTTTGGAAGGGGGGGGGGGGTATATGGACTCTTATGTTTTGTTTGATATGTTGTTCTTATAAATAAAAACATAAAATATGTAAGTTACACAAATGTTTATTATCTTAACAAAGCAATCTAAAATATGCTGTATATCAGAATTTGAAAATAGATTATGGTAAGCTCCCATGTCATTAAACCAGGGTCTACAATATGATTTTAACGACATAATCAAAATTTTATGTTTACAATATCTGTCCTGAATCTTTTATGTTCGACAATTGACAAAAACATATATAAGGTACTTCATATGTTAAATGTTTTAATGTTTTAGTTATTAGTTTTCAACTCCCAGTTTTGAAGTTTCATCACAAACGTTATATTACCCACGGAAGGAAATTGGGACAATAAAATCCCCTTGTTTCATTAGTTTTTATGGAGTAAATTATGATTTGTTAATTATATTTCTTAGAAGAAAATAAATTGTTAAGGTTTTATTTTGACCAATTACAGCTCCCACCTGCTCACCAAAAAACTCATTTTAAAATGAAAATCATCATCATTATTATATATTGTTTATAAGGTAGCTCGATGGATTGGATTCGATTTATGGTGTTTATGTCCCACTAATGGTTCTTTGGCTTAACTCAAGGCGGTCAGCTCTGGGATAGTGGAGGAAACCAGAACACCCGGAAGAAACTATCGACGATCTGAAAGCTAACAGGCAAACTTTTATTTTACCTTAGCATCATTTACTATGAAATTTCAATCTAGGCGGTGAGAGGCACTGTAACGCAACACCGCTATGCGGATTTGATTGATTAAATTGAGTTTTACGTCCCATTCAATAATATTTCACTTATACCAAGATGTCACCAGCTATAGCTTAAGTGGCAGGAGTTTTTACCTTTGCAATGCTCTCAGGGCAATATATAGGGAAGGTTCTTTTACGTGCCACACCTGCCGTGACACGGGACATCGGTTTTTAATGTCTTTTCCGAAGGACTTCATGTCTTTAATTTCTAAATGCTAAGTGGTCTGCGAAAGAACAGTCATGGTCAGACCCATATCATCCGGATTTGAGTGGAGAAATCTAACAATGCACTTTTATATTGTTACAATACAATTTTTTTTAACTTTTATTTAAAGCACAAAAGATGAAACGAGAATGGTAAATTATAATAATGAACTCTCTTACTGTAGATCTTTGTCATACCGTACCGTTAGATATTAAGAGATGAGAACATTTATAAATCATTTATATTTGATTTCCGTTTGCGACGCCCCCTGGGAATTCCTACACATACTTCTACTTGTTGCTTAATACTGGAATCGGAGACGTACATAATTCCGGACCATAAATGTGTCTCGGGAGGTAATTCCAAACTTGCTTTAATCTAAGAATCCGAGTCATTAATTACAAAATAAGTTGTATATATCTTGTATCTGTTGCTTTTATCACATAAATATTTCCTTCTTCACTCCATAAACAGACAACATTTCGTTCACATCAGCAGTAAACGCGTGATTTATGTAGTTTCAATTATTTCCAGGGATAAACACCAGGGTAAGACTTGTGTTCATTTTGTGTTAGGGAATCATGAGATAGTATTGTGATGCAGGTGGTGTATACATGCGTATTAATGAATAAAGTTATACATTTTAAAGTTTTGACGAATGAATGATAACAAAGGTATAATGACAGATTAGGCCGTCGTTAATTATTGTGATACTTAAAATATCTGAAAAAAACATTGAGTCAGCTAACCGTTATCTTCATTATACCCCCGCTTAAAAAGTGGGGGTATATAGTGATATGGGTGTCTGTCCTTGTGTCCGTCCGTCCTTCCGTTACACCTTAGGGTACCTATCTCTTATCCGCAACTCCTCCTAAACCCTTCAATGGATTTCCATGAAACTTTCACACAATCTTTGTGATATAATGTAGATGTGCACCTCTTATTTAAAAAAATGATCTTTTATTTAATTGGATTTTTTATGTGGGGGGGGGGGGGAGAGCGGGGGGTATTTTTTGTGAGCTTGTGGCTCACAGTTTTTCTAGTTTAGTATTAGATTCACCGTGTGCAATTCTTGCCATGTTAAAATCGCAAAAAAACGATTGCAAGAATCGCACAACATCTCTTCAAACCTAAAACAAGAGGTAGTACCACTTTTTACGTAGTTTCGTACTTTAAATATAAGCATGCAAATTATCATATACCCAACGAACAAAAAGATTTTGAGTGCATCCATTAGTGTAAATGACACCTTAAATCAACCAGCCATTTCTTCAATAAATAATAAAAACCTAGCAAAAAAAAATTGAAAACTGACCATAATTTAAACGCGAACTTCCACCAGGCCCCCGGAAAGTGAGGTAAAGTGCTACGGAAGAATAAAAACCCCTTGTTTACCTAGCATCAACCGTCACGTTTAAATCCCAAATTGAGAACAAAAGGAAGATGGAACCATGGGATATCAAATACATCCAGGGTAATTTTGGACACAGGCTTATCAAAAGTCTGGGCTTGCAATATCCCTGGGTCATTTACCATGTTTATACTATAAACACATTGTATATGACAATATCATGCTTTAATGGAAAGAATTGTATAAGACAGGGTCAAAATGCGGTCCTATCTATCAAAACTGTCAAATACATCTTTTTAAAACATTTTATCATTCAATACGTTCAAAAATGTTATTTTGTCTATTGTCATATACAATGTTTTAATGTATTTCAAACATGATAATATTGAAAAAGGTATATGGCAAAACAATTTTCGAGCTAGATTGCCTCGTTGCACATTGTATATGCGGAAACTTTGATTCAACTAACAGGCGATTGCTTGACCATGTATTCTAAAAGTATAGATATACAATATTAACCAATGTCTTCCAGTCTATTTATTAACTTATTATTACGCAGTCTGCAATTCATGGAACCTAGCTATATTACAGGCCAGTCGAAAGTTTAACACTAACCTAACGAATAAGTGCCGAATCGGCAATCAAAAATCGGTCCCTCGTGAGCTAGTCTTTCAGCAGCTGCTATCTATGGTTTCTGGCCATTAACATCCATATCTCGGCCATTCGGCAGCTGGGTTTTTGACTCCTGTCCGTTAGTTCAGTATTGTACTTTCGACAAGTCTGTACTGTAGCTGAGTTTGTGTGCCATGTTTTCTTGTAACGACTCTAATATTATCGTTTATTTCTTGACAATAGACGATTAGTTAGTTGACACTTTTACTGAGACCGACATCATTAACTGTTATCAATACAATATTACTACAAGTGATAGTAATATGACTACAGACAAGTCGGTCATCCGAATTTGCATTTTCTGTGTATCTATAGACAATTGTACGGCGGCTGAAAAAGCTTTTCCTCCATGGCCGGATTCAGCCAACGTACCATTGATTGTAAAGTAAGTGACTTGGTTGTGGTCCTTGAAACAATAATACTACAGCTCATTGGTCAATAAAACCAGTACCGTTCCAAATAAGAAGATTAATAATCAGCGTTTATAATGTGTTTTCGTGTCCTGTCATGTTTGACTGTTTCAAATTATTTAGTTTAAAGAAATCAGGAAATTTTTGGCAATATATTTTTGGAACTATGAATAAACATTTTTGAAAAAAAATAGTTACAGATATATATACACTTTCAAAGTGATCTTCAAAATCAGTATTAAACTTTTGAAAGGCCTTTACTGTACTTTCTATTATTTAAAGCTATTGTTATTTTTTGTTTTTGATAAATTAAACTATGTTGTAGAGTTTAATTTGAAGATTAAACATTTTAATGAAAGTGTGTGTTACGTAATTGAAAACCTCAGCTTCACTTAAACATTTTGAATGAATTTCTTTAACAAAATTTAGTATCAGAATCCGTCAGTTGTGTTTCAGTACTATTAGTTACAGTACATACCTGTCAAAAGTTTAACACCCAAGTTAACGAATCAGCGATTAATCAGAATAGCATTTGTTAGCAATATCTTGGAAGATTTTCTGCAGCATCTACCCATCTCTTGACAGCTTTCTGATTATAAGTTATACGTACGAGTATATCAGCCACCTGGCCACTGAGTATCTATTCCTTTTCGTAAGCACATTGTTTAACATTTGGCAGGTCTGTATTGTAAATTTCCTCAATGAAAATCGGTAAATCGCGCTTATATGGGAGGAGCAGAAAGCTTAGTTTGTATTAATGTAGTTAAAATGGGTGATTATTTGTAATTAACCAGAGATCAAGGTGAGAAATTGTAATTAAATTAAGATCAAGAAAAACAGGGGTTTCATCTGAGAAAACAGTCACGTTATGTTAGAAAGAAAAAACAAAAATATCAATCCACATCCAAAAGAAGAAAGGGATTTGTTTCTTAAAACATAACCTTGTCAACAATCAAACGCAAATATACCTGTCAAAAACCAAAATTCCAAAAGCAAAGTAAAAACTTTGAAAGTTGGCAAATAAGTAAAACACATGAACTTTCCACAAGTGAAGTGAGGTCGGGTGCTCCGGAAGGGTAAGCACCTCATGTATAGCTAGCTACACTCGTAACGCGTTAAGTCGAAATTGAGAATGAAATGAACATAGAACTATGGAACGTCAAACATATGGAGGATAATTTTGGATACAGAGACATCATACTTATCAACAATTATATGATGACGGCATAAAACTTTATGAATACCATGATGCCACATAATTTCTCAGAGTCGTCATAGGCAAAGACCTGCAACATCCCTATATGTGTAAGCAGCTTAATATAACTAAGCACACAAAATAATAAAATGTTTAAAGAAACATGTGTACGGGGAAAGAAAAATACACATTTGGACCACTGATTATAAATCTTCCGAGTTTGGATAGGCACGGGAGTAAATACTATCAAAGGGCCAATAATCACTACACTTATTGTACAACCTGTACTGTAAAAATTAATACCAAACAGTAAACAACAACCCATGAATAAACATGTTATACGGCAATCAAATAAAGAAAACATGTATCTGTATAACATCATGAGCAAATCAAGCTCGGATAAAAACCGGCTGTTATTGGTGTTCTTGTTAGAAAGTGGATTTCCTATTAAATCCGTATTTATGGTACAAGTCTTGTCAAATATTTCCAATTATCCCCACAACCTCAACCCTTACTCTGCTAAATGGATAACCAGAAAAACGGCCACTAATGGAAAGGCAAGTAATTTACAAATGGTAAAATATTTAAATGAATGAATGAATGAATACTTTTATTTGTACAAGTAAATACTTGCTTTAGCAATAAACAGATAATAATAAAGATAATAATAATTATAATAAACAAAAACATGTAAGGAAGCATTGTTATGCTGTTGTCATATACAATTTTTAAAATTCAATCATAAGATACAGTCAAAATGGTATATAACATCGTATAGAGCTCTCAGGGGAGCTATTACAGTAGCAAAATAAATTGTTGACATAGAACAATTGTTTACCCATACTATTATTACCATTTATTATTATTTAAAATTATGTTATTTGGTACAAACGCAGACATCTTGATTTTAGCAATATTTACCACAAAATATAAACATATACCCGCTTAACACAAAAAATCTACAATTTTCTTTGATTTTAGAGGAAGGTCACACGCCACCGCCTCATACTTGCTGCTTTGGATATTGTTTACCACAAAAAATAAACAAATATCAGCAAAACAACCAAAGATCTATAATTCTTTTTTTTATTTTAGATTAAGATAACCCTGTACAATTTAAGCTCATCACTTGAGTCCTGTATGAAGTAACTCTAATCGATGTATTTAATTTGACGGGTGAACATCATAACATTTAATTTAATACTACTAACCTCGAATTCCCTGACTAAACACATAGTATGATACCTGGTATTTATTTTAAAGACCTACTTTATCAAGAAATCAATGAAATTACATGGTTTGTTTAATAAGAGATGCTCATCGAATCTGTACTTTAGTAGAAAAAATGCTGTTCTTCGGAAATATTAACCCTAGTCGTCACTTGTTTGTTTTCTAACTTTTCCGTCTCTGGATTTTCTTTGTTTCTGTCTTTATTCATTTTTATCTTTGACTCAGAGGTATATATAATGGAGGGACGGAAGAACAACAGTCTTTGATTTTATTTATTTATTTCGAGTATTTATTTATTGATTTATTGTTCTTTTTTACTTGTTTCAGAAGCTTGCTTACATAAAAATCCCATTATAATCACAGCATTAGGATGGTATAACAGTTATCGTAAGGAAACATGCAGATGGGATTTTCCCGAGTAAGAAATATCAAATATTTTCCATGGGCCTCGTAACAGTCTTTTCAGTGCCTATTGTAGCATGGATATCTTATAGTAAATCGTATACACCAAGGTTCCTCTATGTTAGCTATCGTTTGTAAAATGTTATTGATGAAAGTGCAGACCTGTCTAAAGTTTAACACTATTCTAAAAAAGAATTATTGCCGAATCGGCCGTTCACCACTGTCCCTCTTTAGTTGTATCTCGACAGGTTCTTATGTACTTGTAATCTATATTTCGGCCTCTTTTGACTTCTTTTCGTTAGTCCAGTGTTACACTTTCGACAGATCTGTATAGTACATATATCTATAATATTATGCAATTGGCAGAGTCAACAAACTTGCAAAACTTTAAATGTTTTATGATGGAATATCACTTATTGCAGTCACAAGTTATATAACCCACGATCTCCCACATATGGAGCGAGCACTTTACCTGTTGAGATACCGTAGTGATACTAAAGTATAATGACAATCAGATTGAGGCCACAATACATAAAAGACAACTCTAAACAAATCTGTATTTTATGCCGTATGGATTTTACAGCATACTTTAAAAGCAATACAGAGCTTAATCACTTAATCCATCAAAAAGCGGTTTTACTTTTGAATCCTTTTAAGATAAAATCAAGCATTCAATAATCTTAGCAATTCGTGTTCAAGATTGTGATATACGCGTTTGAATTTGCGGGTTAGTATAATACATAGAACTCAATAACTCTGCATCAGGGGTGCCAAAATGCATTAAGTTGACCACGCAGACAATGGGAAAAAGATATTCATGTTTCAGTTTACCAGCTAGTACAATATATAACTCCGGTCCATTAGTGATTGAATTGACCACACATACAAAGGCAAAAATACTTAACTTTTTCAAATGGTTATATGCAGTTTTGTTATAGCTCCTAGTATTGTTTGTTTGTGTAATCTCTATACTTCTGTTTTATTAGATTGGCATTGTTTCTTTATATTAACATTAATGTACTGTACAGACCTGTCGAAAGTTAAACACTAGTGTTGAATCGGCATTTCATCTCAAACTACCCTTACCGGTATCTCAACAGCTGTTATATATTTGGCCACTAGCTAGCAGTTTTCAGTTACAAACTATCCACACTCGGATTCTCGGCAGCCGAGCTTCGATTCCTTTTTTATTAGCTCAGTTTTAAACCTTCGAAAGGTCTGTACTGTGAATTATGAATCAAACTGTTCATAATCATTCACGATTGTCATATTCAATATATTTTCTAAAAGTAAAACATATCTTCTGTACTATCAATGTGTTGTTGTTTTATTAATAGTTTGTTTCTGAATACGTTCACTCAAGACTAGCAATGGTTTTAGAAATTAATGCGAGTATTAATGGTATAATGTCTGCAGATAGGATCATGGCTTTTAACAAGAACATTAGTTCTTTTTTATTCTTAGCCTTATGATTTTACATTTGCGAACCCCCACTGGGGATGCACGGAATCTAACCACGGTCATTAATCAGTCTCGTTATGTGATTATGTTCTGAAGATATAATAGGCTTTTGCAATTAAAAAAAACACCAGAAAAATCACATTTAATAATTTTTACCTGCAATTTTATTTTATGTTTGCGAACCTTGATAGTTGATAGTTTTTATTGAAAAGCTTTATTGTATGTTTGACAGAGACATCATACTTAAAAACAATATTGTGATGACGTCCATCAAACTTTTAGGGCCTTGGTAAGCCTAGGATTGTGGTATTTATGTATAAGCCCAATAACAATGTGACCCTTATTGTACATTAGCTTAGTAAGCTTCTAGTACACATTGGATTGACCGGGACCAAAACTACTAAAAACTTTATAGAACAAAGCAACTGCTTACAAATAAGCTGTTATCCCAGATATATCTGACGTCAATGGTCCTTTCTTTTTCAATTTTGATAACTTGACAGGAAGTGCTTACCCTTCCTAAGTTTCCGGCCTTGCTTCCCTTCAGTGTTATACTTTATGATTTTTAAATGTTTTAATAATATTTCATTTATATCAAGACGTTAACAGCTATTGGTGAAGTGGCAGGAATTTTGACCTTTGCTTAGGGCAAGGTGTGACACGCTTTCCGCGACACGGGGCATTGCTTTTTAAGGTCTCTTTCGACCTCTTCTGACTTTTATTTCTAAAATCCGAATGCTTGGTGAAAGAACAGTCACTACCTATTTTCAAGTCTTGGTCAGACCTTAGCCTGATATCGAACCCACGACCTACCACATACGAAGCGAACACTCTACTATATGAGCTACCGTAGTGGCCTAGTAACGTTAGAAATTCATTTCTTTACGTTCTATGAATATTTAAATTTACTTTCGGAACTTATTTGTTTTTATCGTATACGATGATTTTCACTCGTGATTGAATATTTTCACGGGTGGTTGATTCCTTGTTATATATTACTGCACGCTTTTCTGGGTAGGGTATATAAGTAACACGCGTGTTTTTAAGTTATTCAAACCGGTTGCAAGCATTTTTTCCTTTATACTCTATATATTATTTTGTAAAAATAGTAAATATTTTAAACAAATGTTTCTTTAATATTATATAATCATGTTTGTGGATATATAAATATATAAAGAGCTTGCAACTAGGCATCCTATTTTAATTGTTTGTGTTTTATTTGCATAGTTAGTCAAGAAAATATTTATTTTCGGAGGAACGGAGAAAATAAAAGTCATGTTATAACATTTACAGTATAGTAACTATTATGGTATGATAATTATCCTAAAGGTTTAACTGCTTGAGTAAGACTTAAATTGACTTTCAGCATAATTTTCTGCATAATTTGATCTCTCTCAGAATGAGTGTCATAAATAAGCCACCATCCATTGTTGTCTTTAATTTAAGTGACATCAATATAACTTCAAAAAGGATTCTATCAGTAGAGATTTGGATAATCATGCGTAACATTTGATTATACATATACATTACAATAAAGTGGTGTACTAAGTTAACCTTTGGCTTGCTCTGTCACATTTAATCTTCACTCAATCAGGTACTACATTTTACACTGAAAAGGTTGTTGTTTTATTTTTAAATAAAATAAGGTTTATCTTTTAATATTTACATATGCCTATTTATCGGCAACTGGTTGTAAAGTGGAGTGGTTGGATTCATCAAACACTACTACGACAGCACCACGCAACATTTACTCTATTACCCTTACAGAGTAGGTAGATAATTTTATGTTTGGGTGCTTTCAATAGTACTATAACCAAACAACTAAGCATGCTTTAATTCTATAATCCACTTAAAATTTTATAATCATTAGTCAATGTGTTTTTATTTATTTTTAGTACCGTCTTATTTTGTTTGGTTGTTTTATAACCAACTTGTTTTTTGTTCTTGGATGCGTTTGTTGTTTCTAAATCTACTTTTCCTATTTATTGAAGACAAGGACAATATCTACAATGTGTCAATTTTAGTTTACATCGATGGCAAAGGTACAGTTTGTGACTGGCAACTGATTTGTCCAAAAGCACTCAAGATATGCGACTGGTAACGAATTTGATGTCATGGAAGATATCGCGAATGACAAAGGTACAGTTTGTGACTGGCAAGTGACCTGTCCAAAAGCACTAAAGACATGTGACTGGAAGTCTGAGAATGACGTCAGAGAAGGACGCTAAATGTTTTATTGAGTGTTTTCTAGCTATTAAGATACACAAAGACATCAAAAGGATAATATATCTACAACACTGATGATGGATGACAAAGCCAAAAACCCTGTCACATTTGGCGTTAAATCTTGATAAACTCCGGAAACAAATGGTTGTGTAGTCTCTTGAGTTTTTAATGTATAGTAACAAACATTTGGATAAAGCCAAGAACGAAATGTTAGATTCAAAGAGTTTGGAAATTGATAGTTAGTATCTATAATAAGACCTGAATTCATCTTCATGTTAGTAAGAAAATGTCGCTATGATTTATTGTGTCTGACATGCAAGTCCCCGGATGTAAAACATACATAATTCATCCTAAAAGGTGACGTAGCGTTCAATGTAATGCAAACACATACAAATGATTTAGCCATAACGAAGTCAGGATTAAGAAGAAGATGTGTATTCTGTAAAATGTTGTTACATTTAATATATTTCCCTTGATAACATTAATTAAACCCACGACGTCTAACCGAGACTGGTCCATCCAAAGAAACCGATGTCCCGTGACACGGTAAAGAACCCTTTCTTTACATTGGACTGAACACATCGCAAAGGCAAAATTTCTGCGAAATCTTCTAAGATGGTGATGTCTCTATATAAGCGAAATATTATTGCATGAGACTTAAAACCCAATCCAATCAACTCTGATAACTTTTCCTCTTTGCTTTCGCCACAGGAAAGGGAAGTCCAGAAATTCAAATTTTTTATGCATTTCTTTTTAAGTCTCTTTCGTTTTATTGCAAATCCCTTTAAAATGCCAAAATCTGAATAAACAAATGGTGACAATTAATCAAGATGGTATTGTACTTCGTGGTGTAAAGTTTATGTTTAAGGGTTTTATTTTACTAAACTTTTAAATGAACTAAAGGAAGTGGAAGCTGAATATCGCGTGCTTTACTAAACGTAAAAAACCATACGGAACACAAACCGGTCTCTACAAACACATATGTCCGTTGGTTAAATGGTGTTTTACGTCGCATCAACGAGTTGCCATTAATGCAGCATTATTTTGATTATTAATCTCAAATACTAACTATGCGATGCTTTGGTTTCGTGAAGTATTTCTGATATGCTTCGTACTATATGTATATAATATGTACCACAACTGAAATCACACAATTTAATGATATTTTAAATTAATCAACCTGAATATAATGTATACTTTTAATTAATTTTTAAAACGAATTTGATTTCTTCACTACAATGCGTTAAATTGGACTAAAATAATCTCTATTTCACAGACACATATTCAACCCCACGTAATTATACTCATCACGCCTACTTGCGGGCTAACAACGCAGAATTTGTTTTCCTGGTACGATTGACGTCATCAAAAACTGACCCCAGTTTCACTTTTAACCCTTAAACTAAAATTTTCCTCACGTTAATCTAACAAATTGAAATCTGAATAAATTTATTAATTTTTCAAGATATTCATAATTTTAAAATGTCATTTAAGCTTATAACATTTTGTGTTTAGTTCAGACAAAAATATTTACTTGTAGTTGCACAGGATATTACCAATATTTAAGGAAATTCTTATTTAAGAAACGATTGTGAAACCGATGGGATCTGCCCCCAGTTTGTTCTCTGTGCCAAAATGGCGGGAAACATTTCCATACCCAGGTATAAAATCTAGATCTCAAACAAAACAAGATTTTCAAGTAAAACCTGAAAATAAATGATGTTTTCCCAACAAAGAAACAGAATCAGAATATATTCGATGAAAATTTGTTTGGTTTTCTCCTTTCTTTTGAAGTCCCAAAACCTACCTCCCAGTGAACGCTTAACAAAGAAAAAAGTGACATGGCCTAACTTAAAAGTTTGTTGAAATTTTAATTTCCTGAAAATCATCTGATATAATAACTTGTGTTTATTGTTAATTAAAACATCAGTCAAAAGAACAAAAGCTATCACGACAAAAAACGTGCTTCATTTAAACATGATCGCCCACCTCTTAGAGGAAGGAACACAGCACAGACCTGTTGAAAGTTAATCACTAAGATGACGAATTAGTATCTGATCGACAGCTCATCACGATCCCTAGCTAGCTATAGTTCCTTAACGAATCTATCTATTCGTTGACAGATATTTCGGAAACTGGTTATTCTATATCTCTGTGATTCGACAGCCGAACTTCAATTCCTTTTCATAAGCTGTGTGAATCTTTCGACAGGTCTGTACGCAACATAGCACTGCACAGAAAGTTTGTAGTGAAATTAGATAATGCAAGTGTTTTCACTTGCGAGGCGATAAGTTAAAGGATCGTAGAGGAAACCGGGGTATCAAGAAAATACAATAAAAGACAAACAACATTGGTACCACCAAATTTGGACAGGCACTGGAGTAATTAAATATCTAGTAAATGCCAAATGGTATTTTGTTAAGGGACTTTTTTTTTAAAAAAAAAAGTTCGTAAATAATCTGCTCAATAAGAATGAACAATATTAAACGACAACAAACATACATGTAAAAACCCACACCAGCTCGCCCCCCCCCCACATGCAGAAAACAAAAGGTTCTGTTACTGAGAAAACGTGTTTCGCATAATGAGTGTTATTATTAGCAATGACGTAAGGAAGTTCGTAACAAGATATATTAAATGATTGTTAACTAAAAACAACACACAAGCATGTTATAAAATGTATAATTAAAGGTCCAATTATTTTTCTATACGTACCATACCCAATTTGTACCCAACTATTTCTTTACAAAATTACAGCATACGCTGCGAAAATTCCAATTACGCGTTATGGAATTCCCTTAAAAGTATTTAAAAGCACACTAACCGATTTTATTTTAAATCATAAAATTGTTAAAAGCTATCTTTATTTGCAATAAATGACGTCCAATCAATTAAATCTTCTACACTTTTACTTGATTGGTTGAAATGACATTCTGAACGAGTTGGATAATAAGACGCGATAAGTGATTTTCAGATATCAATTTACCGTTAAAACAAAGCTGACTCACGTGCAGTGCTTGTTTCTCTATAATAAAAATCAGACCCAAGTTTCACCATCATTCGTTAACTAGAAATTTCCTTTAACTTGAACCTGGAAATGTTTCGTTACTTGTATTTGTATTGTATTTGGTTTGTAAAATTAATCTAAAAACTATAAAGATTTTTCTTTTATTTCTAAATTGAAGTTTTTGCAGTTTTTGAAAGTAATGCCTTAGTAAATGATCTAATTATATGATATAAAAGTTGTTGTTCTTAAAACATTTTAAGAATATTTTGATTTTTTAGGGAAAAATAAAAATGTGGGAATTTTGCTTTCAAGATATAAAAACCGTTTAAGCTGAGAAAATACTTGGCTTTAGCAGAATGTTTCAACAATTGTATTTGTGAATATTTTAGGTCTTTAATGATATGACATATTAACTAATTTATTGATGACAATGTATATTATATTTAAACGGAGCAATCATGAAAATTAAAATTTTCTTTACGAAGGGTGAGCCATTTTTGAAAAAGTGACAGCTAGTGTTCGCTATTATAAGTTTTTCCCCTAATTACTAGCAGAATAATTCACAGTTCATAGCAAACGATATATCATATATACACAATACAATACACGATATTTTCCATAAAAACCTTAAATGTCAAACTATCTTTTATTATATACAGACAACGAAACACCTTCACATTATGTACAGTTAGTACTAGCTATAAAACCAAGTTTGAAGCGACAAATAAAGACAAATTGAATTGTATCAGGATGTTTTCTTATGGCTGTGTTTGGTACCGATATTGTTTAAATCAACTGAGTTTGAATTACATCCGTAAACATGTAAATTTTAGTAGAATTGTTTACTAAATGTTCTTGATATCAGTATTTAATAGATAATTTTACTCTACAATATTATTTATGTAAACCTATTCCTATAATGTACAAAAATGTTTTAGCAAAATTTAGACTCTCTTTGCATTGTTTGTCAATTGAAACTGGCCGTTATGGTAATACAAGGAGAAATAATAGATGTTGTAATTTTTGTTCTGAAATTGTCGAAGATGAGTACCACTTTATTCTTGAATGTCCTGTTTATTCTAGTCTTAGAAAGCAATATATCAAGCCATATTTTTGGATCAAACCTAGTGTTTATAAACTTATTCAATTACTTAGCGTCAATAATGTAAAGCAACTGTGTAATCTCGGTAAATATCTATATATGTTTTGTAATATTTAATTTAAAACTATACACTTTTTCTCTTGTTTATAAATTGAAGTTTTTGCAGTATTTGGAAGTAACATCTTAGTTAAGAAATTCAGCAATTTCAATATATATAAACGTTGGGGGATAATTTTTTAAGATATAAAAATTATTTTAGCTTTAATCGATTAAATGTTGTGAAGTTTTTCAGTCTAATGAATATGTCCAGTTTAAAATATAATAATTTTATGGATGAAAGTGGTTTACATATTATACTAGTTTTATTTTTACAGCACTAGACGGCCGTTTTTGGAATACAATTCCAATAGTGCTCGGACCAAAATTATGAAACCAAAATTGTATATTATATCTAAATACAGTATTCATTAAAATTTAAATGTTCTTACCGAAGGTTGAGCCATGTATTGATTAGGGGGCGACTCGTGTTCGCTATTATAAGTGATCTTCTAATGACTTACAGCTATTAGCACAGTTCATAGAAAAATAATACAACATACATGCTGTTCTACTTTAAATGTTAATGTTTCTTTTTAATTTTTCCAGGAAAAGTCACAACTGGGTTTTATGGCAAACAGACAATAAAACGCCTTCACATTATGAATAGTTAGTCCTAGCTTTAAAACGGTAAATAAAGAAAAATGTCGTTTATCTGGATGTTTCTTATAGCTATGCTTGGCACGAATGTTTGTTAATATATACTGATTTTTAATTACATCCGTAAACATCTAATGTGTATTACCTGACGATTTATATTCAAATCTACCTCAGCAGGCCTGTATAACTTTGCCCTATAATTCCTGGCTTTTAGTCTAATCTTTTATAATACCAATTGACAATATGGTAATCTCCTTTTTCACTGGATAAAGCTATCATCTAGATCTCCTTCATAGTACGTTTTATATTCCACGTGTTATAAGAAAACAATTTACATCTATTTGAAAAAAATTGAATGGATATACCAAGTCGTGTGTAAAAGTACTACTCCCGGAATATACGACTCCAGATTATCACAATGAAGATGGGGGGCTATTTAACTTAAATAGATTATCAAGGCTGAACCTAATAACCGGACTGTTAACAATCACTGCATATACATGTTAGGAAGGGTTTCGTTGGACAGTCTGAACTCAAGAACCGAACATTGTAAAATAGATACATGTACGTACAAATCATCCACTGTTTATATCTAGGTAAGGGTTCGTTATCAGAGCCTGAATTTAAGAACCAACCTGAAATATTAACAGTTTCAATCTAGATAGAGCGTTGTTGGCATGAACACAAGGACCGTTCAACTAATGCAACATTACCAGTTTCAAAGCTTGAAACTTGAGAACCGACCTTAAAATATCTACGAACGCAATATTAAGACTTTAAATCTTGGTGGGGACGCGTTGACTGAGTATGAACTCAAGTTTAAAATAACTAATAACACAGCATTTACACTTAAAGGCTCTTAGTTGGTCCTTGATGGCCGAGCCTGAACTCAAGATTGTCCACATCAGTACCTGACTGTCGAATACCACTATCATTAGATACTAGAGTGAAGTTTGTCAGTTTATTTGCCGAAGGCCAATGGTTTTCTCCACCATCCAAGAACTAACTGTCTAAGTATGATGGAAAGAATTTAAACAGAGGCGTAAAATTCGATCACCTCACTACTTATCATAAATTCCCTTCTAGTCACAACTGTGGAGATCGTGTTAACCAATAAATAATATTAAATTGCTATGCAGAAACTATTAAATATTCATAAGTATTAGGAAATTTCAGAATTAAAATGCCACGTCATTAATGCTCTTGGCGTTCGTTTATTTTCCAGCGGAAGTTTTAAAACCAGCAGCCAACGCATGACAGTACCAGAAACAATGCAATTCCATTAAAAACACCAAACAAGACAAGAAAAGATCAGGTATTGGGACTACTGATTACAAAAACACAAGGTTGGTCAGGAACTGGAGATAACCTCTAAGGATGTGGTAATAGTAGTGCCACTTCAAGGCACCAGTCTGTCACACTTATTTCACAACCAGTGCTCCATAAATACATACATTTCAATAATAGGCATAGTTTATATCTTAATTACTTCAAATGTTAAATCAGTCACAAACATACAGGTCCATGTTCTAATTGCAATCTAAAAGCAAAGTAAAAACTTTGAAAACTGGCAAATTACGTCTAACCCATGAACTTTCACCAGAGAAGTAAGACAGGATGCTCCACAGGTTAAGCAACTCATGTATGGCTAGCTACACCCAGCACGTGTAATATCAAAACTTAGAATGAAAGGCACATGAAGCTATGGGGCCAATATTGGCTTAATTGGTGAATTATCATCTCCATGTGGTGGGAATGTTTGTGATACGTAAGCCAATGCTTTATACAAATAGACCATCGTGGCCCCCGTGACAGTTTTACTGTAGGTACTTCACATATATAGAGTACAATCAAACAAAAAGTACAAAATCATCACTAGTTCTATGTATAATAAGTGAAAAACGGAATAAAGCATTATTATCTAGCTTCATCGTCTCATTAGTAAAATTAAAACAATATGAAATGGAAAATGATAAGAAACCTTTCAAAAACGAGATCACCCCGGAGCTGTCCATCCAATCATTATTCAGATAGCAATAATAACCAACATCTTATACTCATTGGCAGATAATAGCTGAAGGCATCCAATCATGATTCTGAGAACAAAAATAACCAATCAGGTGGACATATTGGCGGATAATGGTTGAAAGGGCTTCGTCTTCGGGTAATAAGGGCTATTCAATTTTGTAGTTAATGCACAGTAAAGTAAAATTAAATGCATCTCTAATATTAAACATTGATAATGATTCTCCCTCATTATAACTGTCTGACCTATTATATTTTGTTTACTGTCATTCCTCTAAAGTGCCGTTTCAAAAGCCAAGTACCAAATGACATCAGGTACCTTAGGACACATTTAATTATAATTTATAGTGACGTATTTTCTTTAAAAAACAACAACACCTTTCTAAATGCCATGTTCATTTATAGTTTCGTGACAACTAAAAAACATTATTTTAATATCATTAATATTTCCATAACTTCTAAAAAGCAACACAAATGAATGACATTTAAAGTTACGTTTTTTTTATCTTCTAAAAAAGCAACACGTATTTGAATACAATTTAAAGTTCCGTAACGTCTTAAAAGCAACAGAAAATTTTGAATTATTTATAGTTCCGTAACTTCTAGAAATCAACAAATTGTTTTTGTAACTAACTAAACAGGAGTTGTCTATCCTTCAGAAGCATATGGCTTTACTTTCAAGGTGTAAGTCCACGTGGTTTACCTAATTTACCAGCTCCAAAGTTTTTTGTTTTGGACATGGATTGATTAGTATGTTTGTTTAGGATTGAGTCCAGTAAATTCGTTAATTCCAAAAAGCAACACAGATTTATAGTTTCGTAACTTATAAAAAGCAAAGAACTTAACAAAATCAAAACATAGAATCCAGAATCACTTAGGTTTCAGTAAGTTCTTATGGTTTTTAAGGCTTCAAAGATTTAACTTAACGGAATGTCATGACTAAACGGAAAGCCATACACGAACATTTTACACAACCAAGTGCACGACGCAATAGAAAAATAACAAAAACAGCTAAACAAGAAAACACAAACACTTCTGGCATACAACTATCGCCTACCGCTTATTTTACAACTTGTGGTCCGTAAATACACACATTTGATAATAAAAACAAACCTTATTCCACCGGCAAAAAAATAAACCAACTACCTCTACATGTATGTTATGGTCCTGTGAAACATGACATTTACAAAAGATTTTCATGATTTATTTAAGAGACAGTCCGTGGCTAAAGGGTCCTCTTGGCAAAAATACCGATTTTTGTTTCTATTTCATTATTAAAATGCATTTTTTGTTTTAGTCACCAATTATACAAAACCGAGATACATGTATACTTTTTGTTTTATTCTATTATTTTGATTTGGTATTTATTTTGTCAAACATTTTGTTTTCAGAATATTACAATCATTCAAATAATAATATCTGCTTCTTAAATATTAAAATTGTTAAAAACAACTAAGTTGTACTTAATTGTTCAAGTATTGTCTTAACTTGATTTTGGTCCTTCTATTTTTCTGATTTTAACATTTAAAAGATATTTGGATTTCTGCAATTTTGGTCCGAACACTACTACTGATGAGAAATTTTATTCCGAAACGATTGCCTAGTGTGGCAAAATAAAAAAAATCTCTTACATCATTTATAGCTAGAGTCCATTCTGTGATCCAGGATTTAAATTTTTTTTTTCCTTTTTATTTCTAATATGACAACAAATCCATTCTGTGTTTTGTAAGGTCCTCAGTAGTCGAGTGGTGTTACAGGAATGCATACTTATCAAATTTCCTCTTATCGAATACTGTAGGTTCGACTTCAATATTAGAAACAGAAGTTTGTCAATTCTCTTGCATTAGGTAGGCGGTTTTCCCCGGGGATTCCGGTTTCCCCACCTCCAGATAATACAAATGCTAGATACAAGCGAAAGACCCGAAATGATAGGTAAAACTCAAACACTCCACTTCACTAGTTGCCTCGGCAGAAGACTTGGAAAGGGGTACTGACTGTTCCTATGCCAAGCATTAGGCATTTAGACATAAAAGTCACGAGGTCCTTCAGAAGAGATTTTAAAAACCTATGTCCCGTGGCTCGACAGGCGTGGAGAGTTAAACTGAACTCCCTGCATATTGCCCTGAGCACACTACAAAGGTAAAAATTCTGCCATTTCACCTATAGCTGATGACATCGCGATATGAGTGGTATTCTTGACTGGGATGTAAGGTCCCATTCAATATATCTATGGCTTGGAAAGAAAAATAAGCTAGACGTTACTGCTGATACAGTTCGAGAAGTCCTTAATATACACAGCATCTATTTAACTATAAAAACGCAATATAATATATATAAGAATCCTTGTGAATGAGTATTTATTATAAATAGTATCTCTTTAATAGTCCGGGATTTGATTACTAGACGGATGCTTCAGACGCTTGAGGGTGATAGCATACACATTCTCATCATTTTACAAGGCTTCCTAATCTGAAAATTGAAAAAAAGTCTTCTGCTTTACTAATGAGTCTATACAGCGTGAATTTTAACTATCAACTGTTATAATGAATATGAATACAATGCAAGTCTCCGTGTCTACGGCCTTATTAGGTCGTCGCTCGCAGTTTTTGTGGCGTGAAACGACTGATAGTACATTATCCCATTGTTTAATTATGTAAGCATGCATTGCGTTAATACTGAAACACCCTAATTAACTACCACCGTGATGGGTGGATCATGTCATCACCCGGAGGCATCGATTGCTGAATTAGTGGTCATTTCACCTCTCAACACCGATCCCACCAATAACCCCAATATTCGTTTGAAACAAAAGTCTGTCCCTAATTTCTCACCCCAATTTCGGATTTATGCAGATGGTTGGATCATGTCATCATCCGCATGCTTCTACTAGTCACTTCACCCCTCAACGCCGTATCCCACCAATAACCCTGATATGTTTTGTTATGTCGTGTTTGGAGTTTTATCATTATAGTCCGATCACATTTTCAGTGATGAAAAAACATGTTTTGAATAGGTAGTGTGATTCAAAACTCAGATATCTTACTTGATATAACTTCAATAAACTTGAAATTTCACATGTCTTTAAGAACATATTTTTTCATATTTTGAAAATTTTTTGCAAATATCTCAGCTTTCTAAATCTTCTTCCTTTTAATTTTTATGAATAAATTTTAATAAACTTTTTCGATAAAAGTTTGTTGAGAAATAAATACTTGTTCGTTTGCAGTCTTTTTTAAAGGTAAATGTTTAAAAATACTATTTTTCTATTTACATGGTAAAATTTTTAATATTCACTGTAGTTGTTAAGTTTTTGGTAGTTGAAATTTAGCAATTAATTGAAGGTAGCTGTTGTCCCTCTGATATTTTGATATGGTATATTCGACAGTTTCATTCATATAAGTCATTCAGAACTGAGTTCTGATTGGCTAATACGTATTCACGCGATACGGGTTTATACAGGTGTTTCTATTCCTAATAAGTATACGTCACAGACTAATCCATTGTACTTGTTTGTGAATGAACAACAGTAAAACAGCACAGACATCTAAATAAAGAATAAAGTTTATTTATTACACTTGTTTGGCCTGAAGCGACACATTTTTTTTTTAAATGTTTTAAAACTACAAAACATTCAAGGTCTTCTAACAAAACTGAGATTTTTGACTCAAAAGATACAGTTATTGACCATAAAGCATTTTACTACGTGATACGCACCATCTAAATTTAGATGTGCGGCTGATAAAAACGGGTTTTATTTGATTGTTAGACTTAATATAAGAAATTTAACCAATTTGTTTAAACACATCTTGTAAAATATAGCATTAATGAAATTTGAGGTAAGTAATCCACGATCGTTTTAAGGCCACATCTGTATTCATCACTAAATAAGTGATCGGACTATAACTTGTATTGGTTCGTGTTCTCGATTGCGTCACCTGTTGCCAATTACATGTTTTTGACTTGAAAAAATTCTTTGTTATTTTTTAATTTTTATCAACACATTTTGCTTTTTGTTACGCAATTGTTATCGGCACCTGGATCAATCCGTCTTATTTCGGCCTAGACAACGAGGTTGATGCGATTTTATTGTTAATGATATATAAAATAACACGCCCGATCAGTTGCTACGTCAAATGACACAATCTAATTATCAGTTTTAATAATGAACATGCCATTAAGTTGGTTGGTTGTGGCGTCACACCTAATGACCACGCCCTTCTATACTGCGTACATTTACATGAAAAGGGATTACATAATATCAATATACAGTATGTGATAACAAAAAGTGTCGGGGCAAAATAATGATGTATATTCTATGTATCAAACACAAAAGTTAATGACGTCTAACATAGCAAGGTCATTATCCACAAATCCTGAAGATGACATCATTTAAATGTACCCGATAATTATGTCCCTTTTGTACACTCGTCACGAATACATTATTTGAACTATTCTTGTGAAATAATTAATTCTAGTTAAAATGGCACTATTATAATTATTTTTCAACCCATTGTTTATTTCAGAGTTCGACAGTCACCATAGTAACACTGAAGTGTGATTGCAAATACAATAATTAAAAACGAGTAAGAATAGAATAGAATAACTCATTCATGTTATCAGAGAAACAAGGCTTTTTCCAAACATTTTATTGTACATGTTCTTGGATGTAAAAAGCGGTATGCATGATCTAGGCTCTTCAAAAATACTCATGTTTTGTAATTCTCGTTTTTATTCCATTCAATATACAACACTTTAACAATATACAAGACACAAAACATAATCGTGTTGACAATTGTACGCAATCAGACCCAGAGCCAATCCATCTCCCATTTGTATATCATCGATCAGATTGTGTTTTTTGCGACTTTTTTGCTGATAATTTGACATGGCAAATTGGATGCCATCGACACTTGCTTCGTTCTCCAATATCGTTTGTTTTCATGTTCTTGGTTAAAATGTTGAAATGGTTTTTTGCCAAGTACCATGAGTACACTTAATGAACTTATTTCAGTTACAGTTAATAAATATTATTATTATTACAGCTTTTCTCCACTAATAATTACTTACAAGCCAAACAATTACTAAGGGTGCCTAATTAAATATAGGGAAGTAAAAACCCACAAAGAACAACAGTGACAAAAATATAAAATATCAAATAAGGAACATGCTGAGAATTTTTTAATTACATAACTTCCTATTTTGGACCACTTAACGCAAAGACAAAAATGTATGCAGTCTAGAAGACATGTCCGTACATAGAACCGCGCGTTTAAAATTAAAAGCTGCATAAAGAAAAGAATTACCATAGTGACCATATCAAAATTTACAGGCTTTTTGAACTGGTGTCTGGTAGTCTTTGCATGTTTGTAGCTTTTGATTATACATGTTAATACGGATCGATCCCGAAGAACCCTTCCCTCAAAAGAGAAAATGAATATTGCCTTTAGCTACGTTGATGATATAATTAGTTGCTTAATCGTAACATAAATGAAATACAATTTCTGATCAAACTGATTGTTCTTATAGAACCCCCCCCCCCCCCGGAATGTGTCAAATTATGCACATTGATATTTACCGAATGTGTTTTTTAAAATTATTTAATGGGGCGTTTCTACCACCATCCCATATTTGACTTGTCCCTGCGAAAAAGTGAAATAATCTTGACTGGGGCGAAACATATTCATTAATCCACCCATCCTTTGATAGTTGAGAGGATAATATATCTGCTTTCAACCTTAAATGGTATGACGCTTTTCTGACGTAATTCGAAAAATAAACCACGATTTAATGGGATGTCGTTTGACCAGAAGGAGTCACAAAGCACAATACTTAAGTATCAAAACACTAATTAACAAGAACGAAAATGTCAGTTCAAAATTATAACTAAAACGCCCAATAAATGTTACAGAAAGCCAGAATTATTTCATAATAAAAAGTACAGAGAAATTCTACTATCTCTGAATTTATGATACTATAATATGCTTAGTTGAACATAATGTGCTTTTCTAAGAGAAAAAACGTACATCAACAAAACAATAAAATTGCTATTTGGAAATCTCTTTGGCGAAATTCCTTTGATAATTTCACGCATATATTTCTTAAGGCACCAATTTTTAATTATAAAACAGTTAAAATTTCAAATAGGATTTAGTTATTTAGTTCTTATACTGTTCGTTTGTTGGTTATGTTGTGTGTTGGTATATTACTTCTTTGCTTTGTTGTCAAAGTACAAATCACTTCTATATTCCCTTTAATAAGGTAGAACTGGTTCTTTGTCATCAATATGATTTTTCAACGCTTATCTCATTATAAAACTACAAAACAAAATCTCATCTTTGAAATAAAAATAATTGTGATTATGTTGTCCAGTTTAATGTGGAACTGCACCCTTGAAGTACATATCGTTAAGATGTAATGATAGCGTTTTATGATGATCACAGAAATGTTAATCTGATTTTGGCGCATTTGTTTTATCCAGTTTAACGATCTGATCGTGGAGAATTGTTTTGTACAGTTTAATTTGGACCCTTTCAAGAACATAACGTTGATGTCCCAATACAAGTTAAATACTATTCGAGGGAGCAGTTTACCATAAAATATAAGAAAGAAAAGACAAATTATTACATACATATATGTTCACAAAGCATTTTAAACCTATCTCGTCGTGCGATTCAAAAGGGAACACAAAACTCACCGGGCGATACAGGGCGGGCTTGTCAAAATTTGGATTATTGACTGGGGCAGCTTATATTGTAAATCGATGTCATTGTAACCATTGTTACATATCAGAAAAACCAGGACACATTCTAATTGTCTTTTACGTACTTGGTTGCATTGCCTATTAACAAGTACATTTTTTCAAATACGTGTTGCTTTCTATGTTTTTATTGTTTTTTATTATCAAATTTCTTGCAGCGAAACGTGGGAATATAATAAAAAAACCCGTTACCATAGCAACATCTACGAAAACTTAATAATCAAATTCACGATTGGTAGAATGTTGCCGAGTTGTCGTGAAATAATTGTTATGAAATTGTTTGTTGGTAACATTTATTTGTATAATTAAGTAGTAATACAATTCAAAATTCCTTTATTATGAAATATTAATTTTGAAATCCATAAATGATATGGATCATGAGCTATACTTAATCAGTTAAACAAGACACGCGATATCAATGCATTAGCTTTTACGGCAATAATGTTTGTGTGCCATCAAGGCACAGAAAAGTATTATACAGGCCTGTCGAAAATTTAATTCTAAGCCACCGAATAAGTGCCGAATCCATCGGTAGCTTGTCTCGCCCTTCGTTAGGTATATATTGCCAGCTACTAGCTATCTCTTGGAAGTTCTTTTGGCAACTATATATTCATATACCGGTCACTCGACATTCGAGCTTTAGACTCGTGAGCTCATTGTTAAACTTTGGAGAGATCTGTACTGTAATTGTCATGAGGGATATTACAATGAAATAACAATAAGGAAACGTTTTGATGTTTGTATCTGTAAAAACCAGATGTAATGGAAACCCAATGAATTATAATTGTTTATAATAAAACACGGCAGTACAGACCCGACAAAGGTTTAACACACTAATGAATCGGCACCTCATCGCGATCTATGTTTAGCTATATCGACATCTTTTTCAACAGCTGCTATCTATCTTTCAGTAGATTTTATGCAACTTGCTACCCACATCCAACCAAGAGTAGTCTCTTTTACGTTTTTGCATTGTTAAACTTTTGACAGGCATGTACTGTATGTTAATTACACACACGATAGTAATGCACGTTTCTATTTTAGTAGCGTTTTCTTAGAAATTCCATCAATTAAATCAAATAAACAAAATATGAATAGCCCTTTTAATTAATTACAGTTACTAATATGTTGTTATTGAAAAATTCAAACAAATTATTTTTCACTGAAAAAATTGTTTAAAATTCAGATGTGTAAAACCCGTTCGTATTAGTATTCAAGAAAATACAATATGGTCATGTTTTAAATCTAAACATGTAACTAGTAGTCAATGACGTTTGTCCCACGTGATCAACTACAAACTAAGCTCCGAAACAGCGTCTACCTTCTAGCTCCGCGAGCTCCGAAACAGCGTCTACCTTCTAGCTCCGCGAGCTCCGAAACAGTGTCTACCTTCTAGCTCCGTATGTCACGAAAAATATACTATTGTTTGCCGCTGTTCGGAGCTAGCCAGATAACATTTTAGTAGAAACATTTTGAAAAGCGGATGTGTCGCAATTTCCAGGATAACACAATTTACACGTTAAACGCCATTTTTGCGATTCCATTGTAACAATGCATAATCGGTTTCTACTTTGCAGTTGTCATGTGCAATTTTTGCATGTTTCGCTTTATATATTTGACGTCCTATAGTTCCATGTTCTTTTAAATTACTTCTTTGCTTACCAATTTTAAATTCACACGTAGTTAATGGAGTTAGATGGAGATGCTTACCCTCCCAAAGCAACCGGTCTCATCAATTACATGTTTAAATTTATTTATCAAATATCAAATTTTGAACATAGACCGGTATGTTAGTGTATGGATGATTAAAGTACAGAACGGACTATATTTAACTGCCGAGACACATGACACGACCATTGACGTCATTTCGTTCAGATGTTTTATGACCCATCATCAATATTTGTACTGTATCAAGTTCACAATGTTTAACATCTATATTTAATAATTATTTGTACACGTCCAAGGATCTTCAAACACCCACGTGAACACAACAGATGATATATAGAACCATCTTTACCGAGTTTCCCTTCTGTCAATATATTCAGACAGGTGAAATTCAGTTCAACGGCGGCCTATATGATAAGACCACACCAAATTAATTTTCAGTTCTGTTTTTTTTAATTGGAGGCGAGCGAGCGAGCGATTTAAAAATTAAATGTATTATTTTCCTAAAAATATTTTTCTTAAGGCGTATGAAATTTGAAAAGACAAGCGCATAAAAGTGCACAAAAACAATGTCATTGCATAAAAAGGCAAAATACATGTAATATAACTCACAAAAACATAGAATTTATTTGTTGTTTTAGCAAATTCTCATTTAATATACGAAATATTAAATCAACCACCGTGCTCAGCATAGTAATGAGGTAGAAAAAAATCAACAATAGACCAAACTTGCCATGCAGGCCATTTTAGACAGGCGTAAAACAATTCGAAATTATTTTCTAAATCCTAAATTTTATAATCGGGCAGGTCCGACGAACAAACTAATTTGGTATGGCCTAATATGTATTAATTAAGAGTTCAAACGTGTTACTGTGATTTATTGTTTCAATATTTGACACCATAAAACTTGATTTATTGACTTCTAATTAAACAGTATTACTGATACGTGTAACTTTAATTAACTAATCCGTTTTGAGAACAATCTGGTAACTTGCGGTGGAACAAATACCGCATTCCACTTGAACTGATTGATACTAGTTGTTCAGAATACCGACAATTTGTAATAAAGTCTATGGGGGTAACTATCGGTGGTACAAATACCGCATTCCACTTGAACTGATTGATACTAGCTGTTAAGAATACCGACAATTTGTAATAAAGTCTATGGGTGTTACTATCGGTGGTACAAATACCGCATTCTACGTGAACTGATTGATACTAGTTGTTCAGAATACTGACAATTTGTAATAAAGTCTATGTCTATGGGTGTGACTATCGGTGGTACAAATACCGCATTCTACTTGAACTGATTGATACTAGTTGTTCAGAATACCGACAATTTGTAATAAAGTCTATGGGTGTGACTATCGGTGGTACAAATACCGCATTCTACTTGAACTGATTGATACTAGTTGTTCAGAATACCGACAATTTGTAATAAAGTCTATGGGTGTGACTATCGGTGGTACAAATACCGCATTCAACTTGAACTGATTGATACTAGCTGTTCAGAATACTGACAATTTGTAATAAAGTCTATGGGGGTAACTATCGGTGGTACAAATACCGCATTCTACTTGAACTGATTGATACTAGTTGTTCAGAATACTGACAATTTGTAATAAAGTCTATGGGGGTAACTATCGGTGGTACAAATACCGCATTCTACGTGAACTGATTGATACTAGTTGTTCAGAATACCGACAATTTGTAATAAAGTCTATGGGGGTAACTATCGGTGGTACAAATACCGCATTCTACGTGAACTGATTGATACTAGTTGTTCAGAATACCGACAATTTGTAATAAAGTCTATGGGGGTAACTATCGGTGGTACAAATACCGCATTCTACGTGAACTGATTGATACTAGTTGTTCAGAATACCGACAATTTGTAATAAAGTCTATGGGTGTTACTATCGGTGGTACAAATACCGCATTCTACGTGAACTGATTGATACTAGTTGTTCAGAATACCGACAATTTGTAATAAAGTCTATGGGTGTTACTATCGGTGGTACAAATACCGCATTCTACGTGAACTGATTGATACTAGTTGTTCAGAATACTGACAATTTGTAATAAAGTCTATGTCTATGGGTGTGACTATCGGTGGTACAAATACCGCATTCTACTTGAACTGATTGATACTAGTTGTTCAGAATACTGACAATTTGTAATAAAGTCTATGGGTGTTACTATCGGTGGTACAAATACCGCATTCTACGTGAACTGATTGATACTAGTTGTTCAGAATACTGACAATTTGTAATAAAGTCTATGTCTATGGGTGTGACTATCGGTGGTACAAATACCGCATTCTACTTGAACTGATTGATACTAGTTGTTCAGAATACCGACAATTTGTAATAAAGTCTATGGGGGTAACTATCGGTGGTACAAATACCGCATTCTACGTGAACTGATTGATACTAGTTGTTCAGAATACTGACAATTTGTAATAAAGTCTATGGGGGTGACTATCGGTGGTACAAATACCGCATTCTACTTGAACTGATTGATACTAGCTGTTCAGAATACTGACAATTTGTAATAAAGTCTATGGGGGTAACTATCGGTGGTACAAATACCGCATTCTACGTGAACTGATTGATACTAGTTGTTCAGAATACCGACACTTTGTAATAAAGTCTATGGGGGTGACTATCAGTGGTACAAATACCGCATTCTACGTGAACTGATTGATACTAGTTGTTCAGAATACCGACAATTTGTAATAAAGTCTATGGGGGTGACTATCGGTGGTACAAATACCGCATTCTACGTGAACTGATTGATACTAGTTGTTCAGAATACCGACAATTTGTAATAAATTCTGTGGGTGTGACTATCGGTGGTACAAATACCGCATTCTACTTGAACTGATTGATACTAGCTGTTCAGAATACCGACAATTTGTAACAAAAAGTGAGATAACTGATACATTGAAAAAAAGGCTGTACTTTATAAAGACCTAAATCCTACAAAAATGTATCTTTTTCTATTTGTAATTTTGTTATTTTTTCACTTCGCTCGGGTTTTCACCGCGTGTTCATTGTTGCTCAAAGTCGTACTCTATTTGAACCATGGCTAGTTTAAATGAACCGTTTAACAAAAATACATGTAGAAGGAAGAAATGTTGAACTTTAAACTGCAACAGTTAAATTATAGACTACAGATTCTAAAATATGTGGGGTGGTATGGGCTCGCTAATCACCACAAGACATTCACCCCAGTCCCGTCCCGTCCAAAGTCAGGAATTGTATAGTCAGTGGTCCCATTAACTGTGCGTTTTCCTGCCTTGTTTGACTCCAGTACCCTTCACATACCATATGGTATTTTTTATTAAAACTTTAGATTTTGACCATTTTACTTATATTACAACTAGAAGTCTACAAGTATACGCACAAGTATTCAACAATGTGTTTGATGACTCCAAACCATAGATAATAGCGTAAAAACTATAATCTAAACATCTCCGATTGGTATTTTGCATGGTCATATCGTATCAAATGGTATTGAAGCCTTAAATCGTGTCAAATAAATATTCAGTTTTTAGGATAATTGTTAGAGTCGGAAGGAAAAGGAGACATTTTTAAATTTTCTTATTTCAGATATTTGAATTGATTAGCGGCTGTTCAGAACAATTGATTGTGAAATCACTGATTTATTTTGATCCTGATAACGTCTTGTACAGACAATGATTCAAATCAGAGACATTGGTTGATTTATTAGAAAAATGGTGTTCCGTGTGTAACTTAAACGGGAAATGATGCATCATTCTGAAGGGTCATCATTAACACGGCTATTAATTGTCTGTGACTAAACTCAATAAAATACCACTTCGGTTGCCTAGTTGATAGAGTGTTCGCATCGTTTGTTTGAGGTCGGGGTTCAAAACCTGACTGATGTCTGATCAAATCTTGAAAATAAGTGATCAGTCTTTTTGCCAAGCACTGGGCATTTAGAATAGTTACAAGGTCTTCTGGAATAAAACCGGTTTTTTCGTTTCACGACAGGCATCATCACGGTAAAGAACCCTCTCTGTGCATTACCTTGAACACACTGCAAAAGAAAAATATTTCTGCCACTTCGCCTATAGTTGGTGACGTCACAACTTTGTCGCTTATAATTGGTATAAGCAGTGAAGTAATTGTCTCAAGACTAACTATTGCAAACATTTCACACTACCATCATTTCAGAACAACACACAAACTAAATTAAGTTTCCTAAAAACGTATTATATCTCGATATTATATTTTAAAACAGCTTTATTTTGCTTATTTATTAAACACTGATTTCTTTATAAAAAAAAGTGTGATGGTCGAGGTCCTCCAGTATTACTATAACCACACAACTAAATCTTTACTCCAGTACCGGTCCAAAGTCAGGAAATGTATAATCAGTGTTCCCGTCTTAAGTGGTTTCTTATTTCGTTCACTTATTTGGTGTGGTCTTGGTTTATCGCCTAAAGCTAAGTAGTTGAGGTACATGTCTGTCCATCATTTTGTCATGCTCTTAGTTTATTTGCTTCTAGTTCTTGGCGACAGTTGCCATAGCCAAGTTGAAGAATATAATTTCCATTTTTGCCATGTTCTTGGTTACGAAGTTGAAGTATACTTTTGCATTTATTGTAATTTTCTTGGTTATATTGCTTGGGACAGATCCTAGTGTGAGAACGTTTGCCAGTTTGCTTGACAAAAGATAGGTGGTTTCCTTCACCATCCATGAACTGGCTGCCTCAATATAACTAAAAGAATCTTGACTGGGGCGTTAAACCCCAACACATTACTCAATTCTTAGTTATAATAGTTCCAGCCAAGTTAAAGTACGTGTTTTGCTTACAAATAACTATAACCATGTACTTTGTTCCATTTTAATTGCACATTACGTGACTAAGGAGACGAAACACAAACCAAAAGAACTGCAATGTCTTAAGTTTTGTATTTACTGAAGACGCATAAGTGTTTGTTTCAAAGTCGGTAATAACGTATACAGACATGTCGAAAGTTTAAAACTGAAATACCGAAAATGAGTCGGAAGCTCGGCTGCCATATGGACAGCTAGTGTCAGAAAAACCTACTGATAGATAGATAGATAATAGCTGCTAAACACTGCCGAGACATAGCTAACGGAATGCAAGATCAACTGTCGATCCAACAGCTTAGATTTAAACATTAGTCAGGGGTGTATATCTTCAATTCTTGCACGAGAGCACAATTGTCATTTAAAGTACAGAAAAATCTTAAAACATGTCCAGAAGCTATTTTGAACATCTTTGTATTAAAAACTGCAGGCAAGAAAGAAAACATATGAAAAAGAACATTTTGTTTATATTGTAACGGTATGTGTAGTAGCAGAAATAACAGTTAAATGGTAGGTTGATAAACGGCTTTCAGGCACCTCGCTATTAGAATGTTTTCATAGAACTCTCAGAAGGTTTTTGTTTACAGTGTCATGTGCTACTTTTGAATTTTTATGAAATAATATAATTCAAAAGTAGCACATGAGCTACTTTTGAATTATATTATTTCATAAAAATTCAAAAGTAGCACATGACAACAGATTATACTTTGTGTAATTTCTGAAGAATCGTTGTAATTTTATACTGTGCATAAATAATAGTAAAAAAACCAATGTGTAGTTAAAAAACCTAAAAGGTTTATAGACAAGAACATATATTACCAAGAACACAGAACAAACAAAACAAGAAAATACGACAGTATTAAAGAATCTATCGCTACCCGTGGTATCAGATAGGGAAATTTCAACCCTTACTTCTAACACATTTTATCCATTAAAGAATTTCGTCGAGTTTTGGACAAAAATCTTTCAAGATTCTTTCATGTTTACCGAAGCGGTAATTTTTGAGATGGTGCAGGAAACCAGATTACAAAGAGAAAACCATCATCGAACGAGTGAATTTTCTTATACTAGTACCTGCCTTATAGGGATTAGAATCTAAACAGTTAAAAGCGTCGTGGTCCTCAAGTGCGCACTTTCTACCGCTCTGTCAAAAATCTACATTTTTAAAGCATTTTGAGTCCATTATGAATCCGGCACAATACATTATTTATATAAGAACCTAGAAGAGTGTAACGGCGTATAGTTCATAGCTACACCATGAAGAAACATTAGTTACTAGTCGCCAACAATCCCAATGCAATAAATATTACGACTTAACACATATATCATTGGGAAAACGGTTTGGTGCCGTATACATGGTGTGTTATGTATTATTTAAAGGGACTGTCTGGTTTTGTACAGATTTGTTATAATCAGTACCCCATGTTACTTGTCAATACCGGTCATTGAATTTTTGTGTCAAATCCGTATAAAGACTAAGTCTTAAATTTTGACTAGATAAATCATGTATGGTAAGCGAAAATTTGTTGTTGATACGTGCATTGTCCGTAGAACACACAAACACACACTTTCTCTAGTAAATTACTAGTTAACAAAGACAACTCCACCCTCCCCTTTTTATTTCAATGCCGTCTAAATATATCCGACATGCCATCTCAAAGAAATACGAAAGAAACTTAAGAAGCAGAACAAACAGAAGACGCACAACTGAAAACAACTTCGTTTTGTGCTTTTAAGTCAAGTAAAAATTCCCTTTTTCCAGAAATGCCAATGATTTAACTATAGAAATAGAGTCAATTGCCCGATGAACAACATATACATCGCTGCTAACATGTCGCTTTTTTTTACTCCCGTTAATTGATTGTATGTTTCACACAATTTGATTCTAAACACTCTGTGTCAGTAATTGCAAAATGTTTTGCTAGTTATAAGACTGACAGGAAAATTAGAGACCCTCCAAAATTTGGGAAAAAGCACTGGGCATATACTTCAATGATGAAGTAAATATTACATTACACCAACACAAGACGTATAATGTGAATTCAACAAGTTAAACAAATTGCAATGCGAGTCAGTTGCAGATTCGTTAAAAAATCAGCCAGGTTGGTACACTTAAGTTTACATAAATAAAAAAGAATAAAATATAAAATAATAAAAAGCGACATGTTTATTTTTAAAAATACATGAAACCGTCTTTTAATTGTCTCATGTTAAACAATTATGTTTGGTTATTATCTGATCATGGTTCATATCCAGTCACCACAAATTTGAAACTTGGGCGTTTTACGATTTTTAAAAGTTAAGAGGTAATAAATCTATAGTAACATAAAGAAAATTGTCCGTAAATAAAACAAGGATTATCCGCAAAAATGTAATTTTACAACGATTTGAAGCACAACCGGGCATATTGTTCATCTAGGTAAACAGACATACATGTGTCATATACCACTTTTTGAATGTATGTTATGATGAAATTAAAAATGTGATATGACACATGTATAGAATAGTCAGTTAAATATATGGTTGAAACGGCCTATTGCTTTGATTAAGTTAAAACAAATGTATCCCAATTACTACAAAAGTGCATACATGTACTTTATCCGCGCCACTTGTAATACAATGCATTAAACGATTTTGAGTGACCGTCTTAAGTCAGAAAGTGTTCAGTCACTCGTTTTAAACATAATTGCTATGTTCATATATATCTTTTTTTCAAAAATGGTATGAGATAAATATTTGTACCTTTTTTAATGTATTTAGTGATGGCATTTAAAAAATAGTATATCACAACTTTATTTGTATCGGGATACTCTCCGTTTCTTTGCATGAATTATATTTTGTTCAGTTACAACTTTTAAGGTTTTTTTTATCGAATTCAAAATTTTGAAATAAAAATCATCAGAAAATTAACAATAGCATTATCAAACAAAAAAATATTAAACAAATTATAAATATTATAATTTTAATATATATCCAATGTATTAACCATACATTTTTAAACATGTTTAACCATTCTTTTTTAAACATGCTTTTCAACTGTATTAAAAATCGTCTGCAATACAAATTCTAAATGTTAAAGGGACACCGTTTAGTTTTTGTGCGGATTTTTGTACTTGACGATTTAATTTCAGAAATATCAATTTTCAAAATAAAATGCCATAAATTAAAAATGTGATTTCCTTCCTCGTTCCTTTTCCCATTAAAGTTCCGCGTCAGTATTCTTAGTAAATTACAAAATTACAAAATAATTATGATTTTTTGTGAAATTGGCATATCGAGTCTGATAACTGTTCAAAAGATGCCCTTGGCAGTAAGTAGCACAACAAAATGAAGAGAAGTTGTTTATGATTTTATAAATGTTTTATATTAGTTTGAGTGAAACGAATAAGAACGTATATTACAAAATAATAATGATTTTTTTGTTAAATTGGTATGTTAAGGCTGTTGAAAATTGCTTGCTCTGAAACACAAGCAATTGGAGAAGTTTTACACATGAAAATTTTTTAATAATTTGAAAAAAAGTTTTAACTTTCATTCATATGTATGTACAAAATACGAATTAAAACATAAAAACTTACTAAATGTAAATATTTAATTTTAAATATTTAAAAAAAACAAACTTACCGTTTCATCTGCTGATTGTGCACTTGTCGATGATACAAAAACCATGGCAACCATCAAAACAAAAGAGAAGAAAAATAATTTGTCAGCTACGGAGTGTGTGTTACTCATCTTGAATTTTCAGTGGTTAAGTCCTGGGTATCTGTGATTCTTTTAAATATCCTGGATCTATCTTGGTCTAATTGTGGGTTCTCTTTCTGAATTGACCGCAGAGCTTGTGTGTGGATATTATAGAGGCGGGTTGATCTATAAGTAACTGATTTTTACTCCTACCTTATAGGGTCATTATCATTATTTCTGACGTGTTATCCCACCTCATTGGGTTGTTATCATTATTTCTGATAGGTTTAACAGCAGTGATTATTACTGACGAGTCTATCAAATACCAATGGTATACAATCGATGGGAGGGATTTACAGAGACAACACGTTGTTCGATACTGACTTGGAGAAATTACTGGAAATGTTTGCTAAGCAGATAAACACATGGTTAGAGAAAGGTATTAGCGATTAAAAGCAATTTTATGCAATATTAATTTGCTTACTTAAATTACAGTATCTGTTGGGTTATTCATTAAAATCGGGAATGGTGGAGAGGGAACATGTTACTGTCATTTAGTGTCAGTGATGTATGATCTGTAGAGACATTTCTAGTATTTGAATTAAAGTAAACCTCTTCTAGTGAGAATAAATTAAAGGCGCGTTATTAGAGTTGTAGCTTTTCAAACCATTTCTAAATCATTCCAGTAAAACACCGATTAATTGCAATCACTATGATTTGATCTTTCAGATTTTGGCGTTATAAAGGGGGTTGGTAATAAATTGAAGACGGAAACTTATAAAGAAAAACATAAAAGAATTAGATTTTCGGAATTAAAAATAGCGTGGCAATATGCGAGATGGCAAAGTTATTGAGGGACATCACAATGAGCTTTTAATTTACCATTGCTTATTATATTGAACAAGATTTAGTGTCGATTTATGACATTTGGTATTTCAGGTGAAGTGTTGTATGCAAAGACATAACAATGATTTAATCAGCAACAAATATCAAAATCACAATTCAAAAAGCAAAGAAAAAAGTTTGAAAATTTGTAAATTAAGCTAAACACGTGTTTTCACCAAGAAACTGAGGTCGGAGGTAAGGAACTATTTATTTTCAGATTCATACCAAGAAAAAAATTCTAAGGTTTTTGTTGATTTGTTTTTAGAGTATCTAAACAACACTGAACACAACGTATTTAACACACGACACGAAAATCATAATAGAAGTATAGTCAATACATGTATCGGCCGAGTTTTAGGTCAACATGTGTTTTGTTGGACTTGAAGTCTATCGATAACGCCCGCCTCACAGATACCAAGTAATCATAATATGGTGCCCAGTTGTACAATGCAATGTACATTACATTCATGTTGAGACATGACGTATACCATAATGACAATACAGTGTACGGTGGTGGGATTCAATTACATACATGTATAAGTACAACCCAAAAGAGTGGAAACTCCCTGAAACAAAGCTCATATCTGGACAACAGCTTCCGAACTATAAAGAACTGATACGTTTTGTCATTTTTGTTTTTACCTATAAGTGACATACATACAAATAGGTACATCAATGTCTGATCGACAACTTACGACACGGTTAATCACCTCTGGTAAAATAAAATAACACAAGTTTAATTATTCAATGATTCAAGATTAACCGGTTAGCAGAAAACTTTTAACGAACACGCCCGGCGAACTCGCAAAGAAAGTGTTATAAGGAACTTGGGAGTACCGATAACGAGAACGACAAAGTAGTGTGACTATGACTTAAGCATGGCGATATTATGACTGACCCGTTTGATGACAATATGACATGTCTTGCTACATAGCATCTTGGCAGTCCTACTAAAGAATACTGTTAGCATACACCCCCGGAAAATACTACATAGAAGAGTGATTAATTATAGCATAAGCATATGACTAGCTACTTCCTACTTGCTGACACGATCTACATCTAACTTGGCATTGTGATAGTCTAATTAGAGCGTGCTGTTAGCAAATACCAGAAAATTCAACAGGCGAATATTGTAACATTGACGGGTTCCCGTCTAATGTAGAACATGTAGTTTAGTTTGTACTGTGTTGTGTTGTCATTGGTGGTAGTTGTGTTGCTGGTTGTCAGTGGTGGTAGTTGTGTTGCTGGTTGTCAGTGGTGGTAGTTGTGTTGGATAGTTGTCATCAGGTTTGGGTTACTCAATAAAGTATATTGCATAATTGACAACGTTTGATATCGTAATTGGACAGCACAACGCTGGAATATATACAAGTAAGTTCAGCAAATAATACACTGAAATCCAACGGTGGATCAGTACAGCTAACAACGATGGAGATGTATTTTAACTATATAGAGTTATTGTAGTTATTATCTCCGTTGGATACTGCGTCTGACTTTTTTTTAAAACACTTGGTTAATTGTTTATACATCCGAGTGAGAATTCTTTGTATTGAAGTTGTTTGTGTTTTTAGCTTTCTGGTATTATTTTCATTATATTTTTTCAACAATGACCGTTAAGTTATCAGAGGATGAAATTAATGCGATTGGGGAACATTTCGAGACAATAGGAGCAAAACCTAAAGCAGGAACGTATAAAGATTGTATTAACTGGATGAAGGATGTATCTGTAGTTATTTAGGAAACAAAAGGAGCAGAAGGAGAATCGCTACCTGAAATAAAACCAAGGGCTCATCATTATGCAGCCAGTGTACATCACTTCCCAAAATTATCGCTATCTTCCAGAAATGATGAAAAGAGAGGTACCATTTATGATATGGAAACATGAGGTGAAGTGTACAGTGTATTACGAACGAAGGACATTGAAATCAGACAATAGCACAGGCTATATATACGTAGTTTGTTACGTTGAGAGGACTTCGTGTTCACACAAGATTAGGACCAGCACCGACGGTCAAACAGGTACTAGAAAATTTTGAAAGTCTGTATGACATAGTCGACGCTCCTGAAACTACAGAGGCAAAATTTTACAGCGCTTTACAACGAGAGGACGAGGATGTAACATCATGAATTTCTAGGCTTGAAGATCAATATGCTCAGACATCAGAATATAATACCGCATCGGTAAATGCGTAAATGCTGATCTATGTGAGGTTTACGGAGCTCGTTGAGGGACATCACCGGTCATATTTACTACAAAATTAAAGATTTAGACAAGATACACGTAGCAATACGACACGTTGAAAACGACAAGAAGGAAAGGAAATCTCAGGATAAAGGAAACCCTAAACCGTTACCAGCGAAATCAGCTACGGAAATATCAGCACAACAAAACAGTGAATTGGGTCAACTGAAGGGTTTAGTAGAACAACTAACGCTGGATGTAAAGTAATTTAAGGACGGCAATACAACATAAAGTGTTCAAATGCCGACATATAGCAGAAATATGGCAAATTTTGCTACATGGCATTAAGGCAGTTCCACTAGAGATTACTGTTGGCGAACTTGTCTGGGCGGTCACAAGGAAGCTGAGATTGTTACATTGTCTTGTTTCCGCTCCTGGCAATGTGACCGGTTGTGCTTGAGTCCCAATTTAGATGCTGTGATGAAAATATTGTTATAATGCCGACATGAAAAAATGCGTTCTATCATTTTGTACTGAATATACTTAAGATACCATCAACAAAATGTTGGAGTTTTTGATAGATAACATATTTGTTGTGTTTGGTAATATAGTTTTTCAGCAAACAATCGGTATTCCAGTGGGTACAAACTGTGCACCATTGCTTGCTGATTTGTTTCTTTATTCTTATGAAGCAGAATTTATGCAGAACCTTGTTAAATCTGGAGAGAAAACTGTCGCCAAATCATTCAACTCAACATACAGATATATAGATGACGTTCTGTCTCTTAACAATCCTAAATTTGGAGACTATGTAAATGTCATCTATCCTAGTGAGCTTGAAATAAAAGACACGACTGATTCCTCATGTTCTGCTTCATATTTAGACTTATACCTGAATTATGACGCACACGAAAGGCTACATTTGAAACTTTATGACAAACGTGATGACTTCAATTTTTCTATTGTCAACTTTCCTTTTTTATGCAGCAATATACCTGCTTCTCCTGCTTATGGTGTATTTGTTTCCCAATTAATACGCTACGGTAGAGCTTGTTCCCACTACGGGGACTTTGTACAACGAAGTAGGCTGCTTGCAAATAAATTGTTGACTCAGGGATATTGCAAGCCTAGGCTTATCAAGGCCCTCAAAAAGTTTTATGGCCGTCATCACAGTATTGTTGATAAGTTTGATGTCTCTGTGTCCAGGATTGCCTTGGATATATTTGACGTCTCATAGTTCCATGTTCCTTTCACACAATTTTGATTACACACGCGGGGGTGTAGCTAGCTAAACAGGAGATGCTTATCCTTCCGGAGCACCCGGCCTCACTTCCCTGGTGGAAGTTCACGTGTCTAACCTAACTTGTCGGTTCCAAAGTTTTTACTTTGCTTCTGGATTGTGATTCGGAAATGGATTAGTATGTTTGTTTTTGATTTGTACAATATTTACTAAAGACTCTCCTCCACAGAAGAACTGAATTTAAGTTAACTGTTGTACTTAAATGAACATCATCATCAAAGGGCAGGGCAGGCCTGTCGAAAGTTGAACATAAATCTAACGAAAAAAACACCTCATTCCGGTCCTTTGTTAGCTATATTTCGACATGTTTTACTACTACAGCTGTTATCTATCTTTTTTATGCCACTAGCTATTAATATCTCGACCAGTCGACCGCCGAGCTTCGAGTCCTTTTTCGTTAGCACATTGTTAAACTGTCGATAGGACTGTATTGTAAATAACTCCTTCTGATATGAGCCGCCATTATGTTATTAATTATCCCCTATTATATTGAACCATAATTTGATTGATTTATTTTATTAAGATTTGTAAAGCTATCCCTGATAGTTAACGTTTTAACAATACAAAATAATGGAAGTCTAAAAACTACTTTGTATAGAGGAAGATAATTAAATTTACAGTTGAAAGTTTAATTTAGAATCGAAAGAAAAGGCTAGTTTCATTACACATAATAGAATATAATTGAAAAATAACGTTTTGAATATTCAACGATTAAATGTGACAATTTATGAATGGTAGAAAAAATGAAATATTTCTTTACTGAAGTGTTGTATTATAACTAGACACGAGAATGTGTAGAACTGATAAATTGTGTTCAGAATGAATAGGTCAGTCATTAGCCGACTTGTGATGCTTAGACACACTATTTTCCAATTTACGTAATTGTCTAAATCATAGCTACAGTACAGGCATGTCTAAAGTTTAACACTAAGCTAACGAATGGACCAAATGCTTCACCAAGGGATGAAAAAATCGAGTTAACGAATTGGCGTCGAATCGGTAACTCATCTCGGTCCGTCGTTAGCTGTATATCGGTAGTTTTTCGATAGTTGTTTTCTATATCTTTGCATATTTTTTATCCCCAAATATCAATCGAGTTTCGATCCCTTTTCGTTAGTTGTGTTTCGACAGGACTGAATTATACAATGTCAATATTACATTTATATTGATCAATTCTGCGTGGTGTTTCTAAGATGGAATAAAATTCGGCTAAAATAGAATCTAAGATGAAATATGAAATGTATTACACAAAAATAGAAATATTAATATTGGACACCCGAGGGTGACGATAATAGAAACTCTCCCCCCTCCCACCACGTGGAATCTAATTAATTTATACATTCCAGCGCCAGCTTAATTTTAGATAAAATGGTCTTGATGGAAGTAGCTATAGACACAGTTACGACAAAACAAAAAGCAAGGGACATGTAACAACAATACAAGCATAAACATGAAAAAACGAGCATCAAAAACAAGTCATTACAAGAACATGTAACGATTACGATAAAACTATCAAGAACACGTCACAACAAAACGAACAGCCAAGAACATATAACGAAAAAAGAAAAAAAAACACATGACGAACATGTCATGATAAAACAAACAACCAAGAACATGTCACGACAAAACAAACAACCAAGAACATGTCATGATGATAAAACAAACATCCAAGAACATATCATTGTGAAACGAACAAACGAGAACACGTAACGGACAACCAATTGCAAAGAAACGTCATTTAAAAACGAACAAACAAGAACACGTCACGCAAAAAACAACACACTAAGCAATTTGTAAATAAACATATTTGGCAAAAATCATTGTAACCCAGAACCGGAAACAATATATATAATTATGTATTAGCCAAACACGATTAAGAAATGGTATATTTTGTGATTCAAATATTCAGTGTTCTCTATATGACTAGTACAAGGAATGGATAAACACAGCGGTCGAATCATGATTCGAACCATGTCCTCATAACAAGTGAAATGCTATACTGAGGAATTCGGCCAGCTATCGAGCACCGTCCACTACTTTCCCCCTTCCATTTTTCGATTCCACAACCAACCAGATTCCTGTCTGTTGGTCGGTCACTTCCCAAGATCACCAAAATGCTATAGGAAGAGGGGAAACGCAGAGACCAAACCATTTGAATACAAACGGAATGTCCTATCGACTGAGCTACCCAGCCACCTATCGAGTTCTGATCCCCACATTATTTTATTAACACCATAAATGCTCTGTGCTGAGCTCTACCATACAAGATCGTATATTAACAAAATAAATACGTTCAATTGACGGGGAAATCTAAACTTAAAGCAGACAGACCAATTTGTGAAATCAGAACTCATCAATAATATCCGTGGAACATACATCATTTGTCTAAAGATGTTGAAGTACAATGTTTGCGTTGTTTTTCTGAACAATTCACTGGAGATCAACCTTATAAGATAGAATAATAATTAATTCATGTTTGTAAATTAAAACCCCCATGCTTTTAAATTAGAATCCTCAATATAGAATAAGAGCCGGATTAATGACTAATGTACTTATATAATTGAGATATAAAGATTTGTGAATTGTTATAATCCCGGGGGTTTTCTGATATAGTTCCCAGTATTGATGAACTTTGCACAGTAAAGATGGAATCTTGCACAAAAAATTATTTCTATAGTTGAAGGAGCAATAACATTGCTGATGAAAGCTACATTTTTGCTTATAATTCAGATATTTAATTTAGTTTTCGGCATTTATAGTAGTGGAATTGTAATGGTGTTCAACGCCAAAGTCCTGCTTATTTTTATTTATATTGAGGCGACGAGTTGTGGGATGGTGAAGGAAACCAAAATTCCCGGAAAAAACCACCGACCTTGGCAAGTAAACTGACGAACTTTATTGCACTACTAAGATCTGACCGTAAGCGAGGGCTTAATGAATCAGTCACGTGATCATCAAATGCAGTGAAATAAATTTTAGTGTCGAAAAGTTTTGCCAAAAATCCATGTGTTGCAGGTTGTGAATCTTAAGTAGAGTTGGTTTTTATATTTATTACAGTATCAGGAAATTTTATGTAAGTGAACATTTGAAATGACAAAAGTGACTTTTAAGAAAACGTTGAAAAAAATCTGAATCGCACAAAACAAAGAACTATAGTGAACACTGAACACGTTTCAGTATATATATATATATCACATAACCCTCCTGTTTTTTTGATGGAATAAAACGGTGTAATATTTTTCGTATTACACAGGTACCCATGCAATATCACTTGATTGTGACGTAATCAGTTATCACGCTTCTGATTTACGTAGTGGTCGTGCCTAATGACGTCATATGAAAACTGTCAGTCTGTTGGTTTTTTTTAGACTTTTGAAGACTTTCCGATTCTTTGAAAAATAATTTTGATGCATTCGGGAAAATATTATGATTTAAACTTACACACTGGTTATGTCTTCTTTTCTAGGTGATTATTTTACTTTTACTATAACCAAATAGAACTATATTCTTACTTGCGCAGTTAATTTGGAGGTGATTTGTCTGACCTAGATAGAAATCGTTTGTTTCTATATGGCATCAAATAATATGTACATGTCATTATGCCTCGGTATTTTGAGTTATGTGATATATAGAATCTTAGACTCGTGAGGGTTTAATATGAAATTTATTAAACTCGTTCAATAATTAAATATGCCACTTGCCAAGGCTCGTGGCGTATTTAATTATTAAACTCGTTTAATAAATTTCATATTAAACCCCCACTCGTCTAAGATCCTCTATATATAGTACTCGCCTATATATACACTATGTCCTCGTCAAATTATATAATCCCACCTGAAGCTTTATACCAGTTACCCATTATACAAAACTACCTTAGAGATATCTTCCTACAGTTGGCTGATATAAATGTAACGAAAGGCAAAATTGATCAAGTGAAGGCAGATATATGGACGACCAATGGGATCGACCAAAGATTGAGCAATATCACCAGGGGATAATTATCATTCAGATAATAAATCATACACACTCAGAGTTAAGACAAGAAATAGATCTTCTAAAAGTCATAGTAATCAAAGACAAGAAAGTCACAGAGCAGGGGTCAGAAATTGTAGATCTCTAAGGCAGGTCAATGCGTGAAACCTTGCTCATTCAAAATTTAGCAGAACAAGAGGGTGAAAATCTTCACTTAGGAATTACTAAACTACATGTATTTAAAAATCTTTGTAACTTGGATGTCAAATTCGTAAGAATTCATAGAAATTGGGGTAAACCATTGTCTGGAAAACTAAGTCCAATTACTGGCAGATTAGTAGATTTCGCCCAAAACGAAATGGTTCTAAAGGCCAAGAAAATTAACATCGACAATAAAATCAAACTTCCTTTTCATGTAACCCATCAGAGCCCTTCCTCAATAAATAGTAAATAGGAGGAAATTGTTTGAAGTGAGTGCAAAATACATAGCAAAGGGAGTTAACACACGTGTTGTAGGAAACAGAATGGTTCTCCCAAATGACATCACATATATATCATGACAAGGTGTATGTCCCTAACATAAAAGACATAATGACATTTGACGGGAAAGAACGTGAAAAACTTGAAAACATAAAATTGATTTTTATTACTTTTTTATTGTGCTAACATTAAAATGAACTGCTCATTTCATACACACAGCAACGAATTGGCTTACATTGGATGGTAAGCATAACATGTACATGAACTAGAACTATAGTAGGTAGGGAGTACCCAATCACTAGTCCCCCTGTTCTGCTTAGCATTCAAATGATCTACTTTTAAGAATTTGCACACTACAGATTTTTTGTTTTGTTTTTATTATTTAAAAAAAACAAGCCTTAGTTCTTTACTAGTACATAATACCTGGATTTTTTGGCAAAAGCTCCACATATATATAGTCCACATTAAACAAATTATGTGTTTGCATACAAAATTGTTTAATTTGTATTCAACTTTTGTTGTTTATTTTTCATTTTTTTATATTTGTATTATGTTTGTTTTGTTGTAAAGAATGTTTTAACGCGACTGTTTATATGGTCATTATTTCACCATATGAATTTTATTTGCTGCAGTCCATAACAGATTTATCATATAAATGAAAAATATTCAAAACACACAAATAATAATAATTATTTAAAAAAAAGCCCATTCGGATTAGTAGCTAATATTGTGACATTATATGACGTAAAAATTTTACAATCGGAAAATGAGAAAGTGCATTCATAGATTTAAAAAAAGGAAAGTGATATTCCTTGGATTTTCCATCGATTGCAAATTGTTTGCACCTTTTTCATTGCTATTGTGGTAATAACTAGTGGGCGTGGTTTTGTTATGTCATGCATATTGTTTTTAACCTTATTGATTGGTGTCTATATTTTTACTTAATTAGACATGGTTTTGCTGTATCATGCAAATTGTAAGCAGCATATTTACTGTCAGTGTCTATAATTTTATATCATTATGTATGATTGTGTTACGCGTATGAATTGGTACCTTTGTCTACAAATTTATACTTTTAAAAATGGGCATGATTTTGTTTTGGTACTGAGCATACTCTAAATGGGTGTGGTTTTATGGTCCCTTACCTCGTTTTACTTAAGTGGGCATGATTTTGTTTTGGTACTGACCATAATCTAAATGGGTGTGGTTTTATGGTCCCTTTACCTCTTTATACTTAAGATGGAGCGGTATATTGCAATAAGCAGGCGTGGTTTAGTTTTGTCTTTGTTTTGTGTCTAAAATTTTATACTTAAGTGGACATGGTTTTGTATTTGTCAAGCATATAATTATGAAGTAATGGATTGGCATCTTGTCTGTCGATAAAATAATTTAGTGAACATGATATTGGTTTGGTCTAGTATTTTCAAACATTGAAAAATATTATACTCCCCGCAAACGAAGTTTAGTGGTGGTGGGGTATATATATGAATCATCCTGTCTGTCCGTCTGGTTGTCCGTCCCAATGTCGTGTCAGCTCCATATCTTCCATGTCTATGGATGGATTTTGATCCAACTTGGCACAAATGTAAACCAACATGAGACCATACCAAATTTATGTGCATAGGTCTAAAGTCAAGTTCATGAGGGCAAATCTTAGTTTTCCGTAACAATATAGTTTCCGCTGTCACAAGCACAAACGAAACGTTCGTCATCTGTATGTGTGTATAAAGCAAGTATCGCTTTAAGCTACTTTTTAAATGACACTTCTTGTAGCATATTCCACATTCGACACTATCCTCCTCGTTCATCTGCAAAAAGAGCACATATTTTGATTTTGTCTACAGGTTGTAGTGAATTGTATATTTCGATACTCACATTTTTTTTACCAGACTGCCGAGCGATTCTCAGCGGCACGTCATCAAAAAATTGCTCATATTTTCTCTTTGCGTATAATTTTCAATATATGTCTTGTTTGGAAGTTTGTAGGGGCTATTTTAATCTATATTCTACTTTGATGATACAGCTAGGCTTAGAGCGGCCAGGCGCGTAGCTGCTTATACGCGAGTACGCAGGTGAATCCACACAATTTTCCTGTTTTATTTTTTTTTAATTATAATGATTTTAGATTATTATTATTATAAATCATAAATGTGTGTGTGTGTGTGTGTGTGTGTGTGTGTGTGTGTGTGTGCACCGTGTCACTGTGTAAGTGAAAACGTAAGGAACTAATATTCGCATCATATCTGTACAGTTTTTGTGTTCAATGCGCGATAACTCTTACTATGTACAGCAGCGCTTTGCGTAATATCCGGTTATGGCGCAAGCAAGCATTAAAAGTTTTTTGGTGCCAAAATTTGAAAATTCTAAAACTTCTGAGCATGACACACAGGCGGCTGAGGGCACTTCGAGCAAGGCTCAGAAGCGACAGACATCTCCTGATCTACAAAAGACGTACATAACTTCACAAGACAGCGACCAAGTGTATTTAACTGTCACATCTTCTTATCCGGACATAGCTACTGAGTACTGTAAGCACAACATGTGACAATTCCACTAAGGCACTGATTTTGCAAAACAACAAAGAATGGGTAAAAGGATACAAGTTTCCTACACGGTCCGAGAAGCAGGTGGATTTGAAAAGCACTGTGGATTCTACCAATAAAGATTTGTATCCAAATATTTTCACATGTTTGGTGATTCTTCTCACGATGCCCGTTTCCACTGCTTCAGCCGAAAGGGCTTTCAGTGTAATGCGTCGTGTTAAAACTTACCTTAGGTCAACCATGACCTCACAACGCATGTCCGGTCTGGCTATGTTACATAGCTATAAGAACGTCCATATAGATATTGATAAAATCATTAATGAATTTGTAGGCAAAAGCAATAGAAAATTGGACTTTCTGTAGAGATCTCATCGGATTACATTTAATTCCGTTCTCCTATTGACATCAGCGGTGCATTATCTATTAAATTTGGCCATTTTGTCAACATATTGCGTTTCTTCTTTGTTTGAAAATAACATTATTTTAAAAATTCGGATTGTCTTTCAAGCACAGTCAAATTTGCAGGAAAATGAGCCAGATTGCATTTATTTTTCAATTTTTTTCTGGGGGAGGCCCCCAGACCCACCCGGCGGGAGGGGACACCCCTCCCGCACCTACCCCAACTCGGCGCCTACGGCGACTCGTCTCGCGGCTACGCCGCTCCATTTGTCAGTGAATCCACATCATTTTCAGCTAGCTACGCCCCTGGCGGCAGTAGCAATATTTTGGCTAAAATATGACAAAATTTACGCATCTGCTTCGATAGACTGAAACTAAAGTGTTTGAAGAAATGGCTGGTTCATTTAAGTGGTTAAACACACTGGAAGATGCGTTCGAGTGTCTTTTGTTCGGTGGGGTATATGGTTATTTGCATGCATTTAATCAAAGTATGAAACAGAGTACAACGTAATAACAACTAAGCTTGTGTTTGGATTTGAAGCAAGGCTGTGCGATTCTATCATACCTTATATGCGAGTCACACGGGCGCTTCAGCTTTTCTAACATGGAAAGGATTGCACACGGTGAATACGTCGATTCGCTACTTGCAACTTTATGCGTCATTTTTATCAGCCCGTGTTTATAACCGCTCTGCCAACAGATTGTGAAAAACCTATATGTTTGTTTTATTTATTAAGCGGGTGTGGTTTTATGTCCGTTTTATATAGTGCGTCAAGTTTGACCTTTACTTTTCAAACTTGACTCAGTATACTTAAGTGGGCATGGTTTGTTTTGGTCTGTAGATTTAGTTTATACGTACGTCGACATGTTTTGTTTCGTTTTTCATGTTGTTTTGCCTTATTCACCGATATTTTACCCATAAATTTTCGTTCATTTCCACGTATTCACTTTTATTTTTGAATAATCCTGTAAGTTATATGTTATCAATTGACCGTTTTTAAGTCTTGAATTCTATTGTTGGTTGAAGTGTTGTCGAGTGTTATACACCAGACAACCAGGAAGGATTTTAAAACCGTATAATGTTCCACGATATGCCGTTCTTAACAATTTTTCAATAACTACAATGTTAAATAAAATTGTAAGATCGATTAATGTTATGATGGACTAAAATGGAGGCTTTCTGAAGCTATGGCATCAAAAGTAATAAGGGTTTTAATGTGTGCTTGCAATCATAGATTATAATAAAAGCATAACAATCATATCGGTTATAATCACTCCTTAAGGCAAAGCAAAAATATTTGGAACTATAAAGTTAAACGTGTGAAATTCTACCAGGGAAGTGAGACCGGGTGCTCCTAAAGGATAAACACGTGTCTTAAGCCCCATTCACATGATTTACTCATGGATATATGCAAAATGAACCCAGGTGCAAATTTGAGCATGTAAACGCAATTGCATATATGCAAAAGTAAATATACACATATGCAAATATATAACCGAGTGTAAGTTAGCACCTACTCAGACCAGATGCAAATTTACTTTTGCATATGTGTATATTTATTCCTAGTGTATTTTTCGTCATGTAAACGCACAGATTATTTTACATACGTATGCAAACTTCGATGCTTTATGTATTGCGACACTGCCCAGTTTAACAAAGCGCCAAGTAAACATAAACATGGCTGCCAGAAGAAGGGGATCAAGAGACACTTTTACTACTGTCAATTAGGTAATAGCCTTCTGCTTTTGGATTCCTAGTGGCTGGTAAACAATTTTTAGCTCAACTGCCTATAGCTTATGGCATGGTGAAGTTTTCTCCTCTGAAACCACTGGGTCAGTTGAAACCAAATTTGGTGTGGAAGGACCGTAGGTGGAGTAGATCAAAGTTTGTACAAGGTGACCCTGTACGAAATCCAAGATGACCACCGTTACGATAAATAGCAAAATCACTAAAATGGTCATTGTGCATTGAATTTTCCACTGATTTTCTTCAAATATGAAAAGAAAGTAGATACCTGACCATTTATCATATATAAAAGGTTTTTCTGAAAAAAAAAATTCATTGACCAAATATAGCAAATAATGCAGATGAGGCTAAATTTGGCCAGTTTGTGTTTTACAGGCCCTTTTGGACCTCTTATTTCTTGGGCACCAAGTAATCGTCAAAAATAAACCATTGCAAAGCATCTTCAAGGCGTCTTTTCATTCGAAAGTTCTCGATCCATTGAGAATTGTCAAACGTTTGTAAACAATTCTGTCGTACCAGTCTGTTGACCTTTCCCTAGCCCATAGATCCCTTAATTAACCTAGAGCAACATAGTAAGGAAAAAAACCCTTCTTCTCAAACGAAAATGCTCCGCCATGTTTATCACACTTACGGAAATACTGTCACTATTATCATGTGAACGGCTAGCACAATCTGCACCTCATGAGTAAATTAGCGCATGTGAATGGGTCATAACTAGCTTTACTAATAAAACCAATTTAAAATAAAAATACCAACAAATTCACAAATACAGTAGTGTAAATTACATGCTTACCTTAAAGGGAAACCACGAATTTACAACCTAACAAATTGACTGATTTCACACGACTTGTGCAAGAAAAACTTGTTACATAAAATCAAATCCGATAATCAATAGCCATTTTATTTTTTTAAATAAATCTTTAAATTATTTTTGTTTAAGTTATGTAAAACCTTATCGGTCTGGCGTCTGAAAAGTTCGAAACATAGCGGTCATGTGGTCGCCATTCTCAACGTGTCGAATGCCGATGTCTTCCAAGGTAAATGAACCTTGGCATTATTTTTCATTCAACTCGATAAGCTTTAGGTGGGAAGGGTTGGTATTTCTACACAAAATAACCTGTTTTGTTTTTCTCTTACAGCGCACTATAAACGTCATACAATGACTTCTCGAAGGAGATATACACGTTAGAATCTTTAACAGGTTTCATTGATAGCTGTCACTCAAGTAACACTCAGTCCCACTTCTGAAGTAAGAAGTCTTTCAATTTTTGATTCAGCAAACTTGTAAAGACGGACATTTTTATAAAGATGTCATACAATTATTTTTTTTACTGTGCTTAGAGTCTCTTATATGATAAAAAAAGTTTTTCATACTTCTCGATTAGGACCATGTTTCTAATATTGCCTAGGTTTCTAATATCGCCTTTAAATCAAAAGAGGGAAGTTACAAAGGCACAGTTACGGTGACAAAGGTGAAAATAAGCGAATTACTAAGAGAGAGAAAAGAGCGAAATTAAGAAGGGAAAAGGACAAAGTATTGAAGGAAAAGGAACAAATTACGTTACGAAGACAAAGAAACAAAGTTACGAAGGCTAAGAAGCAAAGTTACGAAGACAAAGGAAAAGAGGTTCAAAGTTAAAGGAGCAAAGTCACGAAGGCACAGGGGCAAAATAATAAAGACAAAAGATCGAAGTTACGAAGGAAAAGAAATAGTCACGAAACCAAAGGACCCTAGAAACGATGCTTCTTTGAAATTTCTCTCCTCCTTCAAACAAAGTTACGAATCAAAGGAACCTAATATACTTCTTTGAAACTTCATTCCTTCCTTCCCTTTCATGTTTTCCCTCTTTCGTCTCTAAGTTGAATGTGTGAAGGAGCGAAGGAACTATAATTGATCCTAATCGGTCTCCCATTATTTTCTCTAATTTTAAGTCCATATGATACAACTATATGAAGCAGTTATAAGACTAAGTGTCGGCATAATTACTGATTACTACAGAGTGATCTTGAAGGGCCAATAATGGATCACAACGCATATCACTGCCGAAATCCGAACCGCACTCGGGACTGATCCTAGTATGAGAAAGTTTGCCAGTTCGACATGGCCAGTGGGTTTTTACCAGGTTCTCTTAATTTCTCTATCTTCCTCAAACTGACCAAAGTATAAGAATTTTGATGAGGTGTAAAATACTATTTCCCCAGTCCACTTCTAATGTCAGTGAAGAGTGTTTCGGTAACCGGGTAGCCTCAAGTGACTCTCACTGCATTGGTTCGGATCCTACTTGGGCAGATCGTAGTGTTTCTAAATTTGCTTGTGGAAGGTTGGCGGTGGTCTCGTTTCCTCAACCTTTCTAGTTCTGACTGCCTCTGCATAAGTGAAAACATTCTATTGTTGGCACAAACCACCGTTTCTTTATGTCATTAATCAATGAAACTACATGTACATGAAACACAGCCTAAAAACTGATACAAAAACATAGTACGCTAGTTAACACTAAGATCAAATTAAAATTGTATACAAACACAGCATGTACACACGTCTGACAATCACAAATCAACCTATTTTATTACAAGATTTCTCAGGTTTTAACAGAAGAATCATTGTATTAACTTATATGAGTACTGAATTTCCGATTTATATATAGAAAACACGGTATGCTAAATCCCAGTAAACCCCCCATTTCCGTACAAACATTGATTTAACTCAAACGTTCGGTATTATAGGAATGGGAGTTCTTATTCAATTGTTATTGTTTTAGCAAGTACGGTGGCATAGGAGAGACATTATTTTTATATTATCTCGAGACAACGTCAGGAGATACTAATTTGATCGTGATTTTAAGATAATTATCGCATGATCATGTGATAGCTACCGAGTGGCCATTGCATACCAAGTCATGGAAACGAGATAATTAATTCGTGGCCACGAGATACTACTGAAGTATTGCTACGAGACTCGAACTCGTAACAATGTAAACCAAGGCGTTGCCACAAGATACTTAATAAGTTTCTCGTGTCTCTTCTTTTTCTTGGTCACAAGATAAATGTTAATGAGCTCATTTATGACCAGGATATATTAAGTCATGGTCGTTATAGCCACGAGATATTAAGTGGTGGTCCTGTAACGATATATACGAAATATACCCAGATTAATTGGGCTTTTCTATATAATCTGTCATATGCTGTGTTTGAATGCATTATTTTAATAGAAATTCAAAAGCCCTGCCGTTTGAATTTTAATTAAAAGGAACATTAATTTGGCTTTAAAGAAAAGAAAATTAAATTTATAAAAAGTTTTTATAGCTTTTAAAGATACAATTTGATAATAATTCTGAAAATATCTTTATTTTTACAATAATTAGAAATAAAAGAAAATAAGTATTAAATCATTCCTTTTGAAAATTACAGTTACAGCACATGACAATAAAATATTTTACATCCCGGTAGTAATTATTCATATCCAGATTGTCTTGTGCTGTTTTTGAATGCATTATTTTAATAGAAAATCAAAAACAGCACATGCCAAATCTATGGTAATATTTATTTATAATTTAAGTAAAAATCATTCCTCTAAATCCTTTAAAAGGCATACGATACGGACTACGCAGTCACGAGGCACGAAATGCCGAATTTTTAAAAATTGACATTTTCCATCTATGTCACCGTAAGCAAGAAAAGTTTTATAACGATGTATTTGTACTACACCCAGTTTGCTCGTTTGGAATCCTATATATTTCTATGAAAAAATATTACAGTTAAAATTAAAAAATATCACTTTTATAGTACATATTTCAATACAAAATAAATGATGGGAAAATGTGAAAATTTTAATGTCTCGTTTTATTCCCAAGTTTGTGATATAGAAAAGAGAGAAACAAATTGTGTGTTTGTTACACAGTTACAAGAGATGTTATTAAAACATTATTTTATAAAAATTCCTAAGTAGCACATGGCAGAGATGTTTGAGAAAGGCATATGATTCTTTTAATTATGACAACTAACGTTTATAAATGTTGTTCATAATCTATGATAATGTTTGCTTCCGTCAAGGCTGAATGTGTCGTGAAACGGTCTGTAGTTAAATCCTATCCATGATAAGTATTATGTCTCTTCATCCATAATTATTCTGAATATATTTCTTGATTTTTGTTCATTATGAGGTTTGGATTTTACACGTGGTGGGTGCTCATGTAGCTAGCTCTACAGGAGATGCTTACCCTTCCGGAGCAGAGCACCTGGTCTCGCTTCCCTAATGGTATTTCATGTGTTTGACTACTGTTTTTTGGGTTGTAGTTTGGACAGGGAACGGCATGTATGTATTTAACTTTTGGTATTATAATTTGTACATTGACCGGTATGTTTGTTTTTGTGTTTTAGTATTACGATTTGGACATGGGTCGATATGTTGTTTTACTTTTAGGATTGTGATATGGACATAGACAGGTATGTTTGTGTTTGTCTTTTGGTATTATTATTTGCACATGGATCGATATGTTGTTTGACTTTAAGGATTGTGATATGGACATCAAACGGTATGTTTGTATTTGACTTTTGGGGTTGTAATTTGGACATCCACTGGTATGTTGAGTTTGATGTTTGGGACTGTGATTTGCACATAGGTTTGTTTGTGTTTTACTTTTTGGATTGTAATTTGGACAAGGACCAGTGAGTTTTTGTTTGTCTTTTGATATTGTGAATTGCACATGGATCGATATGTTGTGCTCGACTTTTAGAATTGTGATATGAACATGAACCGGTATCTTTTCCCGGCACTCCTACACAATTCCAGAGTTGACTGTCTCGATATACATGTAAGTGAATTGATCTTGACTGGGGGCATAAAACACTAAAACTCCACTCAACTCCTTCAATAGTAAATATTCTATAACCACAACTGTAGGTTCCTTTTCCATTAAACCAACGTTCGTTCAAATTCAGCATTTCCTTTCCAATTTTTCAAATACATTTATCTTTTCTTGATTTATTAAATCTACATGTATATGGATTTCCGCATTTTCGTTAAATGGCGGTTATAAAGTATAAATTAAAGTCAAAACTATATGTCTACAATAAATATTCATAATTTTAATTACACCAATATAAAGTTCACTTAACCATCATAACGGATGTTGTAACAACCTGGCTCCAATTCCAAAATCATTCCTTCACTTAGATTTTCCTCAACTTAATTTGGCAAATTTTAAACATGTATCTGAATAATTATGTTAATTTCCCCGATATTCTGGGATTTAAGTGTCATATTGAAAAAAAAACAACATTTCAAACTTATGACATTTATTGTAAATTTAAATTTGTAGTTCAGAAATAGATTTGGAAATGTGCCAAATTTTAGTTAGATGAAAACATTGTTAAGAAATGATTGTTAAATTAAACAGGGGTCTAGTCCTGATTACATTCAATCTTAATCAAAACGTTGGTAACATGGAAAATCCGTAATACCAATATCACAAAATAAGCTAAGATACCATGACTCACAACGTAATCTACGATTTATAGGCTAAATGAATGGGTTTGTTTTGTCTTCGTCAAGAATATTTCACTGATAACGGGATGTCACCAAATATATATGGTATGGAGGAACTTTGACCTTTGCAATGTTTTCAGAGCAATATGGGGGCGTGTTCTTTGCCGTGACACGGATCAATGGATCACCAAAAAACCCGGTTTCTTTCGTTTCTGACTTCCGAGTGGTATACGAAAGAACAGTTACTACCCTTTTTCCAAGTCTTGGTCAGATCCACCTGAGTTCGTCGAGCTCCCGTAATGTCATATTCAGCGAAACATCCACCAACTGAGCTACCGGAGTAGTGTGTGAGAGGAACTTATGAAACTATGGTCTTTTAAGTCGTGAAAGGAATTTTGTTAAAGGATTCATTGATAGGATGAACCTTTCATGTTGAATTAGTATATGACTGATTTGTACTAAAAAGACCTTTCATTTTTCGATGCATCATTTAAAAGGTAAACTCAGCAAAACTTACAATAATTTTTCCAGGCACATTTGGGCGATCTAAAGGGAGTGGCGATAAATTAAAGGAGTCTTATAAAAAAACTTACTAAAAAACTAAAATATTGAATTTTAAAATAATTTGGCGAAAAAAAGGTTGTAAAGCTATCAAAGCTGTAGATGGGCAGAACAACAAGGTTTTACTGTATTTGATCCACATTCAAAAGTCGCAAACAACATTGATGTTATAAGACATAAGGAAAAACTTAAATCACTTAAAATACTTTTGCTGAAAACAATATGGGAAAGTTATCGAGGAACGTTACAAAAAGGTTAAACGGAATCCTAAAATCGTAATTAAATTTTTGCGACAAGACAAAAGGAAAATCCTTCAAGAAATTAAAAAAAACTCCAAATACTTTTATAAATATTTAAATATTTTGTATATATATATTATATATTTATAAACTTTTTATAGAAATTTGAAATACATTTTGTATTTTTTTTAAACAAATATCTCTAAAGATAAGCTATCGCGGGGCATAACAACACATTTTGCGGAATCCTAAACTCGCAAATTACATTTTGCTATAAGACATATAGTGCCCTCGGGATGCTATCGCGTAAAGTTTTCCATTATTTTGGTGTTGTTACTGTAAAATAAAGACCCACTTTAAATTATTGGTAATACTGTAACTGAATTATTTTATATATAAATGATAGTACGGAACTGTCGAAAGTTTAATACTAGTCTATCGGACTAGTATCGAATTATCAGCTCGGCGTTTGCGGTATTTGGACAGCTTTTAGTTAGCTGCTATCTTTTTCTAGGAGATTTTTCGGTCACTAGGTATACATATCATGGACAACTCGACAGTTGAGCTTCGTCTCTTTATCGTTAGCTGCGTTAAACTTTCGACAGATTTGTACTGTATTATTAATTCCAATAAAAGTATTTAATATGTTTAAAAAATACATGCCTCACATAAAAATCATCGCTCATTGACATTATCCCTGAAATTACAGAATCAAAACGTGAAGCATTGTTTTCTGATACATGTAAGGGATACAACATTGACGGCAATGTGATAACGGCCAAGGGATGGTAGGACAATAAGAAATGTGTTATAATAAATGGAATGAATGCCGACAGAGGAATACTGACTTACTAAAAAAACGGACATATTCATAAGGAGTCATGGAAAATGATAAAGTGTGATTGATTTTCCAACCAACAAATAATGGTTCATTTAATACCAATTTGGTATAAACTAAATCTGTGTGTACGCTAGTAGTAAGATAGGTTTACGCTTTCAAAAACTTTTATCAAAGAACTTTTGTTTAGGTGTTAACGCTTTCAAAGATTTGTGTCAAAGCTTACGAAGTTGAACCTCTGGGGGTACATAACAATGAATAACACTATCATAAAAACTTGACCTGTTAGGGTTACACTTAAAGGCTTTGACCAAAACGAACTTTGATTAGTTTGGTTGTTTTAATTATCAAAGTTTTCTGTTGAAGCTTACAGAAACGAAGGTATCATGAATATCGTAATATTTGAAATGGGTTGTTCAACCTCTGGTTATAAGGAACAAATCAAAAATAAACATACGTATCCATGTCATATATGAAATGGTTTGTTTAATTGAATTATATTTACGAGTGAAATATGCAGATAAGCGACTTTTCGTTTCTCCTCTTACGACATTTGTTATGGATATCTCATGACTTTCTTCATTTAAATAAAAAGCCCTGACACACGAGTGAAACTATGTTTTAACTACCAGTCCACATTACCAAAAATAAAAAACTAATATAGCCATATTAAGAAAGAAATTAGCATTTGTTTACAAGGGATCAAAATACGAAAATGCAATTTCACTTAGGACAACCCTGCATCTACTTTAGGACAGCAATTTCTCGTGAACAGCATTAACCACAATGTTATTGGGTAGCTAAACAATAACATAACATAGCAAGGTGTTTTGCTGCTGTCAAAGGTTTGTATTATAGCTTATAGCTATGAACCTCTAGGAACAATCAGGACAGATCCCAGTTTGAGAAAGCTTACGAGTTCGATTGCTGAAGGCCGGTTTTCTCCGAGCACGCCGGAGATGAAAGAGCTGACCATATCAATAAAAATAAAGCATATTGACTGGGTAAAACTCAATTACTCGACTATACTTAACTCTGTTCGAATTCCACTCTGGATATATACTAATGTAAGAAAATTTGCTAGTTCACTTGCTGAAATCAGTTGTTTACTCCGATCACTCCGGTTTTTCCCAGGGTCAAAGAACCGCCTAAATATGAATGAAATATTGACTGGGTCGAAAAACTTCTTCACTCTACTCTATTCAATATTATGGACAAGACATACTAATACAACAGTTATAGATTACCGATGTTCCAATTCCGACCAAGTTTCCGGTCAGCAATAATTTGCCATATCTAGGCAATAACATTGTTATTATATACCTAATTTAATTAATTACGCACTGTAATTGTCGTAAATAAACACAGAAACTGATCATCATATTTAGGCTAAAATAACGAGTGTTTCAGAAAATATACAGTACAGGGCTGTTGAAAGTTTAACACTTAGATAACATGTCCTTACGTCTTCACAAAATACCATTTTTTGCCATCACTTGGCGTCCGTCGTCCGTCAGTCAGTCCGTCCGTCCGTAAACTTTTCAAATTTTGGCTATCTCCTCTGAAACCCCTGAACCAATTTTAACCAAACTTTACAGGAATGATGTATGGAAAGTCCTTTACTTTAATTGCCAAATTTTTTCTGATCTGCTTAAAAACATGGCCGCCAGCGCAGAAGATAGTTTAACATTGGACCCTATGGGAAAAAAACGAATTTTTGGCTATCTCCTCAGAAATGACTGAAGCGAATTTAACCAAACTTTACAGAAATGATGTATAGAAGGTCCGTTACTTAGATTGCCAAAAATTTTCTGATCCGCCAAAAAAACATGGCCACCAGCGCAGAAAATAGTTTAACATTGGACCTTATGGGAAAAGCATATATATGCTATCTCCTCTGAAGCTAGTGAAGCAAATTGAACCAAACTTTACAGGAATGATGTATAGAGGGTCCTTTACATAGATTGCCAAAATTGTTTTGATTGGCCAAAAAACATGGCTGCCAGCGCAAAAGATAGTTTAACATTGTACCCTATGGGAAAAAACGCATTTTTGACTATTTCCTCAGAAATGACTGAAGCAAATTTAACAAAACTAAACAGGAATGATGTATAGAGGGTCCTTTACTTAGATTGCCAAAATTTTTCTGATCCGCCGAAAAACATGGCCGCCAGGGCAGAAGATAGTTTAACATTGGACCCTATGGGAATAACGCATTTTTGACTATGTCCTCAGAAATGACTAAAGCAAATTGAACCAAACTTTACAGGAATGATGTATGGAAGGTCCTTTACATAGATTGCCAAACTTTTTCTGATCTGCCAAAAAACATGGCTGCCAGCGGAGAACATAGTTTCACATTGGACCCTATGGGAAAAGCATATATTTCCTATTTCCTTTGAAGCTACTAAAGCAAATTGAATCAAACTTTACAGGAATGATGTATGGATGGTTGTTTACTTAGATTGCCGAAATTTTTCAGATCCGCCTAAAACATGGCCGTAATACAGAACATAGTTTAACATTGGACCCTATGGGAAAAAACATATATTTGCTATTTCCTCTGAAGCTACTGAAGCAAATTGAACCAAACTTTACAGGAATGATGTATGAAATGTCCTTTACTTAGATTATGGACATTTTTTTTGATCCGCCAAAAAAGATGGCTGCCAGCACAGAACATAGTTTAACCCTATGGGAATAGCATATATTTGCTATCTCCTCTAAAGCTACTGAAGCAAATTGAACCAAACTTTATAAAAATGATGTATGGAAGGTCCTTTACTTAGATTGACAATTTTTTTCGATCTGCCAAAAACATGGCCACCATCATTGAAATAGTTTAACTTTGGACCCTATGGCAAAAGCATTTATTGGCTGAAGCTACTGAAGCAAATTGAACCAAACTTTTACAAAAATGATGTATGAAAGAAATTCACCAAGATTGCCTCCTTGCCTCCACTAAACACATGGCCACCAACATAGATAAAAAAACACATTTCAACCATCTCTTAAAAGAAGCAATTCATCCATTCTATACAATAATTATATATATTAAACCCTTTACTACAATACAGCCAAAGACGTACCATGATAAATCACTGTGATAGACGTACCACTCTGGTTAGTGAAATGTGTATATCCTTTCTCTTGTTTTATCTATCAAAAAGCTTTCTTTTGCATTTAAAATGATGCATTGTGCAACTTTAAACACAAAAGAAAACTTGTCAATAGCACTACCAGGAAAAAAGCTACATTCCATTTGATATGTCGATCACAGTGATTTATCTTGGAAAGTCTAGCTGAACTGTAACATTGACCAAATTTTTTTATCAACAAAAAATATAACTTCCAGTGGGATACATAGTCAGTCAAAAGCTGATCATAGTCGATCGATCAAAAGCTCATCAGAGCTTATGTTTGTAATTTATCTATGTATATGCCGCCTCTAAATAAAACTTATTTATTTATTTATAGTTGAACATAGGACCAAATGCAAAAAAAAACCCAAAAAACTGCAATCTGATTAAAATCAGATCTCTCACTTGCTGCCCTTTTCTGATATAGTTGCGTCGTGGGAGATCTGTGAATGATCTTATGGTAATTAACTAAAACTGACCATTGAAATTGCGCGTTTCATTTACAATAAAGGCATAACACTTTCAAAATCTCGGAAGCTGAAATTTCATTGGACAATAAATGTTATGACAATGGGTCATTCACATATGCCCCTAAACGGTGTTTCCTCAGATCTCCCACTCCGCGCCTATATCAAAAATGGGGAGCAAGTGAGAGATGTGATTTTAATCAGATTGAAAAAACTGTGAATGGTACATATAGTTCTACAGTGATTTCCTTAGCCATTCTGTCTGATATAAACAGTGCATTTGTTCATCACTGGAATACAAATTTGCTTTAAAAGCATTTTAGTCAGGTGAGCGATACAGGCTTAGCCACACTGAGCCTCTGGTTATCATATTTAAGTCAGTTGTTTATTAGATCAAATAATATCATTTCCCTTTCCTTTCTAACCCAAATTCATCTTAAAAAGTAATATTGTATTGGTAATAATTTCAACCTAAATTCATATCTATTTTTTTAGTTTATAACTGCAAATATAGGCCATGTTCATTGAAACTGGCCATGGTACAGTACAAACCTGTCGGAATTTTAACGCTAATAAGAAACTGAGATATGGATAGTTAGTGATCAGAAACGTTATCATATCATAATCCATATTGCAAAATTATTTCAATAAAACCAACAACTCTTTGAACCAGTAATGAATGGTTTTAATGATCTAACTAAATTATATTTTACTGATTGAATGAGATTTTAATTTTGTTTGCATTTTTATGAACAAGCAATTCCTGTACTGGTATTGTCTTTGAAAACAAAATGCTGTACAACAAATAGTAAATTATTTTCATTCTTCTTTACGCTTATTAAGTTGAAGTCAATATTTTCTCAGCTTTCTGTAAAATGTAAATCATAATTGTTTTATAACACACATTGACTCATTGTGATAACTCATTTCTACATTAGATTAAAAGTTATTGGGAATTATTTACAATCACGATGTGTTTGTTACAATAAAACATTAGATTATGTGACCATAATCACGTGATCGAGATGCTGCACGTCGTCCGTTTTTTTAAAAGTTGAAGAAACTAGACGGCGCGTCATTTCTTTTAAAGAGTGTTGTGTACGTTATGTTTTATTGAAATCCCGAACTAACATAACAGGAGTGCCGTGCCTCTTGGATCCCACTGGCCGCTACGCTAGGTCAGTTGGTAGAGTGTTTGCTGGGTATATTGGAGGTCATGGGTTCGATCCCCGGTCGGGGTCAGGCCAAGACTTAAAAATAGGTAGTGACTGTTCTTTTGCCCAGCACTCGACATTTAGAAATGAAAGTCGCGAGGTTCTTCGGAAGAGTCCTTAAAAACAAATTATCCGTGTCATAGTACGTAAAACAACACTTCCTGCACATTGCCCTTAAGGACCGCATTGTAAATTTCAACATTTCTACCAAACGTATAAGTGACATGTTCTTGGCTAGGACGTAAAAACCCATTCAATATATCAGTCAGTCTTGGATCCCACTTGGACATTATCTAATGTTTTTTTTGTCAAATCATTGGTAGGTGGTTTTGTTTCCAGGCATTCCGGTTCGGTTCATCCGCCATCCAAGAACTGACTACCCCGACATTTTTGAAGGAATTTAGACTGAAGCGTATAGTATTAGTCCGCTCCATTGGATTGTATGAATGTCATAATTTAGTTGCTGAGTGTTTAACTTTTTATCTTCAATGGCCAATCCAGTGGATAGAGCTCTTACCTAGCGTCACTTACACTTTTTATTATTAATACATACAATTCAAGTATCAACTATTACTCCAATGCCTGTACAAAATGGACAATTTTATATCCAGTTGTCCCAGTAGGTGTTTCTCCTTTTTGTATTGCTTGGCTGTTACTATCGTTGACTTGTAATTTGTAGATTTATTGGTTACGGTGTTGTTGCCGAATGCATGCTTTTCAGTTAAAACGTTTTCCACTGTTGTCATATGATCTCTTGTAGCACACCGAAATACAGTACAGACCTGTCAAAACACTAAGGTAACAATTATGTGATCAATCGCCGGGTCAATTCAGCTCCCTAGCTAGATATATCTCGACATTTTTTTCGACAGAAGCTATGTGTCTTTACAGCTTTTCGGCCACTGGCTTGCTATATCACGACTATTTGGATTCAAGAATCGATTCCTCTTTAGCGCAGCGTTAAACTTTAGACAGGTCGATACTCTAGCTTGACTTAGATATTGAACGATTCGCCAAGTATTTCAACACTACTAGAAACTGTTCTGCTTTGAAGCTGACAGAGAAATTGTTCGATAAAATAGACCCTAAGTTGATAATGAGACCGTCATTTGTAATATTATTTTCTGATTTTGTCTTATTCTCCGTAAAGGTTGGTCAAATGTACATTAAATCTTTATTCGTGGTTAGTTCATAAGGAAAGTTCTCACACATCAAATTATCGACTCGGGATGGACATATGATTGAGTCATTATTATAGGGTTTTACTCAATAACGTTATACATATATATGTCACCATGTCCAGAGTCTGCAATTTTCGCGCAGAAGTTTACGACAAATGTGTCGATTTCATTTTATAAACGCGACAATAAGTTACCAATATAAATGTACCGAGACCCAACCTCACAGAAACTCTCCAAACATAACCATGGAAACCATAATGCCATGTCGCATCAATCAAACTTCAAAGTTCTAGCATGGATTGCCAGATGTACATTTCCCACATAAAACAACACTTTAAAGAGTGTTTAAATAAGGTATTTCAAGATATCCTGATTTAAGTCTTGTTTTAAGCCCCCTCCCCCAGCCATAACATGCATTGCACCATCATAATACAACCTAATACATTATATTTGTTTATTTTTGATAACTGCCGTTTTTGATAAAACTTAATCTTAATTGCTGTATCAGCGCGCGACACATAAATATGACGTAAACAATACATCATACCATGTCAATATATAGCAACGATAGACACGTGGTAACGTTAGCGATATGACATTTACATCTAGTGACGTCACATGTGTAGAGTCAATGTGGTCGTTTAAAACATAAGACATCTGAATAGGTCTTAAGGGTTAAGGTAATAGTAAAACGCCTCACATAATTGTTACCGAAAAGGGTGGTACAATGGCGAACGTCATTATCCAATCTCAGCGATTAAAATTTTTTGATATTGTCAAATTACCGACATCAATTGTTACCACGCTGCATGCTGTTCATATCCATTTATATAAAAGTAAAATGTAATTCGCGATATACATGTACTATGAAAAATGTAAATAACAATATCAAAATCGGAAAATTTCATGAACCAGCAATCTGAGTCACCCATACACTAAATTGCCTAAAGTTTCAAAATAATACACATGATATTACACATAATGGCATTAACACGGCCTCCAGAAGGTAGTTTCCAAGTAACCTTTATAAGAAATTGCAAAACTATTTGGATAAATTTCGGCATGCGCCAGGAACAGTGTAACCACGTTTAAAATTAGCCATATACCGAATTTCTCTATCAACAGCAATTTATCAACATGTATTGACCAGTGGCGGATTTAGGGGAGGGGTTGCGGGGGTTGCAACCCCCCCCCTTTGAAAAATTTAAAGAGAGAGAGAGAGAGTGAGATATTGACTGATTAAAATTATTTTCTTGGCCCCCCATCGGGGCTCTGCCCTAGACCCATCGTCTCTGGACGCGGCTCGCGCCTTCGGCGCTCGCATCTAGCATTGATATAATTCTCATCCCCCTTTCAAAAAATCCTGTATAGTTATCAACCCCCCCCCTTTAAAAAATCCTGGATAGTACTAGTTCTCAACCCCCCTTTCAAAAAATCCTGGATCCGCCCCTGTTGACCGATTTATAACCTGTATTATGTAAACTGTGATATATATATATAGACTGCATAGACAGGTGGTTGTTGTATACATGTTTTATTTGGTTGAAATATAAAGCAAATCATTGCGTTATCTTACAGATTGGTTGCAAGAGCTTCACTCTTTTGAAAATTTCAGTTCATCATTAGTGCGCATGCCAGGTATTTTAATGTAGGGTAAGGAGACCCGTCGTGATAAAAATATATCTATTCGCTGATTGTCTGTAAATTGTCGAGTGCAAAAAAGGAGAAATGAACACGCATGCGACTGAGGGGAGAAAACTCGCGCTCTTTAAAACAATTATTTGTTTCAGTCATCTCTGATGGGTGGATGGTGACAATATATACCTGCTTAAGACAAACCACTCTACACAGTCATAGTTAAATTATTTTTCTCATAATCAAATTAAAAACGTATTCATAAATTTGAACTTCCACCAGTGAATTGAAGCCCAGTGCTCCGGAAGGGCACACACCTGTTGTTGAGCTAGCTACACTCGCCACCTGTGAAATCTAAATTGGGAAAATGTTTGAAATTAATATTTGGAAATTTAAAAATTAATGAATCATTTAAAGTTGCACAAACATTATAATTACATTCTATTATCATTATAAAGATATATAACAAGAATTGCGACAAAGTTGAGTTAAAACTGGTGAAACCAGTAAAAATAGAAAGCCAAACGTTACATTCTAAATTAACACTACTGAGTACATCTGCGGCATTTACTGATTTAGTCTTTTAATATTTTATCTGAGATATGACGGACTATATTGTTAATTAGAATTAATGTGTTCTAGATTTGAATGTATACATTTCAATTACCGTGTTATGTTAGTTTATAAAGAGCAGTGACGTTCCAGAATAACAAGATTACTGGTTCACTGTTAATGTTTTTGCTCCACGGAGAGACAAACCAAGACATCATCAAGAGGCGGAACATAGTAACAGAAAGTGATTTTATCCAGTAGTGAAGAAAAGTCAGACCAAATGAACAAAATGATTTCTCATATTTAATTGACAACGAGATACAACGGATTGTACTATTGTATTGGAGCGGCTCAGTATAATTTTTTTCTTCTAGTAAATCCTGGCTCAATTGCGTCCACAGATCAACACTTTCACGGATACCATTTAATGTTAACCAGGTTGTGCATACAAATATAGTATGGGTGTATTTTAGTGTTCCGAATAACACAAACCAAGAACAATATTCAAGGCGAGACAACATGTACGTCATTATCTATTCAAATTCCAACCAAAATGTTGTTTTATATGGGACTTTTTGATACACAAATTACATATTGTTTGCATATTTATTCTGACTAACTAAGGACGATTTCTGAAGACACAAACGTCCACCAAACACGCAGTTTAATATTGAAGGAGCTATTTTTAAAAAAAAATTGTGTATGACTATAAAGTTTAATATTCCGAACAGAAAGGAATGCAATAATAAAGAAATCCAAAAGCTTTTTGAAATAAAATCGAAGATATAACATACACATCCATTCAAACTGTCAACCTTTTCAGTTCTAAATGTCATGGTAGCTGCGGATGTGTATCGTGTATGTGTTTTGATGCTCTATGGGCAAGAAATCTAATACAACAAGAATCAGTTTCTTATGATGACTAAAATATTCATCAGTTACATTCAACCATATCTGTTTATCAATAATGGTTAAGATGTTGATACAAAGTATTGTGAGTAAAGTGGACTTCCAATTGTACCATCCACTTGAATTTTGAATGAACATTTTAACTTTAAAGGTGAAAACGACGGAATTGAGCAACAAAAATCATACATTTTGTGCAATAGGGTGGGGTCGGGGTTACATAAATCTTACCTGTTTCTGCATCCTTATATTAAAAGATAGTGAAATAAAAAAATACCAAAGAAACATTTGATAAATCGATGAAACCTTTTACCATTTATTTATACATTGGAATTTTCGTGTTCATTCATTCTGTCTTTCAACCAAATCTATTCTTGAACCTTCTTGTTGCTATATAGGCGTGCATGTGTACCAGCAGCCTGCCACAGGAACACACGTTCTAATAGAACTGACATATTTTGTGTACAATTCGAAGAAATACTTTGTTAACATCTTTGTAAATTAAACAAAAAAACAAATATTGACTTTTGAGATTTCAAAATAACTACAAATAACTTATGATGTCATATGATTACTAAAAAGATGTGTTGTAAAAATAATTGCCATTGTTAACTTCAATTTTACACTTCCAACGTTTTAATTCAAACGTTGTCTTCAAATTTGGCAGCAAGAGGGTCAATGCATTGGCAGTTTATTGACACAAAACACTGGGTACTGAGAGGTGTTGCGATATAAAACATCTACTTGTGACCAATAGTCTAAAAAGACATTTTAGCTTTCGCCGCTATCGAATAAAATAGATATACTAGGTGAGATTACTCAAACCACAACAGATACGTACATATAATTTAACAGAATAAGAGTTATCTCCGCTGCTCTTCTGATTTCATTTTATACTGCTCTATATCCAATACCAGTATATAAGCTTCCATGTTTGTACACGGCGTAGGGTAAATTACGATTATTATTGCTTGCATAACAAGACATCCGTCGGACAAGTTCCTAATTAAAGGTAAGCATAATGAGCTTCTATAATAATTGGTTTTTTTATATCGATTGCAAGTGTTGGTGAAAAATAGTTTCCGCTTGCGTTGGACCAATGCTGGTTGGCGCCCTGTAACAACTAAAGGTGTAACATCGCTGTGGATTCGACTGCGAGTAAGAGTATGAATTTTAGAAGAATGTTACTTATTGTCTAGATAGCAGTATTACAAATAAAACGACCTTTGATCTGCGGCAACTTCGGCAAGTGCACTAGCCCTGTGATTATAGGTGTCACCATAAAACATGTGATTTAATATTGAAGCAGCTGTCAAGAACATTGTGTATAAAGATTAATATTCAAAAATGGAAGGAAGGCAATAATAAAGAAATCCAAAAATGTTACGAAATAAAATCGAAGATAGAAAATACAAATCCACATTCTACCTTTTTCAGTTCTAAGCAACAAAAAGCTTACACTTTGTGCATGTAATAGATGGGGTGGGAGTTGCAAAAATCATATTTGTTCTTGCATGCTAATATTTAAATATAGTAAAATAAAAAACGTATGAATGAAATCGACGAGACCTTTTACCTGTCATTTATGTATTAGAATATTTGTGTTCATCCATTCATCTTTCAACCAAATCTGTTCTTGTGTTATATGGGTTCTACCAGCAGCCTACACAAGAACACACATGGCGTTTTAAACTGACAATTTTTTGTAAAACAAAATTCGAAGAAATACTTTTTTTAAAACAAAAAAGACAAATGTTGACTTTTGAGACTAAAAAAAACTACCAGTAACTTTTGGTGTCATATGACTACCAATTGGATGTGTTGTCATTAAAATTGCCATTAGGACCTTAATTTGACACTTCCAACGTTTAAATTCAATTCGGCACTTGAAACGCTGTCTTTTCAATTTTTGCAGCAAGAGGGTCAATGCAGTGGCAGTTAATTGACACAAAACATTGTATACAAGAGCTATTGCAGCAAAGATGAACACACAATTACACCTGACCTGAGACGACATGGATTGTGAACAGATACTTGTAAACAATAATCTAAAAAGACACATTTTAGCTTCACCTCGCTATAGAATTAAACAAATAAAACAGATATACTAGGAGAGATTACTCAAACCACAACAGATACGTACATATAATTTAACAGAATAAGAGTTATCTCCGCTGCTCTTCTGATTTCATTTTATACTGCTCTATATCCAATACCAGTATATAAGCTTCCATGTTTGTACACGGCGTAGGGTAAATTACGATTATGATTGCTTGCAAAACAAGACACAACCGCCGGACCAGTTCCTAATTAAAGGTATGCATAATCAACTTCTATAATAATTTTTTTATATCGATTGCAAGTGTTGGTGAAAAATAGGTTCCGCTTGCGTTGGACCAATGCTGGTTGGCGACGTGTAACAACTAAAGGTGTAACATCGCTGTGGATTCATCTGCGAGTAAGAGTATGAATTTTAGAAGAATTTTACTTATTGTCTGGATTTTTGTGTGCGGCACCTTCGGCAAGTATACTACCCCTTTGACTCTGAAGGTCGCCGTAATGATATAAAATATGTAATTTAATATTGAAGCAGTTGTTAAGAACATTGGGTATAAAGTTTTTTCTTGTTTTGCCACATACTTTTTGAAAAATCCGAAAGTTTTATTTTATCCTGCATTTTCTCTCTTAGAATACAAGTGCTGACGCTTGCAAGACCTTATGCACCACACGAACTTGGACTTATGTAAATGCTTAATATCTACAAGAAAATAGCGTATAGATAAAACAAACTATTTATTTGTTTAAAAACTTTTTATCCAAGTTAAAGATATATCGGTCAATGTCAAAACCTCAAAATCGCAAAATCAAAGTAAAAACTTTAAAGACTGGTAATCAAAAACAAACATACTAATCCATTTCCGAATCACAATCCAGAAGCAAAGTAAAAATTTTGGAACTGACAAGTTAGGTTAGACACGTGAACTTCCACCAGGGAAGTGAGGCCGGGTGCTCCGGAAGGGTAAGTACCTCCTGTTTAGCTAGCTACACCCGCCACGTGTGTAATCAAAATTGTGTGAAAGGAACATGGAACTATGAGACGTCAAATATATCCAAGGCAATCCTGGACACAGAGACATCAAACGTGTCAACAATACTGTGATGACGGCCATAAAACTTTTTGAGGGCCTTGATAAGCCTTACATGTAAGTTTAACTAGCGAACTGCGACCTCGTATTTTGCTAGCTACATCAGGCATTAATTACATCAAAATAGAGAATGAAAGTAACACGACTTTATCCGAATAAGGTTGAAGACCATCTTTGCCGACTGTCAAAACTTGTGTTAGAATTATTGATAATGATTTAGAAGTACATTTTTGGGAACCTAATATATTCTTCCTTAGTATTTCCACCCATATGCTAGTGTTCTATGTAAAATTTTAATGAAAGTTTCAAATTGGCTGGATTCAATCTTTCTAACCATTATATTCTTCTGACACAAACGTATTGAAAAGGATAATGTTAACATATTTGGCTTGTCAACCTCTCGTCAAGTCTGATTTTGGTTTAGGGTGTTTATTGTGACGTCAAAGAAGTCGGGGCTAAATGTTTTGAAGAGTTGAATGGCGCTGTTCCATTTACTGACAAAATCAGCGGATGAATACCAGTGTTTTGTAATACTAAAATGATTGACATTTTGCAAATTTTAAGCAGAAATATCAACGATTAATATTGTAGTTATAAGAAATTTAATTTTAATTTGTTTTAGTTTGCGGGGTATATAAACAGATTTTGGAAATGGAAATTCTATCATAAACTGCTTCACAAGTTTACTATAAGAATTGCCACTTCCAAAACCTTTTTTACATCCCATGGTCGAATATACAGGTGTAGTGGAGAGATTGATGTAGAGTGGTTATAGAGGAGTGGAGTACATTGATATAAATAGGGTAGAGTTGAGTGGTGCAGATGGAGTAAATTGAAATGAGAAGAGTAGAGTAATGGGCCACTAGGCCACATCGAGGCGGTTGGTTCGGAGTGCCCTCGAAAACCACAAACCTTTGGCAAGAAAAAATACATATTTTATCTATCATAGGATATGTCTGAAGTGGTGAGGCCGTGTGATTGCGCGCACTTAAGACCATTCGACAACCATGGAGTCTGGTTTAATTCCGATTTATGAGATATTTTTGAACCGCCTCAATGACTCACTGGTTCATATATAAGACTTAAAAAATTGAGATACTGCGTTCTAGTCTGCTATTCAGTATTAAAAGACAGAGAATCATACTGACAACACGTTAAAGTCGCACGAAGTTCGCCCTAGTACACCAAAATACATCTCGCGCATTCACAAACTTGTTTTTGATTAATCATTTGTGTGACGTTATAAAACCTTTGTGTCTCATAATTAAATATCATAGGTCAATAGTTAAATTTTGTTTTGTTCTATAAAACTCTGTTTGAGGTATAATGATCATTGATCAAGAGATTTGACGCTGATAGTTGAAAGATTACTGATGCGATATTAACCAGAATTACAAGGTTTCCACGGGTAAGGGAAAAGTCAGGAAATTTATATTTGTTTCAAGCTCAGGGAATTTAAAAAAGGAAATTTTGAAAAAATTAAGGAAATTGCCAGGAAATTATATATTTCTTTCTCAGGAGCTTTGCCTCTTTGAAATTCCATTCATGTTTTTCTTATCCAACCTTCTCCTTGCATACTACTGAACAGAAAAAGATATCAGGGACTAGAGCCTTAGATTTTGTTTCCCTTTCACATGATACGACTTTAATATTTTATGCCCTGTGTACGTAGACATCATAGCCATTTTACCAAATTTCAGGGGAAACTATAAACAGACATAACTTGCTTCACCTAGCAGTGTTCTTGTTTTAATTTGAAATGCGTAAGAATGTCGGAAAAAATGGAAATCCGTGAAGGAAATTTGAATTAAGTCAAGTGTGGGAACTATGATTTTATAATACCATCCTCCTCACAATCATCATCACCACCACCACCACCACCACCATCATCATCAACAATAACAAGAGCTGATAGATCTCCCTAAAATTGTCAACATCAACAATAACAATAACGACACAAAATATAAATCACTAAATATAAATGTGTTCAGGCTACAAATTACCAAACTTCGTTTTACTACAGTAAAGATAGCAAGTATTAGATAATAAATAAAAAAAGTTGTTTGTATGAATATTTAAAATGACAAGTAAAAGTCTGAGTGGTAAGCCTGAATGATGACACAGACTACCCTTTAGCTATATGAAGACTATATTAAGCTTTTCCATAAATTCACAAATCTTGATGCATTGGTTGTTACAAATTGGATTTTTCCCGAGGAGTAATTTTTGGTGCTTTTATTACAAGAAAATTATATAATTATATGATGTTATATGTTATCTTATACAGTACAACCCTGTCGAAAGTTTAATGCTTAGCTGACGAATTAGTACTGAATTAGGGGCATCCCGGTCCCTCGTTGCATGATTTTGACAGCTATCTAACTCCTGGTAGCTGCCCGGTCACAAGTTATCTTTAGCTCAGCCACCTGACAGCAGAGCGTCGACCCCTTTTTCGATAGTTCAGTGTTAAATTTTCCAGGTCTGTTCTGTATGTACATCCGTAGGAAGATGAAAGTGATACACGTATTTATTTTCTATATAAGGACATTGACAGCCTTACGTCTCACTTTATGTTGTTAAAGGCTTTCATTAATGTCTATTCCTGTAAAATACATTTGAAGATTTATTTTGGTTGAAATTAGTGTTGAAAGGATCATAATAAACAACTATGTATTATATTTCACGACCAAACCTTTTAAATCTCGTTTTTACAGTTTCTCCGCAAACATGCTATTACATAGAAATTATAAAATCCCTTATTGTGATAAAGGTTAACATTTTAGAAATAATTAATTAGTTAAAATAACGTTCATTAGATTTTGCATGTGTACTACGTGACCAAACTCCTTAATTCAGAATGTTTTGGAAAACTTTTACATTGCAAATTCCCGCATACCGTGGTAGTAACAATACCGACTTTATAGTATTCTAAGGCAATTTCTATCATTTATTCTTTACATACATGTCCGCCTTAAAGGTTTACTGTCCTTCTAAAAATTCAGATTTTTTCACTGTTATTTTAATGCATTGGGATATAAGGCATGTTCTGAACACTTTTAAATTAATAGAAAATGAAATATTATTTGGTTAATTTGTAGCATTCTAAGAATTTAGTATATAGCACTATTTCCATTCTTTTGATAATACTCAACGAAATGTGTCTGAATACAAAATAATTCAGTGTGTACAGCTGAAGTATGTATGTATCAAGCCTTATATGCAAATATAAAGAGCACCCAACTTTTCCTATGAATACAAACAGGGGTTAAATCTCAGCAACGATATGTAAAAATTACACATTTAAATCAACATTTTCATTTATGACAAAAATAATAAAATGTATTCTAAGTAACGTTTTTCTTCTATCAGAAGTGTAACTAAATGTTTTATAGTTTAAACCCAAATCATGTTTTACTTCTACGTTCACAACTAATTGTGTCAATTTATCTTTTACTGTGGTTTTGAAATCCTACAGTAAAATTGTACATTTAACTGAAAATCCTAAAATGACGGAAGCAAGCAATTTTAAACATTTTGAAAACTTTTAACGAAAGGTATTCCTATTGTTATTCTTTTACTTCATGCTTTTAGCTGCAAATTTGACTTTCGGCTTTAAGTTAAATATATGTACTTTTTAGAAAATCCTTTTATTTGCAAAAATTGTGTTGAGATTTCATTAGGAAATATCGAGATGTGGTTAATAAAAATCAACCCTTTCGGTAGAATTTGTAGTAGCAGACAGGAAAGAAATAGTAGACAGCAGCATTGACATGTTGTTCGCGCGAAACACGAGGCACAAAGTAGGAGGCGGAAGTGTGGAGGGGGTCTCCCTCCACAGATGGGGGTACGGGGGGCCTCCCTCGGAACATTTTAAATTTTAGATTAAAAATGCTGCATTTCTACCATTTTGACAACAAATATGGTTTATCTGTTTAACTATAAAACTTGAATTACTAGCAGTTAATATTATATTAATGATCTAATAAGTTATAAAAACAAAACCTCATCAGTAGTGACAGGACAAACTCATATAGAATCTAAAAATCCAGAGACAACAAAAGTATATCTTATGAACCTGAGAAAATAGTTTGCATTAATTAGTATTTGCTAATTTGAGTTTCTCATATTTGGTAATCCCAACTTTACAGACACCTTCCTATACAGAAAACAGAATAAAATAGATTTTATTGAAACCAATTTATTTGAGAATTGTCAGTATGTTCAAATGTTTTGTAATACACAAAGTAAACTTAATATGAAATTTAAAAACTGTTTTGGATATTTTGAATAATAAAATCTGTGTTGAACGTAGATTTTAATATTCAAAATAATCATCTTTTTTAAATGCACTATCCTCATCATCACTTATGTCCAGTTTCTTTACAGCATCATCAACTTCATATGATTTAGTCTGATTTTCCTTCTTCCTTCGACTTTTACTTGCATTCCATATGTTAACTGCTCTATGTATGAGCTCCTGTGATCTTGAAACCTCGGGGCCATTGATGCACATAAGCATATAATTTTTTAGCGAGTTTCTAAGCCTAGTCTTGATACCTTTTCAAGCACTAGCACCCCTTTCTGGCCAAGCATTTGAAACTGGGACAAGTGCTGCCAATTTTGCCAGTTTCAAAAGCTCGACCTTGTCTCTGAAGGCAATAGGGTTATTCACAAGTCTTAAGAGCAACCACTCAGTTGGGATTTGCTTCCCAAAAGGCAAGTCTTTTAAAATCAAGGATATATCAAACTTCAAAGACATCCACTCTTTTAAAGGTTTAGTTTTTTGTAACATTGAAGTTTGCTTGGCTACCATAAAAGTGTTGTGTTAAGGAACAGATGGCTTCATTCCCATACTCTATAAAACCTGGGCCATTCTCCAAGGGGACAGAACAAGGGTAAAAAATTCTGAAAGCAGTAAGGATACACACTGAATCAGAGAAACGGTCATTAATATTTTGTAAAAGAGAATCAATGTATTTCGTAAAAAGGGACACAAGGTCTCCCAAACAGTTTGAGGTAAATGCAAGTTCCTTACTTATGTTTGTTAATGAGTCTATATCTGCTCGTAGTTTATCGATAGGATCCTCATCAGTACGTAGTTTAAGTAATGCAACCTTAGCTTTCTGTATATCAGATGTTAGTTTGGAGAAATTAGCATAATCTCTCTGGAAACCTTTTGACAATTCACTGAGAATAGGGAGTATATTTCTTAAGATATACAAAACACCAACAAACATCGCAAGATACTCATAGTCATTTAAAGCTGCTTTTACAGACTTATCAAAGCTTAACCATCTAGTTTTACATGTTTTTAAAAGTTTTTTTTTTGGCAACTTTATTACAACCTGGCTTTGTTAAGTTTATTTCATTCAGCTCAATTTGAGTTTTAAGTAATAGTGCAATTTTTTAGGGAGAGGTTTAAAAAAACACAAAAGTTGACACAGGATATCCATGGCAGATTTGATGTACTTTATTTCAATATTGGTATCAGTGCAAGCTAAAGCAAGGCGATGGCAAATGCAGTGCATGGAAAGCAAAGTGGGGTTGATGGATTAAAGTATCTTTGCAGCCTCATTTTTCTTCTCCAGCATAACTGCAGCACCATATGAGGCAAGAGCTACAACATCATTTACCTGCATACTCAGATAAAAAAGTAACAAGGAGACCAAATATGGTTTCAGCATTAGCAGAGTTACTTTCTTCCAATACATTTTGTACACCTAAGAATGCTGTGCCTATTTGTTTTGTGTCACTGTTATGGTAGTGAACAAAAGTAACTAACTGTGACATTACAGAGATGTGTGTAACCTCATCCGTTAATAAACCAATTTAGCACTTTTGTCCAACTTTTCATACAAAATATCCCTTGCAACTTGACATAAAGTTAAAAAAATCTCCTTTAGTAACCCTGCCCCGGTATAATTAAAATTTGCTACTTGCAAGTTGTCTCTGCTAAAATTTATCAGTGGCATAAGTTTGATGTTGGCAATATTTTCTTTCATCAAGAAATAAGCACACGAAAATGCCAAATGTAAAGCAGAAGTTTTATTTTCTTTAAAGTCAGCGTGGCGTTTGTGCAATATGGATACTCGTTGCAAGTATTCACTTTGCACACACTGATTGTGGCACTGGGTCTCGGCATGGGTGGCAATTGCATCTTTATGAAACCTTAACCCCGGGGCACAAGCAATTTTTTCTAAAAGATTTTGTTTGTTTTACCTTGATGTTTCCTGCACAAACAGCAGAAAACATCAATTCCTTCAACATAACACAACCACCAGCATTTTGAAGACAACATAGTGTGGCTAAAATTTTTCTTGAGTTGTTTTAAACTTGATTCTTCACTATCAGATAGTTTACAACCATTAGAGCAATTATGTGTATGAATAACAAAATCATTTGAAAAGACATCATGTAAAAGTTCATTAAACTGTTCTGGCGTGAAAGGACAATCAGATGAAGAAGCTGTAGAACTTTTGCTGTTGTTAGTATCAGATTGAGTTTGGACAGTTTGGTTTTCATGAAGATAACTGGAATCAGGTTCTGTGGAAGTGGATGAAGTAGTTGGTTCTGTAACAGCAGTACAACATGTATCTATTGAAGAGGTACCGGTCGGAGTTGGATCACATTCAGACAGAAGTGATTTATCTGAAAAGCAAACCAATTAAATGGCAATAACAATTACAACCAGCTCATTGTTGAAATATTTCTAAGAAAAAAATGAAATGTGTTTATAAATTTTAAAAATAGTAATAATGATAATAAGAAGTTCTTGATCGTTAAAAAGTTTCTTATTCTTGTACAAACGAGCTAAGAATCAAGTTTAAAAAGGACCAGGTACTATAAGGGGGGTAAAATGGCTCATGTTGCAGGAATTTGATCTTTTGCAAATTAATACATACACATATGAGGTATTTATAAATGATGATGATTTACCCGTCAGACCTTTACAATGACCTTATATATGGGGTCAAAGGTCACAGGGGTAAACCTGGTTTTTCATGTAGTTATCATTATAATTTGGTACTTTTTAGCAGTTCTTGCAACAATTTTACCACTTTTATCGTAATTATGAGTTGGTAACATGCCATACAATACATATTTGTTGTTTGTTTAAAAAAAATGATTTTAATGCATATTTCTCGGGGATTTTTTAAGGAAAATTGACAATTTTGGCTGTAAAATTGAGGGGCCATTTGTTTTTTATAAAATCGACTTCCCATATAAATAGATATATTATTTAGAAATTACAGACTGATTATGCAGATCAATTTTCAAAAGAAAAAAATATTGATTACCAGCAAAATAAAGAAGGAATGCCAAATGTAACAAGGGAGATAACTCGGTAAAAGCAATATTACCCTTGTATTGGGTGATAATATACCAAAATGACCATTAATATTTTGTTACAAATAACTTATTTCATAAACGTAGATGTATTGCTCTTGTTTAAAGTTATTTATCACAAATACTTGGTAGGATTTTTGCATATTAGATACATTTTATTATGGAATTTTATTTTTTTTGACGACAACAACACCATGAAAAATGCGAAATAAAATTAAATTTGTTGAAAGTATTAGTATAAAACGAATATAAAAACTAACATACATATTTACATTCAAATATTTAAAAAAAAAATTAAATATATATAAAAATATTTTTACAATACTCCTGAATTTGGACTTATATTTATTGAAAATTGCATATTTCTTATTATTTTGCTTGATTTGAACATGGCTTCATTTATTAAACAACAAAAAACAACTTTAAGTCTCTATAGAAATTCAATTCATAACTACCAAGAGAAAAATTTAGATGTTTAACGAATGAAGCGACAGTTAAATTGTCAATAGTATTTCGGTGATCGATCATTTCATACAGGGGAGATAACTCTAGATAGAATCATTTTATTGTGTTTGAATAAAACTAATATATTTACAACAATACCAGTTGATATAATGTGTTAATTTTGTCTTAAAATATCAGAATTATTGATTATTAAATATTTCTGTAAAACTCTAACTTGCAGGTGTTCGACCTCTGTGAAATAAACATTTCCTTTGACACTTTTTGACAGGATGACACTTCCATGAAATATACATCCAGTATAAAATTAAAATAAAATCAATAATGGAAACATTTGTTTCATCTTTATCTTAACAGTTTAAAATGGTTTTTAAAAATTAACTTCATTTAGTCGTTTTTCTTTAATAAATCTATAAAAAATACCACTTTGACAAAATGTAAAATTAATATACATAACAAAAATACAGTCTAAAGTTTTAGAAAAAAATCTTAAAATTTACTAATACTTTTGCAAGTACGGATCACCATTCAAATTGTAAATAAGTGTCTGACATTTTTGACATATGCCAATAAAATATCTTTCACATGTATATTGCAATATTTTGATATAAAAGACAGGTTCTGATAATTTTAATCATTTCCAAAATGCCTACGTTTGGTTACACATGTTGTTGTTGTAAAAAAAGAATTCAAAAAGCAAAGCTTAGAAAAGTTAATTTGAATAGTGTTGAATTGTGTAATTTTTTTCGACAGAATGTGAAAAGAGACTTAACAGACAATGATTATCTTTGTAATAAGTGTCTCAACAGATATTATTTTGCTAAAAGAACTAACAGTACATGTGGTGCCTCATCTTGTGAACAAGAAAACCGAGATGGACCATCAACTTCAAAAATTCCAAATAAGAGTCCATGTAACATAAAACTGCCTATATTAGGTAAAGGTGGCAATAACTTAAAATGTATATTTTGTAACAAAAGAAATAGAAAACTTGTATCGGTTCCAGACAATATCAAAACCGATATATTCATTGAAAAGGGAATTTTACTGTCAAAACGTTCAAGGTGCTACAAGATTCATCTGAAAGGGAACAAATTGAAAAGTGAGATATATGATAACATTGAAGCAAGTTCAGAAGAAACATACATAAACAGAACTGGTTTGTATAACATTTTGGAAAATGTAAGGTCTGTTGCTAACAAATCCAAACATAAAAGAATAGACTTTAGTACTGACAGTGAACTTGCTGATGAGGATTATGTTTCATTAACTGGTTTAAATATAGAACAATTTGATGACTTGTGTTCAAATGTATCATCTTTAAGGGATACTTCTGTTCGATCCAAACGGACAGCTCTAGCCATATTCTTAACTAAATTAAGAACAGGTTTGTCTAATCGCATTCTTAAAGTGTTGTTTGGCGTAAACTGTCGATTTAGTATTCAGAGAGCTGTAAATAGTGCCCGTTCTGCCTTAATGACAGATTTTGTGCCTAATAACATTGGATTCGATCACATAACTAGGGATGATGTTATTCAACAACATACCAGACCCCTAGCAAAACATTTATTTTCTCCAGATTCTCACAATGTAATCTTAGTTCTTGATGGAACCTATATTTATATCCAAAAAAGTAGTAATTATGCTTTTCAGAGACGTTCCTTCAGCATGCATAAGAATCGCCCTCTGGTAAAGCCTATGATGATAGTAATTCGACAGGATATATAGTGAGTGTGCTAGGGCCATATTATGCCGATGGTAAAAATAACGATGCCAGGATTACTAAACACATGTTTGTCAATAATTCAGAATCTATAAACAATTGGATAAAACCTGATGATATTTTAATTGTTGATAGAGGATTTAGAGACAGTATTGAGTTTTTAAACAACTTAGGGATTCAATCAGAAATGCCGTTCTTTTTACCCAAAAAGCAAAAACAACATAGCACTACTGAAGCAAATACTTCGCGATTAGTGACCTCAATTCGATGGGTGGTAGAATCCGCAAATGGCCGAATAAAGCAATGGAAATCACTGGACAATGTTGTTCCAAATTCTCAAATTCCTTTTATTGTGCGAACGTTAAAATTGTTTGTGCTATTTGTAATAAATATCGAAGTGATTTAATTACAAAATCCTCAACATTTGAAGAAGCTCTAGCATTGAAAATGTTACAATTGTCCCAATCTCCAAACAGACTACAGGAAAGAATTGAAACTAACAATTTAATTCGAAAATACTCTAAATGGATTCCATTAACTGAAACATCAGTATGTAATTTTCCAAAAATGACTGAAGGTGAAATAAGAGATTTAACTTTAGGGGTATATCAAATAAAACAAGCAAAGAATTACACACTTGAACATTCATCCGATAAAGGTCAATATGACATATATTTATCAACTGACACCGAAGACTTATTAAAGGTTAAAATTCAGTCCAGACACACAACATCAAAACAGTATAACGTATTTATAGAATATAATAATGCCGAGGTAAATGGGTGGTTTTGTCAGTGCAAAGCAGGTGCACGTACCGTTGGCATGTGTGCACATATTGCCTCTATTGTGTGGTATCTAGCATATGCCAGATACACAAATATATCGTTAAAACGAAATTATGATCAGTTTCTGGAAGATGCTGCAAATCTCCCAGAGAGTGGTTCTGACGACAGTGAATGTAGTGACTCCAGTAATGTAGATTAAAGAATTACATGTACACATGTTTGAATTATTTTTCCTTTATAGCTATACTTTATGTATTTGTGAGAAATACAATCTATCACCTGTTTTTACCGATACCGGTTGATCTCAGTCTTGGGTGATATGATGTAACATCCCAATCTTGGCAAAGTCTCGATTGGGAACGGTTACATCACATCAGCCTTGACTGAGATCAACCGGTATCGGTAAAAACAGGTGATAGATTCTAGGCCAATTAGTCGCAGTTGTGAGAAATATTCATATCAGTTTTCAAGATATATTCATATCAGTTTCCAAACTACCATGTACACATTAATAATGCAAATGGAATGAATTTTCTAGTCATGCAGTTTTATAGTGTTAGCATACTGAACTTCTATGCCACAAAGAGGCAATACAGTATTATTATATAAGTGTTTTATTCTGTTATAAAGTTAAAGATGCAGTAAGTTTATTACACATGTACAGTTGTTTTTAAAGATGATCAATTAACACCTGGCCCATTCCAATGAAACTGGGACGTTAAACACCACTACTCACTCACTCACTCACTCATTCCAATGAAATATATTATAAAAATCCATATGTTTAACAATTTTGAAAAAAAGTTTATTGCATCTTTAAGTTATAACAGATTAATAACATTGAGTTTGCTGTTACAGTATGCACATAGCTGTTTAGCTTTAATAATGTTGCTTATGATCAACAATCCAATTGAGTGAACTGCATTGGTAGGTCAGTTGTCGTAGAAGTCGTGGATCCGATCCCTGGATTTGTTTCCTGACCGTGTCAAATCTAAGACATTAAAATTGATAGTTGTTACTACCTCCCCACTGTTTGGACAAAACAGGTCCTTTGGTTCAAATATTAATAAGTCTTGGTTGAATAGATAATAGAACAAGGCATTCAGATGAGACTTTAAAAACCAGTCTTGTGTTGCAGCATGTGTGACACAATAAAGATCACTCACTGCATAGTCACAAGTGCTAAGCACGGGTACAATTCCTGTACCTTCACCTATAGCTGGTGATAAGCATGAGTATAACTTTCTGTAACTTCACCCATGGTTGGCAATGTCTTGATATAAGTGAAATAGTCTTGATTGGACTTTTACACCCTATTAAAACCAAATAAAATATATCTATATAAAGCCAGGCAGAGAAGTAGACCTCATGATCAAAAAAAGAAGCTGGAAGGATGAGTTTAATTAACTCACTCTCAATTACGATTTATCACTCCAGTCACATTATTCATTATTTTGAATTATCTATATTTGCTGGTAATCAATATTTTTTTCTTTTGAAAATTGATCTGCATAATCAGTCTGTAATTTCTAAATAATATATCCATATTATATGGGAAGTCGATTTTATAAAAAACAAATGGCCCCTCAATTTTACAGCCAAAATTGTCAATTTTCCTTAAAAAATCCCCGAGAAATATGCATTAAAATCATTTTTTTTAAACAAACAACAAATATGTATTGTATGGCATGTTACCAACTCATAATTACGATAAAAGTGGTAAAATTGTTGCAAGAACTGCTAAAAAGTACCAAATTATAATGATAACTACATGAAAAACCAGGTTTACCCCTGTGACCTTTGACCCCATATATAAGGTCATTGTAAAGGTCTGACGGGTAAATCATCATCATTTATAAATACCTCATATGTGTATGTATTAATTTGCAAAAGATCAAATTCCTGCAACATGAGCCATTTTACCCCCCTTATAGTACCTGGTCCTTTGAAAAAGTAATTTTTTGATGACTTTAAAAAAATTAATATTAAACTGACCGCCATTTATAACTATGGCAACAAACTGCTTAAATTCAAATAAATCAAATCAATCAACTAAAAATAAAACTTGGATAAAACTAAGTTAAATAATAAAACAAAAATTGATCCACACACAAAATTTAAAAACTTAATAAAATAATAAATGTGTGAATCTTTTCATTCTTTAGTCCTTCCACAGAATCTGATTCCATCTTCTGGTATCCACCTATTTCAGCACAAACTAAACAAATAAAAATAAATAAATAAAACCAAATTGTAGTATAATATATTTTTATTCACAAAACCAAACAGAATAATCTGAAATTGATAAAGAAGTGGTTGCTTTATCGTAATGGTAGGCTACATCTTGCAATTTTGCAATAAGTTTTCAGAAGTCTTTGGAATGAATGTCCAAACCTTTACTGGTCTTATGTTTTTTAAAGAAGTTTAATATCGATTCCTTAAACTCCAGACTGTCGCTTATTTGTTTTTTCAATGGCATGTTTGCTAAGTCGGCTGATGCAACGTGACCATGCAGTATGGTACGCTTGAACCATCTAACTCTTTGAAACGCTTTTAAATGATAAGTATGAAATGTAATCACGTCAAGTGTCTAAGTCACTCAGATAGATATTACAAAAAAATCAACAACAGTCGGTGTCAATATTTTACTGAACAGTTTATGTGACTAAATGTGCATTAATCATCGTGCGAGGTGACAAGAACACGGCAGATATAGTGTGTCAATCGTGAAAAGAACGTATGCATAAAAAATATAAAATGAACGAAAAATAAAGTAGCTGACAATGCTTGCCCTTTTTCATCAGAGTAGCCGACAGGGTTCCTCGGTTTTCGGTTTCTATTGAAACTTAGTACTAATTGGTCAGCAAAGATACATTTTATAAGATACACTTAATTTTAAGGTGCTAGTTACCCATAATATATGCAGTACATAAAATACAAAAACACGAAATACACTATATAAGTCTGGGTACCCTAGAACACGAAATAAGTCCGGGTACCCTAAAACACGAAATACACTATATAAGTCTGGGTACCCTATGTATAAAGTTAGGAGATTTGTAATCATTCAACCAAAAACATACCGATCCTTGTTCAAATCACAATACCGAAAGCAAAGAGAACAAACTTTAGAAATTAATGCAAAACACTTGAATTTCAAAAGGAGAAATGAGACGGATATTTTACGTCTAATCAGTGGGGTGGGTGTTGGATACCTCGATTCAAGATAAAATTATATAAATCGTTCCATCTATTTACATTTTATTCTTCATTCAATTAATCATTCGTGTACCTATTCAATTTCCAAGGAAGTCTTAAATTATTATCTTTTTTTGACTTAAGACAAAGCACTAATTAATCTTTATCAGTTACACGTATAAAACAAGCTTACTTCTAACTCGGCGTTTTATTTATTTTCTATCCCTATCAGATTAATCTTTTAACGTTTCTGATTTTCATCCACTTAAGCCAGAGATCACAAAATCAGCATCTTAATTCTAGTTTATATAAAATATTATTGATTTGTCATCACACTTAACGTAAATTTCATTAATGATACAAGCACTAAACATTACATCATTAAACATCCACACTCACGAACATATCATGATAGCTTTTATGTAAGATTAAGTTGACTCAAGTAGAACTAACAGTACTCTAGGAAAAGGTGTTTTAGAGACAAACGATATCAAAAAGTTGAGATGGGTTAGGACCGTACAAAACATTTAATTTCAAAGAATACTGGTTCTAAAATAGAGTCTCCAGAGAAAATGTTTTAGTGGCAACTGTTTGTAAAATAAATGTGATAGTGTTTTCACAAAACATATCACTATGAAAGACCAATGGTTAAAACAAATTTGACAGTCAGGGCACTACAAAATGTATACCTTTCGCTGGCCACTCTCAAAATGATTTGTGTTCTTCAGGCCTTGGGGTCTACAAAAGGTGTACAATTCACTAAACACTTGGAAAATGAATATATTAATGTATGAATCAAAGAATAAATTAATCTTTACCTTCTAAAATTCTACGAGAGTCTTTAAATGTTCGCTTTTGACACAAGACAAAGCACTAATTAATATGTATCATGTATTAAACAAACTTACTTCTAACTCGTCGTTTTATCTATTTCCTATCCCTATCAGATCAATCCTTTAACGTTTCTGATTTTCATTCCTTGAGCCAGAGATCACAAAATCAGCATCTTAATTCTAGTTTATATAAACTATTATTGATTTGTCATCACACTTAACGTAAATTCCATTATTGGTACAACTACTAAACATTACATCATTAAACATTCACACACACGAACATAAAATAGGGTATCCAGAAAAAGTGGCAACCGGATGTGAAATAAATGTTATAGTAAGTATTTTTACAAAATATATATAAAAAACTTGTGTTTTTATTAAATTCTGACAGTCGGGACACTACAAAAGGTATACTGTATGCTGGCAACTTGTAAAATGAATTGGGTGCTTTAGGTCTTGGGGCGTATAAAAGGTGTTCCATTCACTAAACGCAGGGAATGTATGAATCAACGAATCAAATTAATCTTAACCTTCTAAGATTCTACGAAAGTCTTAATCAAAAACAAACATACTAATCCATTTCCGAATCACAATCCAGAAGCAAAGTAAAAACTTTGGAATCGACAAGTTAGGTTAGACACGTGAACTTCCACCAGGGAAGTGAGGCCGGGTGCTCCGGAAGGGTAAGCACCTCCTGTTTAGGTAGCTACACCCGCCACGTGTGTAATCAAAATTGTGTGAAAGGAACATGGAACTATGAGACGTCAAATATATCCAAGGCAATCCTGGACACAGAGACATCAAACGTGTCAACAATACTGTGATGACGGCCATAAAACTTTTTGAGGGCCTTGATAAGCCTAGGCTTGCAATATCCCTGAGTCAACAATTTATTTGCAAGCAGCCTACTTCGTTGTACAAAGTCCCCGTAGTGGGAACAAGCTCTACCATAGCGTATTAATTGGGAAACAAAAACACCATAAGCAGGAGAAGCAGGTATATTGCTGCATAAAAAAGGAAAGTTGACAATAGAAAATTGAAGTCATCACGTTTGTCATAAAGTTTCAAATGTAGCCTTTCGTGTGCGTCATAATTCAGGTATAAGTCTAAATATGAAGCAGAACATGAGGAATCAGTCGTGTCTTTTATTTCAAGCTCACTAGGATAGATGACATTTACATAGTCTCCAAATTTAGGATTGTTAAGAGACAGAACGTCATCTATATATCTGTATGTTGAGTTGAATGATTTGGCGACATTTTTCTCTCCAGATTTAACAAGGTTCTGCATAAATTCTGCTTCATAAGAATAAAGAAACAAATCAGCAAGCAATGGTGCACAGTTTGTACCCATTGGTATACCGATTGTTTGCTTAAAAACTATATTACCAAACACAACAAATATGTTATCTATCAAAAACTCCAACATTTTGTTGATGGTATCTTCAGTATATTTTCGTTGGGAATCCGTATGGTGCTTGACAAAATAACCAGAATCCCTGTTCAGCACCAGATATTTGTATCTTGGCTTACCGTTTTTGTAGAAGAAAGGCAAGTGAATAATTTCTTTAAGACGTTCTTTCAATTTAGAATGAGAGATTGTGGTGTATAGTGTAGAAAAATCAAATGTTTTTATACTTTTTACATGAGATAAAGTATTAGAAGCAAGATGTTCAAGTAATTCTTTAGAAGTTTTGAGAATCCACATTTGGTTGATTCCAGATGTAGAATATACTTTTTCTGAATAAGACTGAAGACCATCTTTGACGATTGTCAAAATTTGTGTTAGAGTTACCGATAATGATTTAGTAGTACATTTAGATGAGCCTGCTATATATCTTTCCTTGTATGGATTTTTATGGAGTTTAGGAATCCAATACAAGTAAGGAAGATCAAGATCTTCCTCTTTAAGATTGATACCGAAAGACTCGAGAACTCCCCTATGGTTGGAAAGAACTTCATCTTTGATAAAATCTTTGATAAAATCAGTTCTAGTATATGCAGGGTTACAGCATTTGATATACCATCTAAACCAAGCTCCTCAATAAGACATTCAAGGTAGAATCTCTTACAAACGAGAATAATGTTGTTGGAAGCCTTATCAGCTGGGTCCTTGAGTACTGAAGACGGTTTAGTACTCATAGACCCTTTAAAATATTCTTTTTGACACAAGACAAAGGCTTATTAATCTTTATCCTTTATCGGTTACCTGTAGTAGAACACAAGCTTGCTTCTGACTCCTTGTTTTATTTATTTCTTATCACTATCAGATCAATCCTTTAACGTTTCTGATTTTCATTCCTTGAGCCAGAGATCACAAAATCAGCATCTTAATTCTAGTTTATATAAACTATTATTGATTTGTCATCACACTTAACGTAAATTCCATTATTGATACAACTACTAAACATTACATCATTAAACATTCACACACACGAACATTTCATGATAAGAATGTAAGAATAAGTCGACTCAAGTAGAACTAACAGTACTGTAGGAAAGGGTGTTTAAGTGGCAACTGGTTGTAAAAAAATGAAACGGGTTAGTGTCCTACAAAACATGTTATTTTAAAGGCTATTGGTTGTAAAATAGGGTATCCAGAAAAAGTGTTTTATTGGCAACCGGATGTGAAATAAATGTTATAGTAAGTGTTTTCACAAAACATAAATGACTGTTTTTTTTTGTTTTGTTTTTTTTTTTAAATTCTGACAGTCGGGACACTACAAAAGGTATACTGTATGCTGGCCACTTGTAAAATGAATTGGGTACTTTAGGTTTTGGGGCGTTACAAGATGTTCCGTTCCTTTCACTAAAGACAAGGAAAATGAATGAATGAATGTATGTATAAATCAACGCATCAAATTAATCTTTACCTTCTAAGATTCTACGAAAGTCTTAAAATATTCTCTTTTTACACAAGACAAAAGACTAATTAATTTTTATCCTTTATCGGTTACATGTAGTAGAAAACACGCTTACTTCTAACTCCTTGTTTTATTTATTTCTTATCCCTATCAGATCAATCCTTTAACGTTTCTGATTTTCATTCACTTGAGCCAGAGATCACAAAATCAGCATCTTAATTCTAGTTTATATAAACTATTATTGATTTGTCATCACACTTAACGTAAATTCCATTAATGATACAACTACTAAACATTACATCATTAAACATCAACACTCACGAACATTTCATGATAGCTTTTATGTAAGATTAAGTTGACTCAAGTAGAACTAACAGGGCTATAGGAAAAGGTGTTTTAGTGGCAACTGGTTGTAAAATAAATGAAAATGGTTAGAGTCCTATTAAATATGTCATTTCATAGAACATCGGTGTTGAAAAAATGGGATTTGGGGGGCCTTACGTGTACGTGTCATGGGCCATTGGTTGGTAACTAAATGGGATTGTTTTGCGCTCTTGTATACCTACAAAAAGTGTTCGTTTCACGCATCTCTGCTTGTTAAATGAATAGGACAGCTTTTATATAAAGATGTTCCACACAATTTGGCATAAGTTTGTTTGATAATGTCTTTTTGCGAGGCGTTAAACCACGCTGATTTTTCTAGATTCGCAAACTTTCGATTGTTGCATACATACACCTCATTTTATATGTTTTTAAAGAGGCATGATATCGATTAAATTAAATCATCAAAGTGAAAATATAGGCTTTTGTATAAAACGTGCTAGAAACTAACAAAATCCCAACAGATGTAAAGGCCTTTCGAGGTGATGATAAATATGACACTCAAGAAAGATTATATGGTACCACCTAGTGAAGTTAGTGAGAGGTTGACCGAGATGTTGAAGGAGGGTACGAGAGAGGATTTGAAAGATACCTCTGTTTATAACAATTAAGGATTTCGACACATTGTGATTACAATACAGTAAAACAAAACGACAACAGGAAACTAAGAAAGCTACAAACGAAATGACAACAGTATCGGAACCGTCAAGTGAATTTAAGGAAATAAAAGGAATGATTAATTAGATGCAGTCTGAATCAGCAGCTATGAAGGCTCAAAAACAGAGAAATGGAGACACTACTGGAGAATTTACTAGGAGAAATGGACAAGTGTGAGGAGGATTTACTAGGAGAAATGGATACGCTACAGGAGGATATACTAGGAGAAATGGACATGCTATAGGTGGATTTACTAGGAGAAATTGACACGCTACAGGAGGATTTACAAGGAGAAATGGACACGCTACAGGAGGATATACTAGGAGAAATGGACACGCTACAGGAGGATTTACCAGAGGAAATAGAAGGCCTTCATATAGACAGCATAGAGGTGGATATAGGGGGAAGGGAGTATACTACATTATTACACAGATAATATACCAACTTTTTACAGATGTGGTCAGAAAGGACATGTAAGGAAAGGATGCTATAATGAACTAATTAACCAACTTGGGAACTCCAGGTGGTCTACAGGAAGGAGGGGCCGTCTGTAGGCCAACAATCTAACAGCCCTACACCAGTAGTTAATTTACATCATTTGTTGCCAAGTGGACTAGTAGGAGACTCAAATGAGGTGGAGATTGTATTGATGGAATTAAAACAAGAGCGTTATTGGATACAGGCAGCACTATATCTACTATTAATGAAGTTTTCTTAAAACACCGTTTTCCAAATATTGAAATAGCACCATTACAAACTATTATGGAGATAGAATATGCTTGGGGACAGTTGCTGCCATACTCTGGATATGTAGAACTGTATATAGATGTAAAAGGTATAACTAAGGCACGCAACAAGCTCGATTGTTTTAGTTGTTCTAGAAAGCAAATACAATTCAACTACACCTGTACTACTAGGGACTAATGTTTTTTTCACATTATATGCAATTATGTCCTGATAATTTTGGAGTTGGGTATTTACAAACTGCAGCACTTCATGTCCCGTGGTTTTTAGCATTTAGGTGCATAGCAATAAGAGAAAAGGATTTGGTCAATTTGAAGCTTGACGACAAACGTGATGGCTTCATTTTTTTCTATTGGCAATTTTCCTTTTCTATTCAGCAATTTTCTGATTCTCCTGCTTATAGTGCCACCATTTTTAATTCTCTGCTAAGGTGTGGGTACATAGGTAAAAAAGAGGTGTTTACCCCTTAACAGCACCCGACCTCACTTCCATGATGGAAGTTCACGTTTTTGTACTTAATGTGCCAGTTTTAATTTGTTTACTTTGCTTTTGGAATTGTGATGAGAACATCGAACGTTTTTGTTTAATTAATTCTATTTTAGATTTATGAAAAATTGAAATTGAAACATGGTAATAAATTGAACTTAGTTCAGAGCTCTCAAGATAATTGTGTTGAAATAAAGTGCTATTATAACGCGTACATTAAAAATATTATATCAAAATCCACCAATGGAAATATTTTTACTGAATGATTGATTACGTCAAGCAAATTTATGAGAATGTTTTGCCAAGGGACAAGTACAACGTAACAGATACTTTATTTAGGTACAGGTGAATTATACGCACTTAAACTCTAGACATAACCTTTATATGGTATCTTGACTTTTTTCCAGGTAGCAAGTTCTCCCATAGGCCTTATTCATGTAATGGTCATTATAGGATTTTAAAAGACATAAATGGTTTCATTAGACTGTATATAAATGTAACTATTAGACTATTACGACTAGGACTGTTATGACTTTGCAGCACTAAATGGTGTTTCGACATCAGATTCCTTATCGGTAGTGCTCGAAACAAAATTGTGAAATCCAAATACTTTAAGCTGTTAAATAAAAAAACAAACATACTAATCATGCCCGAATCACAGTCCCAAAGCAAAGTAAAAACTTTTAAACTGACAAATTAAGTTAAACATGTGAACCATCTTTGATTTGATTGGATGTATTCAACGATTCAGAGGCAATCACTATTTCAACTTAGAACATGTCTAGGCATTTTTAACAACCAGCTCTTCATAATTATGCACATCATAAAATCATCTTTTTATACCAAAAATGAATCCATCCAAATTAGGAAAGCCATTTTAATTTAAAACGAGACAGATAATGCAAAAACCAACTACGCAAAAATTAATGTTTGATTGTTGACGTAAAACATTGTTAGTACTTCGACCAAAATTGTGAAACCTAATTTTTTAAAGATGTTAAAAGATACCCAAAGGTTCACAATATATCTTACCAAATTTAGCTAACAAACACATAATGCGCATAAATACCAAAATTTGAAATTTTAAAAATAAGTTTCAGATTTTACCAAACATGAACTAGCAATCCTTACACGTGATATATTATCCAAAAAAGTTTGGAATCTATAATATTTTATGTTTTTTTACCATTATTGATTTTAGAAAAATATAAAATATATATATCCTTCAGGAAACAACTTAAGTTGACTGTTCATGTTTCATATGATGGAAAACACAGATCATGTTAGAATTTGATGTAATTTACTAATGTTATTTACACTGAACATTACCAGACGATCCGGAAATAAAAGTACGCGATAAGGATTCTTACGAAAAATTAACTGACGCGAAAATTTCCCGATTCACAGTACATGATCCCTATTCGAACACAATTAACTTATAACTCATTATAATACCTTGTTAAACTGGAAATATATTAAGACGTTCCTCAGAAACAACACCTGTTAAAAATCCTCAACTCTCGTCAAAATCTCTATTACATTATGCTTGTATTAATAATAGGCAAAAACAGTAACTATGATAGCACGATGAATTTAATTCAAATCATAGTAATGGATCTTATATATTGATTATAAGAAATTATTTTGGATTGATGTAGATGTTAATTATTTTTATTCTAACATTTTCTAAATCAAAAAATTAAAATTTGTTACGTCACAACGATTGTTTAGGGCGCATGAGGAAGTTTGGCAGAACAGTCATGGTTATATCGTTTGTTTCAGCACTGTTGGTTTCCTTAACGATTCATGTAAGAAAATAGCATGCCATGATTACATACCTTGTTACGTAACAATCATTGTCCGCTACACATAGCATGGCATCACTAGAAAAAACGAACTACTTACGTGGGTAAAACGGAGCAACCGTGGTTACGCCGTTTGTTTTACCACGATTGGTTTTCTTCATATCTTATAAAAGGAAACACAGGCTTTGTTGGACGTTGATGCTATGCACTTGTACATGTATGTGCAAGGTTTTCCGACGAAGCTAAAATAAAAGCATGTTAATATTTTGCAATGACGATTTTCGAAAAAAAAATAAACAGACGCCAAAATGTGTCGGTTTACATTATATGTTTCCCTATTCGAACACAAATTATCTGACAATTCATTTTAATCCCTTGTTGAACTGGAGATTTAATATTAAGACGTTCCTTAGAAATAACACCTGTTGAAATCCTGAACTCACGTCAAATTCTCAATAACATAATGGCTGAAGTAACACAATGGACAAAAACAGTAACTATGACAGCACGGTGAATTTTATTTCAATAAGAGTAATGGCTTTGAGATAGATTATAGGAAATGGTTTACCGATTCAGTATAGGTTTCGAAGTGTAATATTTCATCTGTGTTTTGGTGAGCTTTTTCTTATCATGCATGTTGAGCAGCAATTAACTGAAGAATACCTTTAGAATACCTAATATATTATTAGTATGCATTGTTACGGGGGAATTATTCTGCAGTTCTGCAAGTATAGATACAAGTTGTGTTCGATCGATTTCACCAACATTTTTACTACCGGCTGTAGAATAAAGTCACATGGTACTGAAAACAGTAAAAACGCCTGCTAAATAAGAAAGGCAATGACTTCAGAGTTAATACAACCATCAATATATAGGGAGATTTAATATATTGTATGACTCTCGTAAGGGATTATATGTCTACCGTTTCCACGGAGTGATGTATAAGAGATTCCAACACAATCAGAAAACATCAAGTTAAAACCACATTGGAATTCCGTTTCTGTTTAGTTTCTCAGGTAAGACATTTACTGTTTTTAAGTTAATTAGTTTCTGTAATTATATTAAGATTTTTTAGAATAAATTGAATTTTTCAATATTATATATAACATTAAACAAATTGACTTATGCAATTTCTCAAAACAGAAATATCTAGAAATTTGGTAAGTGATATTATGCAGTCGTTTATGGATATCGGTTAAATGGGTCAATTTCTACAAATTAATAAACATAGAAAACATAGAAATGTGACTCTCTTAAGGAGTGATGTTTAAGAGATTTCAACAAAATCAGAGAATATCAAGTTATAACCAGAGTGGAATTCCGTTTTTGTTTGATTTCTCAGGTAAGACATTCGACTTTAAGTTGATTGGTGTTTGATTATGAAGATTTTTTTTCGATATCTAAAACTATTTTCAAAAATAATTTATTTCGTATTGTTGTCAGAAATATACTTTAATTGTCTAAATTTCCTGCAAGTTAAAATTTGAAATTTCTCAAAAACTAAGGTATACTCCCTCATGCAAAGTATTTCCTTAGCTTAATTTGGTAAAATATATTTTGGTCCTTTGGGTAGCTTTTCAACATCTTCAAAATAATTTTGTTTTCATAATTTTGGTCCAAGCACTACTGATGAGGAATTGTATTCCGAAACGGCCGTCTAGTGCTGTAAAATTAAAACTGGTATAATATGTAATTATTCCATTTCTCGAAAAATAGTAATATCTAGAAATTTGGTCGGTGATTTTTATTCCGTTTTTTATGGATATTAGTCAAAAGGGATCAATTTCTGCAAATTAATAAGCATAGACAAACGACTCTCGTAAGGGATAATATAAGTATATCTACCGTTTCCACGGACTTATGATATAGGAGATTCCAACACAATCAGAGAATATAAAGCTTTAACCACAGTGAAATTCCGTAATGTTTTTTTTTTGTCTTTTTGTTTGTCTTGGGTAAAAAATTTTACTTTTATGTTCAGGATTTTAGTAGTGGAGTCGCTTATGTAATAATTTTAAGATAATTAAGAAAAACCTTAAAACATTTTGTCAATATCTTAAACATTTGTTTTAATTTAGTTTATGTTATTTCTAAAAGCTAGAAATATCCAGACATTTGGTAAATGATTTTTTTCAGTTTTTTTTGTGGATAAAGTATAAAAGTGTATAAATTTAAACAAATACTAGTACACAATCATGGGAATATGTGAAATTTAAATTTGTTTTAAGACTGGTCATTTTTGTTGTAATCTTATTTTTTTAAATATTGACTTTTAGTTGTAATTAGGGTTAGGAAGTTAAAAGATCCAGAAAAAAATATTGGAATAAAATCAATGATCAAAATAACAGTTTTAAGGTGTTCATATACAAAATGTACTTGTTAACGATAGCAATAAAATCGTAACTTGCCAGTACTTTCTAAAGATAAAAAAATTGTCTATTTATTTTGGAATTAGGTAACACTTTTCAATAATATTTGTTTTACTTAGACTGTTTTTTTTTATAAAGAATACAAAAATGCGGTATCAGTTTTCAAAAAGATGAAATTATACAATGAATCATTGCGAATGCCTGTCATTTAAGTTTTTCTCAATAGATTTCCATATCATTTAATTCATTTCTGAGAGTGAAAGGTTTGCAAAAATAATTTATACTTGACATTTGGGTTACAATTGAATTGTTGTTTGTTTCAATTATTTTCTCAAGTCTTTTTCTCAATGGATTTCCAACCTTTAAGTTTGGGATTACATCGAAGCTTGTAAATCTTATAACTAATCTTAAAGTAAAAATGTTGTTAAAACATAATTTACACTTGTCAGATCAGGTACCAGGGGACAATCTTTCAACAAATCATTTTAGCTCAAAAGGCGTCTACAATTCAGTATTCAAACATCGTGCAAATGGTTGAAAATTACTATGGTGCTAAAATATTACTCGTTTGAAGACGACAGTACAATCTTGAGTTAATTAAAGATTGGCAGGATTTATTTTGGTGGTGTCGTATTTTCTTGAGTCTAAGAAAAAACGCCATTTCATGGAATGCTAGGTTAGTGTATAAGGTAAGTTTATGATCCTCTTATTTTGTCGACGTTTGGAAAGAGTATCCACAATCTAATGCAAACTAAGTCACCACAAAATGTAACGATTTTTTTCAGTAGATGGTGTTCAATGTTTCATACGCTTGGCCACAAGTTCAGGACCACTTCATTTCAAAAGTCGCTTGCGTTTTCCAAAGCATCAAAAACTCTTCAATCTAAAAGTGTTTTACCTACATGTACATGGTAACTCATTTTTGAGAGAGAGAGAAAGGTTTTAAAAATAAATTTTACGTGACATTTGCATGCAATAGAATTCTTGTATGTTTCAATTATGTTCAATGGATTTCCGATCTGTGTGTTAGGAACTAGGATGTTCATCAATATTATAAATAATTTTTAAGGTAAAATGTTGTTTAAAGATTATTTGCACTTGTCAGATAATGTATAAAGTGCAATCTTTTAAGAAATCATTTTTGCTTCAAAGACGTTTACAATTTAATATTTAAAGATGGGAAAATATCAAGAGATTTGTTGAACATGTTGTTGGTATGGAGCTGAAACTTTACTAGTTGAAATTGTGTAATTTAAAGAATGATTGTAAGTTACTGTGAAATAATTTATTTTCGTGATGTCCTATTTTCGTGAATCAAAGAAAAACTTTTTATGGGTTGAAAAATACATTATTTATGGAAAATGTGTTGGGAAATAAAAATTTGACACTACGAAAATTGTTGATTTACAGTAGATAGTGTCAAATAATGTTCGATACGCTTTTCGATAAGTTAAGAACCAAGAAATTGATTACGCTCGTATTTCGTTAGTGATAGTGGTTAATAAGCTATGTACTTGTTTATGTTCGTAGAATTGTGTTTTATAAAAATAAATCCCATTGGAATCTTTGGTGAGTTTACAATTTAGTTGACATTAATTTCTCTTATTATCAAATCCATGGAAACATCGAATATGTTAGTAAAATAATAAATAAATGAATATATAAATAAAATTAAGACCTTGTTGGTATAAAATATCGTTGACATTAATTTCCCTAATTAACAAAAACCCACGGAACAGCGAATATTAATCCATGACGAGCATTAGTGATTTTACAGTATTCTTTTAATGATGTTTATTTCTATAAACCGAATGTCATAATTTGTTTTCGATGCAGTTTTATGTGTCACGTATTCTTGTTATGTTATAAAAGGGAAGTCTTAAAATACTAATAAAAATTAATTTTAGAATTGTTAGGAGTGGTAAGAATAGGGAGTGATCTGAAATAAAATGTATATATTAAATAACGCATGTCTGGCATTTACCAAGCAAACAAAGGACATGGCGCAATAAATGAATAAAAAACACAAATACACACGTGCGCGCATGTGTACACAATTAACCCCCTTTTTGTTTAAATAGGGTTATCTAAACATGATTTCTTGCCATTTTACTCTAAACTCATTTATTTATGTAGTGTCAAGTATTTGTGTTTTTGAGAGTAAAATAAACTTTTAGGTGCTATTTATTGGTTGTTTGTGGCTCCCTTCTAAGCTAGATTATAATATTTTACTAATTGATCGACATGTAACATCTTGGATAAATGTTTCTTTGGAAGAAATACATAAAACTTTAGATCATCCCGAAAATTAATGATTTCACCGTTTTATATTCAAACAATGAACTAAGTGGGGTTGGTATACTATTTAAACATTTTTCTTCCATTTCACCTATGTCAATATGAAGTAGAAAATTTAAGCAGTGGCGGCAATGAGTGATTCTTTAAGCTGGTTGCTTTTGTGTTTGGTTGTTGTTTTTTTTACTTTGTCTATTCCTTTTAGCTGTACTTTTTGTGCAATCCTTTTGTCAATTTTGGCGAATTTAATTTCATCCAAAATATACAAAGAAAAGTGTCTGATGGCAAATATTGTTACATATTAAGGGCTAGATTTATTTGGTCTAATTATGAATTTGTAGTTTTTTCAGCTTGTTTGCTAAGGTGGTCAGAAATACAATGTCTGTTGGTACTCGCTCTTTGCCAGTTTCATCAGAGTATTGTTAGTTTTTGTACATCATTGTAATTTTTCGGCACATACACGTGTGTTATTTCAATAAAACCAAACAAATTGTAAAAAAGGCAGCCATAGAGACAATCAAACACGAACATACACACCGGTCCATGTCCAAATCCCAATCCCAATAGCGAAGTAAAACTTAGAAAACACAGTTCGACCAGGGAAGTGAGGCCGGGTGTTTCGGAAGGATGAACACTCTTTACTTTGTCTTTTTTGTAACGAACAGCAGGTGTAATATGACTAAGTTGTACTTTTTGAGTATTTTGAATATTCAAATCTGTTAATTATATGATGATTTGATGGGTTATTAAGTTATCAATAATAAATGAAGTTAAATAACGGATTGAGCCATTACCAATATTAATCACAGCGCATTCCACTGTCTAGGTACGAACCTCACTCGGACAGATCTTTGTGCAAGTTTGACAGTTCACTTGGTGAAGAACGGTGGTTTTCTTCGAACACTTCAGTTTTCTCTACCCCTGTACCGTTTTAGAACAAACTGACTGCCTAGATAAAATCTATTTTTTTTCTTTCTTTATTTAATTTTTGTTGTCAGTTTCTTTTTGACTTTTTTTTAAAATTCAATTTCAATTTCTAGATATAATTAAGTTTTGGAATATAACGCGGAAATTGGATCTAATTAAGTTGGTTATTGAGAGACTAAATCATATTAGTACCAATTAAATCGTGAAAATTGAATTGAATGTGAATGATAAAAGAGGGTTAGTTATCTTAATTATCCTCAATTATAAAATGGGATCCCTTAAATCTAGATATGAATACGAATATCCTGGACAAATTATAGGAATGAAAATTGTGAAGACAAACAAGGTACAAATAAACACCATTGACCTGTCTGCTTGACCTTTATTAGAAATTTTCATATACAATGATTCACCCAATAAACACCATTGACCTGCCCGCTTGACCTTTATTAGAAATTTTCATATACAATGATTCACCCGATACATGGGTAGTGTTAGGATTTGCAGTTATATAATATGTAAACAATGTAGGTTACCGATGACGTAGAAGAAAGAAATACCTGTGTTCCGTACAGATAAAAAAATATATGCGTCCTTAATAGATATTAAAATTAAAGGTTATGCGGACAGGTTATTGTTGTTTGCGTAAACCAATATCCAAAACAAATTACATGAATGGTCCATTGTTCGTGAAGAAAAACAGGTCATCACTAGGTCTTTGGACAAAATTCCGTATAATTTAGTGTATACTCAATACAAATATAATTAAAAGGAAATATTTAGAATCGTTATAAAATATAAACCAATTAGATTTGAGTTGAGTTGAGTTGAGTTATGGTGTTTAACGTCCCAGTCAAGAATATTTTACTTATATCGAGACGTCGCCAGCTATAGGCGAAGGTACAGAAATTAGAGTTTGTTTGTTCAAAGCTCCGTTAGATCGATGAACTAGCTGGATAGCGAAAAACTCTATCTTGTGTATTGAAGATATTTTTGTAATTTATGGAAAATAATCGGTATTATCAGAAGAAGTGATTAAATTCAAAACTTTGTAGACGTTTGTTTTTAATCGTTCGTCAAGGTAAATCATTCTCAAAACGTGATGGATGTGGTTAGCTTGCCAGGATGTGCTTGCCCTTCGGCAGCACCTGGCCTCACTGTCCTGGTAAAAGTTGGCGTGTTTATCCGTTTTGCCAGTGATCAAAGTTTTACTTTGGTTTTAGGATTGAGTTGAATTGAGTTGAGAAATGGTTTTTAACGTCCCAGTCATTAATATTCCACTTATATCTAGATGTCGCCAGCTATAGGCGAAGATGCAAAAAATTTGCCTGTGCGCTGCGCTTATGGCATTATGCAGCAGGGTTCTTTATCTTGCCAAGCCTACCGTGAAACCTGACCTCGTTTATTTTAAGTTCCCATCCGAAAGAACCGTGGCTTTCATTTCGTAACGCCGAGTACTTGGCGAAAGAACAGTCACTACCTACTTTCAAGTCTTGCGCCAGACCCGGTGTGGGCTCGAACCCAAGACGATCTCCCACTTACGGAGCGAGCACTCTATCAACTCAGCTACCCCAACCAGCTATACTTTTAAGATTTTGTTTGAGTGATATGTTTGTATATGATCTGATCATTGGCAAAAGTTGAGAAAGTTTTTCCCGCTGTTAGCTCCGGTTTACACCTTGTAAGACTAATATAACAATAAATACTACTAAAGTGACAAGTGTCTCTACTGCAGGATGTTATATTATAACTCATAGTTACAGTGGCGTAGCGTGCATATAAGCCAATTATCCTGTGCTTGAACATTATTTTTTGTCATTATGTACGAATGAAAATAAAATACAAAATACATGTATCGCGAAAACAAAAAATTATTTTTTCAAATCTTAAACAGAAATATCGTCTCGCTCCTAGTCTTGTAGTTATTAGTTATAAGCCAATGGGTTCGTCTAACTCGGATGAAAAGCCGTGTGCATTTTCCTGGAATGTAAGTGTGATCAAATGCCAAGATCCAGCTCAAATTTTTACTGAAGATATGAAGGATGAAAGCGTTAAACCATTTTTAGGGTTAACAATTTCAGTTTCCCAATTGGGTGAATTAAACTCTAATCCGAGACCCTATATGAATTCAGAACAGAATAAAATAGACTAATAGAAGGTGGACTGGTTAGTTGAGTTGTGGAAATCAAAGTCAACCATCCAGGTGTAGACCACGCTCGACGTTGCTTAACTTCTTGTTAATCAGTACATTTTTCATATTAACATTCATGTTAATCCATAATCCATAGACCCAGTAGAAATGTCTATATTAGAGAGCAAGATTGATTGATTGAATGATATCTTACGTCCAAGATTATTTCACTTATTATAAATATCGAGACGTCACCAGCTGTAGGTGAAGTAACAGAATTTTGACATTCGCAGTGCGCTCAGGGCAAAGTGCGATTAATGTTCTTTAACGTTGCAACACTCACTGTGAGACGGGCATCATTTTTAATTTTCGTCCCTTTTTACCGATGTAAATATTGATTTAGAATGCAGAAAAATGCATCAATTGCTCCATTTTTTCAAAATTTTCCAGATCTTGGTGGAGCATACCACTGTAAAACTTAGGACGCGACTACGGCGCGTTTGGTGCCTTTTGTACCAGGCTTGCGCATATATTCCTTTCACGCTACGCCACTGAGTTGTGTCGTTGATAATTTTAAAAGAAGGCTGTGAATTTATTTTTGGTAAAAAAACATATATACAAACATACCATGACCAAGACAACCCTTTATTAAACAGACTAAAGCATTGTATAGAGTGGAGTTAATAATTCTTAAGATTCTTTAACTAACGGGAGTAGCCATTTCTGGAGACCATAGTGTCCAGAGAAAACCGCCTACATGTACCTTCGGTATTTTTCACATCTAACACATCTTCTAACACCAGGATTAGTCCTAAGTGGAATAGGAACCTAGGTGGCGATAGATACAGTGGTCAGACATCGTGTGTGCTTTAGACAACTAAGTCATGATGGTCATAAAACGTCTAGACAAACCCTTTATTTAACAGAGCCAGCATGGACAAACCCTTTGTTTAATAGTCAGCATGGACGCCATCATTACAATTACAGTAAGCCCAAAGTAATGATCACGTTACATGTCTGTATGCATGTATATACATTTATATTGGATTGGTAATATTTTACAGGATCAAATGACACGCAAGATAATCTATTATTGGTCCTAAATAATATATGTACTCAAGACAAAAATAATCAAGTAGTCGTTTTTTATCTCTGCAACAACAATAATTTATTGACTACTACGCTTAATAAACAACTGCTACTTCCTGGTATGCAGTGTGCAGAAATCCAAGTAAATGAACTTCATCTAAAACCTTATTAAATTATAATTATCTAAAAATAATCTGCTTAATCAAAGTGCTTATTTTAGTTATACTTGCATCATACTCTGTATTAATTTTTAGTTGGAATTATTATGTAAATAAACAACGAATTTGGAGTGTAATATTGCTGTTTTACGTCTTGATCAAGGTTTTTTTATGAATCTGTCTTATCTAGGATGGAAGAGGTGAACCGCCGTACCATGAGAAAACCGCCAAACGCGTCAATTGACGTTACTAAATAAATACTGATCGGACATTACCGACGGTATCGTCTGATCTATGGTGTGACATTACGGACGGTATCGTCTGATCTATGGTGTGACATAACGGACGGTGTCGTCTGATCTATGGTGTGACGTTACGGACGGTATCATCTGATCTATGGTGTGACGTTACGGACGGTATCGTATGATCTATGGTGTGACATTACGGACGGTATCGTCTGATCTATGGTGTGACATTACGGACGGTATCGTCTAATCTATGGTGTGACATTACGGACGGTATCGTCTGATCTATGGTGTGACATTACGGACGGTATCGTCTGATCTATGGTGTGACATTACGGACGGTGTCGTCTCATCTATGGTGTGACGTTACGGACGGTATCGTCTGATCTATGGTGTGACATTATGGACGGTATCGTCTGATCTATGGTGTGACATTATGGACGGTATCATCTGATCTAGGGTGTGACATTACGGACGGTATCGTCTGATCTATGGTGTGATATTACGGACGGTGTCGTCTCATCTATGGTGTGACGTTACGGACGGTATCGTCTGATCTATGGTGTGACATTACGGACGGTATCGTCTGATCTATGGTGTGACGTTACGGACGGTATCGTCTGATCTATGGTGTGACATTACGGACGGTATCGTCTGATCTATGGTGTGACATTACGGACGGTATCGTCTGATCTATGGTGTCATATGTTGGAGAACATTTTCCTGCTCGTGTACAAAATGTACGATTGTCTTATGTATAATCAATAGAATGTCACAACAACTAACAGATTAACACAATCGATGATTATAAACTTTAGAGTTACACATTGCAAAATATATCCACTAAGTTCAACATATCTCACCTTTCGTTAACTTTATAAAGCCTTTTAAATATAGCCATTACTGTCATTATAGTCATTCTTTCGTGATATTTCTTATTTTTATTCACGTTATTATGCCTTTTATATCTGTTATTCTTGAACATAATAGGATTCGTTATACATTTATATGTCATGTGCTACTTTGGAATTTTTATAAAATAATGCATTAAAAGTAACACATGACATATACATGACATATACTTATAATAGTCTTGACTCACTATTTCATCTATTTACAGTATGCCTTGTTTTCTTGTCACATTGAACCACCTGCTGTCAATTTGAAAATTAGACGATCAAAAGTCAAAAGTGAAAGTCTACTCATTACTTAAATACAGAATGATTTAAAGTGAAACCACGCCTAATAAGAACAAAACAGTTCTGGGAGCACGGAAAACATTGTTTGCAAATGTACTATCTGACCCCATGCTTTAGATAACATGACAGATATATAAAGATACGACCTTTATTTGGGAGTATATACGAGGGGTGTTCACTGATTACTTTATATAGTTGTTTCAGTTTTTGTTCTTTACGTGACACATCATTTACATCATTTTCTGTATGATAATTTCACTTTTCAGTAATTTCATGATAATTATTTTATTGACACTAGTATATGTAATATGAAGCGAATAAAAGACCCAAAGAAGACTAAGATAATGAAATAATTTAAAGAACACCGTACTGCCTACTTGTCTTTCTTCTTTAATCCTGGTAGGTCATAAGATCGACACAAAGTCTTTCCAATCAGCTCTGTTCTCCCTTCAATTCGCATGGGACATAAGTTAGACATATTATTTCAATCAACTCTGTTCTACACCTTGTAAGCTTATAAATCAACATAATTTTTTTTCAATCAGTTATGTTCTTCAATCTGGACGAATCATGAGATCAACACGATGGCTTTGTAAACGGCTGTGTTCTTCTGTTTGTCAACCATAAAAACGAAACATAGTATTTCAAAACATTTCTGTTCTTTGCCTTTTGCTCTATGTCATTACATTTTTTGTTCTATTTCAAGATTATTAATTCGTGTGATGTTTGATCAACAAAATGTCTGTTAGTAGTAGTTTGTTTTAGTTTATCGTCAGAACAACAGTTTTTAACGAACTGGTTCTCTGAATATCAAAAATAGTTAGTGAGGTTTTACAAAACAGCTTAAAATAGAATATATAGACTACATAAGGCATTCTTTTAATTGATTGTGAATATTTTGTACCATTTAAATACTACTAGTATTCGAATATGCTTAACCCTTTTTGCTGGTAAACGGACATATGTGTCTTCTACCTACTGTCTGTCACACGGAAAGATATCGTCCTTTCAATGGAACTTAAAACTCCTGGTTACAAGACTAAAAGAAGCTTTTATAGTTTTGTTTAGTACACCACATGATAAATTGTAGGAAATTGATGGGATATGTACATGAACACTATTTGGTATAGTTTTTGTCTGTCCATAGCAACGAGCCTAGTACCCTTGACAGCAAGGTACTATTATTTTTCCAGACGGGTGCTATACTTTTTGCACGCGCCACCTTGGGAACGAGAGCGCAATTTTGTAAACAAACATGGCGTCAAAATTCGGCGATGAGGACCATAACAAATTCATTTCTGACCTAATTATACACTACACAATTCAAATTACCTGTGTGTTATATGTCTAAATGTTTATCGGCCACGCAATGGTTAGAATGTACTATGCATTTAAGTGTCATGTGATGTACTAAATACATTATTATGTTTTTCTTTCGGGACCAGGCCCCGGTTTCACAATCATTCCTTAACTTAAGAATTTCCTTAACTTATGTTTTTTCCTTAAATTTAAGATTTTTCTTAAAGTTAAGAAAAAAAGCGTTTCACAATATTTTCTTAACTTAAATGTCTCCTTAACTTAAGATTTTTTCCTTAAATATTTAAGGAAGCAAAATCATGTCCTTAAATATTTAAGGAAATTTCCGTAGGAAAACAAAATGGAGTTTTTTAGACGCCTGAGACAAATATTTATATTTATTACTGATTATATTGCATTGAAACGCCGAGGAGGAGAAAAGAGAAAGTTTTTCGCCGGCTGTCATTACTAGATCAATTAAACAGGCGTGATTTCTTCACCGTTTTCACCTGTAGATCGATGTTTATCTATATGAAAAAGGAGGTCAATGGGCCTTAAACGTTCACCTGAGCCTATTGCATTAATTATGGAGAAAATTCTAATTTTCAGCAGTCGGGACCAATATGCAAGGATATTTGCAAATTACATGTATAACATATCTAAAGTCTACATGCAGTATATTTATAAACAGCAAAAATAAATAAATAAATAAATAAATAAATAAAAATTTTAAAAAGTTTTCGTTTTCGCAACCTGGGTAACCAGTGCGCGACATTCAAATGTGCGCGCGATATGACGTCGATTATTTATTTATTTATTTATTTATTTATTATGGATAAGTCAACATTATATTTTTGATATATCATATCCATAAAATGTTAGCAGTACTCTTTGGGCGTATGTGACACGTTTACGTGACTTCTGTGTACTGCGGTCAATTTGTCCTTTTCTTATAGAGGAAACGGATTGTATTTTCACGAAAAACCCTGTTTTTCCTTGATTACACATTAAATAGAATCACACATTCGGATTTATGTAATATTCAATTCACTGGTCTCGTTGCATAGAAAATTATTCAACTCGTTTAGTATATTTAATATTACATAAGCACTCATTATACTTGCCCATGCAAAATGTTATTACATGAGGTTTTGCAGATATATTGACTGACAGATATCAGTAATTTCAGCAATTTCCCCCTATAGTGCCTTGCCTTTTCCCAGTTTGGGTCCTACAGCTAAGACTTGTGCAGGGCCCCAGGAGGTAAGATCCCATCATCTGTGCATGTATAATCAAATTAGTCCAGTAGTTTTGGAGTAGAAGATTAAAATGTAAAGTTTACGCACGACGGAGAACGCACGATCCACATGACAAACAACGCATGACGAACGGACAGTGTGCAAGAGCTCACCCGAGCTAAAAAAAATCGCAAATAATTTGTTATACGCCTGTTTGACCTCAAAAGCAATAACAGATCATAACAAATAAATGATAAAGATACTTAGTATGCAGCTTACACTGTCCACAGATTGCGCTTTGCATGGTAATTTCGGCCTTCCTCTTTTATTTACACCGGGCCTTTAAAATTGCCAAAAAATTCTTCCTCATTCTGTATTTTTTTCAGCAAGGGAGTTCGCCTAGTTGGCCGATCCTTTTTTTTAATATTTTATTTATTTATATAAATAATATATTTTAATATATTTTTATAAATAATATTATTTATATATTTATTCTCCATTGAACCTTTATTTATTGCATTTAGTACTAGTAGAAGACAGCTGTGTGTGTAAACATAATTGTAGACTTTTATTATTTAAGATTGTATACCTTGAAAACGTATTCCTAACACTTAACTTAGTGGTGTTCGAAAATAATCGAGGAAAATCCGAATCCAAGATGAAGAAGCGAAATTTTATAATACTTTTTATGTTTTAAACGCAAAAGATTTCCAAAGAGGCCGCTCGTATGCTTGAAAACATTTCCTTAGCTAAGATTTTCCTTAAATATTTAAGGAAAATTTAAGGAAACATTGTGAAACGCGATTTAAGGAAATTCTTAGCTAAGGACGAAAATAAAGAAATAAGGTTAAGGAAATTCTTAAGTTAAGGAATGATTGTGAAACCGGGGCCAGAAAACATTCCTTAACTTAAGAATTTCCTTAACTTATGTTTTTTCCTTAAATTTAAGATTTTTCTTAAAGTTAAGGAAAAAAGCGTTTCACAATATTTTCTTAACTGAAATGTCTCCTTAAATTAAGATTTTTTCCTTAAATATTTAAGGAAGCAAAATCATGTCCTTAAATATTTAAGGACATTTCCGTAGGAAAACAAAATGGAGTGTTTTCAGACGCCTGAGACAAATATTTATTATTTATTACTGATTATATTGCATTTAAACGCCGAGGAGGAGAAAAGAGGAAGTTTTTTCGCCGGCTGTCATTACTAGATCAATTAAACAGGCGTGATTTCTTCACCGTTTTTCACCTGTAGATCGATGTATATCTATATGAAAAAGGAGGTCAATGGGCCTTAAACGCTCACCTGAGCCTATTGCATTAATTACGGAGAAAATTCAAATTTTCAGCAGTCGGGACCAATATGCAAGGATATATGCAAATTGATTATGGCATAAAAATACTATATACATGTATAACATATCTAAAGTCTACATGCAGTATATTTATAAACAGCAAAAATAAATAAATAAATACAATTTTTGAAAAGTTTTCGTTTTCGCAACCTGGGTAACCAGCGTCGATATGACGTCGATTTTTTATTTATTTATTTATTTATTTATGGATAAGTCAACATTAAATTTTTGACATATCATATCCATAAAATGTTAGCAATACTCTTTGGGCGTATGTGACACGTTTACGTGACTTCTATGTACTGCGGTCAATTTGTCCTTTTCCTATAGAGGAAACGGATTGTATTTGTTTTTCCTTGATTACACATTAAATAGAATCACACATTCGGATTTATGTAATATTCAATTCACTAGTCTCGTTGCATAGAAAATTATTCAACTCGTTCAGTATATTTAATATTACATAAGCACTCATTATACTTGCCCATGCAAAATGTTATTACATTTTGCAGATATATTGACTGACAGATATCAGTAATTTCAGCAATTTCCCCCTATAGTGCCTTGCCTTTTCCCAGCTAAGACTTGTGCAGGGCCCCAGGAGGTCAAATTCCATCATCTGTGCATGTATAATCAAATTAGTCCAGTAGTTTTGGAGTAGAAGATTAAAATGTAAAGTTTACGCACGACGGAGAACGCACGACACATGACAAACAACGCATGACGAACGGACAGTGTCCGAAAGCTCACCTGAGCTAAAAAAAAATCGCAGTTAATTTGTTATACGCCTGTTTGACCTCAGAAGCAATAACAGATCATAACAAATAAATGATAAAGATACTTAGTATGCAGCTTACACTGTCCATAGATTACGCTTTGCATGGTAATTTCGGCCTTCCTCTTTTATTTCCACCGGGCCTTTAAAATTGCCAAAAAATTCTTCCTCATTCTGTATTTTTTCAGCAAGGGAGTTCGCCCAGTTGGCCGATCCTTTTTTTAAATATTTTATTTATTTATTAAATAATATATTTTAATATATTTTATAAATAATATTATTTATATAGTTATTCTCCATTGAACCTTTATTTATTGCATTTAGGACTAGTAGAAGACAGCTGTGTGTGTAAACATAATTGTAGACTTTTATTATTTAAGATTGTATACCTTGAAAACGTATTCCTAACACTTAACTTAGTGGTGCTCGAAAATAATCGAGGAAAATCCGAATCCAAGATGAAGAAGCGGATTTTTATAATACTTTTTATGTTTTAAACGCAAAAGATTTCCAAAGAGGCCGCTCGTATGCTTGAAAACATTTCCTTAGCTAAGATTTTCCTTAAATATTTAAGGAAAATTTAAGGAATCATTGTGAAACGCGATTTAAGGAAATTCTTAGCTAAGGACGAAAATAAAGAAATAAGGTTAAGGAAATTCTTAAGTTAAGGAATGATTGTGAAACCGGGGCCAGGAATTTCCTTAACTTATGTTTTTCCTTAAATTTAAGATTTTTCCTAAAGTTAAGGAAAAAAGCGTTTCACAATATTTTCCTTACTTAAATGTTTCCTTAACTTAAGATTATTTCTTTAAATATTTAAGGATGCAAAATCATTGCCTTAAATATTTAAGGAAATTTCCGTAGAAAACAAAATGGCGTGTTTTAGACGCCTGGGTCAAATATTTATTATATATTACTGATTATACTGCCTTTAAACGCCGAGGAGAAGAAAAGAGAAAGTTTTTCGCCGGCTTTCCTTACTCGATGAATTAAACAGGCGTGATTTCTTATCCGGCTTCCACCTGTAGATCTATGTATATCTATATGAAAAAGGAGCTCCATGGGCCTTAAACGCTCACCTGGGCGGGTATTGTCCATATATATTCAATGGTCAATTAATTACAGAGAAAATCCAAATTTTCCAGCAGCCGGGGACCAATATACAAGGAATTTTTGCAAATTAATTATGGCCTTAGAATGCTATACATGTATATACCATATCTAAAGTCTACATAGATATTTATAAACATCAAAAATAAATTAATTAATTCATAAATTATTAATTAATTAATTATTAATTAATTAAATAAATAAATAAAAAAATAAATAAATCTAATTTTAAAAAGTGTAATATCGTTATCGCAACCTTGGTAACAAGCTCGCGACATTCCAATGTGCACGCGATATGACGTCGATTTTAATGATTTATTACCTATGGATAAGTCAACATTATATTTTTGACATATACTCTTTGGGCGTATGTGACACGTTTACGTGACTTCTCTGAATTGCGGTCAATTGGTCCTTTTCTTATAGAGGAAATAAAACGGATTGTATTTTCACGAGAAAACAAAACCCTGCTTTTCCTGGATTATATCTTAAATAGAATCTTACATTCGAGTTTATGTAATATTCAGAATGCATTAGTCTCGTTGCATAAAAATTATTCAACTCATTTAATATATTTAATATTACATAACCACTCATGTAAGGCCCTCAATATACTTGCCTGTACAAAATGTTATAACATGAAGTTTTGCAGAGATATCACTATTTCAGCAATTTCCTCTTAAGTGCCTTGCCATTTTCCAATTTTGGGTCCTACAGCTAAGACTTGTGCAGGGCCCCAGGAGGGCAGACCCCTTCATCTGTGCAATTTCGAAAGCATGATAGCTGACTTATAACATCAAATTGGTCCATTAGTTTTGGAGAAGATTAAAATGAAAAGTTTACATACGACGGAAAACGCACGACACATGACAAACAACGCACGACGGACGGGGAGTGACCGCAATAGCTCACCTGGGCTAAAACAATCGCAGTTAATTTGTTATTTGCCTGTTTGTTCACAGAAGCAATAACAGATCATAACAAATAAATGATAAAAATTACTGAGCATGCAGCTTACACTATTCACAGATTGTGCATTGCATGGTAATTTCGGCCTTCCTCTTATATTTCTACCGAACCTTTAAAATTGCAGAAAAATTCTCCCTCATTCTGTATTTTTTTCTACAAAGGAGTTCGCCCAGATGGCCTATCTTTTTTTTTTTTTAAATATTTATTTATATAAGTAATAATTTTTATATATTTTGATATAAAATATTATTTATAGTCATCCTCCACTAAACCTTTATTTTATTACATTTAGGACTGTTTGTGTAAACATAATTTTAGATTTTTATTATTCAAGATTGTATACCTCGAACCTCGAAAACGTATTTCTAACACTTAACAGTGGTGCTCGAAACATAATCGAGGAAAATCCGAATCCAAGATGAAGAAGCGGAATTTTATAATACTTTTTATGTTTTAAACGCAAAAGATTTCCAAAGAGGCCGCTCGTATGCTTGAAAAAATTTCCTTAGTTAAGATTTTCCTTAAATATTTAAGGAAAATTTAAGGAATCATTGTGAAACGCGATTTAAGGAAATTCTTAGCTAAGGACGAAAATATAGAAATTAGGATAAGGAAATTCTTAAGTTAAGGAATGATTGTGAAACCGGGGCCAGTGCTACTATAGTATTGTCTTGGGCAGTAAGGTGCCTTCGCCTTCGGCTTAGACACTATACTCCCCAAGACAATACTATAGTAGCACAAGCCCCTCAGGAAAACATACTAATGTATAAATAGTGAACATGAAATCAGAAATCCAATATTGACTCTTAAGATTAATAATTAACTAATTACAAAACACGTGTGACGTCACAGCTTATTCGTGATGTCATATTTATTCACATTGTCAACTTCAATTCGGCTCTGGAAACGGTGAGTTGCAATTAAATTCGACACTGCAAGTCAACGCTGTTTTGAAATTAAAGCTGGCAGCATGAGGGTTAAAAAAGAAAACTATAACCACTTTAACTGATGAACTGCTTATGTAATTCAAAAAGCTTACCATCTCCTGGTTTAACCATACGAACATACTGGACCATATTCAAATCACAACGCCAAAGAAAAATATTAACCTTGATAACTGTCAAATTAAGTTAACCATGTGAACTTCTAACAGGGAAGTGAGGCCGGGTAATCTGGGAGAATATAAGCACCTTCTGTCTTGCTAGCTACACTCACCACGCGTGGAATTTAAATTATGAAAAAAGAAAACATGGAGCTTTAAGACGTCAAATATATAGATGATTTATACATATTTAGGTTTATCGACCATAAAACATTTTGAGGTTCTAGGTAACCTTAGGCTCGCAATTTCCAACAACATGAGTATCTCTGTTCTTTGTTTCGTTGTAACTGTGTTCGTCATATTTGTCCTTGTATTTAGTGTTTTATTTCGTTTCTACGTGATTTAGCGATATCCATTCTACAGAACAAAGATAATAAGATACCTATTAAATCTCTTTCTTTACCCATAAAATTGAATTGAAAACCGTGTAACAATATACATACAACGACTATAAGCAAACAATATCGACCTGTTCGTTTGACCTTTCATGTGGGTCAGTGCGTTTATACTTAAGGAACACACTTGGTCGTTCCGTGTTCAGAATAAGAAATACTAAAACGAACGCTGTTCATTAATAAACTGCGAATCCTAACAATACTCATGTATTCTCTAATATGAATATTCTAAATGAAAGTTCAAGCGGACAAGTCAGTGTTGCTTGCCTATACAAAATCCTATCCGAACACGAGTTTGACAAACACGGCTGTTTGAGAACTGTGTGGGTGTCATATATCCTACGTTGATGAGGCACGACAGGTCTGATGGCTTTTTGTGCTTCTAAAGCTTTAACTAATGCTATTATGTTTCCTCGACTGTAAACTTATCAATGTTTTATGAATTCTAGAATAAACGTGTTTTTATCCGCTCGCTTTGGATTTAACCGTTATATATATCTTATAATTGTTATTCTCGTTTCAATTGAAGGATTTAGGATCAGTTCTCATTGGTGTTAGGAAAGGCCAGAGTGACATATTCGTTTTCGTTTTAATTAGGGTATTATCGCCCGGTTCTTTATATTCTGAAATGCCAAAACAACATGTTGCTAATTCGAAGTATACATTACTCAAAAGAAAAGGGGTGTTGTGACACTTAAAAAGATACGAATGCACTATCATGACATTTGATGTATTAATAGTAGGCAATAGGTGCAATTCTGTGTTTATGGTGTCAAAATACCCTATACAAATATGCCGTGGTGCTTAGGGTCATAAGACAGTTTATGGACCAGGTAGTCCCACCGAAATTAGAATACGGATCTCAGTTTCATTCCAAATTTATTAGAGTTGAGAATTCATAAAACATGCGAGCCAAACCTCTATATATGGCTCGGATTAGCTATTTAAAAGCAAAGTGAAAAATTTCAAACTATGTAAAACACATGAACCTTCATGACACTTTTAAGGCAATGTAGTAAGGACAAATTACAGCTACCAATGATGTACATCAAAAAGCTAACCCTTTCTGGTTTATAGATATATTCATCAAGGGATTCCATATGACATTTTTATTCCAATTAGAACTACCTGGAACTTTTCTTACAGTTGTGTTGGATGGCAGACATTTGCCTCTGGCAACGTTGTTGTATTTCACGAAGTCATATATTCAGTAATCAATTCTTGGTTTATTGTCTCACTTTAATCATATATTACACAATATCCTTCATCACCATTGTCATGGATAAAAGTCCATATGTCCATGTTTTGCGTCATGAATATGGCTTGCAGTAGTGGTGAAAAGATAAGTAACCGGGTCATTTTGGCCAGATAATCTAAACCGACTACAATCACCACCTTCTAGTAGAATCGTGACCAGAGAAACCTTGTCTGTTTGCGTTCCAAAAGCCAGACCTTATATCCTGGAATTCGCGTACTGACTCTCTCGATATAGTTGACAGAATTTGTACTTTGGCGTAAAATACCGACTTGGTTCGAATTCCACTAATACACATCCTAGCTTGAGAAAGTTTTACTGCTCGCGAACCGAAGGTCATTGATTATATTCGGGTATTCCTGCACTCCACTGTCACGATAAAAGTGAAAGAATTCGTAAGTGGCGTTAAACACCATTACGGAAATCATACATATTATATATTGAATATTTTATGATTTAGTATCGCCTTACATTTACATTTTGTTATTCTGCCTGTTGTCAGGTACACGGCATTTCAGATACAAAAATCAATATTCCACATTACAAGGTTATGCTCTTTTTCAGGAAATTGAAATTTTAATATTTCTAAAATAAAAAAAAATATTTAAAAATGTTTATACAGGACATAACTTATTTTACTCGGATTACATAACTTATTTTACTCGGATTACATAACTTATTTTACGTTTCGGATTTTCCATTTTATTTAATTAAAACGGGATTGGTCTTGCACCGATTCCCGTGTAGAATTAAGTTATATATGTCTCCATGAAACCACACAAGTACGCTCAACTTACAGACAAGTAAGAAAGTAAAATCAAGATGGGGGCTTGAAATTTTTGTTTTACTGTTTTTGTCGTGCCAGTACAGTTTTATTATACGGAGTTATTCGGTACATTTAACCTTTTACGGTAGCCCAGATGGTAGAGTGCTGTATGTGGGAGGTCGGGGTACTAAAAAGTGACAGTCTGCGTTTAAAATTGTGATTTGAACATGGACCGGCATGTTTGATGGGTAAATTAAATCCTGTTTATATATACTTGTTTAGATGTGTTATTTCTTGTTCTTATTTGTCTATTGGATATTTCCAAGTATTGATGGCCATTATCTTATTTTTTATTTAAGATTTAGGAAATTATCGCTCACTTGTAAGTGACACTGTTGTCTCAATATTAAATATAAAAACACTAGATAGTAAGATGTAACATATAAAGGACAATGTCATCAGTACAACGGGAGATCAGGTCAGAGTATGTTTTATGTTTTAGCGAGTTTTATAACATAAATCAATATTCTGACGGATCTTATTACATAACATTCTGTGTACAGGCGTGTAAACACAGATACAGTACGGGCCTGTCGATCGAAAGTTTAACACGCATCTAACGAATTACTGTCACATCGAAAGAGCATATCGGTCCCTAGTTAGCTATAATATTATACATAGATAGCTATCGACAGCAGCTATCTGTCTTTTGACAGCCTCTAGCTATCGGTCACTTGACCACTGGACAGCTGACCCTCGGCCCCTTTATTGGTGTTTATTTTCGACAGATCTGTATACATAAATAAATGTCTGTAATGCAATATCTACTCTGATTTATGTAAACGTTTTTGACAAAAGATAGAAAAACGACCAGCTAAATGAATTTATCTGATTTTTAGTTTTTATAAACATTTTATATCGTACAGGCCTGTTGAAAGTTTAACACTAAGCTAACTATTAAGTACCACATCCGCAGGTCCTTCGTTAGCTATATATCGAAAGCTTTTCGAGTTGGGCACGCTGTTATCTATCTCTCGACAGGTTTTTGGCCCGACTACATATCCATATTTCGACCACTTAACAAAAGAGCTTCGAATCGTTTTCGTTTTCTCGGTACTACATTTTCGACAGGCCTGTACTGTATGTACAGCTATATGGAGTGCCAGATAAATACAACAAATATCTTTTTATAGGCCCAAAAATAAAACACCGTGAAAACAAATGACGTCACAGAAGAAAACATATATATGTTCATTTTTCAGTGAAAATAAGGCTTATTTGAATTATCTAAATTATGCATAATAAAAAGTTAGCACTGACTGTAAATTAAGGGGACAGCTTTGACCCGACAGACCAACAGAGATATTTTAAACACATCACTGGTCATCATATTGGACTGTCATATCCAGTTGGCGTCAAAAAACATACGGGGAAATGACGGCAGAACTCCCCCATTAATATTCATTAAGCACATTCATATTTACTCGGCCCTATGTACCCTGTAAAAAGATAAATTATGTACACTGATGTTTGACAGGGTACATGGAGCCGTGTAACCAGCCAAAAACTTGTATAACGTTTTTTCACCCTTTAAAGCAATAATAGATTAATTCCTGTTTAACTTCGATGTCGCCATGTTTGTTTACCATATCTATACCTTCGCAATGTACGAATTACTTCCCTTTTACCGCTAAACAACGCGTGCGTTTATTACCCCGAGCAGATCACCGAACATTATAAGTTATGCAGGTACATAGAACTTTGTCACCATTCAAAGAAATTTCTCGCATAGCGATTGGTTAACTTGCCAAGGTACATAGAACTATGTTCGGAAATTAACCTCCAGGGGAACATTTACACGCACACGACATTTAGCGGTAAAAGGGAAGTAACTCGTACATCGCGGACGTCTAATACGGTAAAAACATGGCGACAACACACGCAAGTCACACATAATACGAAATGGTAGTTAAAAAGATCGAAGTAGTAACGGTTTACACAGGGCTTTTGCAGGTTACACGGCCCTATGTACCCCGTCAAAGATTTATGTACCCCGAGCCGCAGGCGTGTAATCTGCCAAAGCCCTGTATAACTTATAATGTACCCCGGCAAGTTAACAAATCGCTATGCGAGAAATTTCTTTGAAGGGTGACAAATAATGATATTTTTGTGTGATTTTCACAGAAAACGAGATTTAAATTTTAAAACAGTAAAAGGTAACATTTTAAAAAATCGTGTATATTTTGTTTTCCAGTAATTATTATTCAACCTATTTTAATATTGCATTAATAGACAGCCATTTCGGAAAACAATTTCTCACCAGTGGTGCTCGGGGCAAAAAGTGGAAAACAAAATATTTTCATTCGTTGAAATGAATTGAACCAAATGCACGTTAAATCTATATAATAATAATAATAATAATAATTATAAATTATTATTAATAATTATCACTATTCTATTATAAGAGCAATTTTTTTACTTGAGCATTTAACTTGCACATTTATCATTTAAAAGAGTTTAACAACCCCAACCACTTTACTTATTAATAGAGTTTCACAATTGCAACACTGTAGGATTTATATAATATTAGTTAACATTTAATCAAATGAAATAGATGCCAGATTAGCAAACTGTATAATTAGCCAAGAAGAGTAAAGCCATGTCGAAAGAACAAACAAGTGTGAGTCGTCGACTTATCTCTATCTTCGTTACCTAAATAAACTAACGAAAAGGAATAGTTTAGCTGTTGAGATATGGATAACTGGTGGCTGAAAAGCTTCTGAGAGATAGCAGTGAAAAAGCTATGGCGATAAAGCTAACAAAGGGTTTATTTGGCATTTATTCGTTGATCAGTGTAAAATCCTTTTTGACATGGCTATACTATATGTTTCGCTAGCTATAATTTATATCTTTCAGCAGCTTTTTGTCACTAGTTATCCGTATCTCGATCACTCGGCAGTCGAGTTTCGACACCTTTGTTTAACATTCGACAGCACTGCATTTCAGTCTTTTTGGCGAAAAAAAATCAAACATATCCACTACCCTTAAGCGAGTCGTACCAGATATGTGATATGCTTTGATATATATTTTCACAACAACCCTTTGGTATATAGCTTCATTATAGTCTTATCATTAACAACATTTCAAACGCATACTTCCATCGTTAACACGTTAAGTCTGTAACAGAATCTTTTATTGGGAACAGTTAATTGAACATTTTTTACTTAATTACCCAGAGGCAAAACTTATGTTTTGGAATACTTCGTTAGCCTGATACAGCACAGACCCGTCGACAGCTGTACACAAAACTAACGAATTAGTGCTTTATCGGTAGGTCATCTCGCCCACGCCTTGTCTATAGTGCCTAAATCTCGACCGGTGCTTTCTATCTCGCAATAGGGTTAAGGCAAACTAGCTATCCATATCTTGGTCACTAGGGACTGGGGCTATTATATCGTTAGCTTAGACTTAAACATTCGACAGGTCTATACTGTATTACGATTTCGACACAGGCCGATTAATTAATTTCACAAAACAGAACGTATTATATGCTGTTTTTGAAAGTTTTCTGTAATGCTTTTCTGTACTAACTTAACATTTGCCTGAGGGATAAACGTCAAGTCAGAACGTTCCGCACTTTTAAATGTCAAGTCGACATTGACGTAAATACAAGAATTAAATACAGAATTTGAAGCTAAATAAATGTAACTTGTACTTGGTGACAACTAGAACAACCAAGAACAGGACATAACAAACATACAGTACAAGAGAAACATAACACAAGAGAAACATGTCTAGACAAGAGCCTCGCTCCAGAAATGGCTCGTAATTTAACGTATTATTGTGTCTCAATCCTAGATTCCAGGTCTTCTCGGGGAGACCCTAGCGTGAGAAAGTTTGTCATTTGGCTTGTCGAAGGTGCACAGAGGTAGCTTTTGTTGGTACCCCGATTTTCTCTATCGTCCCAGAACTCACCACGTCAATGTAATTGGAATGATCTTGATTGGGATGTATCGTTTTATTAAACAATTAACGGCAATATATACCAAGTTCTTATCCAATAATAACGGATCAAAATCTTTGAAACAAAGATGGCCTATTATTGTTTTGTAAATAAAACATAAATATATAGGCAACACAACTATATATAGAACCATATCTGGAGATTCAAACGCTCCAACCATAACTCAGAGTTTATCTGGTGACCTTGAACTTTTGTCTACACACCTATGTTTGGTAAGCAACACATCGTCTGGTGTTGATATACGTTTCAGACTAGTTTGATCAAAATGCATCTATAGATTTTAAAATTAAAAAAGGTTCGGTTTTACACAAATTTACACGGAGAGACAGATTGACTGACGGTTAATCAAACAGACCTATATAACAAAGAAAATCTAACTCTCGAACTGAGACTGTGTTTGGCCTTAATTTGGCCCCCGATTTCAGTACAAAGAAACCAAACTATCATTTCTACACTGAAGTTAGCACGTAGTTTTAATTACTAATGACATTGATTCATTTACGTACCTTTGTGAATAGGTTTTCTCTAGTTCGATTTCTGCAATGATATTATATAATGTAAAAGTAAAACCTTATGTTGTATGTTTCCAAGAAATTCAATAATTCGATAAAACATCTATTTAAGTCTTTTGTAAATGATTGATGGCGATACAGCTATACAGACCTGCCGAACATATAACACTGAACTAACGGAAAGGAACCGAAGCCTTCCTGTTGAGTGGCCGAGACATAGATAGATAGTGGCCGAACAGCTGGCGAGAGATAGATATCACTTGTCGAAATGATATCCCGATATATCCAGTGAGAGACCGTGGTGCGTTGGCACTAATTTTTTAGCTTAGTGTTAAACTTTCGACGGGCCTGTACTGCATCATGATTGTATTTCTAAGATTCTTGTGATAGTCCCAACAGGAGTTTAGTAATTATTGGATTGATAGAGCGATCAGGATTGTAGTTATTTTTTTTTATTTTTATAGTTCCTATAAGACTTGGGCCAATGTTTGATTGATAAATTGATCATTGTATTTCTTAGATTTTTTACACAGAACAGACATGTCAAAAGTTTAACACTCAACTTAGTGCCAGCTCACCCTGTCCCTCGTTAGCTTTATCTCGACAACTTTTAGACGGGTGTTATCTATCTCTCGGCAGCTTTTTGCTCACAGCCTATCTATATGTCTGTCACTTGACAGCCGGGCTTCGATTCCCGACCGCTAATTAAGTGTTAAACTTTCGACAGGTCTGTACTTTCAGTTCCTACAGGAGTTAAGTAATTATTGGAGTAGTTTTAACATGCAATAACGCTCCGTTAGTAGTCTAACTTATATAATTTACTAAAAGGAAAATTGTGTTTTTGAAGAAAAAAAATAAGTTAAAAATTATTAGTTATAGAGTATGTCTTTGACCAAAAATAGTATAGATATACATGTAATGCCAATAAATTTCAAATGGGGCGATTGTGAGATTAAATGGGAAAATGAAATATAAAGAAAAAGAAATCACACCAGGCTGTCGTTTGTTTTTTTTTTTTTTGTCAAGATCGACAACTGCGCATGTTCACACCTCTACCCCATAATAATACTGACTAAAGTTCCTTTCTTTGCTTCTTGAAAGGAACACAAAGGACAAGAAATGACATACACATATTAGGTCAACTTATGAAATTCCGGACTTGTACGGCGAATGTCTATAATACTTTTAGATGATCCCAATCATCCCACTTATTTTAATGGAAAATGGTTCAAAATTTATACGCGACGCACATTATAAAATTTAAAACCAAATTCAAAATGAACAAAGCATTCAATGTATTCTCTGGAAACTGCATTTTGTCATAGGAACGAAGTCCATGATTTAAGAAAAGGTCATTTGATTAAAAAGAAATCAATAATCGTCTGCTTCGTCTGAAAAATGAATATATGAGATACGGATGCCAGTTCTTTCTGCCTTGTGAAACTATCATTTGAAAACAGCATAAATCATTAAAGCTGGACCAAAATTCAGTGGTGTCTTGATTAGCTTAGCAAATAGAAAAGAGGCTAAAATATTGATACAACTGTAATTTCCGGAATTAGTTATTCCGTGTTTCGATTTATGTCATATATATTTCATGTGACTTCCGATTTAAGAAAAAGAGGTCACGTAAGCAGACAGCCATGCGTCTTGTCTTCATTTACGAACTCCAGACTCATCTTCTAATATAAAAGGAGCAGGTGGTGAACTAAAGTTATTATCCCGTCTGAGAAAATAAGGAAATAACTTATTTATCAGACCAATACCGAAATTATTACCATCCAGATCAATAAGATAAAGAAGTAACGGACCATTACTCTAGAAAAACACTTAACTTTATCAGTCCAAGTCGCAAGGAAGTAACATTTCTGTTCATAAAAAGTTTATAGTCATTTTGACATTTTAAAAAAACGTAAGTTTGTATAAGGGTATTCTTGCAAGAAGTAAGAAATCATCATCATCAGGGGCGTAGCTGAGCATGTTGGTAAATAACGCATTGTAAACGTGAAAAATACCTCCGTTTTTCTAGGGTATGGGGGCATGCTCCCCAGGAAATTTTGAAAAAATACAACAAAATGGTGCGTTTTCCATGAATTTCGACCCTTATCTGAAAATTTTTTCGACTAAACTTCAAAACGAAATTCAAACGACCACTGAATTGTACATTGATTCATATGCATAAATCGTCTTGTTGTTCATTATGATAGTTTCAGTTTCGAGGGTTAAATTTTGTATTGCTTTCAAGTTTAAATATAGCCGTCATATAATTTTTTTTTAAATATTTTTAATTATGATATTTGACAAAATTAACTTACGCACGGTCGTATGTGCGTATGCTCAGCTACGCCCTTGATCATCACCCAGAAACCGCAAATTCAGCATTGTCTTCCCATTATGAAAGCTCGTAATGAAATTTTGCAATTTGTTTACAATAGGGCAAATAAAACAGAAAAGTATGCACTGCAAGACGAAAGCGCAAAATAGTTCTATCAACATCATAACTTCAAGGCAATGGATTCGGTTAGTGGCCGAGTGGAATGATGGAAAATGTCAAGCGAAAAAATTGTATAGGTACTATTATGAGCTGTCAGCTGCTCAACGACGCATTTCGGTTTCACATAATATGAACGTAAATAAATGGCGGATGTATAAAATGGCTCTTAAAAGTCCTGACTTTGATGAGGCACTGGGTATAAAGTGGTATCTAGTGGGTTCCTAAGAGTCACAACCTTTGTCGGGCTCTTTCTATGATCACGGAAATAGTATCTTGTAGTGTTGATAAAGATTATCCGAAGTGTAAGAGCCGTAACCTTTTAAAACATTTTCAAATGTCGTGTGACTGTCACGACAAGTGTTATAAAATAGTTATCTGTTTTTCTGTAGAGTACAAATCATGACCTCGGGATTTTGGCGTGTGACAAGTAGTGTGAAGTTACCGATTAACACTCTGATCTAGCTCAGAAATTGATATCACTATGGTAATTTAATTAATCCAGGAAATCAATATGTCGTCTATGATAGCATCTGTATCACCATGGGAATGTCATTTTAACAATTGGAAATTAGTAAAACAATATAACATTCAATTCTAGTTAATCGAGTCATGCGCATAGAACATTCAAGATAACACATCGAAGCAATAGGGACATAAAAGAGATGCGAGTTTTTTCAATATATAAACGATGCGGCTACTGTGACTATGGGCAAATACAAATAATGAACATACCAGTCCAGTTAGCAAAATCCAAAAACAAAGAAAACTGGCATATTGAGTTAAATATGTGAACTTCAACCAGCTATAGTATAGTGAGGTCAGGTGCTCCGGAAAGGTAAGCACCTACTGTCTAACTAGCTTCATGTGTAAAATCAAAATTGAGAATGAAATGAACATAAAACAAAGATGGGACGTGAAAAATATCCTTATTACGACATATGGTCCAGTAAGATTTAAACCTAGGCTGTGATGGAGATTTTTATTCGTAATCGTTCGTGTTTGACTACTCAGTGACCTTGTCCCTGTAAAGATATGCCTATTTCTATACATTTAGGTTTTTAGAATGTTTTGCATCCCTTTGTAACGGAATTTATGAAAAATATATCTCAAACAATAGTCTAATGACCATTAAGATAAAAAGTTTTATGAAGAACAAAACTACACGTAACCGCTCAAATGTTCCATCTAGATTAGTCTTTCAACTATTCCAGTTAATCATAATTCTTATGATCAAATCTAATAAATATATTCCGGTAAATGAATAAAAAAAAAAAAAAAAAGTAAAAAAAAAATCCTGTGAAGTTAAACACGTAAACTTCAAACAGGGGAGCGAGTCCGGGTGTTTCGGAAGTGTTTAGCGAGCTAAATTTGCCATGCAATGGTAAAATCAAAATTGAAAATCAAAGGAGCATTGAACTATGGGGAATTAAAACAACCAGGATAATTTTTGGATATAGAGGCACCGTGCCTATCTACAACTTAAAACATATTATATCAAATAAGTATACTAAAGAATAATCAAAGTGAGTTTGGTTACAACTTCGTGGTTTTGTTAATTAAAAACATCCTTTGGGAGAAATTTGGTGGAATTGTGTTTTGTGAAAATCAATCCTGTTGATAAGTAAATCACAGATTATAACATTGGTTATTAACTGGAGTCGAATATGTTATAACACCATCGAATACAATATAAACATGCCGCCTTTAGTTCTGAGTGTTATAGGCCTAGTGCATTATCCCACGAGGGAAAAAATTAACACCCGGGACGAAGTGGGGAATCCACTATAACATCCAGAACCAAAGGTGGCATGTTTTTTTTTTTTTTTTTTTATTATAGTTCATGTCTTTTCAGTTTCAGTACTGTAACCCTGTACTTATGGCGCAAGAAATCGTCAGAAATACTGACAAACGCTATTGTTTGACTTGTCGTCTGTACATGTTGTGTGATTTCAGGAAATACTAAATGTCGAAATGGAAAAGAACCGAACTTGTTAAATTACGGGCGCACGCGAGGGCGGTAATTTTTTCATTAATACCCGTCGTCAATATTACCATCCCGTCGTTAAGGAGGGGCGTGGCTTCATTAACATTACCACGTTAGTTATGAGAACGCGTAAAATTGTACCAGATTAGCTCCCTGCGTTTGACCAATCAGAATCCGAGAAATTTACATGAAATATAATAACATTGGTTATTGACCTAAGTCGAGTACGTTATAACACTACGGATTATAACATTGGTTATTGACCTGAAGTTGAGTAGGTTATAACAAATAAGACCGGGGTATATTGACCTTGTTAATGGTAACGGCGTATAATATAACACGGCAATAAATCTAACTGATGTTGCGTATATTGTTAATGGCAGTGTAATATTTATGGTCATTATCATCATATTTCTTCCACGTTATCAAAACCTTTAACATGCAGTACAGACCTGTCGAACGTTTTAACACTGAGCTAATAAAAAGGAGTCAAAGCTCGGGTGGCGAGTGTCCGAGGTATGAAACACGTAGTTAGTGACCAAAAAAGCTGTGAAGGCATAAATGTTAGTTATCGAAAAGCTGACGATATATAAGTAACGAGGAACCGAGATGAGCTGCCGATTTGGCTCCTAGTGATAAACTTTCGACGGGTCTGTACTGTAACTTACAGAACAGCGTTACACTACATTTGTAAATTAATAAAGAGTCAGAAAGATAAAACGGGTTTTGTCATTCCTTCAACCTGTTAAACATATCATAATTATCGCTAAAACATATACTACACTTAACACTTTACACAACACACTTCTTCTATACATGATTGATGAAGAAGTGTTCGGTACATCAGAACTAGGCATTTGTTAGCATTGATAGAACAATTTACTTCTTAAAGACACGGGTTTTAGTTAAGTCTTCAAAAAATAAGTTTTTCATTGCAATATTAGTAAGGATTTAGTCGGTTGAACAATTGCAATACACGAAGGATCAAACCATTCAAGAATTATCAAGTCAAATTTACGAAGCAATTAAACCAGGATGAAGTCAAATCAAATACGACCCAATAAAACAAGATAAAGTCAAATCAAATACGACCCAATAAAACAAGATAAAATCAAATACGACACTATGAACCAATCACAAGAAGTCGGTATAAATTCATATTAAATGCGGCGCTATTAGACAATTTAAGAATTTCGGATAAAACCAAGTAAAATAAAAACCGATCAACTATATAAAAAGTCAGGGTGATATCAAATCAAATCTGACTGCATATGACCAATGGCATTCTTGATAATTACTAAGAACATAGGCGTTCTGGTAACAGTGGGTAAAATGACGTCATTCAAATTTATGTCGTCATGCGAAGAAGTCATCCTAACACAGCCATCGGTCTTGGTCCTTCCACATTCCCATTTTGGTTTTGGTTTTGGACGACAGTAGGTCAAACATATTATATTATGTACATTGTGTCTCTGACTGACATATAGCTTTTAAAAATCAAAACAATAGTAAAGAGAGAGAGAGAGAGAGAGAGAGAGAGAGAGAGAGAGCAAACAACATTGACCTGTCTGCTTGACCTTTAATTTACATATTTATGATGGACAAGTTCAATTAGGTAGAAGGAGCAGAGAGAGAGAGAGAGAGAGAAAGAGAGAGATGTTTAGATATGTAAAAAAGTAGAAGCAATTCAATTCTGTGTTGATAAATGAGTTCACTTCTTTTTAACTTTGAGCTGAGTTAATCATAACAAACTGATTGATGTGTACATCCCGGATTATTCCAGTCTGCATTCTTGTATAATCGTTAACCTTCTTACATCTTAACGCTAATTATTTTCATCTTTTGAATTTGTTGGTACACAAATCATTCTCCTAACTTACTTCCTGGAGTATAGTACAGACATGACTAAAGTTTAACACATGGGACGAATTAGTCCCGGGTCGATCCCTCGTTAGCTAGATCTTAACAGCTTTTCGACACCTGGTATGTATCTCTCGGCAGCTTTTTGGAAACTAGTCATCCATTCGGTAGTTAGGGTTCTACTCCTTTTCGTTACCTTGGTGTTAAATTTTCGAAAGGTCTGTACTTTGTAACGATTTTAACATATGTAAATTGATCAGTTTACAACCAAAGTAAAATAGCCATTATCTATATATACATACACATCAATTACCACGTGTCAAAATAAATGGCGGGAATTCGTGTTAAATATTACCTACATTTGATATTATAGTAGTAAGAAATGGTAATATATATCATTACGTGTAATGGCATCACAAGATTGATTGATTTCTGCCTCCCAATAATCAGATCGTGAGAGACTGAAAATACTAGTTATACACACACGTGCCAGATGTAAGCTTACTATTGCGATAATTATTAACAGAAAACGTGCGTTTTTTGTTTTTAAAGTCTTTTGATTTTTATATATAATTAAGTAAATGTGATATAACAACTTAAGAAGTTTTATTTATAAACAACGTTTGATGCTTATAATGAAAACTCCATGTCATTTTCATTTCATATAGTGAAATTATAACTTTTACGATTTTTGTTTTCAAAATTAAACACCAAAACGCGTAACTGAATTTCACTAAACAACAAAATAGAGGCCCAAGAGAAGCCAACTATCAAATCAGAGTTTTTCTTAATCGTCGATTTTAGACGAAATTTTCGCAGTCCTAGGTCACCTTGACCTAGTTTTGGTAGTCATGACAACCTTGAGTATAAGTGCATTTCTAATGTTTGTGTTATTTGCCTATCATTGCCTTCTGTTAAGAGAGAGAGAGAGAGAGAGAGAGAGAGAGAGGTAGGTGTTTGCCTTCTGTTGAGATTGTTGTGCTCTCATAGCGTTGTCGTGGGAAATGATGGTGCCCAGGTGAAAGCGAGAGCACTATCTTCAATATGTGTTCTGTTTATAACCTATTAGTGCCTTTGTTGAAGTCGCGATACCATCAAAGTTGCTGCGACAAGAGATGTTGTCCCAACGATAGTTGGCGTCACATTATGTTACAACATTAGTATGATGTAATTTAATAAATTTCTATAATCATTCCCATTCATGCTAACTAAAAAACTGGCAATCCATGCGAATTAAATTCGGGAAAATATAACCTTGTGTTCAGGGAGGGTTCATCATTTGTTTGTCAATTTCGCTACCGGTCGCGTCTTAAATCAAAATTAGAGTAAGCGACATTACACTAGTGGATCATGTATATTTTTAATGCAATTCAGGAAAATTTATACTTTTTATCATATATTAAAACCAGTATGGTCTGATGATAACTGGAAAAATATTATTGACTTTGGCTAATATGTCGGTCAACATTTATTTTCCAGTTGATATCTAAGCAAATAATACACCCACTTCGAAGTCCGTAATAATACAGATAACACTTTGACAAAGTTGAAAATGATTCAGAAACAATAAACTGATATAGTTTATTGTATTCATCCGCACGCAAATAGTCGATACCTGTTAATGACCAATGTTTTCTTGTTTTAATCGAAATGTTGTTAAACCTAATATATCTTTATGAAACAATAAAAACGGAGGTAAGAGGTCAATGTATGTTTTAACCTATGGTACCGATATTGTCCCTTGTTGTTAATTACAGCTCAAATCTGTCGAAAGATTAATACTAATCCTAATGAATTAGTACCAAATCGACAGTCCATCTCGACCCCTCGTTAACTATATCTCGACAGTTGGTCCACTGGGTATACTTTTTGGCCACTGCCTATCCATATCTCTACCACTTGGCAGTGTAGTTTCGTTTTCTTTTCATTACCAAAATGTTAAACTTTCGACTGGTCTGTACTGTAAGTAAAAGTTCTTAATTTTTAACAATTGTTGATATTTCATGTTAAAGTGCTTGTGTTGGACAACATACTTAGTCCTTGAATAATGATATTCTAAATTTGGCACCAGTGGTGTTGTGTACAGTACAGGCTAAAAGCGAAACACTAAGCTATCGAGAAGGAGTCGAAAACTCGGCTACCGAGTCAGAGATAGCTAACGGACGAATGACAGATAGTAGCTGTCGAAATAAGCTAATAAGGGTAGATTTGAACGATCGATGTGTTACTTCTTCGTTAGCTTAAATTTTCGACAAGTCTGTACTGTAATTCGTTAGCTTAGTGTTAAACTTTCGACAGGTCTATACTGTAATTCGTTAGCTTAGTGTTAAACTTTCGACAGGTCTGTACTGTAGCATTTAGTTACGGATTTCGAGCGTAGAACATCTATAATTATTTACAGGGTTTAAAACCGGACGAATCCCTGAAGGTTTCTGATAACAAGTCTGGAAACTCGACTTGAATTACTAAGTGACTTATTTCATTTTGCATAAAATAGCTTGTGAGACGTACCAATGTGACATTCCCCTGGGGGACCAGAGTCATCTTAACAACAACACACAGAGGATTGGTCATTTTAATGATAGCTAGCTAAATCTTGTATTATCTATATTATAATATGTATTTTCGATGTAACAAGATAAAACAGTGCACAGTAACATCTTGAAAAATTATTGTACCTAAGGTAGAAAATAAATGAACAGAGCGGGTGAAAGATATCTTGCATCCACCGTGCAGAAGAGCAAGACACGCTTTTTTCTCCGGCAATGGAATTAGAGACATATCAGTATCTTGAGAACATGTCGTCAAGAAAGCCGCAACGCATTTTTAATGTAAAGTTTGTCGATGTAATTAGATATACAATAGCTTCAAAACATGTTGAAATTGAATACTAAATGATGATGTATTTTTTTGGTGTAACATTTCGAATTATTAATTAACTCTCAACCCCCGTTCTTACATATAGTACACGTAATTGTTTTAGAATTCGGCATGTCTAACCTGGAGCAAATGCATTAGAACGAGGTCCGACATTTCTATACCATACAACACCAGAAACTATAATTGCCAATAATTTTCAATTTATTTCAAAGAAATATTTAATGATATACATATAATAATGTGTCCATCCCCAGTTTGATTGGAGATGTTCCTTTAGTCGGTCACTCTTATTTTCGATTCAGTTGTTTTCTCATAGAAAGTTACTAGATACCCCTAGCCACCTATCCAATTTACTTTGACTGTGATATAAGCTCAAATTAAAACATTTAAATTTGAACGTTTTATTGTACAGTTTTTGAAATCACAAAAAGAAAACAAGAACTGCACAACCTGAAAGCTCTACGGGAGTGGTTAGATTGTGGTTATTGCTTCCTCCGAGTATGTAACCCCGAATTTGTTCAAAACAGTGCTATCCAGCGTTATAGGTGCTATATCTGAAGCAGATATGCGTTTTCTGTTTTAGAAAAAATCGTGCAAATGATGATGCAAGTATCAAAGGGAAAATTAATCTCCATGTACTATTTATCAAATATGCCTGATTAGTGAATTGAAAATCCAAGAATTGTCAAGTTGACCACCAAAATAGTCATTAAAATTTACTTTTTTGCTAAGAAATAATTGATTTGCCCATGTCTAGAGTAAATCGCAATCCCAAAACAAAGTAAAAACTTCTTAACTATTAAATATAAAAGTGAGGCCAGATGCTCTGAAAGGGTGAGCACTTCTTATTTACTTAGCTATACCCGCCACGTCGTGTGTAATCAAAATTGAAGATGAAAGGAACATGTAACATGGGACGTCAAATATATTCAGAAAATTTTGATTTATGAATACGACCGTAAAACTTTTTGAGGGCCTTGATTAGACTAGGCTTGCAATATCCAAGAACGGATTCCTATGTTTTCAAGGATAAATTAGTACATCTGTTCTTTATAGTATACAACAAAATTAATCTAAAGAAGCATAATTCAACACAATAAAATGATATAAGAGGTCTTCAGTATGACCGGAAGCGAACTCTTGGTCTGATGTGTTCCGAATGATCGGATATAGACGAAGATATATTCGTTTTGTTCGGAAATTGATGAAAAAATAAACACATTTTAACTCATGTGTGAAGTCTTTAGGATGAGATACCGTTAGTTAATGTATTTTCGCTTGAATGAGACTGTAAAATTACGTAGTTAAAATGTTATTTATTTTTATATTGGCTCACATATAGTCTGCAAGACATGATTAGGACACGAAAGGTCACCGCTGGTCAGTTTATATATACACTACCGTCCAGCCAAAAGTTGAACAGTAAATCAGACGAGTTTGTGCTGAATCGACATACGATCTCAGTCCCTCGTTAGCTATATATCTCTACAGCGTCTAAGCAGCTGTTATCAATCGGCATACGATCTCAGTCTCTCGTTAGCTATATATCTCTATAGCGTCTAAGCAGCTGTTATCAATCGGCATACGATCTCAGTCTCTCGTTAGCTATATCTCTACAGCGTCTAAGCAGCTGTTATCAATCGGCATACGATCTCAGTCTCTCGCTAGCTATATCTCGACAGTGTCTAAGCAGCTGTTATCAATCGGCATACGATCTCAGTCTCTCGCTAGCTATATCTCGACAGTGTCTAAGCAGCTGTTATCAATCGGCATACGATCTCAGTCTCTCGCTAGCTATATCTCGACAGTGTCTAAGCAGCTGTTATCAATCGGCATACGATCTCAGTCTCTCGCTAGCTATATCTCGACAGTGTCTAAGCAGCTGTTATCAATCGGCATACGATCTCAGTCTCTCGCTAGCTATATCTCGACAGTGTCTAAGCAGCTGTTATCAATCGGCATACGATCTCAGTCTCTCGCTAGCTATATCTCTACAACGTCTAAGCAGCTGTTATCAATCGGCATACGATCTCAGTCTCTCGTTAGCTATATATCTACAGCGTCTAAGCAGCTGTTATCAATCGGCATACGATCTCAGTCCCTCGTTAGCTATATCTCGACAGCGTCTAAGCAGCTGTTATCAATCGGCATACGATCTCAGTCTCTCGCTAGCTATATATCTCTACAGCGTCTAAGCAGCTGTTATCAATCGGCATACGATCTCAGTCTCTCGTTAGCTATATCTCGACAGCGTCTAAGCAGCTGTTATCAATCGGCATACGATCTCAGTCTCTCGCTAGCTATATATCTCTACAGCGTCTAAGCAGCTGTTATCAATCGGCATACGATCTCAGTCTCTCGCTAGCTATATATCTCTACAGCGTCTAAGCAGCTGTTATCAATCGGCATACGATCTCAGTCTCTCGCTAGCTATATATCTCTACAGCGTCTAAGCAGCTGTTATCAATCGGCATACGATCTCAGTCTCTCGCTAGCTATATATCTCGACAGCGTCTAAGCAGCTGTTATCCAATCCCACGGCAGGTTTTTAACCTATACCATTAACTTGGCATCCGAGTTTCAACTCTAATTTTCGTTATCCCAGCGTTAATGTTTGGTCTCTATACATTGCTTGGTTAGTTGTTTAATCGGATGACTTGTTATTTTGTTTGTACAATGTCCCCTAAACGAAAAAAATTGTTAACTTTTGTCCATATTGGGTTCTTTCTGTTCACTCTTCTTCGGTTTCTTCCACTCCGCTTCAAGTTTCTTCTTGAAGTTTTTCATAGAGATAGCTTTAGAAACTTAATAGAAATAATAAGTTATTGGCGTTATTTATACATGTATTTTTGTTTCTAGCCGGATGTTCTATTTGGTCTCTTTGGGTTTATTTGGACCCAAACCTATTTGGGGGATATAGTAAAGACATTCAAATTCATTTTTTGTTTGTTTGTTTCAGATTTTGTTACTTTCATAAGCTGAAGATTGTTACCAATAGCTTTTTTGCCGTCTTATTAATGAAATAAGTATTTTTCAGACCTTTTTTCTCTCATTTTGATAACAGTTTTCTATTTTTGGGATTTTCTGTTTTAGGGCTCTATATATATTTCTATTTTGGGTAAGATGTAGGTTATAGCTCTATTTTTGTACTTTTAGATTATAAACGTACATCCTGTCCATATGCTAAATAATAATACAGTACAGACCTGCCGAAAGTTTAACATTACGCGAGCGAAAGGGAACCGAAGTGCATGTGCCGAGTAGCCGAGTGTACGTGGGTAGCTAGTGACAGATATGACTCAGAGATATAGATAAGAGCTGTCGAAAAGCTGCAGATAATGGCTAACAAGGGACTGATATAAGCTACCGATTTGTTAGCTAAGTGTTAAACTTTAGGCAAGCCTGTACGATAAGATTTGATCTTCTCGTAAAGGTTAATCAATAGTTAATCATTAATGTTATATAAACGTACAGTGCAGACCTGTCGAAAGTTTAACAATAGGCTATGAAATTTGTGCCGAGTCAGCAGCTCGCCTCCGTCCCATCCTAGGCTATATCGCGGCAGCTTTACGGCAGTTGTTACTGTGACACAAATACATACACAAACTCTCCGTATATCTCGGCCAATCGGCGGTCGGGTTTCGACTCCTTTTTGCTATTTCTGAGTGTTTAGTTTGTGACAGGTCTGTACTGTATAAATGAAGATTGGCGCTTTATTACTCCTCGTCTTCATTACTGGACAGCCAGATATATACAGTACAGACCCGTCGAAAGTTTAACACTTAGCTAACGAATTAGTGCCGAATCGACGGCTCATCTCGGCTTACTTCGTTAGGTATATCTCTACAGCTTTTATCTATCTCTTGACCGATGTTCGTCCACTAACTATCCGTATCTCGGTCACTAGCGATCCCAACTTCTTGTCGTTAGCTCGGTGGTAAACTTTGGACAGGTCAGTAATGTAGGTACGTTATTACTCTCAATCAACATTTATTTCCCAACCTATTTTTATAATCGATAAATATCTATATTGATATAATTAACCGGACATTTAATAAAATAGATTTTTGGATGTCTGACGTTTGTGTGTCATCAACATTGATTTTTATATGACCAAATTTACGTCTGGGTATTTCATATTAGTCCAATTACACCCACACTGGACCGGTAAGGGAGTTTATCTATTTTCTGGCTGCAAAACATGTAGTCCATATGAACTAAGAATTATAAGATATAATAAATATGTTATCGAGTTTTTGATAGACATTTCACATGATAGCTTTTGGTAATGCAATTTTTCGACAAACAATAGACATATCAATGGGTACAAACTGTGCACCATTGCTTGCTGATTTGCTTGTTTTTTCGTATGAAGCAGACTTAATACAGAACTTTGTTAAATATAGAGAGAAGACTGTTATTCAGTTAAATAGGTGACGTTCTATACCTAAATAATCCTAAATTTGATGATTATGTGAATATAATCTATCCTTGTGAGGTTGAGATAAAGGATACGGCTGACGTTTGCTTCATATTTAGACGTGTACCTTAACTTTTGATGTCCACTAAAGGCTACATTTGAATCTTGATGGTATACGCGATGACTTCAATTTTCCTATTGGAAATTTCCGTTTATTTGATGCAATATATCTGCTTCTCCTGTCTTTATATTAGGTGTATTTGTTTCACAATTTATATGCTATGGCAGAGTTTGATCCTATAACGGTGACTTTATACAACGAAGCAAGCAAATAGATTGTTGACGCAGGAATATTGAAAACCTAAGTTTTATTCCAATATCAATGATAAGTATAATGCATCTGTATCCAAAATAACGCTGGATATATTTGACGCCTATTATTCTATGTTTCTTTCATTTTCGATTTTGTCAACGTAGTGACGGGTGTAGCTAGACCTAAACATAAGGTGTACATCCTTCCGGAGCACACGACCTTACTTCCTTGATGGAATTTCACTTTAAGTTTAACTTACCTTGTAAGTTTCAAAGTTTTAACTTCGCTTTGGGATTGTGTTGTGGACACGGATAGGCATGCGTCTGTTTGATTATGATGTAGATGTATGAACCCTTTTGCTGTGTATAGATTTAAATAGACAAATTAAAATTGAAAAAGATAATACTAGATGGATCAGAGCCATGAGATGTATGACTCAATGGGCTTTTCATACCATCTTTGTAACAATGTAACTGAGAAATAATGTGTCGATTGCGTGCGACAACTTATCTATGATTATCGTTTTTAAGCTCGGATTTAACACGAAACCAAATTAAAATAGATGTAGAAAAGAACACATCTTTATAAATAATAAAAAAACTTCAAAGTACTTGTCATGTTACCAAGTTTAAATTCAAATATCAATTTAAGTAAGTTTTGTCTTCTTTGAAATTCTAAATAAAAGTGTTTTTTTTTTTTGCTTTTACTCTAATATAAGTAATAAAATGTTTTATACCAAGATCAAACGATGACTACTGCGATGGAATAATTAAAATAGTTTTAGTCAAGATACGGTGTGGAACACTACCGTTACGGATAGAAACGGGTTATTTCTGCCGAGATAAACGATAAAAATTTACATTGTACATTATTAAATATTGTAGATGTTTAATTATGTTAATCCTTATGCTCCGATTTGAGACATAAACTTATCAAAACACTCCGAACGATTGTTTTAAATACAAATAGTTACGATTCCGAAGATTCTCTAGCCCAAGTGAATACATACATGTTTGTAAAATGCAAAATATGCAACCGAACCTAGAATAATTAATAATAACTAACTCACTCAGTCACTCAGCTAGTCACTCACTCATTTACTTACCTACTTCTTAACTTATTTTTCCTCCTTAGTTTATGGCATTGTATTGTGGTGTTGTGTAATGCTCTAGATCTGTTGTACTTTGTGCACATTCTTTTGTGTTGCATTGGATTCTGTTGTATTACACTGTAATATACTATTGTTGTGTGTTGTATCGTATTGTTCTATTGTACTGTATTAAATACTGTTGTGTTGTACCATGCTCTGCTGTGCTTTGTTATATTGTGTTGTATAATGGTATTTTATTTCATTAATAACAAAGTGTGTTATTGATACAATACGTAAAAATCTGCCTCGCCAATAAATTAAAATAAACTGAGCCAATATGAAACAACTGAGCCAATATCGGCGCGTGCAAATATTCTGACAACATTTCATTAAAAACAAAATGGCTGACCACATAGTGCTTTGGAAAATCCAATAGGGGTAAGTGCAAATTAAAAAAAACACTTTTTTCTGATTACAGAATATGGTTTTTATGTGAAGATGTAGATTTTGTTTGAAAAAATATTATCAATTAAAAATATCCCACAAAATGTACACAAAGCTACATATTTTCATTCGCTTGTCTCACGTGTCTTGTAAGCGTTTCTTTGACGAGGTAAGTTTTAGCTGGGTTTATAAACAATCAGACGACAACAACATGAAACAGCAAATGGCAAAACAAGCATGTTTGTTCTGAGAAAGGCATGCTTGAGGTTTTATCGCATGACCTAACTCGCTATGAAATGATGACAGAAATTGAAGGTTCTGACTTAGAAATCATTCTCTTGGATATAGAGACAAATGCCAATCAACACTTAACATTACCACAAACTAACAGATTTGTTAATGTAACATTCGACGATACTGACAAATTTATTGAGAGTATAAAATATTAATTATTATTAATTATCAACATGTGTTATTGATACAATACGTAAAAATCTGCCTCGCCAATATATTCACAAAACTTGGCCAATATGAGATAAACTGGGCCAATATGAAAATCTGCGCCAATATGGACGTGTGCAAATATTATGACGTCATTTCATAAAAAAACAAATTGCAGACCATATAGCCTTATGAAATTCCAGTAGGGGTAAGTGCAAATTAAAACTTTTTTCCGATTACAAAATATGCTTATATTAGGTAGAAAAGTTGCTTTTGTTTGATAAAAATATTATCAATAAAAGTATCTCACAATATATACAAAAAGCTACACATTTTCATTCGCTCATCTCTCAGGTCTTGTAGGCATTTTTTGACGCGGTATGTTTACAAACAATAAGACGACAACAACGCGATGCAGCGAATGTCACAGAGGGAGGCATGCTTGAGGTTTTATCGCATGACCTAACACACTATGAAAGGATGACAGAAATTGAAGATTCTGAGTTAGAAAACGTTTTCTGATACCAATCAACATTTGCCACAAAATAGTTTTGTTGATGTAACAATCGACGATACTGCTAAATTTTTGAGAGTATGAAATGTTGAGTAATAAAATTATTATTAATCAAGTATTTTTATATTGGCCCAGTTATTTGGCCTCGGTGTGCCATATTGGCCCTTTGCCTTCGACACACCTTGGCCAAATAACTAAGCCAATATGAAAATACCTGATTATTAATATATTATTGTAAAGAAGTGTAAAATATGTTATTGTATTTTAATATTGTATTACAATGTATGATATTGGATTAGGTTGCATGGTTTTGTATTGCACTGTGACATTGTATAATATATTGTATCATACTTTGTTGTGTTGCTTTGTATTTGATAGAACCTACAATATCTCCGTGAATACACCATGTAGACAATATCCCTATAAATACATTATACGATAATAATTTTTTCATTTCCTTACGATACATACATGTATATCAGAAATGTCCGATATGTCATCAAAACCAATTTAAACCTTATATATAGCATAATAATCTTGTAGATAAAAAACCTGATCTCTTTTATGAATATTTACGATACAAAGATCTTCTAATATAGGCTGTAGAACTTCATTTGTTTTGTCAACAAAGTTAGCATCGCTTGTCTAATGATTGACATTGTTAGAATTCCTCTAAAGAAATCCTTCTATTGATTACGAGACGATCTAAATGACCGTAATCGCCTTGATCAGTGAGGTTACAAATACAAGCAAAATGGTCTTCATCTTATATTCTGATTTAATCGGAAGCATTGTAAAGAACTTAACATTTTTGGCATTTTTCCAAATGATTTTGTCCTCTTGTAATGGTTTGGACAGCAAACATTTATTCTACTCGATAGGAATTCTAAAAAGCTCCATTTGAGCTGTATATACATTGATCAAAAACATAAAGGTTCGTAATGGTGGAAGAAATTGGAGTTTCAAGAAAAAAACCCACCAACCTTAGGTAAGCGAACTGATAATGTTCTCGCACTGTGAAAACCACTCGGACACAGTAGTTCCTTTGAATGTAAATGACATCCTGTCTTTTTGCAATAAGATTTTTGGGCGTCTTTAAGCTAACTTGAAATACAACGTAGTAACATGTTAAAATGGTAATCAAAAACAAACATACTTATCCATGTCCGAATCACAATCCAGAAGCAAAGTAAAAACTTTGGAACTGACAAGTTAGGTTAGACACGTGAACTTCCACCAGGGAAGTGAGGTCGGTAAGCTTGTTTTTTTTTTGATTTCACAGTTAGTGTAATAGTCAAAAACAAACATACTAATTGTAATAGCTTATGTCATGGAATATTTCTGTCAATATTATATACAACAAAATATAGATCATGCAAGCTTACAAAATTGACGGAATCATGGGTCGTAATCTATCAGAATATTTAAAAGTGATTTATTGATGAATCGACAGTTTTTAGCATTTCTTATATCAGTAGCTTACAGTACATATCTGTCAAAAGTTTAACATTTAGCGTAAAAAAGGAGCCGAGGCTTTGCTATCGAGTGGTAGAGATATTGATAGCTACCATAGCCGGAGATATAGATAGAGGCTTTCGAAAATGCTGTTGAAATATAGCAAACAATGGACCGAAATGGCCTGCACGATTAGGAACTAATTTGTTAGCCTAATGTTTAAATTGTCGACAGGACTGTATTGTATCTATGTATCTAATTGACTACTTAACTTAGTTTAAGCTGCACCATTTTCTCAATGTTGGAGGTGATCATAAATATCAGACTTGCTGTCTGAATGCTGTTGGTCTGTATTGAAGCGTTGCATTTATTGTCTGGTAAAAGTCATTTGTTACGTAATAACACCAGCAATATCGTTTCCTTAAATCAGTAATGATTAATGGGAAACAAAACACGAAATTACTGATTCATAAAAAATTCAATGGGAATTGTAACAGAATAGAAACAAAATGGCCTCATCAAAATAGAGACCTCGGGTGCCGAATGGATTAAAGGACAGTGTCACTAACCGTAGCCCGTCTCATCACCTACAATACAAACAGTCGAAAATTCAACGCGAAGCTAACGAATAAATGTCGAATCGTGCAGCTCATCTCAGTTCCTCGTTAACGACATCTTTTGGGCAGCTGCTGTATATATTTTTCTGTATGTTTCCGTCACTAGCTATTATTCATATTACGGACAATCGGCAGCCGAGCTTGGGCTCCTTTTCGTTAGCCAACAAGTCTGTACTGTAGTTTCCTCAAATCAGGAACTTGATGATTTATAAAACAATGAATATTGTAATAAAATGGTGATAAACTGACCTAACCGAATTAGGGCTTTGAATGTCGAATGGTCTTTCACATCTCTCACAATCTACAATGCACAGACTTGTAGAAAATTCAACGCTAAGCTAACAAATGAACACTAATTAGACAGCTCATCTCGCTCCATCGTTAGCTCTATCTCGACACCCTTTGACAGCTTCTATCTATCTCTGTGATGGCTATCCACATCTCGGTAGCCAAGCTACGACTCCTTACTAATTCTAAAAAAAAATCAAATAATATTATGTTTGCGACAAACTGGCCTTACCTAAATGGGACCTCTGTTGTCGAATACGCACTGAATTGTCTCGACAAGTCTATATATTGTAGGTTTTAGACTTGCACAGACATCCGCCAAGCGAATTGACGATCTGCCCGAGTATGGTGTTCTGTTAGGGCCAACTACATTGGCATTATCGCTCATTTGCTCCTTCGACTTGAACACGAAGAGGCGAAGTTGCAAAGATACGACATGATGGCGACGGAGCAAAGTTGCGAAGTTTGAAAGGCGAAGAAGCGACAGTACCATCGCTCCTTCGCCATCGAATCTTCGAACCTAGGCGGTTAGATGTACTGTGTTCCGTTAGCCTAGGCCTTGTGACAAAGCAGAGGGGTGACTTACTTCTTCTATTGTAATAGTTTTAGTTAAGTTAAAATATTTGTGTTTGTCGTAGCTCGCTTAATACTTAGTAAGTCAACTTCAAACTTTAATATACAATTATCTATTGGAATTTAAAAATACTAGATCCACTTCTTGATCATATGTTAGGAAATAGGTCATTTCAGGAGAGATAATAAGCATTTCCAAAGTTACGGATCAATTGAAGGAAGATAATTCATTTTCTGATTTATTCTAACTGTTTTTTTCAAAACTTCGAACTAAATTATTATTCAATTGACGATTTGACACATACCTTCATGAAGTGACTTTAGGATGCTTGAGTAAGATACTTTATTCACTTTAACCTCCTTAACGCAGTGATTGGGTTTCCTACAAACATGATTTTAAGGGCTTATGTAATTGTATTTGCTAAAACTGAACTTCGACTTCATTGGCTTATTTGATTTGACAAATCTAGTTGTTTTTGTTTTTAGAATGTTTATCATACTCAATGTAACAGAGTCAACAAGTTGTATTAGTTTGACTTATTTGTTTTTGTATTCAGTGAGCAAGTATTGTTTGTAATGGGTTTTTGCACATTTGGTGTTCCGATATCGATTTGATTTCTCACATTGTAATTGGGAAAACAGCAAAGCTAATACACAAATTAAAATATTCACTAAATGTAATACCACAATTCTAATAGGTTCGCCTTTAATATCACATTCTAAAACTGACTTGATATCGATTTATTAGACATATAACAATTTTTTTCTTCTGTTATTGTGTGTTTTTGGATGTAAACCGATCTCCTATATAATTAAATAAATTCTTTTGTGATACTATGTAGGTCATAAACAACAAGGGATTATGTACTGATTCCTTTTTAAATGGTTTCAGTCTTGTAAGCAACTTCATTTAAGAAATAATGACATTCTGTTCATGGTATTTCAAGCCGAGATGATGCAAGGTAATGTGGCGGGTACCAAAGTCAATGAAAAGCGAAGCCCCTCATTATGACTTTAGAACACAACATGCTATTTGCATTCACACTAAATCATATCACCGTTCACATTGATAGTTTGGACGACTGCATGAAAATAATGTCATTTCTTACATTCACTTTTCTTTAAATAAAGCATTTTCAACAGTACTTATCACAACTCTTTAAAACAATTCCTTTCGGTGAAATCAATGAGTTTATCTAAAATAATTGCAAGTTTGACTTGACTCCGTCTCCGATTTGCGACAGCTGTGAAAGAAAAATATGATGTTGAACGGTAATCATGTAACTATAAACAATAGTTAACAATATTTATTACATTTTCGTATTAAATTTAAAAAACCAATGTGTCTTGATGAGATTTGGGTGATTATTTTATAAACAATTTTATTTATTATATACATCAAAGGTAATGATCCCAATTGTATTTCAACGAAATTTCAATGCGGTCACTTCTGTATGTTTCTTTGAAGAGCGATACAGTTACATTGCAAACATTATACGCTTGTGTTCAAAAATATTTAGACATGTAAACTTTATTTTATCCTTTATTATACCACAAACACTGCAGTTCTAGGTGCCGTCTGATCACTTTTGATGAACGGAATACTGTGTCATATTGAATACAAGTCTTGACTTAATAAATGAAAATCTACAACAGAACTTAAGATTGTATAGATTTTGATCAATATGTTTATAGCAGGCGCGTCTTAAGAAAGCTTAATACGAACCGGTTCTTTTTTTGTATTTGCGGTAACATCTGTACCTGAAAAAACCGGTGCATACATGTAGTTCTAGTTTGTATTTGGCCATTGCAAAAACTAAGAACATTTAGACCACAACAAGAGGATAATTTTGTAACAGGACCTGCTTAGCTTATTTTCAGAACATTTTTTTGTTTATCTATTGTTTGTATACAAAAAAGCTACCATGTAATACCATTCTCAAGTAGAAAAAAATAAATAAAATTGAAAGTAGCACATGGCGTATCTGAAAATTTGTACGTACTTGACTGTAGCTAAACAAGAACACAACTTAACATTCTCACCTTTAACGACAGACTACAAACTTTGGACGAGTTTGAATAATTTTATAATGATGAATGATATCAATTGATTTGCATAAAGTACGATTAGTGATACCTTACTATCCCAATTGCTTTTAAAAACGGCGATAGTTTTTTCTAACCGAGATTCTTTCATTTTACGGATCCCACATTAATAATGTAGCTATTATGAGAAAGTAGGATTGAAAATAAAGACATGACAATATTAATTTGGATAAAACACAATAAAACATAATACACATACAATAATATTGAACCTTTGAGTTATTAATTTTCTTTAACAAACAAATAAAACTTGGAATTAATATTTTAAAGAAAATAAACGTGGGTTTGAAATCAGACACGAACAAATCCCGTTAGTTACAACAATTTTCATCTTACTGTGGTTAATTCCCTATATAATCCGTGTGCCTGCCCACACACTGTTTCTAAAGTGTACAAATTAATATTACATTGTTACGACAATAAGAGTTATTCCTGTATCTTTACAATATCCTCATCAGTACTCAGCGTTAGTAAGCATTAACTTTGAAGCAGCTGAAATATTCTTTATAAAGATTTATACATAATATAATAAACAACATAGTGTTTCCATGATTAATGTAATAATCCACATAAAGCAGTAAGGAAAAATACTATTTAAAAAATATCTTAAATTGTTCTGCTATGAAAGGATTTATATATGGAATTCTACATAATGCAATCAACAACATAGTGCTTTTATAAAAAAATATCATCTTTTTAAAAGAATATCAAAAGTTGTTTTTTCATTTAAGGGTTTGTATATTATACACGTATTCCTACATAATTGCAATAAACAACATAGTGCGTTGACGAAAAAAATATTGAAAAAAACATCAAAAACTTGTTATTCATTGAAGGATTTTATATATGGATCTCTTCAAAATGCAATAAATTACACAGTGTGCTATAGCTAATGAAAAATATTTTAAAGCATCTAAACTTGTTCTTCATTAAAGGATTGGTATATGGATTACAACATAATGCAAATACAGCACAGTGATTCGAAGGGAAAAAAATATTATTAAAAAAATGCTCAAACTTGTTTTCATTGAAAGGATGGGTATGTGATATCTATATAATGTAATAAACAACACAGTATTTTGACAAAAATACTTTTCAACAATATCTAAGCCTTTTTCTATGAAGGGTTTAATTATATAAATGTATCTAAACGAAGCGAAAGATTAAGAAATAACATCTTTATTGTTCGTTGAAACTTAACCGATTTTTCCTATTTACAAAATGTCTGACAAATCAGGAAATTTACTCTAAAAATCATTTTTCTTGGATTAAAGATTTTCGTGTCATTCAGTAGAGTCACAGGATCTTGTGTTTACATCATGATTAAAATACAGTAGATTTTTATGGTAAAACACTTATAAATAGAAAACGTGTTCTTGGATTTAGGATTTCTGTGTTCACCAATAGATCTGATGGATTCTACTGAGGTCTGATGGATTTTACTCAAGTCCGATAGATTTTACTGAGGAATTTGTTATGAATGTGTATCATTCTTAAAAATGATTTGGTAATATAATCTGAAGTGGACATTGATCTTTCGTTGATTTGTATAATGATTAACGGTAGGTACAGTAAAGCGTTCTAACTTTGATGAGGTCTTGTGGTCAATTCTAGCTCCAGTTCTTATTCTGTACAAGCTAAATATACAGTTCAAAATCTGTTTGCTCAAACCGAGTAGAACGTATACATGTACTTTGTAAATCTGTAGCTCTAATTAAGGGTAAATACAGTATAGCAGTATAGTGTCTGACTTTGATGAGGTCTTGTGTTCAAATCTCGGTCTTGTTCCGATTCTGTAAATGATAAAACAATCCAAGTTTTGCATGTTCAAACCAAAATATAATATGTTTATTTATTATTAATGGTAGATGAGAAAAGTGTTCCAATTATGAGGTTTTCAGGTCAAATTTTGGTCTTGGTTTACTTTACGAGAAAATACAATTCAAACTTTACATGGTCAAAGCAAAATATAGAATGTATACGTCGTAAATCTTTAGTTCCAAACAATGGGCACAGTATAATATTTAACTTTGGTGAGGTCTCGTGTTCAAATCTACGCCTGGTTCTTTGTTAGTACTCTATAAGACAAATCAAACTATGCTTGCTCAAACCAAAAAAAAAAAAAAAATAAATCGCTATTTCTTATTAACGGTAAGTTAAGTATAGTATTCTGACATTGATGATGTCGTATGTTCAATCTGGGATCAGTTGTGTGAAATAATTTCAGTTTTGTATACTCAAATCGAAATATACAATGTATACTTTCTGTCAAATGGTTATTAAATTAGTGGTTGATGCACTATATTTTTAACACTGGACAATGTTTCATTATATTCAGGTTTATGATCAGAACTTTTCTTTTTTGTTTACTTGTTTCTTTCTTATTTTTTGTTTCGTATTTACTTGATTTTTGAAGTTTGTTTACCGCAGTGAATTACATTACAGATCAAGTTTGCGTGTCGTGATTATAACGGAAATCACGGTCTTTTGACTTCGATAATTTTATTTCATGGACATAAGCAGTGTAACACAATTTTCTAAATGCTAACAGCTTTTGAACTGATTTTAGTATGCGAGTGTACTACAATGAGTAAAAACTCAAGATTAAATTTCGTTCCACTGATGTTGACGAAAATGACGATCTTTTGACCTTGAAATACAAAAACAATCGAGAACTATGGGTCCAATATGTAGATGTTTGGGGTATAAGAACGCAAATTATTTCAAATTGTTAAGCATTATCTAATATGACTGTTCTTTTCTCTTTGTAGGGTTCAAAGTTTACAATGACGGAGATGGCTGTATCTGTAATGTCAACTGTTGAAGATACAACTTTATAAATTGTAAATTACAAAATATCTTCAAATACTTCATATTGGATTTTAACAAATCGTGCATTCGGTACATTTATCGAGGGAAATGGTATCAGCTGGAAGCGTTTTGAGGACATGGTGACGTCATCATTTATATCTGTTAATAACATAGCAGATCCTACAGAAAATACCCGGGAAAGGTCACGTGTCGTCATGGGATACGAACTAGTAACCAATGCATCTATAGGGATCGGCATTGTGTTATTTCTAATCGTTATTTTTACAGTTACTAGTAACATATGTGTTCTACTGTCAGTAGTGTCCAATAAGAAGTTGAGAACGCTCTCAAATATGTTTATAATATCGTTAAGTTTAACAGATTTACTCGTGGGAACAATTGTTATGATTCCTGCTGCACTCAATGAGATTTTTAAGGAGTGGATTTTATCAAAGGGGTTTTGTTCAATCTGGGTATCGTTTGACGTCATGTTAACTAGCACATCCATTCTGAATGTTTGTCTAATAAGTATAGACCGTTATGTTGCTATAATGACGCCATTACGATATAAATCTATAATCACCATACAAAAAGCTGTGTTAATGTTTGGTTGTGTATGGGGAATTGCTATTCTGTCTTCATTTGTGCCAATTGAAACTGGACTTCATAATCTAGCGGTGCCATCTCTGGAGAATTTGACTTTGTACAGCGATCGACCAAAATGTATTTTTATTGTAAGTTTTCCATACGCTGTTATAGCCTCCTCTGTAACTATTTTGTTACCAATCATTGTAGCTATAAGTTTATATTACAGAGTTTCAAAAGAGGCAAAGAGACAAGCTTTTCTTGTTGGGAGCTTAATCACGCCAGGAAATGTGTTACTTGGCCAAAATGTCGCTGCAAAACATATACGAGAACCCTTCACAAGAAAGGCAACTGTGACACTAGGTATAATTGTGGCTGCGTTCGTTGTGACATGGGCTCCGTTCTTAGTATCCAATATCATTGACGCGTATTGCCGATGTATTCCGCAGAACGTGTTCCAAGGTTTTGTTTGGCTTGGTTATTGTAACAGTTTGATTAACCCTATAATATATCCGCTATTCATGAGGGATTTTAGAAGGGTTTATGTGTCATTTTTAACAAAATGTTGTCCATATATACAGAAGATAAGAGCTCTTAAAAAGAGTGCAGAAATATATAACGGGATTCCACTGAGATGATGCGGCATATATAACGGGATTCCACGGAAATGATACATTATTTGTACCGGGATTCCGCTCATAATTAAATGATACGTCAAAGTGGGAATCCGCTAAGATGATACACCATGTATAATTGGATTCAGTTGGAATGATACAACATACTGTGTGAAAGGACGGAATCACCACATAAACCGGAATTGTGCTGAGTTTATGTGTCATTCTGTGTAATGGGATTCCGCTACGATGAAATATAACACGATTCCGCTGAAGTGATGCATTCTGTGTAAAATGTTATAGCGCCCAAAAGATAAACTCTTTATAACAGGGTTCCACTAAGATGCATCACATGAATCAGCGACGACATCGATGATACGTCATTCTGTATATATATATTTATAACGGGATAACGTTACTAAAGCTGTGACAACACATATAATGGGATACAACAGAAGGATTCCTCTTACATGGTTATGTGGTTGTATATCTATAATCGCATTCGCATTCAATTAAGATAATAGCAAATGAAAATGAGTTTGACCTTTGCAGGTGACCTTAGATGGGCTTTGATACAGAAAAATGAACTAACTTGTGGCTAAACGACATCATTTTGAGATTTTCGTACATCGCACGTAACTAAAATACACAAACTCAAGAACAGGTGAATGTTTTCGGAGACAACGGATTCTAGGATAAGCATGCGTACATATTCATCAAATAAAACCTGATGGCGGTTTTGATTTATTAACTTGACTGTAACTTTAGTATTTCCAAAATGCGTTACGTCAGAAACCAACATATTTCAAGACGTCGGGAGAGTAATATTTGAACAATTCACAGTTTGTGTCTCTCTTAGATTAAAACGGAAGTCATAAGATTGAAATATTATCATCGACAGAAACACTTTTGACGATAAACGAGTCCATTCACATCTTTGGGAATTCTTGTTTAAAGATGAAGGGATTTTTCCTTATTGATTTAAATGCAGTGTTAATACATCTAGATGCCAAGAGACCGCTAACGTACAGTGCATGCCTGTCGAAAGTTTAACAGAGGTAACAAAACCGAGTCGAAGTTTGGCTGCCAATGACTGAGATATTGATATCTGTAGAGCGGAATAGAGCAGCTGCTTAAAAAGCTGTCGAGATACAGCTAACGAGGGATCGAGGTTAACTGCTTATTCGGCACTAATTCGTTAGTTTAATGTTAACATTTCGACAGGTCTATGCTGTACCTTGTATATGAATGTATTAATAACAAAAAGTGGTGTATGATATAAATTCTAAAATCTGCCACCAACACGTCACGATAATTTTTGTGCGACGTGTCATTTCCGAAGTTTGATATAATGGCAATTGCAAATCTCTAGTATGCAAGAAATTGTCCCTGGTGCGATTCATGGAATAAACAATTTTTTGATGATACGGAATTTATCAACATTTTCACAAATGAGGAACTGTAAAGGGATTTGATAAAAGAGATGGAGATTAACAAGTTTTAATGACGCATTGAATAGACTGTTGTAAAGCTCTCTAATCTAAAAGTAATATAACCAAGTCCCAGTTTCACAATCATATCTTAATTGAGGTTTTCTTTAACTTAAATCTGGCAAATTTAATATATTGATAATTGTATTAATTCTTAAGATATTCAGGGATTCAACGTGTCATTTTGAAGATCACTCGAAGCTTAGATATCATTTGTATTTTAATTTTGTTAAACCTTTTCTTTGTAGTACATTAACATAACACGAAATATTATCAGATTTAAGTTAAGGAAAATCGTAGTTGAGGAATGATTGTGAAACTGGCGCCATATCACTGGACATTTCCTGCAGCACGTACATGAACGCCAAGAGTCTGGAGTTTTATAACCAATAGTACTAATCATGACAATTAAGGCAAGAAATGAAACACATTGAGATCACAGATTTTAAAATTCCCGAACACCCGGCGTGGTTAAAATAATATCTTAGAGTCTCCAACTATCCTTTTTTCAAGGAATGTCTCTGTTTAACAATTCATTATAACACAAAATACTTTGAACAAATCTAGACAAAAACCATCATATCAATAAATATAGAATAAAGCATGGTAAAATTCATATCACATGTCATATCAGTCTAAGATTCCAATATCAGAGGGATTTAACAAAAGGTCTGATACTATTAATTTATTTTTTATCATATTTATTTTAAATTGCATATATAATATCAAATAACAACGTTTGAATTCAGAGTTAAGAGGATCCGAGACGGTTGTGATATTGGTGTGCGATTAAGGAGTGTGATATTGGGGTTCGATATCGGTGATGTGACATTGGAGTGTGATATAGGGGCGTGATATAGAGGGTTCGATATTGGGGTAGATATAGGGGTGTGACATTGGGTTGCGATATGCGGGTGTGATATTGGGTTGCAATATAGGGGTGTGATATTGGGTTGCGATATAGGGGTGTGATACGGAGGGTTCGATATGGGGGTAGATAATTATAGGCGAGTGATATTGGGTTGCGATATAGGGGTGTGATACGGAGGGTTCGATATGGGGGTAGATAATTATAGGCGAGTGATATTGGGGTAGATATAGGGGTGTGATATGGAGGGGTTGATATGAAGTAGTATATGATTGTGATATTGGGGGTGCGATATAAAGCTCTGATATTTTGGTAGATATAGGGGTGTGATATTGGGGGTGCGGTAAAGGAGTGTGATATAGTTTTATAGTTTGCATCAATATCATATATTTAAAAACTAAATAATTTAGTATAAATATTTGATAAGGTTGAAAACAGTGATGTGTAAATGAATTGTGTCGCACCTAATTACCCAATTTTTGCATTAAACGAAATTGCCATAATCATGATAATTTCAACCTTTGAAAACGATATACCGAAAATAAAATATTGTGGTAATTTTCAGAGAACACAACACAATTACGTAATTTACATACAGTTTTTATGCGTTTTCCCGTCAGAAAGTATTCTAGTAATTTAGAAAAATATACTTCTTATTACGAGTTAAAGTTTAGACTACCTACCGAATAAAGGTTGAACCTGTTATTACTTCTCAAATCCCCGCTACTCAATGTTATGAACAAGTTTGAGAGGCAAATATCTAAACGTGGGTGTTGTTCATTTTTGAATCGAAATCGAGACAGGTATCTGAAGCTTTAGTCTAATAATAATATAGTCATAAAATGGGCAATATTTCCGTTTACAAACAACCAAACCGCACTTAAGTGGGGTCACGATGACGTATACATATATTAAGGTTACGATGGCGTCGACGTGGAATTATAGTGAAGTGATGCGACGTGGAACTATAGTGATGTGACATTGACAAGGAACTATAGTGAGGTGACGTTGACGCGGAACTATAGTTAGGTCTCGATGACGTCGGTTTGGCACTATAATGAGATCACGAAAATGTGGAACTATAGTGAAGTCCAGGTCACGTTGGCAAAACTAAGGCCAGGTCACAATGACTTTGACGCGGAACATTATATGGCGTCTTTCTATAGATACGTAAACGTCCATTTTTTGTTTACAAACCTATGAACTCGTTCATAATCTGGTTGCAAAGTATACAGCCAGACTATTTTAATATAAAGTTTGATATAACAAATAAAGCGTAAAAAGGCGTGATATTATACAAATGATGTCACGTATTATTGCATCTATACGTCGTTCAGACTCTACGTCTGTGTCTCTTTAATAAGATTGTTAATGACTTATATGTGATAATAATATTGATAAGAAGGCTATGTTATATGTGTATAATGATTTTAATTTAATATGATGGAACTAAATAAAATTAATTTGTTGTTTAACGTAATTTTATTATATTTCATCTCAAATAATTCAACCACAAACGTATTAAAGTTTTGAATACCAATCCAAAAAGCAAAGTAAAAACTTTCAAAAGTGACAAATTTAAGCGGTTGGTGTAGGGTGCATCTGAAAGAAACTACAACTGCTAAATTGACAATGAAAGTACCATGATACTATGGGACGTCATAGATTTAGGATCTATTACTGTATCAACATCATCTCATCACACCTGAGGTTTAACCTGTCTGAAGTGGTCTGGAGTCTAACTGCTATAGGACATTTTCGGACAGTCATATTATATGTTAAGATAAGGCATTGATTAAAAAGGTTGTATATCTGGACATGATTTTTAGTAGTCTTTGAATAACCGAGTAATTACCAAACTTTTGGTCAAGTGGCATTTTTATAAAAATGAAGAAATATTTGTAACTGATAACAGGCAGCAGGCAATGCAGGCACAAACTTAATACAATAATAGGCTAAGAAAGGTTAAAAAAGGCAAACAAGTTTTTGGGGCACAGATTACGAATTCCGCTATACTATTTTTGACTTGCACTAGATGTAAATCGAAGACAAACATACCGGTCCATGTTCAAATCACAATCTCAATAGTAAAAACTTCGAAAACTGTCAAATTCAGTGAAAGGCGAGTACATTGCTGCAAGAAAAGGCAATTACATTGCTGCAATGAAAAGGCGAGTACATTGCTGCAAAGATAAGGAAAATTGGCAATAGAAACATTGAAGTCATCGCCTTTGTCATACACCATAGGTTAGGACAAATTTAATGTATAAAGGGAGATAACTCCCTTATATTATATTCTCTATTACTTAAACATTTGTGCTACGAATAGCTTCTAATATATCTCGCTCACCATCTTGCACTGCTTTCTATGCTTGCACAAGCTTTTAAATCTTGACCTTTATCTACTGTCTCGTGTATCCACGGTGGCATTGACATCGTTAATATCTTGTTTTCAAAACAAAATAAAAAATTACAAATATTTATCAAACCTGCAAATGATTACAAAGCTATCATACCGGAAACACAATCCCACCGCTGCCATCAAATGTGAAGGCTTGATATAATCCTTCGAAGTAGTTTTGGTTTTGTTTTTCAGATAGCACAAACAAAGTAATCATATAAATGCAAATTGAATAAATAAATAAAAATAAAGTAATCATAAGTATTTACAAGAACAAAAACAATACATGCAACCACACATACACACATACACTCACGCATTCACATAAATATTTACAAACGATATTAATTATAAAGGTAAAGTACCAAAAGCAGCACCACCTCTCGGTGCTTGTAAATGTCAATCGTACTTTTAACAGAAGCATGAAATATGCCATATACAACACACATATAATCTGGCAACAATTTTAATAGAGTCACTTTAAAACAGTACTCTCTGTAGAAATATTAACACAATGGGACACTTCTCTGTTAGGGTAACTCAACCCCCGACAATCAGTTACAATGTTAGTTATGTCTGTGACACAGCAATTAGACTCGTAGTTTTAATGTTCTATAAAGGTAAGTATAAACAATAAAAACGTCACTTGTACTCAAAAGACTAATTACACAATAAAGTTACTGAAGTTGTGTAACATGGGCAGAAAATGTACATCATGTCACTATACTAATGTCATTCTGTGTTTCCAGTGTACAAAACGGGTTCAAAAAGGGCTATATTAGTATCAATGGCACCTCGCCAAAATAAAATAATGCTGCATACGGGAATACTGGAAGCTTGTTACAAAACACTGCTCTACTGCTACCACTGTTACCCCCAACAAGCACTAACATACGTCCTGACAATATCTAACCAACGACAACCATTTAATCAGGAAACATCTGAATAGCCCTTGGACAAAGGGAATTGCTGAGGGTATCCTGACAATACCTGCAACCCATAAACAGGAACTTCGTGGCCTCTGGACAACTACCACGCCCGCATACAAATACAAATCAAAAAACATACTAATTCATTTCCGAATCACAATCCAGAAGCAAAGTAAAAACTTTGGAACTGACAAGTTAGGTTAGACACGTGAACTTCCACCAGGGAAGTGAGGCCGGGTGCTCCGGAAGGGTAAGCACTTCCTGTTTAGCTAGCTACACCCGCCACGTGTGTAATCAAAATTGTGTGAAAGGAACATGGAACTATGAGACGTCAAATATATCCAAGGCAATCCTGGACACAGAGACATCAAACTTATCAACAATACTGTGATAACGGCCATAAAACTTTTTGAGGGCCTTGATAAGCCTAGGCTTGCAATATCCCTGAGTCAACAATTTATTTGCAAGCAGCCTACTTCGTTGTACAAACTAAATTAAATACACAAATCGAACGGAAGATACAGACCCAAACCAAATCTGGAACACAAACTATATATACAATTAAACTAACGAACGTTCACAATGTATCTTTGACAAATTCTATCAAATATCTACTGTACTTCAAACTAGATAAGTTAAACTTAACAAGGCAATAGTTAACATGTACCACATAGATGAGACGAAATTCAAAACTATTGTTCGTCTTTTGATTTTCATTATAATGATGATTAGCCCGAAGATACTGTAAAATAATCAGCAAGCATAATCAGATTCAGGGAAAACGACAATCCGACCTTCACCTTGATTCATTAAAGGTTTGCACATACAGATTTAGTCCGACTAATCAGCCCACTAAATTCCTATTATTTTTGACTTGTGAACACAAACCCCAACAAATGAAAATTAAAATGGGGGTTTAGTGGGCTGATTAGTTGGACTAGTACAGATTGGAAGAAACAAGTAAAAACTACTTACAAATGAACAATAACTAATAAACTATTTATTTTACAAAATTCTTTTACCAGATATTTTACTACAATAAGTGGTATTACAAATTATACAAGTGTTTATTTTACAGCACTAGACTGTCATATCGGAATACAATTTCTATCAGTAGTGCTCCGATAAAAATTGTGAAACCAAAATTTTCAAGGGGTTGAAAAATAGATAATTCCGGATAATTTTAATTCGTCAAAGTAAAGTAGGAAGCCATATTTCTTGTCATGCTATTGATTAAGTTTGCCTATAACAATGGGAAAACGAGCTTCAATGATTCATAATAATGACAACATGTATTGCTCAATTGTTTCAAGTTCTATTGTGTCAAATATATAGTCAGAATTAACATAATAGATTTTGCTTATTTGATTGTTTTTACAATTCATGCCTGTCGAAAATTTAACACTAATCTAACAAATATTTGTCGATTCGAGAGCTATGGTTAGCTATTCTCGGGTGCTTTTAGCAACTTTTCAATTACTTAGAACTATTATCGACAACTACCTATCTTATATCTCGGTCATTCGACAGCCGAGCTTAGCTTTTCGTTAGCTCAGTGTTAAACTATCGACAAGTCTGTTCTGTACATGACATACAAATGTAATAAGATTTGTTCTGCTGTGACGAAATCATGCTTCGCTTCTTGTAATTTTATTATACATGTATAAATAATAAAACCTCGATTATCATATTGATGTAATTCCTGGCAGTTAAGAGTCTTACAGCATTAAATCGGCATAGAATCAATGCTAGTAGCTAACGAATACAAATACATAAATTTGAATTTGGGACGCATGTTACTGTCCGTTTACTGTGCTGAAGAGAAAGGAATAACGCTAATATCTCTAAGATTGGAATGGCACGGTTAAAAATCTAATAATCATTTACTTACATGAGCCGAGTCGTTGCTAATAATCCTTATTTCGATCTAATCCGTGAATTATAACTCCTTTAATGCACCATAACGTGTTTTGGGTGGGTGTTTACAATGGTAAAAATTTTGACAAAATGGCGGAGTCTTTCGTGTGACGTAATGATGACGGAAGAATTTATTATTTACGTAGGTTCGGGAGGGGTACAATGAAGGGTAGTTCAAAGGTCGGGTTGAGTTTTAAAGTTTGAATTTACGTCAATTTTTTTCAAAAGTTTGAAAATGCAGAAAGGTAGTTCACTTTATAACTTTCTTAAATCGATTTTGGTCATCCCGCTTAAGCAAAAATCAATCCGTTCTTGAGCTGCACTACCTACGTAAATAGTCGACTCTCTCGTCATGACTACGTAACATAAAGAACCCTGTCATGTCGTAAAAAAGATTACCATTGTAAACACCCACCCAGGTTAAATTTTGTCGCATAAAATGATATATTAAGCAAGGATGGAACCGAAACAGAAATTTTCAGTTACGACTCGGCTCATCTAAGTAAAAGAATCATTGAATTGTACCCGTCGTATTGAAATTTATAGAGTATTTTGCGATCTTGCTTTCTCCGAAATAGGCTAAATAAACAGTAGATACTATAAGTTATACAGGGCTTTGGCAGGTTACACGGCCCTATGTACCCCGTCAAAGATTTATGTACCCTGAGCCGCAGGCGAAGGGTACATTCATCTTTGACGGGGTACATAGGGCCGTGTAACCTGCCAAAGCCCTGTATGACGTTTTTGTCACCCTTCAAAGCGTAACCAGTTGGATCTTTTTAACTTCCATTTCGTATTTTGTGTGACTTGCGTACGTTGTCGCCATGTTTGTTTACTGTAACTAGACGTCAGCGATGTACGAGTTACTTCCCTTTTACCGCTAAACGTCGCGTGCGTTCATGTACCCCGGCAGATTTCCGAACATAGTTCCATGTACCCCGGCAAGTTAACCAATCGCTATGCGAGAAATGTCTTTGAAGGGTGACAATATAAGTTATACAGGGCTTTGGAAGGTTATGTACACGGCCCCATGTACCCTGTCAAAGATTTATGTTCCCTGAGCCGCAGCCATCTGTGATGGGGTACATGGGGTCGTGTAACCTGTCAAAGCCCTGTATAACGTTTTTGTCACCCTTCAAAGCGTTACCAGTTGGTTCTTTTTAACTTCCATTTCGTATTTTGTGTGACTTGCGTACGTTGTCGCCATGTTTGTTTACAGTAACTAGACGTCAGAGATGTACGAGTTACTTCCCTTTTACCGCTAAACGTCGCGTGCGTTCATGTACCCCGGCACATTTCCGAACATTATAAGTTATACAGGGCTTTGGCAGGTTACACGGCCCCATGTACCCCGTCAAAGATTTATGTACCCTGAGCCGCAGGCGAAGGGTACATTCATCTTTGACGGGGTACATGGGGCCGTGTAACCTGCCAAAGCACTGTATAACGTTTTTGTCACCCTTCAAAGCGTTACCAGTTGGATCTTTTTAACTTCCATTTTGTATTTTGTGTGACTTGCGTACGTTGTCGCCATCTTTGTTTACCGTAACTAGACGTCAGAGATGTACGAGTTACTTCCCTTTTACCGCTAAAAGTCGCGTGCGTTCATGTACCCTGGCAGATTTCCAAACATAGTTCTATGTACCCCGGCAAGTTAACCAATCGCTATGCGAGAAATTTCTTTGAAGGGTGACAAAGTTCTATGTTTCCCGGCAAGTTAACCAATCAGCATGTGAGACATTTCTTTGAAGGGTGACAAAGTTTAATATATGTATTGACCATGGGTTTTTCACAAGGGACAGTATTCATTCTGGTAGTTCTAGATTTTGGAAGACTTTGGCCTGAATTCCGAAAAGGAGTTCAAGTGCGGGTGTTGAGAAATGAATAGAAAAGAGAGAGATAGATAGCAGCTGCTTAAAAGTTATCACAATATAACTAACAAGGGGCCGACAATAATTCGTTAGCTTAGTGTTAAACATTCGTCTATATTTCTAAGCCTGCTGTTTTAAATTTGATTTGTTTAATACAGAAGAAACAGATATTGGGACCAATGACTTTAATTCCCCCGACTTTGAAGGACACCGGAGTAGGTGCCTTTCTAGTATACTCTGTGAAAAAGAAGGCATCATAAAAACCTATAAACTTTTATGTTAAATGACTATAATCTGCTTTCTTTGATTTAAATTTGGACTAAATGAGTTAATTAATCTGTAATGAGTATTGTTTATTCTTGTATTTTATGTAACAGTAAAAATCTTGAATTTCAGAATCCCATAACTTCATAACAATATTTGGATAAAGCACCCTACAGTCATAAAACAACAACGGCTAAACACATTGGGGACAAATTGACGAACTGATTAAACCCGCCGCAAGACAAAACACAACATCATTTGTGTACATGTAGTTTTTACTCATTCATAACATATAACACGTGTACTGTAGCTTACTGGTATAGAACACAAGCAATATTTTGTGAATACAATAACGGCCTTCGGACAAGACAGGTCCTTTAAAAACAACCTTTAAAATATCCATGAAGATAAATCCGCGGACTTTTTCATGAATTTGCTTAGAATGCAAAATGTTGAGTGACTTCTATCAGTGGAACCATATTTTTTAAAAATATTTTTTGCTATCTATATATACATTTGTAGTAAGACGAAAATACTTTGTATTGCCTTGGTGATTGTACAATTCCGTAGACCATTTACTGTGTGGCCAAGTCTTTCTCAGTTTCTGACATAAATTTAACTAGAAAAAATTTAATACGGCATTTTTATATTCTCTGGAAATGATAATTGTTTAGGTCTCGTCTTTTTCAATTTCCTTCCAAATACCGCGAAATAAAATCACTTGTAATTGCCAATTTAATACAGTTAAACAACATTGGATTAGGTCTCTAAACTGATTTTCAGTTATCGGTTATTCTTATATACAATTATTAAATCAAACCAATCTCTTTCTATTTGTCAGTCTATTTGTTTTCAGCAACCTTTTCTTTCACTAATAAGATAAACTAAAACAATCTTTATTAAACAATTCATCTAGAAGCATGTTTCGTTTTACAAAGTCTCCGCAGTGGAAACAAGCTCCACCATAGTCCACCAATTATAAAACAGATACACCGAAGCAGCAAAGGCAGGTTTATTGCTACATAGAAAATGGAATCGAAACACAAGTTTATATATGAAGCAGAGCTTGCAGAATAAGTAATGTCTCTCTTTATCGAGATCACAAGGATAAATGACGTGCAGATATTCTCCAGAGTGATATATATATATATCCAAAATTTGAAATAATGTCTTACACATGGTGGAATACATGTTTTAAATGATGATTTGGTGACAGTCTTGTCAACATAGTATACAATGTTTTGCATAAATTCTGCTTTATAAGAATTAAGAAACAAATCAACTAGTAATGGTGCACAAATAGCATATGCAACCTTAAATAAAAACATACCTAGTCATGTCCAAACCATACTCCCAAAAAATATTTGAAGCTGGCAGATTACGATAATCTCATTAGTTTCTTCCATATGAAATACTTTACAGTCAAAATTCAAAGGAAGCTCAGTTGATAGAGTGCTCGCTTAACTAGTATGCGGAAGGTTTGGTTTGACCAGACTAGTAGTAAATTAGTGTATAGTAATAAAATAACGGCATCCTTCGGAAAAGAGCTTAAAACGATGCCTTGTTATGACAAGACGGGAGGGGAGGCACTACAAAATTTAAAAAGCCGCAACTTCAGCTATAGCTGGTGAGTCTCGATATAAGTCAAATTTCTTGATTTTGACTGTAATCAACAACCAACCAACTAATCAATCAATCAATCAATCAAAAAACTTCAGTTGCCATGGCCACTTTTGAAAATACAGATATGTTGTTATCTCTCACTTTGTGCTCTATTCTCCATTGCGATAAGCATAGTTATATGTACGTCAATGCGCTTGTTTTCATGCTTTACATATTTATGTGTCATTTAGCTGGAAATACAGTATAGACCTGTCGAAAGTTAAACACTAGACTAACTTAAAGTACCCGAAGTTCAGCTGCTGCGTACCTGGGGTATGGATAGCTAGTGGCCGAAAAACTGCCGAGAGATATGTACAAGCTACCGGAAAACTGCCGAGAGATATGTACAAGCTACCGGAAAGCTGTTGAAATATAAGGATCTACATTATATATAGAGGTACTCAAGAGCCGCCGATTCGGTATTTTTTCCTTAACTTTGTGTTAAACTTTCGACAGGTCGGTACAGTATATCAATTATGGATATAGCCAGTTGTAATTATAAAGTATGCTACAATTCATACTACATTTACACAACGATTTTCTTTTATATATCAATAATAAAAATTGAATGATCACATTTATTTCTTAATAAAAAATTGTTTGACGACCCCGCTCTTAAAAACGGGAAATTAAAATAAAATAATGCGTTGTATTATTTGAAATGTTGACAATATCGAATGTTATAAAGAGATTTTTATTTGTTTGTGAAATAAAAAATCAAATAAATGCATTGTACTATGTTCAATATTGACAAAATCGTATAGCGTTAAGAGATTTTTGTTTGTTTGTTTAGTAATTCTAAGTTATTGATTTTTCATTTTGGCTAATTCAGAAATACATCATAAGGTATAAATAATAAAACACTAACGTGTGTAACTGGATAACCTTGTCAGTGTATTGCTACTATAGGCTGACAACATTGACCTGTCAGTTTGACCTTTTATATAAACATCTATAAGGTACGAGCACATTTATGTATAGGGTACACAGGTGTTTATTTCGAATGTGAATTGTTTATACCTTAATTGTGAATCCTAATACTACCTATGTATCTGATGAATTCTTATATATAGACATTCGTAATGAAAGATCAATTAGACAGGTCAATGTTGTTTGCCTATACCAGGCTGGCTACGACGACAGTATTTCCGCGTACACAGAGCCAATATCGATCTCTCACAACACATCTATCTATAAATCGTCGTTTTAGAGTAATGGCCGACAAATATATCTAAATATGGTATACAAACAAATCTTAAGCTGTGAGTGAAACCTAAATGATTGTATGCCTAGCTAGCTGTTTCACAAACGTGTTAAATTTTTGTGAATATAGATTTGCAGGTATAGTGACATCATTATATGGAGAAAACCCCAAGGGAAAGAAGCGTATTTGAGGTGCTAGGTGTGGACTACAAGGGCTCGTTGTAATAGTTGAGAGGTAGTAATGTAGACACGGTCTTGCAGTGGTAAAACAGAAGTGTTAAGGTGTGATTGTGGATACAAGATTGTTGTGGAGATCTTCGCAGGGATGCAGGTATGTAATTCTTCCAGATGTGTACCCAGAGTTGGATGTTTGATTTCTCGTCAAGTCAAACTCTAGACTCAAAATGGGTACATGACGGACCTATCAAAAGTTTAACACTAAGCTAACGTATTTGTGCAAAATATGCAGCTCATCTCGGCCCCACGTTAGTTTTTATCTGCACATTTTTTCGGCAGTTGCTATCTATCTCTCGGTAACTTATTTGTCACTAGTTAGTCATCACTCGACAACCGAGCTTCAACACAATTTCGTTAGATCATTGTTTAAACTTTCGACAGGTCTATACTGTAGTAATTTTATTACACCGAATTTAACTTGTATACAGTTGTAATAGTAGCAGAGCCCAGGTTCACAACCATCCCTAAGATTTTGCAAATTTTGGCAATCTCTATTGGAACTATGCATGTATATTTTTGATGAAACTTGTGCAGGTGTTAAACAATCAAGCTTGAGGTGATCTTCAAAATGACACCTAAATATCTAAAATATCCGTAATATTCGCAAAACTATTAAAAATTATTAAAAATTTCAAATTTGACAGATTTAAGGTGAGGAAAAACTTAGTTGAGGAATAATTGTGAAACTAGAGCCATGTCCTTCCTGGCTAACAAACGGGTCTAGTTCGTTTTCTGTGAAATGACTTTTAATAAGATGCTGTATTAATTACATGTTAAAAACTGATTTGTCTATATTGCATTGATTTATTTCGTCGTTTTATGAATTATTCACCTTGTTCATTACCGTCGCCGCCACTATGCACTATTAATTGAAATCTACAATGCAGAAAATACAGCACCTGAAACAGATGTTGACACTTCAAGCCGTAAATTTTGCCGCGATATGACACGTGTTTCTTGCCTATTGATCTTATTGTGGTTTCTTCCACATTTAAAAAAAATTATAATGACGCCTGTACAAAACAGACCTGCTAAAAGTTTAACACTAAACTAAAGAATCAGTGCCGAAATGGAAGAGCGTCGTTATATCTCGGCAACTTTTCGGCAGCCGCAATCTCTCTCGGCACATTTTCGTCCACTAGATTAATAGAATCTATTATGAGTGGTTAAATATTTCAGTCAGAGACGAGCTTGCTGAGTCTCTGAAAAAAATATTCACCTCGATGGTGAGATTTCCTATCCTATATGGATAAACTCATACTTGATTCTTTTTCTCCTATTTTGATGACAATTTTTGGCTTCAAAAAACGTTACAACGACATCGACGCCATCTTTGAAAATCTAACTTTGTTATTTAAAGTTTTACATAAAAATAAATATGACCATCGGACAGAATGCACCTGAATAAGGTTTTTACAAAATGTATAAACTAGAAAACAAAGCTATTCTCTCGGAATAAACATTTGAAACGCAATGAAAATTTCTAAATTTTTGAGACTAGGGTGTCATTTTCCCGCAAGACAACGTCATGTCCCAATAGAATGACGTCAATCAATTGTACTTTGATTGTTACGTCACTGAAAATCACGTGATGAAAGACAACAAAACCACGTGATGAAAGACAGAAATATTCCACAAGGCTTTCCACTGGATACTTCGATCTTACATATTTAGAGATGGGAGAAACCAATTTATTATACCTCATTAGAAAAATACGATACTATCTGTAATTTGATTGGATCGTTGGATCATGTGATCAGGGTGGAGAAAACATCGTGTATCCCTCTGAAAACATCATATCCCACCTCTTCGGAACACACCATGACGTAACAATGATATGACGTCATCGATGGAGACTCGGTCACAACGTTCTAGCGTTTGCCTCCGATGAGTTCCGATAAGAGAAAAAGCAATGAATCGGAGAGGGACTGATGTTTTCAAGTTGTCTTTTTTGAAATATTTTCTTCCTTTCTGTCTTTCTTATTACCATGGTTATCTTTCGGTATAATAAACAATTTATTGCCTTTGTGCGAGGGAGATATGAACATTTGTTCACCCTTAACAACTCACATTTCCCTCGGGCTTCGCCCTCGGGAAATATAACTTGTTGCGGGTGAACAAATGTTCATATCTCTCTCACACAAAGGCAATAAATGTATAATCTCGGCCACTCGACAGTGGCGCTTTGACTCCTTTTTGTTAGTTCTGTGTTAAAATTTTGAGAGGAGTATTTTATTATACCATTGGCATAAGCCTCGGTAAAGAAAAATAATACTGATTGGGATACTCCACTTCATCATCTCAGAACAGACAGCCTCGGTAAAGAATGATATTACTGACTTGGATACTCCACTTCATCATCTCAGAACAGACAGCCTCGGCAAAGAATAATAATACTGACTGGGATACTCCACTTCATCATCTCAGAACAGACAGCCTCGGCAAAGAATATTAATACTGACTGGGATACTCCACTTCATCATCTTAGAACAGACAGCCTCGGTAAAGAATAATAATACTGACTGGGATACTCCACTTCATCATCTCAGAACAGACAGCCTCGGCAAAGAATATTAATACTGACTGGGATACTCCACTTCATCATCTTAGAACAGACAGCCTCGGTAAAGAATAATAATACTGACTGGATACTCCACTTCATCATCTTAGAACAGACAGCCTCGGTAAAGAATAATAATACTGACTGGGATACTCGACTTCATCATCTCAGAACAGACAGCCTCGGCAAAGAATAATAATACTGACTGGGATACTCGACTTCATCATCTTAGAACAGACAGCCTCGGCAAAGAATAATAATACTGACTGGGATACTCGACTTCATCATCTCAGAACAGACAGCCTCGGTAAAGAATGATATTACTGACTTGGATACTCCACTTCATCATCTCAGAACAGACAGCCTCGGTAAAGAATGATATTACTGACTTGGATACTCCACTTCATCATCTCAGAACAGACAGCCTCGCTAAAGAATAATAATACTGACTGGGATACTCCACTTCATCATCTCAGAACAGACAGCCTCGCTAAAGAATAATAATACTGACTGGGATACTCCAATTCATCATCTTAGAACAGACAGCCTCGGTAAAGAATAATAATACTGACTGGGATACTCCACTTCATCATCTCAGAACAGACAGCTTCGGTAAAGAATGATATTACTGACTTGGATACTCCACTTCATCATCTCAGAACAGACAGCCTCGGTAAAGAATGATAATACTGACTGGGATACTCCACTTCATCATCTTAGAACAGACAGCCTCGGTAAAGAATAATAATACTGACTGGGATACTCCACTTCATCATCTCAGAACAGACAGCCTCGGTAAAGAATAATAATACTGACTGGGATACTCGACTTCATCATCTTAGAACAGACAGCCTCGGTAAAGAATAATAATACTGACTGGGATACTCCACTTCATCATCTTAGAACAGACAGCCTCGGTAAAGAATAATAATACTGACTGGGATACTCGACTTCATCATCTTAGAACAGACAGCCTCGGTAAAGAATAATAATACTGACTGGGATACTCCACTTCATCATCTTAGAACAGACAGCCTCGCTAAAGAATAATAATACTGACTGGGATACTCCACTTCATCATCTTAGAACAGACAGCCTCGCTAAAGAATGATAGTGCTGACTGTGATACTCCACTTCATCATCCCAGGACTGACCGTCTCGGTATAAGCATTAATAATACTGACAAAAGGATTTAGATTTTTACCTGGACAACTCAAGCATGCTTCGTCTGGGATTATTTAGTCAAACGAGTGAAGATTTGTTATTGCAACTTTGGTGAAAGATACCAGAAGACGTGTAAGATAAGCTCGAATTTTTTCGAGTAACTGATTGTACCTCTTCCTGGAGACTTTAAGTACATGTACCTTCAATGCCCTCCGAGAGTTTTATGGCCGTCATTACGATATTATTTATAAGTATGATGTCATTGTAGCCAAAATTATCTTGGATATATTGTACCATAATTTCACGTTTTTTTCATTCTCAAATCCCATCCCACATGTGGTGAATGTAGCTAGGTAGACATACGGTTTTCTGGCTTTGTTCGTCGCGTTATAAAACTGAAGGAGTCTTCAAATACGACTTAAACGTGTGACAGATAAAATTGTTTTATATGATATTTATCGACAATTAATCGACCTTTTCTGAAACTGTATACAGTTATTTTGTTAATTGATGTGTAAGGGGAGCATTTAACGATGATTCATAATATGATGAATTTCAAGTACAGATACACCAAGGATGTAAGTAGATATGTTACACATAATTAATAAAGTTAATCAATAGCACATATACAGTACAGACCTGTCAAAAGTTTAATACTAAGTTAATAAATTAGTTACAAATCGACAGCTGATCTCTGCCTCTCGTTAGCTACGTATAATTGACGTATCGCCGACCACGCCCACAATTTTCCAACACTGGCCGCCATCACGGTACCAAAGCAGCGTCACGGCAACAAATGACGTACAAGTGTCAGTGACGTCATTAAATGGCGCTATTCAGGCCGAGGTTTCATTCATCAAGCATCCGGCCATTTAAAGGAACATTGTGGGCGTGGCCGGCGATACGTCAATTCGACAGTTGCTATCTATCTCTTGGCTGCTTTTCGGCCACTAGCTGTCTATATCTCGGCCACTCGGAAGCTAGGTTTCGACTATGTACAATACCATCCATGAATTAATTGGTTATATCAGACTGAATATTTTCTCGACAATCAATTCTTTAAATTGTTGATAACTTCTTTATGACAAAGCTGATTTTTTAAACTAAAATAATGTGAATATCATGATAGAAATATTTTCCCTATATATTTTTATTTCCGCATATTTAAAGAAACAATTTCAAGAGATTGTTTTACAACAAAAATAACAGTCGAGTTGCCGAGAGCTGCTTTTATATATATGTATAAATATATTGTGTGTAGAAGTCCCATTACATCTATCTATGTCAATGTGTTCAGTGTACGTTGTCATTAGTATTGTAATCAATTATTTATTGTGTTTGACTGTACTTCAGTGTTAAACATGGCAGATTATGTTACCGATTAAACCACATATATAGACTAGTTCATTGATGCTGGAGTTAAAGGCTTCAATTCAATTTGTTTTAAAGGGCAGGTGTGAAATGTCTATAACGCCTCCTGACAATGTTGATCCACAGTACAGACCTTTCAAAATGAAGTCAAAGCTCGGGTGTCGAGTTGTCTAGATATGGATAACTTGTGACATAAAAACTATCGAGATATAGATAACAGTTGTTGAAAAGCTGCTGAGATTTACCTAACGAGGGAATGAGATGAGCTGTCGATTTGGCAATAATAATTTTTAAGCTTAGTGTTAAACTTTCAATAGGCCTGTATAGGTACTGTTATAGTTTCATCTGGCAATCTTTTAATTACATAATTGATATGAATACGTTAAGCTGACATTGTTGCACTCCTGTGACGTAGTTACACATTAATAAAACAAGTTGCAAATTAATTTCCCTTTGTTTCTAGTATTTGGTCGGTCTGACCCTTTTCTGTTGTTTTGCAATGAAATAATTGAATTGTCTCTTGACGTCAAATATGACGCAATCCAAATATGCGTTTTTCTACGTCACACAGAGATGTCATATATAAGTTGTAAAAGAATTGCAATTTGTTTTATGATAAATGAATTGGACATTGTTCACACTGCATATATGTGGATTATGAAAAAATCTAACACCATCCCTGTCAAGTGCAAAATTAACGACAAAGACAATGATATAATCAAAAGCAAACATACTAATCCATGTCCGAATCACAATCCAAAAGCAAAGTAAAAACTTTTGAACTGACAAATTTATAAACTAGTTTTATACGTTTTCATAGAATAATTTCTAAAGATTTTGAAATGTTTACAAGTAGGGTTGTTAAAGATTCATTTCAATTTCAATTTCATAATATTTACATTATTATATTTTGTTCGTTAAAACTCTGTTTGAGATCAGAGGTATACATATAACTACCATTGATCATGTGACTTAAAATTATCTGTTAGGTATTATGTGCGTGACGTCATTTATTGGTTGCTCTAGGGACTGGACGGACATGAATACCGTAAGCGGCAGTAATTTTGAATATAAACAGTGAACTCTTTTAAAATGTACATTGGCGTTTATAGTTATAAAACGCTAAGCCGTGCAAAGCAAATAAAAAAACATTCATGTTCAAATCACAGTTCCCCAAAAGAAGGTGAAAACTGGGAAATAAATTTAAACTGGTTACCTTCCACCAGTCTGGAAGCGAGTCTGGGTGCTTTTGAAGGGTTAGCATCTCCTGTTTTGCTAGCTATACTCGTCACATGTAAAATTAAAATTGGTAATGAAAGGAAAACATGGAAATGCAGATATGCGATGTCACATATCACAGCATGCTACTAGCGCGGGTTATTCAATTTACTTTGCATGTCAATGTAAGTTACAACAATAAAACCTATTTTCTGAACAGTTCAATGATTAAATAAACATTGGCAGTTACCATTGATATTTTTCGACAAACAATAACTTTTTTGAAAATTATAGTCTACAGAGAAAATATTTTATGCACCGTTTGAAGAAAATAAAATTAATTTTGCGTGCAAAAATCATATCCAAATAACAACATGGTATATAAATAAGGCCAATTATCATGTTTATTGAAAGAATTAATATTGATAAAGTAAAAATACATTCATGCACACAACAGTTTCTTTTATAATATGTTCATAAAATATATATATTCTAGACGATATACACTGCAAACCATAAATTACATGTATTATACATGTTTAAAACTAATCATATCTTACAGGGTTGATACAGCCTTAAAAAGTCTCTAAATTTGGTAACTAGTTCTAAAAAGGTCCTAAATATTGAAGCAAGGCCATAAAAGGCCCTAATATTTGCAAATAGTTAGATCTTGGTTAAATTGGTGCACAAGATTTCCAAGAAAATCAGCACACCAGATATTGGTTGTAATCATATGAGCATATATACAGAAACTCATAATATTTACTTCAGTTAATAACATAAAATTGTTCATACATAATTACACTGCTTAAAACCCGAGAAACTCTGACCCTAAGTTTTAATATAAAGGCCCTAAATTTAAGTATTCATATTCTGTATGAACCCTGTCTTTACATTTTGAAAATCTTCACAAATATAAATTGAAAGCATAATTTTGCTAAAGGTGAGTGTTTTGCAGTTTAAGTAGTATTTTTATCTTGTAAAATGTATTTTTACTAAACATTTTCCCGAAATTAAAACAAATCAAAAATTTGTTTTTAAAGAAATACAATTCTGTTGCATACATTTGATTATGATCATGATGTCAAGATATCACTTTAAATGCTGCAAACACTTAAAAAACCAATTCTGTTGCATGTATTTTGATTATGATGTCAAGATATAACCTTTAAATGCTACAAAATTTTAATATGTAAATTCTATGAATGGAATATGACATGGTGATTGTATTAATATATATTTATGTCAAATATAACTTGCTATAGTTATTTATGGATGGCAATATATATTCAATTAAGCTATTATGATTACGTTCATTATCAACTAGGTGATAACAGAGAAACATTAACTGATAAAATAAGACATTGTAGAAATAATTGATTTAAAAGCGTTTTCATGAATTATGGATTATCAACATTAGCACACTGTTATTGATTGGCTGAGGTTGAGATCATTGACCTTGACCTTATCGATTAAACTTTCAATTGTAACTTAAAATATATTAAAATCTAGACCATGGTTCGAGGACCCACAGACTTTGTCTACTGTCTTTACAAATCTTTTGTAAATGTAAACAAAACATATAAAAACTAAAATTCTTAACATCGTACTATACTGGCGTCAATGTTCACAAAGCCAAATCTCAATTGTAGAATGAAATAATTATGGAAATAATATAATATTTTGGACATGGATTAGTATGTCTGTTTTATATAAAAGAGTTTGCCTGTGTATAGATGCTCTCTTGATCATGATGACAATGTTTCAAAATCATTATTAAAAAAAATGTACACCAACTTACAAAAATTGACATTCTAAAAGCAAACTATACTTAGTTGTATTCAGTACTAGCTATGTACATTTAAAGTTCACAAAGCCAAATTGCAATTGCAATTAATGAATGACGTAAAAGAAGCCATGTTTACGTAGATATTGCTAGATGAAAACGTAGAGAAAACATACAAATACTGACATTCTAAATCACACACAATACTGACACCAATAATTGTATTTAGTGTTAAAATCAATATTCACCTTGCTAAATCACAATGCACATGTCGAATGAAAATAAAAGCATGTATACGAATGTTTGTAAAGATGCTCAGTTGATGACAATATTTACCAATTTGTATTGAAAATATAGACACAAACATTGACATTCAAAACGTCATAGTATACTGCCAATAGTTGTATTCAGTGTTACAATCAAAGTTGACCAAGCCAAATTGCAACTGTCGAATGAAATAAGAGCATGTGTGAATAGATGCTTGCCTAATGAATTTTTAAAAAATCTTTTAAGTATTGTTCACATTGTAACAATCAAAGCTCATAAAGTCAAATCAAAATTGCTGTATGAATTAAATATATATGCCTGATGAATGGCCATCTATGTTAAATTGTAAACTAATGAAAGTTGACACTCTAGATAAACGTCCAGTAGTTGTGTTTAATGTTACAATAAAAAAATGTTTATCCATGTCCGAACCACAAACCAGAAGCAGTTAAAAACTCTTAACTGACTTAACAAAGTTAAACACGTGAGCCTCCACCATAAAGTCAGGCCGGGTGCTTCGGAAGGGAAAGCACCACCTGGTTAGCTAGCTTTACCCGCTACGTGTGTAATCAAAATTAAGTGAAATGAACAGGGAACTATGGGGCGCCAAATGTATCCAAGGCAATCCTATATATAACGATACTGTGATGACGGCCAGGGTGTTGATAAGTCTATGCTTGCAATATTCCTGGGTCAACAATTTACATGTAATTAAAAGGAGCTTGTTTCGTTGTTCCTGTAGTGGGAAAAAGCTTCGCCATATCATATTAATTTTGAAACAAATGAACCGTAAGCAAGAGAACCAGGTATAATGTTGCATAGAAAAAGAAAATTAACAATCTTTTCGATGTTACAAGCAAAGTTTACACAGCCAAATCATAATAGCGAATGAATGAAATAAAAGGGCGTATGTGTGTATAGATGTCTGTATGATGACAATATTTTCCTGAAGAAGTGTGTATGGTTTTAGATCGTTAAATAAAGGTTTACCAAGCCAAATCACAATTGTCGAATTAATGCAATAAAAGAGCTTGTATTTGCTTTATGGCTTCATGGCAATATTTTCCAATCAATTCAGTGTTACAATCAAAGTTCACCAAACCAAATCATAATTGCCAGATGAATGCAATAAAAGAGTGTATGTGTATAGATGCCTGCTTGATGACAATATTTTACCTGAAGAAGTGTGTATGGTATAAGACCATAAAACATATCGTATCAGATTGACGGTAAATTGATCGTTCTATCTCGCTATACTGCATATTACAATCAATCAACTTGTTCGATTATAGTCCCAGGTCCGTCTTTAAAATCGGCTTTAATGTGTGAGAATGAAATAAATTCTATTATGCCAGTCCATTCCCATATCGACTGTTTGTTTTTGCCAATGTCAAAGTGTGCTTTTGGACAACAAGGTGCCATCAATTTTCGCCATTTTGAATTTGGATTCCATTTTGGACAGCACGTTGATTTTTCTGATACATGGAATAATTTGACATAATTATTAGATCAGGCAATACAGTTTCGTTCCTTCTCTGTGATTGTGATTTTAAAGCATCGTTATTTAGTATATAAATGGTGAGTCACATACTTCTGCATATCCAAATATAATATGATTATTTAAGGTTAAAGGCTGATTTGGATTAAGGAACATGGCCAAGTTTGACAATTATTCTTAACTAAAATTTCCCTAAAATTTAATCTGAGAAATTTGCAATCTTAATACTAAGTATTTTTGTTAATTCTAAGATATTCTTAGTACAGACTGTCAGCTATGTCACAGTTCTTTTTTATGGTAAACTGTCTTAAATTTTGGTTATTAATTGAACAGAAGTAGAAAATTCCCATGCTATTTTTATCTTTTTTTTTCTTAATTATTAAATTCTATCTAACTTTGCCTTGCCACATCATTCAGTGGCATCTGCTTGCTTTGATAATATACAAAATCACATGAAAGTACAAATGAATTTATTACTTTTTTATACATTACAATCACCTTTACACAAACACATATCATACACTTTGTCAACCCCATTGACTTTCCTCATGATTTTTGTAACTAGTAAAAAATGTTTAATATCTTAAGAAGTGAAGTTTGTATTACTTCACCAGAATGCCTTGTTTGTGTTATAGACAAAAAATAAAAGTTATTGATAAAATCCAATCATGGAAGCACATAATAGTATCACAATACTTACCTCCAACTGTAGAGGTCTAAAGGATTATGAAAAACGTAGGGATGTGTTGAACTTCCTAAGGTCAAAATCATATAACATATACTGTTTACAAGAAACTCATTTGGTAGACAATTTACATTGGGTAATAAGATCAGAATGGGGTGGAGAAATTATTTTAAATTCAGTTACATCAAACTCAAGAGGGGTAGGCATTTTGTTTAATAATAATTTTGAGTATAATATACACCAAATTAAAAAAGATAATAATGGGAATTATATAGCAGTTGACCTGACTATTGAAAAGATGAGAGTAACATTGATAAATATATATGCTCCAAATGAGGATAACCCACAATTTTTTTCAAATATAGCAAAAATTCTCCAAGATTTTGAAAATGAATATTGCATCATAAATGGTGATTTTAATTTAGTTCAGAATCAAGAACTGGATACCTTTGGTTACCTCCATTACAATAATCCAAAAGCAAGAGATGTTGTAATAAATATGAAAGATGAATTTAATCTCATAGACCCTTTTAGAGAACTATATCCAGATGATAGAAAATATACTTGGCGAAAAAAACACCCATTAAAACAAAGTAGACTTGATTTTTTCCTTGTGTCAGAAAATTTTTTGTCCAAGGTTGTAGATGTCAAAATCAATCCTAGTTATAGGTCTGACCATTCTTCTGTTTGTTTATCATTAAAACTAAATGAATTTGTTAAAGGTAGAGGCCTCTGGAAGTTCAACAATTCCCTACTAACAGATAAAAACTATATTGATATAGTGAAAAAGTGTATTAAAGATGTAAAAATACAATATGTAGTGCCTGTTTATAACATAGAAAAAATTAATGAAATAAGCAATGATGATATTCAATTTACCATTACAGATCAACAATTTTTAGAAACTGCTTTGCTTGAAATTAGGGGAAAAACCATATCATACTCCTCTTACCGTAAAAAAATGTCCATTCAAAAAGAGAAACAGATAATTGATGAAATTACTAGACTAGAAAGTAACTGTTTTTCTAACATTAATGAAATTAATAATAAAAAGAAAGATTTAGAGGAATTAAGAAAAGAAAAAATGAAAGGGTCTCTGTTAAGGTCTAAAGCAAGGTGGGTAGAGGAAGGTGAAAAACCAACAAAGTATTTTTGTAGTTTAGAATCCAGAAATTTTGTTAGTAAAATAATCCCAAAAGTTGTAAAAGATGATAACTCTATAATTACTGATCAAAAGGAAATCCTAGCAGAAACTAAACAATATTACTTCAATCTTTATAACAGAGATAATGAGGAGTATGATATGGATCTCAAGAGTAAACTTAAAGATATTAAACACATAAGTATTTTAACTGAAGAACAAAAGCAGAGTTTGGAGGGAGAATTAACAAACACAGAAATTCATACTTTTTTACGAAAAATGAAAAATTTGAAAAGTCCTGGATCAGATGGTTTTACATCTGAATTTTTTAAATTTTTTTATAACGACTTAGTAAGCTTTTTAAGACGTTCGCTAAATGAAGGATTTCATACCGGAAAATTGTCAATTACACAACGTCAGGGTATTATAACTTGTTTACCGAAAGGGGACAAACCAAAGCAGTTTCTAAAAAACTGGCGACCAATATCATTGTTGAATGTTGTATATAAAATAGCATCTGGCTGCATAGCTGAAAGATTGAAAAAGGTATTACCGTTTATTATTTCAGAAGATCAGACAGGATTTATCAGCGGTAGATATATAGGTGAAAACACTAGACTAATTTATGACTTAATGCAATATACAGAGGAAAAAAATATACCAGGACTACTTTTAATGATTGATTTTGAAAAGGCATTTGATTCAGTGTCCTGGGATTATATTGATAAAGTGCTTGATTTTTTCAATTTTGGTGAATCTTTTATAAAATGGATTAAAATATTTCGACAAGATATTAAGTCAGCAGTCCTACAAAATGGAATTGTTTCTGAATTTTTTAGTATAACAAGAGGTTGTCGTCAAGGGGACCCTATTTCACCTTACATATTCTTAATGTGTGCTGAGATTCTGTCTGTTCTTCTGAAAAATAATAAAAATATCAAAGGTATTAAAATTGGTGATGAAGAATTTAAACTGTCACTTTTTGCGGACGACACTACTGTCATACTGGATGGAGCAGAGTCATCATTACAAGAAACTTTACATGTTTTAGATGACTTTGCCTTGCTCTCCGGTCTAAAAATTAATAATAATAAAACTAGAGCAGTGTGGATTGGATGTAATAAATATAATGGCGAAACCTTTAATCATCGTTTTAAATTAGATTGGAACCAAGGTCCATTTACATTGCTTGGAATAAATTTTTCTGTTGATTTGGACAGAATGATAAAAATAAATTATGATAATAAAATACAAGAAATAGAAAAAAGCTTAAAACAGTGGTCAAAAAGAATTTTAACTCCTTTAGGTAGAATAACCATTTTGAAAACACTGATAATTTCCAAACTAAACCATTTATTTATTGCTATTCCAAATCCACCACTGGAAATAATAACAAAACTGAACAAAATGTTTTTTAACTTTATTTGGCAACATAAAAATGATCGCATAAAAAGAGAGTTAATGTCACAGAGCTATGAAAAAGGAGGCTTAAAAATGATAGACATCAAACATTTTATAGCATCACTCAAAATAACATGGATTAGAAGACTACTTCAAATTGAATCCAAATACAGAAAATTATTTGAGATTTCATATTCTAAAATTGATAATTTCTTAAAGTATGGAAATGATTATTTTAATAAAATAAAACAAAATAATCCTAATAATTGTTTTTGGAATAATGTTTTTGATGCCTGGAATTTCTTGTCTATGAGACAAAAACCTGAAAATATAAATGATGTTAAAGATGTAAGTATCTGGTACAATAAAGATATCTGTATAAATAAAAGTCCAGTATTCTACAAGTCTTGGTCTGACTGTGGCATATATTTCATAAAAGATTTACTTAATGAAGATGGAAATATAATTTCATATAGAGAATTTAATAGAAGATATGCTGCTGTCAGGTCAAACTTTGTTGAATATAATGGTATAAAGTCCACCATTGAATCATATATTAAAAGTTTAAATATACAAAACCAACCAGTTAATTTATTACAAATTGATATGCCATATTTTTTCAGAATAGTTTTTAAAAGTAAAAAAGGAAGTAAGGACTTTTACAATGTATTTAATAATAACAACACAATTGTCAAAAGTCAAGAAAAATGGAAATCCATTCTAGACCTTGATATTGACTGGAAATCACTATATAATATCCCCTTTAAAACTTGTAAAAATACCAAATTACAATGGTTTCAATACAGGATAAACCAACGAATAATTTCTACAAATGATTTTTTATTCAAAATTAAACTAAGGGATAATAATCTCTGTACATTCTGTAACAATACAGCTGAAAAAATAGAACATCTGTTTTGGTATTGTGAGATAGTTAATAACTTTTGGATGGAAGTAGAGGATTTTATATATAAAAAAATAAATCGCTACATCAATATCTATAGGGAAAGTGCTATCTTTGGACTTATAGACCAAAAACAGAAATATAAACCTCAAAATTTTCTATTTTTAACTACCAGACTTTACATATATAAGTGTAGAATTGATAAAAAACTGCCAAATTTAAGTACATGGAAAATGAGTCTTAAATATCAGATTAATATTGAAAAAATCATTGCAATAAAAAATAATCTTTATGCCAAATTTCTGGAATTTTGGGACCCATGGATCAATATCTTTGACGAATGATATACTTTCTTCATCTGATGTGACTGTGGTGTTAGTACTGCAGAAGGGGTAGTAGAAATAAATCACCAACATTTATAGTGTATAAAATGTTTCCTGATGCTTAGAACTATATTTTATCATGAAAATGTATAATATATACTGTTTGTATCTGAATTATATATACTGTTTGTATCTGAATCTCATAGGGGTTGACACACACACACACACACACACACACACACACACACACACACACTTGCATATAAACAAAAACCCATACAAAACTGAAAAGAATATACAAGTACAATACCAAAGGAAATATAATAGATAAAATGTTGGAAATATTTGAAACAAAAATATATATTTGTCATTTACTTAGGTGCTTGATGGTGTGGTATATATATATATATATATATATATATATATATATATATATATATATATATATATATATATATAGATGTGTTGTATTTGTAAACTTGTCCTTTTGTTACCCGGCAAGTGAACCCAGTGGCCCCAACCCTGGCACTTGACCATCCCTATTTAATGTCTGGGACAATAAAATATGATTACAAAAAAAAAAAAAAAAAAAAAAAAAAAAAAAAAAAAAAAAAAAGATATTCGTGGATTCAAGGTGTCATTTTTAAAGATCACTTAAAGTTTATATAATTTGTTTTTAGTTTTGTCACAAATAGGTATTTATAGTTCCAAAAAGGATTGCCAAAATTCAAATAATTTAACATAAGATAAATCTTAGTTAAATAATGATTGTGAAGCTGGGCATGCATAGACAACAGAAAGGTCATTTGGTCTTGTTGATAATATTTGAAAAAGTTGACACATTTAAATTGGCTTGTAATTACATTGAAATAATTGAAGACTAAAACAAAACGATTAAAGTCTGTTTTTAGATTAATTGTGGCTATGGGGTTCTATCTATTCATTTAGTTGCAACACGTTCATATATCAATGACAAAGTGGTCTATAGTGCGAGCTTACGGGTTCATAGAACATCTTACCACTTAGGTTCGAATCACACTCTGGACTGGCCCTAGTGAGAAAAGGTTTCTCAGTAGGGGATTTTCTTAGTGAACACTGCTTTCCTCCACCACCCATAAGGTGACCGCTCTTCAACTTTCAAAATCTCTTATCAATCAACGGTACGTATTGATTTTAAAGGTGATGAATCGCTGAAGAACAATCAACTTCAGTACTTAGTAACACTAGGTGACAAAACAGCCATCAAGTATCACACAACATTATGTATCATCTACATAGTAAAGAGTGGTAGATACCAACCTAACTTCTTATTTCTGAATCGGCCATACAAAGTTCTATCCATCAAACCCGGATATCTTGGGTACCTTGTTTGGAGCTACCATCCATTGAGAGCTTTATTAGCTGTTATCACTATGCTACTAGGTTAACTTATACGCTATTTATTGTTTATTTCAGGGCAGAGATGCTGCTGACAACCAACTTACATTTGAACGGTATACTTATACGTTATTTGTTGTTGTTTTCAGAAGCTGCTGACAACCAACTTACAATGGAAATGTATACTTATATGTTTTTTGTTGTTTCTTTTAGTGGAGAGTAGCCGCTGACGACTTAAAATGGAATGGTTTAATTATACGAAGGTCACCATAGATGTTATATTGCTGTGGACGTTCGTGAACTTCATTGAAGGTCAAAGGCTAAAACCAGATATGGGTATGGGGTACAACATTTCAACAAAACCCGTATTGGGTCCATCAGGAGACACAGATTCGACTGCTGAACCAGATACAATTAAAGTAACCTGGATAAACAGTACAACGTCCAGTATAGCCGTTAACTGGACATTTGTAGAAGGATATCGTTCTAATGGTACGTTTTATGGATCACATATTGAATATTTTGTAAAAGATGGTAAATTTACATCTTATGTATTCCCTTCAAACATTCACGAATATGTGATTGAAAATTTAAAAACGGCGACTACATACACTATCTGTGTTTATATGATAGAAAGTGATCCATCAATCACCACTCATTTGGGATCTAAAAGTCATTCGCAATGTTTAGAAATTTCTACAATACCTTACGTCAGGAAAGACAGTATACTGGTGTTATTATTGACTCTGAGCTATTTCTGCTTTATGGGAAGTTTAGGTTATTCCCAGTGGAGACGGAAACTGATGTATATACGTCAGAAATACAGACGAGAGGCCGGGGATTCCCCTGCTAAATCTCCAAGATCCTCCAGGTGGATAGATCTTCAAGAGAGGGTTAAATTAAATAATGAATGCTCAATAGAAGATGCAGTTAGATTATAGGTTCTATAACTCAAAACCAAGGAATCAATGTAGTATTGGTATTACCGACGTGAGGGTCAAGCCAAACCTGTCACTCAAAAAAAAACACACTAGATATGTTGTTGTTGTTGTTACATTATGGTTGTACGTGTGAGTTTAATATGTACAGTACAGATTTGTCGAACGTTTGACACTTAGAATAACGAATTATTAGTATTTTTCCCAGTCCGACGTCGTTAACTAGATATTTGGGCTATTTCTACAGCTACTACCCGGTTCGAAAGATAACTTTTCGACCACGTTACTCCTCTGGGTCACGTTGGGTTTTTGGCCGTTTGATTCGTTATCATCTTCAAGCTCCCCATTCCTCATTTGCCTTTTTCGGTCACTGGGCCTTTTTGACATAATTTAAAAAAGACAATATATATTTTTTCATTAATAGCACGTATATCACTCTCCATAAACGTTTTTTTTAAAATATTCATTCATCCATTTGGATTCAAAGATAATTATTATATAATCGCATCTGGAATTCTTAAATTATGAATAAAAATATCTGCTCTACGTATAGTTCGACACTTCGACCACTAGATAACGAAAGAACAACCTCTTTTCTGTTCCATTCCTTGTTAACTAATGGTTGTACCAATGGTGGCAAAGGGCAAAAAGACAGTTATCTGGTCACTAGTTATTCATATCTCAGCCACTCGACATTCGAGCTTCGACACATCGTTAACTAAGTGTGAAAATTCGACGGATATGTACTGTTTTGTGCCGGTGCCAAGTAGAACAATGAACCAATTCTTACTTTCACCTTTATTCTTAAGTGTCTTAAAAACTACAGAATTAATTTGCAGTCTATGTATTCAGGAACATTCACCGTCGAGTTTCACAATATGGCCTATTCCATGATGTCATTTTCCCCCGAACAAATCGCACTTTAACATGATCGAGTTTCCAAATTAAAGTCGATTTACAAGAAAAAGTAAAATGATTTCATTCTATAAACAATGAAATAAAAAACATATCACCAGTGAAGTGAGACCGGATGCTCCAGAAGGGCAAGCACCTCCTGTTAAGCTAGTTACACCCGCAATGTGTGACATTGAAATTGAGAATGAAGGGAAAATATTCACAGTAAATGGTTCTGGGAAAAGTTATCCCACCCTAGATTGGGATAGAAAAATCCAACATCGGAAAAGTAATAGGGCGGGCATGGAAAATTTGGGTTCCTGAATTAGAACAAAGTATTTCGAAATTACACCACGTAATCAATACCTCTTAACGCTTGTGCGCAAGGTTTAGGAAAATGTTAAGATCGCAATCACTGCAATGGCATTATTTCTACAGGAAAAACGCCAACTGATTAAATTCCATCTAATTAAAATAATCGTTCCACACCAACATTATCTGTATTACGTGAAACCCGTTGTTCGTCATAAATGTTATGGAATATCTCGTGGTACACGACCGAATCTGTCGAGTGAATCAATTTTGACAGATAACGAACTTAACGATATAAAGACGCAAAATTGACGTCGTCTTTTACATTTTGATATTCTGACGTCATTTTCAGTTTTTTAACGCCTTTTGTTCTACCCGGAAATCGCAATTCCATGCTGGTCACATGACAATACTTACATACCCTTTTAGTCAACAACCGTTATGTTAATTCACTTTCTTTGTGGATTTTTCTACTTGGCACGTGGTAATATTAGACGTATGTTTCATTTAGTAAAAATGTCAATTAAACACTATCAAAAAACAATTTAAAAGTCCGAATGTAAACGTTTATAAGAAATTGAATTGTCTTTAAAGTACCACTACTCATAGATCCGCCGTCGATAGCTTAAGCCCCGACCCCTTGGCTACAGTTTCTAATCGCCATTCGCTTTGTGTAAAAATTGCGGATCCTAGAAGGAAATGAACCAATGATGAAATATGAACTTTAGTTATAGAATACGTTGCTTAGTGTTTAAAGTAGTGGGTGTAACTTTAAATTGACTTGGGTGACATTGAAACACAACGTTGTGATTTTATGAAGTGAAGTTAAAAATTGTTACAAAAAAAGTCTAATTTGAAGTAAAACCAAACCTGATAAAACATGGTTATTATTTTTGGTGAACCAATATGTTCATTATAAATTATAATCCAGTTTTACCAAATGAAAATGTTCCTTTCCGTGCCAGGTGTTTATTTCACTGTGAAATCGTGGTTCTAAATTTTCGCTGTTTTCTGATACCCTGAGCCACACAGTTAAAATGTTAACGAAATTCACCACAAATCACGAATTTTACTCCGAACGAAATGATATTTCATTTTTCTCAAAACCACGATCATTGTAAACCACAAAAATTGATTTGTCAGTAAAAAGGTACAATTTTGTTTTTCATAACTATGATATATGTATATATTATATATGTAGATGACTTCATCTGTCATAATGTAAACACATGAACTTGTTTATACATTAAGTAAGACACTGGCCATTTAGGAATTATTTTATGGGTAATACATGTATTATTAATATGTAATATTATGGATATATAAGGTTGTGAGTGATGGAATGTAATAATTTAATGTAAGAATGTTGAAATGTGTCAACTGACTTTAAGTTCTGAAAAACCTCGATTTATTGCTGTTATTTCTTCATTGAGGTTTTGGTGTTATAGAAGGTTATGGCGATAAATTTTCTTATAAAGCTTCTTCAATTCTGGTATTTAAAATTCTATAATTACATTTGGTATCGAACAAAGTTTAATACAATGATCATTATAATTGTAAATTTTGGGGGAATAAAAATTCCACTGCGATACGCGAGTTTGTATTGTAACGAGGTTTTACTGTATATTTCTATAGTCCGTAAGCTATATTTTGGCAGAGTTTTTATATAACTATGAAAGAGTCTGTAATGCAAATAGGGATGATTAAGCAGGTGGTTTTGAAAAATAAACACATGGAGGCGTGAATATATCAACACGATAACATGGTGTTGATACCTATTTGTGTAGAGTAAACTCGCCCGGTTTTATAATAACGTACACTTTACCAATACTTTCACGAACTATATACTCTGCTGCTATTTTCTATATTGGTGACAATTTTGTTGACCTGTCCGCTTGACCTTTCATTAGGAATATTCATATAGGAGAAGCCAACCCGTTGTATTTATGGTATTAGGAATCGAATTCCAAACGTGAACAATGGTTGTCTTTAGTGTTAATCGGTATGTAAACGACGGTGTATGCACGTTCGTTCCCTATACACTCGTTCATGATAAATATTTCAATTAAAGGTCAAACGGACAGATCAATGTTGTTTGCCTGTGCCGCTATATTAATGATTGTTTTGAATGTTGTAAATCACTATATACATGTATATTAGTAGAGACAATGGTTGTGGGTGATAGGATCTTGCTACCAATTGAAATTTTATTTGCACACTTTTTCATTATTTCATATTTATTTTCATATCAGTCAATGTGGTTGTGGACATATCATTTTAAGCCAGTCACGTTTGTATGGTGGCTGATTAAGTGTCAGTCATTTCGCCTTAAAACACGCAAACAAACAACAAAAACTCCATACAAACGCGTAAAAAGAAATGACAAAACTCGGACACCATACGTTTGTTATGATATTCACTTTTTGTATGTTCATTAATTTTTGTATTTTGGAGTGGACCAATCTCAGCTAATTTCTTTCTTTTTATATCGCGGTACCAACTTCAGGAATGTACTGGAAAAAATTCATTAAGCCAATTGCAAATTACAAACACGCCCACACTAGAATCTGTCCCGAACGGTGTTTAAACCTAGACAGTGAGAGACGAATAATTCCTTAACTTCGCGATTTAGCTAGCGAGGCCTCTATGTTTTTGGAGTACATTACATAGAAAGACACATACTGGACATATAATGCTTGGCAATGTTTCGTTAATACTGTTCACAGCAGTCTATGCTCGAAAGGTGGCAATAGCAGTCATGGGAACAAATGCTGACGGCATATTCAGACAGACAGCGATACGTCATGATGACGTGTGGTCTGTGATGTTCTCAGCTTTTTAAACTGTTTTTTGTAATTAACAAAAAATACCTTGCCATTGCACTTGAGTTTTCATTTTATTTAAAATAAATTTTAACCGTGCTTTTTGCAATTCACCAAGGCAGTAGAAAATGTTATCATATCGGTTTAACTAGCATATCAACATTGTAGTAGCTAGTATCATAATGCCATCGCCTCTACATCATTGAAACAATGTTCGCATACTGACATCGCCTCTACATCATTGAAACAATGTTCGCATACTGACATCGACTCTACATCATTGAAACAATGTTCGCATACTGGCATCGCCTCTACATCATTGAAACAATGTTCGCATATTGGCATTATATATATTATATACATAAGCCACGAATTTGCAACTTCGGGAATCGGTATTATTTTTACTAAGTTACTCGGTTTAACTAGCATATCAACATTGTAGTAGCTAGTATCATAATGCCATCGACGATACATCTTAAAGAGTATTTACAATGTTCGCATACTGACATCGCCTCTACATCATTGGAACAGTGTTCGCATACCGACATCGCCTCTACATCATTGAAACAATGTTCGCATACTGACATCGCCTCTACATCATTGAAACAATGTTCGCATACTGACATCGACTCTACATCATTGAAACAATGTTCGCATACTGGCATCGCCTCTACATCATTGAAACAATGTTCGCATATTGGCATTATATATATTATATACATAAGCCACGAATTTACAACTTCGGGAATCGGTATTATTTTTACTAAGAACATAATTATAAACCCACTATTAAAACGGTATTAATTAACTTTGAGCCTTGGAAATTGGACATCATGAAATAATTGAATAATACAGGTCTTAGTTTCACCATCAGTTCTTAACAAAGACGTTTGCTTAACTTAAATCTGGTAAATTCGACACTGTAATTATTTTGTTTAATATTAAGATATTCAGGAAGTTAAGGCGTTATTTTTTAATACAGCCATAATTTGATTCTGTCGAATTTTGTTCTTTGTAGAACCATAAAATGGTACCAAAATTTACCAGATTTAAGTTAAAGGAAATCTTAGTGAAGGAACGATTGCAAACTCGAACCAGAACTGTTTTTAATTAATGTTTTCTTTATACATACTATAACTTACCTCAACGTTAACTGCTAAATGTTAGAATGTTAAATTTAAGTTAAAATTTCATGTTAAATATGCATTTTCAAATATTTTATCTATTACTACTCTGTAATAAAAATTGTTGATTTAAATTACAATACCTGTAGTTTTATTGTTACGAGTCTGTATTGACTATAAAACAGAAGTTTTATGACTGTAAAACAACGAAAAATATCAGGTAACCATTGTAAGAAGTTAGCCTATCCTACAAACTATTTCTTGGATGAAACGGTTGGAACTATATTGATTGATTGATTGTTTGGGGTTTATGTCCAAGTAAAAATATTTCACTTATACCGAGACGTCACCAGTTATAGGTGAAGTGACCGATTTTACCCCTTTGCAATGCGTTTAGGACAATGTACAGTAAGGGTTCTTTATCGTGTCAAGCCTGCAGTGGTATTAGGCATCGGCTTTTAAGGTCTCTTCCGAAAGACCGCATGACTCTGTCGTGCTTGGCGAGAGAACCTTCACTACCTATTTTCAAGTCTTGGTTTGACACTGGCCGGTGTTCGGACCCACAACCTCCCGCAAACGAAGCGATTGATTAATTGATTGAACGGAGTTTCACGTCACAGTCAAGAATATTTCGCTTATATCGAAACGTCACCAGCTATATATATGAAGTGGCAGAAATTTTGACCTTGCAGTGCGTGTGTTCAAGGCAATGTGCTGGAAAAGTTCTTTAACGTGTCAAGTTTCCGTGACATAGGGTATCGGTTTTTAACGTCTCTTCCGAAGCACACGTAACTTTTATTTCTAAATTCCGAGTGCTTGGTGAAAGAAAGTACTAGTATATACCTATTATTAGGTCTATGTCACACCCTGGCCAATTTTCGAACCTACGACGTCCCACATACGAAGCAAGCATTCTACCAAATGAGATACAGTAGTGATTATATAGAAGAACGAAAAAAGGTCAGGTGGGCATAATACGAAGTTGACCTCTTGTGATATTTAAGCAAACTGTATCTGGAATGAAACTGGTGGAACTATAGGCAGGGCAAGTATAAGACGGATGGTTATCAGGTCCTGATTAAGATTTAGACCCAAAGCTCGATACCATGTGCTGTCCTATATTCAAATCAAAACATTTTGTTATTTTATAGTTGTGATATGCAGGTAGGTCATCGTGTCTAAAGTCAAGTCTGAAATAGAGATTTATACCAGTAATCAGTGACCTCCATAGGAAAATAACCATAATGCAACCAAATTGCAAATTTTTCCAAGGTCTGCAAGAGATGTGGCCTCAATTGCCAGAAAGTTACAAACATGTTCGGTTAGTATTGATGTAAAATCACAGTAGATAATTTTGGATACATAGTAACTACATTGTGTTGGCGGCCATCACTTTTAACAGGGCCTTTATAAGCTTAAAATATCCCGGAGTCAACATTATAGCCATGTTGGATAAATTATCCGTAGTGGTAACAAGCTCTTCCATAGCGTATTAGCTGTAAAACAAATACACCATAAGCAAGAAAAGAAGGGAAAAGGAAAGTTGACGATAGTAAAGTTGATGTCATCATGTTTGCCATATAGCTTCAAATGCAGCCTTTCACGGATGTCATTATTGAGGTACAAGTCCAAATACGAAGCATAATTTAAGGGAGAAAATAAAAAACAGGATCAAGACGGAAAGTACCAAAATAAAACTGAACGTTTTGGATTCCCAGCGATTAACATTGTACCCATACCTACCGATGTAACCATAGTGTTCACTAAAGAGGAAGATGTTGGTAATCATGAGAAAGCCGACACTTGTGTGTTTTTTCAGGCATGGAATGTTTAATATAGTGTAACTGAGGTATTTTAGTCCTTAAATATCTCTTGCAAAACTTTAACTGAATTCCATATCAGAATCATTAAATAATTTGCTGTCGTTATATACGTCTTGTGCTTTGCAGACATCATATGTATGATACTATTTCACTATCAAAATATGCTCTTATTGAACATATCAAGAGAGCAAATCAGCAATGACATGCTTGGAGTCAAATATCTGGAAAACTTACTCAGGTAAATAATATGCATTTCAACCATCACCGTTGACTTGGTTCACCAAGTTATATATAAAATAGTTTTGAAAATTACTCTGGACAAGAAGTAGGGTGGACAGTTGGACGGATGGGCATATGGAGGGACAGACGGACGGGAATTCGAAGCCATTTTGAATTTAATAGAATTTGAGAAGGCCAACTATCTCTACTTATCATTGGATACATCAGAGACATCAATTCCAAATTTGATGCTTTTATCCGTAAGTGAAATATTTTGCCAGTTATCCACTCCACTAGTAATTGTCGTCACTGCAAGTCAACTACAGTCAGACTGACTATTGCGACTTGTCAAGTACATGTTTTGTTGGAGAAATCGTACCTTAGTAACTGGCGGCTCTAGACAGGGCAAAACAAGTCTTGCAAAAAACATCTACATTTTAACAAAACTTACCCTGCATTAATTTCTAGAATGGTGGAGGAAACAGGAGTGCCCAAAATAGCCCACTGACATTTAGCAAGAAAACTGAAAAACTTTCTAACTCTAGAATCTGTCACCAGTGAAATTTGAACTACCGAGAAGAAATGCATTGTGACTGATAAGCAGACAGTTTAAGCCAAGTTACACCTACTTTCACTGTTTCACTCTAGGTTGTACACAGAAGGTAAAACTTCAACTACTTGACCAGGGATCAGCAATAAAAACATTGAAAATCCAATAAAAATAATTTTATTGTTTTAGTTTTATTAACATCAATTCTTCAGAGAAACCTCATTATAATATTTATTTATGTTGATTTGCCTTTTCCTCCCCTATTCTCAAACAAATTTACTCTATATCCAGCATATCTGGCCTTTTCTAACCTTTCTTTCATATATTTCTCTGCATCAAAAGTATAACCTTTAGTTAAAATAGATTTGACAATTGCATGTAACGCCTTTTCCTTCTTCCTCCGTTTTTTCAATTTAAACTGACTGATTCTAAATTTTAACCGGCTTCTCATCTTTTTGTAAAAATGTCTTTTTATTTTTTTTCGTCTTATTTTCAAAACACTGGCGGCAATTTTGGCATTACTGTTTGTATTATCATTGATGTTGATTTCAGTGATGGTCAAATTTTGGAATTTTGGCAATACTTTGTCTATATCAAAAGCAATGTCAGTTGGACAATCATATACACTTTGACTATTATTATCTACATCCACAATTACATTCTGTGGTTGTTCTGGAGGGGAGGGACACTTATAGGTGGTGTCTACAGGTTTTGGAATTATTAATTTATCAAATATAAACGGAATTTTGTTGATATTTGTATCCTCTGTAACATTTATATTGTGTCCATATCTATGATCTAACACAAGTTTCTGGCACGAGATATAAGGTGCTCCTAAACAGGCTGGAACTATGCATACCGGTTCTCCTTTACACCCAACAGTTGACACTTGTCTTGCAATTAAATCTAAAATACAAAAAAGAGAAATTATAAAAGAAAGACAGACATTTAAATTCTATCACAACTTTATTAATTACATTCAAGTGAACAACCTCGCAGTAACAGAGTAGTGAAGTCGACAATCTTACAAACTGCATGTCCTTTTGTTGAAGTGGACAATCTTACAAACTGCATGTCCTTTTGTTGAAGTGGACAATCTTACAAACTGCATGTCCTTTTGTTGAAGTCAACAATCTTACAAACTGCATGTCCTTTTGTTGAAGTCAACAATCTTACAAACTGCATGTCCTTTTGTTGAAGTGGACAATCTTACAAACTGCATGTCCTTTTGTTGAAGTCAACAATCTTACAAACTGCATGTCCTTTTGTTGAAGTCAATAATCTTACAAACTGCATGTCCTTTTGTTGAAGTCAACAATCTTACAAACTGCATGTCCTTTTGTTGAAGTCAACAATCTTACAAACTGCATGTCCTTTTGTTGAAGTCAACAATCTTACAAACTGCATGTCCTTTTGTTGAAGTCAACAATCTTACAAACTGCATGTCCTTTTGTTGAAGTCAACAATCTTACAAACTGCATGTCCTTTTGTTGAAGTCAACAATCTTACAAACTGCATGTCCTTTTGTTGAAGTCAACAATCTTACAAACTGCATGTCCTTTTGTTGAAGTCAACAACCTTAAAGACCATGTAATTGGCTAGGTGGGGAAGGTAAACAACATAACAAACCATAAAAGTGGCTGAGTGGGCAAGGCAAATACAATGTACCTCAAAAACCATTGAAGTGGGTGATTGGAGATGACAACAGCTTTATCAACTATGGAAGTGGGTGATTTGAGATGGCAACAACCTTATCAACTATGGAAGTGGGTGATTGGAGATAGCAACAGTTTTATCAACCATGGAAATGGCTGATTATGGAAGTCAACGACCACCTTACAAACCATGTACATTGTAATTGTACATGTTACTTTACATGTGGTTTACTGCCATATTAATTTCAACATGCTGAATGGTTTACACATAGATTGGTTTATACATTACAAGCACTGTGGTTTCCTCATGGATTACCAGTAGGCCCTACCTATGTATAGTATAATTTATGCTCACTTTTGCTTAGGCCCTTCCCATGTATATTACAATTTATAAGTTTTATGGTCGTTATCACTGTATTGTTGATAAGTTTGAAGTCTATGTGTCCAGGATTGCACTGGATATATTTAACATCCCATAGTTCCATGTTCCTTTCACACAATTTTGATCACACATGTGGCAGGTGTAGTTAGCTAAACAGGAGGTGCTTACCATTCCACAGCACCTGACCTCACTTCCCTGGTGGAAGTTCACGTGTCTAACCTGACTTGTCAGTTCCAAAGTCTAGATTGTGATTCGGGCATGGATTAGTATTTTGTTTTTGATTATACTCACTTTTGCATTTTGTTCCTGGCACTTTTTGTGTTTCCCTCAAACTATTTCTCAAATTATAATGGAAGAAAGACAGCAACCCTGGTCTAGCCATTATTCTGAAAATACATTTTATATCAAAACTAATAAAGCATTCACTAAATAGTATCAGTAAAATGTAAACTGACAAACCAAAGGAACAATGTGTATGTTGTTGTTGTTGTTGTTGTTGCTTTTGTTTTTATATTACCGGTAGATACCATGTTTGTATTTGCAGGAAACAGTAAGGGGTAATAACCCTTATGTTTTATTCTTATCTGGATCTCTGTTTTTAATTGTTTAATCAAATGTAGTTTAATGTGTCACTCATGAATATTTCACTTATATCAAAATGTCACCAGCTATAGGTACAGTGGCAGAAATATTTACCTTGGACAATGAGCAAGAAGAGTTTTAAGGACTCTTCCAAAGGATCTATAACTTTCATTTGTGAATAGTAATTATAGTGTGCTCAGCAAAAGATCTCTGATTTGAAGTCTTTGAAAATTGGAATTATAATATGCTGAAATTCTTTTCACTATCATGTTCATTTTCATACAAAATATCTTTAATAGACCTTATAAATACATGTATGCAGATTATTTAGATTCAAAATTAAAATTACACAGTACTTATTCTATACATTAATTTTAAAACTATGACCTTGTCAACTTAAATTTGCAGAAACACACATTTCAGGAACTCATGTTATTTAGCATGGTATTCCATACATAAAATGAAGAGGCTCAGCGGAATGGGGTAGAGTGAAGCAATGTTGTTTTACAACCAAGTTACGTTTCTTTCAATTACATTGATTTGGTGCAGTCATGTTCAGGGATGTGGAGAAAACTGGAGTGCCTGAGAGAAAATCACCGACCCTCAACAAGCAAAATGACAAACTTTCTCATACTAGGCAAGATTTGAACCTAGGAGGTGAGAGGTCCTTTATATGTGTGTGGTTTAGACCACTTGACCCGAACACACTCTCTTATTTCACATAGTATCCAATCTCTATTTTTTAGATTATTCTACATACATGTATAGTATTCAACAGATTGGTTATTTCCAAATTTCAAATTTTTGCAGAGTTCAGGCAATGCAAACAGATAATATATTGCTAAGTTACTACATAATACAAAGAGTTATCGCCCTTCAAATATAAAAAGTGAATATAAATATACACTGCATGCAGTTGCTTTCAAAAATCAATGCATAACAAGTTATAACTGAAATTGGATACCATTTTAAAAGTCTCCCCAAACTGGGAAATCCTCAACCATGTACATAATTTGTCAATAGCACACCTACTCCACCCAAAGATTGTTCTTGTGAAGTTTCACAAAAGGTATATTAAAGGGATACTGAAGTCTAGCCAATTTGACCAAAATATGATAATTTATGGTAAATTATTATAATATTGAAAATTTCACAATTTTATTCGCCGAAATAAAAAAGATATTGAAGTTTAAAAAAATCAAAATTCGTAACCTTGGGCCATTTTGGAACTCTTCAATCGGGAGGTACGAAAACAGGCTGTGACGTCATGTGTGAACAAACAAACCAGAACTACTGCTTATATATACGGAAGTGTCGCATTATATACCCTGTACTTACGAGTTACCTGTAATTAAGCCCTTAATTGACTGACTAGTTATATATCGGAGTGTACCTAATCCACTTATTAATTAACTAACATGTATATTGATGCTTCCTGTATATCAAGCAACCCTATTACTGCTTCAGTGGTTGTGTATTTTATACACACCTTGTTTTAAGAAGCTGATAGTCTCATAATTTATAAATATTTATTGAATCATTTTTAGAGAATTTTCAAAAACATCATTTTTCACAATAACTAATTCAGACTTTTACTTATATTTATTTATTTATTTATAATAAATAATTAATAATTTATTTAATTTAAATAAATAGATAAATAGGTCCATCCAGAAAATGGTGTTAATATGCATTAAAATAATATTAATAATAATAATAATAATTATATGAAAAAATAATAACAAGCATTTATAAATCGGAAGAGGGATAGTTACTTTTTATGTACTAACAGGAAAGGGTAAATGCAGCTGCTAAACCGGGACCCGAACCCGAGAGCATTCTAATACTAGCTGGACGCTCTACCGATTGAGATACCCGGTCCGCCACATTCCTCTTATCGTTTTTTTTTCTATTAGTCTCGCTTGAATCGAAACCACCAGGTTCCAATCCCTGGGACCAACTTGTCAGTCAGCCAATGCCCATGGTCGGACGATCCCCCAAATGTAACAGGAAAGGGAAAATGCAACAAAGAATATAATTTCACTTTTTAATTTTTAATTTCAATGCGTTTCATCGTCAGATCACCTACTGGTTACACAATAAACAGAAGATCTAGAGCCATTCCATCCTGTGTATAGTTTGGAAACTAAAAGACGTGCTTCTTTCAGAAGATGGGAACTACGTTGGGTTTTAAGGATAACAGCCAGACTTGTAATCACAAATTGTGCAGAAACAAGCAAAATGAGAAATTTTAAATCTATAATTTTTCCCTATTTCTTTATATGTACTATTGAAAGGAAATAAGCTGTATGTTTAAAACTATTGAAAAGTTGACAATACATTCTCTTTAGTTTATACATGTATTAATTATTTGTACTCAAGTTATTGCTACAAACATCTTCACATCTCACAATAATTTCACTTGTATCAAAATGTCATCGGTCATGCCAATAAATATTACTTGGATTGCATTATATGCATCAAGATTATTTCATTTATATCAAGATGTCACTAGCTATAATTATTTCTTGAATTGTATAATCCATGTCTTTGATGATTTCATTTATATCAAGATGTTAAACTTGTGAGACAAAATCGTAGTCAAGATAATTCTATTTATATCAAGATGTGAAACCGACAAAGTAGCAGAAATTATGAATGATACCGTGAACACAAACAGCTGTATAGCATAGTAAATGATACAAATGTACTAACATTTACCGTGGATATTATTCTTTATTTTAGTTTTTCAGCGATTTTCATGAAATTTGTAATTGAAAACGTCATCATATGGATGGAATGATTTAAAAATTAAAAATTAATTTAAAAGTAAATTTAGACAAATTTTTTTAAAAGGACGGGTCTCGGCGGACTCTCGCCGTCAGCATTCAAACTGACCTTTTTTCTTTTTTCTTCGCGTCATGACATGAGAAGCGGGGGGGGGGGGGGGGGGGGGTGGGGGATTAATTTTTTTTATAGAGTTTTTTTTATGTTTAAAATTGAATTTACGAATAGGAATATTTCATTAATTTAAATCATTTTAATTTCATACCGCCAGTCAGTCGATCCATCAATTCATACGTTCGAACATCAATCTTTTGAAGTATTTAAATAATTTTTAACGCATCTTTCCAAAATTCCAAAAAAGGACACTTACATTTAATATGAGATATCATGAAGACTTTAGATCACTTAATTTATTAACACCTATCAATCTACAGATCTATGTTGTATATTGTAAGGTAGATCTACTTCTTGATTACCGGCGATGGAATGTCTAATAAACAGGATCTAAAGGTACTGTAGGTTACTGATAATCTCTTAATTACCTGTATGCGAGAAAGGGATGTAAATTCTATTTTTAATAAATTGAGATCTAATCGATTTATCGTGAAAAAAAAACAACATAATTTTAGGTCAGTTGATACATAGATCCCTGTGTTATTTTGCCGATATTGGTCATTATTCAATTTAAAATAGGTCTAAATAGAGACACGTTCTAAGTTATTATAATTTTTAAATTATATTTACAACCAACGGTCGCACACAAAACCATACTTATACTATAATTTTAAAAACTTTTACACTATACTGTAACCACACTATTGATAGCATGGCGAGGTTTGTTCACACATGATGTCACAGGGTGTTCTTCTCACCTCCAACACAAAAGAGCTGCAGCGATGATTTTCGGTAATTTTCAAATAGCAAAATATATATCTTAATGGAATAATTTTTAATTTTTTTAAATTTTCTTATTAATATTGTACTTGTAACTATCGATTTTGGTCATAATCCGCCAGACTTCAGTATCCCTTTAAACAGTTTCCAAAATAAAATATGGCAGACAAAATGTTTGCGGCAGGTATGGTGTAAAAACTTAATTCCCCCACTTTGTTTGGGTGGTATTATGAATAAGAAACTTTGACATGACACTTTTTTATAATATTACCATACACACTATATCTCAGTTGAAATTGAAATCAGGAATTAAAGGATACAAGACAAAATAACCCAGGACATTTTTAAACAGTCTGAGTCAGGAGAAATTTTTAAAAATTTCAGTGTATCAACAATGGTGTGTTTTGGTGCAATGGAGGGGTATAATATTTGTGACACACCCCTTCCATATTCTAATGTAAGAGGGCAGGTTAAATTCCCAATGTCATGGTTGGGGAGAATGTTACCATGGAAGGGGTGCAAATATAATGACTATGAAACACAGATCTGTAGCCCACCTTACCCAAGGATAAAATGTTGCAGTCTTTAAAGTTGTTACTGTTACCGTGGCAAAGGGGGGTGTAAGAAGAACAGTCTTTGGGAGTGTTATATTGTTATATAGGGTGTGCAAAAGCTAGGAGGGGGGGTTACTGTTATTGTGAAATGCGCTGTTTCTCAGATACAAAGTTCCCGACGAAGTGTCACATGACTATCATCATCACATGATTTAATTTAGAGCAACCTTTTATCGCTTCAATTGTAAACAATGATGCACAAGTACATGGTGAATCGCTTAGGCATTATTTTCAGTGATAAATTGAAAATGATAACTTCTCTTCTAAAAATTTCATTTGGACATCTTTTAAGTGTTGTGAAAAATAATATAGGTAATTTAAAAAAAAGATTTTAAACTTATTTTACTCAATGAATTCGGTGGGCGATTGTTGCATACAAGAATTCAAATGACCAAAATTTCAGATTTCAGATGCATTTTTGTATATTTTATCTAATAATAAATAAAATAAAATAGGTAATTCCTCTAAAATGTGTAGCATGGGGTTATGTAACTTACGATTATTCAGTTAGTTTCTTCCTAAATACCATAAGTTTGTCTTTTTTTCTGTCCCTATGGCAACCTCAAATAATATGGCAAAACAATGATGTAAGAGCCAAAGAGTGGAAATAATGGAAAATAAATACTTAAGTTCTTAATCTTTCAATATACCATTTGTTTGTGATATAATAAAACTATGATATTGGTATCAGGACAACTCGTCCCCAAACCAACTCATCCCCGATTTTAAGATTATATGATAAATTGTTATTAAAATATATTAATACAGATAAATGTCACTGCTTTAACGAAAACGAAATAAAAAGTTTTAAAATACATTACTATCTTTGAAATCATAATTAAAATAATTAAAAAAAGAGAAATTAAATGATTAAATTCTCAATTTTTAACACTATATTTTATTTTATTTATTTATTTATTTATTTTTTATTTATTTATCTTAAAACAAACTTCACCATTTTAATTGTCAGGTACCATGATCAGACATATATGTATCTGGGTACATTAAAGCTAGTTAACTGGCGGCACAAGCTGACCACCACTTGGCCATCAGAATATAAACGAAACAGATATGAACTTTAAAACGTAAGGAAAACATGAAAGCAGGTATCCGACAACATGCACTTGTTACGTTTCGGAAAAGTAAAAACTGACAAAGAAGAACATGCTTGGTAGGAAAGGATGAAAAAGGTCAATGTTTTTACATGAAGATTCTTTTACTTCCAATTAGAAAAATAATTGGTGCTGGATTTAATAAAAGCTGAAATGCAATAAAATCGTTAGGGTAAACAGGTGTACCGTGATATATATTCGACGGGGACGAGTTGTCCAAACGCTATGTTTCCATTCCTGGTAGCCAAAATCACCACTGGCTACTAATTTCTGAGGAATTCTTTCAAAAAGGAACCTATTTTAGCAAATTTGTGGAAAAATACTTTAAAGGGGCTATATTTTCACAAATTTTGGAAATTTTGCTACTAATTATTTTAAATTTGTGGAAACCTAGCAAATGGTGGGGACGAGTTGTCCTATCACCCGGGGACGAATTGTCTTGGGGATAGAGATGTTATTATATATCACCATCCCGATTATGGTTGCGGAGGATTTGCCGATGGCAATATCATGGAAGAAAACATATATCATGATATCGTAGAACCCTTTTTTTTGCAACAAAATTCTTTGAAATCATTGCATCACTTGTGTATTGATTGTGATTAAGCAAATTAAACACGTGGTTTTGCCATGAATCTTAAATAACTTTGCTAAAATTTGCAATTTTATATCTTATTATTCTTTTATTATGTTTGATTTTATTGCAGTCCAGTGAAAACTCAGCCCATCTTTTGAGCATATTTATCTGTTAATATCGTGATATTATCGCGACGATTTCATAAATTTTTGTTGATATCACGATACTTTTTTCACTCATGATAACATCTCTACTTAGGGACGAGTTGTCCAAAAACTGGGGACGAGTTGTCATGTAACCATGATATCTAGGTTGTTAGTGGGCTGAAGTTAGAAAGTCATTAATGCACCTGAATAAGAGGGATTTCCAAGAAGTGCACGATTTTAGGGCACACTGTTTAGTTCAGTCATCTTGCACTGGCAGATGATCCTTAGCCCATGACAGATGGATGCTAGTTCATTAAAACAAAACAAGCTTGTGTTGTGTAAAAATAAATGTTTTAAAAGGTAGGAACAATGGTTTTGATATTAATGTAATCTTTTATACAATTTGTTTAATTTTCTTAAGCTGCATGAACTTAGGGAAATGGAGGATAGGTATTTAAATACAGCCGATCGCTACCACCTTCTGCAGTTCAATATAATTGACATTTCTGTTTTGTCCACCATCCCCCCCTCCCCGTTTTCTTACAGGTTCAACTTTTTGTCAACAATAAAAATATCGCAAGTCCTATTGCAACTACTACTGTATAACTGCAATCTCAAGACCTTACCATTCCATTAAATTTGTTTACATCTAATGTTAGATGGTACAGTAACGTTTTTCTAGGTAGCACTTGTACAACCGATGGTGTTCAACTTCGACGATGACCTCCAAGCATTACTTCCGGTTAAGTTTTCTGTTTCGATATATCCCTCTTGTGATAAGGCCTCCAGGACTGTATGGCGTTTATGAATAACATGTAATCCTATTTTACCATATTGAACCATCAAAACAAATTAAATTCTATACATGTTAAATAAATAAATAAATAAATAAATAAATAAATAAATAAAACATGGTAGCATCGCTATTAATAGAAATGTGACCGACAAATTATACATTCTCCTTAATATTCTCGCTAGTATAAGCTTTGGCACAAAACATGACTGGAGCGACACCCAAACTTTGATTAAAAAAAATTAACTTTAATTCTTTGATGAAAGTTTTTGATAGTGTAAACTTACATTTTACTTTTTGGTCACTCGAGGCTGGTCATACCTGAACCATCATCGTCTGCTGTACCATACCAGTCCATGTCCAAACCACAATCCCTAAAATCTCAAAGCAAAGCAAACTGAACTTTGAAACTGCCAACTTAACTTTAACACGTGGACTTTCACAACTGAGCTAACACTGGAATATACAGGAAACTGTCTAAGTTGTTCAGTCGATAAATAATATGAGACCGGGTCTCGGGTTCTAACCCAACGATCCGACCCTGCATTTTGTTCTCCATTCTGTTTGGTGGATAGTTTGTCCCTAAACAGTGGTGGACTATGGGCGATATCAGTGTCAACATTACATGTTTATGCATATATGCTTAATTATATTTAAGGGTATCCCAAAGTATTCAGGCCTTGATACGAGGGAAAGTCAGAAAGTTCATAGAACAGCGTAATCAGCCAAGCGTAACACACATTTTCTTTACTTATTTAGACAACACAACATTCCGCCATTTTAAACATATCAAGTTTATTTGTCACAACATATTTGTGTAATTCTCAAAAGCATTCAAAGTTGGTGACCATCAAGCAGTGATGGAAAATCAAAATGTTTAGTTTAGGGCAGTAATAAAGTTCCTCACAGTAGAGGGATCAAATGCCAAAGAAATTCACCGGCGAATGACCGAGGTGTACGGTGACAGTGGTCCTGCCTAATTCCACAGTGGCAAATTGGTCAGCTGAATTTAAACGTGGGCGCACACTGAAGGATGACCCAAGGTCAGGTCGGCCAGCTGATGCCATCACAAAGGAAATTGTCACTGCGTCTGTGGAGACCCTCATCATGAATGATCGTCGAATTAGGATTGATGACATAGCTAGGGAGTGTGACATTTCACATGGAAGTGAATACACGGTTATCCACGAGCATCTTGGGATGTCAAAAGTATCCGCAAGATGATATGGGTTCCCAAAAACCTTAATGTGCAGGATCGCTTCCAAAGACTCCAGTCAAGTCGGGAGCTTCTTGGCATTTATAATGATATCCCGGAAAGCTTCCATTTACGTTTAGTAATTGGTGATGAAACTTGGATTCATCATTGGGAAACAAACCAAAAAAAAAAAAAAAAAAAAAAAAAAAAAAAAGTCCATGCAATGGAAGCACCCTGGCTCGCCCCCACCAAAGAAATTCAAAACCCAACCATCAGCTGGCAAAGTCATGGCAACTGTGTTTTGGGATTCTAAGGATGTTCTGTTAATCAATTATAAACCTGCTGGAATCTCTATCACTGGGGCTTACTATGCTGATATAATGAAGCAGCTGAAAGCTGCTATTAAATTAAAAAGGAGGGGAAAGTTGAGCCGAAGGGTATTGCTTCATCACGACAATGCTCCTGTGCACAGGTCAAGAATTACACAAGCAGCGATTCTTGAATGCATCCAGTGATTATTTTCTATTTAGATTTGAAATTTCATTTACGGGGAATCAGATTTCCTGATGATGATGGACTTAAGGCTGCCACAGAGGCATAGTTTCAGGACCAAACCGAAGACTTCTATTTCAAATGTATAGACAGTCTGAAAGAAAAGTGGGCTAAGTGAATTGGGGTAAATGGGGACTATAGTGAAAAATAATAATAAAATGTATTGTTTGTTGCGGCAATATAATTCTATGAACTTTTTGACATCCCCTCGTACTTGTATTTTAAGCTATCCTAAAACCATTGATGCATATGCATTAATATAACAGGGTTTGCTAAAATCAATTTAAATATTTGAATATTTTTGCAATTTTGCCCCTGATGCTGTGCTATATAGTGGGCATACGGTATGTCTGGATGGTGTTTGACAAAACAACCAGAACAACTGTTTAGCACCCGGCGTACCGTTTTTGTAAAGGACAGATTGATAATATAATCAACGGTTCTTATATGTTTTTTACACGGGGTAAAATATTAGAAACAAAATGTTCAATTTTTTTAAAACCCACATTTGGTAGATGTCAGATGTAAAATAGATTTTATCTGAATAAGCTTAAGCGACCTGAAGACCATGTTTGACGACTCCCAATGATAATTGATTGAGGGGGGATTTAAGTCCAAGACAAAAATATTTTACTCATATCGAGACGTCACCAGCTATAGATGAAGTGCCAGAAATGTTGACCTTTGCAATGCGGCAGTACCGTAACTAGACCCTTAAATAAACCGAGGCAAGAAGTGAAGATCAATCGAAATACAGTACCAACATAGTCTCCCTTTGTCAACTCGCAATAAAAAGTTTGATGACTGGTCCTTGGCTTTTTGATGTTTTTCCCCTCTTTCATGGCTCTTTAACCCATTGTTCACCCATAGCGATTGTTCAGTCCTTAAAGGGTTTCGATATAAACATTTTATTTCTAGATCCTGAACTAAATGAATATGCACAAAAGCCCCATCCATATTTGGGGAATAACGTAACCATGGGGATGAACTTTGCCAGTCACAACTGAAACGCTTGCCTTGTTCTTTACTGGGCGGACAAAATGAAGTACGCTCATTTTCATTTAAGGGTTCTGCGGATTCTGATCTTTTATGTAATATACTGTGTTTCAAGTTTCTCCTTAACAGTTACACCCAAGTCACCTTCCAATTTTGATATTTTTCAGGTATATCAAAACTAGTTTCTTTTTTCAGCGCAGTTTCATGTAAACTGTCACAAGTTGAAGGAATTTCTTATTAACACTTGGAATGATTGCAACCCAATCACATCCCGGAAAAAAATGACGACCGTCGGGACTCTCTCTCTCTCTCTCTCTCTCTCTCTCTCTCTCTCTCTCTCTCTCTCTCTCTCTCAAAATATCACTTCTTCGAAAAAGTATTTGGTTAAATTTTTACCGAGGCAGTTGCCTCGGTTGCCTCATAGGTAGTTACGGTACTGTGCGGTCAGAGCAATGTACAGAGAGAGTTATTTTAGATGCCACGCCTGTCGTAACACGAAGCATCGGTGTTTAAGGTCTCCTCTCAAGACCCCATGTCTTTCATTTCTAAATGCCTAGTGTTTGGCGAAAGAACAGTCGCTACATATTTTCAAGTCTTGGCCAGAGTAGGACGGGATTTAGAACCCATACATTCCTATATACTGGTGTAATGATGACGTGAAAGAATCACAATAAAACTTCAAATTACAGGCAAGTCTTTTTTTTTATTTTTGATTAGTGATAATAATTTCGTAAGATGTACTATAAAAATTTCCTTGTATGGATTTTTATGAAGAGTTGTATCTAATACAAAGGAAGGTCAAGTTCTCCCTATAAGTGAAAGAATCTTAACTGAGATGTAAAATGTATTGTGTTCTGTTAGGAGCAAATTGCATTGAGGCGAAGGGGCGAAGATACGACGGTGAAGCCGGGTATTTTATCACTCCTTCGCAACTTCGCCTTCAAAATTTCAACCCTTCGCCTTATATTGTTTTCGCTTCTTCGCGTTCAGGTCCAAGAAGCGATCTAATGCAAATTTGTCCCTAACAGAACACCAGAAAGTTCTATTACTTAGCTTCATCCTCACACTAAGTGTGGGTTATTCAACTATAATTATCATCTAGTAAACATTACGACTGTCACGTGATTCAACTCCATGGTGTATACGTTGAGTATAAACTGGTTAAACTCCTCCCCCTAATAAAAATTAATACAGATATTTTGAAAACAATTTTATATTTAATCAGCTTTGTTTATTGCAGCTGTCCAGGTACATTAATCAGGTACAGAACAGGCCTGTCGAAAGTTTAACACTGAGCTAAGAAGTAAATGCTGAATTTGCAGGTTGTCTCAGCTACCCATTACAATCACGATATCTTCTTTTTATCTCCATATCTCGATCACAAAGCAAATGAACATTTCGACTTTTTTCAAAAGCCCAGAGTTAAACTTTTTACAAGACTTCTGTATAATTGTAATGCTCTGCAGTGAAACTCCCGATTGTACGGTTTAGGGTCACGTGCACATTGAAAGAACTCCTATAAAATTCTGAACGTTAAGAATAAGGAATCCTAGACTTGAGGCAATGATATTTCAATAAAACTTGACACGGTAAAAGACAGAAACACATGGCGGGATAAAATATCATTATGGTGAGATTTAGGGAGGCGTGACCGTAGTGGTTACATGGCCATCTCAATAAAACTAAGGGCATTAAAAAAACATTTGGTATCTCCAATATAATCGAGGCAGCATATTACTGGGGTACATCAGTGTACCACGTGATACCAAATAAAATTTCTGCGGAACAATTATTTCCATTGGAGATAGTATCAGTTCAGTTCACGTTTTCCCGTAAAAATGACGTTACTCTGGGAAAATTCGACGTAAACGTTTTCCAAACTGGGTATTGATCGTGTGGTACACTGGCGATCCCGATTAAGAGCAGTGATGTTTAGTACATTTCCAGATCTCTGTTCTTGGGGCTTAGAAAACAAACAATCTTTTGGTTCTCATCATACAGAAAAAACATGTCGAATGTTAAAAACTGAGCTTACAAATAAGAGCCGAATCGACAACTTAACTCGTTAGGTATATAGGTCAACAGCTTTTTTACAACTGTTGTCTTTCTCCACGCGAACCACTGCGGTGGCTCAGTTGGTAGAGTGCTCGCTCCGTAAGTGGGGGGGGGGGGGGGGGGGGTCTGACCCAAGACTTAAAAGTGGGTAGTGACTGTTCTTTCGCCAAGCACTCGGCATTACGAAATGAAAGTCACGGTTCTTTCGATTGGGAACTTAAAATAAACGAGGTTCCGTGTCTTGGTAGGCTTGGCACGATAAAGAACCCTGCTGTATAATGCCCATAGGCGTAGGAGGGTTTTTAATATTGGGGGGGCCAAACCGAAGCTAGGTCTTATGTCGTGCCGCAGGGACGACCTCGTGCCTATGGCACGAGGCGGGGAGAGTATGAGAGGGGTGCTAAACCCCTCGCATAGGTGGGGGTCCGGGGGGCCTCCCCCGGAAAATTTTCAAAACTAAGTCCTGTCTAGACGCTTTTTCAATGCATTGTGCATCGTTTTGATAGGTTTAAAATACTGTGATATCAAGGCAAGATTATATAAAATAACCGTATGACACAAGTTCCATAATCACCCTCTCATTGGAGATGGATATCAGAGGCTGATCCAGAATTTTAGAAAGGGGGCGTATAATGTGAGATTTGAAGGCTCGAACCTTCTAGGAGGGTTCGGAGGCATGCTCCCCCGGAAAATTTTGAAAAAGTGGCGCAAAAATCCTGCTTTCTGGTGCAATCTGAGCTGAACAATATGTATTATTAGCGACATAAAGGGGGGTGCGTATTCCCCCTACGCCCCCTGCTGAATCCGCCACTGGATATGGGGTACCCCGGAAAATTTTGACGCCCTTTTACAAGTATAATGATGAAATTGATAATTGATTGGTTACCAGATGGACATTTCCTGTTAAAGCTCTTTTTTTTTTCTTTCTTTTTTTTTTAGCATGATACAAAATTTCACACAAAATATTGGGGGGGGCCTGGCCCCCCCTTCTCTGACATTGGGGGGGCCCGGCCCCCGCTGGCCCCCCCCTGCTCCTACGCCTATGATGCCATCAGCGCAACGCACAGGCAAAATTTCTGCACCTTCACCTAAAGCTGGTGACGTCTCGATATAAGTGAAATATTCTTAACTGGGACGTTAAACACCATTACTCATCTCAACTATTTTTCCACGATTTGTTTTACAGCTACTAGCTATACAAATCTCGGATACCAAGCTTTGACTCCTTAAAAAGGGTCCAGTATTAACTTTCGACAGGTCTGTAATGTATGTATAATGTTAAAGCAACGCAATCTTTTCATTTTATGATTTATTGTACAAACGCACACGTGTACGTATAAATTCGAAATCAAAGTTCTGTCTCTTTTGCATTTTGTGGCAAATCATACGTCTTAATGACGTCACCATGTATATATTGCACGATCCCGATTGGTTTATTACATTTTGTCACCTGACAAAGTTCACATTTACAACTGGCGGGACACTGTCCCGTAAACAAACGTTCTGAATCGGTATCAGAATCACCATCATCATAATAAACAGTATTAGTACGACCAGCCCGTATGAAATACTCTATATCATCAGTATCATGTTTAGCGATATTTACAACACTTGTTTCATTCGAGCGTGATCTTTTCTCGTCGTCAGAATTGCACATTCCCGGGATTATTATGGATTCTATTTGTTCATTGTCTGTCTCTAGGTCTCTGAGATCGAACACAGGTAGACTGTCTCCAGATTTACTACTATTGTCGTCTGACCGACTTGAACTAGCACTAGACGTTTTGCTGCCGTCTGAAGAACACGGTTTCCGCCTGTCGAATCCATTTTCGGAATACCGGCGTTCAAGACCGACAGTTCTTGTTGGACGTACATTGAGTGACATACTTTTTTGTAACAGTTTTCGTCTATAATCAGTCATTGGTTGCGGGTATCTCGTCCTCTCGTCATCGAGTCTAGAACGCCTTAAAGTAGAATTCCTTGCTTGTAAACCACCTGTCGACCGTACTGAAGGATTTCTGCAAGGAACAGCAGATTGCGAAGAAAACGATTCATTTCTGTTTATAGAACCAGAATCACGCACAGACGAACTACGTTTTACACATTCAACTGTAATGATTTTTCCATAAGAACGCACAGAATTGTTACGTTGTACACATTTATTTGGTTCTTCCGGCGAATCACTCTCGTTTCACACGATGACTCATCCTCTGGTATAGTTTCTATTTCTGAGTTTGTTTGAGTTTTTACGTCCATTGAAATTGAAATTGTCTTTCTAATGGCGGGATCAAGTGTTGTCAGGAAGGCGGCTAAAGAAAATGAAAAGAAAAAAATATAAGAAAGACATGTTCTATAAATAGTAGAATAGACCAGTGCAGTGCCAGTAACTATAGTACAGACCTGTCGAAAGTTTAACAGCAAGTTTACAAATTAGTGCCGAATCGACAGCTCATCTCAATCCCTCGTTTACCTATATATCGACAACGTTAACTAACGTTTATGCTATCTCTCGCCAGCTTTTCTATCACTAGGCTGGCAAGTTGATCACCATACAAATATTCATTTGATGAGCGAGTTGAATCGACCACCTCCAGTTGGAGGCAACGAATTTCTGCATTTTGGTATGGGGTCTGGTTTTTCTGTCTCATGGTCCCTCATCAACAATAAAAAGGACCGTTGATGACAGGAATTATTCGGCCCAGTGTTTATAGTGCATGCTATAACTTTCATTGCCATACAAACTATTTCAATGTACGACCATAGAGCGGAGTGGAGTAATTGAGATTTACGAGGCTGTCAACGGTTCAGGCCTAGGGATGGTGAAGGAAACCGGAGTGCCAAGAGAAAACAATTCCTCTGCAAAAACTAACAAAACTTATCACACTAGGGTCTGTCCCGATTGGGATTCGAGCCTAGGCGGCGAGAGGCGTTGTGATCTTTCAGTGAGCGCGCGTTTTAGACCACTCGGCTACCGAGTGGGAGACGGGGGTTGGACTAACGGCCAAAAAAGCCATTGCACTATAAACGTCGTTTCTAGATAGTCTAATGATTTTAAAGACCAAACGTTCTATAAAAATAAGCAATGATCACCTGCTGGTTTCTCTGACGGCAAGAAACATGATTGTTTAAGATCTTTCCGAGAACTCCCTTTTATTAAAAGATCATTGGCTACTGGTCTGTTAGAAAATTGTTGTGATTGGATTTCAGCAGCTTTTCTTGCTCTTGGTGTAGTTCCTGCCGATGGAAATTTAACACTCGCTTGTTTCTGAAAGTCCTTAACTTTACGACCTCTTACGTCACTCAAACAATCTTGTATCTGAAAAATAAAAATGTTAGACTATAGGTGAAAATATATTCTGTTGTCACCCAAAATGCAAATGGAATTTATCTAAATTTCTTTATTTACACAGGTCAATCAAGTTAATGTGCCAGTAAAAAGAGCATTCATATCCATAACTTCCTCTTCTCATATCTAAAGACTGATGGGTTTGAGTCCCTTTCATCAAGCAGGATTCCAAGTCAAGATCTCGAAGAGCTTTCACGGAACAGGTACAAAGATTTACATGTTATTTATTTTTACACTGCACAACTGATAAATAAAAACGACCATTCATTAAGTTATAGCTCACAAATAACAAAATCAGGAGCATTGAAGACGATTGAGGACAGCCAATAGAAATTTGGTATACGGGAATACTCGTCACACCTCGGGCGATTTCGTGACTTCATCGGTGTGGTACGAATACAACCGAGGAAGAAATGGAAATAACGAGGTTTGTCGAATGGAATGAATTGATTGGGTGTTTTATCAAAGTGGAATATCAACGGGCTCAAGAAATACGCTGTTCCGATATGGCAATTTGAGAGAAAAAAAATGAGACAGAGAGAGTCAACTCAGATATCATGATCACTAATAATTGATATGTTATGTCCGATGATAAATGTAATAATCACTCTGGTCGTGAGAGTGTCGCAAAAATATCACAGAAAATCATAAACATGTGAGTAATTAATTTCACGTATTGTCAACTCACTTGCACCGAGTCGTTCCAGGAAATCACAATAACGTCAAAAAGTGTAAGATGCATAAAATTTTCATTAATACATTCCACAATTCTTGACGTTTCCGTCATCATTACTGGGGAAAAACAACACTGTAAACCGTAGGGAGAACATGTTATGTTGCTGTGAAATAATGGAGCCGAATCTGTTTGGTTTATTGTGATTTCCTGTATCGACTCGACACAAGTGACTTGACAATATATAAAATTGTTCATTCAGTAAAAAGAAAGGCGATTTTCAGTCATGACCAGAGCGATTAGTGCACTAAAGCAATATTATTATTTTTATCATTTAAATCTAAGCAGGTTCTTACCATACACATAATGGAGTTTTCATCGGCTACTGATGATTTATCTGTGGTCCATGCTACTTCACGATGTCCAGAGGGCAACGATGACATATCAGATCTGAAACAAATGTAAAACAAAGAACAAATAGTTGATTGATTTATTGAATGGGGTTTTACGTCCCAGTTAAGAATAATTCACTTCTATCGATATGTCACCGGCTATAGGAGAAGTGACAGAAATTTTAACCGCTCAGGACAATATGCAGGGAGGGTTCTTTAACGACTGCCATAATACGGAGCATCGGTTTTTAAGGTCTCTTCTGAAGGACCCTTGACTTTCAGTTCCAGATGCCAAGTGCATGACGAAAGAACTATCACTACCTATGTCTAAGTCTTGGTCAGACCAGACCTTCAACATACGAAGCGAGCACTCTTCAAACTGAGCTACTGTAGAGGAATAGACATGAGAAAAGCAGTCTGTGTTGTTTGCAAGGTACCGTAGAGAACTGTCCGAAAGTTTAACATTGACCTAACGAAAGGAAGTCGAAACTTGGACGAGGAGTGGTAGAGATATAAACAGCTTGTTACTTAAAAGCTGCAAAGATATAGATAACAGAAAAGCTGTCGCGATATACAATGTAGTAACAAGCTGTTGAAATGAGCGCTCGATTTGGCACCCATTCGTTAGCTTAGTGCTAAAACTTTCAACAGGACTTTACTGTATGCTGACCAGGACATGAATACATTCATAAGGTATGTATATCAAATTACAAACCCTAATAAACTGAGACAAGATCAATGTCAATAGCTTATAAGTAGTGTCTAAAACTGACTACCAAAGTTTACTTAACAAATACAGTTCGTTCAGTTTTGAAACTGGTTGAAGTCAAAGTTCATTTAGGTTTTATTTCAAATTCGAAAACACCCGGTGTACTTTTCATGACCGTTAAATAACGTACTGCCGACAATGAATACAGAGACAATGAGATTGTTTTAAGGCGGCCAACAATCCTTAGATCATTTCGCTTCGAATGCGGAAATATCCTAAACACTAAAGCAGAAAAGGCATTTCAAATTTATTGGCGCGAACATATAACAATATCCCCGTCCGGTATACCAATCAATAACGTACGCTGGTCCTAGTTCGGTATAGGACCAGATGGAATTGGGAATTTGTGGTATTTAAAGGCGGTCACACTCGCGTAAACTCTGAAACTTTCGGCGTATTATTCACGGACATTGTAATATTTTACTGCGGAAGTGTCGTCACTTCCTATACACTACCTAGTTTTAACACACACACTTATTGTCATGTACGTAGGAGGCGAGGGGTAGAAAAAGAGTAAACACCACCTCTTAGTTAATTTCAACATACAAAATTAACATGTGTGTGTGTGTGTGTGTGTGTGTGTGTGTGTGACTACATACATGTACATAATAACTGCCATGAGTGTGTGCTAGATCTTAACAAAGCTATCAAAATTCAAAATCGAAATTTAAATTTAAAAAAAAAAAAAATAAATTACACAGCAAAATTTTCCCTTTCATCATACAATCTCAACGATTCTATCTAAGATAATTCTCAAGTATTGTCCAATATGTTAATCGTTTTTAATTAAAATGAATCACTTGTACATATGATAATAGATTATAGAATAATACAGGCCTGTCGAAAGTTTAACATCAAGCTAACTAATTTAGTGATGTTGGTGCAGAATCTGCAGCACATATAGACCCATCGTTGGCTAAATCTCGATAACTTTTCATGCAGCTATCTCTCTTGCCCCAGTTGTTTGGTATCTATCTCTGTCACTCGACAGTAGAGCTTCGGCTACTTTTTTGGTTTTAGAACTTTGGACAGGTCTATACTATATATAGATTATGTATAGGTATGTATTAAACTTCTGATATATATCATATACGACAGTAGTTATTATAGCATTTGTTTAGTTTATAGTTTAACTTGATTGTAAGAAAATCTTTTGAAAAAATGGCTTATACTTAAGACTTTGTTTTGTATTTGTTGATTTGGTAGAATAAGGCCTATTTTTATTTTTTATTTTTATTTTATTTCAATAGTATGAAGTTCACATCAAGTTTTTAATTCACTTGGTCTCTTACAGTCAGAGTTTGCGTGCCACAATACAGACCTGTCGAAAGTTTAATAATGAGCAAGAAAATGGATCAAAGCACGGCTGCCGAGAACCCGATATATGGATAACCAGTGATCGGAAAACTGTTGAGAGAAATATAGTAACTGTAAAAAAGCTGTCAAGTAATATATCTAACACGAGGTCGATATTTTACACTAATTGGTTGGTCTAGTGTTAAACTTTCGACAGGTTTGTACTGTAGTTACTTCCTCATCTACATAATTATCACTCGCAATACTGCGAGTCTAGAAAGCGTCTAGTACCGTGATATGGAAGTACTTGAAACGGGTTTAACCAATACTGAAATTAATGAGTGGTTGAGTGTTGTGGAGAGGAATAATGTTTTACGTCTCAGTCGAGGACCTTTCAGTTACACTTAGTCGGTCTGGTCTGATATGCTGGAAGAAAAACCCGAGTACCAGGTTTAATACTTACAGCTTGGGAACTTGGTTTTATGTTCAAAGCAAGATTACTTTACTTATATCGAGATGTCGCCAGCAATAAGTCACTATTCAAAAGTGGTTCTTTGTCCAAGTCAATATTGTTTTATTTACACTGAGAGGTCACCAGCTATAGCTAAAAAACAGGGAGGGGTACAACAGACTTCAAAACATAGTTTAATGACCTACATGTACTCCCCAGTCACTAGCTATATAGAAACAGTAACATACACATTACTTTTTGTGTAAATTATGTTGATAAGTTATGTTTATTATAAGCAATGTTTTTGCTTTTCTTGTGTAATTTGTTGTTTTGTGATTTTGTGTTCATATGTTATACATCATAATAAGTATGTTTTAATTATCTCATTGGAAGAAGAAATTGTCATATACCATTTTTTGAATGTATTTTTTATTAGATTTTAAAAATGACAAAAATCAATAAATGATAGTGAAAATCACAACCCAAAAAGTAAAAAACTTTGAAAACTGACAAATTTAGTTAAACATTTTGAACTTTCATTCTTGAAGGAAAAATGGGTGCTGCGAAAAGGTAAGCAGTCTTTGTTTAGCTAGCTACACCCGTCACACGTGTAATAGGACTGAGATGGAAAACAATATTAATTTACTGTACTTAGTCCGAAATTTCTGACCAAGATTTCAGACGCCGTTTTAGTATTGGTCAGAATTTTCGGACTAAACTGCAGTCTACTTCTCTAAATTAATAAGAACATCTTACCTTTTATATGGGTATACTACATTCACGGAAATACGTGGACTTTATAACCAGTTATACCATACCGTCCATGGTGAACTGTCATGTTTCCTGTAACACAGATAGAAACACTCTGTAATACATAACTAAAACTTAGACATTTCTGGCAGAACATGGCACATGTCTTGATAGTATGTTATACAGTTATACTTCAGATCAGTTCGTCAGACTGGTTGATCCAGGATTATACGATCACTCAAACTTAATACATACAGTACAGACCTGTCGAAAGTCTAACGCCGAACTAACGAAAAGGAATCGCGCTTCGACTGTCGAGTGGCCGAGGTAATAGTTAATGACTGAAAAACTACCGATAAATTGATAACAAAAAGCTGTCGAGATACAGCTAACGAGGGATCAAGATGAACTGACGATTCGGGATTCATTCGTTAGGTTAGTGTTTAACTTTCGACAGGCCTGTATCGTAAGTATTTTACGTATAATAACTTCTACGCATTTTATTTAATGTTCTGCTATTGTTTAAATCTTTAAGTGAAAACACGGCTTAGTCCTTATACAATAGAATTTAAATTACTTCATTAGATTTGAATTTAAAATCACAGGCTAACTTATACCATACAATAATTTAATATTTAAATATGATTACCAATTGTACTTAAATTCTTATTTAAGTGGGTCAATCAAACAGGTGAACTTTAACTAAATGTGTTAAAATTTTAATTGTTTTATTAAATCTGTGTACAGTACCAAACACTCACTAATCCACATTTCTCACTTCCTGAGACTTATAGTTTTTCCGACTTATTATGTACTTAGTCATAACCAACATCTACCGTTGGAAAATCGTTGAATAATTCACGGTGGATTTCTACCACAGGTAGATTTTGATTATTTCTTTTCTTACATAACAATGAAAAAACATTGCGAACTCTTTCCTCGGACATTTAGACTGTTGGGGTTAGTTAGCTCTGTTGAAATAATAAAAAAAACAACATATAAATCCATGTCCAAAGCACAATCTCAAAGCGAAGTAAAAACTTTAAAACTTGCAATTTATGTTAATCATGTTATAATTCAATCAGGGAATTGAGGCCGGGTACTCCGGAAAGGTAAGCACCTTTTGTTTAGCTACCTTCATCCGCCACGCGTACGTTTCATTCAAAAATTGAGAATGAAAAGAACATGGAACTACATGCATATATATGGAAGCCAAATATTATATCCAGGGCTCCGTTGCACAAAACTAAATTCAAGTTAATTATTAATTAAACCATAATTACACTACATTATTTGCAAATTATGGTTTAATTAATGATTATTTTATTAAGCTTTGTGCGTCCGGGCTTAGGAAAATTCTGGATACATAAACATCATACTTATCAACAATAATGTTATAAGGTCATAGAAACTTTTTGAGGGGCTTGATATATACGTCAAGGCATGCAATATTCTAATAATACTTGATATATCTTGATACATATCGTCATTTAAATAAACATGTTGCATCAAACTATTTTCTCGGAAGTGGTTTTTACTTGGAACAAATGTTGAGATTACCTTCATTGAGTAATAACCATTGTACGTGATCGCGCAATGGCATGATGTCATATGAGGGAAATGCATGCCATGTTAGAATTAATATCAGAAGTAAATGAAGTGTCATATATACATGTACCATTTTTTGAAAATTTGTAATGATAAAATTGTTTAACAAATGGTCATACAACGGAAAAAACAGTATCAAACGTAATACTTACATTCACTATTAAAGGATTATCTTGTCGAAAATACCACTAAAATCCAATAAAAACAAACGAACAATTTAATTAAGAACCAGAATCCATTCATTTTGATAAAATTTAACGAAAACGTGACACATTTGAACTAGTGTCATCAGAACCATCCAAATCCCAGTCATAATGGTAAATCGTAACTTAAGCGATTTATAGACACATCTGTACATATAATATATGTATACATGTAAGTTAAAAAAAGCCAGCTCGGGTGTACGGTAATACAATTTTTACTATATATATATGTTATAATGCGGTGGGTATGTCGACATACTTCACAAACAATTAAACATTTCTGGTTGATAAAATTTAAGCAATAGAAAATATTTGATTACTATTTCAAAGATCATACATAACGTTTCTGATAAAATCAGAAAGATGAAAGATCTAGGTCTCTGTTGTCATTCAGGCCATTATCAACAAAAGCTTTACAAGGTTTAATATTAACCTTTATTAAGACCTGTGTTAACTCTTGTCACAAAAATTAAAATGTCCTATGACTATTATTAGACTCTGTGTAGTAAACATACCCTATATCTGTACCCTATATCAGTAATAGGTCACGGTGACTTGGTCTAAAATATAGACTTCGGCATGGCCTCTCAAGGCCGAAAAAGGTTCGATTCCCACTCGGGAAAATCAAAGTACCCGTACTTGCCAAAGGAAGGTTTTTCCCCAACAACCCAAGGACTGACCGCGTCGGTATTACGAAAATATTATTGCCTTAGGCGTAAAAACGTTTCACCCTGTGTACAGGAAGATAATCCTCCTTTACGCTTTACCTAAAGATAATGTAAGATGGCGTAAAGCAATTTTTAAGCCAACTTTATTGCATCTTTACGTTGTCTTTACGCCAGTTTTACGTAATGCTGCCGGGTTTGTATATATAAGCGTGCCCTTGTTCCTGAAACTAGTTTACAGTTTGTTTTGTCTTGTATTACATGATTTGTAATTACCGATTAATAATATTGTGCCATATAAAGTCAATATTTTTATCACTTTAAGCGTTCGAAAGCACACCCTTCGACACCAACCCGCCTAGCATAAAAATGACTAGCGATCTAACCAATAGTACCACCGAGACAAGTCCAAAAAAAACTTGCTCAAATTTCAAATTACGCATTTGTTGTTGTTTATATATATATATATATATATATATATATATATATATATATATATATATATATATATATATCTTTTTTTTTTAAAATCATTCAAAAATGGTTATTCAAATCAGTTTTACATGCTATACCCAGCAAAATTTATGTCAACTTATCATTAAATTCACTTGATCTTGGTCTCCTCAGACATCGGAAAATGGAATTAATCTTTTTGATCTTAAATTTATGAAATGGGGTTGATCTTATTTGTTGTTTCCATGTATAAATTATTTTTCTCTACATGTTGTTCACTATACACAAGGCACGTTTATATTAACAACAACGATGATATCGGTAGCCTTGTATCAAACAATAAAGAGCATAAAACCATAAAAACACTTAATTGTTTGTAATGTCAACTGCATTGACGAGTTTAGACTCCTGCAACAACTGTTCAAGCCACCACTGTACTTATGCTACAATATAGACCTGTCGAAAGTTTAACACTAGGCAAAAAAATTCGCACCAAATAGGCAGTTCATTTAGGCACCGTGATAGATATACACCGGTATCTCGACCACTATTTATCTACATGTGCATGTTGACAGCCATTCCGGACACTAGCTAGTAATTTCTCATCCACTCGTGACAGAGCTTCAAATCCCTTTTTAGTATTGGGTGTTTAACCTTCGACAAGCTTTTTAAGGCTGTACTGTATGTCTGATTGGACAAAAACAGTCGTTTTTGGAACATAAGATTTTTTTAACAAATATTTACCTCTCAGTGAAAGCCTCTTCAGTCACTAGCTATCCACATCTCTGTGACTTGGCATCAGAGCTTCGACTCCTCTTAAGTAGCTCAATGTTAAACAGGACCGTGTTGTAAATATCGTTACTGGAACATTAGACGGCTCGAACCAACTGAAGAAGAAAAAAGTTGGCAAAAATACTATATGTCAATATACACAATAATTTATGTTTATTGTTTATTTTTGATGGGTGAGTTGTTTATCTTATGTTTACCCCCTGTATAGTAATGTTGTATTTTTACAGATAAAATTAGTCCTTTGATAAAATATGTTCGACATTTGTTAAGAACACTACGATCAGATCTTGGTTTAAGTTTCTTTATGTCAGATCTCAGCTCACATCAACAAACTGTTATGCAATTATGAATTATATTGTTTGTGTTTTTTGTGAAGATAAACTTGGACTGAAAATCAAGTTAAATGCAATTCAATAAAACATGATTTTATGATATAACTGTTGTTGTTAATATATGGACTCTTCAATGTTGAATTATCCAGGGGGGGTAGGTACGGTACAGACCTGTCGAAAGTTTAACACAAAGCTAACTAATTAGTGCCGAATCGGCAGCTCATCTCGGGCAGTAATAAGTTCTCGTCAGTTGCTTGGTATCTTTTGACCAGTTTCCATCCAGTATCTATCTATAACTCGGCCACTCGATAGCCGAGTTTCGACTCCCTTTTGTTAGTTCGGTGTTAAACATTCGACAGGTCTCTTACGGGTAATTATAACTACAAAACATCACTTACAGTGCAGACCTGTCCAAAGTTTAAAGTAAGCTTTACGAATTAGTTCTAAATCGGCAGCTCATCTCGGCTTCTCGTTAACAAATCTCAACAGCCTTTCGTCCTTTGACATATTTTCGTTCACCAGGCATATCTCGGTCAATAAACAGCTAGGTATCGACTCCTTCAAATTTCGGTAGCTTTGTGTTAAACTTTCGACAAGCCTGTACTTAATGTTGTTAGGTGTTGTGTTGATAATGTCATCTGAAAGAATAAACATGATAACAATCTCATCAGATGACAAGAAGCCAAAACTGTTGACGTATTATCCGTCTAAATACTGAAAATATAGACCTTAGTATGAATACACAGTAAGTGAATGGTTTTTTTTGGCAAAACTGTTTCGGTAAAAAAAGAACTCTTTTGGTTTTCGTGTCATAAATGACTGCGTCATGATCATGTGCTACTTTTGAATGTATTGTTTCATATAAAAATTAAAAACTCAAAACTAGCACATGGAATGGGAACAATCTACCAATTGAAACGATAAACGTTAGCAGCGCCAATGCTATTAAAAGCAGCAGGCATAGAAAAACCATCCACTCAAGTTCCATCCAGAGTGTTTCAAAGAACTGTGTCCATCAGGTAGCCAAAATACAACAAAGACAGGCAAAGATAAAGATGCACCTCTACAAGCCGAAGGTGTACATAAGGTGTATTCTATGTTGAGAAATGGTGAAAAGGATTAATCTACGTAAACTTTAAGTCTACCGTGATGGACTGACGTGCCCACCGGTCTGATGAGCCTATAGGCTTAGGACAGACTTGAAGAGTATGTTGATTGATTTATTGATTGAATGATTGAATGGGGTTTTACGTTCCAGCCATAATATTTATCTTATATCGAAACGTCACCGGCTTTGCAGGGCAATGTGCATGGAGGGTTGTCGTGACTTTGTGCATCAGTTTTAAGGTCTTTTCCGAAGGAACTCGTGACATTAATTTGATTCAATTGATAGAATGGGGATGTCGACACGACACCACATATACAATGCAGATGTAGTGGCATAAATTTAGCATTGCAGTGCGCAGACATGACACGCATGTAGTGACAGGAAGCAGCATATTTTATGTCTCATCCAAAAGACCCGGCGACATTCATTTCTAAATGCTGAGCGCTTGGCCAAAGAACTGTTACTAATCCTTTGATCAGACCCCGGTTGGGGTTCGAATCTTGACATCCCAGTTACAGTGGTAGTCCTGATAATTAATTATTCATGATATAGAACGCCACTTTAACATTCGACACATTTGTATGTAACATGAATGTGACTGAAAATGCAGGTTCGGACCAGGATCGATCTCGAGGCCTCCCATACAACTAGTATAGACCGTATATGGGTCATCCATTTCCGAGGGTGTGTAAACGCGTCAATCGTCAGTTAGGAAAAAAACTATGCAGGGTTAAACCGGGTACAAATTCCGGGACCTCCCGCAAGATAATGCGAATGCCTTATAAGAACATTACATGTCTAATCACATTTTCATGACGCTAATTAAGAACAGACTACACTGTACAGACCTGTCGAAAGTGTGACTCTTAAGATAACGAGAGGGAGTCGAAAGCTCAGCTATCAAGTGACCGAGATTCATGGATACCAAGTGATCGACAAGCTGCCCAGATATACGTATTTATGTAGGGTACCTACAATACAGCAGCTGTCGAGTGACCGAGGTGCTGCCGATTTCACACTAATGCGTTAGTTTAGAGTTAAACTTCTGACAGGTCTGTACCATATACTTAACAAATGGCACGCTTATAATTAATTCATTTATCCAAACATTACGTTTTAAACGAATTTAATTTGATTTCTCAACTCAACCGTTATAATTGTTTTCTTTTACTTGCACGACAATTAATAATTTGAACAATTTTGATAAATGAATTAATAGCGTGAAAAGGTTTTTGAATATGTAAAAGTCTGGTATGGTTTTCTTCTTAATAATCAATAAATCCTTATTTAAAGTGTTAACCTTATATTTCAAAGATCTATGATAAAAAGTCTTTTGAAATATTTAATTTGAAATTAAACAGCATGGTGAGAAAAGATTTCAAAGTGTGTGTATGTGTGTGTGAGGGTTACATTTTAACCTTTGTTTGAAAATAAACGCAAACTCTCTCTCTCTCTCTCTTTCTCTCACACACACACACACACACACACACACACACACACACACACACACACACACACACACACAGAGTTTTCCACACATGTAGATCCTGGTTGTGAGAGTTTATCAGTTCGTAAACCGCAAGTCGGTGGTTTTCCTCGGGTTTCCTCCACCATCCCAGCACTTATTTTATGTATGTGAAGGCAGTTTCAAAAAAATTAAAATATATATGCAATAAGCTTAGAATAAAGTTCAATATGACACCTGAAACTGGTGAATATCGTGAAAACAAACAAAATTAAGGATAAATTAACATATGATAATGCGTTTCAAAATCATGTTACCACTACCATTGACGATATCTTACAGCATAATTCACTTTCTGAATTGGCTTTACCAGGTGGTGAAATTTTAATGAACGAACTTATGAATGTTATAAAACATCTGAAAAGACGCAAAGCGCCTGGAATTGATAAAATTCAAAACGAGCACCTGATACACGCTAGCTGTAGTGTTTACCAGCTTATACTCAAATTATTCAATACTATAGTTAGACTCGGAAAGATTCCTAAAGTTTGGAAAGATGGTATAATAGTGCCTATATTCAAAGGAGGTTACAAATCTAAACCTAAGCCCGATAGTTACAGACCCATTTCATTGCTTCCGGTTATATTTAAAGTATTTGAAAAAATACTTTATAATAGAATAACCGACAACGCATTATTACCCAAAAACTTCCCCAACAGCCAGCAGCAAGGCTTTCAGAAAGGTCTCAGTTGTATTACAGCTTCTTTCAATCTTCAAGAGACTGTACTACATAATTTAGATCTCAATAGTAAGGTGTACACGGCCTTTTTAGACTCTCAAAAGGCCTTTGATACGGTGTGGCGTCCAGGACTTATGTATAGACTATACAACCTCGGTATTACAGGTAAGCTCTGGCGTGTAGAACATGTTTTTTCGGATATTCGAAAGAACCTTAGCCATTACGGACTTATTAACCATATGCAAAACTACATATCAACCGGTCGGTTCATTACACAACTTCAATGGAAAAAGATAATTAACCATGCGATCCGCACAACTGAACAATCTGCCAGATTTACAAGAATGAACACGGATCCAGACTTTGCACGACTCCGCAACCTTCACACGCATACAGGACTTCAAAATATCTTCAGACTACCGACCTCTACAAATGAACTTTTTATTGTTAAATTAATCGTCAGTTTATGGATCAAACCCGTTAAATACGATATAAGTGTGTGTCACTTATGTTACGAACCCTATACAGACACTTTACGACACATATTAGTGCAGTGTTCAGCATTTAGTTGGCGTCGCAGACGTTTATTTCAGTCGCTCCAGCAACTTCATCCAAATATACAGACTGAATTGTTAATGCAACATTCTAGGGATGAAGATAAGCTACAATTTTACTCGGCAATGTACTAAATATAGATTTCCAGGACTCTTACAAACACGATGCTGTTTTCTGCTGTTTCAAATTTGTATATCGAACTGTAAAGCTAGCTGCTATTGTCGAGCATAGATGGGAGCACGAACATTTACAGGTGTAATTAGTCAACCTAACGATCATAACTTATACTGCAATTCTCGGTCCACATTCTGATGATAAGTAATGTAACTCCTTGTTAACGTTGGTAGGGATAGTACCCAATCAATGCTTTGGCTATCATTCAAATGTTGGTCCGAGTAAGTCATAACTGTAAATAAGTTATTTTCTATTTTGTTCTCTTCGAACACAACAGCGTAGTGCCCCTTAAGCACCATTTGTATATTTATATATACTATATATGAATCCCAATATTGTTTAACTGCTGTATTTTGTACCTTGCAAATGTGTTATTTTGGTGTTTGTATGTTATAATTCATATATTTGTAAACTGTTACTTAACATTCTTATATCTCTACATATATAGAGGAAATAAATAAAGAATGAATGAATGAATGAAGGACATCTTAAATAAGAAATTGGTCCGGATCCCAGTTTCACAATCATTCCTTAAGATTTCCACAACCAAAATTCAACAATTTCGTCTCTGTTGGAACTATACGAATAAAAAAATAATATAACTAAATACAGATATTATAAGTATGAAGTGATCTTCAAATGACAACTTAAATTGGTGAATGTCTAAACAATTACCTGACTATTATTAAGATTTCAAATTTTCCAAATTTAAGTTGTTTATTGAAGGTATTAAACACTGATTACTAGTAATATTAAAGGGAGAGTAGTATACCTCAGATAACGGTAATGTACGCAAAATTAAATATCAGTTTCAAGTGTTTAGTAAATATTAAATATTTAAACATGGTTTTATAAGGATAGAGGAATAGTGATAAAACAAACATATAAATGACTTTGTATAATCTACTTGTGAAGTATCTTGGTCTTGTCATTATTATTTTCTTTTAACTAAAGATTTTGAACCAAATAAAAAATCTGTTTAGATATAGGTCAAGGTCATGGAAATAAATGACTACACAATTAGAAATGACCTTTTGTTCCATACGATGCGTGGCTCCCTTGTTTTCTTACAGTAATTATTAATCCTTAATTTAATGAAATTAGCTCCGGTATATTTTTTTCTGAAAATCATTTTTTGAAAAGCTGAGATGCAGAGTTATGTAAAGTGAAGATGCAGTATATAAAATATGGAATTCGTGCATGCTTTAGATGTACATGTGAACTACTGTGTTTTTGAGGCCTGGTCACTCGGGACGATTTATAATTAGGTCACCTAGTCACAGACAAGCATCCCCCGACACCTGCTGAAAAAGTCGATAGTCTGTCCTCTGTCACGGTAAGCAGAGCACCAGGCAAGGAAACAGTATCTCGGATATTAAACTCTTATGTGTGACCCGGTCGGGGTTGAAACCCACGAGTTCCCGCAGATGTTACGTGTGATTTTAGAACTAATTTAATAATGTAAATTTCTTACCAGTGAAAGGTTCCAGTTTCACTATCATTCCTTAACTAAGCTTTTCCTTAACTAATGCATCTATATCAGTCCTGTAACTTTCAGTAGTACTTTATGTTACTACAAATATGTAAATAGTTTCAACAAAATCAGAACATATGCACGTAGATGTAATAAGCTTCGAGTGATCTTCGTAATGACATTATATTTTTATGAATAGCTTGACTAGAAATAACCTTTAAAATTTGTCAGATTTAAGTTACGGAAAAAATCTTAATTAAGGAATGATTACGAAACTGAGCCAGGTAAAGAATTATATAATACAATAATACTTTATCTAAAGTAAATAAAGATTTCTAATATTTATATCAAAGATTGCATGTCGTCTTTAAAATTATAATAAAGAAAGTTATACCTACGTATACGAAACTTGGTTAATTAAAAGCAGGGGAGGTAATAACAATTTAGTCATTTTGGTAGTTAAATCTTAACAGCAATTTCTTTCTTTTGTTTTTCAAATTTAATTGTCCGTGTTAAAAAGTGAAATTTAAATATTTCAAAGTTAATGATTTAGGATTTAAATGCTTTGAAACGGGATACCGTTAATTATGATATACACGTATTCATTTAACACAAAACTAAAACGTCAAATTTTTTTGCATGCATAAATTTGAAATTAACAAATGTCCCTGGTAATCGAATATAAAGACGGACGAAAAACATACGTAATAAAACATTCAACATAAAAGGTAAATGTACACCTGGTTTATAATAATGTAATTTGCTACTTTGAATGCATTGTTCCAAAAATAATGCAAATGCAAAAGTAGCACATTGCAATAACAACCATGAAATACTTGATATTAATTCCAATTTTTAAAAATTGAAAATCATTAGAAACCAAATTTCCAAAATTTGTGAAAACACACATGTAATACTTTTTAAACTATTTATTATTATTATTATTATTATTATTTTACAAATTTAAAAATGTTTTACAAATACATATATAAGTAACTGTTTGATAGAATTTCTGAGATATCAGTAGCCAACGGCGATTTTTGCTAACAAAAATATAAACACTTGTAATTGAGACAGTAAGTCTCTAAGATGATGAAGAAAACCAAAGTACTCGGAGAAGACCACCGATCTGATCTTCCCGAGTGGGAACTTAAAAGGTGAGAGTTGCGTTCGCTGTAATAACGCCTAATAAAGTCCAACGTGAAGTCCAGAGTTCATTAGGCGTCGAAATTACACCGTCTGACTTCATTAGTCGTTGACAATTTCGACGCTCAATGAAGTCCAGTGGTTGATCAATGATTTATACCAGAACTTCTAGAAGAAGTTAATACAGCCGTTCAACTTTAAGAATAATTTTATTTTGTAATATGAAAAAGTCTGGATCCTCAATCTTTGGAGTTTATTAGGTGTGGAAATTATCACATATAGCGTAGTTACTACATATAAGGGTTCGACAACGCCTAATTTAGGCCGGAATCATCAGACGTTGGACTTCATTAGGAGTTGTTACAGTGCGCTTTAGACCAGTCGAACATATAAGAGTTACTTGCTGAGTAAGCTTTAAATTTTGATTATTTGAGCATTACGATAAAGTAATGTACAGATGTGTGGTTAGCGGCATTGCTGGTCTTAAACGAAATGAAAAAAATGTGTATGTTATTAAAAACTAAAACTTACTTGTCAGATAAAAAAAATCCTCCTTGTTAAAAAATTCCCCTGGATTGTGGCGTAGTGTCGTGTGGGACAAACATTAAATAGAGATACAGTACAGGCCTGTCAAAAGTTTAACACTGAGCTAACAAACTAGTGCCGAACCAGCAGGTCATCTAGACCCTCGTTAGCTACAATAATTTCGGCAATTGATATCTACCTTTTGGCTACTTTTCGGACACTATTCAGCTATATCTCGACTACTCGATTGTCATCTTTTCGTTAACTCATGTTAAACTTTCGATAGGTCTGTACTGTATTCCCCGGGAGGTAGTTCATTATAATTATACATCCTGGAAACACTAACTATTCGGAAAATTCTAGCTCAGTCATTACTTTTAATTTAGTTGATACAACGCCATTAGCATTCTAAATATTTGTGTTGGTCTTTTTATAAATTTGATTATTATTTACACCTGTTGATTGAACTTTTTCACCTGTGTGTTTACCAACAGATAAGCGAAAATTGTATGAAATATAAACAATGAATAATATCAATTTTCACAACCTTTAAACATTTGAATTGCAATTTTAAATTCGATTGTTCATACATATAGAATTCATCGTGTGAATTTAATCATTTTGGACTTGCCGATAAGGTAGAGTACTGTCCTGTCGAAAGCTTAACACCAAGCTAACGAACAAGTGCCGAACCGACAGTTCATCTCGGCCCGTCATACATGTGTATATATATGCTATATTAACAGCTTAACTGCAGTTCTCGGTGGTTTTCGGTCACTAGGTTTCCATATATATATCTCTGCTACTTAGCAGCCTAGGGACGACTTCATTATCTCTAGCTCGGCGTTCACGACGGGCCTGTACTATACGTGTATACCCGCATTGTACGTACACATTTCTTACCGTCACATATTTAATGAAGGTCGGCGTGTGTACTATTGGACACGGTTCAGACATTTTAAGTTACTTACTTATTAATAAATACATTTATATTATTTATAAAAATAATTGGTACAGTACAGACTTGTCGAAAGTTTAACATTGAGCTAACGAATAGAATAGGTATTTCATTTTGGTCCTTCGTTAGCTATATCGCGACAGCTTTTCGGTAGCTGTTCTCTAGCTCTTTAGGTTTTCTATCATTCTCATCTCGACAGCCTAGTCTCGACCCCTCACGTTTCGTTAACTCACTGTTAAACTTTTTTGTAGTTTGGATTGGCATCGAAATAAATGTCAATTTAATAAAAAAAGTTTTTAAAATTATTATTTGAGTGCCCAAGGCCATCCAATTTTGTAGACATTTGTTTGGTAAGTCATTATGGCGCCTTGAATCTCCTATTTTATTTGCATATGTTCGGTCATTATGGCGACTACAACCTCCTGTAATTCATGATGTTTATATTTTCGGTCATTATAGCGCCTAAAACCTGCTGTGTAATTGAAGATGTTTATATGTTCGGTCATTATGGCGCCTACAACCTCCTGTGTAATTGAAGATGTTTATATGTTCGGTCATTATGGCGCCTACAACCTCCTGTGTTATTGAAGATGTTTAATGTTCGGTCAATATAGTGCCTACACCCCCCTGTGTAATTGATGATGTTTATATGTTCGGTCAATATGGCGCCTAAAACCTTCTGTGTAATTGAAGATGTTTATTTGTTCGGTCACTTTGACGCATACAACCTCTTGTGTTATTGAAGATGTTCATATGTTCGGTCAATATAGCGCCTACAACATCCTGTGTAATTGAAGATGTTTATATGTTCGGTCATTATGGCGCCTACAACCTCCTGTGTTATTGATGATGTTTATATGTTCGGTCATTATGGCGCCTACAACCTCCTGTGTTATTGAAGATGTTTATATGTTCGGTCAATATAGCGCCTACAACCTCCTGTGTAATTGAAGATGTTTATATTTTCGGTCAATATAGCGCCTACAACCTCCTTTGTCATTGAAAATTTTTAAATGTTCGGTTATTATGGCACCTACAACCTCCTGTGTAATTGATGATGTTTATATGTTCGGTCATTATGGCGCCTACAACCTCCTGTGTAATTGAAGATGTTTATATTTTCGGTCAATATAGCGCCTACAACCTCCTGTGTAATTGAAGATGTTTATATCTTCGGTCAATATAGCGCCTACAACCTCCTGTGTAATTGAAGATGTTTATATGTTCGGTCAATATAGCGCCTACAACCTCCTGTGTAATTGAAGATGTTTATATGTTCGGTCAATATGGCGCCTACAACCTCCTGTGTAATTGAAGATGTTTATATGTTCGGTCAATATGGCGCCTACAACCTCCTGTGTTATTGATGATGTTTATATGTTCGGTCATTATGGCGCCTACAACCTCCTGTGTAATTGATGGTGTTTATATGTTCGGTCATTATGGCGCCTTATTATGATATTCATAAAATTGCTTTTGGGGGATCTGACTATTACAAAGACAGACACAAATATAAAAACCGATTTTGGGCAGATGTATTTCATGGTTTAAATGAATTAAATAAAAAAGAAAAACCAAAAATATGGTCAGATATTTTCACAAGCTGTATTTGGAATAATCCGTTTTTTAAAATAGGAAATAAGTCATATCAATTTGATAGGTGGATTGTAAAAAAGAATTTTTTGTTTGAGACTTACTAAAAACAGATGGAATACTCTATACATATGAGGAATTTATAAGAGTATATGATGTAAAAACCAATTTTCTAGAATGTAACAGTGTTTTAGAATCTATTAAAGATGCTTTATCAGAGTTAAAAGTACTTAAATCATTCGATTTCCGTCCGGCAGCCCCATTTATACCATTTCAGTTAAAGACAATTTTAAAATCACAAAAAGGAGCAAAAGATATGTATTTATCCTTAATGGACAATAGAAATACGATAAGTGAAAGCAAATAGTCGAATATCAAAAGAAATAAGAAATATTTATTACCTCCCTTTTTACATAACACGTAATACATCTCTCCAGTGGTTTTAATATAGAATTAACAAAAAAATATTGGGAGTTAATTCATTTTTGAAAAAAACGGTATACAAACGAATGATAAATGCTCTTTTTGTAAAAGAGAACCCGAAAGTATTTTTCATCTTTTTTGTGAGTGTGGATTAGTAGTCGATCTATGGAAATGTCTTGAAGATTTCGTCAATATCAATATAAGTGAACCCTAAAGTTGCTTTATTTGGAATTCCGAAGATTATTCAAAAATACAAACCTTTAAATTTCATAATATTAATAACTAGATTTTACATTTATCAGGCAAAATTGAATAACAAGACACTTAATTTTTGTAGTCTTAAAGCTTAAGATACAATTTGCTTTTAGAAAAAGACATAATGTTAAAAAGTCAAAAACATGAACTTTTTAGGAAATACTGGCTGCAATTTACAGAAATATTTTCTTCATAATCTTTAACTCCCTGTCTTATACTTAGTAATGTTTTAATTAGTATATACGCAACTTTTCATGTAGTATTTAAGTAATTGTAATTATGTAATTAAAGTACATGTATTAGTTACTAGATAAAGTTTGGTGATTGTAATTGTATGTATTTATGTCACAAAATAAAAACATTATAAAAAAAATTATGGCGTCTACAACCTCCTGTGTAATTGATGATGTTTATATGTTCGGTCATTATAGCGCCTACAGCCTCCTGTTTTATTGGAGATATTCATCTTGGAGGTCACTATTACGTCTTGTGGAGATGTTAAGACTTTAAAACCCCCAATATTAAACTGCCGCTTCAAGATGTAAATCATAAACACTGGTTTTATCAGACAGCCTGAGGGCCCGATGTAAACGGCCCCTATCTTATATCACGAATTGTGATAATAAAGACAGCCAAGGTTAACCAAACTCCTCTTTAGATACTATCAATACACTGATAATTTTAACGTGAAGCAGTTTCAAAATTTTGATTGATTTATTTAAAAAATATTTTTATATAAAAATAGCAATAATGGCTGAAGTTTAAGTGTTGTATTTGTAGTCAAGAGCCCCAACTGCCTACACGATGTCTTTTCTAATAAAAAATAAAAACTGAGATTCTGTTTGAAATGAAGCCTAACTATCTGACGAAAAGCCAGTATTCACTGTCCCTTCAGTCAGTCGTATCCATAAAGTTGATTGGTCAGACTGAGAGGAAATAGAATCGTATGATGGTGGCGGTTCGTCAGGATATTGCGGAAGTTGTGTTGATGGAATGTTTGCCACTGATTCATACGAGGGAGGTAAATCAACCTCCCCACATGGTGTACTGTCTTCGTCACGAGTCTGTTGTAATCGCCCTATAACATTAAAGAAAGACATGTTATAAATTTGGATTAGCTAAAGGTAATTATACTGAAATAAAATGGACCAGGCCTAGCTTTCAAAATCATGTTAAGATTTTCCTTAATTGGCAAGTTTGAAATCTTAATAAGTTTAATACTGGGATTTAAGCAGACTTCTAGATTAAGACATTGAAGATTTCTGTTAGTAGACTAGTTCCTAAAAGAAATGTTGAACATTTAATTTAAAGAAAATCTTTGTTAATGTCATGTGCTAAGAATAAGAATAAGAAGTTTTATTCAGTACTTTAGGCCAAAACCCATATATGTGACAAATCTGGTGAGATAATATGTTATATGCATATATATAATATTATATAACACTACAGTTATGTGATCATTAGCATTCTTTTCTTATGTCCATAGCTTTGGCTATATATAGTCCAATTCGGTTTATGATATACAAGTCTTTTTCCTGGAATAAAGATATTAACTTCCTGGCAACAGGATATTTATGACAATATATAGGTAAAAAATTTACCCTAAGGTCTCTATAAATAGGACAGACCAAGATGAAATAGTATCCATTGTGCTACTCAGTTTGAATGTAATTTTTCATAAAAACTAGTAGCACATGCCACTAATGAATGATTGTAAGACCGGGACAAGAACAATAAACAGTGTATTTATTTTTTAATTTCAGACGATTGCGTTCACATATTTAATTTACCAATGTTCATCTCTCTCGTATATATTATAATGTTGTAAAACTTTATACAATTATGTTGGCCGATTGATTGAATGCTAGTTAAAATTTAGATATATGTTACTGTGTGGTTTAAAATACGGTGACACAGAGTTAACATGATAACATATTTTTATATTACGTGCTCTCGTAGTAGTAATACGTGCACAGACAATTAACAGCTAACACGTGCGCATTTGTTTCTTGTTGGTTCTGTGACATAGTTGTTTTTATTTTTCAAGCATGCAGTAACATAGTAACATATCTTTTAAACAAAATCACACAAAGACAATTTATTTTAAGAAATAAAGAAAAACATTTTCTTAACTTGTCATGAATCCTGGTAATACAGGCACAAAGTTTAATACTAAGCTAACTCGAATAAGTGCTAATTCGTCAGTTCATCTCGACCTATCGTTATCTTTGTCATCGACAGCTACTATTTGTCTCTCGGTAGTTTTTTTTTGCCACTAACTACCCATATCTCAGCCGTTCAGCTACTTTATCTTTTAGGCGAAAAGGTAGAAAGTTCGCTTCACAAACCGACGCTTCACGGGATTCTTATTTTTAATTAGTACTTATATTTTTTAATTACAAAGTACTTAGTAAAGGATCTTTGAACTGGGCACCCATGGGCTACCCGGGTTCGATTCCCGGCGTTGAGAAAGGGAGTTTATTGCTACTAGTATTTACGTTTCATCAACTCGGTGTTAAACTTTTGACAAGCATGTACTGTATATATATACCGTACAGGTGTGTTGAATGTTAAACACTATTCTGACGCGTTAGTGCCAATTGCAAATCGTAGCTCATCTTGGCTATATCTCGGCAGCTTTTCTGCAGTTGCTTTCTACCTCTTGGCAGTTATTCTGTCACATGATATCAATTTCTCGTATCTTGGACAGAAAAATCTCACGTGCATACCAGTGCTAGATTTTTCTGTCTTGTCCAGTTTGTCTGGTACTGCCTCACGCGACAATTGACGCATCAGGATGACGTATCCGATCATTGTGCTTGACGTCATCAAAGCATATGATTTATCTATTTATTTTTCAAAATATGTGTTTTATTTTATTTTTTCTTTAAAAGATTTATTGTCAGAGTTGTTTTTTTATTTGCATTAAATACAAATCGTTGATATCTTAAAATGTTGAAGTGTTGTCGATCGGATTATTTTCAAAGCGCGGATTTGTACAATGCATACAGCGCCCAAAGGAATCATGCGCGGCAAGAGGCCCCATGAGGATACATGTTTTGTTTTGAATTTATCACAGTTATACACATTTTAATGGTACGAGAACTAGAATCTGTCACCTCTTTGTGACCGATACCAGTTGATCTCAGTCTCGGGTGATGTGATGTAACATATCCCAATCTCGGCAAAGCCTCGATGGGATATGTTACATCACAATTTCGACTGAGATCACCCGGTATCGGTCACAAAGAGGTGACAGATTCTATTAATCTCGGCCACTTGGCAACTGAGCTTCAACTCTGTTTCATTAGCTTAGTATTAAATTTTGACAGGCCTGTACATTATGTACTTACTGGCAAGCAGCACAAGTCCGTGCATTACTGATAATCGGGCATGTAGATTGTTTATATCCTGTTCCGGTATTTCAGATGTACTGGTTCCGTTTATATCTCCTACAGAACCATTGGTGTTGCCTTCAGCGTCACGTAGCGTTCGATGGTTATTTGCCATTTCATTAGCTCTATCCCTAAGTGGGTCTCTGTTGTACTCTCCTCTTAGTATGATTAATCTTCGAGGCGAATTCTGACTGATTTGGTTCCTCGTTTCACGACATTGGTTTTTCCGACGCCTGTTTGAAAATTGTAATGTAAAAAGCATTAAAACGGACATTGAATTATGCTTATTCCCTCTCACAAACTGGCTCTGATACTAAATGATAAGATTACTGATTTTCCAAGTCAAAAGATGGTTGTTCGCCGGTTAAATGTAGGTCAGCATTTCTTGCAGCAGCATGTCATTAGTCACAAGTCTGATTAATCTGAATGACAAAGCTAAAAACACGGTTGTGTGGTCGTGATTTTTTGCATTTATATCCAATTTACTTTGTTGTCATGTCCACTTGTGTCGACCTTTTCAGTGCTAGTACACCCACTAACAATGTTGGAGATAAACAGCGCAGACGATTTAGTACATTAATATGTCAGCACCGGATCAACCAATAAAAGCACTCGACACAAACCCCTTTTCCACTTACAGTTGAGCAGGATCGAATTCATGGTGGTAAGACGCATTGAGTTTGAAAGCTTGACCGTGACACCTACATGTCAAACCAGTGCCATTTACATCAAACTTCAATGGTGACTAGGAAAAATGCTAATATTAAAAAGCTTTTGTCACATAAAACTGATGTGTGATATTAATATTACCTTGCTTTGACAACAGCCGCAAAACATCCACACAGGAGAAACATTCCACCGAATAACGATACCATAATAACCGTGACCAGTACACCGTCACTTAACGTCTTAGATTTATCTGAAAATAAAATGTCCCAAGTCCGACAAATCTGAAGGCAGTGCAATGTACGTAGGTACGTACTTCCATTTTTGAAGCAAATATGTCCCAAAGACTTTATAGAAAGAAAAGGAAATTGTGATGACACTTGGTATAGTCAAACAACAGTGACCTGTCCGCTTGACTTTTATTAGAAATAATAAGTACTTATACAGGATGATCCACCCAATATATATAGATGTGTCTGTTAATACATACACAATACAGGCGTTTTCCATTATGTACAAGTCCTTTATATCAATGTACTCGTTCATAGTTTATACTTAAATTAAAGGTCAATGTTGTTTGGCTAAAATTCTTAGTAATAGGGTTTGCTTAGATGAACCTTTTCGTTCCTTACCGTTACATCTCGGACCTGTGTAGCCGTCTTCACACGCAGTACAGGTATTTAATATTGAATATGAGGCTGTGGAGAAACATTCAGTTTTGTCCCTGCAATGACATTGTTCATAATCACGGTAAGCTGAAAAAGACAATATATACATACATGCAATCAAGTAACCTCTGATCTGATTTATTCTTCCTATATTTCAGTCTCTTTGCGTTTGAAAATAGTTTCCAAAATATTATGTTTTCATTAAACGCAATCCATATTTTTTTTTTAGTATTTTTTAAATTCTTTAAAGTATGAAAAAAGTTTAATTAAGGAAATATGATTTGTTTTTTTTTAGGAAAAATGCCCCCAGAATAGGTAAAATGTGTGTAAAACGGGACAATTTTCAAAATTGGGCATGAGCATAGCAAAAAAGCAGTCCACTACCGAAAATCATGATTTAATAGTCATATGCTTCCAAAACGTGGGTGAAGAAAAGAATGCAGACATTTTAGGACTCCTGAGATGCATGCAATCTCAAGTATAGTTTGATATAGTTATAATCAAACATCTTGTATACCTGTAACACACGAACTCTTTTAAACATCTTGCTGCCAAATTAAATTATAGAACACCGTTAAAAGTGCTGAATGAGTTTCGACAGCGTACCACGTGATATCTCTGACGTTTGTTCGGAACAATTATTTCCACTGGATATGGAAGTTTTTCCGTAAAATGAGGTAATTCCGAGAATTCGCAATTTAAATTAATTAAAAAGGATGCAATATAAATACCATGGATTATTTAATTTGGAAAAATGATAAAAACAGGTAAGAGACATCATTTATTTTGTTTACATTTTGGCAACCATGTGATTGGTATAACTTATTGAACTTTACCTGTATAAACATCAAACTCCGCCTATTTACCTGTCAATTTTCCCCAAAACACTTTCCACTTTAAGTTTTATTTTATAAAATTACTCAATAAAACATTTTTGTTCAACTTTATGTTTGCTCTACAAAGTCTATGACGGTAATCTAACTTTGTTGCCAAATTTTAAACTAAGACAATCATTCAGTCTTTAGGTATTTTTATAAAACCTTCCCAACTTTGAATGTGGCCAAGAAATTTGAATTCTACCATGTTTTTCTGATTGGTTTCCTTTTATAGTTGAGCCCCGGCCTATCATGGACAAGTGTATTTACACCCTCGCAAAATAGTTTAAGGGGGGTATATAGGAATCGCAATCTGTCCGTCTGTTTCATCGTCCAAAGGTGTGTCGTGATGTTGAACCAATATAAAATCGTAAAGGTCAATGTCGCGGCAAAACATTAAATTTTGGGGGCCTGGGTATATGGCTCCAAAGAGAGAGTTCTAGTTATATATAGGAACGCACACATTTTTCCGTCTTCATAATGGGTAACATTAAAACACGAACACAATTCATATATATGAACTTCGAATCCTAACACTACCCATCATCATTATCATATGATAACATGGTATTATTGTTGTTTGTCTTTAATGTTTAGAGACAGCCATTTTTTAAATAACTTTCATACCTTTTAAATTTTTGAAACCTGACATTCATTTTTTGTTTTGAAAAAAACTCATTAAAAATATTTTGTTTTTGTTTTTACCTTTTCCGTTATTCTCCTACGCAGAGAAAAATATACAAAACATCGGCTGAAGTACATGTTCCCTTGCTGACCCTATGTGCATATATTAAAAGGTTTAACTAAGGCCAACAATTAAAATTACACAAATAGGTACCATATAGGTTTATTCACGCCTTCATGCGTTCTTTTGTCATAAGATCACTATTTACATTATACAGACTCACACTCTGTAAAATTAACACGGCCAGAATATAGAATATTTCATTAATTACTCACAACATCTGCTGCCTTTCCACCAATGGTCACATGTCGAACAACTATCTGTGTCACATCTCCATTTTTCTAAACAATGGCAATTTCCAGAACCTATGTTATCTAGAGAAGTTTAAGAATAAATAAAAGTTATTCAAAAATATATGCAAACAATTTCAAAAGAGGAAACCAGACTTGAATTATGCAAAATAGTAAGTTGAATGTTTTTGCGTTATATTGTAAAATATTTACATTTTTCTTTTTGATATTGTAATCAATCAAAAACAAACATACTAATCCATTTCCGAATCACAATCCTACTACAATGTATGTTTAAGTTTATGATCAGAAACAAAACACACCATGTTCCCAATTCAGAAAACAATGCAAAAAAAAAAAAAAAAAGAAAGAAAAAAAAAAAAGAAAAGAAAACTGGTTGAACATCCACAGAGAAGTAAGTCAGTAAGTAGCGCATTATTATTATTATTGAGCGAAATCAAATCTCAATGGTCTGATTGTTATATCTTATGATTTTTTTATTTATTTATTTGTTTTCTATAAAATATAATCAAATATACTCTTACCACATTTATCACCATAGTAACCATCCTCACATCCATAACTGCAGTATTCATAAATACTATAACACTGCACTCTATTATGACAGTGACATATTCCAGAGCTAGCTATTACTTCAGTAGTCGGCTTTGAGGTAAAAACGTCTGATATAGAATATAAAATATATCGAGAGGATCTTACACGAGTTTTTGTAATATTGAAATTATTAATCAAGTTAAATAATTGTTTATGAAAAGAGCCTTGGCGAGCTGATTGACCGCAATGCACATTTGTCATGTAAACGTGTGCATGTACCCAAAGAAGTACATGTATTACATAAATGCAATAAAAACATACTACACACGTGTAATATCGTTTTCGTGACTTTGTCTTCCAGCGCGCGACATTCCAATGTGCATGCAACTCGCCAAATGTGGTTGCATTAAAATGTATTCAACTCGTTCAATTAATTTAATATTACATAATTTTCATGTAAGATACTCGGGAAATATGACTTGTTTCGGGTGAACAAATGTTCATATATCCCTCACTCAAAGGCAATATATGTTTATTATACAATATTGACTTTTCTATAGAATAAATACAAAATAAAGCATCTTTATATCGTGTATGAAGAGCGTGAATGAAACAATGTTCTGCTAATCGACGTCAGCATTGCACGCGCACATTGAAATGCCCCGCGCAAGGTTACCAAGGTCACGAAAACAACAATACACGTGTTTAGAACATTTCATAATAAATATAATTGTCTGAAGATGAAAACCATGAACGTTGATATAACCATAACAATAAGAAACCCATCTAAAACAATCGAGAAAAATCAAGAACATTCAAGTCCATATCCTAATGACATTCTTAAAGCATTCCTAAGTAAAATGTTAGACAAAACTGATAAATTAGCGAGATAGATAGTAGCTATAAAGAAAAGTTTCGATTTATAGATAAAGAATGGCCGAGGTGAGCTTCGATTCCGAACCAATTTTTCAGGTTAGTTTTAAACCTTTGACACACCTGTACCGTATTCTATTTCCAGCTTTCGTTTTTGAAAGTATATACTAGTATAATGAAAGGGTGGAATATGATATTTACAATTTTACCTTTATGTTCTAATTCATTCCACTCAAACGAACATAAATTATTTATAAATAAAACTATAACTCGATATAGGATGTGAAGCGCTCTGCGAGTGCAGTTACGTCTTTAATATACTAGTATATATTATACAATTAAAACGAAACATTCGCCCTTATCCCAAGATATCTACAAAATACAAAAATAATATATTAGTATCATTTAAACGTAAATATAAGCTGAACCGAATAAACCTTACAGGGAGGGTGGGTGGGTATACAACTGAAAACACGTCTACTGCGTTAGAGACGGAGCCTTCGAATGACTATATGTATTACATTCACGGGGATCACCCGTGTGGAACTTATTAAGTTACTATAAATAACAGAAGAAGAAGTTTATAAATAAATAAACGACGAGTTTAAGTAACAATAATAAATTTATTTATGTTCTAATTCGTTCCACTCAAACGAACATAAATTATTTATAAATAAAACTATAACTCGATATAGGATGTGAAGCGCTCTGTGAGTGCAGTTATCTTTAATATACTAGTATATATTATACAATTAAAACGAATCATTCGCCCTTATCCCAAGATATCTACAAAATACAAAAATAATATATTAGTATCATTTAAACGTAAATATAAGCTGAACCGAATAAACCTTACAGGGAGGGTGGGTGGGTATACAACTGAAAACACGTCTACTGCGTTAGAGACAGAGCCTTCGAATGACTATATGTATTACATTCACGGGGATCACCCGTGCGGAACTTTTAAGTTACTATAAATAACAGAAGAAGAAGTTTATAAATAAATAAACGACGAGTTTAAGTAACAATAATAAATTTATTTATGTTCTAATTCGTTCCACTCAAACGAACATAAATTATTTATAAATAAAACTATAACTCGATATAGGATGTGAAGCGCTCTGTGAGTGCAGTTACGTCGAAGATAAAGAAAGAGACGAAAATTAAGAGGAACATTAACTGATCACTCAGATACCAAGATTTTTAGAAACTGACAATTTTTCTTCTATATTTTCTCTTACGTATCCATCCTTAGCTTTGTCTGTGCTCCATCGACCATGTTTTTTAAACACTCTGTCATTGACGCCTGAAACAGCGGCTGCTGTGGCGCCCCCTGACCTTAAGCTGTGGAGACCGAACTTGGTTTTATCTAAACCAATAGACTGAAAAGCTGACAAAATAATTTCCCTAGTTCTTGTATAAGAAAGAGGTTTGTTGGGCTTTTTAAGCTTATATGTATTGGACTTCTTACAATAAGATAAACCTCTGAATAAATATTCACAAGATGAAGCTTTGATATTACTGAGCTTTATATAGCGCTCTAACATAGAGACAGGACAGGTTTTTGTGTTGGTTTTGGAAATATATACCTCGTTACCTTTATTATACACATCAGTTTTACTACCTTCTATATAAAGAATCATATGTGTAGTGAAGATTCGAACATGACTCATTTTTAATTGAGCTAGTTCTGAAAAACGCAAAAAACCTGCAAAAGCGAGCAAACACATACAAGAAATTCTAATATCAAATAGAGAACTCAAGTTTGATCCATACAAATCTACAAGGGAAGCTAAATTCTGAGGAGATATAGGCTCCTTTTTAACCACTGGACGACCTGTATCTCTCAGTGCACCTTCTTTCACACTTTGTACTAATGACGACCCACACGGGTCTGTATAGCCAGCAAGTGAATGCGCCCAACTGATGGCGTGAACATGTGTCTGTATCTTAGATGAAGACTGGGAAGTCTGTGCTAAATGTACTAGATACAGAGAAACGTCAGTTTCAGAAGCTGGCATACAACAAACACTGGGAGTGAATGATTTGCACCATCTACAAAATGAATTAAAAGCATACCTGTATTGTTTATATGTGTTCTTAGCTTTGGAATTAAGGCAGTATGTAGGTAATAGATCGTAGAGTTGCTGTAAATTGGAGTCTTTGCTAGTAAGAGTATCTTTAGTCCATCTCCCGACCGAAAATAAATCTGAAAAATGTAAAATTACATCAAAGTAAGTTTGTATTACGGTAGCCATTTGGCAAGGTGTACCAGGACCTGCCGTACATCTGCAATACACCAGCTATTTACAAAACAAAATAGTGTACCAGGATCTACAAAACGTCTGCAATACACCAACAATATGCAAAACTTCTGTAATACACAATATTCTGACATATACAATATGACTTCAATCTATAGTGTAGCATCCAACTGCAATACACCAGTGTTCTATAGAAACAAAACAGAAAACGTAATTAAACTTGTAATGCACGCACGCTATTGTATTAAATAATGCATTAACGAATTAATTCTATCAAAAGGTGTACCAGGGCCTATATGCATATACAACTGCAATACATCACTATTATACCAACTCAAAACGTTAAAACTATATAAAACTGTGACACACATAATTAAACACTAGCTAAGATAATATCAAATACACATCACATGTGTTGAACAGCGTATTAACTATGACGACTAACAGGCGTCAAGTTTTACCACCATAACAGGTACATTGAACTCAGAAGATCCGAATAAACACTTTTTATTCATTCCTTGGACATATATACCGTGTGGGTTTTTGAACTCTATAACATCCGAGACATAAGCATGATAGGATAAACCGTGCTTAAAGATGAAAGGCCAGAATGGCGAAGAAGGCCATTTTGGGATAACTAAAGTGCCCTTAGCCTTGCATTGAACCAAGTGTCTAATAGCTGGAATAACTAAATGTATGGGTGGAACTAACCAATTGTTATGACCAGCCCAGTTCTGTGTAAAGCAATCTACGGCCTCAGAGCCTGGATTCCAAAATAGGGAATTAAATCTAACTGTTTTCTTGTTATTAGAATTTGCAAATCTGTCTATGGTATATGGGCCGAATAAAGAACTGACGAATTGGAAAAATTCAGAAGAAACGCCCCAATCGTCATAATCTATGATCTTACTCAAGTAATCGGCTTTCATGTTTTGAGATCTGGGAACCCATTGAATGTCAATACAGATACCATACTTTAAACAGACTGAAAATATATTCAGTGCGAGACTGTGTAAGGAAGGTTTCATACTACCCGACTTTACTATTTTGACACAATTTTGACTATCTGTAAACCATTTAAGATCTGTATTTTTAAACACATTTTTAAAAACCAACAAAGCCTGCTCTATGGCTTTCATTTCCCTCCAAGTAGAACTCGTATTAGATTCTTCGGACTGCCACATGTTATGATACACTTTGCTATTAACCTCCAAAGTATAAGCACCTGCAGCGACGTTGCTAGCATCGGAATAAATGATAACATTTTTACGTACAACATTAGATAAAGACCTAGCGTTTCTGGTTTTAATATGTTGCAACCAAAAAAGCAATTCGTTATGAACAAGATTGAAGTTTGAAAAACATAACTGAGAATCCCAACTACGCCTTTGCACAATTTCCATATAACAAAACCTCGTCATGAGGTTACAGACGTTTCCCATAACTGGGGTCATAGATATAACCTTACCTGCTACTCTTGCCAATTCTCTAGCGGTGATACGTGGTAAACGGGAGACAACTCCTGTAATACAACTAATTGTATCGTTGATTCAAGTGTCGGAAATAGATATGGAAAATTGTAAAGAATTCCATACAATACCTAACCACTCTAATACTTGAACGGGTTCGAAAATAGATTTTTCTACATTAACGAGAAAACCTGCTCTAGAAAGGGTTTCTTGAATAAATTTGGAGTTATTCTGACACTGACAAAAAGTGGAAGCAAAACATAGACCATCGTCTAAATACAAGACAATTTTGATGTTGTTTAGTCTTAAATATTTCAAAATTGGTCTTAAAGTCTTTGTGAATATATAAGGGGCAGAGGTTATTCCGAATGGTAGAACAACAGTGTAGCAGTAATATTTATTGTCCCACGAAAATCCCAGAAACGACTGATATTTAGAAGAAATATCTATATGATGGTAACCTGATTTAAGGTCGAATTTGATGGCAAAACAGTTTTTATCAAAATGAATAAGAGCCATCTTCCAGTCCTCAAACTTAATCTTATCTCTTTTTACGTAATGATTGAGTTGACTTAAATCTAAAATTAGCCTTAGCTTTGTTCTATTCTGAGCGACACTGAGAGGACTAACAATATATGGTCTGAAAGGAAACTGTACGACGCACCCGGAACTAATAAGATCTGAGATAGATTTAGCTACAAATTGTGCGTTATTTAAAGCTGATTTGTTGTTTGGTAAATACATAGTAGGAGGATCCGATTTAAATGGTATTTGAAAGCCATGTTCAACTATACTTAAAATTGAAGGATAAGCATCGATTTCTTTCCAGAAATCTAAATGATTCCTTAAACTGTGCTTAATGCCTTTAATGTTACTAAAATCTAGCTTGTCAAAAAATCTAATTTGATCTATTAATTCCACGTCAAATTCTCTATCACAATACTCAAATAAAGTATAAATATACTTATCATTAACTCTGGCAGGTTCTTTACTTGCTTGTGGTCGCTGTGTTGAGTGCAGGGCATCGGATTTTCCAGTGTCCTGTTTGGAAACAGTTGTAACACACGTCGTATGGTTGTGGTTGACGTCTTGGTGTCTGCTGGTAGCGGGACAACTGAGGTCCTTTGCCAAGAAAAGGCCGTTGTCCGCCGTTGGAGTAGTTAGGCTGAGCTGGAGATCCGGCGGCAGCTGAAGTAGCGGCGAATCTGTTAGTGTTGTATGGATGAGGGCGTTTTTTGTTGTTTTTCTGTCTGAGTGCCCGTGTTTCTGCGCTTCTGATTTTCTTTTCATCATCGGAGTTATCCGCTATGTCGCTGTTTTTGTATTCATTCACCGTTTGCCAGCCTGCAGGGGATGAATCTGCAATGCGGATGTGTTTATTCCGAAGATTGATTTTGGTCCTCGTGTCTGAAATTATGGTCACAGACTGACTGTCCCTGGAGTCGAAAGCTCGACGTTCGAGCTTATCCAATGCTTCCAAAATCTCGTTATTGAAATCGAATTGTGTTTGGTTACCTTGGCCCTTAAGTTTTAAGAGGCTGCTGTCCTTTAAACTTTTCTTAATGGTCTCTGCACGTGCTTCTTGTTCCTGTTTAAGTTGAATGGAAAAACTGTCGAATTCTTTCCGAATGATGTCTTTAAACAGCCCGACTGCATCAGACAGTTCAAAATTAGTGGAACGACCGCCAGTATCCATAGGACTTTCCTCATTGTGGTTGGCATTTTCTTCGTCCGACATGATAGCGAGAAGTATACAACTGAAAACACGTCTACTGCGTTAGAGACAGAGCCTTCGAATGACTATATGTATTACATTCACGGGGATCACCCGTGCGGAACTTATTAAGTTATATAAATAACAGAAGAAGAAGTTTATAAATAAATAAACGACGAGTTTAAGTAACAATAATAAATTTATATATCTTAAGTATTATAAAACATCAGGTACTTTGTTTCATACCTATAATGTACACACACACACACACACACACACACACACACACACACACACACACATATATATATATATATATACTAAGGTCACACGTCCCATCGTTTATTTTAAGAAGTGTATAGATACCTATTGTTTATTGATTTAGAACAGGAAATCAGCAACAAGGTGCCCTAAACTACTACATATACCATGTTCCTCCCATTCCAAATTTCATTTTCACACATGGCGAACAAGATGCGCTAACTCTTCATGAGCCCCGGGCCTCATGATCACTTCCTTGTTTAACCTAATTTGCAAGTTTCAAAGTGTTTTTTTTTTATTTTGGATTGTGATTTTGACAGGGATTGGTATGTTTGTTTTTGATTCATTACAATCTATATTCAATGATTAATTAAAATGATTTAGTATATGGTGTATAAGAAAGCAGGCATCTGACCCCTAAAACACCCAATTAATTAGTCAAAAGTTGTTTTTAAAATGTAAAACCACATTTGTTATCAAAAATATGACGGGTCAAACCTAAACGCGTGGAGGCCCCAATAAATGTACATGTAGTTTATGGGTAGGCAAAAGTTTGTCAGCGACATCAAATTTTGACTTGTTTAAATAGCTACAGATGACATTCGACTAGATCAAATCGATGTCAATTTAGCGCAACAAAATTGCAAAAGACACAGTTATCTCCCATTATGTGTTCCCATATTCCGTTTTCAGACACTTAAACCAAAACATATGTTCTTAAACATCAATAAAATTCTTTTCCTACGTCAAATGATACTGCGATACATTTTTGTGCAGCAGAAAATGGACATTATCCGAAAAATTAATAATCTTTAAATACACTTACCTATAATCTTTTACCCAATTGTAGATAAAAAAGTCGTTTGACAAATATTAATTCTCAAAACATAAATTACTTAGGCCGTAAAACTGCTGTTTAACAAAGGTTATGTAAGGTACCTCGAAACTGATGAACGAATAAGAACATTGACGTTTTTTCAGACATGTCTAGACATGTCAAAATAGTTTTTATGAGAGTTAAGTTGAGTTTGGTAATGGTGTTTTACTTCCTAGCCAAGAATATTTCGCTTATACCTAGACGTCGCCAGCTATAGGAGAAGGTGCAGAATTTTGCCTGTGCGTTGCGCTGATGGCATTATACGGCAGGGTTCTTTGTTTTGCCAAGCCCGTCGTGACACGGGACCTCGTTTATTTTAAGCTCCCATCCGAAAGAACCGTAACTTTCATCGGTAATGCCAAGTCCTAGGCGAAGGAGCAATCACTACCCACTTTCAAGTCTTGGTTCAGTCCCGGGTCGGGGTTCGAACCCACGACCTTCCACTTACGGAGCGAGCACTCTACCAACTGAGCTACCGCAGTGACTCTAATTTCATTTTTTATGAGATCATCTACCAAGTTTGGGAGTTCATCTTACCTTTGTTTATGTAAACAACATTGACCTGTCAGTTTGACCTTTAATTTTAATACTTAATAATTAATGACGAGTACATTAATGTATAGGTAGCACAAGTACGTAATTGGAAACGGTATTTTGCAAAGAAAAAAGTATATCGTGGATGTATTAACTGCTTATCCCAAACGGATTATCCCAACGCTATCCATATACTGGGTGGACCCTCCTGTCTGAATATTCGTAATGAAATGTAAAGCGAACACATCAATGTTGTTTGATTGTAGTAGATAACAGACATAGTATTGATTATTAAACACTCCCATACCTGTACACAACAGTCAACACATTCGTGTAGGTCTATAACTATTTGACTGACGTACTAAGCCAGTTGACTACCAAATTAGGGGTTGTCGAGTTGATTACCAAACTATTGGTTATCCTTCTTTGACCCACTGTCAGTCTGCTATTTTTTTAAAAAAATGTAACCCATCTATCATTAAGATATTAAGGTAAATCTTGGACTTCCATGACTTCATACGTGTGACAATGAAAAGAAAAGTTTTTAATGGCAAAGTTCGAGATTGATACAACACAGACAGTAATGAATAAAAAACCAAGCACACCCATCCATATCACATTCCTAAAGCATAGCAAAAACTTTGAAACTGGCAAATTAAATTATTTAAAACACGTGAAGTTCAACCAGGGAAGTAAGGCCGGTTGGTTCGGAAGGTCAAGCACCTGCTGTTTATCTAGCTACACCCGCAGGTGTGTAATCAAAATTTAAATGAAAGAGACATGTAACTATGAGACATGACATATATCCACGGTGATTTCGATACAGAGACAACATACTTAAAGACGGCAAATAAACTAATTGAGGGCCTTGTTAATCGTAGGCTTGCAAAATCTTTTGGTTAACCATTTATTTGTAAACAGATTGCTTCGTTGTATAAATCAATCATTAATTAGTGCATTAATTGGGAAACAAATACACCATAATAGTAGGAGTTTAACTTACTAGTACTAGTATATGTTTAAATCCCAATAAAAACCAAACAAAACTATGAAAACTCCTCGCAAAATAAGTAAAACACGTGAACTTCCAGAAGGAAAGTTAGGTCAGATACTCCGGAAGTCATGTTGAGCTACTTGGCTCCAGTTGTACAATCATTCATTAACTTAATTAATAAAAACCAAACAAAAACTATGAAAACTCCTCGCAAAATAAGTAAAACACGTGAACCTCCAGAAGGAAAGTTAGGTCAGATACTCCGGAAGTCATGTTGAGCTACTTGGCTCCAGTTGTACAATCATTCATTAACTTAATTCTGGCAAATTCTGTCGATATATATTTCGTACTAAAATAAAACGTTTAAACAAAATTAGAATACTGATGTTAAAAGGTCAATTCATCTTTCATAAGACACCTTAAATTGAGTAAAATCTTGATAACTAACACAATTATTCTGATTTCAAATTTACTAGATTTAAGTTAAAGAAATTAAAATCTTAGCCAAGAAATAAATGATTGTGCAAATGGCTCCAGTTTCACAATCATTTCTTAACTAAGATTTTCCTGAACTTAAATCTGGCATATTTGTGTTGATCTTTTATCGAAATTTTTTTTTAGCAAATGTTTTAAGCTCTAAATGATCTTCAAAATGGTACATAAAATTCATGATATCTTAAAAACTAATAAAATTATTCAGATTTCAAATTTGTCAGATTTAAGTTGAGGAAAATCTTAACTAAAATGATTGTGAAATTTGGGCCAGGCCCCGGTTTCACAATCATTCCTTAGCTAAGATTTTCCTTAACTTAAATTTAGCAAATTTTTGTAATCTATGTTTGGAGCTACTGGTGATTATTTTTGTAAAAACTAAATGCAAATGTTTTAATCTAGAAGCAATCTTAAAAATGACACCTTAAATTCCTCAGTATCTTGAAAATTAACAAAATTATAAAGATTTGAAAATTTGCAAGATTTAAGTTAAGGAAAATCTTAGCTAAGAAATGATTGTGAAACTGGGGCCTGGTGTACCTTCATAATTACCTTTAGGAGAACAAAGAAGCTCGTCTGAGTTATCACCACAGTCGTCTAACTCATTACAAATATAATCTGACTGGATACATTTGTTGTTGTTACAAAGAAAGCTGCCAGGTGAGCACCGGACACAATTCTCTTCATCAGAACCGTCAAGACAATCAGCTTTACCATTACATCTCAAGTTACTCTCTATACACAGACCTGTTAGTTGGCAATTGAAGCAATTGGAACAGGTTTCCTCATCGTCATTAAAAAGACAGTCAGAAACACCATTACATCTGGATTCCTCTGGTATACAATCACATGTGTATGAACATTGAAATTTGTCTATAGAACATGGAACACATATGGTAGATACTGAAAAACATAAAATACAACTCATACGAATAAAAGAAGACGGGGTTGATTGGATCTCTCTATAATACATTTATATACATACAGTCCAACCTGTCTTAAAGACCACCTCTATATAAGTGCTACCTGCTTTTAAAGGCCAGTAGAACTGTAATACAAATACATGTATACAAAGACCACCTGTCCATAAAGGCCACTTTTACTCGTTCCATTGGGTTGCCTTTATGGACAGGTTTGACTGTATATGGCCACTTTCTGTTAATAAACTGGTTTTAATTTGGGAAAACATTATACCATTCATAGTACCAATTTACATAAGAACTTACTTACATATGTTAAAGTGTCCACGAACACAGTACGTACCTAATTAATTATGGCACCAATACTTTCAGTGGGTTTGCCATTATGCACCCAAGATCACCCTACAATTACGTTATATTCTGAATTTTATGGTGTCCCAATTTTTGTTGTCTTCGTGGACAACCTAAATAGTATATATATAACAAAGTTAATCTAAAAATAGAAACCACAAAATACGACTTCCATTCCATTTTTCCGGAAACCACGAAAATTCGACATCACAAAAAAGGATATCAAAGTATAACAAACTAAAAAAAAAACTCCAAAAAACTTTGAATTCATTATAAAACTGTCAGCCTGAAGTATATAAAGTAATTTTAAATTAATTTTACCTACCAGAAGGGGCATATATATGGAAGATTAAAGTAAAAATAAATATTTCATTACAATAATCCTCCATGACTTGTCTGGCAATTTTATCCCACCTGTGTTATTATCTCCCTTTAATATTTACATATAGATATGATTATACTTGCCCGATAGTGAAGTTATTCGGGTTAAATGTCAATATATGTGCACTGATTTTACCACCTCTTATCAAAATTTAAACAAGGAAGTTTTCAAGGTACAGTGCAGACCTGTCAAAAATTTGACAATAAGCTCACGAATTATTGTCTAATCAGTTGTTTATCTCGGGTCCTCATTAGCTGTATCTCGACATGTTTTCGGTAGCTGGTATATGCACAGTATTATTATCTCTTGGCAGCTTTCCCCTCTCTCAACAGCCGAACTTCTACTTTTCGGACACTTAGCTTTTGAAGGTCTGTACTGTACTTATTACGTGTATTCTGAAATGTATGGTAGCATGTTACATCGCGACTAATAGTAATCATGTCTACCAGAAGTAATACTTAACATCAACAGAGTTTTAGTACGACTATTACATTTTATACCAAACTATACAGCATTAGACGGCAGTTTCGGAATACTATTATCATTGCTTGTACCAAAATTGTGAAACCAAAACCTTTTTCTAGGGGTTGAAAAAATTCAACGACAAAATATATTTAATCAAATTTAGGTCAGCAAACACTTTACACGAGGGAGTGTATATTATGTAGTTATCTTGGTTTGTTACGATAATATTGTTAACGATTGAGAGATGATATACTAGTAACTGTTTATGACACAAATATCTTAAGTCTTTACTAATTCATTACAGTCAAAAACAAACATACCAGTTCATGTCCAAATCACAATCCCAAAGCAACACAACTTTCACCAGGGAAGTGAGCAAAGGTGCTCTAGAAAGGTAAGGACCCCCTGTTTCGCTAGCTACATACTTACTCTGTGGAATCAAAATTGAAAAAGAAAATAATATCGAACTATAGGACTTAAAAACTTTAATTTTGAATAAAATATATAGTATATCATACTTATCGACCATATTTTAATGACGACTATAAAGCATTTTGAGGGCCCTGATAAGCTCAGGTTTACAATATTTCTGAGTCAAAAATTTATTTGCAAGCAAGTTGTTTCATGGTATAAATTTCCGGTGATTTGAACAAGCTCTACTATGGCGTGTTAACAGTGAAACAAATACACCCTTCAAAAGAAAAGTAAGTATATTGTTTAATACAACAGAAGTCATCATATTTTTCATTCCCCTTCAAATATAGCCGTTTATGATCCTCATAACTAGGGTATAAGTCCAAACATGATGTAGAACTTGAAGATTAAGATGTATTTTTTCAAGTTCATTAGGATAAGTAACATTCACGGTCTACAAAAATGTAGGATTATTAAAGTCATCTATATATCTGTACGTGTAGTTGGTTGAATGATTTTGGCGACAGTCTTGTCTCCAGATTTAACAATGTTTTAGACAAATCCTGTTTCATACGATACAAATCTGTAAGCAATGGTGTACAGTTTGCGCCCATTTAAAAAGCGATTATTCGTTAGAAAAGTATATTTCCATACACAACACACTATGTTTTCTGTTTTTGTTTACTGTAGCTTTAGTTAACTTTTGTGTGGGGTCCGTATGATACACAGATTTGTTAATTATTTTTTTTAAATCCTTTTAATTCTGCCATAGTGCTCTACTTGGTTATGCAGGTTCGTCGAGGGTGTTACTAAAACTGCTGATATTTCCCTGAATTTTTATCTGTTATATAAAATAATTCCAAATACATTTGAAACCAATTAAAATGACAAGAGTATTTTCATGAATCAAGTAAATCAAAATTATACCACACTTCTTGATGATAAAGTCACTATATAGGTCTTGAACACACGATATACCTGTTTATACATCTTTAATCATTTGTATGTGAATTTTCTCATAATTTTTTTTCTAAAATGCAAACAGGAGATGAATTTTTCAATTGTTTGAACGTATTCCAGATATATTTAATCATTCCAGTTTTTAACAAAACAAAAAGGTTATACAAAGAGCAAGGTTTTATAAATGTTTTGTTTATTAAACGACAGGTAACAACTAGAATATGTGATTTTCAGTATTGTTGTGTGAATTTGACTGAAACATTTAATTTTTTCACATGAAGCATTTTTTTCATAAAGTGTTTATTAACTTTTATATTTAAACAAAATGTTTGTTGCTCATTTAATCCAGGCCAAGTTTATAAACATGATAAATAACGTCTTGTAAATATTGATAAAAATGATGATGTTTTAATTGCGTACGTGGCTTTTATCTTCCCTTTATGAACAGGAGTAGTGATAAAGTTATGATAAACTAAATCCCTGTTGGATCATGTTTGGAGTTATTTTAAACTAGTTGTTTCATTCATATAAAAATAATGTTTTAAGATTATATATTGTTTAGTATATATTTCGTCAATGCCGTAAAATTACATGGAAATAAAATTTATATTCAGAAAAGGACTCTGTGCAGAAAAAGGTTTGTAGAGTCCTGTTAAAGGATTAACGATTACAAAAGAATAGTTGAAGAAACTTGTATATACAGTGATTACGGCAGTAGCGGATCTCAGTCAGTAGCGGATCATTTTTAGCTCACCTGACCGAAGGTCATGTGAGCTTATGGCATAGCGCAGCGTGTGTATGTGCGTGTGTGCGTGTGTGCGTCGTTAACACCTATTTTCGACTTCTCCTCTGAAACTACTGGACAGTTTTTATTGAAACTTTGTCAGAAGTATATATGGGCCGGTGCAATTCAGATTTGTTCGTGGCGTTGCCATGGCTACCATAACTAGGTCAAGGTGACCTAGGGGTGCAAAAATCTTAAAAAATCTTCTTCTCCGAAAGTACTGATTGGAGAAAAAATCTGATGTGATATTTGGCTTCTCTAGGGTCTTAAGCCTATAGTTTGTTCATTTTGTAAAAATCGGATAAAAAATAGGTTACGCGTTTTTGCGTTTAATTTTGAAAAAATCGTAAAATAGCTTCAAATTGTTATAACTTGACTATTTGACCAGATAATGACATGGGGTTTTCAGTTTTGACATCTTCTTGTTAGTATCTTCAAAATGAGGTCAAGGTCAATTGTGAAGGTCGTGACCTAATTTTTTTTACCTCTGATTATAATTATCTCGAAAACTATAAACTTTTTGTATAGTCATGTATATTAGAATGTTGTAGGTATTGATACAACGATCATTTTGATGTATAGAAAAAGGTCATGGGTTCAAAGGTCAAGGTCACAGATGTGAAACAATACCGAAATGGTTAATTATCTCGAAAACTATAAACTTTTTGTATAGGCATGTATATTAGAATGTTGTAGGTATTGATACAACGATCATTTTGATGTATAGAAAAAGGTCATGGGTTTAAAGGTCAAGGTCACAGATGTGAAACAATACTGAAATGGTTAGTTATCTCGAAAACTATAAACTTTTTGTATAGGCATGTATATTAGAATGTTGTAGGTATTGATACAATGATCATTTTGATGTATAGAAAAATGTCATGGGTTCAAAGGTCAAGGTCACAGATGCGAAACAATACTGAAATGGTTAATTATCTCGAAAACTATAAACTTTTTGTATAGGCATGTATATTAGAATGTTGTAGGTATTGATACAACGATCATTCTGATGTATAGAAAAAGGTCATGGGTTCAAAGGTCAAGGTCACAGATGTGAAACAATACCGAAATGGTTAATTATCTCAAAATCTATAAACTTTTTGTATAGGCTTGTATATTAGAATGTTGTAGGTATTGATACAGTGATCATTCTGATGTATAGAAAAAGGTCATGGGTTCAAAGGTCAAGGCCACAGATGCAAAACAATACCGAAATGGTTAATTATCTCCAAAACTATAAACTTTTTGTATAGGCATGTATATTAGAATGTTGTAGATATTGATACAACAATCATTTTGATGTATAGAAAAAGGTTATGGGTTTAAAGGTCAAGGTCACATATGCGAAACAATACCAAAATGTTTAATTATCTCGAAAACTATAAACATTTTGTATAGGCATGTATATTAGAATGTTGTAGGTATCGATACAACGATCATTTTGATGTATAGAAAAAGGTCATGTGTTCAAAGGTCAAGGTCACAGATGTGAAACAATACTGAAATGGTTAATTATCTTGAAAACTATTAACTTTTTGTATAGGCATGTATACTAGAATGTTGTAGGTATTAATACAACGGTTATCATGATGTAAAAGAAAAAGTCATTGGGGTTTAGTATGTATGTTTTCTTTAAATCTATCAGCTAGCCATTAGTTATCAGGTGAGCGTATCAGGCCCATGGGCCTCTTGTTTATAATAAAGTTAATTTTTTCCATATCATTACGAGAGACCAATAAAACTCGGATATATTTCTGTAAAGCTGGTATTTTTACTTAATTCTACGTTTCATTTGTGTTGATAAACGTCCTATTTTTTAAATTCTCGGCTTTTTAATGCGAATGTCACAAGCGTCTCAGCGACATGGATGTGATTTCAAAAACCTATCTTTCGATTTGAACAACGTGTTCAATACTTTCAAAGGTAATTTGAAATGATTACAATAGCTCTTTACACTCGTTAACATGTCTTCTTTCACGACATAAACCTTTATTGAGCTTTACAGTTCATGACAATAAAAAATAAACCAGTTTATGCAGGGTGCAATTACGGCAATAACGGATCAGCTGCTGACTACAGGCTGACAGGGGACCTCTCGAAAGGCTAAGAAAAATATGGCATGTACCCATGGGACTGTCTGGAGCTTTCAGAAAAATGATAGATCCTGGTGGGTTCAGTTATGCAAAGGCTAGTGGAGAACCAGTGCCTAGCTTCCCTCCATGGCCAGTATCCCATGAGAAAGATGGGGGCATTGTCATGCCATGCCACTTATGATAAGACCAGATCAATGGTTTTTAAAGAAGCCATAATTGTCATGCTTAAAGGATAATCTGTATGAGATTAGAATATATTGAATAAATACATTAATATCCAACCCTATATTTTGTGTTTAAGACAATTAAAGTTTTATTCCGTTCTATATTTTTGTCTGGTAACAATTTTGGACCTATGATGTACAGTGTACAATACCAATAAGTATCATTGTATGCATATACTGTTCTTGTCAAAATAAAATCTTCATGGACAAGAGTATGTCATAATATTTATAACTAATAAGGTAAAATAAGGTATAAGTATTTTATTTTATTTTCTTCGCCATTTACTGCTTTTATAATTCTGTATTTAAGACAATGTTGATTGACTTAATTTATTAGGGACATTGCGATAATTTGTTTTTATAATTTATTTTAATCATGACATTTGTTGCTATAACGATTAAAATTCTTTAATATTGTTTCATGATTAGTATTTTTTGCAATTGAATGATGGAAACTCAAACTAATCATGTTTTGAGTTAATCGTATATCGTTTTCTTGACACTAGGTGGCGCGATCCGCTACTCACAAATTGATTCGTTACTGACGTAAATACATGGGATACAAAACGCGTGGATTGCTCATACTTATAGTCGGACGATTTTAATCATCTAATGATAAATTGAAAGAGTGGAGAAATGTCAATTGATAGTGCCAAAAACATACAATCGGCAGCGATGTTTTTCTCGGAGAGCAGTGAATATTGCACTAATGATCCGCTACTGCCGTAAGCACTGTCCCCGTTCTAAGGTCAATGATTATGAAAGGATATTTAATCAAAAACAAACATACTAATCCATGTCCGAATCACAATCCAGAAGCAAAGTAAAAACTTTGGAACTAACAAGCTAGGTTAGACACGTGAACTTCAACCAGGGAAGTGAGGCCGGATGCTCCGGAAGGGTAAGCATTAGTTATCTATACCCGCCATGTGTGTAATCAAATTTGTGCGAAAGGAACATCATGGAACTATGGGGCGTCAAATATATCCAGAGCAATCCTGGACTCAGAGACATCAAGCTTATCAACAATACTGTGATGACGGCCATAAAACTTTTTAACGGCCTTGATAAGCCTAGGTTTGCAATATCCATAATTAGACTTTTACTTTATTTTTCATGAAAAATCTAATAAACAACAATAATGATCGATATTTTTTCTTACTTAACGCTTGTCGTTGACGTTCAGTTGTCATTTACAACATCATCATCATCTTCAATAATAATAATAATAAGAAGAGCAACAACAACAATAATAATAATAATAATAATAATAATAGTAATAATAAATTTATTTAAGTGTCACATATAAAACTGAATATTAATAAACAAATGTTACAATTTTTATAAAAACAATTATGTATTATTAAGCCACGCATGAGTCTTATGAGACACTACATAAAAATACAAATTTAAGATCTATATTGTCGGTAAAATTACATATACATATATTTGTTAAACAATATAAAGATTTTAAAAAGTAAATCTAAAGTCTGCCACATAACATATCCGACTTATTTTGATAGGAAAGAAAAAATGATAGGTCAACAATTAAGCAAGAACATTGCTTTTTTGGGTGTATTGAAAACTTCTAACAGGGTCGACAGCGTGTACTATTTTTATTTGTATAATGTTAGAGTATCCGGAAAGTTCCTTTGTCTTTTGAGACACTTATAGAATATTGCTAAAATCACTATACACTTCTACTAAGTGTAAAATCACAGTGGTTTGAAAAACACTCAGTCATATGACAATGCTATATGTACCACTGAAATTGCCCGATCACAATATACCAATAACTTAATTCTAGATATCTTTGGAATATCATCATTTTTGTAATGAGCTCATTATGTCAATTGACTTCATTTGTATTAATGCGCCATATGACGGTGGCAGTTTGAATGTAAAGGAAATGTCATCAAAATTATAAATGATACAGCAATCTTATGTTTGAACTTAATTACAAGTTCTAAACGTCTCTTTGATACTTTTTTTGATTTATCATTTTTAACCATCAAAACCGGTATGTAAACTTTTAAAATAACCCGCTTCTTAAAAAGGTAAGTTGTTTTAGACATAAAGGATGTACTTTTAGATTTCAAATTCTAATCAGCAGATATACAAATACAGGGACAAATATTCCGAATTATGAAAGAACTGTTGCTTTATACACTGAGCAAACATAGTTAGTACAAATACAATAACATCACTGTGTGTTTTTTAGGATTAAGATAAATTTTAGACATCACATAATTCACTTTATTTCCATATTATCATTTTCAACATTTACAATTATGATGAAAGGCTCTAAACAGAATTATTAGAGGCGATGTAATTTATAAAGCTACTCTTAACAGACTAATGAGAGGTGATGTAACTTAAAAAGCCACTTTAAACACATTTATGAGAGGTGGTGTAACTTATAAAGCCACTCTTAACAGATTTATGAGAGGTGATTTAATTTATAAAGCCACCCTTAAGGGTCATCTAAGTAGGAAAATTCAAGTGAAAACCATTTGGTTGAAAAGCTTGAATGAGGGGTATAATTATGAAATTACCTACACAAGTGTGAAGATTTATAAAGAAAAATAAAGTAGGAATTGATAATTTAAGAGTTTTTAAAATATTTGTTGCATTTTTTAAAGGAAATAGTGCAAAAATACACGTGTTGGGAAAAAATAGTTTACACCTTGTATATCGAATTAATTTAAAAAATGAAAAGATATTAATATAGTCAACGTCATAGAGTAGTGCAAAGGGGCCAGAGTTTGTTAAAGAAATACGAGGTTTTTGAAAACTCGACAATTTACGGTTGAGGTTTTATATGATTTGTTTTCCTTTTAAAAATGCTTGTACCAGGCGTGATAGTTCATATTCTAAGGCTACCAACGATCCAAGGGGAGATTATAAAAGCTAAGTTTGAATATTACTTGATTAATGTTGAGGCATATTCGGCTTTATATAGTTCAACATTGTTGAAACCAAACAATATTTACCTCAATTTAAATAGAACAGTATTGTGTGACCGTGCACTTTTAGTGACTTGTTGTATTTTGGATTAGTAGTGGCCTTAGAATATAAATATCACGCCTTGTACACGCATTTTTAAAAGGAAAATAAATCGTAGATAACCTCAACCGTAAATTGTCGAGTTTTCAAAAACCTCGTATTTCTTTATCAAACTCTGGCCCCTTTGCACTGCTCTATGATGTTGACTATCTTAATATCTTTTCATTTTTTAAAATTAACTCGTTATAAAAGGTGTAAGCTATTTTCCCCAACACGTGTATTTTTGCACAATTTTCTTTAAAAAATGCAACAAATATTTCAAAATTTCTTAAATTATCAATTCCTTCTGCATTTTTATTTAAAAATCTCCACATTTGTGTAGGTAATTTCATAATTATACCCCTATTTCACGCTTTTCAACGAAATGGTTTTCACTTGAATTTTCCTACTTAGATGACCCTTAACAGATTTATGAGAGTGTTACCAACGGCTCGGCAGATTGGCAACAACTTAATTTTTTTAAAAGAAAAAAACCAACACACATATTCAAAATGTTCATAATTATTCAGGAATTTCAAATTTTAAACTACATTCATCAAAATACTCAAAACTTCGAATATAGATTGCCAAATCCATCATAGTTCATCTTCAGAACAAATTAACTCTTCTCAATGTCCGATTCACAATAATACATCAAATCAATTCAGTTCGTTTTTCACTCCACAGTTCAATAATTTCACAGAATTATTTCACATTTCAGTTCATCAAAATCAATTCAACACAACAACTTCAATATCAATTAAATTATCTGCATTTACACAGAATTATTCAGTTCTTTTTACATAATTCAATTCATCAATTTTTTTTTCCAGTTCACCAATTCATCACAAAAATTTTCTATGTGCAAACTATTCCACAATAATTTTTTTAGACTTTTCTTCTGCTCAAGGTATCAAGCCAAAACTACCCATATCTTCAAAAATTCCTTTAAAATACATATATCAGCACCTCTGTCATTCTTTCTGATCATGTCATACTCCCCCAAGTTAACTTTCACACCTTCTTTTATACCTTCAAAATCATTCATCCATCAAAAATTCATGCACTCACACACTTAAACTATTTTATTGACAACATGAAAACTGAACTTCACATGGACAAGTTAAACTATTAGATAAAAGTACAAATGACCTAACAAAATGATTACTGGACAATAGATGAATTGGACATATAAAGATTGACACTTATTGATTTTTAGAGGTACCTTTAGGGATAATTTTGGTCCAATTAAATTAAACAGGTAGTTTTGGCTTAAACAAAATAAAATAAAATAATTACTGTAACACAGAGGTGATGTAATTTAAAAAGCCACTCTTAACAGATTTATGAGAGGTGATGTAACTTATAAAGCCACTCTTAACAGATTTATGAGAAGTGATGTAACTTAAAAAGCCACTCTTAACAGATTTATGAGAGGTGATGTAACTTATAAATCCACTCTTAACAGATTTATAAGAGGCGTTATAACTTATAAAGCCACTCTTAACAGATTTATGAGAGACGATGCAACTTATTACTTATTTTTGACGTGCTATTGTTCCATGTTCCTTTCACTTAATTGTGCACCATTGCTTGCTGATTTGTTTCTTTATTCTTACGAAGCAGAATTTATGCAGAACCTTGTTAAATCTGGAGAGAAGACTGTCGCCAAATCGTTCAACTCAACATACAGATATATAGATGACGTTCTGTCTCTTAACAATCCTAAATTTGAAGACTATGTAAATGTCATCTATCCTAGTGAGCTTGAAATATAAGACACGACTGATTCCTCAAGTTCTGCTTCATATATAGACTTATACCTGAATTATGACGCACACGAAAGGCTACATTTGAAACTTTATGACAAACGTGATGATTTCAATTTTTCTATTGTCAACTTTCCTTTTTTATGCAGCAATATACCTGCTTCTCCTGCTTTTGGTGTATTTGTTTCCCAATTAATACGCTATGGTAGAACTTGTTCCCACTACGGGGACTTTGTACAACGAAGTATGCTGCTTGTAAATAAATTGTTGACTCAGGAATATTGCAAGCCTAGGCTTATCAAGGCCCTCAAAAAGTTTTATGGCCGTCATCACAGTATTGTTGATAAGTTTGATGTTTCTGTGTCCAGGATTGCCCTGGATATATTTGACGTCTCATAGTTCCGTGTTCCTTTCACACAATTTTGATTTAACACATGGCGGGTGTAGCTAGCTAAACAGGAGGTGCTTACCCATCCGGAGCACCCGGCCTCACTTTCCTGGTGGAAGTTTACGTGTCTAACCTAACCTGTCAGTTCCAAAGTTTTTACTTTGCTTCTGGATTGTGATTCGGACATGGATTAGTATTTTTTTTTATTTTTTGTTGATTACACACGGGGCGGGTGTAGCTAGCTTAACAAGAAGTGCAGTTTCAAAGTTTTTGCTTTGGATCAGTATGTTTGTTTTTGATTATAAAGTCACTCTTAACAGAGTTATGACAGACGATGTAAATTATCAAAATATACAGTTATCTACGGGTCCGTCCAGAAAGTTTGGATCTTTCTTATATAAGCTTTGTAAAACAGCAGTTTGACGGTTTTAGAACTTGATGTTATGTTAACATATATTTGTCGAACGACTTAATATACTACATAGAACGTTTTTCAAATAGCATAACTGATAAAAGGTTCAATTACATATTATACCAGTTTTAATTTTACAGCACTAGACGGCCGTTTCGGAATACAATTCCTCATCAGTAGTGCTTAGACCAAAATTATAAAACCAAAATTATTTTGAAGATGTTGAAAAGCTACCCAAAGGTCCAAAATATAACCTACCAAATTAAGCTAAGGAAATACTTTGCCTTACTTTTTGAGAAATTTCAAATTTTAAATTGCAGGAAATTTAGAAAACTAAATTATTGCCTACTGAGTTTGTGATATCCTCGGGGCACCAGCCACCAGCAGAGATATCGGCTCAGGGGTTTAAATTACATATTATACCAATTTTAATTTTACAGCACTAGACGACCGTTTCGGAATACAATTCCTCATCAGTAGTGCTTGGACCAAAATTATAAAACCAAAATTATTTTGAAGATGTTGAAAATTTTACAGCACTAGACGGCCGTTTCGGAATACATTTCCTCATCAGTAGTGCTTGGACAATTTAGTTTTAGTGAACTGCGAATGACAAAACAAATGACAAAACTTGGGGTAAATCCAATTTATTCAATTATGATCTAAATGAATAAGAAATACTGAAAGAGCTGTAAAACTTACTTTCATGTGATTAAGAAGCAATTTCGAATATAAAAATGCACTGTTATCAGTAACAATCTATACTGTATTGAAAATACTAACGTATTTAGAAATTGGGTAAAACTGGTTTTTTGGTGTATTTTAACGGTTATTTATTTTTCGTATAATATTAATTTTTCACTGAAAAAAGATGTTTTATAGTATCATTTGACATAGAAATAAATTTATTTATTTTTGACACATATGCGGTGTTCTCAGTGTCTGAAATCATTTTTGATAAAGGACAGCAGTTTTTGTGTCTGAAATGTTTAGAGAGAGATAATGGTATCTTTTGCAAGTTAATTGCATCAAATTTACATTTAAGTAACTATTAAACAAATCATTGATAAAACATGTTAAAATTTGTTACAGCAAACAAACGCGTGCCTAGCTATGAAACACGTTTACGGGGTGCTCAAAACTTTCTGACCGGACGGACCTGTATATATGTAAAGTCGTTTATATGAAACATATTTATTAATTCTAAATTTGATCACAGGTTTTTGCACATACTGTAATTAAGAAATAATCAACATATACACGTGGTATATTGTAAAAGAAAATACACGTGCCGGAGATATATATGCATTGTTCCATTGTTCGCAAAACAAAACATGACGTCATAAGGTGAATAAAGGGGTACACCATTAACAAAAAACAGTCATAGGTATATCGTTATTTTACCACGACTGACTTTCTTCATGTTTCATATAAAGGAGAACGCAGCCCATGTGGTCATATTAGAATATAATAGATATTATTTCAATATCCTCGTTCAAAAACGTTTTTGTTCAGTCTGATATTCTTGCTCCAGCAAACAGAGACCAACCATCGATCGTAGCTATTTTACCAACTTTTATCCAGACCTCATCTCCGACATTTAAATTGATGACTACTGTGGTCGAAAATGAGTTCCCTGATGTTGACTTGTATCCATACGTATAACCGACTGATACTCCGTTTTTCATAATATAAACAGGTAGGTATTCTGTTACAGTAATAATTGTAGTTGCAAATATGTATAAACCGCTATGTTGACAATGAAATTTACCATCAGACACGTTGTATTCACCTCCAACATCAGCTATTCTATATCTAAAGTACATTGTGTTGTTGACGACCAAGGACCTGCGAGGTCTATATAAGCGATAGGTAAATCCTACCAGTTTATTATTGCCTGTAATGAAAAAAATAGGATTTAGTGTTTGTTTACCCTTGTTTATAGAAATCATTAACTCAAATGTTTTTAGATTTTTAATGGGCCGTATACAAATAGCGGGGTATCTGATGTTGCGTAGTTATGAAGATCGAGTTGACTATTGATGTAGGTTAATTAGGTGAACTAGCTTTCTTCATTTTCAAACTTTGAAAAGATTTGACGTAACTTGAAATCAACCTGACTTTTGAGCTACCCTTTATTATACCCCTTACCCACCTACGTAAATAATAGAATCTTCTGTCATCATTACGTCACACAAAAGACATGACTTTTTTGTAAAAAGCTTTACCATTGTAAACACCCATCCAAAAACATTTTACTGTATGAAAGGAGTTAAAATACATGGGTTATATTTAAATCATGATTTTTAACAACGACTTGACTCATGCAAGTACACAAATTATTGATTGGTACCTGTCCTATTGCAAGTCTGAGAGTTTTGAGTTTTTTCTGTCTATATAAAGGGTAAACAAACCAAACATTAATGATTTTGTACATATGAAACAGTAAATTATGTTAAGATTATCAATGTCTCGAGACTATGGCCGTCGACATCTCTAGTGACATAAAATAAACCTATATAAGTACATCATCCATATTTGTACCCGCAAAACAAATCAGTTTACATTTTACTTTTGAATTTAAGGTTATCTTTTCGTTTTCATTGAATGTCTTGTCGTTACTTAAGTAATCGATGTACAAAATGAAATATCAAAATTTAGTAAGGGGGCGGGGGGGGGGGGGGGGGGGCGGAGGGGTGAGTGTATATGTAAAAACTAATGATTAGAAGAAGATTTGATTATTTCAGTAGTTTTTTATCCCTGTTCCAACAAAGTGTTAGAGACTGCAACGGACAACCCTCGAAAAGCTGCACCACAACATATCTAGTGATTTTAAAATTTTTATGTATATTATGTTGATTACCGAGTCATTATTGACAACTGTTTGAATAGCTTGTGCTTTAGAATAAACAAAATCGAACGTAGCCATTAGTAGAATAGAAGTAGATTTTCTCAAAATATGTATCTACATTTACAGTGAGAAGAATTGCCATATAAATCCATACCGTTGTTCAGTTTTCTCTTTTTCGCGGTTTTAACATATCAGCATAAATTAAAATAACGCTTGTATGTCTGTCTTAAGTTATGGTTTGCCATAATAAGATTTTGTCTTACTTGTTGCTGATACATGATTTTTTTCTGTGTGCACAAAAGAAAGCCACCGAATGCTAAAGCAAAATCTGTCACAATACTTAAATCAGGTTAACGTAAAAGCTATTGAGTTTCCAAACGAATATTGTCTGGTTTGCTTGAGCACGTTAAAGCTTTCGCGTGAGCACGTTATACAAAAAATGCATTTGTGCCGCCATATTTTAAGACAATGTAGAAGTTCTTGTCAGTAAACGGATATTTTAGCAATAGAATTGTCCATTTGTAATGTGGATAAATGAAAGTGCAAAGCAATATACGTGTTAATTATCGGTGGTAAATAAAGGATCTTGCACGAAAAATTACGTAATATTAAATAAATTAAACAAAATATATATTGATATAAGAACTAGTGCAATTTGACAACAACACAGCGATGACGTAAAAAAATCGTATGACGTCATAAACGCCAGCGTCATGTGACAAAACGTGCAGTATGAAAAATTGATTCGGTAAACCTCGGACTGGAACAAAGTCAGCGTGCAAATATCGATATCTATTGCACGCTAACACCTTGAAATTTATCGTATAATTTCTATGCGAAGCAAATATGGCTATATAATAATATGGTTATATGAAATGGTTGATCAACTTAACTTTGTTCCAAAATTTAAACTAAATGGCGAGTGTTAAAGTTGGAAACCAGAAAAGACGATTAAACAATATATAATACATATATCTCCTGCAATGTGTACAGTGTGTTATTTAAAAGATATTCTTTATTCAGATGTTTAAAATTTGAACTTATGATAATTTATCGGATAGTATTAATATTGTTAATGGTTTGTATTAGACACTGATTCTTGCAATGGCAATAAAACATATAGGCAAACAACATTTACCTGCCCGTTTGAACTTTTATTAAGACTATCCAGATACAATGACCTACCCGATAAATGGGTAGTGTTAGGATTCGAAGTTACTACATAGACATAGTTCACACCGTGTAGACAAAACAAACACTTGTGTTCCCTATAAATAAATGTACTTGTCCATAATATATATTTATATTAAAGGTCAAACAGACAGGTAAATATTGTTCTGATATACTATTGTTTAGTTTGTGTGACAGCCAAGCATACGCTACAACTATACAATACAACAATCCAATGGAAAAATAAGAAACAGTACAATACTAATAAGTCGCTCACAACATTCGTTACGGAGTCACTTAATTATAGAACTGTTTCGGTGTCTAGTCAGTTGCATGGGATTGTATATTAAAATTTAAAAGTAATTGCTTAAACAAACTTTAAAAATTAAGCTTTTTGATTTACATTTTAGTTGCGGCTATGAACAATCACAGCCATTTTGTATATGATAAATATAAAATATTCCGAGTTATTATTTTTTGAGTTAACAATTTTCTAGTAAGACACATGAAAATATATAGCACTTACTTTTTATGTGATCATCTAAAGATTTAATACGGCCATTCAGAATATTTGTAGTATTTCTGTATACATCAATATTTTCATTAGATTTAGTTCGGATGACTATAGCCTCCAGCTTTTTCGAAAGTGAGTAATTTACATTCATGTAAGTGTCTGTAATGTCTTGTATTGTGACATCTAGATGTTGCATCTTTTCGTTTGACGTAGTTTCTACAGTCTCCAGATTCTTCAAAAGTGTGTGGTTAACATTCATCAAGGCGCCATCCAATTCATGTATTTCACCATCAACTTGTTGTTTCAGCTGAAATATTTCAATTGACACATTTGATTTTAGGTTCAAGATATTCTGTTGAGTCTCTGCTCTATCTTGTTCTACCTGTGTGCGTAATTCTTGTAAAGATTTTTCAATATTTTTGTTTTGTTCTTGTATTTTTAGAACCACCTTCATCATTTCAGCAACAACTTCCATTGCATTATTGTTGTTGTTTCTTTCCTGAATGTACAGATCTATTTTAGCCCCTAACGATGTAATTTGCTCAAAGTATTTGGATTTAAAGGCAGCAAATTGTTCTGACAAATCTGAAGATATAGCGGATGTAACATTAATAGTTTATTAGAACCGAAATGATTCGTGTCCAAATAACAATCTCAAAGAAAAGTAAAATAAGAATTGAAACTGACAAAGTAGGTTTAACACATGAACTTTCACCTGGAAAGTGTGACCAGGTGCTCAATTTTCAAGTTGTGTATTCTTCTCTTAAATAGGGTAAATAAGTGTTACATGTATTAGTTAGAGTGTATTGGTTTTAGAGAATGTGATTTGAAGCGGTATTTTTTAGTAAAGTTGGTAACATGCTTTTCTAAAATAATTCGAGATTGCTGAATTCAAAAATGACGGATACCAAGCTCAATTTTTGAAACCATAATTTCAAAAACAAAATGACTCCTTAAATTTATGGTATACCAATGCAAAAAAATGTTACTTGGGTTGACAAATTTGGTAAAAGTTGGTAACATGATTTATTTAACATAATTCGAGGTTGTCGAATCTAAAAATAGTAGATACCAAGGTGAATTTTGAGTTCTTGAACCCATAATTAAAAAAAACAAAATAGTGGCCAAAATGAATGGTGTACCAATGCAAAAATGTTACTTGGGTCGACGGATTTTGGTAAAAGATGGTAACATGATTCATTTAACATAATTCGAGGATGCCGAATTCAAAAATGACGGATACCAAGCTCAATATTGAGTTTTTGAACCCATAAGTCCGAAAACAAAATGACGACTTAAATTTATAGTGTACCAATGCAAAAATGCCACTTGGGGTTTCAAATTTAAGTAAAAGTTGGCAACATGCTTTATATGACATAATTAGCTGAATTTCAAAAATGACGCATGTCAAGTAAAATTTTGAGCTATTGAACCCATAATTCAAAAAACAAAATGGCGACTGTTTCAATTTATAGGCAGAGTTATTGAAGTTTCATGGTTTAGCAAAAGATGGTACTTTGTTCTTTTTAACATTTCAGAATAACTTGAGGCTGTTAAATTAAAATGAAAGAGGTTAAACTGAAGTTTAAATGTTTAAACCAAATTTAAAACAATTTTTTTAAAATAAAGTGGTGGATGTAATTAAGTGTTTGTTCATTATGTGTGCCTTTTACATAGTACACTGATAAATCTACATGACTAAATTAAGCTCATAACCAAAACCATACTGATATACTGCTTCATTCAGATCATGGTGCGGAATTAACAGTCAAAATCGAAACGTTTGTTTGAAGTGCAAAAAGAGCCTATTTCGGTGTTTTATATGGAGTTTGCCACATGTTCTTGCAAAATAGTGTGTAGAACCCGTTATTGTAAATGTCAAAATACCAAATTACTATGCGTGTCATCATGCGTCAAACTTTTAAGAGTGATATTGTTTTAGTAGGTAGAATCACAACCATTACTGAAAAACATATATCTATTTACAACATAGTATCGGTCTCTATATAGTTTTGCCAGCGATGTTTAAGAAACTCAATGCAACTTTTAAATAATGTATTTTCTTGAAAATTTAAAAAGTCCTCCAGTGAATATATAACATCATCATCTAACTATAAAACTGGGTTATGTAAATGACAAGACTGATGTGCAAGCTTAAGCAATAATTTGGCCACTTAGTCAATTTAAACTTTAAAGCCACAATCGTTAATTGCAGTCAAGGCAATGGTAGAACTGTGCTAGTGGACCAAGACACATTTACTGAGTTTTCCACAGGACTTGTGTTGAGTATTGTTCCGTAACAGCTTCAAAAGTAATACAAATTATGTGTAATTTTTTTGTCCCTTTTAAAAATAATCTACATGTTCCAACAAAATACTACCATTATCTAATTTTAAAATGATTAGTTGCCAAACTTTTAAAATTTGTGAAAATGTATAAAGTATTTTTGTTTTTACAGATTTGCGAAAACAATTTTTTTTTCAAAGAAAAGGATTTTTGAGAAATGAGTAGTCAATGGTGATTTCGGCTACCATGAATGGAATAAAAACAAAGCTCTATTGACCATTTCTGGAGTTGCAACAGTGGCATACCTTCCATGACTGGGGTCATCATCAATGTTCTGTCTGTTCTGTTCATAATCCGCCACCCACCTTTTTACTGTTGCCTATCAAGGGGCATCTTTCCTTAGTGTTGTTATCATATCATTATAGATAGCTTTAGGTACTTAACCGTTCTTGTGCAAATATTGCATCCTGTTCTTTCACCATTTTTTACATTTGCCAAGTCACTAGTCTTATTTATTTTAGAGTAATACCTTGTTTATATTAACTTAAAAAATTACATGAGCTTCGGATACACGGATTTAAACAGTCAGCGGATAGAAGGATTGAAAAGGGCCATCGGCGCTAATCTCCTTTAACAGAAGGCTCACAGTGTATCATTCAGCCCTTGTACTTCTTACCAGTTTTAATAAAACCAAATGTAGTACTACTTTTGCTTTAGTTGAATATCAAACTTTACATCAACAATTTGAAGTGCAAGTTTACCTTTTTAGCAAATAGTCAGCTTAGAGTTGCTCGGTGATGACTTAGCACCTCTAAATAGGTTTGAAAAGCTAATGTAGTTACATTAATTTTGCCCTTCCACTATAAAAAAGAACAATTCTTAAGCATTTGGTGCAAACATAAGTTTCAATTTTCGAAGCTATTTCAATTTACACTCTGGGCTACATAAATCAATGTTTCAGCATGTTATGTGTTATACTTAATTCGTTTGATTAAAGAGAAACATACAGTCCCATGTTCAAATTACAATCCAAAAACATAAACGAAAAGTTTTAAAACTGACTTAAGATAAACATGTAAACTTCGTTCAGGAGTCAAATATATGAATTTTTTCATAATGACCTTTGTCGTTAGGCCACCTGAGACGAAGACTGACCGGCATGCCAGATCTTTTGATTTGATAAATATCAAACATCTTTTCACAGAGTTATTGCCCCTGTAAAATAATTAATTTTTTATTTTTGCAAATGTGTTAAGTTTGTGGCTATTTACTTGAAAACTATTAGTGGTATAGAAAAGCAATAGATTGAAAATAATGGACTTGAAAAGCTAAGTAGCATTGTTTGTAAGAATATGATGATCCATAGAGGAGTTGTTACCCTTGGAGTGTAATTGTTTTTCGAAAATGTGTTTTTGACCATATTTCTAAAAATTATTATAAATAGATAAAAACACCAAGTTGCAAAAATAATCAACATGCCAAAATCTAACTTCATAGCAAATTTTGTGTATGATAGTCAACGAAGGTGTTGTTGTCCCTAAAATTTCAGTATCTGTTAAATGTTTTCAGGTGAGCAATAAGGCCCATAGGTATTTTGCTTAAATTTTCTGCTCATTAACACCCAAGTAAGCCTTGAAATATTACAATCTTTGATAAATAGCTGTTTCTTGCTACTAAAACAACTTTAATATCAATTTTCATGCAAATATGCATTTTGATTTTAGCGGCCATTTTGTATTTAAATTTTGACCTACTTAGAACAGTTTGTTCAGCTTGGTATCCGCCATTTTAGAACTCAGTACACCCAAATTAATAAGAAAGAAATATGGTTTGCTTTTACTAAAATGCCTCTTCCTCTTTAAAACGACGTCTTTTTTGAAAATGTGCATAGTCTATTTGATTAATTCGGTGATAGTAATTGGACTCTCTGAGCCTCCTAGAACTTTATGGTGGGTTAATACCCCACGGGACACTCATACCAGAACTTGTTTAATAAAGTAATTTAGTGTAATAATACAGTAAAATGCGTTCACTGAAAGCAAGTAAAAGAGATGTCGTCTGGAGTAAAAACATATTTATAATTTGTTATGTCAAAAATCACAATGTCACAAATTGGGTTATTCCATTAAAAATGAAAAATAAAATAATAAATTACAAACGTAGCAGGTGCAGCTATCTGAAGAAGACGAACTTTTACAATTTCGAAGCACTCTATTCCCAGGTGGTAGTTCATTTAACAAAATCTGCAAATCTTTAAAGTTTTTTTTCTTTGGTTATTATTGAATTGAGCACTTAAATAACAAGAATAAAACAAACACACTAATCCATATCCAAATCGAAACGTTTGAACTCTCATCAGGTAAGTAAGGCCGATATCTCCGGATATGATCATAATCCAATATTTACTGATACTCATCGTGTTCTATATTTGTATAACGAATCCTAAATAAACATGATAACTTTTTGAGAAAAACAAACAATACATCTGAAGTTAAATCGTCAAAACCTAAGGTATACCCCATTATGCAAAATATTTCCTTAGTTATTTAAATATATATTTTGGTCCATTAAATATTTTTTCAACTCCCTGAAAACATTATTTTATTTCAAAACTTTGACCCAATCACTACTGAGGTGAGTAGAAATTGTGTTTCCAAACGACTGTCTAGTGCTGTAAAATTAACACTGGTATAATATGTAATTTTGTGAGGGTTTTTTGCTTGTTTTATACGTATAATTATCAGTATATGTCGTAGATATGAAACTCTAGTGTTATTAAAATAAATATACTGGTCAAGGTTTACTTTAGAACCCATAAAAGGTGGAAAAAATGAAACTAGCAAATTTCGTTAAACATCGGAACCTCCAATTGGGAAGCTAGACCAAGTGCTCCGGACGCGGGTGAACACCTTTTACGTTTTATTATGTGTATTCGTTATAATCCCTATAGTATGTTACATATCATATATCATAAACAACATATAATAAAAATGTGAATAGGTATTAAAATAATAAAAATATTTTTGTATACAAATTGTTTATGTCAAACATACCACTGGCTTGTAAATCCCTTTCTATCATTGCAGAAAGGGATTCGTGCTGATTTTGTCCTTTAGCATTTCCAATCGTTAAAATATTCCAAGTCACTATCAGGTATATGTGGCTAATGAAATGCATCTTCGTGTTCAATATTCAGCAGTATGCTTTTCTTTGCCGCAAGTTCTCTTCTTTAAAGCGAACGACTGATCCTTGTATAAGTTTATATTCTTTGTGTTTGAAGGCATATACTAATATGGTTATGACCTGTTTACTTTGAGTTTTGGCATGTTATAATATTTAATTTCATGTTGCTACATAAAAAATCTTTGCAACATATCTTTGGGGTTTTTAACAGCTAATATAGTGTTGCCAAAGCGATGCAATTATTTCTGTTTCCGTGTAAAAAAATCTTTATTTACGTCAAACTAACATTATACAACATCAGTTTACTTATCAGTGATAGTATACTGTGAATACCGTAGAGATAATAACACGTATGTTTATTTGTAAAGTTCCCAAGTTGATTTCACAATTATTTATTTACTAGTTATTGAGTTCCTGTTGACGAGAAACAGATACCTTAGGCAAACAACACCGACCTGTCCGCTTGACCTTTAATTTATATATTCATTATGAACGAGCGTCGTTATTTGCACGGAACGCATTATTTAATAGGAAACACCTGTACTATTTTATAAGTAAAAACCTTTGTTGTGTATGTATTGACTGCGAATCCTAACATTACCAATTTTCTAGATTGATCATCTATAATTAATATTTCAGTCGAACAGGTCAATGTTGTTTGCCTATAATAACACAAAATATTACGCAACATAATCATTTGCACGTACCGACAAACAGTTGGCGTGAGGACAGTGTGTGTTTTACATTAAAACTAAGGTATGAAGTAAGTTAAGGACAAGTTGTGCAAATGGACGGTGACGTTACGCATGACGTGTAGAAATTTGTCAGCTTGTGTATTATTTTAAGTCCAAACTTAATAACTAGAATAATGTTTGATAAATTACTTACAGGGAATATAATACATAAAAAATACAATAAAAAATATCAAATGAAGATATACCAGAGAACACATCATAAATACGATATACCACTAATTCAACTGATAACAGATACCAATTATTCACTGAAGAATTCACATGTACCTTGGATTGATAGACTATTTGGCAACATTTAATTGATGATATTGTTTTTAATAATGTCTCGTTTTTTTTAAAATCCTCTGGTTATTAAAATTTAGAAATTTTATATTTTTATGCTCTATCACATTTTTAGTTTTACAATGATGTCATGTTAATTTATACTTTTTTCACCTTTTCTGCCAAAGTAAAATGTTTTCAATTAAATGCTTTTCACCCCAGTCAAGATTTTGTTATCAATAGTTTTTCTCGTCATATTCATGTGTAGTAATTTTACAATATTTCCCTTACTCTGACCTATTCGTCTTCTTGCATTTTGGTACATGTATCGTTATGAACTATCATTTCTGAAAAAATATTTTTCTGTCATTATTATTATTTCTGTTGTTTAAGAGATAAAGATAAACAATATCATTTACAAAGTATTTGTTTACAAATAATAAAGATAATGTATTTACTATAACATCAAGAAACAGAAATACAATATTTTCCGTTTACGACACGAAGACGATAAAGTATTTAAGTATGTCAGATACTATGATGTAATAGCTAATTTTGGTCATGTTTTGAATCAGATAAGTCTTGAAGTTGTATAACGAATGATCGAGCAAGGAGTTATATGGTTTTCTTCACATTTTCAGAAAATATAAATTTTTGACTGTATGATATTAGTTTAAAAAAAAAAAACTTCAAGGACAAACTGGTATTTACCTACACATACATGTAATTTGTAGAGATCTCATCGTCTATTTTTGTGACAGGATATAAGTAAGTTTCCCGCCACCTTCATCGCCATCATAATCATAATCTTCTGCATTTTAGATTCAGTATTAAAACGCATAGCGAAGAGCTGAAATGCAAATTTATCTATGATCGTTATTATTTTATATATTTTTTTATGATTAGTGCAATTTTTCGATTTCTCGCTCGATCGAGTATTTTATCATTACTTAATACTTTGAGATGATTTGTGTTGTCCCATTACAGATGATGTATGCGTGGATAACGTTAATAAAACGTTCTGATCGAAATCAGTAACATCTGTAACCACCCCTGGCTTCAGTTGATGAGTTGTTACTCTTATTCTCCTCAACATATTACCAATGAAGGTATTTATTGTCCTAAGAGGTAAGATGTCCCACTCCGCAATACAATCCTATACCATGGCCAGTACATATGGTGCAGAAGGAACACCTCGGATGCAAGTTTCTTCAATTAAAAAACTGCATAAAATTTTGAACGCGCTCTGCTTTATTGTAATTGAAGAACATTTTCGCATTCATCGAACATAGCAGAGTGTCAAAATTAGTTATCCACACACGTATAACATTTATAAAACAAAAAAGAACTTCAGGTTCCCCTTTAAGTAGCATATGTACGTAAAACGGTATACTTTTAAGCAAGTTTTTTCTATTGTGAAATCTTTGAGCCAGATATACTTTATAGTTGTATAACTTGGCGAGCGACGCCTAGGCGCGGTTTTAATAACTTTCAGTTAGTAATTAATTTTTGATGTAATTAATCCTAGAATTTTGTGTATATTATAATGAAGTTTAACGGAAAAACCAGAAAACTGCCACTTGTGAGCGGGGACTTTTATTTTATTGAATCAGCGCAATGTTAAAGGATTGTAAATAAAAAGAGTGAAATTATGTTTTTGTTCCTCGAGCTGGTGTAAAGACGACCAAGAATAGTAAGTTACGAGTATGTATGGTATACCCCAGCGCTCATATAACTTGCTAGGACTGACGGCCGCCATACCAACCTGAAAAACAACATAATTTTATTCTTAAAAAGGATAGTTATAGTGAGTAATTGATCAGAACAGGCTCAATTTTCACAATTATTCCTTGATTTAAATCTTACGATTTTGATACAGCTTTTTATTAATTTTAAAGATTCAGTAATTTAAGGTGTCATTTTGAAGTCCGGCCAAGCTTATTCCAACTATATATTAGATTTTGGGAACTTTAATTTGTAGTAACATAAAATATTGCCAAAGTTACCAGAATAAGTTGAGAAAAATCATAGTTAAGGAATGATTGTGAAAATGGGACTAGTATCATATCGATAATGTAGGAACGCCTTTTAAGTTGGTGTACGGCCAATTAATGCCTAATTACATCTAGTTGTCTGTCATGTGCTATTTCGTTTTACAAACTATATTTCAGTTTTCTTATCTTCTCACTATAGTGTCTAATATCTCTAATACAAAAACATTTGTCTGTATGACTCGTTGACAAGCTCGAAAGCATTAAAATCTGTTGTAGTCACCGTTTCTTGTATTTAAAAATGTTTTAATCACACTTGATTTATTATGTTAGATCATTGTTTTGGATACACTATATATAAAAATAACGTAAAATAGATAAAAACGAAATGTGTCTTTTAATAGGTAGTACGGGTACATGTATTTGTAATGATTATCTCCCTTAACCTGGTGTTTTAATCTAAAATAGGTTGAGTCAATTCTCTAAAGTCTTCTCTGAAACAATACACCATTGGAACCAACATATGTAAAAGGTTCCAATGTGGACTAGTTGTAGTTCTAGGTTGATTTGTCGGACATTCAAGATGGCTGCCATTTTTAAACACACGCAAATAAAAACTATTGTATTTTGGCTTCATGGTTCAATGTTTTGTTCAAATTTGAAACAAATACAGAAGATAATGACATTTACCATATGCAAAGTGTTTTTTTTTTCAAAAAATGTTTCATTCGTCAAATGTTCGCAAATTATGAAAATAAGACAATAATGGATTGATGAAACAATAATGTGAATGAATTCTTTGAAAATGTTCGGCATGCTTCAATGACGTCGAAAAAGAAGACTGGTTGTCGACTGAGCATCCGGATATTATTTCAATATAAACCGTGTTTCCTTGAGTTTGTAAATAAGACTGAAAATAAATAGTTAAAATATATGAAGGTCTAACAATAACGTTTATTGCCTCCTTCTACTTTTACAGGTCTTGATTCTATGTCAATTTGTATCGGGCTTAATGACAAATATTAACCAATTGTTTTAAAAAAATCAGTTATGATTAAAGTGTATTTAAATATGTATATAAATTTGCGAATATTCTACAACGCGAAAATGTTAGAAATTAGAAAACTGCAAAAATTTGACCTCGGGAAATTAAATACATTTACCGTATTAAGTCAAGTTTCATTGAACAACAAACGTTTTATTTCCATAAATCAGTAATAGAGAGAGAGAGAGTTTCAGTTAACAATAAAATTGATATCAAATTCTTTTGAATTTTGAGAAAAAGTCAATTATAATTCTTCCTGGTTGAATAATTGTTAAACGTAAACCAAGCTTTTGGATGATTATTTTAGAGTCTTATTCACTCATGGTTTCAGAATAATCGTTTTGGAATATTTCTAGCCTATGCTTATAAAGCATCTTAAATATTTTGATGACGGTTATCACAACATTGTTAATGAGTATGATGTTAATTGTTAATGATCACAGATTTATTTGACATGCCATAGTTCTATATTGTTCTTAGCCTTGAGAATTTTCCTATATCTTCCAATTTGAGACTCTTGGCATCCACAGGTCTATGAATGCCAAACGACCTCATCACTGCGTTTGAATATAAATATCGGCAATACACATTCCCGCTATCGCGCATTATTCAGTTTGTCTTTCAAAGGTTTGGCATTCATATTATCTATGAACGCCATTTCAAAACAGTTCAATTGTTAAATGTAACTTTTATTCTCTTATTTTTTTACGCGGTTCAGGTGTGTCTAGCTAGTCATAAGGTGTCTATCTTTCCGAAGCACCGGATCTTAATATTCTCTAGAGTTTTGCCATTTTTTTTCAAAGTATTAACTTTGTTTTTAGAACTGTGGTTTAGACATGGACTGGCATGTTTATGACCGATCTTATATTATAAGGACATGTATTTTTGGCTATTGCAAAGGTAACATTTTGTTTAAATTTACAGTAGTAGTTGTCAGAAAAGACAAAATACGTCACTATTAAACTATCAAAAACAAAAACCTTACAACAAATCATTCATTTAGCTAATGCATATAAATTGCAAAATTTCTGGAGGTTTACAACACTTTGTTTACTTGTTTACGAAGCATCATTTGTACTTTATTCACCTCATAAGATCATAATTTTCTTTGTCTTTTATGACCAGTGTTAGGTTTATACTACTTTCAGACATGTTTCTGTTTTTCGTGTAGTTTATTATTACTGTCTATTACTAAGTAATGTTGTCAGAAAACTTTCAAAATAACATACCGCTCCATGTACAACTCCTAAAGGCAAAGGAAACTTTTGTTGCAGGCAAATTATGTTAACACGCGACCTTCCACCATGTTATTGACTGAGGCTTCGTGCTCCGGAATTTTAAACGCCTCTACCCATTTTTCATTTCGTTATTTAGCTAACGATAATGTTCAACTTCTAAAGCTAAACTCAGGTGGTAGCTATTTGTTTTACAGCGTTAGCTATAGGACTAATCCATCAAATATTGAAGAACTGTCTTTATTATTTAATTTATCTTTGCATTGTCGATGGTTACAAAATATAAAGATTGTCAATTCAACAATGATAAATAACTACTATTTAAGGGGTAGATCAATTTGACAGGGAAAAGAAAAATCATCTGCATCATAAAATAGGGGCTTCACAAACATTCCTTAAAAATAGTAAACTTAGGAATTTTGCAAGCCCATACTTATCAAGGCCCTCAAAATGTTTTATGGCTCTCATAGCAATATTGTTGAAACGAATGTTGTCTCTGAATCAAGAAATATCCCGGCTATACTTGACGTCACACAGTTCCACGTTCTGAATCCCGCTACCCCGGCTATACTTGACGTCACACAGTTCCACGTTCTGAATCCCGCTACCCCGGCTATACTTGACGTCACACAGTTCTACGTTCTGCATCCCGCTACCCCGGCTATACTTGACGTCACACAGTCCAACGTTCTTTTCATTCTTAATTTCGATTTCACACGTTACGGATGTAGCTATGTTAGCGGTAGGTGCTAATCTTTCCAGAACACCCGGCCTCATTTCCCTGGTGGACGTTTACATGTTGAACTAAGTGCAACAGTTTCAAATTTTTGCTTTGCTTTTCATAGTGATTGGAACATGGTTTGTTTGTTTGTCTTTTATTGAACTTCGTTATCGAAATGATTTACAGTCGAACTTGCCTTAAAGGCCATCTCTATAAAAGAGCCACCTGCTTATAAAGGTCAGTAAAATTTTATCTCAATTGCTCTTTATTCGTGTTAATTGAACCTGTATATAAGGGTCATCTGTCCATAAAGGCCATTTTTCTGTTTCCCTTGGGTGGCCTTTGTAGACAACAAGTTTGTATGTGATAGATTCACTTGTATATGTAATATTGACCACTTTACATTCACCTGTATGTGATATTGGCCACTTTATATTCACCTGTATGTAATATTGGCCACTTTATATTCACCTGTATGTGATATTGGCCACTTTATATTCAACTGTATATGTGATATTGACCACTTTATATTCAACTGTATATGTGATATTGACCACTTTACATTCACCTGTATATGATTTTGGCCACTTTATATTCAACTGTATATGTGATATTGACCACTTTATATTCAACTGTATATGTGATATTGACCACTTTACATTCACCTGTATGTGATATTGGCCACTTTATATTCAACTGTATATGTGATATTGACCACTTTACATTCAATTGTATATGTGATATTGACCACTTTATATTCAACTGTAATTGTGATATTGGCCACTTTACATTCACTTGTATATGCGATATTGACCACTTTATATTCAACTATATCACATAACTCACCTGTTTATTGGTGCAATAAAACGGTGTAATATTTTTCATATTACACAGGTACCAATGTAATATCACTTGATTGTGACGTAATAAATTCTCACGCTTCTGATCGCCCCTAATGACGTCATTTGAAAACTGTGTCGGTCTGTTGTTTATTTTTAGACTTTTAAAGACTTTCCGATTCTTTGAAAAATAATTTTGATGCATTCGAATAAATATAACATAATTTAAACTTACATACTGGTTTTTGTCTTTTTTATTTTAGGTGATTAATTTACTTTTACTATAATTAAATAGAACTATATTCTTACTTGCGCAGTTAAATTGGAGGTGATTTGTCTGACCTAGATAGAAATCAGCTGTTTCTATATGGCATCAAATAATATGTACATGTCATTGTCTCGGTATTTTGAGTTATGTGATATATAGAATCCTAGACTCGTGAGGGTTTAATATGAAATTTATTAAACGAGTTCAATATTAAATATGCCACTCGCCAAGGCTCGTGGCATATTTAATATTGAACTCGTTTAATAAATTTCATATTAAACCCCCACTCGTCTAAGATCCTCTATGTATATGTGATATTGATCACTTTACATTCAACTCTATATGCGGTATTGACCACTTTACATTTACATTTGTTTGTGGTATTAACCATGTAATTACCTGTTGTGTTTATATTGTCTTTCTATTTGGAAATATGTTTAAAAAGAAATCTTAACAAAATTAAGAAGCTTTTATTCACTTTAACATGAAAAAAAAAATGCACGATCAAATAATTTTCTATGAACAATATATGTAACAACGAATGGTTTCTTTTGGTTCTTTAAGAAGAAATAGGAAAACAAACTTTGATATACACAGCCATCAATAAATAACTATACAAATTTATATTTGTCATAGGTTTATATTGTAATTTCATTCATAGATTTCAAATATTGTAGTATGTGGAATTGATATCTTAACTTAATTGTCTTAATGTTTGCGAAGAAGTTGTTTTAACTGAACACAATATTCTTGGATTACTAAGCAGTATTTAATGAATTTCGGTGGAAATAAAAACAAATTTGGCTAAATATATATTTTAAGATTGAAAAGCGCTCAACTTGAGAAGAGTACTGTTTTATGATCTTACTAGTTGTTTTGTTTCAGTCCCTATTGCTATGCGTTTTAAACATGTATAATAATTTATGGATGGCAGTATATAATTGTACATGTCAACAACTGTTTAATAATAAATGTTAAAAAGAAAAACTTGCAAAAAACATTGAAAAAACATATCTGCATTCCAATGAATTGAAATGTACCTATCATTAATTCTACAAGAGTTATCTTTCCTTAGTTGAGATTGTTTTATTCTTCTTTATTGTCTTTCATAAAAAATTGTGCATTATGTACAAAATCTCCATGTTGAACTTTGACCTTGAATTTAGTTTCTTTTCTCAATGCATAGTAACTAACTTTCGAAGAATAAAACTTCTTAAATTGATGTATCTTCATCCGTATTATCGAATTTCTAAAAATAAAAAATGATATAATAGATCTTGTAACTATTCTAAGATATAATCGTTAATAACTACAACATTGACCTGTTAGCTTGACCTTTAATTTCGATTTTGTATTATGAACGAATGTATTTATATATAATGAGCTCATGTATTTATTTCGTGTACAAAATGAAAAACACTCAGCACGAACACCGTTCATTTATGAGATGCGAATCTTATAAATACTGCCCATGTAATAGGTGGATTGTTCTATATGAATGTTCTCATGAAAGGTCAAGCGGACAGATAAAGATCGTTTGCCTTTGATAATAATAATAATAATATTATTGTTGTTGTTGTTATGTGAACATACAAATAGTTTTGTGGTGGTTTAAAGGACGCGCCTACTTATCACAGATCCTCTCACCTCTTAGATCCGAATCCAACTACATATATATAGCCGTATACGTTTTTCTACAAACAATCTTTGTGTAGATGGTCCTATCATCATACGGTTTGAAATATCATAATACAAACTTTGATGAGAGTGGTTAATAAGGTAAGATGAGTTAAGAATGAATAGGTGGAAAGAATTGAAATCAGAAACTTCACGAGATATATATTACTTCCATTCTAACCTTATATGAATATAAAAAAGACAATAATGAAGAATATACAAAACTTTATATGATACGAAATCGTATATTACATTGCAACCTGACCATGATCGTAGCTCAGTTATTAGAGCGCACGTTCTGTGCGTAGGAATTGAAGGTTTGAACCCTGGCAGGATGAGGCGAAGATAGAAAATATGTAGTGTCTGTTTGTTCACCAAGCATTCAACTTTAAGAAAAACTTTAAGAAATTTAAAAAGTCCTGCAACATAGTCCTGAACGCACTGCAAAGGTATAGATTTCCTTCATGTAATTATACATAATACAGCACTAGACGGTCGTTTTGGAATACAATTCCTTTTCAGTAGTGCTTGGACCAACAGTGTGTATTATTGTTTTTAATCTATCTTACCTGTATAGGTGCACATAAAGCATACGTGTTCATGTTTCTTCTTACAACTCTTGTTGTTAGGCCATCACAACATTTACAAAGAAGTTGTTGAATGTCGGGTTCTTGTCCGGAAATCCAACTTGTTTTCAATCCAGTACAGCATACATCATCAACATCCGAGTTATCGTTGTCCTGAGGTGGTTTTGGGAATGTTACCGGCTATTTAAATAAAATAAATAAATTTTGCAAAAATCTAGTTTTTCTAAATGGTTGAAATATTTTATCTATATTCGTATAGAGACCGGATGTAGAAAAGAATAAATGTATCTTGCATAAGTCCGGTTTTCTAAATGGTTGAAATATTATACCAAAATCGATATAGAGACCGGCTGTAAATAAATCCAGCTTATCTTATAATTTCATTTTGCTTAAAATCGACATATTCACGTTAACATAACCATTGTATTTATTTATTTAATCATTTATTGCATTCAATTTTTTATGCTTGATTTATTTAACATTTATTTGTCTAAGTATTTAAATCTAAAATGTATTTATTTATTATTGTGCTTATGATACTACTAATACTACTGGCGTGTGTAATTGCTTACTTAAAAAACTGTCATTGCATTTTAAATTTTTTATAACTTTTGAAAAGGTCAGTTTCAAATATTTTCTCTGTCAAAATAATATGCATGTCAAGGTGCAATGCTGCAAACACCATTTACTTTATACTGAAGTCAAAATTTATGTGATTACATTAAATCCCTGGTTTGAACCAGAAAACAATGTAATAATAGAAATAACATAATATTAACCTTTTCTGATAGGAAAATAAAACAATGGGACCGAATTCAGAAAATGTTGTCACATGACCAATATGTAAATTTTCACATAATAATGCCATTTTCATAATTTAATTAAGAGAACATTTTAATAAATTGTTAGCCCCCGAATACTGCTACATTTTAAAGGCCAAATTTATTGACATCGTCGCAAAGTAGGAATATCCACATGGCGTCCATGACAGCATGGCGTAAAAAAAAAAAAAAATATCAGATAAGGTCTAATTTATGAACATGCTTGAAATAAAAAAACATTTAAATAATTTTTGGTTACATTAAGGAGTTAAATTTCGTGTTTGATTCTATTTTTTTTATTTTATATCATTCCAACGTTAAGTCAGCGGTATTATAATCAGTGGCTCCCTATATATGTGTTTTGATATCGTTAATAAGGTTTTATCGTTTCATAATCTTGGTTCTATTGGCATTTGGTCATTGGCAGTTATATCTTTATAATCTTCAAATACCATTTTTATCCTTTCCCTTCAAAGTAATTCCAAATTTTGATTTCACACGTGACCAGTGGAGCTAGCTAAAAGGAACAATTTGCACTTACGGAGCACCGAGCCTTACTTCCCTTGTGAAAGTTCACGTGCTACACATAATTTGCCAGCTTCAAAGTATTTTCCAAAGATTGTGATTTGTACATGGATTGGTATGTTTGATTTTGATTTTATATTTCCATTAAGCAATGCATTCTCCATCGGATAATTTTTTCTCATGTATCTTTCTCAGCGATTCCTTTGAAATAAATGTTTTGTAAGATAATGTGTTAAATAATCATACGCTAAGGTAAATATTTAACAACAAAAGCTTGACGTATGTGCGGGATAACAAAAACAAATTAATGTATAAGACTGGGTAAAATCAAAATGTAGACGTCACCAGAACTCGTATACAAGTTATATAGATTTCACAATAACCACGTTTTTATATGGCATAAAATCCGATTAGTGAAAAGTAGCTTATATCCAAAACAATTATTTAGGTTGACTGAGTAAATAAAACAATTATTGGGACTTGTCTAAAGTCTTGTAAATTGTAAAAATCTTTTACAATATTAGATTCTGCAAAATAAAAACAATCTCGGTGGTAAAGAACATAACAGCCATTCATCAATCTTATAAATTCACAACTAACTGAAATATCAGATGATCCTAAATTAATGTCAAATTTTCACTTCGAGAAAGTAAAAAGGTTTAAAAAATCACAACTTTGTTAAAAGTTCATATAATCACTAAAAGCATGTTAAAAGTTTAAATAATCACGAGTAGTAGGTTTAATTGTCAAATAATCACGACGAGAATTTTCAAAGGTCAAATAAATCACTTAAACAAGATTATAAGTAAAAAAATGGTGAAAAATTCATTTTATTCAAATATTTGTCAAATTTGGATTTTATACTTTTATTCTCGATTTCACCAAGATGCTATAGGTATTGAATTAGTTATCAATTGGAATTTATTATCGTTTATACCTGAATGTTTTCCATTTTTCGGATGTTTCTGGGTAGACATTCTTGACACTCAATATATATTCATAGTGCTTAATTTGCTACCATCTCCAACAGTTTAAATTTTTGATACTGTTGTTTTTTTATATAATGTCTCGATTTGTCAACTTTATTTGAGTTATAAGTTTCATTTTAACATTTGCAATCCCCTTTATAGCATTTTCACTATTACAGGATTTAAAGGACAAACAACACCATATATTGAACAACAATATATCCCAGAATCTTCGTTTGGATGGAAAAGAAAGTACTGTAACGTATGAAGGGGGCAATGGCAATATGTGCAAATAATATCAAGATATTTAGAACATTTTAGGGAGAATTTTTGTCAGAATCGACGTATCAATAAATTCGAATTATTTTTTTAAAAATCTATGACATCATGACTTGTAATTACGCATGTATAATTGCCTTATCTAAATATTCTAGCTGTTGGACATTTTCAGTTTCAAAGTTTTTGTTTCTTCTGGATGTGATTCAGACATGGATTAGTATGTTTGTTTTGGAAATTTATATTCCTTAAAACTATTAAATATTTTTTTGACAGGACACGGTCAAACCAGCGCGGAATTCGAATGCTGCTTCTGTAAATGGGATTTAGAATAGGTTAATTTTAAGAAAGATGAATTGTTTGTATAGACCAAGACAAACAAAGCCACCTGTGAAATCTAACGGCTCTAACAGATACCTTTTCATCGCATGTTGTAACTAGTGATATATGTACAGGATAAATTACGAGATGAACTTTAATAGAACAGAGATCTTTGAGGACCGTTTATTCCAAGATGTATGCTCTCTTTGTCCTATTCAACACGAACGAGTGGTTTATTAAGCTTTGTCACCCTTCAAAGAAATTTCTCGCATAGCGATTGGTTAACTTGCAGGCGTACATAGAACTATGTTCGGAAATCTGCCGGGGTACATGAACGCACGCGACGTTTAGTGGTAAAAGGGAATTAACTAGTAATTGCGGACGTCTAGTTACGGTAAACAAATATGGCGACAATGTACGCAAGTCACTGGCACAAAATACGAAATGGAAGTTAAAAAGATCCAACTTCCAAGGTAACGCTTCAATTATGGGTGACAAAAACGTTATACAGGGCTTTGGCAGGTCACACGGTCCCATGTACCCCGTCAAAGATTTAGGTACCTAGTCGAACAGATAATAAACTTCCTACCTTTTCAAAAGATAATTAACTTTCCAAAAGGTAATTGTAAGATAAAATAGTAGATTTTTCAGACGCCATGTTTGGCGGACAACTATAGCTGAAGACGCAGTTATCTCCCTTTATACTATTTAGATCAAATAAGAGCTGACCTTGTATAAAAGTTTGTTGGAGTTTAAGAAAAATGAAAATGGTTCAATTATAAAGTAAATTAAATCATTGTTGCATGCTGGATGATACTATAAAACTACTCTTGGGGGCAGGATATGGACTTGGTTTAAAATTAATTTTTAAAATATCATTAAACTCATTTTTCTTCACCATGTTATTCTTATTCCTCTTTCTTAAGTGATTTCATTAAAGAATGTATTTTATTTTATTAAAATGGTTTATATTATTCAAAAATACCCATTTAAGAATAAATACCATTTGCTAAAATAAAAACATCATAAAATGAAAATACTGAATCAATCAAAAATGGCAAAAATGATATTTGTAAACAATATCTAAAGAAGACCCTTTTATCCAGGAACTAAAAATCCTACTTAAATTGTGGTCTTATAGCAGCATTTTGTATGTTTATGGTCAACGAAAATAGGGTCATATGGACTTAAGCAATTGTTGAGCACCAAAACCGTACGTTAGATTTAGTTATATGTTACTGATATGTCAAAATTAAAAAAACACCATTGACAAAACATGCCGACACACACACACACACACATATATATATATATATATATATAGAGAGAGAGAGAGAGAGAGAGAGAGGAGAGAGAGAGAGAGAGAGCACTGGTGTTGAAATACAAACCATTGACCTTCCTCCTCTTGGGTAGGCAAAGAAATTCTGTAAATAAATATACAATAAATTTTACATATCCATGGTCTAAAATATGTGATGATGTTATATTTCAAAATATAATATTGGAGCAACGAAAATATATCATCTATTGTAAATATTGCAATGCATTACCATGACAATTCGTAATCAGTAATCACTTTGACAAAGAATGTTAAGTTTTTTCAAAGGGATATACCAAAGTACCAAAATATATTTAATTACATTTGGCTAAAAATTACTTTGTAAGAGGCACTATACCTAAGTTTTTTAAGATTTTCATAGTTCAACTAGCACAATATTAAAAAATAATATTTCTGACAATACAACATCATTGCTTACGTTGTTTATGATATTATAAGTCCCATTTTCTTTTTGATGTTATTGATATATCAGTTACTGAAGCCATTATTCATTGAAAGTATTAGTGTATCATTCATAAAATTTTTCACCTTTGAGAGCATTGGGCATCAGTAACACGACATACCCATTCACTTCCAAGTGAATTCAAAGTAAAACACATTTTAATCAATGTCAAAATTACAACCCCAAGCAAAGTAAAAAGATTTAAACTGACATTTAAGGTTAAACGCGGGAACATCCACCAGGGAAGTGGGGACAAATAAGGAATCCGGGCATATATTTATTCACCCATACTTACACTTCTTCCGGCTCTTGGATAATGGAGGAAATTCTGAAAAGTCAAATGTAAACCACGTTATAAATCACATTAAAATTAAATACAAAGTCTTCAGGTCTTCAGTAGGTGTTAAAGGATTTTAGCACATCTTATTGGACTATGGTTCACCATTTTAAAATTAAAAAGAAATAATTAAAACATGCTTTAATTTTGACGAGAAGAAAAATCTGTTATGATATAAGTAGACACTTAAATATTTGATTATTCAGAACAAAACATCTATTAAGGTTAAAATGCAATAATCAAAGTTGGCGTTCAAGCATGGGTCTTCGCCCTATCAATTCAAACGTATATTCTTTTCTAAAAAAGACATTCTGGTATTTTTGTAATATTATGGTTTTCTTATTCAAGTTATAAATTGATGTTATATATCAATATTTTTTTCTATTTTCGCCTTAACAAACTTTCCTTATCATAGAAATTATGAAAGAAAGAGAAAACAATATTTTAGAAATTACCATTACAATCAAAAACAAACATACTTATCCATTTCCGAATCACAATCCAGAAGCAAAGTAAAAACTTTGGAACTGACAAGTTAGGCTAGACACGTGAACTTCCACCAGGGAAGTGAGGCCGGGTGCTCCGGAAGGGTAAGCACCTCCTGTTTAGCTAGCTACACCCGTCACGTGTGTAATCAAAGTTGTGTGAAAGGAACATGGAACTATGAGACGTCAAATATATCCAAGGCAATCCTGGACACAGAGACATCAAACTTATCAACAATACTGTGATGACGGCCATAAAACTTTTTGAGGGCCTTGATAAGCCTAGGCTTGCAATATCCCTGAGTCAACAATTTATTTGCAAGCAGCCTACTTCGTTGTACAAAGTCCCCGTAGTGGGAACAAGCTCTACCATAGCGTATTAATGTTCTTGTTTACTAACATGCCAGTTACAAAGTTTTTACATTGCTTCTGGATTGTGATTCGGGCATAGATATGTATGTTTGTTTTTTATTACCATACTCTTGTTTTATTCTATATGATCAGAATGATTTTTTGCTATTTTGTTATTCAACAGAATATTTTTGAACTATGCATCTGTATAACAGAAATGGTACACATGAGGAAAATATAATCTACAGTTCCCGATAATTTAACAACAATCAACCTGATTTATGACTACTTTTCCTCCTCTTGTACAACAATAATTGGTCATTTAAGAGTAAGAAATTCCGTCTTAGTGGGAATTTAATCTTCAACATCTACTTATGGTGTTATCACTCTAAAGTAATAGTGAAGCGGAATGTGACAGAACGATTACTTAGGTACGCATCCCTATCAATGTGTGACCAATCTTCATCATAACGCGCGAATTGCCATGACTAACAACAACAAAGTCAGTTATTAAGAACTAAAGATAAGTTTGATATAACAAGCTTCTACTAATACTGCAGATAAAACTCATTATGCATGATTACTTAAAATAAACATACAGTACAGGCATGTCGAAAGTTTAACGCAAAGCTAATAAATTGGTGCCAATTTCGCATAACACTTTTGCTCCCTGTTGGCTATATTGCAAAAACTTTTCGGCAGCTGCTATATATCTCTTGAATGAGAAACTATCGATATCTCAACTACTGGGTAGCCGAGCTTCAACTTCTTTTCGATAGCTCGGTGTTAAACTTTCTACAGGTCTGTGATGTAGCCTAGTCTATAATCATCTTTTACGACAAGATACCATAAGAGTCAGTAATTGGGATAACTTTCGTTGTACATCAATAAGTTCAAGCATTGGAGCTAATATAATGATGGCTTTTTGCCGACTGTTTGTGTCCCTTTAACAACCATTGTCGGTTAAAGGTGATCGTGTCACCTCAGTAACAAGACAAAATATAGCATGATGTATTTATGCAGAGAAATATGATTTAAATTGAAGATTGTCTGTTGGCTAATGTAATGCAAATGTTTTTATTCAAACTGAGTAAGTCGAAAACAAAAATAGCTATTGATTTCAAAATCACAATCTAAAATGACCTTTAAATTAACATGTAGCCTTGCAGTATATTCTTTGATTGTAATCGATGTATTGGTCAGTAGAGAATCGGGTGACGATAGTATTAGCGTACCCATTGAAAATGGTTTCACTTGCCAGGTTACGATTTCGAAAAAATGCACAAAATAACCCATGCCATTTCTTTATTGTTGTTTTTAACATTTGCCGGAACACTAAGTGATGAATTTGTAGTAAGGTTTAAGCATTAAAATCAGTAGTTTATTTTGGCAAGGTTTACCTAATACTCAGTAGATTTTTAACGCTTACTAGCAATTTGGTAAGGTTTGCCTAACACTTAGTCAGTTTTGTTTGGTAAGGTTTGCCAAATACTTTATAGGTAATTTTGGTAAAGTTTGCCTATAAGTTAGTCAGTTGAGGTTTCCCTAAAATTTAGTGAGCTATTAAGGTAACACCTCTGGTAAGGTTTGCCTGAGACTTAGTCAGTTATTTTGGTAACGTTTGCCTGACACTTAGTGGGTTATTTTGGTTAGGTTTAACAACACTTACCGGGTAATTCTGGTAAGGTTTGCCTGAAACTTAGTTATTTTGGTAACGTTTGCCTAACAAACGGTGGACAATTGTGGTAAGGTGAACACTTAGTAGGATTTTTTTATAAGGATTGCAAAACACTACTTCGACAGTTTTTTATGATAAGGATTGCAAAACACTTAGTCCGTTATTTTGGCAAGCTTTGACTAGGTCAGTTATTTTGAAAAGGTTTGCCAAGTGAATTATTTTTTATAAAGTTAGCTTTAAATCTATTGGATTATTTCGGTAAGATATGCCTAACACTAAACGCCTTGATTGTACATTACTGGATATTATTTTTAAATAATTTATATCATTTGACGATACTGTAAACTAAATTGACAACGTTAATAATACTGATACATAATGGTAGATATGACAATTTACCCTATATATTCCATAACAAATCAGTTTCTAAGACTGTAATATATCAAGTGTAATTTGTAAAAATGTGTTATACGCATGCGTTATGAAACCATGACAATATATCAACTAATATAATGCATATTTTAAATCACAAGTCATATACCTATGTCTTGGTACCTCTTTGTTTATTTTGTTTCAAATTGATTACTAAGGATTTACATGTATCCAGCTGATAATGTGTAAAAACGCGTTATTGTGTATGTGTTATGAAACCACGACAACATATAGACTAATATAGCGTATAACCGTTTTATTGAAGCGTTGTTGAATTTAGTACAGAAACCCGATAAGAACGAAGAAAATATCTAATGTTTAGAAAGAACAGAGAATTTTAGCGTCTTTGACATGAGGTAGTAAAATAATATTTACCACGTTTCCAGAGTTGGAACCAATTGTGCGAGCAAGAAACTAAGAATAAAAAATACATTTATCTAACCTTACAATGATTCCAAATTCAAAATTTTAAACCAATTATAAAAATTATTTCAAATCAATTGCTGAAAAACGAAACAGTGGAAGATATGTGATCAAAACGGATTTTACTGATTACAAATCACTGACTTAAATATAAAAAATTACATATTGAGTAAAATGAAAATGATAGAATTAATAACTTCAATTTACCCTTGTTAAAAAAATTAACTTTTACACATTTACGAATGAAAGTTGAAAGTTATTATGTCTTTTAGTAATGCACATTATGTTTAACAAATTGCAGTTTTAAAAAGGAGTAGATACAAGTATTTGGTCTTCAAATGCGGTATAATATGAACATTTTTTTATAAAGGATACTACGAAATATTCCATCAGGTGACGACATATGGCATTTTGAAATACAATTCTTAATCAGTAATACTCTGATTATGGCAATTTATAAATTTCTAAGATGATGAAATAAGAAAGAGAGAAGGACCAAAATGTTGTTTCTTTCCAAATCCAACTAAAATACTACTTTGAGCGATGACCTTATCATGACTGTTTAAATGAAAAACTTTAATGAAATCGGAGTTAAATTAGAGTTAATAAAATATTTGTTAGATATTATATTTTTGTATAATGTTCTGCTACTTTTTCTTTGATTTTGTAAATTCCTTTTTCATACCTGGTACTAACAAGACCTACATCGTATTTACTCCTTATCTTAAGATTGTTTACGTGACAAATATAGTGGAATTATTTATTTATTTATTTATTTAACATATTACTTTTTTCTATGTTATATAGAAACATTCACATATTTCTATAAATGAAAAGTTTTAAGAGAATGTGAATAGGTGGCTATACGAATGGATGTCTACATGCTCGAGAAAATCAGAGAGGAAAACAGGACGCCAACATGCGCGCGCACACATTATCATCAGACGGCATTATATACCAAGGCATCACTGAACAAATGGTTATATTTGTATATATGTAAATGCGTATATATCATATATAAGTCTTGTATATCCAGTACATAACATAATTCATACATCTATATATTTCCAGTACATATTCATACATCTATATATTTCCAGTACATATTCATACATCTATATATTTCCAGTACATATCCATACATCTATATATTTCCAGTATATATTCATACATCTATATATTTCCAGTACATATTCATACATCAATATATTGCCAGTACATATTGATACATTTATATATGTTGAATACATTATATTGACAATACTCTTACATTATTACTCCAGCACATTCACAATACATCGACATATCTTATATCGTTATACAACATAACGTATAATTGAAGTACAATTGAATCTCTATGCGATGATTAAATAGCAGACTCCCTGCGTTTTTGACAATGAACTTTACAATAGTTTTATAGAAAAAAAAAAAAAAAACTTGAATAAGGTTTGGTATTTTGCATTTACTTTGACCAATCGTAACATAAACAGGCTTAAGTAAGTTAATTATATCAAACGTTAAATATTTAAGTAATGATTGCAATTTTGTTATGAAAATTGTGAGTATTTCATCTTCACAAACACGATTACTTTGAAACTAGATAACCATGGTGTTTCAAGTAGAAAAAGTAATCTTCAAACTTCACACTTAAGTATACCATCAGAATCATAAACAAGAAACAGGACCAAAATTACCTTAATGAGAAGTTATCTTCCTTTATAAAACAACTCCATTTGTCGGAGTTCAGGCCTTGTTAACAAGTCAATACAAAAGTAGATTTTCTTCAACAAATACATTCAACAATGAAATAGCATGCGCCTAACAACGTCGTTTTAGGGAACATAATATGCATGATGAACCATTGATAACATACAATATAATAGATGACATATATCAATAAATTCACATTAACACCATCATTTATATTCACTATGTATACCCATATTTCCATAATATACAATTGTGCAATACAAACCAAGTGCTGTGTCTTGTGATTATATATCGATACCAAACCTCACATGTTGGTGGTTCATGCACATGCAACTTAGCTACAAACCTGGTCAACTTCTTCTCCGTTTTGTAGTGCTTCAGATAACATACCCAAAAATAGTTTGATATATTGGTCCTTAAGTTTTGGATCTAAATTAGCTCTATCTATATCAGCTATATTGAGAACGCTCTGTAAATGTTGAAGTGGAAATAATGTCAACTACGAGGGCACAGGTTAAGTATGTTGATATTGTTGATATTGCGAATCACTTAATAACTAATAATAATATTTCACAAACTTCACAACAACGACTACAGTATGAATATAGGAATATATTTTGTAAATCTCCTTATAATATTTAATGTTATAAAAGCTATCATTAGGAAGGAATGGTAATAACGTCAACTACAAGGTAAAAGTTTGGAGGGTACAGTTTAACTGTATTGATATTGTGAATAACTTCACATACTTTACAACAACGGCTACATTATAAATATTGGGAATATAATTTGCATAACGCCTTATAATGTTTTTTTATAATAGCTATATTCAGGGAGAAGTGAATATAAAGTACAAAACAAAGTAAAACCTTGGAGGGTACAGTTTAACTCTATTGATATTATGAATCACTTAATAACTAATTATGATATTTCACAAACTACACACAAACGACTGCACCATAATAATAAGGAATATTTCTAATTGATTTCCTTACTTTTCAAATTATTTTATCATAACTGTTACATATGTAACAAAATTTAAATTGACGTCAACTAACATGTAATAGCTGAATTCTACTGTTATTGTGAATGAAATAATAACTAATTATGATAATGTAAAAAACGAATACGTAGTAAAAATCTCGTAAACTGCCTACACCTTTTTATTTGATAAAGCTGTCATCAAGAAGAAGAGAAAATAAAGTCAACTACCAGATTGAAGCTTAAATATTGATATTGTGAATAAAGCTATATTTAATTATTACACTTCACAACGACGACTTCATAATTTTCTGTTCTAGTATCGGAACTCCTAGATATAGAGTTTATAATATTAAAATTTAGCTATCTAAAGACTACAAAAACTAAGCAACACTAAATGTTTTAGAATAAAAAATATTTTCAAAATAACAGAATATCAAGCAATATAAAAAGTAAGAACTATTAACGCATAGGGAAATAGCAAGACTGGGGTCATTTTTGCCTGGAGCTATTCCATTGAAAAACAAACAAACACTTCCCGATAAATAGTTTTGACAACATTAAATGCCAATTTGAATTTCGTATTAATAATTGTTTTATAATAGAAGTATAATTACCCCCTATAGAGTTGCATCTCAATGAATCTCGGTCCGAGTTTTACATTTTTGTAACCGTCGTTGTATCACAATCACCACTAATTATGAAAACTTAATTGATTTTTCACCAAATCAATGATGCTAAATTACATAACCATTCATTTAACAATATAAAACAATTATCATGAATTTTCAAATGGCCTAATTTGGTCAATGGATTATCCTAACTACATATCTACTATGACAACTATTATAAAATCTTTTTGTTATTACCTAGAATGAAGTAAATAACGTTCAGAGAATCAATGTGTATATCACGTGAAAACATTCTTAAGCAGTTCCAATGTAAGTATGAAGTTTTTTTGTATTTTTTGTGGACATTTGGAATAAATATTACCAAACCAGTTTAAAATTTGCGAAAATAAAGTATTAAATAGCTACGTAAAACAGAAGAATATTCCAAATATGTCTATACAGTTTTGTATAAAAAGCAAATGTCTTGAAATTGTTTGCTATTATTTGGATATAAGAATTACTTGTCATTAGTTAGTGTCGACACAATACAAAATTAAAAGTATTATATATGAATTTAATAAATATTTCATTGTCCGGATACTGCAAAATTCGACATGATATATATATTAAAACTCTGATTCTGAAACGCTAAGTAAGCAGGCGGCGCATTGTGTTTGTTTTGTATCCTGAAATAGAAGCAACAAAGCGCTAGTTGCAGAAACTACTTGCGTACAACGCTTTAAATAAACGATATTTATGACGGTGTATCGTACCCAGGGATCGTCCTCATCTACTGCTCGCTTTCTACCTAAACGTGGATGCTGGAATCTCTTATAAGATACATGAAAATTCTGCACATACAATGTTTACATAATCAAAAAATCATACAAAATAATAAAAATTAATATCAAATAATAAAATTAGTATCAAATAACTAAAATTCATATCAAATAATAGAATGTAAATTGCATCTTTCTTGTGCATCAAATTATTACAAATACATATTACATACTTGAAAACATAATATGCTTAACTGTAGTTTGTATAATTTGAATAATGTTTTATTTTAATTTTAAATTTCCTTCTATTGTGATATGTAGACGCATTGAATTTAAAAAATTATATTACAAAAACAATATGTTTGAAATCAATATAAAGTGTATAATAATCAGATTTGGTTTAAAACCAGAAATGAATCGTTTATAATGTATATTTATTTTGTATCAATTACATCCGTTTCCAGATAATATTTACACTATTATACATGAATATGTTTTCTTTATTCAATAACATTGTATAACAGAATACAACAGCAGAGGATGTAATTTTTTTATCGATAAGTTAACATTAATATAGCGCTTAATTTTCCTTGAATGCGTGCGTAATTAGTGTCAAAATTATACATCAAATGTATTGTTTGTTTAAAAAAAGAGAGTACAAAATACACAACATCGGAGATATGAAATGACAGAAAGAGACGTTTAAGTAGATAGAAAAACAATATTAAGTGTCATTGAAGCACTGTAACTAGAACGGAGAAACGGCTTGACAAAAATACGTCCTTGTCTACACCGTACATACAGTGAAAGAACAAACATCTTGCCTGACAGAGAGTAAAAAGACTACAATCTACTTCTAAAAAACAATTAAAACAGATTTGTAACACTATTTGACGCACTTTTATTGCAATGCTTTCATAAGATAGCCAGCATATATAGGTTGGTAAATCCACCGTACTTGAGTCTAGTCTGAAAACAAAATCACTATGCAAATCTTCGATTAGCGTAAAACAGATTGTATGCATGTTGAGAAAATAATGTTACCTTGATTTTACATATTGCAACTATGATGAAACAAAGTTGCTATTCATATGTGATAGTATGTCATTTAGCAAATCACTTCTGATGAAACGTAGCAAATGCCACTTGTAAGTTCAAAGCTAGTTTTATTAACAACTGACGTGAAAACCAAAGTGCACTGTATAAAGTTTTGCAAATTGCGCTACCAAAGAAAGAGTACAATAAGTAGTAATAGATATTCAAAGGTAGTAAAGTATTAGTAAAAAGGTGGATAGCCGATTAAAGAAAGATGTCGCAACAGCCTATTATCCCGCAGTAAAGATGGAAAAGAATCGGTTAAACAAGAATACACTAAATTCTATACCGAACACATGGTGAAGAATGTCGACGTCGCAACACATGGTCAGGAACCAGACAAAGATAGATATCTGATCTGTGTGTGTGTTCTCTACTCATTACAATCACCATGATTTCGGTATTGAATTTATGGTTTATTATGAAACTACCTACAATATATTTATTTCAGAAATTATGACAATATTATTATTTTTATTTTAATTATATACTGCATTTTCCATTTGTTTTCATAATTAGACGGTTTAATATAATTATTATAATTGTGCGATTCATGGTATATACGTCAACTTGTGCCAATAAAATTATAAATACCCGGTATTAAAAAAAGAAATCTTGTAGCCGAAGCTGGAACACATAATGATGAAACAGTCAAACAAAGGTATATTATACACAACTCCAGAACACATGGTGAGGAATTACTCCAACAAAGAGATCGTCTAGTCGGTGTCGTAAAACAACTGGTGAGGGATCAGTCAAACAAAGATTGCTTATAGTCGGCGACGTAACACAAGTTGAGGAAACAGTAAAACAACGATATCTTCATATTGACAACGAACAAATAACGAAGAAACACCCATGTATCCTACAGGTGAACAGAGATGAAAACTGTCAAAAACAGCCAACCAGTCACACAATAGCCAAGAGTGAAATACGACCAAGAAAAGAGATAACATACAGTAGAGCAGCAAAGTGTAAAAAGACAAGGAAATAAGTAAAAAAAAGTCTACCTATAGGGAAATCTGCATTGTGAAATACATTAAGAAAACAGTCCATGTATAGGAGAAGCATAGTCAAGAAAAAAGACTACATGTATGATTACAACAAAGTATAAAACAAAGAATAAACAAGATGGAGTGCGATATAGAGCAATTCACAAGTAACAGAAGACATAGTTCAGAAGTGGAAAAGATCGCGAAATTTTTTATTACCGTGTTACAAGTTCAGTGTGAAAGAAGAACATCATATTATTCTTTTTTCTGACTCAGGGATATTGAAAGCCTAAGCTTATCAAGACCCTAAAACGTTTTATGTCCGTCATCACAATATTGTTGCTAATCCAAAACATACAAATCTAAAATAAATTATGATGTCTCTGAAATATTTAACGTCCTATATTTTCATACTTAAATGGGTTACTCAACCCTTCCGGAGAACCCGGTCTCACTTCGCTGGTAGAAGTACACGTGTTTCATTTAATTTGTCAGTTTTTAAAGTTTTTATTTTCCTTTGGAATAGTGATTTGGTCATAAATGGGGATGTTTGTTTTTTAAATCAGCTAATTTCGAGCGATATAGTTAAAGAAACAATACAAACGGTAAGCAGTTATCTTCATACATGGTTAGTACATGAACGTATTGTGCGCAAAGATTGTCTAGACCCATATGTGGTTGGTAGATAAACACGTTATGTGCAAAGTTTGTCTAAGCCCATACGTTGTAGGTGCTCAAGATACATGCTGTGTACAAAGATTTCCTAATGCCATACACAGTTGATGCTTGGAAAATATTTTGTGTACAAAAGTTGGTATTAGAAAAAATATCAGTTAAAAAATTTGAAAGCATCAAAATTTAATCACTGCTTTTTCGGGAGTGTTGGGGGGGGGGGGTAGTTGCTGCTAGCGACAGCTGTATTGACAAGACATAGGGACAGAATCACTTATAAGAAAAAGAAGGTGCGATACTATGTATTTGAAGAAAATTTGAAAAATATCTAAAAGGTTTGAGATAAGTGAAGAAATAATCTATAATGCATGTAAAAAAAAATGCGATACTATTAAATTTGAATAAAAGACTGAAAAATTGAAGAATTACATTTAAAAAGGATAAGTGAATAAATAAAATCTATAATTCGCATAATGTTTTGACTTATTTATTCACTTAAGATCACAGAGAGATATTGAATACTTATGAATAACACTGAAACACAAAATACATGTACCTGGAAATCTTATCGTTATAACTTATACCATCGTTCTATTTATTACTATACCTGTTTTAATTTTACAGCACCAGACGGCTGTATCGAAATAAAATTCCTCATCAGCAGTGCTCAGATCAAAATTGTGAAAGTTTTTAGATGTTGAAATAAGAAGGTAGAAGGACCAATCCATCTGCGGCAATACTTTGAATTAGCATATCTTATGTATTGGAGGAACTGTAAAATTTACGAAGCAGATAGTTTGAATAACAATGTTTATCTGATATACAATAATTCCACTTTTCCTACACCTATCTAATTTCAACATGATATGATTAATCTGTAACTTATATAATTTTACCACTAAATAAGATTTAACAATCGTTTGTGTTTCAGTGTTATTTTTCATCTTAATATTAAACACGCTATGCTAAATATTTTATAAAGTTAGAGTTTGCGCATGCGCTGAGTTGTATAGTGTTGGTTGAACGTACCTCTGATGATCGCCTGCCCAATCTTGGATGTTGAATGCCCTAAATACAAAATCGATCTATCGCATTGCAAAAGTGTACCCTTAACATGCATCTAATAATCAAACGAAAAATATCTTAAACAAACTCTAAAAACGTATATCTGCATCGATCTTTGTCCAATCAACTGTGACATTTTCTGAAACACAATTCATTTTGACACCATTAATCATAGTAGATATTGCTACATTTCCCTCATTAGAACTTTTTAATTTTCAATGTTTGTCCCGTTTGATTGCTTGTTCCAAGTATGTTTAATTATCCAGAGCGTTTTCAAGTGTACCAAGTGATACACTGAAAAGTTTATGCGTTAGAACCGAAAGTTTAATTTATAATATGTAATTATACTGATTAATAAAAACAACATTGTCATCTTTCGACCGTGTTAAGAATAAGTCTCTGGGGTGTACCATGTGATCCATATAAACATCCAGGTGCATCATGTGATCAGCATACGCACGGAGGTTTATCATGTGATACACATACCGTGTGATCAGCATAAACACCGTTCGGAAGTGGACCATGTGATACGCGAATGGACAAAACCAACAATGAGTTCAACGTTTATGTAAACGCAAGTACCCATTATTTATGGCAAAAAGGGCAAAAAATTTAATCTGGTAGTGATATTTGTTTAGATCTAAACTCAATACAACCAAAAGGTATTCAAAGCAAATAATTGGGCCGTATCTATTAGGCAGTTCATTGTGTTGCATAATAGATTTACCTTAATTGGTACCGCTTTACCATCCATACACGTCTGCTAAAATAACCGCCTGTTGCCAAATATTCTTCATGGGTTATTCAATAAGTTATGACAATAATACCATTTCTTGTTTAGATGTAAATTATTTTGCAGGCAAAATAAAATAAATTATTAAAAAGTAAAATTTGAAATTGGAATATAATTGTCAAAACCCCGTTGATTTTCTATTAATATTTTACAAAGACAAAATTGTTAAACTATAACTATATACCCTGTATTTAAAAGTCTGAAACATTAAATAAAATAAAAATTTAATTACAAGGAAAATATTCTTTTTTCTTTTGATTGAAAAACATTTAAGTATTTGCTTTTTTATTTCGGGTAAATAAAATTGGTTAGTTTTCAGATGCAAAAGGTTCCCAATTCTTATCACAGATAAAAAATCTTCAATCCAAAAGATTCATCAACTGCATCGAAAGATGTACAACTTACCAAATATATAACAAATAAATTGAATATAATTCAAAAACACGAATTTCATCACGCTCCAAAAATTATTCAAGATTTGGAAATGTTTATTGGACATAGCTTGTCCATGCACCTTTCAAGCTAGTCTGGAAATCAATTATTCATTAAAACGATGTTTGAAATATGTTTATCGAGGGAGGGGTATTATATCTAAATACTATTTTCTATGTTCAAAAACAATGGTGTTTCTTTGATTCTTCGTTAAAATAAAAAAACGCCTATTATATACATGTAGTGTTATTATCATATTCAAAACTAAGGTAGTACAACTGGTGCCTTTTATCAAGACAACCCGCAGTTTTTGCATCCTTTGTAAAAATAAAGCGCATGGTGTTTAATTAATGTTTAAATCCTAAAAAAGTTCGCAGCATATATATTCTTTTCTGGAGATAGCCCGCGGACTATGCGCCTATTTTACAGATAACAAGCAGATTTTTTACATCCTTAATTAAAAAATTTAATATATTTACCCCTTTCTAAAGATAACTCGCAGTCTTTGCGCCCTTTTCAAAGATAATAAGCAGCTTTTTGTATCCTTAATTAAGACTTATTCCTTGAAGAACAGCCCAGTCTTTGCGCCCTATTTACAGACAATTTTTGTATCCTTAATTAAGATAAGTCGCAGTTTATTGATTAATTTTATTAAGATAACCCCGATTGTTTGTACTCTTTTAAACCCGTAGTTTTTGTGCCCTTTGTAAAGATAACACACATATTTTTTGTTTCTTGCACCCTTAATTAAGATAAGCCACAATTTATCGAAGATAACCCTCAGTGTTTGCGCCGTTTTAAAATATAACATGCAAATTTGTGTATTCTTAACTATAGAAAGTAACAGTATATTGATTCCTTTTATTAAATAGCCGCATGTCTTCCTTCCGTTCTTTTTAAAAATAACTCTCAGTTCAAAATACCCATGTTAATCCCATATTTATAATACTTTGTATATAACATAGTGCTAATTACTACAATGGTGCTGTACTCTATAACAATAAAAATCTACCAAAAAATGAAGTAAATACAAATTCTACATAAATTAAATCAGTGTATTAAGTTATATTAACTTAAAAGAATTGAAGTGTTGCTTACCGGAGCTCTCTTCTGTCGAAGTAAAGAAACAGCCTGAAATAAGGAAAAAATGGGTACATGTTAGTAAAATGTATGTCATGTAATATTTTTATTAAAAAATACCAATCTATGTCAAAATCACAATCCCCAAAGCATATAATTAAAAACAAACATACTAATCCATATCCGAATCACAATCCAGAAGCAAAGTAAACACTTTGGAACTGACAAGTTAGGTTAGACACGTGAACTTGCACCAGAGAAGTGAGGCCGGGTGCACCGGAAGAGTAAGCACCTCCTGTTTAGCTAGCTACATCCGGCACGTGTGTAATCAAAATTGTGTGAAAGGAACATGGAACTACGGGACAATAACTTTGAAAACTGGCAAATCCAATATGTGTATAGGACCAATGGTTAAAACGTTTTATAATAGCCCCTACTTATAGTTAAAGGAACCAAAAGAACCTTTAATTTTAGTATTATCTTGTTTCGCACACTGGTTGTTAACGATTGAGAAAAGCAAAAACGGGTCAATGTTAAGCTCTACAGAGATAACAAAGAAAAAGGAAAAATAATAATAAAATGTTTCAAAACTACTTTCTTGAGCAAACAATGAATAAAGTATATACATTGATATAGTTCAATTATCTATGTATGGGTAAACCACAAATGTTTTCTACAACCAATAACATTTCACATGTGGCGGGTGTAGCTAGCTAGACAAGGGCACTTAGCTTTCCGGAGCAAACGGTCTCACTTCACCTGATGGCAGTTCACTTGTTAAACGCCATTTTTTCAAATTTATTTTATTGTTGGGATTGTTTGGACATTGGTCGGTATGTTTGTGTTTGACAGTTGTACATTAAGAAAATAACAAAATCAGTAATCCCGCATGCCTATACTACATAAGACACGAAGGTGGAGAAAAGCCATTTTTGTTACAAATTAAACAACGAAAAATAAAAAAAAATCAGTCAGTTCTGTCCATTTACATTCCATCTGTTGAATTTCGCCCACTTACGTTTCCGGCGTATTATCATTACCCCGATGTATTCTTTATATGGTTGATTTAACTTATGCTTCCGGATTTCTGCTGATATAATCTGTATTAGACTTGATATTCAATTGTTGTGTCAATGTAAGTGAATTTATTGTTTTAGGATTTTATTTGATAACATGATAAAATGCTGTTTTCACAATAGATAAAAGAATAAAAATTAGATCATGTTCTTACCAAGCACATTTAACATGTGGCGTATGTAGCTAACTGAACAGGAGGTGCTTAGACTTCCAGAGCGAACACCAGTTCTCACTTCCCTGATTGAAGTTCAATCGTTAAATTTAATTTTCCAGTTTCAAGATTTTTACGTTTCTTTCAGATTTTGATTTGGATATGGATTAGTATGTTTCTTTTTTATCCATAAGGCACGCCGTTGGGGCAAAATCATTTTTGTTAAAAGTTAGACACCTAAATCTTTTCAATCAATTTTGTCTATTAATAGTCCAGTTGTTGAATTTCGCCCACTGATGTTTCCGGTGTATTACTACTACACACATCTACGGTTGATTTAACTGAAGTTTCCAGGATTCCTGTTGATACAATGTGTACTAGACTTGATTCTTTATTGTAGTTTTAATGTTGAACTTATTTATTAATTCAGCATTTCATTTCCCTGGTGGAAGTTCACGTGTTTAATTTAATGTGTCAGATTCAAAGATTTTCCAATGCTTTGGGATCGTGTGAGTTTGTTTTTTATGATAACATGATGCAATTTTGTTTTAACAATGAATAAAAAAATAAAAATAAAAATTAGTTGAGGTTGATTTAATCAGAAAAAAACTATTGGCGAAAATGGTACAGTTATAGTTATTTTAGATCCGGATTCTCGACTCATTTGTTATAGGATCGTAAAATTTCATTACTACATTAAATTAGTAACAGCTAACTTCAGATGTTACAAACATAACAACATATATCCGAGTCTTCATTAAATGTTCAAATATTTACCATACTCATAATGGCATACAAGACAAACAGTTATCATTACAATACACGGATATGTCAATATGTCTGAAGTCACTGGAGATCAGCAACTAAGCTTTAATCGTCAAAACCAGAAAATCCAAGTAAATATACACGACGGAATGTTGGAGATTAGAGGGTTTTTAACAGAAAACATTCATGTGCTGATTGTATATTAATGAGTTAAGGATACCATATATAATGTTGAACCTTTGATTAATAGCCGAACACTGTTGATTTTGAAGAGTGTGAAACAAGACAATCCCCCAGTGTAGTTTTACTAGTGCATGTTAGAATGAACTAATGTATATAATATATATGTTTTGGGACTTAAAAAGTACTATAACCATTCACATGATTCAATTGAACTTTCATTCAACTACCCGACCTAAGACGCAGGTTTATAATCAAGAGTCCCTTTATTATATATGGCTGGTGCTTAAATGTAATAAAACCACAACATTGAGTATTTATTCTACCACCTGACATAAACCTGAATTTTATGAAGAGGAACCTCCATATGATTGGGGATTCAGAAATATATAACATCACCATTCAACTTTAAATTCACTTACCGACTTAAGCCGGAATTTTATGCACAAGGTTCTCCATCGTCTATATTGTTGGGGTTTCAGAATTACTATAACCCCACCATTAAACTTTCCTTTTACATCCCATCCTAAGCCAGAATTTTATGATCAGATAGCAGTATATGTTTAATTTTTTTTGTCTTTTTATCATTATATCTTGTGTTGTGTTCTTAGCTGTGTTAAGGTTTGCAAAATAAGCGCTAACATTTCATATACTATAGGATTAATATTTATTTATCTTAAATGGACCATTTCCTAATTTTTAGGTGCTTGGGGAATTTTATTTCTTCCATTACAAATCTGGGTTCGATTATTTACAATTCCTAACCAGTTTATTGGAGAAATATTTTATCTTGTGTAGAATGTAATATTTTTTTTAATTCTATACAATTGATATTATCGAATAGTTTGGCAATATTAATATTGTACATTCTATTGTTGAAGTGCTTAACCTTCCGGAGCACCCGGTCGAATTTCCATTGTAGAAGTTCACGTGTTTAACTTAATTTGCTAGTCTGCATAGCATTTACTTTGCTATGGCATTGTGATCCATGTGGACATGAATTAGTAAATTTCTTTTAGATTGAATACAATTTTGAATCTACCTAGCCATTTAATTTTTAACGGGGCTTTCAAGAATCAGGCCCAGACCATAAAGATACAATAAGACAATTGCCATTCATTAAAAAGCGTCTTGTCCCTGGGTAATAAATATAAAATGACCGTAAATGAAAATATGGGTGATAAGGTGAGAGTTGATCATAAATCATCATCGTAATTGATTATAAATGTCCGCTTAACTAGAATTTTAGAAACGCTTTGTCACATTATTATGAGGCTTTTATGAATCTTAAGAATCTTAAAACACCAAGTGGACATATAATACAGTACAGACGTCAAAAGTTTAACAGCAAACTAATGCATCGGCAGCTTATCTAGAGTTCCTTGCTAGCTTTTTTCTCGGCAGCTATTGGCAGCATTTTTCTGCCACTAGCCACCAAGCTATACATCTTTCTAGTTGCTGTAGTGTTTAACTTTCGACAGGTCTGTACTGTATGTCATTAATAATTAAGTGAAAAAATGATGTATATATGTTAAAGAATTATCAGTATAAAATTACAGTAATGTTTTACAACTAATGGTTATCTTAACGCTATCAATATTTTATGAATTTTTTCTTTTAGATTTCATAACTTGTAAAGCATCATATTACAAGAAAAGTTATAATTAATTCATACATCATGTTCCAAGTTCTATATCAGATATATATTATGTAAAGGTATAGATGTACATTAAGCCTTGGTTATAGGCAATCGACATTGACCTGTACGCTAGACCTCAAATGTAAATATCTATTATGAACAACTGCAATTATGTTGGTTTTGTCTACATCATGGGAACGTTTATTTCAAACACATATACGCATGCATAATTAATGTTGGATAGTTAAAGACAGAAAGCAAAATGGAAACCTAATACTTGGTACACTACAGATCAGGTTCATGCATTGTGTATGTATTACAGAATCCAACACTACTCATGCACTGGTTGGATTATTTTATATAATAACTAGGATTTTAATGGAGGTCAAACCAAAGGCAAAGGTCAATATTGTCACCTTATACTGGTATTTGATTAATGTTTAAATTTGAGGTCAGGCGAAGAGTTCAAACTAACAAAATTATATATATATATATATATGACAAAAACTTCCATGTTGCTCTTACCCATCACTCATACAAAATTTTTGATGTGGTCCTACATTAGCGCAAGCATATTGTTGCTCTAACCATTCACTAATTACAATAAATGAAACTGACAATAATGTTAATTACGTGAACTTCCACCAGGGAAGTGAAGCTGGGTGCTCCTTAAGGGTAAATTGTTAGCATCTAATGTCTAGCTAGCTACACCCACCACGTTTGAAATAACGCAATTTATATCCACAAAATGAGATACCTCTACTATAACAGTGCTTGCTATTCTCTTTGGTAACACAAAATTTAAAGTTCAACCAGGAAAAGAATAAACGGTACCACAATATCGGATGTATATTTGTATATATTTGTATATTTAATTTGTATAGATAAAAAAGACATTTATTATGTGTTTTCTGTATTGTAAACATGTGTTAAGCTTTGAATTGTTTACAATATGTCATGTTTTGTTCAAATTATATGTATATGTGCTTATGTAATTATGCAAAGATAAAATTTAAAAGATTATGAAAAAATATATCGGATAGAGTTGATATGTCAATAGTTGCTATCTGTTGAGACACCACTTTGTTATATGTTTTATCCGACTTTTTCCTAAAACGCATTTGGTAACGAATGTATGCGAGACATGAACGGGTTTGGTAAGAAAAACTTAAACTTCAACCTGGAAGAGAATAAACGGTAGCACAGTATCGGTGGGAGGTGTTGATATGTGAAATAGTTGGTATTTATATATAAATATATATTTATAAAACGATATCTCAACCGTTTAACAGCTATGCCAGTTAACTCTATTGTATTAGTATATTATTAGAGTTATTGCTGCGTATGTCGGAAGTAGCGGGTCGAACTCTTCCTGGTCTGACCAAGTCTTGAAAATAGTTAGTTACTATTATTTTATTGGAAGTTAGAAATTATAGTCACGGGATGATTTGGAAGAGACCATTAAAACATATAGGCGTGAGATGCTAAAACATTTTCCATGCACATTGCCCTGAACGCATTGAAAGGTCAATGTTTCTGTCACTTTTCCTTTTGCAGCTGAAGCAACCATTATTCTATATTTTGCTCTTCATATACTTATATTATTTATACCAAGTTACCCCATCATAGGAACAAAATATCAAATACAAACACAAAATAAAATTAAAATCTTAATTAAGACAAAATTCAAATTTTGAAATGAAATTCTATAAAAGGTATTATAGACACTGTGTTTCAGAAAAATCGCCCATTGAAATGAAGATATACATACACACAACCAATACGACTTTCCATATATTACATGTGAGAAGCAAGACACGATTTTGCCATTTAAATCTTATCTGCTAACGAATATATGACTCAATATCAATCAAGGAAAAGAATAATTGCTTAGAAGTATGAATTGATTTTTTTGTTTTTTCTGCTCTCTGGATTTATTTTGACCGTGTTTTAATTAATTTTTTTGTTCATTTACTCCCTCGTGGCGGTTTCATCTTAGATGTTAATTATAAAATTATATGAGGTGTTCCTGCTATATAATGATTATATTTGAAAGTAAATAGTCCTACGTTAATTGATATAACATGTCGGTCGGTTTCTGATATATAGTTATAATTAATTTCAGTGACGTTCAACCATAAGTTTTTATTGAAACTCATTTTAAAATCCAAATGTCAGAAAAAAATAATTTTTGGGTCAATTAAAATTCCCGAAATAAATACAATATGAAAATAGACAAATTAAATAAATACTCCAAACAATTGTTTTAGTTCTATTCTGTTTTATTGTACAAATACAAATATTGGCATTTCCATGGCAACAATAACCAAACGAACCAGAAAAGAGAACAATACGGGATCCAAACCAGTGTCGCATGGGCATCACCACACATGATCAAATGTTTACAGTAATTTTTTTAATTTATTTAAAAAAACACTTTCAAAGGCATTTTTATCAAAACAAAATAATTAAAAAAAAACATTCAATGTCACCAAATAGGTGCATATATCACTATTGTATATGTAAAATGTATTGGCAAAATTTTATTTGATTTGGAAAAAGTCAACTCCACGTCCAAATGACATTCCCTGAGCAAAGTTAAACTTTTAAAACATTCAAATTATCAGGTTAAGCACATCCTGTTTAGCTAACTACACCCGCCGACTCAAATATTTTTAAGCAGCATAATGTGATGAAATTATTGTATGTCCACTTTATTCCAAAGTTGTCTTCTATTGTTGTTAAATTAACACTGGTATAATATGTAATTTAATTACTTATACAAGCAAGGGCTACTGCTACACTGTTTGATAAAAGGCTTCTTTTGAATTAATAAATATGCATATTTACGGGACACTGATTATAAATTAGGTGGGATAGTTTAAAGCTCTTCATTGGAACTAAGACTACACCACTGGACATATATTCTGATTAATTTTCTGCTTTAAAACAATTTGAAAGTGGTTCTAAAAATGCTGTTACTTTGTGGAATTTTTTTTAATTTTTGTTAATTATTTTTCTTTAAAATTAAACACTTCTACCCGTGAAATTCTTCACTTAAGCATTGTGTAATTATCCTTTTAACTAAGTAATCTAATTGCACGACACTTAAAACCAATTAAAACTTTGTAAGGTATGCTTCACTTGGTTTAATTAATGTAATTTTCCTTTTTGAAATATTACAGAGAGTTAAGTTAACTGAGCAGAAATTATTAACACTTAATTCAAGAAAATTAATTCCTATCGGCAACGTAGCGGTTTCTATTGTTACAGTCAAATTCAGTCAAGCTTGGGATAAAATCTTCTTTTTAGAATTTCGTTCCTTGACGAAAAGTTACGTATTTCAACCCCTACAGTGAGATAATATCATATCAAAACAAAGTAAAATTCGCTGAAGCTTTAAATACAATATCGTTGTAAAATATCTTTCTTGACGAAAAACTTCGTATTTCAACTCCAACAGTAAGACAATATCGTATAAAACTGTTACTGTAGGAACCACATGTGACAGTGAAATTCTCTTTATATCCATAGAAAATCAAATAAATTTGAATAAAGTTTGATATTTTTCACTTACTTGTACCTAGTCGTAATAGGAAATCTGTATGCGCATCCGCGATTGTCATAAAGTATGTCTGTAGAAAGGAAAATGTTGGCGGTATGGGGATTTTACACATGCGAAAATGACGATGTTTTCACCGGAAGTGATGTCCTTGGTGACGTTTTACGTCATATGCGCAACAAGAAGCCGCCATTTGCCTAGTTTTTCAACATGTTAAATCCCCATAGCGCCAATGCTTTACACTGTGTAGATATATTCTGGGCTAATCACGAATGCGCATACAGATTTCCTGTTAAGACTAGGTACAAGTAAGTAAAAAATATCAATCTTTATTCAAATTTATTTGATTTTCTATGGATATAAAGAGTATTTCACTGTCACAGTCACAGTGGTTCCTACAATAGTAATATTCAGTCAAGCTTCGGATATAATCTCGATGTTAAAACCTCGTTCCTTATGGACAAAACATGTTTCAACTTCTATAGTGAAACGATATCTTATAAAAAATGAAAGGATTACCGCCTCTCAATACCCCCAGAACTTTTTAAAGTCACTGTCTGGAATGCTTTGATCCATAGCTGATTTTCCAGAACTCACTCCGTACTGTCTTCCACCACCTTATTTGTTAAATTCATATACAATAATGATCATGAAATGGTCACGCGTTTTAATATTTTACACCACATGGTGAAGAGTAAAGATAAAGGAGAGCATTTTGTAATTCCGAAAGTCTTACTTAAAGCATTAAGCATATGCTTAGAAAAACGAATTACTTAGTAAATTTAGTAACCTCTCATGTCTGAGTAATTTACACCATATAACAAGACTAACAATTAAGGTTGCCATATATATTTATTTATCCATCAATATAACCATACCGGAATGAGCTAAAAGGTTTTAATTCTTACAACGTAAAAGACCTGTTTTCAAATTGAAGAAGCATTTTGACATTCAAATGATCACTGACTGTCTTCTTCCGGAACTTTTTGAAAGCGGAAATTGGCCCATCAAGAAAGTAACTTCCGGTAAGAATAAATGTTTTTGCGCATGTGTTATTCGAGCATGTCTTTTGGTTTTGACTTATTACGTCGCGTTTTAGATTCAGAAATAATTTATTGCAAACATAAGACGTTCTAATCAAGAAGTGTGGTAATTGACCAATGACTTGGGAGTTTTAAAAGGAACACTTTAAGTGACAATCTGAATGATGACTATAGTTTTATAAAGTATAGCTCTATAAACAAACACGCGATCTTACATTTATCATTGAGTTTTGTGTCTACTTTATTATTGTTACAAAGACGCATCGACAAGTGTTATTCAATCTGTTTATATTTCAAATAGGTTATGTTAAGATAGATTATAAAGCTACATTGCACGAAACTGTGATTTAACAACATTATTCAAACATTCATTAAGCTCGAAAACTTTAAATTTTAAAATGATTTCAGATAACACTGTGATATCATCGAGGTATATTGGACATTATGATGAAGAGCATTATGCATTGTTCGGTGTTTGTAACGTTTTTCCCTTGTCATAGCGATCTCTATATAGTTTTTTCTTGGTTGTTTCTTCAGTATGTTCTTTCCTGTGCCTGATTGTAAATACCATTACGAAGTACTTATTTTAGTTACAAATTGGTTTGTTTCCCAATTAATACACTAATAGAGCGTATTACCACTACAGGAGCTTTATACAACGAAGCAAGCTGATAACAAATTAAATTGTTGACACAGGGATAATACAGGCTTATCAATGGCCTAAAAAGTTTATGGTAGTAATCACAACAATATATTGTTAATAAGTATGATAAATCTGTATCATAATTACCCTTGATATAGCTGGCGTCCAATATGTTCATGAAACTTTCATTCTTAATTTTGATTGCACACGTGGTGGGTGTGGTTAGCTAAACTAGAGGTCCACTTCTATGGTAAAAGTTTACATGTTTTACTTATTTTTTCAGTTTTCATAGCTTTAAGTTTGCGTTTTTTGTTTGCGTTTAGGACAATATCAGATATGTTTGTGTTTGATCAAGTTACTTGTAAGGTGTGGAAATGAACAAACGATTTTTAACTATACTTTTAATGAAATGGTGATAGTTAATTAATTTGATCTAGGCGTCACTGTGATATATAATAACATTGAACACTGACTAACGCTTAAATAGATGCTTAAATAAGAAATGATCTTGTAGATCAAGACCATAGGAAACTGGTCTAAAGTTCACACCACATAACAATCGCCGTAGATTTCAACCTCACTAAGGTAGATCCTATTACGAATCTTTGTTATTTCGCTTGCCGAATGTTTTTGATATTTCAGTGTGAGATCTGTTTCCCTTAGCTCTCACCGAAACATTTGTTTATTGGCATTAGTTCCGCTCAGCTATTGTTCAGCAGTATCGTTCTACATTCCCCTATTACTTCTGTATATATATGATCTTCTAAGAAAGTTAATGTCAATACTTTTTTCAAAAATAATTTTGATCTAACATATATATACTTTTCAGTGAATTGTTATTCTAATAATATTGGGTTAAACACATAACGCTATATTCATGATGTACAGACACATATCTAAACGACTCAAAGTCGTTTCTTAATGTTTTTCCACAGTTAAAGTTCTCACAGTCATACGTAAATGCTTCGATAAAACAAATTCACGTTATTGTCTTATTGAATAACTATATCTATATGTAAAAACGAAGTTGCAAAAAAATCTGAATAATTTAGATTTTTTGCAACTCCGTTTTTACATATAGATATACATGTGCACACTAGCAATTTGATTTTTATTCATGGTATATTTGACCAAGGGTTTTCCCAGCTTAAGATGGACCTTGTGTCGAGGTGAAAAAAACCAACCGATTTTCTCTATTATCTATTATTATTAATTACAACAACACTAAAATATAAAACAGAAATGATACAGAAACCAATTTGTTGCCTGCAACTCGGACAAAGTATGGAATTATTACACAGTATATACCTTTTGATAGATGACGTTCACCCAAAAAATTGTGACGTATTCGGGCGCGGGCAAATAAGAAAAATGCCAGGAAACATAAGAGAGAGACAAAAAGGGTCAAATGAAATAATGATCAATATGTGGAATACAATTTATCAAACACAAACATACTAGTCCATGTACAAATCACAAATGAAAAGCTTTGACAACTGGTAAATTTAGTTAAACACGTGGTTTTCCACCAGGGAATTAAGGCTTTGTGCTCAGGAAAGGCAAGCACCTCTTGTTTAGCTACCTTCACCTGCCATATGTGTCTATTTTTATCAAAATTTAGAAGGAAGGGAGAACGGAACTATAAAACGTCAAATATATCGACGATGATTTTTGATAATTGATCATATGACGCATCGTTTAGCAAAATAATCAGCATTTACATAGAATGATTAAAATTAAATAGGAGCCATTGGCATTCTAATATATCTATAATTCAAATGATTGTATATAAAGTGTCATATTCTGAATTAGAAATTTCAATATAAAATATACTCTCTGTGGAATTTAAGAAAATATTAAAACAAGCCGTCCATTGAAGCCAGAGTAATATTATATCACATACCGGTTGTTATGCGGAGTACACATCGACGATAGATTCTGTTATCGCGTTATATATGTATTGCGCCCTTAAGATAAAAAAAATAGCGCGAAGATTTTTTTTTCTTAATTCTTTAGAGCGTCGATATATTGATATATAATATAGCGTGACACGTGTGTAACAATATATTTATTATCATTTTTGAACATGTTTTACAAAAGAAACTGCATGAACAAATATACTATTCTCGCAGCCATGGATAGCAGCATTGGTAAATGATAAAAATGGGTTGACCTCAAGTGAATTTTCTCAACATCTATGACGTCAGGCATGATACCATAGTCACATTAACGCTTTTAGTATATTGATCGTGTATTTAAATTCGTGTTCCATCATGAATAAAGAGATTTAGAAAAAATACATGTATGTCCTTTCATAATTCTGCAAGAATTAAAAACTTTATCGCTTACTTCTTTAACAAATGATGTAATGAATACATTTCAGTCGCTTGTCGCTTTTTTTATCCCAATCGTTTATACCAATGCTGTCTTGTATAAATTTCGGTCGTTTACCGCCTTTCATTCCAATCGCAAATCACCTAAACAAATGCATTTTTGTTAACAATTGAGTTGCTTAACACCTTTGCATTCATCCCAATCGCTTACCACTTTAACAAATGCATTCTTGTTTACAATTCAGTCGCTTAACACCTTTGCATTTATCCTAATCGCTTACCACCTTAACAAATGCATTACAATTCAGTCATTTACCTCATTTTCATTAACCTAATCGCAAACCACCTTAACAAATAATGTTTTGCAATTCTATACATTCACGATTGGCTCGCACATTAAACACGTCATCAAATAACATAATACCATTTATAATCACACGCAGTGAAGGGTAAAATATAACCTCCTCTGATTAGACAAAGTGAAAAGTCGCATTTCGTCATACGTTATATTCCAAATACGACGGTGTGATATTGGCTTTTACATCACCAAATTTTCCGAAATACCTATGGTAATTAAACAATTCTGGTTCTGGTCTTTTTTATTAAATATGTTTTAAATTGTTGTCAGGAGTTTTCTGTGTTTTTTCCTTTACTTTGATTTTGTTGTAGTGTGTTCTTGATCTTTTCGGCTATTGCTTCACTAATTTTATGTTGCTTGTTTTATTATTATTATTATCATTATTATTATTATTATTATTCAATGATTATAGGATGATGATTGCAGTTCTAGAAAAACACTATATTTAAAATGGGAAAACAGATTGGTAAATATAGCAATATCAAACATACCAGTCTAAAATTATCCTTTCAATCACGAATTGGAACATAATATGGGTGGGGTTGTAAATAAACGTGTAAATATGTTGCGTAAAATTTCCATGATCCTGGAAACACGTGCATTAACCCGTATGTGCGTGGCGCCAACAATTAACACGTCAATAAGCCGATAACAATGGGTGTTCATTGCTTTATTGTTAAAAATAACTCCGCATATATTGTGTCAGAATGAAGTTTTTATATTGCTAACAGTTGTTTTCTGTATTAAATGAATACTATTATTTGTGACTTTTATTCTGTTACACAAGGCGTTATCAGTTTACCCAGCAGTAGCAAAAACAATTATGACTAGGAAACTCTGGGTGTTAAAATTAAATTGCAAAACATTGTAGAACGAATAAAACGTATTATTTTTAAAATGCGTTGACCAATTATGGAGTTGGCTCCTCGATTACTTCCACCATCCCAGAACCTATTGTCCGGGCTCAATATAAGTGAAAGAATCTTTATTAGGGCGTGAAATATCATAACTCCACTCAACAATCCCCGGACTTATGGCCTCGATATGAGTGAAAGAATCTTTACTGAAGCGTAAAACATTATATCTTCATTCCATAATTCCAGAATTTACTGCATCGGTATAAGTCAAAGAATCTTTACTAGGGTGTAAAACATCATTAGTCCATTTCATAATAAAAGAAATTACGGTCTCGATATTTAAGTGAAAGAAACTTTAATGGGACGTTAAACATCAGATCTTCGCTGCACAATCCCCGAACTTATGGCTCGACATAAGGAAAAAATCTTTACCGAGACCAGAAACGGCATAAATCAATTCCACAATCGTCTCGATATATATAGTAGTGAAAGATCACTTTTAAAACGGCCTCGATACAAGGAAAAGGCTCTTTACTAAGATGTAAAACGACATTACTCCACTCCACATCCAAGCATTTACTACCTCGGGGTATTCATCATGAGTGAAAGAATCTTTACTGGGTGTAAAACTGCAACTCCACTCCATAATCCAAGACATTATGGGCCTCGAAATAAGTGAAATAATCTTTATTGAGACGAAAAACTTCATAAATCAATTCCACAATCCTCTCGATATAAACGAATTGAAGAGCACGGGCAAAAAGGCATGATTACTCCACTCCACAATCACTTAAACTTATGGCCTCAATAAAAGAAAGAATCTTTACTGAGACGAAATGTATTGAAATGTAGATTTGATTGAATGTATTTTTTGTAATAATTGAAAGACTGAAATATTTCAGTTACACAATGGTATTGTTAGCTCGGAGTGAACAACGTCGACTCAACTCAACGCCTATAGTTCAAAGGCGTTCCCTATCCGGTTGCTACGAAGCTATTGTTGTCGACAACGAAAATATTTAAAGGTAGTACGGATTATATGAAAATTTAATTTTTGAAACAATGTGTACAAAAATAACAATTGATTAAAATAGTCACTAAGCAATTAAAATTTAAATAGAGATATCGACAGTACAGCCCTGTCAAAAGTTAACACTTATCTGACGAGTCGGTCACAAATCGGCGGCGAATCTCGGCTAGTCGTTAACCAAATCCTGACAGCTTTTCGGCAGCTGCCAACTATCTCTCAACAGCTTTTCGGCCACTGACTCTCAATGTTTCAGTCACCCGGCAGCCACGCTTAGATTTCTCTTCGTCAGCTGAGTGTTAAACTTTCGGTAGGTCTATAATATAGTTTTATTTCTATCCCTTCCTTATCTAACATTATTAAACGATTGTTACATTACCCCACTATCGAGTTATTGAGATCCTTTATAATTACGTACCATGATTACTTTTGTGTTTTTAATTATTTATTGATGATTTTTGGTCGTCGTTGTCCTGACAGATGTACAATACAGGCCTGTCAAACGTTCATCAGTAAGCTAACAAAGTAATAGACAATTATGATCATCTCGCCCTCTCGTTAGCTATATTTCGGCACCTTTTCTTCTCTATAAAGCTTTTCGGCCATTAGCTATTCTTATTTCGCTAACTCGATCGGTAGCCGAGTTTCGACTCTATTATTCTCTAAGCTCATTGTTAAACGTTTCGACAGGTATGTCCTACTGGTTATAAAATTATGAACTATATATTCAATAAAAAAGAGCAAATACCTATCTTGTTTTTTCTGAAACTCCAATTTCTGTCTATTATTATTTTTAAATTCTAGCGTTCAGGGACTTGCTGAATATAAATGCTGGTATATATACAATTGAATTTTAAATGAAAAAGACCAAATAGAAATGATCTTGCTTTTTTAAGGAAACTCCAATTCCTTTCTATTTTTATAATATTCCAATTTCCTTCGTATTTATTTCTGAAATTGCAAACTTTACGGATTTATTTTTTTCTTTAATTGAGTAAACTTCTATAAATATTGTCATTAACATTATCGTCATCATCGCTGTTGTTGTTGTCATAATTATTACAACATTGTTACCATGGTAACACACTTACGGTCACGATAACTGATAATAACATAAATAAATTAAATTATTTGATTTGTAAATCCTGGAAGTGCTTGAGATAGAGATGACCATCAGATATATCCATCATCGTTTATTATTTTACCCATGGGAGTTATTGAGTACACGACAGGGATTCCGGATGCTGCGGAGTAAATGGTCATATATTGTATTATGTTTATATTAAGCGTCTTAATGGCTCTATAGAAGGTATATTATATGTACACGTGAAAAACAAAATATTGTTGGCCCATAAGTGCACAAGAATCGACTAATAAATTCAGGAATGAAACAAATAGGCTCTGAAAAAAGCATCACTGCGGTAGCTTAGTTGCATTGGTAGAGTGCATCCTTCGTATGTGATAAAGGGTAAATGGATTGAACACCTCCCAATTCCGACCATCAATTTAAAATCCAAAATAGGTAGCGACTGTTCTATCGGCAAGCAATTCTAATTTAGAAATAATATTAACCCGATATTAATATTGAAATCCAAAATCAAAACAGTATAGGTAGCGACTGTTCTATCGGCAAGCAATTCTAATTTAGAAATAATATTAACCCGATATTAATATTGAAATCCAAAATCAAAACAGTATGGGTAGCGACTGTTCTATCGGCAAGCAATTCTAATTTAGAAATAATATTAACCCGATATTAATATTGAAATCCAAAATCAAAACAGTATAGGTAGCGACTGTTCTATCGGCAAGCAATTCTAATTTAGAAATAATATTAACCCGATATTAATATTGAAATCCAAAATCAAAACAGTATGGGTAGCGACTGTTCTATCGGCAAGCAATTCTAATTTAGAAATAATATTAACCCGATATTAATATTGAAATCCAAAATCAAAACAGTATAGGTAGCGACTGTTCTATCGGCAAGCAATTCTAATTTAGAAATAATATTAACCCGATATTAATATTGAAATCCAAAATCAAAACAGTTTTCTATAATTCTTAAAACTTATTTAAGAGATCCAATTATCAAGTGTCAAATGATATCAAATGATAGTTAATTCCAAATTCTTGGAAATGTTTAATTCAATGAATGGATAAGATTGGAATGACGGAGTTTAACGTCCCCGTCAATATTATTTCACTCTTATCGAAAAAGTCATTTTAGAGATAGTGTTGGAAACCAAAGTGTCCGGAGATTTCAGCTCTTTCAACAAGCGAACAGTTTTCTGAAAAACTTTTTCACATTATGATCTGCCCGAGTTGGATTCGAACCAAGGCGGCGAAAGGTGTTGTGATCTCATTTGAAAACAGACTTTATCAAAATTCAACAAGTAATATGACAATGCAAATAAATAGATCTACGAGATACGTCAATCGTTTGTTCCATCGACATAATATCGATGTTAGAAATCAGGTTATAAAATACACTATGTCCAAAATTCGTTCTTCATTAGTAGATAACAATATTACATTTTAAGGGTATTCGGTACAATCGTGATTTTTCACTCGCATAACTTTACACATTTCTATTATAAAAGTGTTTCATAACCCTTGATCACTTTTGAGTTTGTACTCGTTATAATATTAATTAATTTTCACCAAAATGAATGAATTCCAGAGGCAAGAACTCTATATTTATAAAAAATTATCAGTCTTGCTCACGACAAAAACCAAAGTGTATCAGGTAGCCTTAAGAAAGAAATGTATATTTGTAAATTTAATATAAGACGGCAGCAAAATGTTGTATAAATACCATCATTTAATTATGAATATGTTTGTTAGCTGTTTATCTTGACGATATATTTGCTTTCTTTTCTCTAATTCGATTATTTATCTCGCTAAGGGAATGCTTTGTAATTGCGTTTTACCATAAAGCGATTAAAAGACTACAAGAACCGCAAAAAACGTTAAGAAATAACATCTCTGAAGTGATAACACTTTTAACGCTGATATCTAAGCACTATTGGTGTCTGAAGTTAAACACGCTAGTCCTGATTACACAATCATATCTAAGCACTATTGGTGTCTGAAGTTAAACACGCTAGTCCTGATTTCACAACCATATCTAAGCACTATTGGTGTCTGAAGTTAAACACGCTAGTCCTGATTTCACAACCATATCTAAGCACTATTGGTGTCTGAAGTTAAACATTCTAGTCCTGATTTCACGACCATTTCTTCACTAAGATTTCCCTTAACATTAATCACGAAAAAATTAAAATCTTTATTATTTTGTTAATGTTTAAAATATTCAAAAATGTAAGGTAACATTTTGAGATCACTTCTAGCTTATAACATTTGTACATGTATTGAGTTTTGTCAAAAAATATTCGTTAGTAGTTCAACAAAAGATAACCAAAAATTTGCTACATTTAAGTAAAGGAAAATCTGTGAAATTCAACTGGGACCGATACTTAGATAGCTAAGATGCGATTATAAAGCGTGCCCAAAGGTTCCAAAACTTACTAGCACCCAGTGATAATTACTGTGCGAATTCTCAAATACAACATACAATTTCTTGTTTAAAAACATTCCCGCTATGAAATTCTTAATTTCGAAAATTTGATTTACACCACAAGTGTTGTACTTGGTCACGTATTATGTCGTTTTCAAGAAAAATATGTCATTCGCTTTGATTTTCAACATATAAAAAATTCTATAGTGGCAACGTTTTCTGTGTGAGATGTTCTTTAGTTATTGCAGATGCGCATAGCGACTATAATATTGCAGTGAAAAAATTACGAAAGAAGCATATACAAAGTCTTGTAGTCATCTGATATGAAGCCATCTAGAAATTTGTCAGAATTAGACAGGAAGTCTTGTAGTCATCTAATACAAAAAACGCGGGTCTGAAGTGCTCTAGTCATCTGTGAGGAAGACTCTAATACGAAATCTTGTAGGTATCTGTAATATTAAGCGGATACGAAGCCTTGTGTTTATCTGCCAGAAAAAGACTCGGATACGAGGTGTTCAGGTCATCTGTCGAAAAGATACGAAGTCTTGTAGTCATCTATCCGCCCCGGAAAAGAAATCTGATAAGAGGTGTTCAAGTCAGCTGTCGAAAATAAGCGGATTATACGAACTCTTGTAGTCGTATTAGAAAGAAGCAGATATACGCGGTCTTGTAGCCGTATAAGAAAGAAGCAGATATACGCGGTCTTGTAGCCATATCAGAAAGACGGGGATACGTAATCGTATATCCATTTGTCAGAAAGACGCGGATACGAAGTCTTAAAGTCATTTGTTAGAAAGACGCGGATACGAAGTCTTAAAGTCATTTGTCAGAAAGTCGCTGATACGAAGTCTTAAAGTCATTTGTCAGAAAGACGCGGATACGAAGTCTTAAAGTCATTTGTTAGAAAGACGCGGATTCATAATTTTTCAGCCATTTGTAGAATGTCGCGGATACGAATATTATTAGCAATTTATGTGATCTTGCATTCATTTGTCGGAAATAAATGAATACTGAGTTTTGCAGAATCCGATACGAATTCTCACAGTCACATCATAGGAAGTCTTGTAGTCATCTGTCAGAAACAAGCGAACATAAATTCTTTTGGTCGTCAGTCACAAAAGCTGGATACAGTATTGTGGTCATCTCAGAATGATTTAAATACGAAATATCACAGTCATCTGTCAGGAAGAATCGGATACGAAATCTCACAGTCATCTGTCAGGAAGAATCGGATACGAAATCTCACAGTCATCTGTCAGGAAGAATCGGATACGAAATCTTACAGTCATTTGCCAGGAAGAATCAGATACGAAATCTTACAGTCATCTGTCAGAAAGAATCGGATACGAAATCTCACAGTCATCTGTAAGGAAGAATCGGATACGAAATCTCACAGTCATCTGTAAGGAAGAATCGGATACGAAATCTCACAGTCATTTGCCAGGAAGAATCGGATACGAAATCTCACAGTCATCTGTCAGGAAGAATCGGATACGAAATCTCACAGCCATCTGTCGGGAAGGATCAGATACAATGTCTTATGACCATGTGATAAATACCTGTGGTAATGTTAGATTTACGAGGGCCGTTACGTCTTATTAATTAGTGTTAACATTGTGGTGTCCGTGATAAACCTAGCTAACCAGCGGGTCATCGCTACTACTAATGAATCTTTAACGACTTTTAATGAACAATATTCAAGGTTTTGTAAACCTCTGATGAACTTTTATTGACTTTATGACATATAAGATATAGAGAGGAATTGGAATACATTAATGGTGTTCCGGAAGGGTAAGGACCTCTTTGTTTAGCTAGCTACGCCCGCAATGCGTGAAATCAAAATTGAGAATGAATGGAACATGGAACTTTTGGTGTAAAATATATTCATACATATTAACATTATTGTGAAGACGGACATATATATAGTTTTTGAGAGACTTGACTCATTCAATAATTTATTTCTATTTAACCTTTTAATTAGTATAGAGTTTTGGTAATTTCTTAAATTTTACTAAAAACTATGATGCATTCCTAATATAAAATTTCGGGCATTAAGGCTAAAAGTGGTAAATACCAATCCCTTTATTTTTAGTATTCCTATATAGCTTCCCTTATTTAGGTGTGTAAAATCTTAATGTCTGTTTCCATGGTAACATACTCGTCGTATTTACTACGAAAATGCGTGTATAAAAAAATCAACAATTTTGTTTTTTTAAAACAATATGTTTTGATCTCAATTTTGCCTTGCTGCAAAAAATCCGTTTTCATTAGCAATTAAACGTATACTAGTAGGAGGTTTTACCGGAATAATTGCGAAATTCCGGAATAGTTAGACACTTTCCGTAATCTTAGCGAAAATCCGAAATCTTTAGACCAAATCCGAAATAATCGGACAAAATCCGAAATAATCAATTATTACGGTAATATATTTCAAATATTTTATTTTTTAAAAAATATTTACCGTAATAATCATACTTTTACCGTAATAATCAGTCTTTTACCGGAATAATTATACTTTTACCGTAATAATCAGTCTTTTATCGGAATAATCAGACTGTTACCGGAATTTTTAGACTCCGGAAAATTTACCTTATTTCGGATTTTGCCTGATTACCGGTATTGCGGATTAGGTTTGATTATTCCGGATTTTGCCTGATTATTCCGGATTTATCTGGTTTATTCCAGATTTTGCCTGATTATTCAGGATTTTTTGTTAAGATTACGGATAGTGTCTATCTATTCCGGAATTTCGCAATTATTCCGTTGAAACCTCCTTCTGGTGGTAGTATAAACGTAGTGTTTAAGCAAATGTTTTCTTTGTTACTTGATTAATAATTGGGGAAAATCAACAATTTTGCTTTTTAAAAATGCATTTATCTTAAATGTTGCGTGCTCGAAACATCCGTTTCTAACTAGGATTAAATACATGTTGAAACCGAATCTTGAATAATAATGACTTGCGTACAGTGATGGGTGATTTCACAGTGTTTATTTTTGTCACACTGCTTACATGGATATCGGCGTGTTACTACTGATTTATTAATAATAGAAAAGCCTACTCAATGCTCAAGTTTAATGAAATTCGTTAATAATTAATGTCCATTTATAGAAATCTATGTTCCGTAAATATAGCATCAATTACGGATAGGATCACATTGATAATCGGACTGTAAAACATCAATAATGAAAAAAAAATACATGTAGTCGCTAAAATCATCTTGTTGGTAATACCAATTACAACCAAAAACAACGGTCAGCGAAATAACAAACTTCCGCGAGTATCAATTTTAATTATTTTCGACTCTCTCAACTCAATTTACTCTCTCTCTCTCTCTCTCTCTCTCTCTCTCTCTCTCTCTTGTCAAATAAATGCATGCTCAAGCTATTAAATATTTCTATATAATGTTAGTCTGTGTATTTAGTTGTTTTTCTTGTTGTTAAAGAAATGCATAATTTTGGTTTAAAAATGTTCTTTATAATATTTGGAGCAACACTTACCTTAGAGTCTATGTGTAGAGCAAACAATAAAAGCACAACAAGAGCTCGAAGAAATCCTGAAACCATTTCAACTTTGATTAGCTTTCTGTTTCTGAAATAAAATTTTGGAATTAATGTGACAAAAATCAACGACGACTATTCTTCTAAAAGTTGCTTAATTTTATGTACATTACTTTATAGATTTTCTCATTAAAATACTGTATACACACCCACTTTCACAAGAATCCGTCCACGTGAAGTGGGCGTGGTCTTGGTAAGTCACGTGTTAAATAAACTGACAGGTTTGTGTCCATTCAGGTTTCAGCAAATATTATGTATTGATATTATTACATGATTCAGATTGTTTGAGAGTATGATAACACTATCTGTATAAGATGTTCAGAATCAGTGAAACATTTATGATCACTTGATTAGCGACGATAGATACACAATGAAGTTAACTGAACGGCAACATGTTAGTCAATAAACAGGATAAAGGCATATGTCCGAGTTAGTACTATCACAGTTATTGCATTTCCTGGAAATTTTACATCAATATCATATATGTTTCATTCTAATTTGTAGGTTAATACATTTTTTCTCCAAGAATATGCGAGTATTTGATTATTCTAGGAGTGAAAAAAATGTGCATCTACAAGTTACGTATATTTGAATATATATCTTACAAGCTTAACTGAACAGTCCTCTTATTGTCGTCTTTTCGCATTTATTTATTTATTTATTCGCGGCGGTACTCGAGGTAACGTAATATACATACCCAAAGTCGGCGCCGTTTAATATATAAATACATCGCATATACATACATATCTTTATGTAAAAACAAACACAAAAAATGCAAGTAATTTATCACAATTATTACAAATTATGCCGTATGAATATTTAGAATTATATATAATGAATAAATAAAATTGCCTTTGTTACACACAAAATCATACTTCATTGAACGATCTGCAGAACAGGTAAACAGAATCTAAACGGTTCACTCCCTCTGATTCCTTTATTTGAAAAATTCCTACAAATTTTAAGAAATCATGTCGGAATAGAGGGAATAGTACTGATTGTTGTATAAACATGTTCAGTGAAGTTTTAAACTTAACTCCATTAGTGTGAAAAATTGTGTCTTCCCTCTACTCCTACATTTAAAAAAACAGTATTGTATCTATTCCTAAATGAAATTTCTTGAAATATGTAGGAATTTATCAAAATGTTAGTATAGAGGGAATGGACCGTGATATCTGTATCTAACCAGCGGGCTTTTTATTCTGAATCCGTTGTGCTAATAGATCTTTAATGATCACTTATGAAAAATATTCAATGTTTTTGCTGTTTTATATCAAATAAACATTAAAATTATCTATAAAACATCAATTTCGTTGACATCAAAATTATTTGACAAACATGGGATGTATTGACATCAAAGTTATTTCACATACGTAAAATTTATTGACATGAAAATTATTTGACATTCATAAAATGCATTATCGTAAAAAATATCTGACGTATATAAGAATTATTGATATCAAAATTATTGGCCAAACATAAGAATTATTGACATTTTTTTTAACTATTTCTCTCAATTTCGATAGCTTTGCCAAAAGTATTTTGAAGTCCCAAAGTTTTCAGTCTCTCGGAATATATTGTTCGCTAAACCCATAACCTGAACAAATGGTGGCACTGAATTGATGTTTGACTGTATATAAGTTTTAATAAAAAGGAGTTTATTTGAATTTCACTTATTGTCTAGACTGTATAAAAAAATAATGTCAGTTTGTGTTATGAGTAAGTTAATTTCAATTTGCCATGAAGTAATGAAATCAAAAGTAACAATTTTGAATACATGACATTTATATCAATATTAAATCAAAAAACGGTATTTCGGGATAAGATTCCATCTAAGGTTGATGAATGACGCAAAATGCATTTTTAAATATTATACCAGTAACCACGAAGCTTTTACAGTTGCAATTCGGGGACACTGGTGGTGTAAAGCACGCGGTTACGTTCGGGGACACTGGTGGTGTAAAGCACGCGGTTACGTTAGGGGACACTGGTGTTGTAAAGCACGCGGTTACGGATCACGGCACCTCTCACCGCCTAGGTTCAAATTCCACTCAAGACAGTTCCTAATGTGAGAATTTTGTCAGTTCACTTGCCGTAACCATTGACCAAATCTTTCAACTTGACCAATGGCAACACAGTTAAGAGAACGTTAACCTTGGACCAAAGCTTTGACTTGACCAATGGCAATACATTAACAGAACATTAACATTGACCAAATCTTTGACTTGACCAATGGCAACACATTAACAGAACATTAAACATGGACCAAAGCTTTGACTTGACCAATAGCAACACATTAAGAGAACATTAAACATGGACCAAAGCTGTGACTTGACAAATAGCAACACATTAACAGAACATTAAACATGGACCAAAGCTTTGACTTGACCAATGGCAACATATTAAGAGAACATTAAACATGGACCAAAGCTTTGACATGACCTATAGCAACACATTAAGAGAACGTTAAACATGGACCAAAGCTTTGACTTGACCAATGGCAACACAGTTACAAAACATTAACCTTGGACCAAAGCTTTGACCAGACCAATGGCAACATACATGTATTAAGAGAACATAAACCATGGGCCAAATCTTTGACATGACCAATGGCAACACATACAGAGAACATTAAACATGGACCAAAGCTTTGACCTGACCAATGGCAACACATTAAGAGAACATTAAACATGGACCAAAGCTTTGAGTTGACCAATGGCAACACATTAAGAGAACATTAAACATGGACCAAAGCTTTGACCTGACCAATGAGAACACATTAAGAGAACATTAACCATGGACCAAATCTTTGACTTGACCAATGGCAACACATTAAGAGAACATTAAACATGGACCAAAGCTTTGACTTGACCAATAGCAACACATTAAGAGAACATTAAATATGGACCAAAGCTTTGACTTGACCAATGGCAACACATTAAGAGAACATTAAACATGGACCAAAGCTTTGACTTGACTAATGGCAACACAGTTAAGAGAACATTAAACATGGACCAAAGCTTAGACTTGACCAATGGCAACACATTAAGAAACATTAACATGGACCAAAGCTTAGACTTGACCAATGGCAACACATTAAGAGAACATTAAACATGAACCAAAGCTTTGACTTGACCAATGACAACACATTAAGAAAACATTTAACATGGACCAAAGCTTTGACTTGACCAATGACAACACATTAAGAGAACATTAAACATGGACCAAAGATTTGACTTACCAATGACAACACATTAAGAGAACATTAAACATGGACAAAGCTTTGACTTGACCGATGACAACACATTAACAGAACATTTAACATGGACCAAAGCTTTGACTTGACCAATGGCAACACATTAAGAGAACATTAAACATGGACCAAAGCTTTGACTTGACCAATAACAACACATTAAGAGAACATTAAACACGAACCAAAGCTTTGACTTGACCAATGACAACACATTAACAGAACATTAAACATGAACCAAAGCTTTAACTTGACCAATGGCAACATATTAAGAGAACGTTAAACATGGACCAAAGCTTTGACTTGACCAATGGCAACACATTAAGAGAACATTAAACATGGACCAAAGCTTTGACTTGACCAATGACAACACATTCAGAGAACATTAAACATGGACCAAAGCTTTGACTTGACCAATGACAACACATTAAGAGAACATTAAACATGGACCAAAGCTTTGATTTGACCAATGACAACACATTAAGAGAACATTAAACATGGACCAAAGCTTTGACTTGACAAATAGCAACACATTAACAGAACATTAAACATGGATCAAAGCTTTGACTTGACCAATGGCAACACATTAAGAGAACATTAAATATGGACCAAAGCTTTGACTTGACCAATGGCAACACATTAAGAGAACATTAAACATGGACCAAAGCTTTGACTTGACTAATGGCAACACAGTTAAGAGAACATTAAACATGGACCAAAGCTTAGACTTGACCAATGGCAACACATTAAGAGAACATTAACATGGACCAAAGCTTAGACTTGACCAATGGCAACACATTAAGAGAACATTAAACATGAACCAAAGCTTTGACTTGACCAATGACAACACATTAAGAGAACATTTAACATGGACCAAAGCTTTGACTTGACCAATGACAACACATTAAGAGAACATTAAACATGGACCAAAGATTTGACTTACCAATGACAACACATTAAGAGAACATTAAACATGGACAAAGCTTGACTTGACCGATGACAACACATTAACAGAACATTTAACATGGACCAAAGCTTTGACTTGACCAATGGCAACACATTAAGAGAACATTAAACATGGACCAAAGCTTTGACTTGACCAATACAACACATTAAGAGAACATTAAACACGAACCAAAGCTTTGACTTGACCAATGACAACACATTAACAGAACATTAAACATGAACCAAAGCTTTAACTTGACCAATGGCAACATATTAAGAGAACGTTAAACATGGACCAAAGCTTTGACTTGACCAATGGCAACACATTAAGAGAACATTAAACATGGACCAAAGCTTTGACTTGACCAATGACAACACATTCAGAGAACATTAAACATGGACCAAAGCTTTGACTTGACCAATGACAACACATTAAGAGAACATTAAACATGGACCAAAGCTTTGATTTGACCAATGACAACACATTAAGACAACATTAAACATGGACCAAAGCTTTGACTTGACCAATGACAACACATTAAGAGAACATTAAACATGGACCAAAGTTTTGACTTGACCAATGGCAACACATTAAGAGAACATTAAACATGGACCAAAGCTTTGACTTGACCAATGGCAACACATTAAGAGAACATTAACCATGGACCAAATCTTTGACTTGACCAATGGCAACACATTAAGAGAACATTAAACATTGACCAAAGCTTTAACTTGACCAATGGCAACACAAACATGAATTGAATTGATTTTACCATTGGCAATACAATACAAACATCAATTATTTTACTTGACCAATGACAACGCAAAACAGGGATATCAAGTATAGTCCGTCAGCGATATTGTGGTAAAGTGTTTATAAACATGGGTGAATCTATTATACACGAGTAGGTATTATACTCTGTAATCGTATGTGTATACTAGTATTCACGCATGTATGCGTTCGTTTATCAAAATCACCTATATGATTGTGATTCCCGTTTACATATTAGACATTTCCCACTTCAATATACTGCCAACGCTGACTGTATACGGTATACAGTTGAGTGGGGGTCATTTCCAAAGATGTAACTTATTTAGTTGTCACATTTAGTTAAATACGAAAATGAGGTAGGCTTGAATATTACTCATTGTTCTTCTACAAATTAAACCAGAGGTAGAACTAGAGAAGATGGGACAAGACAGAGACCGGTGGAAAACTCTAGTCTTTGCCCTGTGTGCCTCCGGGCGTAAAAGGACTAGGTTTTTAATGATTAAACGCGGGTGACGTTAGATAGCGTTCAATATTCTGTACACTTTAATTTCCAACTTGAACATTCTACAGGGTTGAACAGGGTTAATTTTCTTTCTTTATTTAGAAAAGCGTGAAATTTTCCGAGAATGGTTTCTGTGTAAGGATATATTTGTCACTTACAATACTACAGTAAGAAGGAAGAAATGGTAACGTTGTTCCTTCCGGTTGATATTGATGTGTGTGGTTTTGATGTCACAAAAACGCACACTGTATTACGAATTAGATTAGTGTTGTCCACTGTTAGTTGTATGATGTTAAAAATAAAAGATATCAATTAAAGATTGAAGTGAAACTTCTATCCAAAAAACAAGGACACAAGTCGGCGACATCTAATGATAGAAGTAATGCGTATAGTAAGAGAACCGAATCGTCGTATATAATGGAATCTGGAGTTTTAAAAAAGTTAAAAATAATAATATAGAAATAAAACATTGAAATGTAACTAAAAAAAACCGCGAAGCTATCGAAAGGATAATCTACGCGAGGAAAAGACAGAGTCGATAAATTTCATCATTTAGAAAATTCCGACACTATCAAACATTTTGGCTTTTCATAAGATGCAGAACCTGACTAATTTCATATTAAACATCATTTGCATTTTTTCTATAGTTTTATGGCAATTGCATATTATGATTAAGGTTTATTCGTGCAATCTCGTATAAATACTCAAGCATAATGTCTAGCAGCGCATGTTAACGGTGAGGGCTTGAGCCACTGTTTGGTCCGACCAACAATAGAAAATAGAACTCTTTTTGCCAATTACTTTACATTTGGAATGACAGTAATAGGGTCATCTGGACACTGTACATGTGTACCTTAACATTAAATGTTTATTTGGTGCCAATACGATATCAAACACGTCGTCTACATTCATAGTGCCTTACATCGGTCAAAGATATATTTATATCAAGCCATCAGTATTATTATGGGTTTCGTTAGAAAATAGAGATCATACTTAAAGACAAGTGATGAAATTGTCTCATGGATTCAACTGTTCTGGGAAGTGATTCCGAATATTTATGTTCGTTAAAAAAAGCGTGAGAAGGCGTGAATGTATAGATATACTAGGACTTTGAAAATTTTGATTCGACCCCTCAACAGTATATCGTATACCGTCAGTGTGGTCAGTATATCGAAGTGAGAAATGTCTATTATAAACACTCTATCAATATATCGCTGACGTACTATTTAACAATTGAACTGTTTAGAAATGCGGTTCATAGTCGATATGAAGGCAATTGATATGCAAGCAACCTGAATAACGCGCGTTAGTGCGTTATGATTAGTTTGCCTTGCATATCAATTGCGTTCATATCGACTATGAACCGCATTTCTAAACAGTTCAATTGTTATATTTACGTTTAAAACTATTTTCTTTTCTTTTTCTTGGTTCAAAATCAGTTTAGAAAATTTTAATTCCGCGCTTTGTCAACAACGATTTTCGATTAACGGAACAGCTGATGGAACAGCAGATCCAACTGATCAGCTGTGCAGTTTGGCGCCAGAAATTCTAGGACAAAATAGTGCGTGGAAAAAACAACAAATTGCATACAAATTTTCTACTAAATTGTTCAATTTTTTATTAAATACAATTATTTCGGTAATAAATAATCACAATTAGTAATTCGATATCACGGGATGTAAACAAACTTTATTTTTATGTCAATATAGTTCCGGTTTTGTGTATTTCATATTGTGTATTCATACGCCAATTGTTGTGAATGGAAATCCCGTGACGTCACCAAGGTAGATCTTGCAGTAACGCAATTGCTCTGAAACCTGTGTGATGAGCTTTCCTGTAATGCTGCAAGGCTTCGTTATATGGCATTTGTATTCGAAGTTGTGCATTATGTAGTGGAGCCTGTCTTACATTCCTTGTATTTAATACACAAAGATCTCTACTTAACAATGACGTATCTCTGTAATTAGGTTCGTTTTAATGATGACATTTATTCTAACATCTGTGATTAAAGTTTCTGACTTAAAGACGCCATTTCTATATTCAATTTCGTTCCATATTTATATAATCATACAATACATACATTACAGACATGTCGAAAGTTTAACAATATGCTAACGTAATGGAGTCGAAGCTCAACTGTCGAATGTATGAGATATGTATAACTAATGACCGAACAAATGCCGAGACGCAAAAAGGCGTTGTTAACATATATAGCGAATGAGGGGCCGAGATTAACTTCCAATTCGGCGCAATAATACGTTCATTAAGAAAACTTTTCGACAGGCCTGTACTGTATTTTATCTACCATTAGACTAGTTTTTCTATCTGATTTGACGAAATACAAGTTTTATCGAACACGTATGATACAGAATCTTGTATCACCACAGTGTGGTGATACAACATTAGCGGTAAAGCGCACGTGCACTTTCTCATTGTTACGTCATCAGGGAGTCTTGGATTTGTCGGTCATAACATAGTTCAGTGGTTTTCTGTGGTAAAATGTAATTTTTTCACATAAAGTATTGTTTTTTTCATTATTTTAAATAACCTAATTGGAAATGTTAGATAAAAATATTATATACACAGTGTGTATGTACAACACTTCGTATCAGGTCTCGTCCTTTTTTCGTAGCTGTATCACTACTCGTCGCGCAAGCGCGACTCATAGTGATACGGCTATGAAAAAGGACTCGACCTGATACTGAGTGTTGTACATACACACTGTGTATATAATATGTATATATTGTTAAAGTTAATATCACATGTTACACTGAATTTCATCTGAAAAACAGTAACAAAATGCCACAAAATTAGAATTTCAATTCATTTCCTAGTTAAAGGTTAACTATCGTATAGATTAGTATAATCATTCCTATGTGATTATGTATCAAATCTGAAAATGATAGATTTGTTATCCCTATCTGGGATTAACAAGTGACGTGGATATCCGTGTACATGCGTATGTAGGGATAGCTAGTTATAAAAATTATGTTCATACACCACAGTTATTATTAATTGCATGCTTTTTCTTTACGATGGCTTTGGTGATGTGAGGACACGTGTTCACGTGTAAATCAGAGAGAGAGAGAGAGGAGAGAGAGAGAGAGAGAGAGAGAGAGATTCATACCTGTGGGCACCGATGCTCTTTTGTTATTCAAAATGTTGAAATTTTACGAAGAAACGGTCATTTTCTACAGGAGTAAAAAACAGACCACGTGTGTATTGTAACTAGTGTTCTCATTTTAACATAGTACAGGCCTGTTGATAGTTAATCACTACGTTAACAAATTAGTGCCTAATCTCGACCCCTTGTTAGCTATATTTGGACAGTTTTCAGGCAGCTACTATTTATCTTTTGACAGTTTTCGGTCACCAACTATCTATATTTCGGTAACTGGACAGCCGAGCTCCTTGTCGTTAGCTCAGTGTTAACCTTTCGACAGGTCTGTACTGTAATAGTTGTCATTAAATCATATTTGTAGTAAACTGTTGTAATTTTCTGCTACATTGCACAGATACTATAATTTTCCTATCCTAACATGAAATCGTCATCAAAACGTTTAGGGTCCTCGGTGGCCAAGTGGTCTAAAGTGTATGTTTACAGATCATTACTCTTATCCTTACAAACCAGTGGAAAGTCTAACACCAAGCTAGCGAAAAGGAATAGGATTCGCCTGCTGAGTGGCCGAGACATGGATACTTAGTGACCGAAAACCGCCGAGAGATAGATACTATCTACCGACAGCTGTATACTAGCTACCGACAGCTGTATACTAGCTACCGACAGCTGTATACTAACTACCGACAGCTGTATACTAACTACCGACAGCTGTATACTAACTACCGACAGCTGTATACTAACTACCTAAAGCTGTATACTAACTACCGACAGCTGTATACTAACTACCGACAGCTGTATACTAACTACCGACAGCTGTATACTAACTACCGACAGCTGTATACTAGCTACCTAAAGCTGTATACTAACTACCGACAGCTGTATACTAACTACCGACAGCTGTATACTAACTACCGACAGCTGTATACTAACTACCGACAGCTGTATACTATCTACCTAAAGCTGTATACTAACTACCGACAGCTGTATACTAACTACCGACAGCTGTATACTATCTACCGACAGCTGTATACTAGCTACCGACAGCTGTATACTATCTACCGACAGCTGTATACTAACTACCGACAGCTGTATACTAGCTACCGACAGCTGTATACTATCTACCGACAGCTGTATACTATCTACCGACAGCTGTATACTAGCTACCGACAGCTGTATACTATCTACCGACAGCTGTATACTAACTACCGACAGCTGTATACTAGCTACCGACAGCTGTATACTATCTACCGACAGCTGTATACTATCTACCGACAGCTGTATACTAGCTACCGACAGCTGTATACTATCTACCGACAGCTGTATACTAGCTACCGACAGCTGTATACTAGCTACCGACAGCTGTATACTATCTACCGACAGCTGTATACTAGCTACCGACAGCTGTATACTATCTACCGACAGCTGTATACTAACTACCGACAGCTGTATACTATCTACCGACAGCTGTATACTATCTACCGACAGCTGTATACTAGCTACCGACAGCTGTATACTAGCTACCGACAGCTGTATACTAACTACCGACAGCTGTATACTATCTACCGACAGCTGTATACTAACTACCGACAGCTGTATACTAGCTACCGACAGCTGTATACTAGCTACCGACAGCTGTATACTAACTACCGACAGCTGTATACTAGCTACCGACAGCTGTATACTAGCTACCGACAGCTGTATACTATCTACCGACAGCTGTATACTAGCTACCGACAGCTGTATACTATCTACCGACAGCTGTATACTAGCTACCGACAGCTGTATACTAACTACCGACAGCTGTATACTATCTACCGACAGCTGTATACTAACTACCGACAGCTGTATACTAGCTACCGACAGCTGTATACTAGCTACCGACAGCTGTATACTAACTACCGACAGCTGTATACTAGCTACCGACAGCTGTATACGAGCTACCGACAGCTGTATACTAGCTACCGACAGCTGTATACTAGCTACCGACAGCTGTATACTAGCTACCGACAGCTGTATACTAACTACCGACAGCTGTATACTATCTACCGACAGCTGTATACTAACTACCGACAGCTGTATACTAGCTACCGACAGCTGTATACTAGCTACCGACAGCTGTATACTAACTACCGACAGCTGTATACTAGCTACCGACAGCTGTATACTAGCTACCGACAGCTGTATACTAGCTACCGACAGCTGTATACTAGCTACCGACAGCTGTATACTAACTACCGACAGCTGTATACTAGCTACCGACAGCTGTATACTAGCTACCGACAGCTGTATACTAGCTACCGACAGCTGTATACTAGCTACCGACAGCTGTATACTAGCTACCGACAGCTGTAGATATATACATGTACATAGAGGGGCCGAGAGAATCGCTGATTCGGCACTTATCCGTTAGCTACATGTATGTGTTAATCTTTTGAAAGGTCTGTATTGTACATGTATGTCTGTTCGGACGACGACAAAACCCCTCAATAAATAATTATAAACTACAAAAAGTCTGTACTGTAGGTTCGAACTTCTCTCGAAGTCCGAGTCCTGTATTCTGCCACACATTTTTGTAACTGGAACTAATCGGCTTCCGTAGTAAAGATTGCGACAGTTTCATAAATCGGTCGTCATAGTTGAAATTATAGTCGCTGTAATTTTAGCGCCACATTGTTGATAAGTGGCACTCATCGATTTCGCGTTTCGTAGTGAGGATTCCATACATCGGAGGTAATGGTCGGTGTATATATGCTGTAAATTTTGCGACACATTGTTGATAAGTGGCACTTATCGATATCGCTTTCCGTAATAAGGATTTCATACATCGGACGTAATGGTCGGTGTATATATGCTGTAAATTTAGCGACACATTGTTGATAAGTAGCACTCATCGATATCGTTTACCGTAGTAAGGATTTCATACATCGGACGTAATGGTTGGTGTATATATGCTGTAAATGTCGCGACACAATGTTGATAAGTGGCACTCATCGATATCGTTTACCGTAGTAAGGATTTCATACATCAGACGTAAAGGTCGGTGTATATATGCTGTAAATGTAGCGACACATTGTTGATAAGTGGCACTCATCGATATCGTTTACCGTAGTAAGGATTTCATACATCGGACGTAATGGTTGGTGTATATATGCTGTAAATGTAGCGACACAATGTTGATCAGTGACACTCATCGATATCGTTTACCGTAGTAAGGATTTAATACATCAGACGTAAAGGTCGGTGTATATATGCTGTAAATGTAGCGACACATTGTTGATAAGTGGCACTCATCGATATCGTTTACCGTAGTAAGGATTTCATACATCGGACGTAATGGTTGGTGTATATATGCTGTAAATGTAGCGACACATTGTTGATAAGTGGCACTCATCGATATCGTTTACCGTAGTAAGGATTTCATACATCGGACGTAATGGTTGGTGTATATATGCTGTAAATGTAGCGACACATTGTTGATAAGTGGCACTCATCGATATCGTTTACCGTAGTAAGGATTTCATACATCGGACCTAATGGTTGGTGTATATATGCTGTAAATTTAGCGACACATTGTTGATAAGTGGCACTCATCGATATCGCTTTCCGTAGTAAGGATTTCATACATCAGACGTAATGGTCGGTGTATATATGCTGTAAATTTAGCGCCACATTGTTGATAAGTGACACTTATCGATATCGCTTTCCGTAGTAAAGATTTTATACATCAGACGTAAAGGTCGGTGTATATATGCTGTAAATTTAGCGACACATTGTTGATAAGGGGCAATCATCGATATCGCTTTCCGTAGTAGCGATTTCATACATCAGACGTAATGGTCGGTGTATATATGCAGTAAATTTAGCGACACATTGTTGATAAGTGGGACTCATCGATATCGCTTTCCGTAGTAAGGATTTCATACATCGGACGTAATGGTCGCGATCGGTGTATATATGCTGTAAATGTAGCGACACATTGTTGATAAGGGGCAATCATCGATGTCACTTTCCGTAGTAAGGATTTCACACATCGACGTAAAGGCCGGTGTATATATGCTGTAAATTTAGCGCCACATTGTTGATAAGTGGCACTCATCGATATCGTTTACCGTAGTAAGGATTTCACACATCAGACGTAATGGTTGGTGTATATATGTTGTAAATTTAGCGCCACATTGTTGATAAGTGGCACTTATCGATATCGTTTACCGTAGTAAGGATTTCACACATCAGACGTAATGGTTGGTGTATATATGCTGTAAATTTTGCTACACATTGTTGATAAGTGGCAATCATCGATATCGCTTTCCTTAGTAAAGATTTCATAAATCGGACGTAATGGTCGTTGTATATATGCTGTAAAATTTGCTACACATTCTCGTCAATATCGCTTTCCGTAGTAAGGATTTCATACATCAGACGTAATGGTTGGTGTATATATGCTGTAAATTTAGCGCCACGTTGTTGATAAGTGGGACTCATCGATATCGCTATTTCATACATCAGACGTAAAGGTTGGTGTATATATGCTGTAAATGTAGCGACACATTGTTGATAAGTGGCAATCATCGATTTCGCTTTCCGTAGTAAGGATTTCATACATCAGACGTAATGGTCGGTGTATATATGCTGTAAATTTAGCGCCACATTGTTGATAAGTGGCACTTATCGATATCGTTTACCGTAGTAAGGATTTCACACATCAGACGTAATGGTTGGTGTATATATGCTATAAATTTAGCGACACATTGTTGATAAGTGGCACTCATCGTTATCGTTTACCGTGGTAAGGATTTCATACATCGAACGTAATGGTTGGTGTATATATGCTGTAAATTTAGCGACACATTGTTGATAAGTGGCACTCATCGATACCGTTTACCGTAGTAAGGATTTCACACATCAGACGTAAAGGCCGGTGTATATATGCTGTAAATTTAGCGACACAGCGTTGATAAGTGGCACTCATCGATACCGTTTACCGTAGTAAGGATTTCACACATCAGACGTAAAGGTCGGTGTATATATACTGTAAATTTAGCGCCACATTGTTGATAAGTGGCACTCATCGATACTGTTTACCGTAGTAAGGATTTCACACATCAGACGTAAAGGTCGGTGTTTATATGCTGTAAATTTAGCGACACAGCGTTGATAAGTGGCACTCATCGATATCGCTTTCCGTAGTAGGGATTTCATACATCGAACGTAATAGTCAGTGTATATATGCAACACATTTTTGTAGGCTTCCGTAGTGAAAATATATATGCAGCCAGTAAACCAGTCGATCAGCAGTTAGTTTTAATATTTATATTAATTATATCAATTAAGTATATCACCTTACCGTTATTTTCTGAATCAATAGAAGAACATTTTAACTAACTGTATAGAATTTGTCATAAATTATATTAGGTAGTTTTAAATCTAAATAATGCATGAATTATACTCAAATTCTACATACATGAACATGGTTATTAAATTAGCAATTATTGTCCAACACTGAGGAAGACGAGCGTTTTTAACATCTGTAAAGAGGCTTTGATGGCTTCGTAATCTATAGCGCGTACTCGCGGACCACAGCGGGACCACAGCGCCTCTCACCGCCTGGCTATGTTCCAATCACACTCGGGACATATCCTTTTGTGAGAAAGTTTGTTAGTTCGCTTGCTGAAGTTCGGTGGTTGTTGGGGTTCTTCGGTTTCCTCAACCAATTTTTTAACTGACCTCCTCGATATATAAATGAAAGAATCTTGACTGGGGTGTAAAACACAATTAAAAAATAACTTTATTTACAGTACATACGAAAACAACAGAAGTGCATCACTCGGACACATTAAATAAAATAACTTTTTTTCCTTTGAATTGTTTTGTTTGACTGTTTCTATCAATGCTTATATTGTATTCTTTGTTGCCAAACCCACGTTTTTTCGCATTTAGTTTAGAAATCGGCGATTAGTTCAATAGAGAAATCAGAAACCAGGGAAACAGACTCTTAAATAAATATTTGATTAAGTGGATAAGTTCGAAATAGGTCTAGGTGGAAGCCACAAAAAGGATTTAATTTGACGTTACTGTGAAATTTATTAGTTTGTTAGATAAGCTGCTTATTCCGGGTTAGATCAGTGTTTGTTTCTACTCCGCAATTATATACTAGTAGTTAAGCTTCTTATTTACACAATATAACATATAATTGTCGAAAGTTTAGCACAGAGCTAACAAAAAGCGGCCGAATTTCGGCTTCAGAGTGAGTGGCAGAGATATATGAAAAACTAACGACTGGAAAGCTGCCGAGAGAAAAAATAGAAGCTGACGAAAAGCCGTCGAGTAATAAATAACGAGGGGGCGACATGAGCTACCGAATAGGCACTAATTCGTTAGCTAACCGCCAAACTTTCGATAGGTCTGTACTGTACATATACCTAGTCTTCTCGGAATATTTCAAAGCTGAATCAGTTACGATTGTTAATTTTACCCGTCACACTTCTAAATGTTCTGCAGACAATTAATTTACCTTAATAATTCTTAAATTTACAATGAATTTTTTCTAACTAGTTTCCCATTTCAAGGATAAATTATTACAACTTTATCAAGAAGTGGTATCGACTTTTTACGCTTGTATAGTTTCCAGCAATAATGTCAATTGATACTTCTTAATGAAAAATATCTGCTTGATAGTTATATATATGTAGTTCGCTAAAAGCACAAATATTCTACCATTAATAGGAATAGTTTGAGAATATCTCTATGTTAAATGCACTCCTGTGGTTTGATACTAAATGTCTTTTAGCTATTTCAAGCAATCTAATCGAGGGGCATTAAAATCTACAGCTATTAGGTTAATGACATGGGGTAAGACAAGCGAGGATACAGCTTAATGCATATACGTGTGTGTGTGTGTGTGTGTGTGTGTGTGTGTTCAAACAGATTTACCGATCTGTCGCAATTAATGTCCCAATCTTTAAAGCCATGACGAAACAACCATGGCAAGAATTTTAGTTCTTTTGAATATCACGAATGTTGCAGAAAGACGATATATTAAATCAAACACAAACGTACCAGTCCATGTCCGAATCATAATCCCTAAAGCAAACTTAAAGCAGATTAATCTAAACACGCGACTGACTTCCACCAGGGAAGCGAGGCCGAGTGCTCCTGGCTATGTAGCTATACAACGCCACGTGTGATATCAGAATTGGGAATAAAAGGAACATTGGACTACAGAACGTAGAGTAATTCCAGGCTTATCAAAAATATTGTGATGGCGGTTACATTAATGTTAATAAGGAGGAAATGTTCTGAACAAATAGAAATTGGATCTAAATGATTAAAATTATGCATTTCTTGTCAGACCTTTCATCATAAGCAAGGAAGCCGATTTTTATCCGGTTAATTTAGGAAATAACATTCTCTTTGGGCACCATTAGGAAGTATGCTATTCCTAATTCTCAATCAAAATACCGAATGAATATGCTATCACTGACTCTTATTCATAATACCGAACACTCAAATGGAATATTATTACTTATATTTACAACCACAAAAACATTGTAAGAATGACAGAAATGTAAATACATCGCTACAATAATTTATTTTATCCAAGATTCCGACAAAGATATGGTATTGATGGAACGGGCTTTTTCCATATAAGGATAGAAATGTCGAAACTAGGTTCGAATGCTGACCAATCAAACAATATATGACGATATTTATAATAACATTCTATGACGTCATCGGATAGTTAAACGTTACGTTGTCAGAGGGCGTGATCCGAACGTGATCATTAGTGATTGAATGCCACCAAAAACAAATGTAACTATTTAGAAATAACCTGAATGGAAGCTACATGCACTGTGTTAAGGGATTGGCTGCCTAAACAGGTGATCATCATGGCTAAACGTTTGATTGGAACGTTTTTGAAAACGTCTACGTCGCATATTGTCGGAATAACGTCGTTTTTACGGGAAATCGTAAACGGATATTTCTATACCCGGTAATGGAAAAAGTTGTTCTGCAAAAACGTTAGGGGTATCGCATAGTACAGCGGCAAGGTCCGGGATAGAAATTAGAATCAATGCCTAATAAAATATCTGGTTTTCACAATTTCTACAAATTTACCTATAGTTGGTGACGTCTCAATATCAACTTTTTTTCATTTAATCTATGTAAGTTTGCTTATAATGACGACATCTTCATAGTGTCGCCAAATCTTGTGGAAAGGGCGTGTTTTTGTTCTACGTCATTATATATCTAGTATTACGATCGTCTTTCACTTTCAACTACACATTTGATACCAGCAGGTCTAAATAATAATTTAATCCGGTATCAGATAATCTGTCCTACCTGTTGATATTATCAGATTAACTAAATAACACCTGAAACACTTGACGTTAATTTAGACGTAACGCAAAAATAATCATATATATAATTCCTTTGTTTACCTTTATTGAATGACCGCATTGACCTTACTGTTACTTCCACAACAAGAACTCAAAGGTTTACAGAAGCCTATTGATTTTGTTTATGGTTGGCATCGGCAATAAGTATGTTATACAGTTGTTCTGGAGATTTGTTGTATATATAGCTGCGCTTGTTCCTGATTCAAGTTTACAATTGTCTTGTTTAATATTGTTTAACATTGTTTTATTTGTATTTACTGATTAATAAATATTGTTTAAACTAAGAGTAAGATCCCCACGCCAATAGGCAGTTTTGTAATCATTAGAAAAAATTAAAAAGGTCATAACTGTAGAAAAATGACTGACCATTTACAGAAAACTAATATGCAAAACAAAGCATACCACTGATGGTTTTAATTATCTGATGGATAGTAATAAAAAAACTGGTGTGGACAAAAAAGTGGGCCGGAAAAATTGCATAATATGTTTGATAAATTTTGAATAAAATTTAAATTCAAATCATTTTAAAGTTTATTTTTTCATTTTCTGCTTCACTGGCATTTTAACGCCATTTCAAACGTACTTTTGTTAGGTTGTAAACGGCGATTTCCTGGCGTGTCCCGTTTTTGGCGGGGTTTTTAACGCCAATTTCTTAGGTGTTCTTTTTCGATGGTTTTATCGGTCATTACTAGCGTGTTTATTTTTAACGGTCATTTCTATCACTCTTTTCGAGGGACTTTTTAAGCGGTGATTTTAACGTGTTCTTTTTGGCGTTTCTTTTTAACAGCCATTTTTAATGTGTTCTTTTAACGCCATTTATGGCGTGTTGTTTTTCGCGGTTTTTTACGGACTCTGACGTGGTTTTTATTCGCGGGTCTTTGTGGCCATGTTCCAAGTGTTCTTTTTCAGAGAGGCTCGTTTATGTTTTAAATTTTACAAAGTTTGATAGTTAAGAGATCCTTGAAATCTTATTCCATCTGCTAAATTTTATCTGTAACTATATTAAAACAATTTAATTTTCAATAACGTTTGTAATAAAATCGCCTCATTACACCCCGTGATTCCAGATTTGACTAGTCAATCTGCCTTTACAACAATACAATATAATTCTAAGTAATCATTCAATTCTTAATTGAAGAAAATAGATTTAAACTTCATAATGTTCAATTTATCATTTAACATATCTACGTGTTTTAAGCGGTCTTAAATATCAAAAATAAATAAATGACATGTAATTTTATCTATGTTAATCTTTATTGTAATTTACATACAACACATAACTTTATTATTTGTTTGATCTCAGCTGTATCAATATCTTCAGAAAAACCCCTAATTGTGGAAACAACAGACGAATTAAAATAGAATTATAGTGTCAAAGTCATTACCAAGGAAATTAAAATTCAAATATTGTTATTAAGACTTAGAAATGTGAGACTTAAGTGTAATGAATCACTGTAAAATCAGATGATAATTGACATATAGAGGGAATACACAATCAACTCATCAGAATTGTAACCAGTAAAAAAACGGAGCCGGAATTTCTACATTATTATTTTGTTAGGATATAAACATATAAGTGTCATTTGAGAAGTTTGATATTATACTGTTTAAACAATTAACAAATATCACACACACACACACACACACACACACACACACACAACACACGCGCGCGTGAGCTATACAAGATGCAACGGAAGACTACATGTATTATCAATAAAAATGCCGTTGACGACGGAAATACGTGTAATTCGGTCTAATCTGGCTATAGCCAGCTGAGCTAACTGCTTGGCAGAGTTTGTGCGTGTGTACGTACGTATGTATGTAAAAATCTCTGAAAGCACCAAATTAATTATTAATTACAACCAAAGGAATTGGTATAAAGAGGCATCGCTGAAGCCCTACAAAATGAAAGTTTACCACTGAGCCATACGGCTATTTATTCCGAAAGCATGCCATGTCCTGTTTGTCATTTGAAACATTAGACATCGTTATGCCAATGTCGTCATTATGGCGCAATAGCCAATTTTTAATTTTAATGTGACAAAACTAGCTATAAATAATATATATGACTGTGCAATTATTTGTCACACGTTATTAGACGAACATGCTTTATTTTGTAGAGTCTTTGAAAATAATCATTTGGTATGAAAGTTAAATTATTACGTGACGGGAGTTAGGGTGGGGTTGGATTAAAGTTTGTTCAGCCGAACTATATATAGAGTAGTAGTAAAATACTTTTACGTGTCACAAATCATACACAATATTAAAATACTTAATAGAAACAAAAGCTAACAAATAACAATGATATGTTTATGTATCATTGATTCGATTCAGAAAGTATTTGTCTAGGTCTTTGATATTTATGTAAAAGTTGTAGCATTTTACTCATTGTTTGTTATTAGCATGTGAAAATATCTTATTTGAAAACCGTTGGTAATATAAGAAACGCGCATCTTTACCTTAAAATTCTTTTTAACATAAATAAATAAATAAAAATAAATAAATAAGCTTATGAAGCCAGCAGAACTTAATCATTGCACGATATAATTCAACTGAAGCAGTCGTGTTATTATTTTAATTGAGTTTAAAGGTAATAAATACAAACAGTTAATCTTTAGAGCCATGTTAGAATTGTTCATATCATGAAAAATTCTAAAGAACAAAGTTCTGGTGTTTTATTAGAATTTTTTCCAAATGTTTTTTGAATAAAATTGAGAGATTGATTTCCATAAAGAAAAGGGAGGAGGTACTTACATACATGTATCACTGTCAACAAAACGTATCATAAGGTTTAAAATAGAATTTTGGCGTCAATATGAATGAAACAGTACGGCACAGACTTGTCGAAAGTTTAACGCTGGGCTAGCGAAAATGTGTCAAGACTCTCTTGCCGAGTGACGGAGATTTGTAAGACTAGTGATCGAATAGCTACCGAGAGATAGATAACAGCATCCTAAAACCTTGGAGATATAGCTAACGAGGGGTCGAGATGAATTGCCGATTTGGAGATATAGCTATCGAGGGGTCGAGATGAATTGCCGATTTGGAGATATAGCTATCGAGGGGTCGAGATGAACTGCCGATTTGGAGATATAGCTAACGAGGGGTCGAGATGAACTGCCGATTTGGAGATATAGCTAACGAGGGGTCGAGATGAACTGCCGATTTGGAGATATAGCTAACGGGGTCAATGAACTGCCGATTTGGAGATATAGCTAACGGGGGTCGAGATGAACTGCCGATTTGGAGATATAGCTAACGAGGGGTCGAGATGAACTGCCGATTTGGAGATATAGCTAACGAGGGGCCGAGATGAACTGCCGATTTGGAGATATAGTAACGAGGGGTCGAGATGAACTGCCGATTTGGAGATATAGCTAACAGGGGTCGAGATGAACTGCCGATTTGAGATATAGTAACGAGGGGTCGAGATGAACTGCCGATTTGGAGATATAGCTAACGAGGGGTCGAGATGAACTGCCGATTTGGAGATATAGCTAACGAGGGGTCGAGATGAACTGCCGATTTGGAGATATAGCTAACAAGGGGTCGAGATGAATGCCGATTTGGAGATATAGCTAACAAGGGGTCGAGATGAACTGCCGATTTGGAGATATAGCTAACGAGGGGCCGAGATGAACTGCCGATTTGTAGATATAGCTAACGAGGGGTCGAGATGAACTGCGATTTGGAGATATAGCTAACAAGGGGTCGAGATGAACTGCCGATTTGGAGATATAGCTAACAAGGGGTCGAGATGAACTGCCGATTTGGAGATATAGCTAACAAGGGGTCGAGATGAACTGCCGATTTGGAGATATAGCTAACGAGGGGTCGAGATGAACTGCCGATTTGGAGATATAGCTAACGAGGGGTCGAGATGAACTGCCGATTTGGAGATATAGCTAACGAGGGGTCGAGATGAACTGCCGATTTGGAGATATAGCTATCGAGGGTCGAGATGAACTGCCGATTTGGAGATATAGCTATCGAGGGGTCGAGATGAATGCCGATTTGGAGATATAGCTATCGAGGGGTCGAGATGAATTGCCGATTTGGAGATATAGCTAAGGAGGGGTCGAGATGAACTGCCGATTTGGAGATATAGCTATCGAGGGGTCGAGATGAATTGCCGATTTGGAGATATAGCTAACGAGGGGTCGAGATGAACTGCCGATTTGGAGATATAGCTAACGAGGGGCGAGATGAACTGCCGATTTAGATATAGCTAACGAGGGGTCGAGATGAACTGCCGATTTGGAGATATAGCTAACGAGGGGTCGAGATAAACTGCCGATTTGGAGATATAGCTAACGAGGGGTCGAGATGAACTGCCGATTTGGAGATATAGCTAACAAGGGATCGAGATGAACTGCCGATTTGGAGATATAGCTAAGGAGGGGTCGAGATGAACTGCCGATTTGGAGATATAGCTAACGAGGGGTCGAGATGAACTGCCGATTTGGAGATATAGCTAACGAGGGGTCGAGATGAATGCCGATTTGGAGATATAGCTAACGAGGGGTCGAGATGAACTGCCGATTTGGAGATATAGCTAACAAGGGGTCGAGATGAACTGCCGATTTGGAGATATAGCTAACAAGGGGTCGAGATGAACTGCCGATTTGGAGATATAGCTAACAAGGGGTCGAGATGAACTGCCGATTTGGAGATATAGCTAACAGGGGTCGAGATGAACTGCCGATTTGGAGATATAGCTAACAGGGGTCGAGATGAACTGCCGATTTGGAGATAAGCTAACGAGGGGTCGAGATGAACTGCCGATTTGAGATATAGCTAACGAGGGGTCGAGATGAACTGCCGATTTAGAGATATAGCTAACGAGGGGTCGAGATGAACTGCCGATTTGGAGATAAAGCTAACGAGGGATCGAGATGAACTGCCGATTTGGAGATATAGCTAACGAGGGGTCGAGATGAACTGCCGATTTGGAGATATAGCTAACGAGGGATCGAGATGAACTGCCGATTTGGAGATATAGCTAACGAGGGTCGAGATGAACTGCCGATTTGGAGATATAGCTAACGAGGGGTCGAGATGAACTGCCGATTTGGAGATATAGTAACAAGGGATCGAGATGAACTGCCGATTTGGAGATATAGCTAACGAGGGGTCGAGATGAACTGCCGATTTGGAGATATAGCTAACGAGGGGTCGAGATGAACTGCCGATTTGGAGATATAGCTAACGAGGGGCCGAGATGAACTGCCGATTTGGAGATATAGTAACGAGGGGTCGAGATGAACTGCCGATTTGGAGATATAGCTAACGAGGGGCGAGATGAACTGCCGATTTGGAGATATAGCTAACGAGGGGCGAGATGAACTGCCGATTTGGAGATATAGTAACGAGGGGTCGAGATGAACTGCCGATTTGGAGATATAGCTAACGAGGGGCCGAGATGAACTGCCGATTTGGAGATATAGCTAACGAGGGGTCGAGATAAACTGCCGATTCGATTTATTACCTAAGGTTTAACCTTTCGACGGGCCTGTACTGTATATATGATATTTGAAGTTGGCTTTTCTCAACGATTTCTGTAAAACAAAAATTGTCAATGATATCAATACAGTTGTTAATTTTAGATAGTATCGTTATTTTATCCTACAAGAGGTACTTAGTTTTTCTGAATTAAAACAGCTGCTTAAGAACAGTACAGACCTTTCGAAAGTTTAACACTAAATTAATGAATCTGAAACTCATTTAGACCTCTGACTAGCTAGCTGTAGATCTCGGCAGCTTTTTAACAACTGTTCATCGTCTCTTAGTAGTTTTTCTGTCACTAGCTATCTATATCCCAGTCGCTCGGTGGCCGAGCTTCGATTCCTTTTCGTTACTTTAGTGTTCAACTTTCAACATGTCTGCACTGTATCTTTGAAAACGTGACAACACTTAGAAATGGATGGATATGTATACGTCACAACTACGTCATTAATGAGGAGTATGTAGGGCCATGTGATTTCAATGTGTGGAGAATACACATTTCCAATCCTATACAAAATACATAATCCATGCTTAAAAAGGTGACTGGACACACCCAGTACAAAAGTAATTCAAAAAAGTACTTGTCTGTATGAGACAATGGGGAACACTATAGAGATAAAATTACTATTACTAATTATCCAGAAATATGAGTATAATTTTGTTGAAGTGAGCTTATTGTGTTAAGGAGGCTCGAGTGAAATAAATTTTAGGAGTGAGTCGCTAGACTGAAAAAGGCTTGAAAATTGAGGCGATCCAGGGGATCCGGATCTAGGGGTATATATAATGATTACATTAATTCTATGCTACAACTAAAGAAAAGAGGCGTAAATTTAAAATACTGAATTCTGACCAATCTGAGCTTCAGTTTCATTCGTTCTTTTACAAATTCATATTTTATACATATTGCATGTCCTTAAACAACATTGCCTTTCTTTTACGAATCCGTGTTTAATTTCTTCCTATGTAAAAGTACATTTGTACACGTTGCAATTTTGTACTGGCTATTTTGTTATATATTCTGCTTAGCTCTTTTTATAACATTTCCTTCTTTTACAAATTCCTGTTTTAAATGTAAACATTGCACGTCTTTAAATAACATTTTCTTTATTTTACATTTTCATGCTCCTTATGTAAAAGTACTTATTGCATGTCTTCAAATAATGAGGATTCTTAATATGAGTCTGTTTTTTGGTTTCTGTAATATAAATCCCGTATTTCCATTTATTATTAATGATATTTAATATAATAATCCTTGTTGTAATGTCATAGCACGGTTTTGGTTTTTGCACTATTCAGATTCATCACAGGCCTGTCGAAAGTTTAACACTGAACTAACGAAAGGGACCGACTCTCGGTTGGCGAATGGTCGAGATGTAGAAAGCCAGTGACCAAAATGCTGTCAAGAGATAGATAGTAATGCCGAAAAGCTGTCACGATATAGATAACAAAAGGCCAAGACGAAGTACTGATTCGGCACCAATTCGTTAGGTTAGTGTTAAATTTTCGACAGATCTGTACTGGAATGTCCACCCTACCTTCTAGTGCACTTAAAGGACTAATTAAGAACCGTGTTAATAAACTTTTATCAAAGGTCACCTGTGACAATAAAAGCTCACAGTCCCTTCTCTGTCGTTGATGACTTTTGTCTAATTAGGCCATACCAGTTTGCTTTCTTTGTTAAGCATTCACCATATAATCAAAACCCTACCTGCCTATTAGGTAAAACATTCATATTGAAATCCCCAAAGAAAAAACAAAAAGACAATAAATTCGATTTTAAAAATGTTGTTTTTCACGTTTGAAATCCAAAAACCTACCCGCTAGTGGATGCTTAACAAAGCCATTATATTTACGCTTCAAGATACAACGGTGTGTTCTTGAAGACATCTTTAATTTCCTGCACTTTATAACATCTGTATAACGTTTGCTCTATCTTCACACATCAACCCTTTGGAGGACACAGTTATATAACAATTTTCCCTTCATCAAATCTTCGGAGGACAAAATGAAGTTTTTGTATTATTACTTTGCCCTTACATGCAACTTCCAGAGGAAACATTTTCTTAATGATCTTCTCTAACTTAAGCCCGTTGAGCAACATAATTCACATAATACTAATGATTCAAAGTAAAATTGTGAAAAAAGTGTCGGTTACTACGATGCAGTGTTACGGTGCAGTATCAGTATAACAAAAGGCCAAGACGAGGTACTGATTCGGCACCAATTTGTTAGGTTAGTGTTAAATTTTCGACAGGTCTGTACTGGAATGTCCACCCTACCTTCTAGTGCACTTAGAGGACTAATTAAGAACCGTGTTAATTAACTTTTATCAAAGGTCACCTGTGACAATAAAAGCTCACAGTCCCTTCGCTGCCGTTGATGACTTTTGTCTAATTAGGCCATACCAGTTTGCTTTCTTTGTTAAGCATTCACCATATAATCAAAACCCTACCTGCCTATCAGGTAAAACATTCATATTGAAATCCCCCAAAGAAGAAAAAAAGAGAATAAATTCGATTTTAAAAATGTTGTTTTTCACGTTTGAAATCCAAAAACCTACCCGCTAGTGGATGCTTAACAAAGCCATTATATTTACGCTTCAAGATACAACGGTGTGTTCTTGAAGACATCTTTAATTTCCTGCACTTTATAACATCTGTATAACGTTTGCTCTATCTTCACACATCAACCCTTTGGAGGACACAGTTATATAACAATTTTCACTTCATCAAATCTTCGGAGGACAAAATGAAGTTTTTGTATTATTATTTTGCCCTTACATGCAACTTCCAGAGGAAAAATTTTCTTAATGATCTTCCCTAACTTAAGCCCGTTGAGCAACATAATTCACATAATACTAAAATTGTGAAAAAAGTGTCGGTTACTACGGTGCAGTGTTACGGTGCAGTATCAGTTAATACAAACCAAATAAAGCAAAATGCATAAGCAACTTATTGTGTCTGTAATATTTGTTTTGGAAAACTGAACTTAATTAGAGAAATCAGTCACTATAGATTTGTGGTCCACCAACTCCGTGGTACAGTTCTAGAATGTTGGTCCTATATTAAAGCGATCCGTATGAATTTGTTCTAACATAGGGGAGAGACGTGGGACTAAATGCGTTTACGTCTTAAGTAGAGAGAAAGAGGGATGCTTCAGTCGTTAATTTTGGGACAATTATTAGCGTATTAGCTCTATCACCATCTTAATGGGCACACAACCAACAATGTGAGTACAAAACTCGCGTCCCCAAAAGTACGGTAGGTTATTTGAAATGCTCCAACTTTATAAGATGGGGACATTTGATTGTCCCTGCAAAAATGCATACATTTGCTACATTTAAATACTGAAAATGTCCTCACATTGTGGGTAAAAGAACTAACTATTTAAAACGTACACAGTATTTATTACTCCTTATTTTACACTGTTAAAATATCCACAGAGAGAGAGAGAGAGAGAGAGAGAGAGAGAGAGAGAGAGATTGTTTTTGCAAATCAAAGGATGAGGACGCTAAACGCATACTGTTTATCATACCATTAGAGCAACTTAATAGTGTGAATTCAGTTTACTTATAAAAACTATAAACTGTAATTTAAAACCTGTAACAGACATAAAAACTACAATTATCATGAAAAATTCAACAATTTATCACCCGTAACAACTTCTGTTGCCATTAAAAATTAAAACAGAAAAATCTAACCGTTACAGTTAATAATCATAAAAATAATTATAAATATTTCAAACATTTTATTTTTATTAAAAGGGATAATGTATATATATTGGTGTATTCTAACTAGAACTATTGGTATTTTTCGCTTTTGAAGATTTAATCACAAAAAGTACAGACCTGCCTAAAGTAAACCACTAAGCTAACGAACTGGTATCGAATTGGCAGCTTATCTCCAGCCCTCATTACCTATAACTTGACAGCTTTTCGGCAGCTACTATCTATCTCACGACAGCTTTAAGGTCATAAGCTCTCTATGGCTCGACCATCCAAAGCCAAACTGTGGCCCCTTTTCGTAAGCTCGGTGTTAAACTTTCGATAGCTCTGTGTTGTATTTTTAACTGTTGCCAGAACACAGTGTATGAACGGAACTGTACGCAAAAAGGTAGCTACTGTTCGGCGAAGAGAGAAACAATGAGGTCAACGAGTAAATTGTTTCTTATTTTCTTGTTGCGTAAATAGCAACTCGAAATCAAATACGGTAAATAAGCAGTTGTTCTCTATCTTCTTCTTGGGCGTATTTGTATGTTTTAGAATCTTAAAATAAATTCAATATACCATTAAGAACAGTCATGAACACGTATTTGAGCAACGCTGGACCTATCTAAAATGTAGATCTATGCTCATTTAATCGAAAATATCCGAGAATTTTAAAATACATGATGAAAACAAACCTTTTTTCAATCAGTCTATATAGTTACAAAATCTACTTTGGCACAGAAACATTCAAAATATTGATTCAAACGACATGACTGACAAGATGTTACTGTACCGGTAGTTTATATTTTGTCTGTACCGGTAGTGAGTTTCTAGTAACAGAAACACTGTACCGGTAGTTTTTATTGTGATACTTTAACTTCAGTCTCTCTGGGATACTGGGGAAATTTCTCTTTTTCCAGTCAGAGTTTTAGTACTTTTATGCTTATTATGCTACCATATGATTTTATCTAATTAGCTGTATAAGTATTATGGTAATACAGCCACCACTTTCTTTTAAACATAACCCCTGTGGTAGCTTAGTTGGTAGAGTGCTCGCTCCGTAAGTGGGAGGTCGTTTCTTCGAACCCCGACCAGGTCAGACCCAAAACTTGGAAGTGGGAAGTGACTGTTTTTTCGCCAAGCACTCGGCATTACGAAATGAAAGTCACTGTTCTTTCGGATGGGAACTTAAAATAAACGAGGTCCCGTGTCATGGTAGGCTTGGCGCGATAAAGAACCCTGCTGTAAACTGCATCAGTGCAACACACAGACAAGATTTATGCACCTTCACCTATAGCTTGCGATTTCTTGATATAAGTGAAATATTCATGACTGGGACGTAGAACACATTTAATCAACTCAACTCCTTTTTAACTTGTGATATTGCTTTGGCCAAAAAATATATTGTCGTAAAATAAAATACTTTCATTTACACAGATGGTTTCTTACCATTGTTGTTACTGCAAATAGTCTTCATACATTTTTATTTTTACGACATTGAGCTTGAACTTATGTTTAAAACTACTCGCACCTTAAAGTTGCCCTGAGTGTGCGCTAGTACAATGAAAACCATAAACTTAACTTAATGTTCTCTCAGTGCGCCAGAAGGCGCATAAGCTTACATTTTTGTCTGTCCTTCGTTGTTGCTTTGGCCATCTACTCCATCCAGCAGCGTTTTTTCCCTTTTTTGTTGTTCTCTTCCATGTGGACTTAAGTCTTCCCTTTTTCCCTCTCGCTGCCACCCTAGTGTTGTCTTTCAGTAATTTGTTTCCTCTTTCCTTAGTATGTGTCCGAATCATTTCCACTTTCTTCTCCTGATCTCATAGCTTATGTTGTTAAGTCTAGCTGTTTTCAATATTTTTCATTAGGTATTTTCTGTTGCCATCTTATTCTTAGTATCCTTCTGAGGCAATATGTTTGGAAGCCGTCTGTATGAGGTGTTCATCTTTCTTCGTTCTTTTCCACGTTTTACTTTCATAAAACAATACTGGTCCTACTAAGGTCTTAAATAGGTGCATCTTTGTATTTTTTCCAAATATTTTTGGTGTTCCAAATCCTTCTAAGTCTATTTCTTTGAGTTAAATTTAAGCTCTATCCTTGATGCCTCTTCAGTCATTTTCCTAGTCTTTTTATTCAGATCTTAGAATTTGGAGGATAAAAGTGCTATATCTTCCGCAAACTCAAGACCTAACAATAATGTTGTAAAGTTACTTCTTATTTCTCTTCTCGCTCCATTTGTTGTTTTCTTTATCATCCAATCTATAACTATTAAAAAGAAACCCTGACATTACACATCCCTGTTTTACACCACTTTTAATAGCGAACCACTCTGATGTTTCAGTTTCTTCAATGACAGCACATTCGAATCACTCATACATCCCTCTTATAGCATTAGTGGTTTTGGTTGGAATCCCATAGCTCTTCGTTATCGACCAAAGGCTCTTCCTGTGCACCGAATCGAATGCCTTTTCAAAGTCAACAAAGTATGTGTATATTGGAGTTCTGAATTCATTTGCTTGTTCCAGTAATTTTCTCAGGATGCTCTGTTGTTACTCTCCCTGGTCTAAATCCTGCATGTTCCTTCCTGAGTCTCTTGTCCACTCCTGTCTTAATCCTTGCAATCACCATACAGCTAAATTCCTTGCAAATGAGTGATAGTAAACACACTAGCAAATCTCACGCACATAGATTAATTCTCAGAGGGTAATAATCCTGTTCTCGTCGCGAATAGTAGCTTACGTTTAATAATATTTCTATATTATACCTATCATCCCCTCAGTTCTTGCAATATGGAAATTTGAGTAATAAAATGCTACAGTATACGATATATTTTAATGCAATTGCAAAATGTACTATAATTAAGAGGCTATTGGTCTTTAATATTGTCCATAGCATATTTTGCTTCAATAGAAAAGCACGATTTATAATTTATAATTGAATTACAAACATTTCTAGTATCAAACTGAAAATTCCATCTTACTCGCATGGATGGCGTGAAGAGAAAAGTAGCTACCGGTACAGAAACAATACAGATGTTGAAAGCTACCGGTACAGTTCTAACTTTCGACCACGGAAGGAAAACTTGCTTTTCAGTGTAAATACGAGTTTTGTAACATTCTGTACATGAGTTAGGGAATCTAAGAATATTTTTCTACATATAGGTACTGATAATGGAACATACAATGTGAAAAAAATACGTATTTTACATCATTTAACTAGAAGTGAGAACCCCACGGCTCGACGTTTGATGATGTTCATCATCATATTTATTATATAAGTTGACACTTTTCTGAGAGCATATGGCTACCACTAAAGCTTTATATAGTGAAGATGGATTAAATAAAAGGGATAAACTAAATCCATTAAAATTGAGCTAGAAAGATAGATAATCAACAACCATGTGTCTCCCGATACACCTTCTTCTCGCTTCGACGAAAAGTAGCTACCTTTTTGCGTACAGTTTCGTTCATACACTGTGCAGAAACCAGAAACAAAATTAAATTTATCGATCGTCTAATATACTTACGATCACTTGTAGCTGGTACGAGTTTGCTTGACTTAATCAATGACTTACGATCACTTGTAACTGGTACGTGTTTACTTGACTCAATCAATGACTTGCGATCACTTGTAACTGGTACGAGTTTGCTTATATATATATATATACAAATCCCCCAAACCGCAAATACATATTTATGTGGAGTTTAAATCTGTCTCTTCGTATTATCATATTTATTAATAGCTGGTACGAGTTTGCTTGACTTAATCAATGACTTACGATCACTTGTAACTGGTACGAGTTTACTTGACTCAATCAATGACTTGCGATCACTTGTAACTGGTACGAGATTACTTGACTCAATCAATGACTTATGATCACTTGTAACTGGTACGAGTTTGCTTGACTCAATCAATGACTTACGATCACTTGTAACTGGTACGAGTTTACTTGACTCAATCAATGACTTACGATCACTTGTAATTGGTACGAGTTTACTTGACTCAATCAATGATCAAAGTATCAACGATCACTTGTAACTGGTAGGAGTTTACACTCAATAAATAATTTACGATCACTTGTAACTGGTACGAGTTTACTTGACTCAATCAATGACTTGCGATCACTTGTAACTGGTACGAGATTACTTGACTCAATCAATGACTTACGATCACTTGTAATTGGTACGAGTTTACTTGACTCAATCAATGATCAAAGTATCAACGATCACTTGTAACTGGTAGGAGTTTACACTCAATAAATAATTTACGATCACTTGTAACTGGTACGAGTTTACTTGACTCAATCAATGATCAAAGTATCAACGATCACTTGTAACTGGTATAAGTTTGCTTGACTCAATCAATGGCTTACGATCACTTGTAACTGATACGACTTTGTTTGACTCAATGAATGACTTACGATCAGTTGTAACTTGTACGAGTTTGCTTAACTTAATCAATGACTTAAGATCACATGTAACTGGTACGACTTTGCTTAACTTAATCAATGACTTAAGATCACATGTAACTGGTACGAGTTAACTTGACTTAATCAATGATCAAAGTATCAACGATCACCGGTAACTGGTACGAGTTTGCTTGACTCAATCAATGGCTTACGATCACTTGTAACTGATACGACTTTGTTTGACTCAATGAATGACTTACGATCAGTTGTAACTGGTACGACTTTGCTTGACTCAATCAATGACTCACGATCACTTCTAACTAATACGAGTTTACTTGACTCAATCAATAACTTACGATCACTTGTAACTGATACGAGTTTACTTGACTCAATCAATAACTTACGATCACTTGTAACTGGTACGAGTTAACCTGACTCAATCAATAACTTACGATCACCTGTAACTAATACGAGTTTACTTGACTCAATCAATAACTTACGATCACTTGTAACTGGTACGAGTTTACTTGACTCAATCAATGACTCACGATCACTTGTAACTAATGCGAGTTTACTTGACTCAATCACTGACTTTCGATCACTTGTAACTGGTACGAGTTTACTTGACTCAATCAATGACTTGCAATCACTTGTAACTGATACCAGATTACTTGACTCAATCAATGACTTATGATCACTTGTAACTAGTACGAGTTTGCTTGACTCAATCAATGACTTACGATCACCTGTAACTGGTACGAGTTTACACTCAATAAATAATTTACGATCACTTGTAACTGGTACAAGTTTACTTGACTCAATCAATGATCAAAGTATCAACGATCACTTGTAACTGGTACGAGTTTGCTTGACTCAATCAATAGATTACGATCACTTGTAACTGGTACGAGTTTGCTAAACTTAATCAATGACTTAAGATCTTAAGATCACATGTAACTGGTACGACTTTGCTTGACTCAATGAATGACTTACGGCCACTAGTAATTGGTACGAGTTGCTTGACTCAATCAATGATCAAAGTATCAACGATCACCGGTAACTGGTACGAGTTTGCTTGACTCAATCAATGGCTTACGACCACATGTAACTGATACGACTTTGCTTGACTCAATGAATGACTTACGATCACTTGTAACTGGTACGAGTTTACTTGACCCACTCAATAACTTACGATCACTTGTAACTGATACGAGTTTACTTAATTCAATCAATAACTTACGATCACTTGTAACTGGTACGAGTTAACTTGACTTAATCAATGAGTCACGATCACTTGTAACTAATACGAGTTTACTTGACTCAATCACTGACTTTCGATCACTTGTAACTAATACGGGTTTACTTGACTCAATCAATGACTTAATAATATGAATACTTGTAACTAGTACGAGTTTGCTTGACTCAATCAATGACTTACGATCACTTGTAACTGGTACGAGTTTGCTTGACTCAATCAATGACTTACGATCACTTGTAACTGGTACGAGTTTGCTTGACTCAATCAATAACTTACGATCACTTGTAACTGGTACGAGTTTGCTTGACTCAATCAATGACTTACGATCACTTGTAACTGGTACGAGTTTACTTGACTCAATCAATGACTTACGATCACCTGTAACTGGTACGATTTTACTTGACTCAATCAATGACTAACGATCACTTGTAACGGGTACGAGTTTACTTGACTCAATCAATGACTTACGATCACTTGTAACTGGTACGAGTTTGCTTGACTCAATCAATGACTTACGATTACTTGTAACTGGTACGAGTTTACTTGACTCAATCAATGACTTACGATCGCTTGTAACTGGAACGAGTTTGCTTGACTCAATCAATGACTTACGATCACTTGTAACTAATACGAGTTTGCTTGACTCAATCAATGACTTACGATCACTTGTAACTGGTACGAGTTTGCTTGACTCAATCAATGACTTACGATCACTTGTAACTGGTACGAGTTGCTTGACTCAATCAATGACTTACGATCACTTGTAACTGGTACGAGTTTACTTGACTCAATCAATGACTTACGATCGCTTGTAACTGGAACGAGTTTGCTTGACTCAATCAATTATCAAAGTACCAATCCAAGAGGTCATATGTTCACGCTGGGTTTTTTTTTTTTTTGTTTTTTTTTTTTTTTTTGTCTAAATGAAATATTTAAAAATTCATATTATAAAAAATTAAAATAATAATAAAAAAACTCGTATTAATTTCTTTTAAATATTCATTCAGGAAAAAATTGTAATTTGTAATATGGCAATGACTCAAATTCGCGTTGTTTAGACACTGAAGTCGAATTAAAGAGTTAAAATTGGGTATTGTGACGCGTGTTCGCAATTCTTTATATATATATATATATATATATATACAAATCCCCCAAACCGCAATACATATTTATGTGGAGTTTAAATCTGTCTCTTCGTATTATCATATTTATTAATAGCTGGTACGAGTTTGCTTGACTTAATCAATGACTTACGATCACTTGTAACTGGTACGAGTTTACTTGACTCAATCAATGACTTGCGATCACTTGTAACTGGTACGAGATTACTTGACTCAATCAATGACTTACGATCACTTGTAACTGGTACGAGTTTACTTGACCCACTCAATAACTTACGATCACTTGTAACTGATACGAGTTTACTTAATTCAATCAATAACTTACGATCACTTGTAACTGGTACGAGTTAACTTGACTTAATCAATGAGTCACGATCACTTGTAACTAATACGAGTTTACTTGACTCAATCACTGACTTTCGATCACTTGTAACTAATACGGGTTTACTTGACTCAATCAATGACTTAATAATATGAATACTTGTAACTAGTACGAGTTTGCTTGACTCAATCAATGACTTACGATCACTTGTAACTGGTACGAGTTTGCTTGACTCAATCAATGACTTACGATCACTTGTAACTGGTACGAGTTTGCTTGACTCAATCAATAACTTACGATCACTTGTAACTGGTACGAGTTTGCTTGACTCAATCAATGACTTACGATCACTTGTAACTGGTACGAGTTTACTTGACTCAATCAATGACTTACGATCACCTGTAACTGGTACGATTTTACTTGACTCAATCAATGACTAACGATCACTTGTAACGGGTACGAGTTTACTTGACTCAATCAATGACTTACGATCACTTGTAACTGGTACGAGTTTGCTTGACTCAATCAATGACTTACGATTACTTGTAACTGTACGAGTTTACTTGACTCAATCAATGACTTACGATCGCTTGTAACTGGAACGAGTTTGCTTGACTCAATCAATGACTTACGATCACTTGTAACTAATACGAGTTTGCTTGACTCAATCAATGACTTACGATCACTTGTAACTGGTACGAGTTTGCTTGACTCAATCAATGACTTACGATCACTTGTAACTGGTACGAGTTTGCTTGACTCAATCAATGACTTACGATCACTTGTAACTGGTACGAGTTTACTTGACTCAATCAATGACTTACGATCGCTTGTAACTGGAACGAGTTTGCTTGACTCAATCAATTATCAAAGTACCAATCCAAGAGGTCATATGTTCACGCTGGGTTTTTTTTTTTTTTTTTTTTTTTTTTTTTTTTTTTTTGTCTAAATGAAATATTTAAAAATTCATATTATAAAAAATTAAAATAATAATAAAAAACTCGTATTAATTTCTTTTAAATATTTCATTCAGGAAAAAATTGTAATTTGTAATATGGCAATGACTCAAATTCGCGTTGTTTAGACACTGAAGTCGAATTAAAGAGTTAAAATTGGGTATTGTGACGCGTGTTCTCAATTCTTTATATATATATTTATATATATATATATATATATATATTATATATATATATATATATACAAATCCCCCAAACCGCAAATACATATTTATGTGGAGTTTAAATCTGTCTCTTCGTATTATCATATTTATTAATAATACATGTATCATATCATATTTTTGTAATTCCAATACAAAAGTACATGGAGATATTTTAAGGTGCGGTCGACTGGAAAGGTGAGGCGCCTTGGGTTTAAAGGTTAACGCCTTAACAACCCCGCGGTCATTGTGATCAAAACCGTCAAAGTTAATGATGTCATCTAACACGTAATGATGTCATCTTTTGTGTGGCAGTTGCGTGACCTGTTTGTATTGCCGAAATTCAACTGTTTTCCTATAGTAAGGAAGAAAGTTTACGCCGGAGAGTAATTTACAAAAAAGACATTTTAGTAACCCCTTAAAAAAAGAATAAATAAAAAAACCAGAATGTTCATATAATACATGTGTATCAATTTTTTTTTTTTTTTTCAATTTTAGGGTTTCTTAAAATAACTGCAATAAATAGTCAAACTTGGAATATTACAAAAATATAGACTCAAATGGAATTTATTTTGTTAGTTCTTATAATACTGAATACTGTAAAAGCATTTTTCTAATTTTCATTGTTTTTGTAGATACCAAGCATGACCCACGAGTTTACAGTCAACGAAAAAGTATATAACAAACTTCCTTTAAATGGAAAACACAAATCACGAACTCACCTCCTCGAAATTGTATTTTGTTCTACGAACTACAAAAATTCCACACCAAGAAAATAAATCATTCCAGAAGGAATAAAGATCTATTTTAAAGTAATATTTTATTCTAACAACAATGGGTTCATAATACAAACTTTATATCTTTGTTTACACGCGGATTTCATTTATACAACATAAGGAGCCAAAATGAGCTGCCGATTTGGTAGTAATGTGTTAGCTTAACGTTAAACTTTTGACAGGGTTTGTACTGTACATAGGTAACGTGTGGCTGAGATGAGCTGCCGATTTGGTAGTAATGTATTAGCTTAACGTTAAACTTTTGACAGGGTTTGTACTGTAGGTAACGTGTGGCTGAGATGAGCTGCCGATTTGGTAGTAATGTGTTAGCTTAACGTTAAACTTTTGACAGGGTTTGTACTGTACATAGGTAACGTGGGGCTGAGATGAGCTGCCGATTTGGTAGTAATGTGTTAGCTTAACGTTAAACTTTTGACAGGGTTTGTATTGTACATAGGTAACGTGGGGCTGAGATGAGCTGCCGATTTGGTAGTAATGTGTTAGCTTAACGTTAAACTTTTGACAGGGTTTGTACTGTAGGTAACGTGGGGATGAGATGAGCTGCCGATTTGGTAGTAATGTGTTAGCTTAACGTTAAACTTTTGACAGGGTTTGTACTGTAGGTAACGTGTGGCTGAGATGAGCTGCCGATTTGGTAGTAATGTGTTAGCTTAACGTTAAACTTTTGACAGGGTTTGTACTGTACATAGGTAACGTGGGGCTGAGATGAGCTGCCGGTTTGGTAGTAATGTGTTAGCTTACCGTTAAACTTTTGACAGGGTTTGTACTGTAGGTAACGTGTGGCTGAGATGAGCTGCCGATTTGGTAGTAATGTGTTAGCTTAACGTTAAACTTTTGACAGGGTTTGTACTGTAGGTAACGTGTGGCTGAGATGAGCTATCGATTTGGTAGTAATGTGTTAGCTTAACGTTAAACTTTCGACAGGGTTTGTACTGTACATAGGTAACGTGGGGCTGAGATGAGCTGCCGATTTGGTAGTAATGTGTTAGCTTAACGTTAAACTTTTGACAGGGTTTGTACTGTAGGTAACGTGTGGCTGAGATGAGCTGCCGATTTGGTAGTAATGTGTTAGCTTAACGTTAAACTTTCGTCAGGTTTGTACTGTACATAGGTAACGTGTGGCTGAGATGAGCTGCCGATTTGGTAGTAATGTGTTAGCTTAACGTTAAACTTTTGACAGGGTTTGTACTGTACATAGGTAACGTGTGGCTGAGATGAGCTGCCGATTTGGTAGTAATGTGTAGCTTAACGTTAAACTTTTGACAGGGTTTGTACTGTAGGTAACGTGTGGCTGAGATGAGCTGCCGATTTGGTAGTAATGTGTTAGCTTAACGTTAAACTTTTGACAGGGTTTGTACTGTAGGTAACGTGTGGCTGAGATGAGCTGCCGATTTGGTAGTAATGTGTTAGCTTACCGTTAAACTTTCGTCAGGTTTGTATTGTAGGTAACGTGTGGCTGAGATGAGCTGCCGATTTGGTAGTAATGTGTTAGCTTAACGTTAAACTTTCGACAGGTCTGTATTGTAGGTAACGTGTGGCTGAGATGAGCTGCCGATTTGGTAGTAATGTGTTAGCTTACCGTTAAACTTTCGTCAGGTTTGTATTGTAGGTAACGTGGGGCTGAGATGAGCTGCCGGTTTGGTAGTACTTAATGTGTTAGCTTACCGTTAAACTTTCGTCAGGTTTGTATTGTAGGTAACGTGTGGATGAGATGAGCTGCCGATTTGGTAGTAATGTGTTAGCTTAACGTTAAACTTTCGACAGGTTTGTACTGTACATAGGTAACGTGTGGCTGAGATGAGCTGCCGATTTGGTAGTAATGTGTTAGCTTAACGTTAAACTTTTGACAGGGTTTGTACTGTAGGTAACGTGTGGCTGAGATGAGCTGCCGGTTTGGTAGTAATGTGTTAGCTTAACGTTAAACTTTTGACAGGGTTTGTACTGTAGGTAACGTGTGGATGAGATGAGCTGCCGATTTGGTAGTAATGTGTTAGCTTAACGTTAAACTTTCGACAGGTTTGTACTGTACATAGGTAACGTGTGGCTGAGATGAGCTGCCGATTTGGTAGTAATGTGTTAGCTTAACGTTAAACTTTTGACAGGGTTTGTACTGTAGGTAACGTGTGACTGAGATGAGCTGCCGATTTGGTAGTAATGTGTTAGCTTAACGTTAAACTTTCGTCAGGTTTGTACTGTACATAGGTAACGTGGGGATGAGATGAGCTGCCGATTTGGTAGTAATGTGTTAGCTTACCGTTAAACTTTCGTCAGGTTTGTACTGTACATAGGTAACGTGGGGCTGAGATGAGCTGCCGGTTTGGTAGTAATGTGTTAGCTTACCGTTAAACTTTCGTCAGGTTTGTACTGTACATAGGTAACGTGGGGATGAGATGAGCTGCCGATTTGGTAGTAATGTGTTAGCTTACCGTTAAACTTTCGTCAGGTTTGTACTGTACATAGGTAACGTGGGGCTGAGATGAGCTGCCGGTTTGGTAGTAATGTGTTAGCTTAACGTTAAACTTTCGTCAGGTTTGTACTGTAGGTAACGTGTGGATGAGATGAGCTGCCGATTTGGTAGTAATGTGTTAGCTTACCGTTAAACTTTTGACAGGGTTTGTACTGTACATAGGTAACGTGTGGCTGAGATGAGCTGCCGATTTGGTAGTAATGTGTTAGCTTAACGTTAAACTTTCGACAGGTTTGTACTGTACATAGGTAACGTGTGGCTGAGATGAGCTGCCGATTTGGTAGTAATGTGTTAGCTTACCGTTAAACTTTCGTCAGGTTTTACTGTACATAGGTAACGTGGGGCTGAGATGAGCTGCCGGTTTGGTAGTAATGTGTTAGCTTAACGTTAAACTTTCGTCAGGTTTGTACTGTAGGTAACGTGTGGATGAGATGAGCTGCCGATTTGGTAGTAATGTGTTAGCTTACCGTTAAACTTTTGACAGGGTTTGTACTGTACATAGGTAACGTGTGGCTGAGATGAGCTGCCGATTTGGTAGTAATGTGTTAGCTTAACGTTAAACTTTCGACAGGTTTGTACTGTACATAGGTAACGTGTGGCTGAGATGAGCTGCCGATTTGGTAGTAATGTGTTAGCTTACCGTTAAACTTTCGTCAGGTTTGTACTGTACATAGGTAACGTGGGGCTGAGATGAGCTGCCGGTTTGGTAGTAATGTGTTAGCTTACCGTTAAACTTTCGTCAGGTTTGTATTGTAGGTAAGTGTGGCTGAGATGAGCTGCCGATTTGGTAGTAATGTGTTAGCTTTAACGTTAAACTTTCGAACAGGTCTGTATTGTAGGTAACGTGTGGCTGAGATGAGCTGCCGATTTGGTAGTAATGTGTTAGCTTACCGTTAAAACTTTTGACAGGTCTGTATTGTAGTAACGTGTGGCTGAGATGAGCTGCCGATTTGGTAGTAATGTGTTAGCTTAACGTTAAACTTTTGACAGGTTGTACTGTAGGTAACGTGTGATGAGATGAGCTGCCGATTTGGTAGTAATGTGTTAGCTTACCGTTAAACTTTTGACAGGTCTGTATTGTAGGTAACGTGTGGCTGAGATGAGCTGCCGATTTGGTAGTAATGTGTTAGCTTACCGTTAAACTTTTGACAGGTTTGTACTGTAGGTAACGTGTGGATGAGATGAGCTGCCGATTTGGTAGTAATGTGTTAGCTTAACGTTAAACTTTTGACAGGGTTTGTACTGTACATAGGTAACGTGTGGCTGAGATGAGCTGCCGATTTGGTAGTAATGTGTTAGCTTAACGTTAAACTTTCGTCAGGTTTGTACTGTACATAGGTAACTTGTGGCTGAGATGAGCTGCCGATTTGGTAGTAATGTGTTAGCTTAACGTTAAACTTTTGACAGGGTTTGTACTGTACATAGGTAACGTGGGGCTGAGATGAGCTGCCGATTTGGTAGTAATGTGTTAGCTTAACGTTAAACTTTTGACAGGGTTTGTACTGTAGGTAACGTGTGGCTGAGATGAGCTGCCGATTTGGTAGTAATGTGTTAGCTTAACGTTAAACTTTTGACAGGGTTTGTACTGTACATAGGTAACGTGGGGCTGAGATGAGCTGCCGGTTTGGTAGTAATGTGTTAGCTTACCGTTAAACTTTTGACAGGGTTTGTACTGTAGGTAACGTGTGGCTGAGATGAGCTGCCGATTTGGTAGTAATGTGTTAGCTTAACGTTAAACTTTTGACAGGGTTTGTACTGTAGGTAACGTGTGGCTGAGATGAGCTATCGATTTGGTAGTAATGTGTTAGCTTAACGTTAAACTTTCGACAGGGTTTGTACTGTACATAGGTAACGTGGGGCTGAGATGAGCTGCCGATTTGGTAGTAATGTGTTAGCTTAACGTTAAACTTTTGACAGGGTTTGTACTGTAGGTAACGTGTGGCTGAGATGAGCTGCCGATTTGGTAGTAATGTGTTAGCTTAACGTTAAACTTTCGTCAGGTTTGTACTGTACATAGGTAACGTGTGGCTGAGATGAGCTGCCGATTTGGTAGTAATGTGTTAGCTTAACGTTAAACTTTTGACAGGGTTTGTACTGTACATAGGTAACGTGTGGCTGAGATGAGCTGCCGATTTGGTAGTAATGTGTTAGCTTAACGTTAAACTTTTGACAGGGTTTGTACTGTACATAGGTAACGTGTGGATGAGATGAGCTGCCGATTTGGTAGTAATGTGTTAGCTTAACGTTAAACTTTTGACAGGGTTTGTACTGTAGGTAACGTGTGGCTGAGATGAGCTGCCGATTGGTAGTAATGTGTTAGCTTAACGTTAAACTTTTGACAGGGTTTGTACTGTAGGTAACGTGTGCTGAGATGAGCTGCCGATTTGGTAGTAATGTGTTAGCTTAACGTTAAACTTTTGACAGGTTTTATTGTAGGTAACGTGTGGCTGAGATGAGCTGCCGATTTGGTAGTAATGTGTTCTTAACGTTAAACTTTCGACAGGTCTGTATTGTAGGTAACGTGTGGCTGAGATGAGCTGCCGATTTGGTAGTAATGTGTTAGCTTACCGTTAAACTTTCGTCAGGTTTGTATTGTAGGTAACGTGGGGCTGAGATGAGCTGCCGGTTTGGTAGTACTTAATGTGTTAGCTTACCGTTAAACTTTCGTCAGGTTTGTATTGTAGGTAACGTGTGGATGAGATGAGCTGCCGATTTGGTAGTAATGTGTTAGCTTAACGTTAAACTTTTGACAGGGTTTGTACTGTAGGTAACGTGTGGCTGAGATGAGCTGCCGATTTGGTAGTAATGTGTTAGCTTAACGTTAAACTTTTGACAGGGTTTGTACTGTAGGTAACGTGTGGCTGAGATGAGCTGCCGATTTGGTAGTAATGTGTTAGCTAACGTTAAACTTTTGACAGGGTTTGTACTGTAGGTAACGTGTGGCTGAGATGAGCTGCCGATTTGGTAGTAATGTGTTAGCTTAACGTTAAACTTTTGACAGGTTTGTATTGTAGGTAACGTGTGGCTGAGATGAGCTGCCGATTTGGTAGAATGTGTTAGCTTAACGTTAAACTTTCGACAGGTCTGTATGTAGTAACGTGTGGCTGAGATGAGCTGCCGATTTGGTAGTAATGTGTTAGCTTACCGTTAAACTTTCGTCAGGTTTGTATTGTAGGTAACGTGGGGCTGAGATGAGCTGCCGGTTTGGTAGTACTAATGTGTTAGCTTACCGTTAAACTTTCGTCAGGTTTGTATTGTAGGTAACGTGTGGCTGAGATGAGCTGCCGATTTGGTAGTAATGTGTTAGCTTAACGTTAAACTTTCGACAGGTTTGTACTGTACATAGGTAACGTGTGGCTGAGATGAGCTGCCGATTTGGTAGTAATGTGTTAGCTTAACGTTAAACTTTGACAGGGTTTGTACTGTAGGTAACGTGTGGCTGAGATGAGCTGCCGGTTTGGTGTAGTAATGTGTTAGCTTAACGTTAAACTTTTGACAGGGTTTGTACTGTAGGTTAACGTGTGGATGAGATGAGCTGCCGATTTGGTAGTAATGTGTTAGCTTAACGTTAAACTTTCGACAGGTTTGTACTGTACATAGGTAACGTGTGGCTGAGATGAGCTGCCGATTTGGTAGTAATGTGTTAGCTTAACGTTAAACTTTTGACAGGTTTGTACTGTAGGTAACGTGTGACTGAGATGAGCTGCCGATTTGGTAGTAATGTGTTAGCTTAACGTTAAACTTTCGTCAGGTTTGTACTGTACATAGGTAACGTGGGGATGAGATGAGCTGCCGATTTGGTAGTAATGTGTTAGCTTACCGTTAAACTTTCGTCAGGTTTGTACTGTACATAGGTAACGTGGGCTGAGATGAGCTGCCGGTTTGGTAGTAATGTGTTAGCTTAACGTTAAACTTTCGTCAGGTTTGTACTGTAGGTAACGTGGGGATGATGAGCTGCCGATTGGTAGTAATGTGTTAGCTTACCGTTAAACTTTTGACAGGGTTTGTACTGTACATAGGTAACGTGTGGCTGAGATGAGCTGCCGATTTGGTAGTAATGTGTTAGCTTAACGTTAAACTTTCGACAGGTTTGTACTGTACATAGGTAACGTGTGGCTGAGATGAGCTGCCGATTTGGTAGTAATGTGTTAGCTTACCGTTAAACTTTCGTCAGGTTTGTACTGTACATAGGTAACGTGGGGCTGAGATGAGCTGCCGGTTTGGTAGTAATGTGTTAGCTTAACGTTAAACTTTCGTCAGGTTTGTACTGTAGGTAACGTGTGGATGAGATGAGCTGCCGATTTGGTAGTAATGTGTTAGCTTACCGTTAAACTTTTGACAGGGTTTGTACTGTACATAGGTAACGTGTGGCTGAGATGAGCTGCCGATTTCGTAGTAATGTTAGCTTAACGTTAAACTTTCGACAGGTTTGTACTGTACATAGGTAACGTGTGGCTGAGATGAGCTGCCGATTTGGTAGTAATGTGTTAGCTTACCGTTAAACTTTCGTCAGGTTTGTACTGTACTAGGTAACGTGGGGCTGAGATGAGCTGCCGGTTTGGTATAATGTGTTAGCTTACCGTTAACTTTCGTCAGGTTTTGTATTGTAGGTAACGTGTTGCTGAGATGAGCTGCCGATTTGGTAGTAATGTGTTAGCTTAACGTTAAACTTTCGGACAGGTCTGTATTGTAGGTAACGTGTGGCTGAGATGAGCTGCCGATTTGGTAGTAATGTGTTAGCTTACCGTTAAACTTTTGACAGGTCTTATTGTAGGTAACGTGTGGCTGAGATGAGCTGCCGATTTGGTAGTAATGTGTTAGCTTAACGTTAAACTTTGACAGGTTTGTACTGTAGGTAACGTGTGGATGAGATGAGCTGCCGATTTGGTAGTAATGTGTTAGCTTACCGTTAAACTTTTGACAGGTCTGTATTGTCGTAACGTGGGGATGAGATGAGCTGCCGATTTGGTAGTAATGTGTTAGCTTACCGTTAAACTTTTGACAGGTCTGTATTGTAGGTAACGTGTGGCTGAGATGAGCTGCCGATTGGTAGTAATGTGTTAGCTTAACGTTAAACTTTTGACAGGTTTGTACTGTAGGTAACGTGTGGATGAGATGAGCTGCCGATTGGTAGTAATGTGTTAGCTTAACGTTAAACTTTTGACAGGGTTTTGTACTGTACATAGGTAACGTGTGGCTGAGATGAGCTGCCGATTTGGTAGTAATGTGTTAGCTTAACGTTAAACTTTCGTCAGGTTTGTACTGTACATAGGTAACTTGTGGCTGAGATGAGCTGCCGATTTGGTAGTAATGTGTTAGCTTAACGTTAAACTTTCGTCAGGTTTGTATTGTAGGTTACGTGGGGATGAGATGAGCTGCCGATTTGGTAGTAATGTGTTAGCTTAACGTTAAACTTTCGTCAGTTTGTATTGTAGGTTACGTGGGGATGAGATGAGCTGCGATTTGGTAGTAATGTGTTAGCTTAACGTTAAACTTTTGACAGGGTTTGTACTGTACATAGGTAACGTGTGGCTGAGATGAGCTGCCGATTTGGTAGTAATGTGTTAGCTTAACGTTAAAACTTTTGACAGGGTTTGTACTGTAGGTAACGTGTGGCTGAGATGAGCTGCCGATTTGGTAGTAATGTGTTAGCTAACGTTAAACTTTCGTCAGGTTTGTATGGTAGGTTACGTGGGGATGAGATGAGCTGCCGATTTGGTAGTAATGTGTTAGCTTAACGTTAAACTTTTGACAGGGTTTGTACTGTAGGTAACGTGTGGCTGAGATGAGCTGCCGATTTGGTAGTAATGTGTTAGCTTAACGTTAAACTTTTGACAGGGTTTGTACTGTAGGTAACGTGTGGCTGAGATGAGCTGCCGATTTGGTAGTAATGTGTTAGCTTAACGTTAAACTTTTGACAGGTTTGTATTGTAGGTAACGTGTGGCTGAGATGAGCTGCCGATTTGGTAGTAATGTGTTAGCTTAACGTTAAACTTTCGACAGGTCTGTATTGTAGGTAACGTGTGGCTGAGATGAGCTGCCGATTTGGTAGTAATGTGTTAGCTTACCGTTAAACTTTCGTCAGGTTTGTATTGTAGGTAACGTGGGGCTGAGATGAGCTGCCGGTTTGGTAGTACTTAATGTGTTAGCTTACCGTTAAACTTTCGTCAGGTTTGTATTGTAGGTAACGTGTGGATGAGATGAGCTGCCGATTTGGTAGTAATGTGTTAGCTTAACGTTAAACTTTTGACAGGGTTTGTACTGTAGGTAACGTGTGGCTGAGATGAGCTGCGATTTGTGTAGTAATGTGTTAGCTTAACGTTAAACTTTTGACAGGGTTTGTACTGTAGGTAACGTGTGGCTGAGATGAGCTGCCGATTTGGTAGTAATGTGTTAGCTTAACGTTAAACTTTGACAGGGTTTGTACTGTAGGTAACGTGTGGCTGAGATGAGCTGCCGATTTGGTAGTAATGTGTTAGCTTAACGTTAAACTTTGACAGGTTTGTATTGTAGGTAACGTGTGGCTGAGATGAGCTGCCGATTTGGTAGTAATGTGTTAGCTTAACGTTAAACTTTCGACAGGTCTGTATTGTAGGTAACGTGTGGCTGAGATGAGCTGCCGATTTGGTAGTAATGTGTTAGCTTACCGTTAAACTTCGTCAGGTTTTATTGTAGGTAACGTGGGGCTGAGATGAGCTGCCGATTTGGTAGTACTTATGTGTTAGCTTACCGTTAAACTTTCGTCAGGTTTGTATTGTAGGTAACGTGTGGATGAGATGAGCTGCCGATTTGGTAGTAATGTGTTAGCTTAACGTTAAACTTTTCGACAGGTTGTACTGTACATAGTAACGTGTGGCTGAGATGAGCTGCCGATTGGTAGTAATTGTTAGCTTACGTTAAACTTTGACAGGGTTTGTACTGTAGGTAACGTGTGGGCTGAGATGAGCTGCGGTTTGGTAGTAATGTGTTAGCTTAACGTTAAACTTTTGACAGGTTTGTACGTAGTAGGTAAACGTGTGGATGAGATGAGCTGCGATTTGGTAGTAATGTGTTAGCTTAAACGTTAAACTTTCGACAGGTTTGTACTGTACATAGGTAACGTGTGGCTGAGATGAGCTGCCGATTTGGTAGTAATGTGTTAGCTTAACGTTAACTTTTGACAGGTTTGTACTGTAGGTAACGTGTGACTGAGATGAGCTGCCGATTTGGTAGTAATGTGTTAGCTTAACGTTAAACTTTCGTCAGGTTTGTACTGTACATAGGTAACGTGGGGATGAGATGAGCTGCCGATTTGGGTAATGTGTTAGCTTACCGTTAAACTTTCGTCAGGTTTGTACTGTAGTAGGTAACGTGGGCTGAGATGAGCTGCCGGTTTGGTAGTAATGTGTTAGCTTAACGTTAAACTTTCGTCAGGTTTGTACTGTAGGTAACGTGTGGATGAGATGAGCTGCCGATTTGGTAGTAATGTGTTAGCTTACCGTTAAACTTTTGACAGGTTTGTACTGTACATAGGTAACGTGTGGCTGAGATGAGCTGCCGATTTGGTAGTAATGTGTTAGCTTAACGTTAAACTTTCGACAGGTTTGTACTGTACATAGGTAACGTGTGGCTGAGATGAGCTGCCGATTTGGTAGTAATGTGTTAGCTTACGTTAAACTTTCGTCAGGTTTGTACTGTACTAGGTAAACGTGGGGCTGAGATGAGCTGCCGGTTTGGTAGTAATGTGTTAGCTTAACGTTAAACTTTCGTCAGGTTTGTACTGTAGGTAACGTGTGGATGAGATGAGCTGCCGATTTGGTAGTAATGTGTTAGCTTACCGTTAAACTTTTGACAGGGTTGTACTGTACATAGGTAACGTGTGGCTGAGATGAGCTGCCGATTTGGTAGTAATGTGTTAGCTTAACGTTAAACTTTCGACAGGTTTGTACTGTACATAGGTAACGTGTGGCTGAGATGAGCTGCCGATTTGGTAGTAATGTGGTTAGCTTACCGTTAAACTTTCGTCAGGTTTGTACTGTACATAGGTAACGTGGGGCTGAGATGAGCGCTGCCGATTTGGTAGTAATGTGTTAGCTTAACCGTTAAACTTTCGTCAGGTTTGTATTGTAGGTAACGTGTTGCTGAGATGAGCTGCCGATTTGGTAGTAATGTGTTAGCTTAACGTTAAACTTTCGACAGGTCTGTATTGTAGGTAACGTGTGGCTGAGATGAGCTGCCGATTTGGTAGTAATGTGTTAGCTTACGTTAAACTTTGCAGGTTGTATGTAGGTAACGTGTGGCTGAGATGAGCTGCCGATTTGGTAGTAATGTGTTAGCTTAACGTTAAACTTTTGACAGGTTTGTACTGTAGGTAACGTGTGGATGAGATGAGCTGCCGATTTGGTAGTAATGTGTTAGCTTACCGTTAAACTTTTGACAGGTCTGTATTGTAGGTAACGTGGGGATGAGATGAGCTGCCGATTTGGTAGTAATGTGTTAGCTTACCGTTAAACTTTTGACAGGTCTGTATTGTAGGTAACGTGTGGCTGAGATGAGCTGCCGATTTGGTAGTAATGTGTTAGCTTACCGTTAAACTTTTGACAGGTTTGTACTGTAGGTAACGTGTGGATGAGATGAGCTGCCGATTTGGTAGTAATGTGTTAGCTTAACGTTAAACTTTTGACAGGGTTTGTACTGTACATAGGTAACGTGTGGCTGAGATGAGCTGCCGATTTGGTAGTAATGTGTTAGCTTAACGTTAAACTTTCGTCAGGTTTGTACTGTACATAGGTAACTGTGGCTGAGATGAGCTGCCGATTTGGTAGTAATGTGTTAGCTTACGTTAAACTTTCGTCAGGTTTGTATTGTAGGTACGTGGGGATGAGATGAGCTGCCGATTTGGTAGTAATGTTAGCTTAACGTTAAACTTTCGTCAGGTTTGTATTGTAGGTTACGTGGGGATGATGAGCTGCCGATTTGGTAGTAATGTGTTAGCTAACGTTAAACTTTTGACAGGGTTTGTACTGTACATAGGTAACGTGTGGCTGAGATGAGCTGCCGATTTGGTAGTAATGTGTTAGCTTAACGTTAAACTTTTGACAGGGTTTGTACTGTAGGTAACGTGTGGCTGAGATGAGCTGCCGATTTGGTAGTAATGTGTTAGCTTAACGTTAAACTTTCGTCAGGTTGTATGTAGGTTACGTGGGATGAGATGAGCTGCCGATTTGGTAGTAATGTGTTAGCTTAACGTTAAACTTTTGACAGGGTTTGTATTGTAGGTAACGTGGGGATGAGATGAGCTGCCGATTTGGTAGTAATGTGTTAGCTTAACGTTAAACTTTTGACAGGGTTTGTATTGTAGGTAACGTGGGGATGAGATGAGCTGCCGATTTGGTAGTAATGTGTTAGCTTAACGTTAAACTTTCGACAGGTTTGTATTGTACATAGGTAACGTGGGGATGAGATGAGCTGCCGATTTGGTAGTAATGTGTTAGCTTAACGTTAAACTTTTGACAGGGTTTGTACTGTACATAGGTAACGTGTGGCTGAGATGAGCTGCCGATTTGGTAGTAATGTGTTAGCTTAACGTTAAACTTTCGACAGGTTTGTACTGTACATAGGTAACGTGTGGCTGAGATGAGCTGCCGATTTGGTAGTAATGTGTTAGCTTACCGTTAAACTTTCGTCAGGTTTGTACTGTACATAGGTAACGTGGGGCTGAGATGAGCTGCCGGTTTGGTAGTAATGTGTTAGCTTAACGTTAAAACTTTCGTCAGGTTTGTATTGTAGGTAAGTGTGCTGAGATGAGCTGCCGATTTGGTAGTAATGTGTTAGCTTAACGTTAAACTTTCGACAGGTCTGTATGTAGGTAACGTGTGGCTGAGATGAGCTGCCGATTTGGTAGTAATGTGTTAGCTTACCGTTAAACTTTGACAGGTTGTATTGTAGGTAAACGTGTGGCTGAGATGAGCTGCCGATTTGGTAGTAATGTGTTAGCTTAACGTTAAACTTTGTGACAGGTTTGTACTGTAGGTAACGTGTGGATGAGATGAGCTGCCGATTTGGTAGTAATGTGTTAGCTTACGTTAAACTTTGACAGGTCTGTATTGTAGGTAAACGTGGGGATGAGATGAGCTGCCGATTTGGTAGTAATGTGTTAGCTTACCGTTAAACTTTTGACAGGTCTGTATTGTAGGTAACGTGGGCTGAGATGAGCTGCCGATTTGGTAGTAATGTGTTAGCTTACCGTTAAACTTTCGACAGGTTTGTACTGTAGGTAACGTGTGGATGAGATGAGCTGCCGATTGGTAGTAATGTGTTAGCTTAACGTTAAACTTTTGACAGGGTTTGTACTGTACATAGGTAACGTGTGGCTGAGATGAGCTGCCGATTTGGTAGTAATGTGTTAGCTTAACGTTAAACTTTCGCAGGTTGTACTGTACTACATAGGTAACTGTGGCTGAGATGAGCTGCCGATTTGGTAGTAATGTGTTAGCTTAACGTTAAACTTTCGTCAGGTTTGTATTGTAGGTTACGTGGGGATGAGATGAGCTGCCGATTTGGTAGTAATGTGTTAGCTTAACGTTAAACTTTCGTCAGGTTTGTATTGTAGGTTACGTGGGGATGAGATGAGCTGCCGATTTGGTAGTAATGTGTTAGCTTAACGTTAAACTTTGACAGGGTTGTACTGTAACATAGGTAACGTGTGGCTGAGATGAGCTGCCGATTTGGTAGTAATGTGTTAGCTTAACGTTAAACTTTTGACAGGGTTTGTACTGTAGGTAACGTGTGGCTGAGATGAGCTGCCGATTGGTAGTAATGCGTAGCTTAACGTTAAACTTTCGTCAGGTTTGTATTGTAGGTTACGGGGGATGAGATGAGCTGCCGATTTGGTAGTAATGTGTTAGCTTACGTTAAACTTTTGACAGGGTTTGTATTGTAGGTAACGTGGGGATGAGATGAGCTGCCGATTTGGTAGTAATGTGTTAGCTTAACGTTAAACTTTTGACAGGGTTTGATTGTAGGTAACGTGGGATGAGATGAGCTGCCGATTTGGTAGTAATGTGTTAGCTTAACGTTAAACTTTCGACAGGTTTGTATTGTACATAGGTAACGTGGGGATGAGATGAGCTGCCGATTTGGTAGTAATGTGTTAGCTTAACGTTAAACTTTCGACAGGGTTTGTACTGTACATAGGTAACGTGGGGCTGAGATGAGCTGCCGATTTGGTAGTAATGTGTTAGCTTAACGTTAAACTTTGACAGGTTTGTACTGTAGGTAACGTGGGGATGAGATGAGCTGCCGATTTGGTAGTAATGTGTTAGCTTAACGTTAAACTTTCGTCAGGTTTGTACTGTACATAGGTAACGTGGGGCTGAGATGAGCTGCCGATTTGGTAGTAATGTGTTAGCTTAACGTTAAACTTTCGTCAGGTTTGTACTGTACATAGGTAACGTGGGGCTGAGATGAGCTGCCGATTTGGTAGTAATGTGTTAGCTTAACGTTAAACTTTCGTCAGGTTGTACTGTACATAGGTAACGTGTGGCTGAGATGAGCTGCCGATTGGTAGTAATGTGTTAGCTTACCGTTAAACTTTCGTCAGGTTGTATTGTAGGTAACGTGGGATGAGATGAGCTGCCGATTTGGTAGTAATGTGTTAGCTTAACGTTAAACTTTCGTCAGGTTTGTATTGTAGGTAACGTGGGATAAGATGAGCTGCCGATTTGGTAGTAATGTGTTAGCTTACGTTAAACTTTCGTCAGGTTTGTACTGTACATAGGTAACGGGGCTGAGATGAGCTGCCGATTTGGTAGTAATGTGTTAGCTTAACGTTAAACTTTCGTCAGGTTTGTACTGTACATAGGTAACGTGTGGCTGAGATGAGCTGCCGATTTGGTAGTAATGTGTTAGCTTAACGTTAAACTTTTGACAGGGTTTGTATTGTAGGTAACGTGGGGATGAGATGAGCTGCCGATTTGGTAGTAATGTGTTAGCTTAACGTTAAACTTTTGACAGGGTTTGTACTGTAGGTAACGTGTGGCTGAGATGAGCTGCCGATTTGGTAGTAATGTGTTAGCTTAACGTTAAACTTTTGACAGGGTTTGTACTGTACATAGGTAACGTGGGGCTGAGATGAGCTGCCGGTTTGGTAGTAATGTGTTAGCTTACCGTTAAACTTTTGACAGGGTTTGTACTGTAGGTAACGTGTGGCTGAGATGAGCTGCCGATTTGGTAGTAATGTGTTAGCTTAACGTTAAACTTTTGACAGGGTTTGTACTGTAGGTAACGTGTGGCTGAGATGAGCTATCGATTTGGTAGTAATGTGTTAGCTTAACGTTAAACTTTCGACAGGGTTTGTACTGTATAGGTACGTGGGCTGAGATAGCTGCCGATTTGGTAGTAATGTGTTAGCTTAACGTTAAACTTTCGACAGGGTTTGTACTGTAGGTAACGTGTGGCTGAGATGCTGCCGATTTGGTAGTAATGTGTTAGCTTAACGTTAAACTTTTGACAGGGTTTGTACTGTACATAGGTAACGTGTGGCTGAGATGAGCTGCCGATTTGGTAGTAATGTGTTAGCTTAACGTTAAACTTTTCAGGTTTGTACTGTACATAGGTAACGTGTGGCTGAGATGAGCTGCCGATTTGGTAGTAATGTGTTAGCTTAACGTTAAACTTTTGACAGGGTTTGTACTGTAGGTAACGTGTGGCTGAGATGAGCTGCCGATTTGGTAGTAATGTGTTAGCTTACGTTAAACTTTTGACAGGTTTGTACTGTAGGTAACGTGTGGCTGAGATGAGCTGCCGATTTGGTAGTAATGTGTTAGCTTACGTTAAACTTTCGACAGGTTTGTATTGTAGGTAACGTGTGGCTGAGATGAGCTGCCGATTTGGTAGTAATGTGTTAGCTTACGTTAAACTTTCGTCAGGTTTGTATTGTAGGTAACGTGTGGCTGAGATGAGCTGCCGATTTGGTAGTAATGTGTTAGCTTACCGTTAAACTTTCGTCAGGTTGTATTGTAGGTAACGTGTGGCTGAGATGAGCTGCCGATTTGGTAGTATAATGTGTTAGCTTACCGTTAAACTTTCGTCAGGTTTGTATTGTAGGTAACGTGTGGCTGAGATGAGCTGCCGATTTGGTAGTAATGTGTTAGCTTAACGTTAAACTTTCGACAGGTTTGTACTGTAGGTAACGTGTGGCTGAGATGAGCTGCCGATTTGGTAGTAATGTGTTAGCTTAACGTTAAACTTTTGACAGGTTTGTACTGTACATAGGTAACGTGTGGCTGAGATGAGCTGCCGATTTGGTAGTAATGTGTTAGCTTAACGTTAAACTTTTGACAGGGTTTGTACTGTAGGTAACGTGTGGCTGAGATGAGCTGCCGATTTGGTAGTAATGTGTTAGCTTAACGTTAAACTTTTGACAGGGTTTGTACTGTAGGTAACGTGTGGCTGAGATGAGCTGCCGATTTGGTAGTAATGTGTTAGCTTAACGTTAAACTTTCGACAGGTTTGTACTGTACATAGTAACGTGTGACTGAGATAGCTGCCGATTTGGTAGTAATGTGTTAGCTTAACGTTAAACTTTCGACAGGTTTGTACTGTACATAGGTAACGTGGGATGAGATGAGCTGCCGATTGGTAGTAATGTGTTAGCTTACGTTAAACTTTCGTCAGGTTTGTACTGTACATAGGTAACGTGGGGATGAGATGAGCTGCCGATTTGGTAGTAATGTGTTAGCTTACCGTTAAACTTTCGTCAGGTTTGTACTGTACATAGGTAACGTGGGGCTGAGATGAGCTGCCGGTTTGGTAGTAATGTGTTAGCTTACCGTTAAACTTTCGTCAGGTTTGTACTGTACATAGGTAACGTGGGGATGAGATGAGCTGCCGATTTGGTAGTAATGTGTTAGCTTACCGTTAAACTTTCGTCAGGTTTGTACTGTAGGTAACGTGTGAGAGATGAGCTGCCGATTTGGTAGTAATGTGTTAGCTTAACGTTAAACTTTTACAGGTTTGTACTGTACATAGGTAACGTGTGGCTGAGATGAGCTGCCGATTTGGTAGTAATGTGTTAGCTTACGTTAAACTTTCGACAGGTTTGTACTGTACATAGGTAACGTGTGGCTGAGATGAGCTGCCGATTTGGTAGTAATGTGTTAGCTTAACGTTAAACTTTCGTCAGGTTTGTACTGTAACATAGGTACGTGGGCTGAGATGAGCTGCCGATTTGGTAGTAATGTGTTAGCTTACCGTTAAACTTTCGTCAGGTTTGTACTGTAGGTAACGTGTGGATGAGATGAGCTGCCGATTTGGTAGTAATGTGTTAGCTTAACGTTAAACTTTCGTCAGGTTTGTACTGTACATAGGTAACGTGTGGCTGAGATGAGCTGCCGATTTGGTAGTAATGTGTTAGCTTACGTTAAACTTTTCGACAGGTTTTGTACTGTACATAGGTAACGTGTGGCTGAGATGAGCTGCCGATTTGGTAGTAATGTGTTAGCTTACGTTAAACTTTCGTCAGGTTTGTACTGTACATAGGTAACGTGGGGCTGAGATGAGCTGCCGATTTGGTAGTAATGTGTTAGCTTACCGTTAAACTTTCGTCAGGTTTGTATTGTAGGTAACGTGTGGCTGAGATGAGCTGCCGATTTGGTAGTAATGTGTTAGCTTACGTTAAACTTTCGACAGGTCTGTATTGTAGGTAACGTGTGGCTGAGATGAGCTGCCGATTTGGTAGTAATGTGTTAGCTTAACGTTAAACTTTTGACAGGTCTGTATTGTAGTAACGTGTGGCTGAGATGAGCTGCCGATTTGGTAGTAATGTGTTAGCTTACCGTTAAACTTTTGACAGGTCTGTATTGTAGGTAACGTGTGGCTGAGATGAGCTGCCGATTTGGTAGTAATGTGTTAGCTTAACGTTAAACTTTTGACAGGTTGTACTTGTAGGTAACGTGTGGATGAGATGAGCTGCCGATTTGGTAGTAATGTGTTAGCTTACCGTTAAACTTTTGACAGGTTTGTACTGTAGGTAACGTGTGGCTGAGATGAGCTGCCGATTTGGTAGTAATGTGTTAGCTTACCGTTAAACTTTTGACAGTTTGTACTGTACATAGGTAACGTGTGGCTGAGATGAGCTGCCGATTTGGTAGTAATGTGTTAGCTTAACGTTAAACTTTGACAGGGTTTGTACTGTACATAGGTAACGTGTGGCTGAGATGAGCTGCCGATTTGGTAGTAATGTGTTAGCTTAACGTTAAACTTTTGACAGGGTTTGTACTGTACATAGTAACGTGGCTGAGATGAGCTGCCGATTTGGTAGTAATGTGTTAGCTTAACGTTAAACTTTTGACAGGGTTTGTACTGTACATAGGTAACGTGGGCTGAGATGAGCTGCCGATTTGGTAGTAATGTGTGTTAGCTTACGTTAAACTTTTGACAGGGTTTTGTACTGTAGGTAACGTGTGGCTGAGATGAGCTGCCGATTTGGTAGTAATGTGTTAGCTTACGTTAAACTTTTGACAGGGTTTGTACTGTAGGTAACGTGGGCTGAGATGAGCTGCCGGTTTGGTAGTAATGTGTTAGCTTACGTTAAACTTTTGACAGGGTTTGTACTGTAGGTAACGTGTGGCTGAGATGAGCTGCCGATTGGTAGTAATGTGTTAGCTTAACGTTAAACTTTTGACAGGGTTTGTACTGTAGGTAACGTGTGGCTGAGATGAGCTGCCGATTGGTAGTAATGTGTTAGCTTAACGTTAAACTTTTGACAGGTTTGTACTGTAGGTAACGTGTGGCTGAGATGAGCTGCCGATTTGGTAGTAATGTGTTAGCTTAACGTTAAACTTTCGACAGGTTTGTACTGTACATAGGTAACGTGTGGCTGAGATGAGCTGCCGATTTGGTAGTAATGTGTTAGCTTAACGTTAAACTTTTCAGGTTTGTACTGTACATAGGTAACGTGTGGCTGAGATGAGCTGCCGATTTGGTAGTAATGTGTTAGCTTAACGTTAAACTTTTGACAGGGTTTGTACTGTACATAGGTAACGTGTGGCTGAGATGAGCTGCCGATTTGTAGTAATGTGTTAGCTTAACGTTAAACTTTTGACAGGGTTTGTACTGTAGGTAACGTGTGGCTGAGATGAGCTGCCGATTTGGTAGTAATGTTAGCTTAACGTTAAACTTTTGACAGGTTTGTACTGTAGGTAACGTGTGGCTGAGATGAGCTGCCGATTTGGTAGTAATGTGTTAGCTTAACGTTAAACTTTTGACAGGTTTGTATTGTAGGTAACGTGTGGCTGAGATGAGCTGCCGATTTGGTAGTAATGTGTTAGCTTAACGTTAAACTTTCGACAGGTTTGTATTGTAGGTAACGTGTGGCTGAGATGAGCTGCCGATTTGGTAGTAATGTGTTAGCTTACGTTAAACTTTCGTCAGGTTTGTATTGTAGGTAACGTGGGGCTGAGATGAGCTGCCGATTTGGTAGTAATGTGTTAGCTTAACCGTTAAACTTTCGTCAGGTTTGTATGTAGGTAACGTGTGGCTGAGATGAGCTGCCGATTTGGTAGTAAATGTGTTAGCTTAACGTTAAACTTTCGCAGGTTTGTACTGTAGGTAACGTGTGGCTGAGATGAGCTGCCGATTTGGTAGTAATGTGTTAGCTTAACGTTAAACTTTTGACAGGTTTGTACTGTAGGTAACGTGTGGCTGAGATGAGCTGCCGATTTGGTAGTAATGTGTTAGCTTAACGTTAAACTTTTGACAGGGTTTGTACTGTAGGTAACGTGTGGATGAGATGAGCTGCCGATTTGGTAGTAATGTGTTAGCTTAACGTTAAACTTTTGACAGGGTTTGTACTGTAGGTAACGTGTGGCTGAGATGAGCTGCCGATTTGGTAGTAATGTGTTAGCTAACGTTAAACTTTTGACAGGTTTGTACTGTAGGTAACGTGTGACTGAGATGAGCTGCCGATTTGGTAGTAATGTGTTAGCTTAACGTTAAACTTTCGTCAGGTTTGTACTGTACATAGGTAACGTGGGGATGAGATGAGCTGCGGATTTGGTAGTAATGTGTTAGCTTACCGTTAAACTTTCGTCAGGTTTGTACTGTACATAGGTAACGTGGGGCTGAGATGAGCTGCCGGTTTGGTAGTAATGTGTTAGCTTAACGTTAAACTTTCGTCAGGTTTGTACTGTAGGTAACGTGTGGATGAGATGAGCTGCCGATTTGGTAGTAATGTGTTAGCTTACCGTTAAACTTTGACAGGTTTGTACTGTACATAGGTAACGTGTGGCTGAGATGAGCTGCCGATTTGGTAGTAATGTGTTAGCTTAACGTTAAACTTTCGACAGGTTTGTACTATACATAGGTAACGTGTGGCTGAGATGAGCTGCCGATTTGGTAGTAATGTGTTAGCTTACCGTTAAACTTTCGTCAGGTTTGTACTGTACATAGGTAACGTGGGGCTGAGATGAGCTGCCGGTTTGGTAGTAATGTGTTAGCTTAACGTTAAACTTTCGTCAGGTTTGTACTGTAGGTAACGTGGGGATGAGATGAGCTGCCGATTTGGTAGTAATGTGTTAGCTTACGTTAAACTTTTGACAGGGTTTGTACTGTACAAGGTAACGTGTGGCTGAGATGAGCTGCCGATTTGGTAGTAATGTGTTAGCTTAACGTTAAACTTTCGACAGGTTTGTACTGTACATAGGTAACGTGTGGCTGAGATGAGCTGCCGATTTGGTAGTAATGTGTTAGCTTACCGTTAAACTTTCGTCAGGTTTGTACTGTACATAGGTAACGTGGGGCTGAGATGAGCTGCCGGTTTGGTAGTAATGTGTTAGCTTACCGTTAAACTTTCGTCAGGTTTGTATTGTAGGTAACGTGTGGCTGAGATGAGCTGCCGATTTGGTAGTAATGTGTTAGCTTAACGTTAAACTTTCGACAGGTCTGTATTGTAGGTAACGTGTGGCTGAGATGAGCTGCCGATTTGGTAGTAATGTGTTAGCTTACCGTTAAACTTTTGACAGGTCTGTATTGTAGGTAACGTGTGGCTGAGATGAGCTGCCGATTTGGTAGTAATGTGTTAGCTTAACGTTAAACTTTTGACAGGTTTGTACTGTAGGTAACGTGTGGATGAGATGAGCTGCCGATTTGGTAGTAATGTGTTAGCTTACCGTTAAACTTTTGACAGGTCTGTATTGTAGGTAACGTGGGGATGAGATGAGCTGCCGATTTGGTAGTAATGTGTTAGCTTACCGTTAAACTTTTGACAGGTCTGTATTGTAGGTAACGTGTGGCTGAGATGAGCTGCCGATTTGGTAGTAATGTGTTAGCTTACCGTTAAACTTTTGACAGGTTTGTACTGTAGGTAACGTGTGGATGAGATGAGCTGCCGATTTGGTAGTAATGTGTTAGCTTAACGTTAAACTTTTGACAGGGTTTGTACTGTACATAGGTAACGTGTGGCTGAGATGAGCTGCCGATTTGGTAGTAATGTGTTAGCTTAACGTTAAACTTTCGTCAGGTTTGTACTGTACATAGGTAACTTGTGGCTGAGATGAGCTGCCGATTTGGTAGTAATGTGTTAGCTTAACGTTAAACTTTCGTCAGGTTTGTATTGTAGGTTACGTGGGGATGAGATGAGCTGCCGATTTGGTAGTAATGTGTTAGCTTAACGTTAAACTTTCGTCAGGTTTGTATTGTAGGTTACGTGGGGATGAGATGAGCTGCCGATTTGGTAGTAATGTGTTAGCTTAACGTTAAACTTTTGACAGGGTTTGTACTGTACATAGGTAACGTGTGGCTGAGATGAGCTGCCGATTTGGTAGTAATGTGTTAGCTTAACGTTAAACTTTTGACAGGGTTTGTACTGTAGGTAACGTGTGGCTGAGATGAGCTGCCGATTTGGTAGTAATGCGTTAGCTTAACGTTAAACTTTCGTCAGGTTTGTATTGTAGGTTACGTGGGGATGAGATGAGCTGCCGATTTGGTAGTAATGTGTTAGCTTAACGTTAAACTTTTGACAGGGTTTGTATTGTAGGTAACGTGGGGATGAGATGAGCTGCCGATTTGGTAGTAATGTGTTAGCTTAACGTTAAACTTTTGACAGGGTTTGTATTGTAGGTAACGTGGGGATGAGATGAGCTGCCGATTTGGTAGTAATGTGTTAGCTTAACGTTAAACTTTCGACAGGTTTGTATTGTACATAGGTAACGTGGGGATGAGATGAGCTGCCGATTTGGTAGTAATGTGTTAGCTTAACGTTAAACTTTCGACAGGGTTTGTACTGTACATAGGTAACGTGGGGCTGAGATGAGCTGCCGATTTGGTAGTAATGTGTTAGCTTAACGTTAAACTTTTGACAGGGTTTGTACTGTAGGTAACGTGGGGATGAGATGAGCTGCCGATTTGGTAGTAATGTGTTAGCTTAACGTTAAACTTTCGTCAGGTTTGTACTGTACATAGGTAACGTGGGGCTGAGATGAGCTGCCGATTTGGTAGTAATGTGTTAGCTTAACGTTAAACTTTCGTCAGGTTTGTACTGTACATAGGTAACGTGGGCTGAGATGAGCTGCCGATTTGGTAGTAATGTGTTAGCTTAACGTTAAACTTTCGTCAGGTTTGTACTGTACATAGGTAACGTGTGGCTGAGATGAGCTGCCGATTTGGTAGTAATGTGTTAGCTTACCGTTAAACTTTCGTCAGGTTTGTATTGTAGGTAACGTGGGGATGAGATGAGCTGCCGATTTGGTAGTAATGTGTTAGCTTAACGTTAAACTTTCGTCAGGTTTGTATTGTAGGTAACGTGGGGATAAGATGAGCTGCCGATTTGGTAGTAATGTGTTAGCTTAACGTTAAACTTTCGTCAGGTTTGTACTGTACATAGGTAACGTGGGGCTGAGATGAGCTGCCGATTTGGTAGTAATGTGTTAGCTTAACGTTAAACTTTCGTCAGGTTTGTACTGTACATAGGTAACGTGGCTGAGATGAGCTGCCGATTTGGTAGTAATGTGTTAGCTTAACGTTAAACTTTTGACAGGTTTGTATTGTAGGTAACGTGGGGATGAGATGAGCTGCCGATTTGGTAGTAATGTGTTAGCTTAACGTTAAACTTTCGACAGGTTTGTACTGTAGGTAACGTGGGGATGAGATGAGCTGCCGATTTGGTAGTAATGTGTTAGCTTAACGTTAAACTTTTGACAGGGTTTGTACTGTAGGTAACGTGGCTGAGATGAGCTGCCGATTTGGTAGTAATGTGTTAGCTTAACGTTAAACTTTCGACAGGTTTGTACTGTAGGTAACGTGGGGATGAGATGAGCTGCCGATTTGGTAGTAATGTGTTAGCTTAACGTTAAACTTTTGACAGGTTTGTACTGTAGGTAACGTGGGGATGAGATGAGCTGCCGATTTGGTAGTAATGTGTTAGCTTAACGTTAAACTTTCGTCAGGTTTGTACTGTACATAGGTAACGTGGGATGAGATGAGCTGCCGATTTGGTAGTAATGTGTTAGCTTAACGTTAAACTTTTGACAGGTTTGTACTGTACATAGGTAACGTGTGGCTGAGATGAGCTGCCGATTTGGTAGTAATGTGTTAGCTTAACGTTAAACTTTTGACAGGTTTGTACTGTACATAGGTAACGTGTGGCTGAGATGAGCTGCCGATTTGGTAGTAATGTGTTAGCTTACCGTTAAACTTTCGACAGGGTTTGTACTGTACATAGGTAACGTGTGGCTGAGATGAGCTGCCGATTTGGTAGTAATGTGTTAGCTTAACGTTAAACTTTCGACAGGGTTTGTACTGTACATAGGTAACTTGTGGCTGAGATGAGCTGCCGATTTGGTAGTAATGTGTTAGCTTAACGTTAAACTTTCAGGGTTTGTATGTAGGTAACGTGGGGATGAGATGAGCTGCCGATTTGGTAGTAATGTGTTAGCTTACGTTAAACTTTCGACAGTATGGTAACGTGGGGATGAGATGAGCTGCCGATTTGGTAGTAATGTGTTAGCTTAACGTTAAACTTTTGACAGGGTTTGTATGTAGGTAACGTGGGGATGAGATGAGCTGCCGATTTGGTAGTAATGTGTTAGCTTAACGTTAAACTTTTGACAGGGTTTGTACTGTAGGTAACGTGGGGATGAGATGAGCTGCCGATTTGGTAGTAATGTGTTAGCTTAACGTTAAACTTTTGACAGGGTTTGTACTGTAGGTAACGTGGGGATGAGATGAGCTGCCGATTTGGTAGTAATGTGTTAGCTTAACGTTAAACTTTTGACAGGGTTTGTACTGTAGGTAACGTGGGGATGAGATGAGCTGCCGATTTGGTAGTAATGTGTTAGCTTAACGTTAAACTTTTGACAGGGTTTGTACTGTAGGTAACGTGGGGATGAGATGAGCTGCCGATTTGGTAGTAATGTGTTAGCTTAACGTTAAACTTTTGACAGGGTTTGTACTGTAGGTAACGTGGGGATGAGATGAGCTGCCGATTTGGTAGTAATGTGTTAGCTTAACGTTAAACTTTCGTCAGGTTTGTACTGTAGGTAACGTGGGGATGAGATGAGCTGCCGATTTGGTAGTAATGTGTTAGCTTAACGTTAAACTTTCGTCAGGTTTGTACTGTACATAGGTAACGTGGGGCTGAGATGAGCTGCCGATTTGGTAGTAATGTGTTAGCTTAACGTTAAACTTTTCAGGGTTTGTACTGTAGGTAACGTGGGGATGAGATGAGCTGCCGATTTGGTAGTAATGTGTTAGCTTAACGTTAAACTTTCGTCAGGTTTGTACTGTAGGTAACGTGGGGATGAGATGAACTGCCGATTTGGTAGTAATGTGTTAGCTTAACGTTAAACTTTTGACAGGGTTTGTATTGTAGGTAACGTGGGGATGAGATGAGCTGCCGATTTGGTAGTAATGTGTTAGCTTAACGTTAAACTTTCGACAGGTTTGTACTGTACATAGGTAACGTGGGGCTGAGATGAGCTGCCGGTTTGGCACAAATTTGTTAGCATAGGGTTAAACTTTCGACAGGTCTGTACTGTAAATTTATTTAAATGTGTTGTGGTATCTTTTGGCAAAGGGTACATATTATAAACGATGTCAATTCTGGTTTTGATTGCACGCGGGATTTGATATATACCATAAAACACCTAAGGACCCTCTGTTTGTCGAAAACAAAATGTCTCCAAGCAACAGTAATCAATAGTTTAGTATCGAATGCAATAAAATGAGTTTTAGAAAGCATTCATCTTTATCTATTTTCTGAGTAATGCGGGTACAACAGTTGAGAATGTTCTAACATTGATGTAATGTTACATGATTTATCAAGGGACCTTAATGTCAGATACATGTACATCAGGTTATATAAGAATCGTTACATTTTGTCGAAGGATTTTTTTTAAATTTGAAAAAATGCAAACTTTAATTAATACTATATCTTATAACACATACAATACAGACCTGTTAAAAGTTTACCGCCGAGCTACCAAAATGAGTCGCATCTGCCGAGTACCCGAGATATGGATACCTTGTGACCCAAACCCTATCGAAAGATACAGAGCAGTCACAGAAACAGAAAGAAGGCTCGGTATATATAGCTAACAAAGAGTCGAACTGTCGATTCGGCACTAGTTCGCTAGCTTAGAGTAAAACTTTCGACAGTTATGTACTCATGGGTTCGCTCATCCCAGTTTTAACGTAGTAGAAATGTTTATTGTGTGTTTAACTGAAATGCGAAACCAATCAATTTATGCTGATAGCTATACACTTATAATCTATTAATAATTTACCTGATTGTTACGACGTTCAATTTATACAGATTGTATTTCTTACTTTTACGATAGAGTAGACAATGATAGCATCAATTTTACCTCGAGCTTTAACTCTCTATAGATAGGTTCATCAATGACACGTGCATTCGTGTCCATTTTACGTGAGTCAATCAGAATCGAGTGTAGTACAAACCTGACGAAAGTTTAACACCACTGAGATAAAGCAAAGGAGCCTACATCGACTGACGAGTGACCGAAATATGGAAAGATAATGTCAGAAAAGCTGTCAAGAGAAAGATAGTATATATACCTTATAGCTGCAAAAAGATAGCTAGCAACTGCCGAAACGCTATATATAACGAAAGACCGCGGTGAGCTGTTCATTCGGCATCAATTCGTTAGCTTAGTGATAAATTTTTAACAAGTCAGTACTGTATTAACTGATTTTGTTATTGTGATTCTTGACATGTCATCCCTGTAAATGTTTGGACATTTAACTTTAAAAGCTTTGTTTTACAGTGCAGACCTGTCTAAAGTTTAACACTCAGCTAATGAAAATGAGTTCAGGTTCGACAGAAGAGACGTGGATAGCTAGCGACTGTGTAAAGCTACCGAGAGAGTTGCTGTTGAAAAGCTATCTTGATATAGCGATGAGTTATCGATTCGGCGCTAATTCCTAAACTCAGTGTTAAACTTTCATTAGGTATGTACTGCATGCTTCAAATCAAGAATTCAGAGATCGAAAACAAATTATTGTAGTCTGTCGGGTAGGGTTAAGAAACTTAAGTGTTCATGTATGCTAAATGTTATAACATTGTATGACACCGTACGCTCTATTGTGTCTTAGATGATCCTGTCGTGTAAAGAATGTTTAACATTGCATTACTGACCTGTCGAGAAATTAAAACTGATCTAACGAAAAGACTCAAAGCTCGACTGCCGAGTGGCCTAGATATGGATAACTAGTGGCCGAAAAAATCTTCCAAGAGATATAGCAGTTGCCGAAATACAGATTAGGAAGGGCCGAAATGGACTGCATATTAATAAGGCAACAATTGGTTAACTTAGAATTAAACTTTCTACGGGTCTGTACTGTATTCTTTAGACATATGACAATATCTGAAGACTGATACTGTCCTATATAACCCCTAGGCTTCATTGTTAAGAAACTGAAATTTTAGGGGCAACAACACCTTCGTTTATTATCATATACGACAGTTGCTATGGAATTAGATCTTAACATGTTGATTATTTTTCCAACTTGCTTTTTATCTATTTATAACAAATTCGCAAAAATTATATTCTAGGGGTAATAACTCCTCTATGGATCATCATCTTGTCACATTCATTAGTTTTGCAAAATATTGCTTTTATATTACACAAATACATTTCAAGTAAATAGCTACAAAACAGGAAAATTTGCAAAAAATTATATTTCAGGGGCAATTACTCTGTAAAAGGTGGTTTAATATTTATAAAACCAAATGATCTGGCATGCTGGTCAGCTTTCGTCTCTGGTTGCCTAGCGACAAAGGTCATTGTGAAAAATATGTGGCCAGAATATTACCATTTCATTATCTTGGATATATTTGACGTCCCAAAGTTCGATGTTCCTTTTACTCTCAATTTTGATTTCACACCTGACAGGTGTTGGTTGCTAGAGATGAGGTTCTTACTCTTCCGTGGCACATGATCTCACTTTCCTGGACGAAGTTCACATGTTTAACTTAATTTGCTAGTTTTCAAAGTTTTAACTTTTATTTTGGGGTTGTAATTTGAACATGGGACTGTATGTTTCTTCTGTTTGATTAAATAAATTGAATTATGTATGACACAGGACATGCTGAAACACAGGTTTATAAAGACGAGAGTGTGAACAAAATAGTTACAAAATCGAAACCTGTGTTTGCACCAAATGCTTAAGATTTTTTACAGTGGAAGAGCCAAGTAAATATAAGTATACTAGCCTTCCAAACCCATTTAGATGTGCTAAGTCACCACCGAGCCCCTCTAAGCTGACTATTTGCTAAAGAGTGAACCTGTGTTAAAGGAGGTTGGCGCTGATGTCCCTTTTCAACCCTTCTATTCCCTGACTATTTTAATCCGTGTATCCGAAAGACAGTTTCATAATGTCAGTTTATATTATCAATGTATTACTCTAAAGTAAATAAGGCTTTGCAAAATGTTAAAAAAAGGTGAAAGAACATTGATCCAATATTTACACAAGGCATCCAAGGCTATCCAAACTGATATGATAGCAACACTAGGGAAAGATGCCCCTTGATATGCAAGTGTAAAAAGGTGAGTGACGGACTATTAACGAGACAGGCAGAACCTTGATGATGACCCAGTCCTGGAATGCATGTCACTGTTGCACCCCCAGAAATTGTCAATAAAGATTTGTTCTCTTCTATGGTAATCAAAATCACACTTGGCTGCTAATTTCTGAGAAATCTTTTTTATTAAAAAAATGTTTTTGCAAATTTGTGACAAAAATACTTTAAAAGATCAACATTTTCACAAATTTTGGAAGTTTGACCACTAGTGATTTTAAAATTGTTGAAACGAAAATAAAAACCAAAGTATTATTATGACTGGCATGCGAGTTACAGAACATGTATGGTCAGCGAGTTGACATTTCAAAGAGAAGAGTACACTGCATTCTGACAGAGGATCTTACCATGTGAAAGCTTTCAGCCTGTTGGGCGTTTGACAGTTAATCAGAAGCACACAGGGTGCAGTTTCTCGCGTGTCAATCTAAATCTTTTAGTGGTGAGGCTGTGACGGGAAAATATTCAACTCAAGTGCTGTTTAAATCTCAGTAAAAGTGTCTTGGTCCACTAGCATTCTATCATTGACATGACTGCAATTAACGATTGTGGCTTTAAATTTTAAATTGATTGAGTGGCCAACTTATTGCTTAAGCTTGCACATCAGTCTTTCATCTATTTCCAAAACTGAAAACGGCAATTTTCATTCTCCGGTTTTAGTCAGATGATGATGCCATACATTCTGACTTTTCAAACTAACTCTTAGTTATTGTAATTTTAACCACCATTGTGTTTTTAGGAATTGTTTTAAACTTGGTTTACACATTTAAACTTCAGCTTAAACTATTCCATTTTTAATTTCACAACCTCAAGTTATGTTGAAATGTTAAGAACAAAGTACCATCCGCCAAGTTTGCTAAACATGTTATACCCAAATAACACTGAGACATTCTTTGCCAGTAAATTGAAACAGTCGCCATTTTGTTTTTGGAATTATGGTTAAGACATTCTGATTGGCCTCTATAAGTTTTGAATTTAACACCCTCAAATTATATTTAAAAATCATGTTATCAACTTTTACTAACATTTGACACGCCAAGTATAATTTTTTCATTACTATTTCAGTCGCCATACTGTTTTTGGAATGATGGGTTCAAACACTTTTACCAAAATTTACCAACCTAAGTGTCGTTTTTGCATTGGTACACCATTAATTTTAGTCACCATTTTGTGTTTGAAATTATGGGTTCAAAAACTTAAAATTCAGCTTGGTATCTGCAATTTTTTTATTCAGCATACTCGAATTATGTTAAACAAAGCATCTAACCAATATATTTACCAACCCAAGTAACATTTTTTGCATTGGTACTCCATTAATTTTAATCGCCATTTTGTGTTTGGAATTATGGGTTCAAAATGTAGCTTGGTATACACCATTACTAAAAATGCCGCTTCAAGTAACATTTTCTGAATTTATTTCTCGTCAAATAAAGAAATCAAAGACAGCTTATATACAAGGACAACATTCAGCACATTGAAATTCCCTTGTGATTTAAAGAAATGTGTTATTAAAAATAAGATTCAATTAAAACCAGTCTAATGGCCCTAGTTCTGGTTTAATTAGGTGATAATGGACGTCGCCATACTTCATTAGTGACCTTAGTGGAATATTGAAATATAGAATTCAATTACCATATGATCATGTTGACTTTTCTGAGTTCATTTCACAATTAGAACAGAGAAATACAGATTTGTTTGCCAGTTCAGTATCACAATCATATTGATAACAAAAATAAGACGTCGTAACAAGTGCGGAAAATATATCTATCGGTGGCTTCGCTATCTCACGATATATTCTTTCTCTCGTGTATTATTTTTCGATATACCACGAGTAGATGTTGGTTATTTCCTAAACACAGACCGGTCGAAATAACACTTGCAGTCTGTGCTAACGAAATCGGTCGAAGCTCTGCCTCGTGACCGATTGGTATCGATATCTAATGACCCAAACACAGCTAGATACAGGCCTAGATGCGCTCAATGTTAATTTAATCGATGTTCTGTAAATTTGCTTTTCAATATTGTTTCCACTTATTTCGTTGTTTCAATTCTTTACCGGATATTATGTAAACTATTAAGAAGTGTGTTTACCGATATAAGTGGAATGGTTGGGGCCCTTCAATAGACCACTTTTTTCAGAAAAAGAAAATGTTGTTAACACTATGTTTACACCTTGGTGACGTATTACAACTTATGCGCAAATTGATCCGGGGGCGCAGTATTCAGCCTATGGTAATGGTGGCAGTTCAAGGCAATTTCCCGTTACGACAAGGCTCAAGCAAATGAAATACATGACTGTATATAAAACAACTTATTCAAGTTCGTTTTTATTTTCTATGACAATTTTCACACCGTATACGTAACTCTGATATCAGTGAATTATTAAACACTCTACTTCAGACGAGCACTGAATTAAATTAGAACAAAATTGTATCCATTTGTGTACTGCTGTAATTCTAAGGAACAACCCATTCCATTAACAAAATCAGTTTTCTCTCAATACAAATGTAAAAAATTATAATTAATATTAATGATAGAAACCATATACTACTTTTCAAAGGCACAATCACACATTTTCGTATAATTTATTTTTGTAGTTTTTGATTGCAATCACTCCTAAAATCCAACTAATCTTAATTTTAGAATTTTAACATGTGGAATGAACTCCAGAGAATTTGTGATTTACAAACACCCAATCATTGTTTGATGATCGTGCTATCGTTAAACGTTATATAATGGGAGTGTATCTGAAAACGCCGTTAGTGAAGCACAAGGGACCACAAGCTTTTATCAGGAATTCAGCAGTTTCTACAACATATCTTCATTACTTCTGGTACAACCGATAACTTTAGTTATCCCCTGTAGACAGAAGTGTGAAACAAACAAACACGATATTCATTTCAATTTCATAAAATATTCATACATTAATGATAGATGACTAATCTTAGTATACGAAATGAAAAGAGCTGGAGATTGTGTTTCTGTAAGGATAAACAAGTGTTTTTATTAATTATAATGTTTAATTATTTATCTTTATCCTCTCATGTTTACTTTGTCACATTTATAACACGGATTACTTTACGTTAAATAAAGCAGTGGGATACGCTATTATTTCAACAGATAACAAAATATAACCACATAGGTATTCGTCATATTGACCAATGACAAATGTGAGATTAAAATGAATTATTCATTTGTAAGACGTGCAATCAAACCATATATTAAATGTTCTGCAGCGGCGTTCTCATATACAGTACAGGCTGGTCGAGAGTTTAACCATATATATTAAATGTTCTGCAGCGGCGTTCTCATATATACAGTACAGGCTGGTCGAGAGTTTAACACTATGCTAACGAGTAAATTGTCAGATCATATCGTCTCTCGTTAGCAATATCTTTGTAGCTACTGTTGGTCACTGGCTATACATACATCTTGGCAACTCGGCAGATTTGATTCCTGGGGCCGGTTGTTCAAAGTTTAATTAGCCAAGTTAATCAGTTGATTAATCGGTCTAAATTGGAACGTCGCATAATTTCAGATCTGTTGTGAAATTATTGTTGAAACTGTTGAAAGTGGACAGATAGAATTCCATCAAACTAAACTATATCATTATGTAACTATCAATTTCATACTTTTCTATTCACTTTTTAATTTTTTGTTAATCGTTGATTAAACAAACCAAGCTTCAAACTTCTGGGTTATAGTTACTAATGCCCTTCGTCAAGTCTGTACTAAATGCTAATACACCGGTAAGTTGAATAAAAATGTACAATACAGACTTGTCGAAAAATTAACAATGCGCTTACAAAAAGGAGTCGAAGTTTGGCTGCCAAGTATCGAGATATGAATGACTAATACATGTCTGCCGACTGATAGATATATAGAGTTTAAAAAGCACGAACAAGTGTTGGTTTATTTTAATTTTTTTTTCTTTTTATTGTTCCTACACACATATAGCGTTTACACATTTCTTGTGGCAAACTGTTGTAGTAATATTTTGAACCGTTGTGCAAGTTGATGTCGTTGTGTATTAAAATGGAAATACCCGAGTGTTCTGCATTCCATTTTAATACACATCCACAACTCGGTCTGTAACCATTACTTGCTAATAATTTTGAATCTCAACCCCCAGTGTCCAGGACTTGACAAGCTTCGTTCTGCAGAACCAATTATATAAGAACTCGGGATCTGACAAAAGTAGTTACAAATTTTATCAATCATGTGTTGTTTTAACCGTGTTCTTTGCAAAGTCGATAAAGTTATGTAGCTTAATTTTTACTAAGTTGTAGACTAACTAGCAATATATAATGACAATATAAGACACATTTGTTGTTCTTATCAAACATGTACAGTACCGTAACTACCTATGAGGCAACCGAGGCAACTGCCTCGGTAAAAATTGGTTCAATGAAGTATTACCCGAACGTCACAATGATTATACGGCTTTTGGCGACTTTGCCCGTTGGATCGTGTAGCTGCGAAGGATCCTTCTCAGCACTACGCTGACTGAACACATGGCAAAGAAGCAGTATGTCAGATAACAGAATGTTACCATTTCTTGCCTCGGTTTATTTAAGGGCCTAGTTACGGTACTGATGTACCGAACCCCAAGTGAACAGAGTAACTCCAATGCTTTCTCAAACTTAATTCAAATCTTACCAGATCAATCGATAGATTTACATGAGACGTGGTGGATATATTAAAAATAGTCCCAGAGAAGAAAATATGTTATCGTGAAATGTAATCACAATAGGCTGTAAAGTAACTGATTTACCAGTATTCATTTTATACTGATACACAATCCAACATATCCCAAACAGACGGACAGACCTCATTTGACAGTCGAGTTACAAGTATTTAAATTGATGTCAGATCTATACTGGTACGCAACTTGACATATCCCGAACGGATGGACAGACCTCATTTAAAAGCCTAGTTAGATGTAAGCTCTATACAGGTACACAAATTGACATATCCCGAACGGACGGACAGACCTCATTTAAAAGCCGAGTTACCATGTCAGCTCTATACTGATACACAAAATTGACATATCGCGAATAGACGGACAGACTTGATACTTTGTTGCAGAGTATAATTTAACAGACAACTGCTAATATCCTATCATCAACTTTAACACCAACCCCCTCCGGCATCATGTACTCCTACCCAAGGGTTCAAAAATATATATTCTACCAGAGACCTTAGAATGTTTTAGACCACTGGATGAACTTTATCATGCTCTTCTTCATTTCGCATTTATCGGTCAAAAGTTTGACCACATGTACATAAGACGAATGGCTTAAGCATAAGCCCAAACCCCAAGGGATATCATTGTTTGTGGTTCGACCCCCGTCGCTCAAAAGCGAGAAAATGTTTCCTTGTCATTGGCTCAGCACCAGTATCACGGACGGAGTCGTCTGCTGTATTTATTTACAACATTGCAGGAAAATGTACTAACACTTTAAATGTCACAGTAAATGTTCACTATTGAAATCCAGATAAGAAATACTCGAATTTACAAAGATAAATTCTTATGATTAATTAGAAAAATGTCTGAAAAATTGCTGATGTGATGTTAAACACTGGAGAAAATATCCAGTGGTGTAGTTATAGTAAACATATATCGAGACCACCGATTATAAAACTCCCGACTTCGGACGGGCATTGAACTAAGTGATGTGGTTATAGTAAACAGATATTAGGACCACTGATTATAAAATTCCCAACTTTAGACGGACATGGACTGAATGTGTAGTGGTATGATTACAGTGAACACATATTGGGGGCACTCATTATAAAACATCTGACTTGGGAAGACACTCGAGTACATTTCAGTGGTGTGGTTATAGTAAAAACATTGGGACGACTTCTTACAGGCACTTGAATAAAAGTCCAGTGATGTGGTTATTGGAAACACAAATATTAGTACCATCGATTATAAATCATCGACTTCGAACTGGCACTGGTGGAATTTTCAAGTTGAGTGGTTATAGTTAACACATATTTGAACCACTGATAATAATACAAGCGATTTCGGTCGGGGATTTGGCATTATGTCGTGATGTGGTTAAAGTAAACTCATATTGAGACCACTGGCCCCGGTTTCACAATCATTCCTTAGCTAAGATTTTCCTTAACTTAAATTCAGCAAAATTTGGTTATCTATTTTTGGAACTACTGATAAATATTTTTGTCAAAACTAATCGCAAATATTTAAATTTAGAAGTGATCTTAAAAATGATATCTTAAATTCCTGGATATCTTAAAAATCAACAAAATTATAAAGATTAAAAATTTTGCATGATTTAAGTTAATGATAATCTTAGGTAAGATAATGATTGTGAAACTGGGACCTGATTACAAAACACTCTACGTCGGACATGTCTTTGTGTAAATTTCAAGTGGTGTGGTTTTAAAAAACACATATATATTGGGACCACTGATTTTAAAACTCCCGTGTTTGAACCGCACCGAGATGAATGCCCAGTGATGTGGTCCCGGGTCACATTTTTGAAAATTAGGTAATCTTGTGCAAGTATAAATATAAGCTGTTACGCAAGCATGTTTTTTAAGACTAAGCTTATTGTTTACCGACGAATGCCAACGCTGATGTTAGTTAAACCACAAAGAGGGGATAAGCTTTCAGACATTATTTTCCATTTCAATTATAAAAAATATGCCAACTGTAATGGTAAAAAAATAATCAGATTTAAATTCTATTATTTGGAGATGTCCCAATCAAGCGACAGACAATTTTTCACACGAGGGAATTACATTTGAGCGGCGACAATTACAAAAAGTATCTCTAAGCTATTATTTTTCATTTTCAGGAATACATGACAATTAATACGGAATCCACTAGGAGACATTCTAGAAAATAGTTCTAGAAAATAAATAAATAATACCAAAGAAAAATATATTGTCAAAAAATTAACACTCGGCTAACGCGACTTCGCTGCCAAATGAATCGCCGGATCATCTCTGCCCGTCGTGAGCTACATCTAAGCAGGTTTTCTGGAGCTCTACAGCAGTTTTTCTATCACTGGTAACTATATTTGCATATTTTGGCCACTCCGGAAGCCGAGTTTCGACTATGATTCGTTGCTCATTGTTGAGCTTTCAATAGGCCTGTACTGCATATCAACTGGCTTGGATCTTATGTAAATGATGAGCGAGTACCTACTAGTATTGAATCCGGTTACATAACTTTCAGAAAGCGGATACAATTAAATAATTGATGAATCTAGATTTTGTCCTAATCTGAAATTGAAAATGTCACAGAATTGTTCCATCAAATGATGCAAATGATCAGGAGAAAATTTCCCGCCATTACTCAACTGAAAATTACAGCGATGATAAATTATTAGTCTGAAAAAATGAGGAATACTTAATACAATAGAGAGATGTCGAAAGTTTAAAACTAAGCTAAGTCTAGGTCCGATATCTTGGCAGATTTTCGGCAGCTACTTTCTCAGCAGGTCTTTGACCACTAGTTATGTACATAACTACAACAAGGCAGCCGAGGTTAGAATCCATTTCATTAGCTTACAGAATGAATGTGCAAGCCTGGTGCTATAGTCACGTCCACGCTAAGAGTTACGATTCCATGCCCTGAGGAAGATTTGGGGGAAATGGAGCAATTTAGTGCATTTATCTGCATTCTAAAACAATAACCCCGTAAAAAGAAAAGTGAAACGTATCACCTGCATGATTCAATCAATCAATCGCGCTCTCTGATGTAATGTGGAAGCAACAACTCTGTAATTTGTACACAATGGCAGACTTTTTTTAATTATCAAAAAATCATGTGCAAGCACAGAATTCACAGTGTATGAACGGAACTGTACGCAAAAAGGTAGCTACTGTTCGGCGAAGCGAGAGACAATTAGGTCAACGAGTAAATTGTTTCTTATTTTCTTGTTGCGTAAATAGCAACTCGAAATCAAATACGGTAAATAAGCAGTTGTTCTCTATCTTCTTCTTGGGCGTATCTGTATGTTTTAGAATCTCAAAATAAATTAAATATTCCATTAAGAACAGTCATGAACACGTATTTGAGCAACGCTGGACCTATCTAAAATGTAGATTTATGCTCATTTAATCGAAAATATCCGAGAATTTTAAAATACATGATGAAAACAAACCTTTTTTCAATCAGTCTATATAGTTACAAAATCTACTTTGGCACAGAAACATTCAAAATATTGATTCAAACGACCTGACTGACAAGATGTTACTGTACCGGTAGTTTATATTTTGTCTGTACCGGTAGTGAGTTTCTAGTAACAGAAACACTGTACCGGTAGTTTTTATTGTGACACTTTAACTTCAGTCTCTCTTGGATACTGGGGAAATTTCTCTTTTTCCAGTCAGAGATTTTTAGTACTTTTATGCTTATTATGCTACCATATGATTTTATCTAATTAGTTGTATAAGTATGATGGTAATACAGCCACCACTTCCTTTTAAACATAACCACTGTGGTAGCTTAGTTGGTAGAGTGCTCGCTCCGTAAGTGGGAGATCGTTGCTTCGAACCCCGACCAGGTCTGACCCAAAACTTGGAAGTGGGAAGTGACTGTTTTTTCGCCAAGCACTCGGCATTACGAAATGAAAGTCACGGTTCTTTCGGATGGGAACTTAAAATAAACGAGGTCCCGTGTCAGGGTTCGATTTTAGCGATATTTACCACTTGCAAAAAATAGCTTGTACAATTTTTATTCACTAGCTAAAATGAAAAATGACTAGCTAAAATTTATGAAACAGTTTTAATAGCTCATAATTAACATTCAATTTGTAATGGTACTAATGGACTTTTGCGACATTTTTTTTTAACTTTTTTATTCACGTGCTACAGTAAAGCATGACGGTAATGGGATTTTCACTGGTCTATTTTAAACAACGAATCAGAGACGAAGAGTAAATTAAGCAGCCTAATCATAGCCACGTGTTTCGGGAAACCTAATATTATACATTGACGTATATGCCCGAGTAATCCGAATTTGTTTATGATAGAAATGCCCAGACAATATGACTTATTTTGGCCGCTTTTCGTTTTAAATTTCATTTGAAACATACAATGTGACAGTTAATTGAAAAGTAGATTATAAATGATTTAGCTTCTTTTTTTATTCACTCGCTCAACTATGCGAGTGGCTTTTATTTCCACTCGCTATTTGGCAGATCTACAAGCTATTAGCGAGTATGCGTGCCTAATTTCGAACCCTGCGTGTCATGGTAGGCTTGGCGCGATAAAGAACCCTGCTGTAAATTGCCATCAGTGCAACGCACAGACAAAATTTATGCACCTTCACCTATAGCTAGCGATTTCTTGATATAAGTGAAATATTCATGACTGGAACACATTTACTCAACTCAACTCCTCTTAAACTTGTGATATTGCTTTGGCCAAAAAAGATTGTCGTAAAGATAAGTTTCTTACCATTTTTGTTACTGCAAATCGTCTTGATACATTTTTATTTTTACGACATTGAGCTTGAACTTAAGTTTAAAACTACTCGCACCTTAAAGTCGCCCTGAGTGTGCTAGTACAATGAAAACCATAAACTTAACTTAACGTTCTCTGCGCCAGAAGGCGCATAAGGCCTCAACGCTATCCTTCCATTTTTGTCTGTCCTTCGTTGTTGCTTTGACCATCTACTCCATCCAGCAGCGTTTCTTTCCTTTTTGGTTGTTCTCCTCCATGTGGACTTAGGTCTTCCCTGTTTTCCCTCTGGCTGCCACCCTAGTGTTGTCTTTCAGTCATTTGTTCCCTCTTTCCTCAGTATGTGTCCGAATCAGTTCCACTTTCTTCTCCTGATCTCATAGCTTATGTTGTTAAGTCTAGCTGTTTTTAATATTTTTTCATTAGGTATTTTCTGTTGCCATCTTGTTCTTAGTATCCTTCTGAGGCAATATGTTTGGAAGCCGTTTGTAAGAGGTGTTCATCTTTCTTCGTTCTTTTCCACGTTTTACTTTCATAAAACAATACTGGTCCTACTCAGGTCTTAAATAGGTGCATTTTCTATTTTTCCCAATATTTTTGGTGTTCCAAATACTTCTAAGTCTATTTCTTTGAATTTAATTTAAGCCCTATCCTTGATGCCTCTTCAGTCATTTTCCTAGTCTTATCATTCAGGTCTTAGAATTTGGAGGATGAAAGTGCTATATCTTCCGCAAACCCAAGACCTCACAATAATGTTGTAAAGCCACTTCTTATTTCTCTTCTCATTCCATTTGTTGTTTTCTTTATCATCCAATCTATAACTATTAGAAAGAAACCCTGACATTACACACCCCTGTTCTACACCACTTTTAATAGCGAACCACTCTGATGTTTCATTTTCTTCAATGACAGCACATTCAAATCACTCATACATCGATCCCTCTTATAGCATTAGTGATTTTGGTTGGAATCCCATAGCTTCGTTATCGTCCAAAGGCTCTTTCTGTGCACCGAGTCGAATGCCTTTTCAAAGTCCACAAAGTATGTGTATGTTGGAGTTCTGAATTCATTTGCTTGTTCCAGTATTTTTCTCAGGATGGTCTGTTGTTACTCTCCCTGGTCTAAATCCTGCATGTTTCTTCCCGAGTCTCTTATCCACTCCTGTCTTAATCCATACAATGACCATACAGCTAAATTCCTTGCTAATGACTGAAAGTAAACACACTAGCAAATCTCACGCACATAGATTAATTCTCAGAGGGTAATAATCTTGTTCTCGTCGCGAATAGTAGCTTACGTTTAATAATATTTCTATATTATAGCTATCACCACCTCAGTTCTTGCAATATGGAAATTTTAGTAATAAATTGCCAAAAACATACTATGTACAGTATGCGATATATTTTAATACAATTGCAAAATGTACTATAATTAAGGGGCTACTGGTCTTTAATATTGTCCATAGCATATTTTGCTTCAATAGAAAAGCATGATTTATAATTTATAATTGAATTACAAAAATTTCTAGTATTAAACTGAAAATCTAACTCGCATGGATGGCGTGAAAGAGAAAAGTAGCTACCGGTACAGAAACAATACAGATGTTGAAAACTACCGGTACAGTTCTAACTTTCGACCACGGAAGGAAAACTTGCTTTTTCAGTGTAAATACGAGTTTTGTAACATTCTGTACATGAGTTAGGGATTCTAAGAATATTTTTCTACATATAGGTACTGATAATGGAACTTACAATGTGAAATAATACGTATTTTACATCATTTAACTAGAAGTGAGAAGCCCACGGCTCGACGTTTGATGATGTTCATCATCACATTTATTATATAAGTTGACCCTTTTCTGAGAGCATATGGCTACCACTAAAGCTTTATATAGTGAAGATGAATTAAATAAAAGGGATAAACTTAATCCATTAAAATTGAGCTAGAAAGATAGATAATCAACAACCTCGTGTCTCCCGATACACCTTCTTCTCGCTTCGACGAACAGTAGCTACCTTTTTGCGTACAGTTCCGTTCATACACTGTGGAATTATTGGCTTATAAATATGCGTGCTATGCCACTGGCTTAGTGTTAAGCTTTTGACAGTTCCGTATTTGTTTTGACTACGTGATGTATTATCATGGACCCGAGACGATACCGACACCATTGGAAATTAAAAACCGCAACTAGTTATTGTCCTTAATCCCCAAGGCACCATACTGGGTGACGTGATGTTGATGTAATACCATATACAAAGCTCCATACAGCTTATTAATAAACCAGGTGTAGAGTAACACAGAAGTAGCAAAAACATAGTTATCAAATAGCGTAAAAAGACAACCAGTGATAAGCAATAAATGCATTTTGCTGCCCACGACTAAACCATGTTATAATCATATAAGCAGTGATGTTTACTACAGAATGTCGCTGATGGTAAGGAACAGCATAGTGGAACAAACGGCCACGTCATCAAGCGATTGATGTTGTTTAACGTCGCATCAGTAATTTCCATGTTATTGGCGACGATACAATTTCATTAAAAGTAATCTAAAGACAAGAGAGGCCCGTGGCATGAGCTTAGCGCTAACCTGAGGATTTGTTCATATTTCGTGCTGGATCGTCAATTACATTAATTAAGGAGAATGTCCATTTTCAGTTGTTAGGGCCAATATGCAAGGCTTTTTGCAAATAAATTAACTTGTCCGAAGTGTGCTACATATGAAATATCTAAGGTCTAGCTGCAGACGAAGTACATTAATTAACAGCCAAAATAGTATAAAAGCGAAAGTACATACGTATAAAATTTAGGCCATTTCAGTACTCGTTTGTTTCTGTAACCTTGAACCTATAACCTATCAAAATGACCTTTATGCCATTGTCTACAATATTCTATTATACATACCTATACAAAATGTTCATAGTTTTTAGATAAGTTAACCATTTCAGTATTCATTTGCATATGTGACCTTCACATTTGAATCTTTGACCTTCATTTATAAATCGAAATGCTCATTGTTATTATTTTTACATTCCTATACAAGAAATTGATTTCGAGATAATCAACCATTTGATTTCAGTATTCTTTTTTCATCTGTAACTTGACCTTTGAAGTCATGACCTTCATCTAATCATTGTTTCAATAGCCAATCAAAAACAAACATACTAATCCATGTCTGAAATAAAATCCATAAGCAAAGTAAAAACTTTTGAACTGACAAGTTAGGTTAGACACGTGACCTTCCACCAGGGAACTGAGGCCGGGTGCCAATATTCCAATATAAATGGCTACACAAACAGTTTATAGTTTTCAGATAATTAACCATTTCAGTGTTTGGTTGCATCTTAGACCTTGACCTTGAACCTTTGATGTTTTTTTCAAATATCAAAATGGTGGTTATTCCAATACCTACAATATTACATATTTCTATACAAAAAAGTTTATAGTTTTCAAGATAACCAATCATTTCAGTATTTATTTGCTGTGACATTGACCTTTGAACTAATTACCTTGATTCATATATCATAATGGTTGTTGTTTAAATACCTACAATATTCTAATATACATGACTATACAGAAAGTTTATAACTTTTCAGACAGTAATTTAAACAATTTTCCCCTTAAGTACCTTGCAATTTCCCCTTTTTGGCCCCTACAGCTAAATTTGTGGAAATCTGAAACTAGGTGCTGTAAGTATGTTTTACATGAAATATCTAAGGAATATCTCTTGTATATTCAGAGAAGATTTGTAAAGATTTTCACATTTTCCTCCTTTTTCGGTCCCAATGAGACATAATCCTTTCATTTGTGCAAAGCCTAGACATAATTACTGCTAATTATCATTAGATTTGGGTGCATGTGTAAATTTGTGCCAGTACCTCAGTTCTACTGTATACCAATGCAAACTTATGTCAGTGATTAGACTGTTTGTACACATGCCAGCAATGTAGCAGATAAACACCACAGACAACCTAGTCAGTATCTTAAACTGATACTGAACAAACCAGGCAATGTCATGAGTTAATCAGAAGTTTGTTGTCGTTTTTTTTTTCGCATTGTGTCGTTCTCTTCCATTATTTATTTCTTGTAGCTGTATATTTTCAAAACACACACACACACACACAGATATATATATATATATATATATATATATATATATATATATATATATATATTAGCATGTATACTATTTGTTGATATTATCAGTTGTTGACTTGCTATTTAAGTTGCTCAGTATATCATATTCAGCTACAGCTGCTGTTGTTGCCAATACAGCTTGTTTAGATATAGTAGCCGGCTTAAATGCTTTCCCTTTTCTCTAATAGTGCTCGGGGCACATGTTGCAGCAGTGTATAATTGCATCTGCCATCTGTCAATTGAATTAATACAATGATTTCCCGACTGTATTTTGCTAACCATTTCATCAGTTGTTAGAACAATATTGGAGAAATGAAGAAACAAAATTAATTTGTGTAATATTTTGCACTTGTAAAACTATGGTTTTGGGGAATTTTATAAATAATATAGGAGAAGAAAATCACTGTTATAGGCAAACAACATCGATCTTTCCAGTTGGCTTTTAATTTAAATAATCTATTATGGATGAGTACATGTATGTAAAGGGAGCACAATTGTTTGTCTACATAATGGGACACCATTATCAAAGAGTAAACATGTATACTGTGTATTTAGTGTGAAACTAACACTTCCCATGTATTAGATGGATTCTCCTATTAATGAATATTCTTAATGAAAGGTCAAACATGTTAAGTATTTTTCTGGTTCTATCATACTTTTAATACAGTGGTAAAACTCTAGTTTACTTGAACCAGATTTCAAAGCACTCCACTCTTGAAAATAATTATCTTTCACTCTTTCAGTGAACATATACAAAAATGCTGTAGTATTACCAACACCTTGATATAACCATACATAGTTAAAACCATATCTAACCAATAGATCACAAATCCGAGATGCCCAGTTATGTGATGTTTTACCTGCTAAATGCTTTTCATATACATGTAACATGTTATAACATCTCTTTGGGTATCTCGATTCGTCCATTTGTAAAATTTTAAACCAGTATTTCAGCAGTTTTTTAAAATAATATACAAAAACTGGGAACCTTCCCAGTTCACCAAAGACTGCAACCGTAGGTGTACTACTTTTAACTTGCAATAACCGTCTACAAAATTTTACATGAATACTCTCAATACAATACGATATTTCAAAACTCCATACTTCTGCACCATATGTAATAATTGGTAAAACCATGGTATCAAACAAATATAATGCATTTTTATATGAGACATTATATGAATTTATAAACTTAAATAAAATATACAATGATTTTTCTGCTGCTAATGACAGAGATTTTTTGCAGTGTTCCCATGATAATGTAGGTGTAAAAAATAAACCTAAATATTTGTAACTTGACACAACTTCAAGTTTTTCTCTACCAAAAAACCATCTCTCTGTATGTTTTAATGGACCCCTCTCCGGAAAACCATTACCTTGGTTTTTTGCAAATTTACCTTCATGCCATATTTGCTACAGAATGATTCTACAACAGATATTTGCCTTTGTAAGTTCACTACAGTGTCTGCTAAATTAACTATATCATCTGCAAACAATAACTGTAAAATATTTGGTGCTAACATGTCAATATATATACCTGTACAATCCTGCGATGCTTTTATAAGCTCATTAAGAAACATAACAAACAAAAATGGGCTGAGCATACATCCCTGCCTTGTTCCTACATTGCAATGGAAAAATTTAGATATACCATTAGGCAGCCTAACGCATGATGTCAACTGTGAATACATGGATCTTAGTACTTTGACCACTTTAGCACTTATCCCGCTTTTTAAAAGTGTATAAAGTAACAGGCTATGTTGGACGCAGTCGAAAGCTTTCGAAAAGTCAATAAATAAACAATACATTCTACCTTTCTTTTTACCAATATATTTCTGTACAGCGGCTTGCAGAACAAAACAATTGTCTATGGTAGAATAACCACGTCTATATCCTGACTGTTCCTCATACAATATATTTCCATCCTCCGCCCAGGTAACAAGCCTATTGTTTATGATTTTTGTAAATATTTTCCCCATAACATTTAACAGAGAAATTCCTCTATAAATTTCTGGCAAGTTGTGTTCACCTTTTTTATGAATTGGACAAATTATGGCTCTTCCCCATTGTGACGGAAAGTTTCCAGAGCTTAATATCTTGTTAAAAAGTTGGAGAATATACTCTATCAGAAAATGTATGGAGTGTTTGAACATTTCAATAATGATGCCATCATCACCCGGTGCCTTCCCATTTTTCATTTGATTCAATGCTTCAATCACTTCGTCTGCAGTAATGTCCTGGTCTAATATTTTGTTTGAGTCAAATTCTCCATCTAAAACTGAATTTACATGTTCATTGGCAGTATGTTGAAACTCTCTGTCTACTTCAAACGTCGCTGAATTTAACAATTTTGTTTATTATCCAACATGTTGATAATTGAAAATGAAAACCATTTTTTGTTTGAATGTGAACTTTATAAAGACATCAGATTTACTTGTAAGATAGAAGAATACTTCACTAGATTTAGAAGTATACAAACTTTATTCGAAACAGATGATGAATATATCCTGTATAATTTTGCCAAATTCATATATCTGGCGTTTAAAAAAACGAGACAATTTTCTAAAAACTTTGGAGTAACTTCAACTTCAGTAAGTTATGAAATTATGAGTGTTCGGATTACACAAAACTGATAATCTTGTGTATTATATGTATTATACATGTATTATATATATGTGCGCACATTGAAATGTTATATTTGAATTAGAATTGTACTATGGGCATTTTGCCTTGCATACTAAAAATAAACTATATATATATATATATATATTAATGAAAGGTCAAGTAGACAGGTCAATGTTGTTTACCAATACAGTGTTAAAATCAACAAAGATAAGATTTTTCAGAAGGGGCTATTTTCAATTTTTTTTTCCACAACACTATCTCATCAATATTTTTGTATTCAAGTAATATTAAATATGGCTCACTCAGGCCTTAACAATTGGGTCATTGGGCAAAATAAGGGATCAGCGAACTCAATGTCCCATCTAGAATGAACACTGTCTATATCATATATTCTTCTTAATAAGGTGTAAATAAAAACAAAACAAAAATGGAAAACTATTTTAAATATATTACACATTGTTATTCACACATACACATACCACGATGATTACCATGATAAATGTATCACAATTTTCTCCACTCGGAAACCATGTCAAAAATAGATTAATCCAATGGTCACACAAACATAATTTCACAAGGAAGATTGTTTTTACAAGTTTTTCTTTCAAATCTGTCTCTGGTGTCCATTTGCAGTTTCAGTTTTAGCATCTATGTAAAGACTGGTCCTAAATATTTTTCCCACAATTTTCTTACATTAAAAAAAGTTATAAAGAAATGGTTCTATATTTTATCCTCTGTGCTAGCTTCCTTCTACTTTCCCTTCAATTGGAATCTGAAAAAAGCATTAAAAAAATTAAAAGGCCATAGCTCCTAGAAAAATCATTGTACTAGAACAGGAAAATGATATACACAAATGAACAAAACTGAAGAACTGATGCAGACAAAAAGTGTGACCCATGGACACTAAGATGGTGGAATGCATTACTATATCCTCTCGTTGATTTCTTGGCAGGGGATAACAAGACCCCATTTCTCGTTCACTCATTATATATTTTCTAGTAACTAGAACTGTATGTCTGCGCTCTGCACCTAAATGAGATATGACTTCATCTCCTTGACCTTTGATCTACAAAACTAAATGTGGTATGTGACACATCGACTCATGTCGGTTCACATTAGTGTCAAATATGATCAAAATCCACTAATAGATGAGAAAGTTATGGATTGGACTTGATTTAACACAGATGGGTGGACAGGCAGACAGATATGGTGATGAGGTATCATGACGTTACAACTATTCATCTTTTGATCTTACTAACAGTAACAGATTCAAAGTTGAGACTATAAAAGGTGCCATGGCAATTAACATTCTGATTTGGTGACTGTTTTTATGTTATAAGTCGCCAGTTTGGTTACCAAAGTTTCCAAACAAGTTTTTATTTTACAAAGCTTTGAGTCATGTCAGTTCACATTTGTGTCAAATATGATCAAAATCCACTAATAGATGAGAAAGTTATGGATTGGACTTGATTTAACACAGATGGGTGGACAGGCAGACAGATATGGTGATGAGGTATCATGACGTTACAACTATTCATCTTTTGATCTTACTAACAGAAACAGATTCAAAGTTGAGACTATAAAAGGTGCCATGGCATTCTGATTTGGTGACTGTTTTTATGTTATAAGTCACCAGTTTGGTTACCAAAGTTTCCAAACAAGTTTTTATTTTACAATATTATATTTTCTTTATAGTTTCATTTTTGGCAACTAGAATTTTTGACTCGAACCTAAAAGATGAGGATCCACACTAGATTAAAAAGGCACTCTGAGCCCTGCGTAATGTTTGTTTTCTTATGTCAGGTTGCATAAAACATTTTCATCCTGGGGTACAAAATCAAAGATTAAAACAAGACTTGCAGACCCTATTACCTCATGCATCTTGAAATATTTTGTCATTGATTTAATGGGATTTTATGCCCAGTCAAATATATTTTACTTATATCGAGACATCACCAGCTGTAGGTGAATTTTTACCATTGCAGGACAATGTGCAGGGAAAGTTCTTCAATGGACCACGCCTGTCATGGCACGGGGCATCATATTGTAAGGTCTTTTCTGAAGGACCCTGTCATTACCAATTTTCAAATCTTGGTCAGACCTGCCCAGGGATCAAACCCACAACCTCCCAATTATGAAGTGAGCATTCCAAGAACTGAGCTACCATAGTGGTAAAAGTATTAAGGTAGAGATGCAGCCACCGTGTAGAAGAAATGCACACATATTGTGTCATTGAAACCCCCAACAACTCCTACACACACTTACCTTTATTTTCTTCAAGTATGTTGTGTAAGGCTGCTGGAGTTGATGACCACAATTAGCACATCCCATTCCTAATCCAAATCCTGCACCAAAAACTGCTGGCCAGGGTCTTTCTAAATAAATATATATTGAATATCTATATTATATGATCAATATTATCTATATAATCTATGTAGTTAATAACATACTTCCTTACCCTTTTTTGAGACTAAGAGTAAGTCTGGGTAAATTTTGATACTAAGTTTTACAAAATCATCACTTTCATGACCATGATGTTGAGATGCCATTTTTAAACAAATGTACAACCCTAGATCCCCATCTTGTGCTCTTGAGCAGTATTAAAACATTGCCCTTCACTCAAACTGAACTGAAGAAACTTGGTATTTCACTATATACACAGACTAGAAAACAGTTTCAACTCCAATTTCTGGAAATTACCAGATTTTTTTAAATCGTTAGTTTAAACAGACAATCATATGGTCATAATTCTAGCTTCAAAATTGTACAACTTTTGCCATAACTGTAAGGGTAGACAAATTAGTAATAAGCATCTATTACATAAATATACTTATAGTTAGTGATGTCCGATTGGACAAAAATTAACAATCCATAATCGGAGAGAGATAATTAATTAATTAATAATTTGAATTACAGTGACGTTTTTATAATTTATAATTGTCCATCAGTAACAAATAAAGTTGACAATATCATTAATATAATATTATAAGTAACTTTATTTGTGTTTTAGAGCTAGGTGTTCTTTCTAACTTTGTTCGTGCTTAGTGATGATCAAAATGCTTAAAACAAATCAGTATTGAATTGTAAATTTCATGGATTAATCTTAACATGAGTATGGTGCAAGTGTTTCTGATCTACTATGGCAACCTTTACAGGGGTAGTGCAGATAAATACAGGGGTCTCTATCACTCTTATGTAAATGTGGCTGGGGCTCATTAAGGCATTTAAAATCGTTAAAAAGAAAATTGATAGAAAACTTAACTAGAACAACCTTTCCCATATGACCTTTGTTCAAGGTCATACACACCTTTGGCCCATGAAGATTATTAATGTGAAGTTTGACAGTTGTCAAAAGTGATTATAAGATAGGGCCCAGACACGATTTTACACAGACAGACATGGTGATTCCTATATACCCACTCAAACTAATTTGCAGGGGTAGTGAAGTGGTATAAAAATTGTGTTTTTAAAACTGAAATTTTAACATTGTGAAAATTGGCAAAGTGGTTGTGAAAATATCATTATTCATAAGATTTTAAATTGTGAATGCGGTAGAATATCAGCCCCAAAAACAACCCAGCAATAGCCCTGAAATATCTCAGACCACTCAGTTCATTATACCGGCATGGCATGACTGGTGTTGAACTAATCAGTAGATGTCTATAACATGGATGATGAAAAAAAATCTTGGTTGGCATCCTTTACTTTGGCAACCTTTACAGCGCTAGTTGACTTAAGTTAAATATTTCAGATCACTAGTTTCATTATATTGATAGTGATATTGATAGTTATATTGACAGTAGATGCCTATTGCACAGAAAAAGTTAACCATTCTTATTTGTGGTCCACCAAAGTCAAACCCATAGTGGTGAAACGCCATTCATTTCAACTACTTGGTCGTAGAGATCCCAGGCCCCAGTTTCACAATCATTCCTTAACTAAGCTTTACCTTATTAAACTTAAATCCGACAGAATTTAAAATCATAGTAATTTTGTTAATTTTTAAGATATTCTGGAATTTAACGATCACTTCTAGCTTAAAACAATTGTATTTAGTATTGTCAAATATGTGCATTCGTAGTAAAAAAAAAAGTAACCAAATTTGCTAAATATTGGTTAATAAATGATTGTGAAACTCCATGGGCCATAATTATTAAGGAGATTATACTCACTCTTAAAGAATAGTACTGAAGTCACTATACCAAGACCAACACCCCAACCTGAAATACAATATTTGAATCATAATAATATTGTTCATTCTAGAAGGGGTCCTTGTACTGTTGCCCCCTCAACCCCCCAAAAAACAGACACCATAAGTACTGTCAGTGGATAACTTGGCCCAACTTTTTTTATATCAGTTGAGTGTTGAGAGAATATTGTTATTCACCATTTATTTTGTCTCAAAGCCAGGCTTGGGGCCTTGGTGGCCAAGTGGGATAAAACTTGAACTGACAGATAACAAGGCCACTCACTGCAAATCTTATTCAGGCAAATCTAAGTGTGAAAAAGGAGAAAGTTTGTCAGTTTGCTTGCTGAAAGGGAAGTGGTTTTCTCCAGGTACTCCTGTTTCCTCAATCATCCAAGAAATGATATCTCCATGAAGTGAGAGCCATTTATATTATTCTTTTTATATGTCTCTCTAGATTTATTGCCAAACCCTTTATATCGCCAAAATCTGAATGAAGTGGCAATTAACTGAGGTTTTACTGTATATGTGGTAGTGTAAATTACAAACTGAAGCACTAATCTTTTTTTCAAAATGGACCCAACAAGTAACATTAATGATGTTTAACCAACTTTTTGAAAATACTTTTTTGCCCAATTCCACTTAAAATATTTCTGTTTTTGCAGTATGTACTACCATCTATTTGTTTGTTACAGGCAGTGATGAAGCTCAGCTGCCTTAGTTGCGGACAAAGCTAACAGTTTTAAACTTCAGAAAAGTTAAAACAATAATAAATAGTTAAAATGTGTAAAATTTAGGGACCCAGACTCATATTTAGGAGCTTTGGACTACTAGGCCCCTGTTTATCTTAACTCCTGATAGGGTAGTCTGGTGAAGTATGATTATGAAGCTGAATATCTGCTAGATTATTACATCAGAGTAATGGTAAAAGGGGGATAACTCCTGTCACTCAGTTAATGTCTCATCAATAAACAGAATAGACACTGCAGGCAGCCAGTTGAAGACATGTAAAATCTGGGTTTTTTTCCAGAAAACACTGAAGAATGACATTTGGGCTACTTACTAGTATCAATTTTACAGCCTGATTTTAGACACTGTCAATAAAATCATTAATCTGTTTTATTTCTTCAAATCCAGGCAAACATGACGAGTATAAATTTTGAAATAAAGAAGATTTGGAACCAGATTCATGCTTAAAATCTTAACAAAGAAGATCATCATCTTCAATCTTATTGGAGGTGTTCATTTATTTTATATTGAATTCATTTCAATACACATTTATGTGATTGATAAGTCTACCCATGTGGAAAACAGAAAAAATAACTTCATTAATTGTGACCAGTGTGACAATTCTATAATTTGCAGGTTTCCACAAATAATTGAAATTTAAAATTATTAGAAGGCAAATTTCCAACAAGTGTGGTATGCAAGTCTACAACATGAGTTATGGATCAAGTTATATTAAATTGTTCTGCTCCACTGATTTCTATGGACACTGGCACTTGGTTTTCAATACCGGTGTAATTTCATTGACATTTTTCCACACTTTTATCTGAATGCTTGGAGCTAATGAACTGATTTTTGGTATGCAAGTCTACCACAATGACTTACAGATCAAGTTTTACTGATTTTTATGGAAATAACAGTCCAAAATGTCACAGAAGTAACTGGAGAACTCTAGGCCCAATATGTAGGCAATACTGTAGGAATCACTCTGTTTGTGACAGCGAAATATTTTTATATCCAAAAAAAAATCAAATAAAATTGATTAAAGATTGATATTTTTCACTTACTTGTACTTAGTCATAACAGGAAATCTTTATGCGCATCTGTGACTGTCATAAAGTATGTTTTTAGAAAGGAAAATATTGGCGTTATGGGGATTTTACATGGCAAAAATGGCGAAGTTTACACCGGAAGTGATGTTCTTGGTGATGTTTTATGTCATATGCCCAGCAGAATCTGCCATTTGCCTGGTTTACAACATGTTTTACCCCCATACCGTCAACGTTTTACAATGTGCAGATATATTCTGGGCTAATCGCAGATGCGCATACAGATTTCCTGTTACGACTAGGTACAAGTAAGTGAAAAATATCAATCTTTATTCAAATTTATTTGATTTTCTATGGATATGCAGTGTTCCAGATAGAGCGCTTAATTGCGTAATTACGCAAATCTTTTGGACAAAAATGCATTAAATTAAAAATCCATGCATCTTGGAATGCAAAACTAAAAGCTTGTTAAGAATTAGAATGTGACTTTGTGCGTATTCATGATAAACCATCTTGATGGCAAGACAACTCAAATTATATATAGTCAGCCAATGATATTGATATACATAATAGTAGTTTAAGGTTTATAAAACTGTAAAAGGGAGATATTTATTTACAAATCTCCTGTACTTCTGTAATGCACAGGGTACATAGCAAAGCACATCAAAATGAACACGCCGACTCATTCCGTTTATGGTAAATAAAAACTAATTCTCAATGTGAACTGCAAAATTTAAGAAAATAAACATCATTTATCTATGTTGAAGTTTGTGAATCAAACTTATAGAAGCAGCCGCGATAAAATTGACATTCCGTAATTTTCAAGAGTGTAATATTTGCGATTTTCTTTCAATTTGTGAAATTAGCAAATATTTTCCATCACACAAAAAGTACCAGTTTAAAATGAATTAGAGAAGTGCTCTAATGATTTATCCTTGCAAAACAAGTCAAATAAAATAAAAATTAACAAGATATAACATATTTGAAACTAAACATAATTCTAATTTAAAAAAAATATTGATGATTTTCAGTATTGATTTAACCATATTAAGCATTACTACAAAAACATGTGCTTCATGAAGAATTACATCTCAAAAATTATCTGGAGCACTGATATGAAGAGTATTTCACTGTCACAAACAATGTGGTTCCTACAGTAGGTATGTAACTTGCTCACTATTGTTCTTGTGTATTCCCTTAGGATGGTTTATTTGAATGTTGTTTTAGCTAGATCTAGGTTGCTTCAGTATCTTTCACCTGGAATTCTGGAAGTCTGTTAGCTGCTACTTCTATTACAGTAGGTCATTTTATTTTCAGACCCAATTAAAACTCAAAAAGGTCTTGAACTTAAGTTCCAGAATGAGTCCAGTGGAAGCATGTAGCTCAGTTGGTAGAGCGTCGGACTCTTAGATCCAAGGGTCGCGGGTTCGAATCCCGTCGGGGGCATGTTGTGACCTTAAGCAAGTTACTTCATTTCACATTGCTGCTGACTTATCCGGCGTCAGGATAATGGACCGGTGAGGCTGCAACCTCTGCAATTGTCGTCTCGGTGAGCTAGCACCTAAAAAGTCGCCCTGAGTGCGCACTAGTACAAAGCAGACAAAACGCACAATACACACTGCCAGTCATGGTCACATCGGTGTAGGCTAGTGTGATCTGGCTGACAGTTATTAAATGCGCACACACAAAATGGCAGAATCATCAGCGATTGATGGCGGCAGCAAACTGGTAGAAGTAGAATACAGTACCAGCACTCGCCTTCTGTCCATTCACTAGAAGGGGGTTTTACCGGAATAATTGCGAAATTCCGGAATAGTAAGACACTTTCCGTAATCTTTGCGAAAATCCGGAATGTTTAGATCAATTCCGGAATTTTTAGACCAAATCCGAAATAATCGGACAAAATCCGGAATAATTGGTCAAAATCCGGAATAATAAGAATATTTTTACGGTAAAATTTTACGGATTCTAAAAATTCCGGCAAGTGTCTGATTATTACGGTAACTTGTTTGATTATTCCGGTAAAAGACTGATTATTACGGTAAAAATCTAATTATTCCGGCAAATGTCCAATTATTACGGTAAAAATTTTTAAAAAAATTATTATTTTTCAGAAAATTTCCCGTAATAATTAGACATTTGCCGGAATAATTAGACTTTTTCCGTAATAATCGGTCATTTTCCGGAATAATCAGACACTTACCGTAATTTTTAGATTACGGAAAACTTACCGTAACAAAAAAGTCCAATTATTCCGGATTTTGCCTGATTATTCCGGATTTTGCCTGATTATTCCGGATTTTACCGGTTTATTCCGGACTTTACCTGATTATTCCGGATCAATTTGGTTTATTCCGGATTTGGTCTGATTATTCCGGATTTTCGCAATTATTCCGGTAAAACCCCCTTCTAGTGATTGTAGAGACGGTCCAACACTAGAACAAACTACCAGCCTCGTGTGTGCAAAAAACAGAGCTGTACCACAACTGTTGAACTAGTGGCACTATCTCCCGTGTATAAAAGCCAGTAATTGTATCTTTACATAACGAATACAGTAGATATTTTCTTTCTTTTAAGTGCCACAATGAACCAAATACATAAATAACGGTCTATACGAGTAGGCCTACTATCTACCCGTCTACCGGCGAGTCTGGTAAATCTTGAATCGGAACAGGGTCAATGAGTGTTTCAACCACGGGGAACCCGTGTCAGCAACATACGATTTTATTTATTATGTGATTTTAGACATATTTTATCTACCTACATAATTTTAGCAGCGTGTCTGACAAGCATTTATCCCATTTCTGTCCAAGGACATCTTCCGACCTCACGTTGTCTGCCATTGTTCTTGATGTTGTATTTGTAAATTCTTCCAATGTCTAGAGAACCGCAAATACATAATACATGATTACTGTCAGGCATAGCTGAATCCACAACGTCATAACTCAGCATGACATGACCGAGAAAGTGATCTAACCAACAGGACACATGTGTTCTTTAATCAACAGGACAGAGAAGTCACGACGTCCATATAAACATGATATGGGATGCACACTGATCAACATGGCTGAAAGCCATGACTTGGTATGTACACTGATCAACAAGGCATAGAGGTCATGGCTTGGTATGTACACTGATCAACAAGACATAGAGGTCACGGATTGGTATGTACACTGATCAACAAGGCATAGAAGCCATGACTTGGTATGTACACTGATCAACAATTAAGACATAGAAGCCATGACTTGGTATGTACACTGATCAACAAGACATAGAAGCCATGACTTGGTATGTACACTCATCAACAAGACATGCATAGAGGTCATGACTTGGTATGTAAACTGATTAACAAGACATAGAAGCCATGACTTGGTATGTACACTATCAACAAGACATAGAGACCATGGCTTGGTATGTACACCGACTAACAAGACATGAATAGAGGTCATGGCTTGGTATGTACACTGATCAATAAGACATAGAGGTCATGGCTTGGTATGTACACTGATCAACAAGACATAGAGGTCATGACTTGGTATGTACACTGATCAACAAGACATAGAGGTCATGGCTTGGTATGTACACTGATCAACAAGACATAGAGACCATGGCTTGGTACGTACACTGATCAACAAGACATAGAGGTCATGACTTGGTATGTACACTGATCAACAAGACATAGAGACCATGGATTGGTATGTACACTGATCAACAAGACATAGAGGTCATGGTTTGGTTTGTACACTGATCAACAAGACATAGAGGTCATGACTTGGTATGTACACTGATCAACAAGACATAGAGGTCATGACTCGGTATGTACACTGATCAACAAGACATAGAGGTCATGACTTGGTATGTACACTGATCAACAAGACATAGAGGTCATGGTTTGGTATGTACACTGATCAACAAGACATAGAGGTCATGACTTGGTATATACACTAATCAACAAGACATAGAAGCCATGACTTGGTATGTACACTGATCAACAAGACATAGAGGTCATGACTTGGTATGTACACTGATCAACAAGACATAAATGTCATGGTTTGGTTTGTACACTGATCAACAAGACATAGAGGTCATGACTTGGTATGTACACTGATCAACAAGACATAGAGACCATGGCTTGGTATGTACACTGATCAACAAGACATAGAGGTCATGGCTTGGTATGTACACCGACCAACAAGAGAGAGAAGCCATGACTTGGTATGCCCACTCACATGGCTCAACGTGAGAGAGAAATCTGGTCTCAAAGGGATGTCCACTGATCAACGCGACAGAGTTGGCTGGTTAGTTAAATGCGGTTTTATGTCCCAATCAAGAATATATTTCAATAATATCGAGATGGGAAGAGTGGAAAAACTTTGACCTTTGCAGTGCGCTCACGGCAATGTACAGGAAGGCCTAGGATTTTTTTCACGTTCCATGCCTTTCGTGACACGGGGTACTTCCGAAAGACTTTTATTTCTAAATGCCGAGTGCTTGACGAAAGAACAGTCACTAACTATTTTCAAGTCTTGGTTGGACCCCTCCGGGGTTTGAACCTACGACCTCCCACATACGAAGCGAACATTCTACCAACTGAGCTACCATACGTAGCGGCTCAACATGACAGAGAAGCTACGGTTTGGTTTATACATTGATCAACATTACTTAGAAGATATGACTTGGGATGTCTATTGATCATAATGACATAGAGTTACGACTTCCATTGGATATTCATTAGTCCAAACGACAAACAAGCAATGACTTGGGATGTTCACTGTTCAACATGACAACGAATTCACGACTACCATGGGATGTTCACTAGTCAGCATGACAAACAAGCAATCACTTGGGATGTTCATTGTTCAACATGACAACGAAGTTACGACTTCCATGGGATGTTTTCTAGTTAACATGACAGACAAGCTATGGATTTGAATGTTCACTGTTCACCATGACATCGAAGTCACGACTTCCATGGGATGTTCACTAGTTAGCATGGCAGACAAGCTATGATTTGGGATGTTCAGTGTTCAACATGACAACGAAATAACGACTACCATGGATGTTCACTTGTCAGCATAACAGACAAGCTATGACTTAGAATGTTCACTGTTCAACATTACAACGAAGTCACTACTTCCGTGGGGTGTCCACTGATCCACATGGTACAAGTGTCACTATTTCCGTGGGTTTCATTGAGCAACATGATAGAGAAACCAAAACTAAGGATATCCACTGATATGCGTGTGACAAGCCACAATTTGAATTGGAATGTCCACTGACCAACATGACTAAAAAGGTCAGACATTGCATTTCCATCATTGATCAACAAGACAGAGAATGTATGATTTAAGATACCCACCTATCAATTGGGCAGGAAGGTCACGATTTGGGATTACTGCTGGTTGACAAGACAAATAAAATAAAATAAATATAGAAAAGAAAACAACGAGCTGAGTTGGGTAATGTTGTTTAACGTCCCATTCAAGGTCAAGAATATTTCACTTATATCGAGACGTTGCCAGCTATAGGCGAAAGTGCAGATATTTTGCCTTTGCTTTGTGCTGATGGCATTTTACAACAGAATTCTTTAGCGTGCAAAGCCTATCGTGACACAGGACCTCGTATTTTAAGTGCCCATCCGAAAATGCTTGGCGAAATAACAGTTACTATACCATGTGTATACACTTTCAAAACTTGGGTGAGACCCGGTCGGGTGTGTGTAAAATGCGCTAATTTTGTTGATGAATGAATTTAAATTAGCGACAGCATAAAAGTGAAAGCGTGATCAACCCGAAAAAACATTGTCGAAGTGTTTGCAGAAACTGCGGGGATCTGAATGTTGTTATTTGGCAAGGAAACTTAATGCACATATACATCTTCCGTAGGCTACATTTTATTTTCAAATCCATGCGCTATCATACAAAACTAAGGTCAACTTACCGTCGAAGCGAGCGTTTTCAACTGGAAGCGTGATCAACATAAGTCACGTGATTGTCCCCCGTGAAAATATAATTCACACGCCCTTGTAGAGGCAACAGTGTCCATTTTTTCATCTACAGTCATACTATTATAATGTTTTACTTTTACATCTAAGACTGTTGGGTATTTCATATCCTCTTTATTATATCCTCTGCAGGGGCGTAGCCAGGCGTACGTTTGTACGCAAAAACGTCCACATCGTTTTCGCAAAAAAAAAAAAAAAACGAGAGAGAGAGAATATAATATATTTCTTATACCAAACCGTTGGTCTAGTCGTCTTCAGGTTTAAGAATGAACCAGTCCTCAAAAGAGCGACAAAAACTACCACAGCATAGCATAAAATTATAAGAAAAATTCTGATAAATAGCGCCCTGAAGGGCCGAAAATTTGAATCAGGGCGGCCCCCAAACCCCCTGCCCTCTTTAGGCGTCCACTTCGTAAACACCCCAGCTACGCCCCTGCTCTGCAGACGAAGTTTACGGGGGTATATAGGATTCACCATGTCTGTCCGTCCGTCCTAATATCGTGTCCGCACCATAACTTCCATGTCTATGGATGGATTTTGATCGAACTTGACACAAATGTAAACCAACATGAGACAATGTGTCGCATACCAAATTTATGTGCATAAGTCAAAGGTCAAGGTCAGGATGTCAATGTTGGGGGCAGGGGGTTTTTTTGGCTCTCAAGAGACAGTTCTTGTTTTCTTCATTATTACCACTTTGCCAGATTGCTGGGAAATATAAGGAAATTTATTGTTGGGTAAGAAGAAGTGTAAGAACATGCGTAGATTTCAGCCCATTTTGTGATGAAATGTTGGCATCAAGGTTACATGTATCTGCCACATCCTGTATCAGTCTACCGCCAGAACCAGTTATAGCTCTTGCATTACTGTATCAGACTAAACCAGTTCATCATACTAAAATAAGGAAACCACAGTATATAAACATGTCACGCCAAGACATTAGGGAGCTTAAATTTTGTGTTTTCCCTTGCAACCTGAAGAGATGTTGATCTTTTAATCAGAATGCTGGTGACTAATTCACAAATAAGCAAGGAAGTGAGAGTGTAAGAAAGTTTGACTGACAAATTAGATAACAAACTAAGTAGTGTAGAACTGGGTTCTTCAGCTTCAAGAGCCGATATAACAATTTCTACGCCCTCTTTCATCTTCCACTTATTGTCCTGTATATGTTTATCTCCCTATACATCGGCAGATTGATACAGTAGAGCCAAAGACTTGGAAGAATAGAATCTGGATCATAATATCTTGTTTTCCACAGAACAGACGATGTACACGAACATTAAACTGCTCTATGTCTGACCGTCACATATACTTTGTTGGTTATGTTCAATGGAAGTATTCCTTGCTGCAGTGCATTTCAAATGACGATTAATGTGCATCATTACACGTTTTCAAGGCTCTCCAAAGTTTGCAATGATGGTCTCTCTTCACTTACTTGATTCATCACTAGTCAATTCTTTCCAATATATGCACAATTAAATATTTCAGATAGATGAAATAGATCTATTCTGATAGATTTTTCAACCATCATGAAAATGTATAAATTATGTATGTCATTAAGAAGAATTTTTTTGTGGAAAGTCCCACTGATTTCTCAATACCGTTATCTATAATATGCCAAAACTGGCTCAAATATTCATTCTGTATGAATGTAAACAACAAAAACAACTTTATTGACCACCGAAACCTATAAAATGACTCTTTAATTAACTTTATGTGGCTATTATAACTATATATACGAGATATTATAGTTTTGTCAGGCATATTAGCCGCAATCTTGGATTTTTCAGTTTCCCCACTTGTGCCAAGGTGGCATCACTTGGATTGTAATTAAGCACATCCTAAACATATATTATCAACAAAGAAACATTGTGCGGACTACATTTTTGGGTTTTGCAAGCTTCCGAGTCCCAGACTAATTGTTTGAAATATGATAGAATCGATTGTGTATTGTTCTGTTGATGATTCCACATGATGATACCATCGAAATCACAAAAATCAGTTTCAGGCAAGTTAGAACAGTCATCGGGGTGGCTATTAAAGAAGACGGTCTATACATGTCGCCATGCCGAAGGTAGTCACGGTGGCCGGTTTCCCCGGACACTCCAGTTTCCTCGGTACCAACTTATTACTAGTACTTGCTGAAATAGCTGTGTACGTAGTCTGAATATTTTCACGTTTTAGTCAGCATGATAAAAACAACGAACTTTTATTTACCGGTTTTCCCGAATAGATCTTTTAGATAGACAGATCATGAAATGAAATCATTCACATGATGTTCAACTTCAAGTTTGAGTTAATGTGACAATGTTCACTATATTTCTTATTTAAAATTTATTATAATAATAAATTGACACTTGTTATATTGATTAATTAACAGTAACACTAAAATGTAAGAGAGAGAGAGAGAGAGAGGAGAGAGAGAATAAGAAGAAAGAATAAACGGTCTTAAAACTTATATTATTAAAATGTTATTTTGCTAGCGTCAGATACCTGTATGAATAATATAATAACTACGTATCATGAATGAATTAACATGATTATATTTAAACTATGTTGCGGAAGTTGATGAAAACATTCTCAGCGTAAATTCGCCGATCTAGAAAACATGAGAGAGCACCTGTTGGAAAGGGGGAGATAATCCAGTTTTATCGTATCTGGGTCATCCAAAAGATGGCGCGCGAATCGAAGAAATTGTCAACAGAAGACGCCATATTGGAACGCCGCGCACTTCACTTCGGGACCAGGGCGGGTTGCTTGAATTTGAAAACAATTTTGAGCGATTTTTGAACGAAAATGTATGTAATTTAAAAGTAAAATGAGTCAGTACATACAAGTAGCCGAGGAGGAGGGCGACGAACCCATGGAGGTCCCGAGCGAAGATGACGGAACACTGCTCCTCTCTACGCTCTCTGCACAGTTCCCAGGGGCTTGTGGATTAAAATATAGGAACCCCGATACGGGGGCTATGAGAGGCATAAGGCTCTCAGATGGAAGACTTTATCCCCTGACGGCGATTGGATCAAAAGGATTTACATTGCAGTGTTTCCAAAAAGTAAGTTGGAATTTATAGACGGGGTTTATTTGGATGCAAAATATTGATATCGAGCAGACGCTTCGTGTTTTGTGAAGTTAAAATAGTATTTATTGTAAAATGTGTTATGAATGAATATTGCCATATGATATAAGAATATATTATGCACCTTGTTGCATAAAAAATTCCAGATTCTTTGCTTTCAAAATTGCGTAAAAATGTTGCAAATTTTGTACAAATTTTGACATTTCCCCCATTTTGACAGATAAGGGAGATAATTCATGTAAACATTATCACATGTAGTTGTTTACATTTTTTTACAAAGCAGATTTGATCATGTGTGAAGATCTTGTACTGTTTTAATACTTAGATCAGTTTTATGGATGGTTTCCTTAGGGTTTATAGACATTTTTATTCAATTTTTGATTTATTTCTTGCAAATTAATGAGATTTATATGTCAAAATCAATAACAAACATAAATAATTTAATGATATAATTTATGTAATTGGTATCAGATATTATACGTGGTAGTAGTAGTAATAGCTATTACTGTCACAATGTTTGGCACTTTATGTAAAAATTTGGATTTTATTTATTGTAGAATAAATTAAAAAAGAACCAACATTTAATTGTATGGATACTTATTAGGGCTATGCTACATGTAATTATACAATAGTATCTATTGAATTGACACAAGATTTTGATAAAATGAGATAGGTATTTGGATATCATGAGTTAACTTACAAATTAATACTAATAGTATGTCCTTATGAAAAAAGTTAAAGGTCACCGGTCACCAAATTTATCAATTTTGTATTTTGCATTCCTATGGATAGAATAGTCAATATTGATGTGTCTGACGGTTTCCCGCGCCTTACATTTACCTGTAATACACTAAAACCTTACCTAAACGAATTGCTAATACTCGATAGTTTCCGGCACCGCTCGTAACTTTCCGGCAACCTAATTGATGACGTACATGGTGTTAAGCTGCTGAGGAAAGACACATTACCTATATATGTATCCATATATTACATGTGGGTTCGTGTGGGGTTTTGAAGGCTTTTAAAGTTTGATTTCAAGTCAAAATGATATATTTTGTGAAGGTGGATATAATAAAATCACAATGACCGATGGACATGTTTTTTTTCCACAAAATTCAGAACAAATTAAAGCCAGATTTACACAAGTCCTTCATGCAGCTTTTTAATTGTTTGAATGTATTCAGATTAAACATTACGAGATAAGTCAGGGGAATAAGAGCGGTATAATTATTGAAGACAATTCAAATTATTATGAATGAATTCAGTCAAATATGTAGATTTTAAACAATTTTAATTTTCAAAACTAATTTAATTCCGTTATCTGGTTATTCAATCAGTTCACCAATTCACACGTTCAAACAGAGACGTATGTCTTGTTCAAATTAACTTATCTAATATAACTAATTTATTCGATTTTCAGAATCCATCAAAAATGACAAATAACATTTACCGGGTATAGCATAAGATATACGCACGTGTCAATTAATGTTGCATATTGTAAGGTAAACTCTGTTAATTACAGGTGGTCGGATGTTTCCCAATAATCTCTAATTACTGGTATGTGAGGGGGTGTAAATCACACTTTGAACGATATTAATTTATTGTGAATAAATGAAAGAAAGTTTCACTCGAGTTTTGAATCCTTAGTTAGTCAAGCATAATCACACTGGTGTCACATTTTGATGACATACTTTTCATCCCATTATAAGCGTAATAAAGTTATTATATGAATTTTTTTTATTTTATCATGGAAACGATGATTATTATTATTATTATTATTATTATTAGCTCACCTGACCGAAGGTCATGTGAGCTTATGGCATAGCGCAGCGTGTGTATGTGCGTGCGTGTGTGCGTGCGTCGTTAACACCTATTTTCGACTTCTCCTCTGAACTACTGGGCAGTTTTTAATGAAATTTTGTCAGAAGTATATAGGGGCCGGTGCAATTCAGATTTGTTCGTGGCGTTGCCATGGCTACCATAACTAGGTCAAGGTGACCTAGGGGTGCAAAAATCTTAAAAATCTTCTTCTCCGAAAGTACTGATTGGAGAAAAAATCTGATGTGATATTTGGCTTCTCTAGGGTCTTAAGCCTATAGTTTGTTCATTTTGTGAAATTCGGATAAAAAATAGGTTACGCGTTTTTGCGTTTAATTTTGAAAAAAATCGTAAAATAGCTTCAAATGTATAACTTGACTATTTGACCAGATAATGACATGGGGTTTTCAGTTTGACATCTCTTGTTAGTATCTTCAAAATGAGGTCAAGGTCAATTGTGAAGGTCGTGACCTAATTTTTTTTTACCTCTGATTATAATTATTATCTCGAAAACTATAAACTTTTTGTATAGGCATGTATATAAGAATGTTGTAGGTATCGATACAACGATCATTTTGATGTATAGAAAAAGGTCATGGGTTCAAAGGTCAAGGTCACAGATGCGAAACAATACCGAAATGGTTAATTATCTCGAAAACTATGAACATTTTGTATAGGCATGTATATTAGAATGTTGTAGGTATTGATACAACGATCATTTTGATGTATAGAAAAAGGTCATGGGTTCAAAGGTCAAGGTCACAGATGTGAAACATTACTGAAATTTTAATTATCTAAAAAACTATAAACTTTTTGTATAGCATGTATATTAGAATGTTGTAGGTATTGATACAACGATCATTTTGATGTATAGAGAAAGGTCATGGGTTCAAAGGTCAAGGTCACAGATGCGAATCAATACCGAAATGGTTAATTATCTCGAAAACTATAAACTTTTTGTATAGGCATATATATTAGAATGCTGTAGGTATTGATACAACGATCATTTTGATGTATAGAAAAAGGTCATGGTTCAAAGGTCAATGTCACAGATGTGAAACAATACTGAAATGGTTAATTATCTCGAAATCTTTAAACTTTTTGTATAGGTATGTATATTAGAATGTTGTAGGTATTGATACAACGATCATTTTGATGTATAGAAAAAGGTCATGGGTTCAAAGGTCAAGGTCACAGATGCGAAACAATACCGAAATGGTTAATTATCTCAAAAACTATAAACTTTTTTGTATAGGCATGTATATTAGAATGTTGTAGGTATCGATACAACGATCATTTTGATTATAGAAAAAGGTCATGGGTTCAAAGGTCAAGGTCACAGATGTGAAACAATACCGAAATGGTTAATTATCTCAAAAACTATAAACTTTTTGTATAGGCTTGTATATTAGAATGTTGTAGGTATTGACACAACAATCATTTTGATGTATAGAAAAAGGTCATGGTTCAAAGGTCAAGGTCACAGATACAAAACATACCGAAATGGTTAATTATCTCGAAAACTATAAACTTTTTGTATAGGCATGTATATTAGAATGTTGTAGGTATTGATACAACGATCATTTTGATGTATAGGAAAAGGTTATTGGTTTAAAGGTCAAGGTCACATATGCGAAACAATACGAAATGTTTTATTATCTCGAAAACTATAAACTTTTTGTATAGGCATGTATATTAGAATGTTGTAGGTATCGATACAACGATCATTTTGATGTATAGAAAACGGTCATGGGTTCAAAGGTCAAGGTCACAGATGTGAAACAATTCTGAAATGGTTAATTATCTTGAAAACTATTAACTTTTTGTATAGGCATGTATATTAGAATGTTGTAGGTACTGATACAATGGTTATCATGATGTAAAGAAAAAAGTCATTGGGGTTTAGTATTTATGTTTTCTTTAAATCTATCAGCTAGCCATTAGTTATCATGTGAGCGTATCAGGCCCATGGGCCTCTTGTTATTATTATTATTAAACTTACTGCAAATAAGGAATAGGAAGCTATTGAATTGAAATTGTTTTCATCATAGTAATACTGGGGTGAATTGTGGACAATTTCTAAAATATGAATAAAAATCAATTTGAGGTCATAATATAGCTGTACTAGAGAGAAGAAAAATTAAAAAAAACAAAACAAAAATTTGGGTTCTTTTTATTATTCCTAATGATAGATAGATAAAAATAAATAAATAGATAAATAAATAATAACGTAATGAATTAATTAATTTATTAATTAATTAATTCATCCATTCATTCATCCATTCATTATTATTTCATTAATCAGAGATAAGTAAAGATAATTAAAATGATATTAAATATTAATAAAATTATTGTGAACAATATTTTAAATAAAAAACGGAAATTTGGGTTCTTTATTATTTGTTGTGATAAATAGATATCAATCAATCAATCAATCAATCAATCAATCAAAGAGATATATAAAGATAATTAAAAGGATATTAAATATGAATGAAAATTAATATTAACAATGTTTTCAATAAAAAAAAACCCGGAAATTTGGGTTCTTTTATTATTTGTTGTGATAAATAGATTAAATAGATAAATAAATAAATAAATAAATAAATTTAAAAAAAAAATGTAAAATTATGTTTGTAAAAGTATAAGTAAATAGTATATCAGACTTAGAGCAAACTGAAATACAGTTTTTTTCTTTATTTATTTCTTATTATTATGTTTATTTTTTATTTATTTTTTTCTGCTGAAGGAAACTGAAAACCTAATGCTAAAAAATAAATAAATATAAAAACACTAGAAGTTTTTTCCGATAAATCTGGGTTATAAAGTCAGTTCACTATACAAGCTTCATTTACTAAATAGCTTGGATAACACCTTCTGCGTCACTTCCGGTTTTGTGCCCTTTTACTACCAAAGGGAGATAACACAGTTTTTCAACAGTTTCAGGACTTTAATTTTCACTGTAGAAAAGGACAGAAATTATTAAAAATGTTATTTATGGCTAAATCGACTTTTTATGATGCACTCTTTCGGAAAATAGTACTAAAATAATTTGGTTTTTGGTGACGGTGACCTTTAAATGTAATCTTGACAGTTTACACAAAAAAATAAAAATAAAAAAAAAATTAAGTAAATATAAATAGATAAATAAAATGAAGAAAATAAAAGAAAAAAAGGTGAAAAAACTTTTTGTCCCTAAAATTGCCCTTCAAATCCTACAGCTTCTGTAGCTACATGTACCTCCTGCAGGCTGGCTGTAAATACAACTGTTGGTAAATTTTGAAAGGTACCATGTATGAATGAAGCAAATTGAAATTAGTTAAACTTACAGCATAATCATTTGACCTACGAACAGAGACTAAACTTACCGTAACCTTTTCTGTCCAGGATCCAACAGGGCCCCTAAACTTTAAATCTAAGGGTCAAGTGTACATGTCACTGTGTGATGATGTCAGTAGCCCAACCTGGAAATTTGATATAAATTAGTGGTACTGTGCAATTACAGGATCTGAACTTACAATTAGGTAACACAGAAATAATAAAATTTTGCAGATATGTGTGTCCAACAGGTCTCTTAGAGGTTCATTTTATTTTTTGTAATGGAAATTCCAGGACCTTTTACCTTTTTTTTGGCAGGTTCCACATAAAGTTTTGAAAGTCCAATCATGAATGTCATCAGTGAAAGGTCCATGTGCAATTTCATTATATAGAAAAATTTTTTTTATCTGGACCTTGTACCTAAAAAATTTTGAACACCTGCTTTAACTATACTTCTGCATTCATTCCATGTTTTGGTATCAGAGACATAATTTTTTTAGCCTTTGACTGGTGTGACAGTTTTTGTTTTGCTGTAATTTTGATTGATCATTGATCATATTTAGTCTTTATTTACATGTATTACCAAACTACCAGTGGTACAACCAACTGTAAATACAGTTTTGTTGCACTTCATCACAGACAGACAGTGCATGTCATGTATATTAATTCATGGTTACAAACCTGATTCACTGTGTTAGTATTGGATCACCCATCTTCCCATGATGGACTTGATGTAAATCTCACAAAGTTACATGCTTTGATTTCACATGATGATGGTGTTGGACATGTTTTGTTATCTGCTGTGTTTTAAAAGGAATATCCTTCCATGTGTCCAATGCCAGAATTCAAATCTGTAATATGAAACTAAAAATTTAAAACATAACGATTCTCATTTTGAATCCAGTCATCATTTATCTGTTTACATATTTCACCCCTGTAATATCAATTTTGCAATTCTAGATATTATAATGGCAGGAACAAATTTGGTGAGATGAAAATGAAATTAATGTTGCTGCATACAGCAAATAGATCTGGTTTTCAGTTGAGTTAATGACCTGCTGTTACACACAGTGTTCTTTTTAAATTGTGTTTGGACTTTAGTACTGTATTTAAAAATTCTTTAAAAAAAGTAAAGTTGCCCTTTACTTTAAAAAGAAGTAAAGATGCCCACCATGAAAAAAACTGAGTGTATGCCCATTGAGTTGAATATTCAATCCCTTTGTAAATCATATATATATATAATATTATAAGGGCCAAATTTATTTTGTGATTTCAGGTGAAAATAAGAAAAAGGCTAACAACAATAATTCACAAGTAGAAGAACCAGTAGAAAACGCTTTCTTCTTAAAGACAAAAAGGCATGATAGACAGAAATGTAGTGACCTGATTGTGTTGGGCTTACCATGGAAGAGTACAGAAGAAGACCTCAGAAAATACTTCTCGCAGTTTGGGGAGTTGCTGATGGTTCAAGTATGAGTTATGTTTTTTTTGGACCCTAAGAATAAAACATTTTGTTTCCTGTTGTCTTGCCCTTAGTAGTAATACTAGTAGAAGACACCTACCTACCCTAAAGCTGTAGAATGGACCAGTGAATGCTCTAATCATTGAAAAAAGTCTTTTGTGAAGTAGTCTGTAATGTTTTATTAAATTGGTGCACAGATTTTTCCATGCTTCCTTTTTAAGTCACACGAACATACTGTTATAGAAAGTAGAATGGAATAAGGTAATGTCATCTTAATTTCTTATGCCCTGGTCAAAAATTCTTTCACTTATATCAAGATGTTCAGTTCTTGTATGTTCTAGAAATCCAAAGAGCCTAGCAAAAACTACCAACCTTTACCAGCTGACAAATTTTCTCACACTCAGATCTGCCCAAGTTGAATTGAAATGGGAGGTGAGAGGTGCTATGGTCAGTAATCAAGTATAAAGAACAATTTCGATAGCGAAATCTATGATCCATGATGATTTAGAGAATTTTGAACTCATCCTTAATTTACCAGTAATATTTGGTATAAAGCTGTATTGCAAATTTCAAATAAATGTGGGTATGGTACAGCTATCTCTATTTCATCACTTCATGTCTTGTAATTGTTTTATTTTTTTATCATTTCAGGTTAAAAAAGACCCGAAGACTGGGCAGTCTAAAGGCTTTGGTTTTATACGGTTTGCCGATTATGAAGCTCAAATTAAATGTATGTCTCAGCGTCATATGATTGATGGTAGATGGTGTGATGTTAGAATACCAAACTCAAAGGTAAATGATCATAATGGTTGTTATAAGATGAGGTGATATTCTATGTTTTCCACTTCTGTTAGCCAGAATCACCATTGGCTACTAATTTCTGAGAAATTCTTTTAAAAGTAACCTTTTTAGCAAAAACATAAAAAAAATTAAAATACATTGTACTGTAAAAGACTATATTTTCAAAAAATTTGGAACTGTCAATAATTTTAAAATTGTGGAATCCTAATGATAGTATGATAGGTAGTTGATAATGTGATGTCATGATACCTAACTCATAGGGTAAATGTTTGATGTATGATGTAGTTGTGATAGGGTGATTGTAATATAGTGATTGAGTTTAAGTATATATACCTACTCATTCATTGATCCTGACAGGTGTCCATTGATACATGTGATACAAGTTTGGACTGAATTCGTTTTTGTATGTCCAATATTATAAGTCATTAAAATGATAAATTTTAAGTAGACTGTAAGAATGGTATATTTTAACACTGTCTGTTTTTGCTCAATATTGACGAGCATTTTAATTATTAGCAGATATCACTATATGCCTCTGCTTTCTAAGGTAGCAGTACCACTACAGTTGATCAGTTGGTAGAGTGCTTACTTCATATTTGTGAGGTGGTGGGTTTCAATCTGGCCAGGTTTGATCAGGACCTGAAAATAGGTAGTGACTGTTTTTTTTTCTCAAGTACTTGACATTTTAAAATGAAACTCAAAGGGGACTTTAAAAACTGATGCCCTATGATAGGTCAGGAGTGGCAAGTTAAAAAACCCTTCCTATACATTGGCCTGAGTGCACCACAGAGTAAAAATTGCTGCTACTTCACCTGTAGCTGGTGACATCTCAATATAAGTGAAAAAAATATTCTTGACTGGGATGTTAAACTCTATTCAATCAATTATTCAGTTGATTGTAACAGAAATATTTAATGTTTGCAAATCGATGGTTTGAATATTTTTACCAACTTTTTTTATACAAATTGTTTTACAAAGTACAGAACAAATGTATGTCATATATCTGGTACTACAAAGTACAGAACATATGTATGTCATATATCTGGTACTACAAAATACAGAACATATGTATGTCATATATCTGGTACTACAAAGTACAGAACATATGTATGTCATATACCTGGTACTACAAAGTACAGAACATATGTATGTCATATATCTGGTACTACAAAGTACAGAACATATGCATGTCATATACCTGGTACTACAAAGTACAGAACATGTGTATGTCATATACCTGGTACTACAAAATACAGAACATGTGTATGTCATATACCTGGTACTACAAAGTACAGAACATGTGTATGTCATATACCTGGTACTACAAAGTACAGAACATATGCATGTCATATACCTGGTACTACAAAGTACAGAACATATGTATGTCATATACCTGGTACTACAAAGTACAGAACATATGTATGTCATATATCTGGTACTACAAAGTACAGAACATATGTATGTCATATACCTGGTACTACAAAGTACAGAACATGTGTATGTCATATACCTAGCACTACAAAATACAGAACATATGTATGTCATATATCTGGTACTACAAAGTACAGAACATATGTATGTCATATATCTGGTACTACAAAGTACAGAACATATGTATGTCATATATCTGGTACTACAAAGTACAGAACATGTGTATGTCATATATCTGGTACTACAAAGTACAGAACATATGTATGTCATATACCTGGTACTACAAAATACAGAACATATGTATGTCATATATCTGGTACTACAAAGTACAGAACATATGTATGTCATATATCTGGTACTACAAAGTACAGAACATATGTATGTCATATACCTGGTACTACAAAGTACAGAACATATGCATGTCATATACCTGGTACTACAAAATACAGAACATATGTATGTCATATACCTGGTACTACAAAGTACAGAACATATGTATGTCATATACCTGGTACTACAAAGTACAGAACATATGTATGTCATATACCTGGTACTACAAAGTACAGAACATATGTATGTCATATACCTGGTACTACAAAATACAGAACATATGTATGTCATATATCTGGTACTACAAAGTACAGAACATATGTATGTCATATATCTGGTACTACAAAGTACAGAACATATGTATGTCATATACCTGGTACTACAAAGTACAGAACATGTGTATGTCATATACCTGGTACTACAAAGTACAGAACATGTGTATGTCATATATCTGGTACTACAAAGTACAGAACATATGTATGTCATATACCTGGTACTACAAAATACAGAACATATGTATGTCATATATCTGGTACTACAAAGTACAGAACATGTGTATGTCATATATCTGGTACTACAAAGTACAGAACATATGTATGTCATATACCTGGTACTACAAAATACAGAACATATGTATGTCATATATCTGGTACTACAAAGTACAGAACATATGTATGTCATATATCTGGTACTACAAAGTACAGAACATGTGTATGTCATATACCTGGTATTACAAAGTACAGAACATGTGTATGTCATATACCTGGTACTACAAAGTACAGAACATATGCATGTCATATATCTGGTACTACAAAGTACAGAACATGTGTATGTCATATACCTGGTACTACAAAGTACAGAACATGTGTATGTCATATATCTCGTACTACAAAGTACAGAACATATGTATGTCATATATCTGGTACTACAAAGTACAGAACATATGTATGTCATATACCTGGTACTACAAAGTACAGAACATATGTATGTCATATACCTGGTACTACAAAGTACAGAACATATGTATGTCATATACCTGGTACTACAAAGTACAGAACATGTGTATGTCATATACCTGGTAATACAAAGTACAGAACATATGTATGTCGTATACCTGGTACTACAAAGTACAGAACATATGTATGTCATATATCTGGTACTACAAAGTACAGAACATATGTATGTCATATATCTGGTACTACAAAGTACAGAACATATGTATGTCATATATCTGGTACTACAAAGTACAGAACATATGTATGTCATATATCTGGTACTACAAAGTACAGAACATATGTATGTCATATATCTGGTACTACAAAGTACAGAACATATGTATGTCATATATCTGGTACTACAAAGTACAGAACATATGTATGTCATATATCTGGTACTACAAAGTACAGAACATATGTATGTCATATACCTGGTACTACAAAGTACAGAACATATGTATGTCATATATCTGGTACTACAATGTCATATACCTGGTACTACAAAGTACAGAACATATGTATGTCATATACCTGGTTCTAATTTCAAGGTGCAACATAAGGAAATGCAAACCTGCATGTGATATTTGATGTTCTGTCAGCCCATTTAATACACTAAATCTAGGTCAAGTTCCTCAATTGGTCACATTTGGAAAATAAGATCACTAAGTCAAATAATAGAAAAACCTTGTTAACATACCAGAAGCCATAATTTTACTCCAGTCTTCATCAAACATGATCAAAAAGATCCTCTTGACAAAAGTGAGGTCACTTTTGTGTACAGACTATTTTAGGTCAATAAGTAAGTCACTACCGTAAGTCAAATCTCAGACTGTTTTAGGAAAGTTGATGTATCGGTTATGTTAGTTCATTATGTAGGTCATTACTAAGTCAAACCATAGAAAAACCTTGTTAACATTATAAGTCACAATGTTAGTGTAATCTTCATCAAACATGCTCACAACTATCCTCTTGACAAAAGCGAGATCAGGTTCCTGTATGGATCATGTTGTGTCAGTAAGTTAAACCATAGAAAAACCTAGATATCACTCTTGAGACCTCAGATTTAGTCTTCATTAACTTGCTCTGGGTTATCCTTTTGACCAAAGTGAAACCAAGTTCATGTATTGGTCTTTTTGGGTCATTAAGTAGTAGTTTAGTAGGTCAAATCATAGAAAAACCTTGTTAACACACCAAGTGTCCAAATTTGACTCTGAACTTCATCGGGCATCATCATTCTTATACAAAAACTAGGTCAAGTTGTGTCTGGAATTTACAAGTTCCCCTATTTTATCACTAAAATTTCCAAAATTACAGTAGTACACTTTGAAATTAAATATAGTTTTCCTTGCTCTCAAAATTTGAGATATTGTCTCAATATAACATTTTTGTAATGAGGATCCTCATTATAGCAACCATGTTTTAATGCAGATTGCTATACTTCAGAATTTCAATTTTACCAATCTTAAAGAAAGAAGGCAGTTTTTGTATGGCATTGCAGACATGGAGATGTTACCTTGCTGTCATTTTAGTTTTGTTGAAAGTTCACTTTGCGGCTTGCCATGAAATAAGTATGCATCAGATATAGTGTGCCCATGAAAATGAACTTGAATGAAATATTAATATCTGTTCTATTTTGTTACATGTAATGGATCTGTTGACAGACATCATGAATGAAATACCACCGGATCTTTTAATATGTTGCGAGGCACATCAATTTAACCTATACAGTCTGGTTTAAAATAACAAAATTTCTGCTTTCTATTTTTGTTTTAATAAATCTTGATACCATAACAAATTTACATTTTTTATCTTAACAGGAAGGGGCACAACAGATGATGAACAGAAAAGTGTTTGTGGGAAGATGTACTGAAGACATGACAGCAGAGGACTTAAGGATTTACTTTGGGAAATTTGGAGAAGTAGTGGATGTCTTTATACCTAAGCCATTTAGAGCATTTGCCTTTGTGACTTTTGCCGACCCAGAAGTGTCACAAGCCCTTTGTGGTGAAGATCACATCATCAAAGGAGCAAGTGTACATATAAGTAGTGCTGCACCCAAAAACTATGATCGTCCAAATGACAAAAAACCTACAGTTAACCAAGGTCATTTAAGTTACAGTCAGGCTTATGGCCAAAATCCATGGAGTCAAGGAGGTCGTGCTGGGAACCCACCTATACCAACTCAAGGTAGTCCGATGCCAGCTGGAAGTTTGCCAAGTAATCTCGGGCTAGGTAATCTTAGTCTCGGTGCATTTCAGCTGAACCCAGCTATGTTAGCAGCAGCACAAGCCATGCTGAGTGGACAGGGAGGTTGGGGACCTGTTGGACTAGTAAGTCAAGCAGGTGGCACAGCACCAGGAGGTGGAGCATCAGTGGCAAATAATCAGGCGGCAGGGGAAACATCCAGTCAGAATAGCACTCAAAGTTTTGGAAGTATTGGGAGTGGCAGTCAGGGAGGGACAGTTCCAGCGAGTAACAGCTTTCTGGGATGGGGCAGCTCTCAGGGCAGTGAACCAGGCAGCAGTCCAGGAGTTGGTGGATGGGGGACGCCACAGAGTAAACCTGGAGCAACTTGGAATTGAAGATTTTACTTGTTATATAAAAGAATGATGAAAATATGAGTGTATGAGTGATTTTAAAATCTGACAGTATAAATTATATCGACAGATAAACAAGACAGACTGTATCAAAACTCTATATTTGAGGTTATAGATCAGAAAATAATGATAGCAATCCAGTTTACTGTATCAGAAAAAAATATTTGTAATCCAGTTTACCATAGGTACTATTAGAGCTATGATTTATTTTATTGCTTTATTTGTCATTGTTCTGAAGAAAAAGTTTGAATAAGTTATAAAATATATGTATCCTTACATGTATAAGTGAATCCAGATTGCATCAAATTTAAAACATAAGATATACCTATGTTTCCATTTTTGGTAGGCAAAATCATTATTGGATACTAATGTTTAAGGGATTCTTTAAAAAGTAAAGGAATATTTGTGGAAAATACCATTGTTAGTACTACATTGTAATATTTGTCGCAAATTTCATAAAGTTTGCTACTGATAATTTCAAATTTATACATGTATTTGTCCATTAGGACCAAAATATTGTACCATATAATCAGGATACATCTTTATTGATAATAAGGTAAATTTTTTGTAGTTTTCATGAATTAAACCTGTAGATCTAAATGATTTTGAATAAATGAAATGGACTTTTTTTTAAAAGTATTTGAATTGAAATAGTCTGTCTTGTTTAAATGTCTGTTTTCTATATATCTGTACATAATATATTTTGAAAGAAAAAGATAACTATGTGTAAAATAATGTAGATAATGTATGATTGTCAAGTCATGTGATCAAGTCACATGGTATGATTGTCAAGTCATGTGATCAGGTTATATGGTATATATGTTTGGTTTGATAACGAAGCTTATTTATCAGTTAATGATTGGTGATATATGACGGTAAGCGTGCTACCTGAACTGCCAGTATTTATAATAAATACATCGTTAATCCACACATTGATAGCATGGAAAGATGCTGAATGACTGTTTATAAGAAATAGAGTTGTCTCCCTTTAACAGGAATTTGATTTAAATCTAATGCTTAAAACATAGATTTTAATTTTGTTGAAAATATACATATGTAGATGCTGGATAAGTTGTTTTAAATTTGATTCTATTGAGTTCATTGGCAAATCATTGAAACTTGTTTCACAAATTGATCTTGAAAGAAGATTTTGGTTTTGAAAACTGTTATATCCAAGCATACAGGTACTGAACAATTGCTGTTTATTAAAAACCAAGAAGTTTAAACATAAAAAATTTGTTTTATCAGTGCTGTTACTTATATACTAACTTAATCAATCCTGTGTTAATTTTCAAGTAATTTGAAGTATTAGAAAATATGTAAAAATTAGAAATGTCATTTGTAAATTAAACTCGTATTAATGGTTGATTGTCTGAGTTTAACTTATACATCTGACCTGTCAGCCAATGTGCAGACATTGATTTTTTGTGGCCAAGTTCTACATCTGACCTGTCAGCCAATGTGCAGACATTGATTTTTTGTGGCCAACTTCTACATCTGACCTGTCATCCAATGTGCAGACTTTGATTTTTTGTGGCATTGAATCAGATCCTATTTGATTGTTAAAGGGAGATAATTCTTTACATACATTCATTGTATATGTTTGGATATGTGTGCACTGATGATAAGATACCATTATAAATTAGGAAAATATAAGACTTGTCAGATTGATAGATCATATAAGGTCTCAGTATCATTGTATATAACACTGTGGGTGTGACAAGCCATATTGTAAAGTTACTGTAGAATCATGTGTATTTGTAGGGTTAAAATTTCATAGTTTTGTGATTTCTTGAAACAGTATTGGCAAAAAACTTCATGAATTGATGTTTTGTGAAAATAAACCTGTTGGGGTCATGATAATTTAAAAGTTCCATGGGCATTAAATTCCATGGTATTCAATAATGAAATTTAAACCCCCACAAATATTTGTGATGTTATTGTACGGTAAATGTGGTTAATTTTGTGTGGTGAAAACTTTTGCAAATTGTAAAAGAATAAGATAAGACTGTTATCGTAACAAGAATGGGTAAAAACCGCGAAAATAACACCCTCTCGAAATACCAACAATATGATTTCATGGAAACTTCGCTCACAAAAAAAAAACCCATGTTTACAGTATATGGACAAGACTTGTGTGCATGATCAGTAATAGCTGTATCCATCATAGATGTATAGTAGAATTATCTTGTTTGCAGTTAATATGTGATAGTGGACATTATAGTATATATGTAAAATGGCCATTCTATATGGGTTTCTTTTTTATACTTATCATAAAAGATTGTGTAGTGTTTATTGTGTATCGTTTGTTGATCTAAATATAAATATCTATATATATATCTAACTATCATGAGTGTGTAAAGAATGTACACTTTGTATAAATGTATCTACCATCATGATTATTATTCTAAAAGTTCTCCATCCTATTAATGAAATATAAACTAAGTTTTTATTTGTGACTATTAAATTTCATGATTCCCAAACCAAATCATTTGGTGACCATTAACTTTCGTGAAATGGACTGTAAGTGAGTATTTGGTATAAATGATACCATTTACAGTAACATATTGGTGACAGTTAACTTGACAAAAACTGGTATGATTAAATTTCATGATGATTTTGACACAAACTGTTATGAACCATGTTTTGTCCACATGAAACATGAAAGTTAATTGCACACAAATAAAAGCTGGTTTACAGTATTTCTTTCTAACTCCTCCTCTTTTGGTTCTTGATATATTTTAACTGGAGATTGACACCTAAAAAGGTGACGTTACTGGTCCTAAATTTATCAGAAAATTATCACTGAAACAGATAAACTTTAAAACCATGATTCAGAAGTAAATTCAATTTTTATGTTGAAATTATTTGAAATGGACACAAAATTATTTCAAATGAACATGAAATTATCTTGAAATGAACAATATGTTGAAATAATTGCAATAAGTGCAAGAATATATTTGAAAAAGATACAAATATTTGAAAAAGTGAATAATTTGAAAGAAATTATTTGATATTAATTACATGTGAAGACTTGACATTTTAAAATAAATTGTTACTATGTGTTAAGATTATGCTTGAAGGTAACCATATTTGTTATATGCTATTTATTATTTTGTTAATTTTTAGTGCTAAATAATTATTACATTGAATTTTAAATCTTTTAAATATTTTTGTAATTTAAAAACAGAGGTGGAAAAATACAATTGTATATCTAGTGTAAATATGTTGGAATTAAAGAAGAAAAAGATGGAACCTAACTAAAACACTGGCCTGGAAGCTTTGTTATAGATTTGTTTATGAAGATGAGTTTTAATCTAATCTGTTTAACTTTGAATAACTATAGCATTTGTATAGGAAATCAATCCAGTAAACGTTTTAATCTAACCTATTTAAACAACTCATAAACTATTTTAATTCTTCAATAATTTGCCATATATGTATACTATGCTATACAGTATCTTTATTATACAAAATACAATGTTTAGATTGATGCGACCTTATTTCATTTTATGGGGCCTTACTGATCAAAAGTCTCTCACTGCCTAGGTTAGATGCCAATGCTGGTAGATCCTTGTGTGAGATAGTTTGTCATTTGAGCTTGTTTAAGATGGGCGGTTTTCTTTGAGTACTCTGGCTTCCTCCACAAGCTCAAAACTGTCTGCCATGGTATAAGTGAAATATTTTGAATGGTGCCAAACACCATTACCATTTTCATTTTATAATTATTTTATTTCACTTTATAATGGTTTTCTTCTTAGTCAAATAGATGATAAAAAAATGAGATAGTAAACTGTTTAAAATATTTTTACTTTTTCATAAGCTTGGAAGTCTTTATCAAAGGCTTTATTTGCAACAGCAAGGTGTAAGAATGTAAAAGTTGTTTTAAAATGAAGTCGGCCCTTATGGTGTGTATGCAGGCTAGGCACAACATCTAATGAAGTGTAAATCTTTTCTATTTTCTGCTCTTAATTATCAGATATGAATGAAGTTAGTTTTAATGCATATATGTGAAATGTGAGGTGTATGGGTGGTAGAACTATATATAGATTTATAATCATGTTTGATTGATGAATATTACCTCTGAAGGACGGATCATGATGACTGTTTTGTAGTAGTGACTTATAAATTTATAATGCTCTGACATTGACATGCTAAATCAGTAACCTTTTAAACAATCGGAACTAGCAAAATAAATAATACCTTCTTTTCATTTTTTTTCTGTTTTTTTAATGCCAATTGTTTCTTATGAAAATACTTAGTATAACAAAGATTTATGTTTTAGAATAGTCTAACTTTAAGCTAAAAAAAATGTAGTTCCCTTGTACAAGAACTACAGTAACACCCAAGCGTATATATTTTGTCATTCTTTTCTCTACAGTTTGCTTCTAACGAGAAATAAACCTTTATCATCAGATTGGAGATATTTATATTAGGGAAACAACAAGTGTTAAAGATTCAGAATTAGGAATGATTTGTAGTGTTTGTACATATTGAATGATTGACTTCTGAATGTCGGCCATCTTGTACTATAATGGTTTGTTAGGGATACATTTAAAATAAAATATTACCTTGTGAAATTGTTTTAACTAAAAGACGATATATAAGTTTTCCATGTTCAAATTATCATTATATGTAGGATGCTAAATTGTTGAATGCTGTCTGTCCCATTCTTGGAAAGTGAAAAATAATCATGTCTGTCTATAGTGACCTAAATCACCCTGAAATCTTGCATGATGTGTACATCTTTTTAGAGCTTGTTTTAACTTAGGATGAAGTGTGTTTATTCAGATTATATGGGCTAGTTATGTTTTACACGGAAGGAAGTGTTATGGGTAAGTTGTTTTTTTCTGTGTGTGTGCACATGTTAAGGAGTGTGTGAAGTTTGAAGTAACTATTTTATTGTACTATAAAAATAAGAATTGGATTATTTATAAACGACGTCATTATTTTATGTTTTATTCTTCATTATTTTTTACACATTTTGAAGCAGTTTTATAGACTACATATTATATTTACACATAGCTGCTGGAAGACTGATCACTGTTGTTATTTACTGTAAGTGTAGTTTTATTTGGGGTGTACTAATTTTCGCTGATTTCCTGTCAAAAAATTTCCCTGAAAATTTGAACCACTCTTAAAATAATACAATATATATACATATATTCTCAATCTTATTGTTAGTTTCATAAATAGACATATGTTACATCCCATGAAAAGGGTGGAAATTACCAAACCGCAAAAATCTTAACTCGTGAAAATTCAGTATTTTTTGTCTTCAGATGTTTTAATGTAGCCAGAGTCTACCATAACACTACTCAGTGAAAAAAATAATAAAATCCCAAGTCCTTAAAATAATCTGCTCTTCTGATGCCAGCTTTCATAACACATTATTTGAAAGACAGTTAATTAAATGTTTTAAGTAAAAATATATAGACAGTAATGATATTAACAGTTATAAAACCATCAAAAATAAATTTTAAAAATATTCATAAATAACAACAGTGGTTGAATTGTCAGAACCCAGTGTCAAAGGTTTATATTGAATGAAATCATTTATTTATATAAGATTAAATGTAGCATGAAAGTTGTATCATGTATCAATTAACTGAGACTGGCCTGTTTTAAACCGATACAAGTGACCTAGGTTTTTAGGTTTACACTGTCAAAAACTTCAATCTTTGTTTAAAGAACTTTGATGAAGGCAACTTGGATCAAAGATTAGATGTTTACTCTATTAGCCAAGTTCTCCGTTGAAGCTTAGAGATGAACATCTAAAAGTACCGGTACTTGTTACATTGCAGTGAAATATTGTTGATGCTTCAAGTACTTAACATTAAAATTATAAGCACTTGTAACATTAAAATTTTCTTAAGGTATTCTTGGGGGCTCTGCTTATCCATTCAGTATTGGTATGCTTCCTGTAAGTGTGTCACTTAAAAAGCTTAGCCTAGTTCAACCCAAACCTTCATCAACTTTGATCTGGTCAAAGGTTTAAGTTCAATATGATCAAAACTGTTTGATAGCCTTAACACCTTACAAAGTTACTTTGATTAAAGATTTTAATATTGTAAACCTACCTAAATATTAAACAAAAATAAAAAAGTTAAAGATTAAAGGTTTAATTCTCGTATTTTAAGATCATGATATACATTTGTATTATGTATTTATATATAATTTTATGTATGCAGAAAATTCATTTTGAAGTGTATAACTCAACAGCTAAAAAGGTTATAAAGGAAACTCTTAATTTGAGTTATTTTTCTTTAAATGAAACAGAAGTTTGTTTTTCACATTTTTATCATATATTGTAATCAGTATCAGTGTGAAATAACGGTCATGTCTCACATTATAGTGAAATAATGTTGATGTATGAAAGAAAAAGTGAAAATTTTGGTACTTTGGTTGAAAGAAAACATTAAATTTTGATTGAAAACAGCTGTTTTTGACAAGACAAATGTAGAAACAGGTTATACAAGAGTTATTGTTAAAGGTACTGTAAAGTCACAAGTTTGCATGACCATGGGATTAAAATTTTATAGTTCTGTTTAAAATTCACAGAATTACACATTAAAACCCTATGAAATACTTCACATCATATTTGTAACATGTAATGTTTTTGTATCAAGAATTGTGGTCATCTTGAAATTTAAACATGTTAATTTCTGATAATACAGTACTTGGTTGTCATATACAGTAAAAGTGGAAATAATCACTGTGTATTTAGATTTTAGATTTTCTCTTTGCCATTTGATTGGGAAAATTGTGAAATTGAATATAGGGGTAAATGTGTGTCGTGGGCTAATCATCTTGGACTGCAAAACTTCCTTTATCAGCTAAATTGTCCTTGATACCAAAAAGTTGATACTGTAGATTACTACTTTGAATTCATTCACAAATTCGATATCACATTTGGCGTCATTTCCCGAATATGCAAATTTATGGTTATGTAAATATTAAAATTGGTGATCAACAGGCAAATACTAGTAAATCCATTTTCTAAGATGTTTTGACATGTTATATAAACATCCACAGTCATTATAAGTCAATTCCAGCATGTTTTACAGTTTGGCTTTTTAATTTTCATGATTCTGGGAATATTTGCGACTTAATGGCTTCAGGACATTGAGGACAATAATTGTTAATAAATCTCTGGCAATAGAAAGGTAATCTTCAGTACTAGTGAATATTTCTGCTTATACATGTATAATGTATATGATAGTTGCTTATTTAATAAATGACTGCTATACATGAGAAGTAAGTTATTTGTAAATGATGTATAATTATACCATAATGACTGATTTAGGGCCTTTCAAACATCATTACTATACCATGTATACAATTTATCATCAAGATAAATATTTTGCATGAATGCAATTTCAGATGGGGCGAATTTGTAAAATCAGTTGGTACACATCTTACCAGTAATGATTGGGCACACAATTTACAGGTGATGTAATTGTATTGCCTATAATGATGTTGGGTACATTTCATGATGAGGGGACACTTTACAGGTGATGTAAACATATTGCCCTTCATGATGTAGGGTACGCTTTCATGATGTGGGACACCTTTACAGATTGTCCATGTGATGTTAAATAACACATAACATTGTATAACTGTATAATTAATTGTAAACTTCTGGTTTAGACTGAGATATATTTGGAATGTCTATGAGTTATGTATGATTGTCTGAAAGCAGCTATGTCATTTTATTTGAGAAATAAAATACAGCTTTTGCCCACATGGTAGTTCATGTTCACTTGTCTTTATTGTTCATTTATGCACCACTGGTCCTGATTTCACAGTCCTTCCTCAGTTATGATTTTCCATAGTTTAAACAGGGGATACTTACCCTTTCGGAGCACCCAGCCTCACTTTCCTGGTGGAAGTTCAGGTGTCTAACCTAACTTGTCAGTTCCAAAGTTTTTTGCTTCTGGATTGTGATTCGAACATGGATTAGTATGTTTCATTTTCATTAAATTGAAGAAATTTTGTTCATCATGGTTTTCACTGTCATTATAAATGTTTTACAAAAAAAGATATTTTAAGTAGAAGCAAAAGGGAAAGCGCATCTTAGAAATTGGCAAGGTCATTGGTGGGGGCCATAGAAAGGTCTCCCTTCACCAAGTGTGCTAGGATCAGGATTCCTTCTCCAGCGAAAACTGACCATATTTTTCATCATGGCGATGTAAAATCCTAAATGCCAAAGAAATGGTCACAACTACTTTTGCTGTAGGTTAAAAAAATTCAAATGTTGTTAAATATTCCAAAGAAAAACCATCAAAACCTTCCAATATAGTAGTATGGGGGGGGGGGGGGGGGGGGGGGGTGAACATCTTGCAGATGATACAAATATGATGCAAAGGCAATACCTTTAATATAGTATGACTTTAAAACCAAACAGAAACTGAAAATTCATAGCCAGTCAAAATATAATCAAGCTTCATGTTTACCAAAATAACCAGCCTGACATTTAGAATATTGTATTTGTATGGCACAAAAAAAATTATTCACTTCTAGTAAAGTATGCAGTATTATTAGTGTATTTCTAAACATATGTGTGGAAAAATTAAAACAGGAAGCGAAAGTTGATAATATTTATAACTAAATTAATTATAATATCAAAAGAAACGCAATAAATGAAAGAAGAAAATATAATTCAGCAGAAATCATACTCAAGGGAGATAATATCAATGGTATCTGTCACATCTTCATAGCATACATTGCCAATAAAAAGCCAAGTTCAGCTTCCCTAAATCCATAGAAATCATTAGTAAAACTTGTTCAAAATAAGAGTTATACCCATAACATTATACAAACTGAAAGGTATAATTTGACGTGCAGATAACACAAAATTTGTCTCCCCCATAGCAAACATTGCTGAAAAATAGCAACGAAGCAAATTGCTTACAAATAAATCACGATCCTTATAAAGTTTTATGGTTGCCATCACAATATTGTTGATAAGTATGATGTCGCTGTATCTGTATCCAAATTTTTTTCTGAAAATAATGGACGTTCCATAGTTACATGTTAATTCCATTTTGAATTTTGATAACGCACGTGGATGGCTTATGTAGCTAGCTAAACGGGAGGTGCTTACTGTTCCGTAGCACCCGGCTTTAACCACACTTTTTGGTTAAAGTTCATATATTTAACCTAATTTGTCAGTTTAAATTTTGCTTTTGAATTATGATTTGGACATCATGGACATGGATTAGTATATCTTTTTAAAGCATCAGCCATGCTGAATGCTTTATAGCGATCGTTGGATTTTTTCGTATTTAGCGCCGCTCTCATTTCACCTTGACAGCCAATCAAGTCCTTCCTTTCGACTGAAATTACGGGAATTTCCATATACGGTATCCCAGGTATGTATAAACTATAATCTGAGTGATTGGCTCTCCCGGAAAGTTACGAAAGCAATGTTTTCATCATGTACACATGTGCCGATCTGAAATGTATTCATACGCGTATTAGTCCGTAATTGTTTTTGCTGGATATATAATTTAATTCTTCATTTTTGTTTGATAATTTTAAAATAAAAACCACAAAAATCCATTAAATATACGCCCCTCGGAAAACCCAACAAAAATGACGATCTTGTCAGTTCGTGCCGACGTTCTTCTTTTTGACCTACAGTGCTGTATGCAGTCGCCGCCATATTGGATTTTTTTAATTTACGCAAAGTGACATCGATAAATAAACACAAAGTATGCTCATTAAACAGTTATTAAGTTAAATAACTTTAAATATTGATCACATTTGATGCTAAATTATATAGCCTATATATTTTTAAAAAATGATTGTCAATAATATTTCGTGTTTGGGATATCCCGACCTGGTTCATTAATATTCATCATAACGTCACGAGGATTTTCCGCTTTCATTGGGTATTAAAATACATTCCTGTCAGTTTGCTGGTAGCGAAATTATGCATAACAAAAAAGTAGAAATCAAAGATTCCCAAAAATTTGATACGAAACTAAAAGAGAAGTTTATTTACAAGTTATTGGCTATGTTTATAAATCGTTTGTGACTCGTGAAGTTGTGTAGGATACCGTAGTTCGTATGCAAATTAGCCATGTGTTTGTGGGCACGCCTGCATTTGACACCCGATGACCCTGCTCAAATGTATTCACATAGCGAGGTGACTGGCCTTTTCAGTCCAGTACACCCTTGCCCCTTTTAAAATAATCATGACACCCTGTCCTTTTCAGTTATCAGTTTAATATAAAAACGACGTACTTTATTCTCGAATCTCTGCTACATACTTCCGATCTTCCGCACACACTCCACTTCTCACCATATGTCTCCGAAGACAGACAATTTCATCATCAATATTCATTTAAATACCTTTTCCAGTATTTCCACTTTTTCAATCAACAAAATAAATCGCAAGAAAGAACAACTTGAAATCAAAATCTAAACAAAACTGGAAAAAAAAAATGTTTCAAAATTTTTAGATAAAATTTATTTACCTTGTTACAAGTCCATATTAGATCGTTTTTACAGTGGATATCCGATTAAAGTTGTTGTCAGTAGTTTAATCCATGGTTTTTACAACCTTTGATTTCTTTTCATGAAGCCATATTACTTTATTTCACATAAAATAAACAAATATGATGTGAACTCTGGACATGCCGGAAAACTGAAACGTTGTGCTTTCTTAAGTTCTTCCGATTTTTAGAGCACCGTTGGTGTAGTAGAACAGTAACAAAGGGCGGGGAAAATAGGGTACCAATTTTGTGAACTCAACTCCTCTTACAGTTTTCAACCAAAAACCTTGAAACTTCACAGGATGTTTCTATATATATTGAGGATGAGCACCTGACTTTATGGAAATATTTCAAGATTTTTTCCCCCATTTTTCAAGACTTTGAAACTTAGTCACTTTTTAGCAAGTTTTTGAATGGGGGTACCTACTTTGTGAACTCAATTCCTCTTACAGATTTCAACCAAAAAGATTGAAACTTCACAGAATGTTAATATATATATTGAGGATGTGACCTGACTTTATGGAAATATTTCAAGATTTTTTCCCCCATTTTTCCAGACTTTAAAACTTAGTCACTTTTTAGCAAGTATTTGAATGGGGGTACCTACTTTGTGAACTCAACTCCTCTTACAGTTTTCATCCAAAAGCCTTGAAATTTCAAAGAATGTTTATATATATATTGAAGATGTGCACCTGACTTTATGGAAATATTTCAAGATTTTTTCTCCATTTTTCCATACTTTAAAACTTAGTCACTTTTTAGCAAGTATTAGAATGGGGGTACCTACTTTGTGAACTCAACTCCTCTTACAGTTTCTCTTAAATTCAAAGTAATTTTATTGTAACATTTTAGTTGTCTAAATAATAATCAAATAATTTATAATTAATCGTATTCAGAAATATTTCCCCCTTTTGTACACAATTCTTGTCAACAAACTTTTTTTGAAAGAGACAGTTGCCTGGACAACTTCTGTAATTGGGAGGTACAGATTATTGGCTTTTGGTTTATACCAATTCAGGCTTTTGAAGCTCACTTGGACAAATTATATATGTTCAACAATAATTTTAAATACATTTAAATTATTTCTAAAACAAAGGTTTTATTTTTATTTTTTTTTTCAAATTAATTGTGAATTCAATGAATAAAATTAATGACTTCAACAATGGTTAATCTGTCAATTGCAAGTCAAGGGAAATAGCTGGTCATGGTAGAAGTTTTTTTTGTGATGATGACACTATGTCAATGATGATGTGGCATGATGATCTGGTGGAGATGATGACAATAATAATGATGATGATGACATTCAGTTCTGCTGCTGCCGATGATGATGATGATGTCACCATGATGATGATGATATAACATGAGGAGATATAATGATGATGATGATGATGATGATGTGACATGAGGAGATATTATGACGAATCGATGTCACCATGATGATGATGTTGGACACGAGGAGATATGATAATGATGTCACCATGATGATGATGTGACACGAGGAGATATGATAATGATGTTGATGATGGTGGTGACATGAGTTCTGTTGATGCCGTGGATGATAATGATTATCGTGATGAAGAAGATGATAGTGATGGTGGTGATGAAAATAAGCTCTGCTGCTATGAATGATGATGGTGATGATGACGATGTGACTTGACGAACTATGATGATGATTATGATGGTGACATGAGTTCTGTTGCTACCGATGATGATGATGGTGGCAATGATGACATTACTGCTGAGCACTGCCGATAGTATGATGATGATGATGATGATGAAGATGATTGTGATGATGATGATGATGATGATGATGATGATGATGATGGTGGTGATGACATTCAGTTCTGCTGCTGTCTAGATGATAATAATTCATGATGATGATGATGATGATGATGATGATAACAAAGCCAATGTCTTTATGCTGCTGCTGCTGCTAATGATGATGATGATAATGATGATGACATTCAGTACTGCTGCTGCTGATAATGATGATGATTATGTGACACAAGAGCTATGATGATGATGTGACCATATTAATGATGTAACATAAGGATTTCTGAAAATGATTAATATAATGGTGGTGGTGATTGTCATGGCATGGGTTCTACTGCTGCTGCTAATGACGACGACGATGATGATGATGATATCTTCATGTTGATGATCAAAATGTGATATGAGGAGTGATAATGATCGTGATGGTGATGATTACAGATCCAGTTTTGGGGTTTCTTCCAGTCAACTGCGTTTTAGTGGAGTTATGCCCCTTTCACTTTGTGAATTTTATCAAAATGATGGTTTCTCTGGACTTTTTTCCGTTATGCTTGAGATATTTCACTCAGATTTGGGGTCGGGTCTTTTGTAGCCTCTCTTGGTTTTTGAAAAATTGAAAATTTATATTTATGCGAATTACTTAGTTTACTCAATTGATAAACATTGCGTGGCATGTCCATTTTGACCATTGTAACATATTTATATGTTAGAACCTAACAACTTGCATAAAAAGCAGACTTGTTGTTAGAAGCTTCCTGATCACAGTATCTATTATTTGCATGATTTTCATTTTTTACTGATTCATTTGACAAATCTCAGTTTCAAGTGCACATTTTTTTTTATCAAATTGCTCAGTTTAGCTGATGCTTCAGTACCTTCAGTACTTTGATTTGAGTATCGTGTACAAGTCTGCCAGACAACTACCTTCTGTTTACAGACTTAGTTTTTGTTTTTACATTTACGGTGGTTGGTTGAAGATAAAAGGGGGGGGGGTTGTTTACTCTGTGGGCTTCTGATAACACATTTTTTTTTTTTTTGCAACAATTTTTGCTAGATGGCACTGAACCATCATTGAAAGGAAACCTTATATATTATATATTAGCTAACGCATTAAAACATCATTCATTCATTTGATGACAAGGCATAAACCAAAACAGTCGTGATGTAAACCTCTTACGGATAATCACAATCAAACACAACAGCAATTGACGCTAGTTCTTTAAATTTTTCAAATTGCAACTTTCCTATTCGCCTTACTACAAATCGGGAACGACTGTCAAGATTATTTCACCATTGAATTGCAAATCTTAATTAAATAATAAATATTCTATTCTACCTTTCCCTTTGAATGTCGAAGGTTTAACTTTAGGTTTTCTTTAGATTATGTAACAAACTCTTTTTGAAGTTACAAATTTTGAATCAATGGAAGGAGAAACTGTTTACCAAATAAAATATTGTTTTCGCTGGAGAAGGAATCATGGTTCTAGCACGCTTATTAAAGGAAAACCTTTCAATGGCACCAATGACCTTTTCAAACTCTAAGTTGCGCTTTTTCTTTTTTATTACTATTCAAAATATCTTATGTTGGTTCATTTTAAGTGAAACATTTATAATGACAGTGAAACAACCCGTTCTAGATGTTCTTTAGTAAATATTATGTGTTGTTCAGAATGTACACGACAACAATAAACCAAAAATGCTAAAATAGTCGTTATTAGGCCCAGTTTTTGGACTTTTCCTTTGATACATATTACTTTTTAGCTCACCTGGCCTAAAGGCCATGTGAGCTTTTGCCATCACTCAGCGTCCGTCGTCCGTCAGTCAGTCAGTCAGTCAGTCCGTCTGTAAACTTTTCACATTTTAACTATCTCCTCTGAAACCCCTGAACCAATTTTAACCAAACTTTACAGGAATGATGTATAGAAGGTCCTTTACTTAGATTGCCGAAATTATTTTGATCCGCCAAAAAACATGGCTGCCAGCGCAGAAGATAATTTAACATGGGACCCTATGGGAAAAATGCATTTTTGACTATTTCCTCATAAATGACTAAAGCAAATTTAACCAAACTTTACAGGAATGATATATGGAAGGTCTTTTGCAAAGATTGCCGAAATTTTCTTAATCCGCCTAAAAACATGGCTGCCAGCGGGGAATATAGTTTAACATTGGACCCTATGGGAAAAACACATTTTGGCTATCTCCTCTGAAACTACTGAAGCAAATTTAACCAAACTTTACAGGAATGGTGTAAGGAAGGTCCTTTACTTAGATTGCCAAAATTTTTCTGATCCGTCAAAAAACATGGCCGCCAGCACAGAAGATAGTTTAACATTAGACCGTATGGGAAAAGCATATATTTGCTATCTTCTTTGAAACCACTGAGCCAATTTAAACCAAACTTTAGAGGAATGATGTATAGAAGGTCCTTTACTTAGATTGCCGAAATTGTTTTGTTCCGCCAAAAAACATGGCTGCCAGCACAGAAGATAGTTTAACATGGGACCCTATGGGAAAAATGCATTTTTGGCTATCTCCTCTGAAACGACTGAAGCGAATTCAATAAAACTTTACAGGAATGGTGTAAGGAAGGTCCTTTACTTAGATTGCCAAAATTTTTCTGATCCGTCAAAAAACATGGCCGCCAGCACAGAAGATAGTTTAACATTAGACCGTATGGGAAAAGCATATATTTGCTATCTTCTTTGAAACCACTGAGCCAATTTAAACCAAACTTTACACTAATAATGTATGTAAGGTCATTTACTAAGATTGCCCAAATTTTTCTGATTCGCCAAAAAAAATGGCCGCCAGGGCCAAACAAAGTTTAACATTGGGCCCTATGGGAAAACGCACATTTTGGCTATCTCCTCTGAAACGACTGAAGCGAATTCAATTAAACTTTACAGGAATGATGTATGGAAGGTCTTTTGAAAGATTGCCGAAATTTTTCTGATCGGCCTAAAAACATGGCTGCCAGCAGGGAACATAGTTTAATATTGGACCCTATGGGAAAACACATTTTGGCTATCTCCTCTGAAACTATTGAAGCAAACTTAACCAAACTTTAGAGGAATGATGTATAGAAGGTCCTTTACTTAGATTGCCGAAATTTTTTTGATCCGCCAAAAAACATGGCTGCCAGCACAGAAGATTGTTTAACATTGAACCCTATGGGAAAAATGCATTTTTGACTATTTCCTCAAAAATGACTGAAGCAAATTTAACCAAACTTTACAGGAATGGTGTGAGGAAGGTCCTTTACTTAGATTGCCAAAATTTTTCTGATCCGTCAAAAAACATGGCCGCCAGCGCAGAAGATAGTTTAACATTAGACCCTATGGGAAAAGCATATATTTGCTATCTTCTTTGAAACCACTGAGCCAATTTAAACCAAACTTTACGGGAATAATGTATGTAAGGTCCTTTACTAAGATTGCCCAAATTTTTCTGATCCGCCAAAAGAAATGGCCGCCAGGGCCAAACAAAGTTTAACATTGGGCCCTATGGGAAAACGCACATTTTGGCTATCTCCTCTGAAACGACTGAAGCGAATTCAATCAAACTTTACAGGAATGATGTATGGAAGGTCTTTTGCAAAGATTGCCGAAATTTTTCTGATCCGCCTCAAAACATGGCTGCCAGCGGGGAACATAGTTTAACATTGGACCCTATGGAAAAACACATTTTGGCTATCTCCTCTGAAACTACTGAAGCAAACTTAACCAAACTTTACAGGAATGATGTATAGAAGGTCCTTTACTTAGATTGCCGAAATTTTTTTGATCCGCCAAAAAAACATGGCTGCCAGCGCAGAAGATTGTTTTACATTGGACCCTATGGGAAAAATGCATTTTTGACTATTTCCTCAGAAATGACTTAAGCATATTTAACCAAACTTTACAGGAATGGTGTAAGGAAAGTCCTTTACTTAGAAACTTTACTTTACTCTGAAACTACTGAAGCAAACTTAACCAAACTTTAGAGGAATGATGTATTGGAGGTCCTTTACATAGATTTCCAAAATTTTTCTGATCTGCCAAAAAACATGGCTGCCAGCGGAGAACATAGTTTCACATTGGACCCTATCTCCTCTGAAGCTAGTGAAACAAATTCAACCAAACTTTACAGGAATGATGTATAAGATAGTTTAACATTGGACCCTATGGGAAAAACGCATTTTAGACTATGTCCTCAGAAATGACTGAAGCAAATTGAACCAAACTTTACAAGAATGATGTATAGAAGGTCCTTTACATAAATTGCCAAAATTTTTCTGATCTGCCATAAAACATGGCTGCCAGCGGAGAACATTGTTTCACATTGGACCCAGTGGGAAAAGCATATATACAAATTTGCTTTAAAAGCATTTTAGTCAGGTGAGCGATACAGGCTCAGCCACACTGAGCCTGTGGCTGAGCCTCTGGTAGTTTATTTTACATCCCTTTTGTATCATTATTTAAAAGTAGGGCGAGATTAAATAGTGAAAATACAACTTTTTTCTTTGCCTTCGTAAAACGTGTGCACGGAATCGTGGTACAAAAGTTTACTTTGACGCGAATGTTTGAAAAAAAAAACTAGCAACCGGTCTAAGAATATATATATACGTCAACCGATCGTTCGTATAGTTATTCTGCCTTCTTTAGGCATAATGAGATAACTATAAACTGATGAAAAGTATGGAAATTTAGTTAAAACTTACCGCGAACCGATAGTTTCGTCGCCATTTTTGTGTTTACGAAGTCGGGTCTGTGACATAGGTTCGGCACCCTGATATTGAGACGACACTAGCTATAGATTTTAAATGACAAAAATTTTGATCTTTCAAGTATGCTTTATCATATACATTATACATGTATAAGCAGAATTATTCACTAGTACTGAAGATTACTTTTCTATTGCCAGAGATTTATTAACAATTAATGTCCTCAATGTCCTGAAGCCATTAAGTCGCAAATATTCCCAGAAACAAACATGTTTTTTGAGCAGGTTACCCTTGTAACACACAATTATTAAAAGCGATTGACTAATGGTCGAAAACAATATATAATAATAAGGATGTTGATGACTTTTTTGGATTTTCAAAAGACCTTTGACACTATGCCTCATAGAAGATTATGTGCCAAGCTCCAAGGATAAGGAATTGGAGGCGATATTTTCAACTGGATACAAGACTTCCTGTCGGATAGAATGAAACAACGTGTAAACTGGAAACCTGTACTCAGTGGTATCCCACAAGAAGAGTTATGGGACCTATTCTATTTCTAATCTTCATTAATGATCTGCCAGATGCTGTCCAGAGTATCATTAAAATCGTTGCAGCTGACGACACCAAGTTATATAAAACAATCAAAACCAGTTATGACTGTCTGAATATACATATTTCAAGATGATATTGACAAAATTAACAATTGGTCTCAAGGGTGGCAATTAAAGTTTAATAAGACGAAATGTAAACACCTACACCTAGGAAAAAAGATAGTTTTACATACAAATTAATGATACAGATATCGAACAAGTAGAAGAAGAGAAAGACCTAGGAATAATTGTGGGCCAAAAATTAAACTTTAGATACCATATCCACTCTTCTGTAAAACAAAAATGCAAATAGGGTATTGCGACTATTAACAACCTTTTAAAATATGGATAAGGGCACATTCGTACCATTATATAAATCAATAGTTAAACCTCATCTTGAATATGGCAGCAATATCTGGTCTGTAATCTACGAAAAGGATGTCGAAATGATAGAAAACGTCCAACGTAGAGCTAGCAAACTGGTTAAACCCATAAGACATACTTCCTATCCAACACGACAAAAATCACTTGACTTACCAACTTTGGAATAGAGGAGACTAAGATCTGACATAGTACAAATGTTCAAAATTCATCAAAAAGTCTACTAACTCAAAAAGTAACACCAGGGACAACTTCAAACTCCAGAAAGAATATAATATAACAAACGCGTGGAAAGCAACATTCCCTCAACGAGTGACCTACAGCTGGAACGCCTTGCCATCAGAACTAGTGAACAAAATATCTCTAAACAGTTTTAAAAGTACCATCAACAAACTTTGGACCAATTTAGACTTAAAGTTCAAGCTGAGCAATTAATTATAAACTTGGCCGGAACCGGACAAAACAGGATTCAGGTGGAAGAATCACATTATAACAGACCAGAGAGGCGCAAATCCTATATATTGGTTTCTACAGACAGGTGAAAGTAACGGTAACATAAATGCTAGTTACAATGAAATAAATTATAAAAACCCCTTCCCCGACGCCGGGAACCCAACCCGGGTGCCCATTTTTAAATTAAAGCGAGTGCTCTGCCGTTTCGCCGTTACCCCATAGGTGAGACAGTAGTACTTAACGTCTCAACTGTACATGGTACATACTATACCATGTAGTTATATCGCTACATCTTCAACTTGTCAGTTAGTTGAAGGAGCTAGGTTATTATCCGAAAGAAGAAGAAATTCAATCAGCGACATATTTAATCTGTATTTTAAAAATGTAGCTGATTCAATTCATATCATAAAATGAATACTAAATTGTTAAATGAAACACATAACCTTAATTTTTGCTGTACTTTTCACGAGATAGAGTCAAGTTTTGGTAAGTAAGACTTCGCGGGGGTTTTTATTCTACCTATTTTTCATACATGTTTAAATTTGTGTGGAGGTTACATAAAGCCCTTCCATCATCATCATCATCATCATCATCATTACAGCTTAAGTCCATTATAGTGTCGCCTTGGACTTTTGTTATCACTGATAGCAATATCCTCATTGTAACCCTAGGATGGTGGGATGATCACAAACTCGTATTGTGTAAGTGTGGTACTGAAAACGCAACAGTAAAATTCTTAATGAAGGTAAAACTATTTGTGTGTTCTTTTTTTCGGTGAGTATTTGTTTGAGGGCAAAATGTCATCTTACAACACAAGTGTTTGCAGACCAATCGGGTAGAATAAGCTACTAGTATTGTAATGATGGCCTTACAGATGGCCACCTATAATAAATATTTATTTATTTATTTAATTATCATAACCAAAAAAAATATGCTTATATTAAATAGTTAAACAGCATTGACCTGTCGACTTGACCTTTAATTTAAATATTTAGTATGAACCAGAACATTTTTGTATATATAGGAAACACAGGTGTTTGTTATTTAACGGAAAACATACAATTTTATGTTTTAACAGAGACTACTAAGTTCAGACTATTCAGATATTGAGCGGATCCTCTTATATTCCTAATGAAAGGTCAAGTGGACAGGTTAATGTTGTTTGCCTACAATATACAGTACAGACCTGTCGTAAGTTTAACTCTGAGCTAACAAAAATAAGTCTACGGTCTGGTGTCGAGACATGGACAGCCAGTGACCGAAAAGCTGTAGAGAGATAATACATAGCAATAGTCGAAAAAACTGTCGAGATATACTAGTAGCTATAACGAGGGGTCGAGATGACAGACTGCCAAATCTACACTAGCACTATTTAAGTAAAACTTTCGACAGGCCTGTACTGTATATAGTTATATATATTTTACAAATGACCACCTCTGTAAACGGTCAAGTAAGGGGATAGTTAATCGGATTATGTGGGTATATGAAATACAACTGGCCTAGAGTCACCACCAACACAGTACTTATAGGATCCTATTGTGGCTTTTTTAGTAAAAATATCTTCCCCAGAGCTATTTTATCGGTTTTATAAGAATTTTTAAATTTTGAAAACGTTACAAAACTTCATTGATACGAAAAGTCGGCTAGAAGTAACACCATTAACTAGCGAGTTGGGTTAAAAAAACCACGAATACATTACAACCTTTCCTTTTCTTGAAAAAAGATGCCTAATAGAACCGTAACATTTACCACTCGTGATTTTCTTACTTTACTACGGAAAAACAATTTTACTTGCCAGATATATGACCCAGTGCACGAAAGGAAACACTTTTTGCATGATATTTTGATATTTGATACGAAAGCCTATTAGGCTCATGAATAAAAAAATTAAAAGGCATAATAACGCAAAAGAAAGGCGTTATAATGCGAATTAAAGGTGTGCGATAACGCAAAATAAAGGCATTATAACGCTAGCCAAAGACGTGATAGCGCGAATTAAAGGCGTTATAATGCCTTTAGAAAGGCGTAATAACGCGAAATGAAAAGCGTTATAACGTTTTTGGAAAGGCATTATAACGCTTTTGGAAAGGCGTTATAACGCCAACTAAAAGGCGTAATAACGCGAAATGAAAGGCGTTATACGTTGAAATGTGTCCGTTCAGTGGTCTCGGTGGAGAAAACGAAAGTATTTGTTCATGACTCGCACACGCAGACACAGTGAAATGGTTTATTATCTATCTGTAAAACTATATGAACTTTTAGCTTGCTTTAGAACCTCGTCATCAATTTAAGCTGTAGGGGATATATACCAAAAATTACACACGCAAAAAAATAACACACATTTTTTGAAAAACCGACACCACGCAAAATAACCCGATTTACGGTATATATCCCATACAGCTTAAATTAATCACTCATAGCATGAGAACATCATTATTAAAAAACTTTAACGTTGGCGTCCATGACGAGGTTCTAAAGCAAGCTAAAAGTTCATAGTAGTTATACAGATAGATAATAAACCATTACACTGTGTCTGTCGTGAACAAACACTTTCGTTTTCTCCACTGAGACTACTGGACACATTTCAATGTATAACGCCTTTCATTTCGAGTTATTACGCCTTTAATTCGCATTATAATTCTTTTATTTCGCGCAATCACGCCTTCAGTTCGCGTTATAGTGTTTTTATTTCACGCCTTTAATTCGCATTATAACGCCTTTCTTTCGCGTTATTACGTCTTTTATTTTTTTATTCACGAGCCTAATAGGGTTTCGTATTAAATATTAAAATATCATGCAAAAAGTGTTTCCTTTCGTACACTGTAACATATATCTGGACGGACACATATCAACGTATAACGCCTTTCATTTCGCGGTATTACGACTTTCCAAGAGCGTTATAACGCCTTTCCAAAAGCGTTATAATGCCTTTCCAAAAGCGTTATAACGCCTTTCATTTCGCGTTATTACGCCTTTCTAAAGGCATTATAACGCCTTTAATTCGCGCTATCACGTCTTTAGCTAGCGTTATAATGCCTTTATTTCGCGTTATCGCGCCTTATATTCGCATTATAACGTCTTTCTTTTGCGTTATTACGCCTTTTAATTTTTCTATTCATGAGCCTAATAGGCTTTCGTATCAAATATCAAAATATCATGCAAAAAGTGTTTGCTTTCCTACACTGGGTCATATATCTGGCAAGTAAAAATGTTTTAGAAAATCACGAGTGGTAAATGTTACGGGTCTATTGGGCATCTGTTTTTTTTTCAAGAAAAGGAAAGGTTGTAATGTCTATATCTCGACAGCTTTTTCGACTATTGCTATGTATTATCTCTCTACAGCTTTTCGGTAAATGATTATCCATGTCTCGACACCCAACCTTAGACTTATTTTCGTTAGCTCAGAGTTAAACTTACGACAGGTCTGTACTGTATATTGTATTTATATACATATAGACAAACAACATTAACCTGTCCGCTTGACCTTTCATTAGGAATATAAGAGGATCCACTCAATACCTGGGTAGTCTAACTTAGTAGTCTCTGTTAAAACATAAAATTGTATGTTTTCCGTTAAATAACAAACACCTGTGTTTCCTAAACAAAAATTAACTGGTTCACAATAAATATTTAAATTAAAGGTCAAGTCGACAGGTCAATTATCTATAAGCATACATTTTTGGTTATGATGATTAAATAAATATTTATTATAGTTGGTCATCTATAAAGCCATCATTACAATGCTTGTAGCTTATTCTACCCGATTAGTCTACAAACATTTGTGTTGTAAGATGACATTTTGCCCTCAAACAAATACTCACCGAAAAAAGAACATCGTACAAATAATTTTACCTTCACTAAGAATTTTACTGTTGCATTTTCACTACCACACTTACACAATACGAGTTTGTGATCATCCCACCATCCTAGGGTTACAATAAGGATATTGCTATCAGTGTTCACCAAGTCCAAGGCGACACTATTGTGGACTTCAGCTGTTAAGATGATGATTATGATGGAAGGGCTTTATTTGTAGCCTTCACACAAATTTAAACATTTATGTAAAATAGGTAGAATAAAAAGCCCGAGAAGTCTTACTTACCAAAACTTGACTCTATCTCGTGAAAAGGTACAGCAAAAATAAAGGTTATGTGTTCCATTTAACAATTTAGTATTCATTTTATGATATGAATTGAATCAGCTACATTTTTAAAATACAAATTGAATATGTCGCTGATTGAATTTCTTCTTCTTTCGGATAATAATCTAGCTCCTTCAACTAACTGACAAGTTGAAGATGTAGCGATATAACTACATGGTATAGTATGTACTATGTACAGGTTAAGAAACGTTAACTTAAGTACTACTGTATCATCTATGGGGTACCAACGATAGAGCATTCACTTTACAAACGGGCGACCCGGGTTCGATTCCCGGCGTCAAGGAAGGATTTTTATTATTTATTTCATTGTAACTGGCATCTATGTTACCGGTACTGTTACCTGGCCTCTCTGGACCGTTATGATGTGATTCTTTCACTTGAATCCTGTTTTGTCCGCTTCCGGTTTATAATTGCTCGGCTGAAAAGTCTAAATTAGTCCAATGTTTGTTGATGGTACTTTTAAAACTGTTTAGAGATATATTATTCACTAGTTCTGATGGCAAGGAGTTTCACGTGTTGGTCACTTGTTGACTGAAAGTTGCTTTCTTCGCGCTTGTTCTATTCAAAAACAAGCATACTAATCCATGTCCGAATCACAATCCAGAAGCAAAGTAAAAACTTTGGAACGACAAGTCAGGTTAGGTTCTATTATATTCTTTGTGGAGTTTGAAGCTGTGTCCCCTGGTGTTACTTTTTGAGTAAATATATCTTTATTGACTTTGTTGATGAATTCTATACATTTGTACAATATCAGATCTTTCTCCTCTATTCCAAAGTTGGTAGCCAAGTGATTTTTAGTCGTGTTGGATAGGAAGTTATGAAGTATGTCCGAAGTTATGAGTTTAAACAGTTTGCTAGCTCTACGTTGGACGTTTTCTATCATTTCGACATCTTTTTTGTAGATTACAGACCAGATATTGCTGCCATATTCAAGATGAGGTTTAACTATTGATTTATAAAGTGGTAAGAATGTGTTCTTATCAATATGTTTAAAGGTTCTTCTTAATAGTCCTAATACCCTATTTTTTTTTTTTTTTTTTTTTTTTTTTTTTTTTTTTTTACAGAAGAGGGGATATGGTCTCTAATGTTTAATTTTTGGCCAACAATTATTCCTAAGTCTTTCTCTTCTTCTACTTTATCGATTTCTGTATCATTAATTCGTAAAATTATCTTTTTTTCTAGATGTACGAGGGGAAGTCAGAAAGTTCAAAGAACGGTGTATTCAGCCAAGAGTAACACACATTTTCTTTACTTATTTAGACAACACATTATTCCGCCATTTTAAACATATCAAGTTTATTTGTCACAACATATTTGTGTAATTATCAAAAGCATTTAAAGTTGGTGACCATCAAGCAATGATGGAAATCAACATGTTGAGTTTAGGGCAGTAATAAAGTTCCTCACAGTAGAGGGATCAAATGCCAAAGAAATTCACCGGCGAATGGCCGAGGTGTAGGGTGACAGTGGTCCTGTCTATTCTACAGTGGCAAAATGGTCAGCTGAATTTAAACGTGGGCTCACCTCACTGAAGGATGACCCACGGTAAGGTCGGTCAGCTGATGCCACCACAAAGGAAATTGTCATGTCTGTGGAGACCCTCATCATGAATGATCGTCTAATAAGGATTGATGACATAGCTAGGGAGTGTGACATTTCACATGGAATTGTATACACGGTTATCCACGAGCATCTTAGGATGTCAAAAGTATCCGCAAGATGGGTCCCCAGAAACCTTAATGTGCAGGATCGCTTCCAAAGACTCCATCAAGTCGGGAGCGTCTTGGCATTTATAATAACCCGGAGAGCTTCCATTTACGTTTAGTAACTGGTGATGAAACATGGATTCATCATTGGGACCCAAAACCAAAAAGAGTCCATGCAATGGAAGCACCAGGCTGGCTCACCCCCACCAAAGAAATTCAAAACCTAACCATCCGCTGGCAAAGTTATGGCCACTGTGTTTTGTGATTCTAAGGGTGTTCTGTTAATCAATTATAAACCTGCTGGAATCTCTATCACTGGGGATTACTATGCTGATCTAAAGAAGCAGCTGAAAGCTGCTATAAAATTAAAAAGGAGGGGTATTGCTTCTTCACGACAATGCTCCTGTGCATAAGTCAAGGATTGCACAAGCAGCGATTCGTGAATGCAAGTTCGAACAACTTAATCACCCACCCAACAGTCCCGATTTGACACCCAGTGATTATTTCCTATTTAGAAATTTGAAATCCCGTTTATGGGGAATCAGATTTCCTGATGACGATACACTTAAGGCTGCCACAGAGGCATGGTTTCAGGACCAAACCGAAGACTTCTATTTCAAAGGTATAGACAGTCTGAAAGAAAAGCAGGCTAAGTGCATTGGGGTAAATGGGGACTATATTGAAAAATAATAATAAAATGTATGGTTTGTTGCGGCAATATATCCCCCGTGTTCTATGAACTTTTTACCTCCCCTCGTAGGTGTTTACATTTCTTCTTATTAATTTCTTCTCATTAAACTTTAATTGCCACTCTTAAGACCAATTGTTAAATTTGTCAATGTCATCTTGAAATATATATTATGTACAGTCATTACTTGATTTGATTGTTTTATATAACTTATTGTCGTCAGCTGCAAAGACTTTAATGAAACTCTGGACAGCATCTGGCAGATCATTAATGAAGATTAGAAATAGAATAGGTCCTAGAACAGAACACTTCCTTGCGGAATTCCACTGAGTACAGGGTTAAGTCAGATTTTGTACCATTAAGCATTACACGTTGTTTTCTATCCGACAGGAAGTCTTGTATCCAGTTGAAAATATCGCCTTCAATCCCGGCATATCATTGGAGCTTTACACATACTCTTCTACGAGACACAGTATCAAAGGTCTTTTGAAAATCTAAATGAATGACATCAAAATCCTCATTGTTATATATTGCTTACGACAAGTAGTCAATCGCTTCTAATAATTGTGTGTTACATGAGTAACCTGCTGATGTGACGTAAATAGATTTTTAATTTCCATACATGACATTAAAGCCTTTTTAATAATTTTTTCCATAATTTTTTAGACCACTGGGGTTAAGCTGATTGGTCGATAATTTGACACCTCAGTTTTAGACCTTTTTTGTGGATATGACTAATGTTACACAACTAGATTTTGCCTTCTATTATGATTTAGTGAAGATAACATGAAGTTAAACACATATTGTGTGCACTGCTGTTTCTTTTAAAAATTTTAGATGGATGTTGTCTTCGCCTTGTGATTTGACTGGGTTTAACATATATATATATATATATGTGTGTGTGTGTGTGTGTGTGTGTGTGTGTGTGTGTGTGTAGCGGGACTGACTAGTGTTGAATATACATGTAGTAGATATAATAGATTGATTTACTGCCAAACTTTCTGGTCCGGATCTTTTAGCCTTGTGGTAGAACGCTTGCTTTTCACCCGGGAGGGCCGGGTTCGATCCTCAGCCGGGGGCACTCGATGAGGAAGTTTTTTTTCTGGTGTTTCCTCCCTCCTGTTACATTGCAGTAAATCACTCTATTATATCTACTACATGTATATTCAACACAACAATACCACGACTAGCTCAGTCCCGCTACATATAGTCTTTATGAATGTGGGCGATACGAGTGATTACAAGTTCGCGGTCCCATGCAGTTATAGCAGGAAACATATATATAGTGACCCGAAGTGCTTTATAGTATATCAACTTAGATATAATAAATTACACTGTATAATACTTTATAATAATATAGAGGCTGGTTGATATCGGGGCACGGATTCATATTAAAAAAAATCAATACATTAAGAAATAATGTATGGAGCATTTAATAAGAAAAGGTATCTACATCTAGTGGTCCCTGGGCCATAAATAAATAAATAAATCTGTACGATTCAGTTGAATCTATGCCCATAAGGATGAGTCTTTTTATCAGATTATCAATTCACGCTTGGTCGAATTTTTGATCAACAAATCGATCACCTTTGGGCAATGATGCTCAGCGAAACGTCAAACCTACTTCCGGCACGTGGTATGAACTCAGTTTGTTGACTTTGAACTACGGAAAATGGCGACAGAATCGGACGGTCTGGTGTTTGATATTGCAAACACACTAGGGGCTTCACCCAGTGCAATACGATTGTTATTATCACTATTTGCTGGTAAGACCATTTTTTTCGAACAGGTACAATGACACACGATAAAATTAGGTCAGTCAAAAAACGTGGGTTTTGTTTACATCACTTCACGGTGATCGCTAAGAAAACACTGTTGCACCATGTGCCGGCTACTGATTTCATTAATGTTTGTATTTTAAAGACTGTATCTAAATGATAATATTAACATTTTGTGTGTACAACAGAATCCAAAATATTGTGCAATGTGTCAAGTTATAATACGGAAGGAATAATATTTTTTCTTTTTTCAAAGTTATCTCCCTTTAATTATTTTTTTCTGTAAAACTAGGTGATTTTTGTTCATATCATTATGTCAAATAATACTATAAACTTGTGCAATGTTGTTAAAAAATCACACTTATCACTTTATTGATTTTGATTAAAAAAAATTATATTTTGAATTGAGACCTGCCAGTTTTGTGCTATGTCAACAATTATGTAACTTTTGTAAGCCAGAATACCATGTTACATGGTGTGTATGCATACATTAACATTTTCCTTCTCTGTAACTCTTAAAAGTCATCCATAATTTTCAAAAGTCATGGGAGAATATGTAGCCAAGTGATCATATACTAAGTTTGACTAATGCATGTTATTCATACTTTGATGATGTGATTTCCTATACTTTTCAATATTGGTAATGTGCATTACAAAATGACTCAAGTACAGCAATTTACACATCCTTATAATGTCCTTTGATTTATTGATTACTTGGTAATCTCCTTTATTATGAAGTAGGCATGTCATGTTATAGAAACCTCCCAGCAAATTGCCCTGAGCACATTGCAAATTAAGCTAAACATTTCTGCTACCTCACCTATAGCGGTTAGCAGCTGATTATAAGTAAAATTCTTTGACTAGAATGTAAAACCCATCAATCAGTTTATTGACAAACTCCTTTATAACATTAAATTTGATTGTACAAATGTTTGCAGTTATTTGAGATTTTACTATATAAATTTTAATACATACTTCCAAAATTTGCAATATGAAAATAAAAATATTGTCTCTTTTAAAGTATTTTTTTCCACAAATTTGCAAAAAAAAAAAAAAAAAAAAAAAAAAAAAAAAAGCAATTAAAATTAGGAGCAAGTGACAATTTTGTCTGCCAGGAGTGGAATTCTAGCCTTAAAGTTTTGATATTATTACTAAACCAGTTTCAATTTTGGAGCACCAGACAGTCATTTTAAAATTACTCATCAGTAGATATTTTTACTTGCAGGTTATCCTTTGGCATGTATACACAGATCTTTAATTCACGGAAAACCACCCACCATACATCATTTGTACTTCACTGTCACTGGATTGGCAATCAGTTACTTCAATTTTGGTAAAGTAATATAGTGTATACAGATTTTAGTTTGTATATTAACAGTGGTTTCAGGGTTTGAAGCATACAGTGGATTTTGCCAGGGTTTCATGTGATCAATACTCCTAATGTTTGTGTGGAATGTTTTGGAAAATGTTTACATTGAAATTTCACAGAGTAACCTCATTTTTACGGGAAATCATGAAATGAGGTCATTCCATCTCCAATTGAAATAATTGCTGCACAGAAATGTTTGGGGTATCACATGGTACTCTTGCAAATCCAACTATGCTAAATTTGACCTAAATTTTGAAAATTGTGACCTACAAAATGACCCCAGATGATAAATTAAAGAGACAATTTCAATGTACCAGTAATATTAGAGTGGTTAGTGTTCTCATTGGTCCACTATATCTCCACATATTCTGAGTAACAGAATCATTCAGAATAGGAAGTAACAAACATTTCATGTATTACCGTAGTATGAACATAATCACCTGCTACAAATGCAAACTAGAAAAACTGAGCCACAAGCTCACAAAAAAATACCCCCAGCTCCCCCCCCCCCACACACACATAAAAAAAACCATCGGATCAAATTTTAAATAGGAGGTGCACATCTACATTATATCACAAAGATTGTGTGAAAGTTTCATTAAAAATCCATTGAAGGGTTTAGGAGGAGTTGCGGATAAGAGATAGGTACTCTAAGGTGTAACGGAAGGACGGACGGACACCCCTATCACTATATACCCCCCACTTAAAATTAACGGAAGGATGGACGGACGGACACACGGACGGACACCCCTATCACTATATACCCCCTACTTTTTAAGCGGGGGGTATAAATATTTCATAGATACAATAGTAATTGTACAAAATGGCCCAGGTACCAGTTGATGTAGCACCTAAGATTTAAAGGCCTGTGTAGTTTTTAGCGCCCACTCAAAAAAGTACTTGTGACCCTGTGAGTTTGTTTAAATTTTCAAACTTTAAGATTTAGAATACTGAAATATTGCAGACTTATAATATGTTTTCAATAGATAGAATTCTCGTTATAAAGATGCTATATAGTGACAATATTTGAAATATTGTGGTAATAAAGAAAAACTAGATAGAAATGTAGAAAATGACCAGCTACAGTGGAAACACTGTCAATGAGATTTATTTTGCTAGTGTATTACTAGTAGACCTATTCAATGAATGAGGAAGAAATAGAACCAGATTTACTCAAGACTCAAGTAAGACTGAAAAGAGGGGCCTTTAAGGTTGGCCCACAATAATGTCGGTGTACACAATTATTACTTTGGGCTAATGTTGCAAGAGTTGTTATAGATTGAACACTGAAAGTCATTTACAGTACATGTAATATTACATTTGTATATATACATTTACAGTACATGTAATATTACATTTGTATATATACATTTACAGTACATGTAATATTACATTTGTATATATACATTTACAGTACATGTAATATTACATTTGTATGTATACATTTACAGTACATGTTATATTACATTTGTATGTATACATTTACAGTACATGTAATATTACATTTGTATGTATACATTTACAGTACATGTTATATTACATTTGTATATATACATTTACAGTACATGTTATATTACATTTGTATGTATACATTTACAGTACATGTTATATTACATTTGTATGTATACATTTACAGTACATGTTATATTACATTTGTATATATACATTTACAGTACATGTAATATTACATTTGTATATATACATTTACAGTACATGTTATATTACATTTGTATATATACATTTACAGTACATGTAATATTACATTTGTATGTATACATTTACAGTACATGTAATATTACATTTGTATGTATACATTTACAGTACATGTAATATTACATTTGTATGTATACATTTACAGTACATGTAATATTACATTTGTATATATACATTTACAGTACATGTAATATTACATTTGTATATATACATTGTAATATAATTATATATAATCAATGCTTTTCCTCTATTTTCTAGGTGTTAATTTAATCCATTCCATCATCAACATACTAGTTATTTATGTTTTACTTCTGTTTACTGGAGGAACAAAATTTTCTGTTGTGTTTGCCTACATCTTTAATACTGTAAGTTACTTTTTTTAATAAAAAAAACCAAACACATAACAATTCATGACCAAATACAAAAGCAAAGTAATAAATTTTCGACTGGCAAATAAGGTTAAACACGTAAACTTCCACCAGGGAAGTGAGGGTAAGTACCTCCTGTTTAATTAGCTACACCTGTCATTTGTGTAGTCAAAATTGAAAATGAATGAAACATGGCACTATGGGATGTCAAATATATCCAGTGTAATTTTGGATACAGAAACGTCATACTTTTCAACAATATTGTGATAATGGCCATAAAACTTTTTGAGAGTTTTGATACGCCTAGGTTTGCAATATGCTTGCATCTAGTTATGGGAATCGGTTGCATTTTCATAATCGATTAATCGGTTATAATCGGAAGATGATTTCGATCGATTTTCCAATTATAATCGGTTAATAAATTGAAGCGGAAATTACAAAGTAAATTAGATTAAATTCTAATTTTTAGTCTTGATAATATCTGCAAGATACTTGAATCTCAGTTAAGACTTAAAATATCCTCCATTTTTCTGATCATTTACTCTTCCTTACATTTGTGTTAGTTTTCTTTTCCAAGTACACTTATTTCAGCTACAGTTTCATACTTATGAAAGTTTTTTTTACGAAAGTCAATTACGTTTCAGACCAAACAAACTTTTCCGTTTCTCCATAAACGAACTTCAGTAAATAATCGAAACCGATTGATTATTAGATTTTAGAATCGATTATCGCTAATCGGGCGCTCAAACGATTAGATATCGATTAAATCGATTAATCGGTCCAACACTACTTGCATCAACAATTTAGTTGTAAGAAGCTAGAAAATACTGGTATACATACATGTGCATGTACCATTATTTACTAGCTCACCTGAGTGAAGGCTTCAAATAAGCTATAAAATTTTGTTTCATCCACAGTCTATTGCCTTGAGACAGGGAGGTCATGCGTTGGAAGTGAACCCTGGTCAGGTCATACTTTCAAATTCCAAGTTCTGGTATTGCATAATCAATGAACTGGTTCACCTGGTGCCAGTAAAATGTGACTGAAGGAGTTGTATGCTTGTCTGCGGCATACTGACTCAGTGAGCCTTGTGAAAAGTTGATAACTCTTGTTAGCTCACCTGGCCTAAAAGACCATGTGAGCTTTTGCCATCACTTTGCGTCCGTCGTCGTCGTCGTCATCGTCCGTCGTTAAAGATCAACTCCTCAGAAACCGCTGGGCCATTTGCAACCAAACTTTGTCACAACAGTCCTTGGGTGGTCTACTTTCGAAATTGTGTCCGACATGTCCGCACCTAATCCGAGATGGCCGCCAGCTGGTAACATAGATTAACATTGGACCCTATGGGAAAATATGTTCAAAGATATTTTTCTCTGAAACTACTGAGCCAATTGGAACCAAACTTGGTCACAGTAGTCCTTAGATGGTACCTACTGAAACCGGTGTTTTTTAAGTTTGCACCTAATCCAAGATGGCCGCCAGCGAGGAACATAGGTTAACATTGGACCCTATAGGAACAATATCAAAGATCTTTTTCTCTAAAACCCTTTAGCCAATGGTAACCAAACTTGGCCACAATAGTATTTGGATGGCCCCCTACAACATTGGGGTTTTTGAGGGCCACACCATATCCAAGATGGCCGCCAGCGGAGAACATATTTTAACATTGGACCTTATGGGAAAATACGTTCAAAGATATTTTTCTCTGAAACTACTGAGCCAATTGGAATTAAATTTGGTCACAGTAGTCCTTAGATGGTACCTTCTGAAACCAGTGTTTTTTAAGTCTGCACCTAATCCAAGATGGCGGCCAACGGGGAACATAGGTTAACATTGGACCCTATAGGAACAATATCAAAGATCTTTTTCTCTAAAACCCTTTAGCCAATGGGAACCAAACTTGGCCACAATAGTCTTTGAATGCCCCCTTTAACATTGGGGTTTTTGAGGGCCGCCCCAAATTCAAGATGGCCACCAGCAGAGAACATATTTTAACATTGGACCTTATGGGAAAATACATTCAAAGATATTTTTCTCTGAAACTAGTGAGCTAATTAGAACCAAACTTGGTCACAGTAGTCCTTAGATGGTACCATCTGAAACCAGTGTTTTTTTAAGTCTGCACCTAATCCAAGATGGCGGCCAGCGGGGAACATAGGTTAACATTGGACCCTATGGGAACAATATCAAAGATCTTTTTCTCTAAAACCCAATTCTCTAAAGCCAATTGGAACCAAACTTGGCCACAATAGTCTTTTGGTGGCCCCCTACAACATTGGGGTTTTTGAGGGCTGCACCAAATCCAAGATGGCTGCCAGTGGAGAACATATTTTAACATTGGACCTTATGGGAAAATATGTTCAAAGATATTTTTTTCTAAAACTACTGAGCCAATTAGAACCAAACTTGGTCATAGTAGTCCTTAGATGGTACCTTCTGAAACCGGTGTTTTTTTTAAGTCTGCACCTGATCCAAGATGGACGCCAACGGGAAACATAGGTTAACATTGGACCCTATGGGAACAATATCAAAGATCTTTTTCTCTAAAACCCCTAAGCCAATTGGAACCAAACTTGGCCACAATAGTCTTTGGGTGGCCCTCTACAACATTGGTGTTTTGAGGGCCACACAAAATCCAAGATGGCCGTCAGTAGAAAACATATTTTAATATTGGACCCTATGGGAAAATAAGTTCAAACATATTTTTCTCTAAAACTACTGAGTCAATTGGAACCAAACTCGGCTACAATAGTCATTGGGTCTTTACATTTGGTATTTTAAAATAACATCTGCATTTAAAAATCAACTCCTGTGAAACCACTTGGCCAATTGCAATGATATTTGGTATGTATCTTAGTCTTGGAGAGTACATGTCAGTCTGCCATATGACTTTTGTCTTTGACCTAAACTTAACCCTCCAGTGACTATGTTGAACTTTTTGGATTAGGTCAGTTTCTCTGAATCTCGAATACTACACATGGTAGGTCAATGATATTTGGTATATAGCTTGATCTTGGATAGTACATCAGTCAGACTGCCTTATGGCTTTTGTCCTTGACCTTAATTTCATGGTCCATTGACCAGTTTTGGATAAGGAAAATTTCTCAGGTATTATACATGAAAAGTCGATGATACTTGGTATGTATTGTCTCAAAATTTTGAAATATGGTTTAGTTTTGAAAGGAAATAATATTGAAATTTTGTGGTAGAAATAAATATTGTGTAATAAATTTCAAGCATTTATTTAAACATCAGACAATCTGTTGATTTTCATTCTGCAACAGCTCTACCTAGGTGAGCTATACAGGCTCCTGGGAGCCTCTAGTGTTGAGTCTTGAGATTTCTAGATTAATGATGCTCTGACTTTTGAAAAGTTGAGAATTCCTTTGACTTTCTGGGTTTTTTTTTAGCCAAATTGGAATTGTTTATACATGTATATGTTATAACTATGAGCAAAGATGTCAAGTCAATTTTAAAATGCATGGTTGTTGCAGTGTTCATTCTAGGATTTTCAGATGGGGCAATTTTCAAGAAAAGAAAATCTTTTAAAAGACCATTATATCAATATTTTTGTGTTTATTTAAATTTGGTTCTCTGGGGCCTTAACAATGGGGTCATTTGGCCCAAAAAGCAAAGCATTAATGGCCCCATGAGCACCTTCTAGAATGAACATTGGTTGTTGTTTGATTAACTAATGATTTATTTTTTGTATTTTTCAGCTATACTTGTTGATTGGTTATTATGTTACTGCTACAGAAGGTTATGACATACGATGGACAATGCCACATTGTGTTTTAATACTTAGACTTACAGCTATCACTATTGATCTTTATGATGGGAAGACTAACAAGGTACTAATTGAATCTACTATCACCCCCATCCAACCCACTCCCTCAGTTACTCTGCTTTCCTCTTCCTACCCCTTCCACTTCTATGGTAGCTCAGTTGATACAATTTACCACCCCCACCCACACTCCTCCTCCTCTCCCTGCTTTCCCCTTCCTACCCCATCCACTTCTATGGTAGCTCAGGTGTTCACTCTGTTTGTGGAAGGTTGGGGTTTGAATACAAACAGTGTCTGACCAAGACTTGAAAATAGGTAGTGATGCTTCTTTTGCCAGGCTCTTGGTATTTAGAAATAAAAATCACTGGGTCCTTCAGAAGACACTTTAAAAATTAATGCTTCTTGCCACAGTAGGCATTGCAAATTACACTCAAGAACCTCCCCTGCACATTGCCCATAGTGCACTGCAAAAGTGAAAATATCTGTTACTTTACCTATATCTGGTGACATCTTGATATAAGTGAAATATTCTTAACTGGGATGTAAAACACCATTCAATCATTCAATCTATCCACCCAATCATCCATCAAACCTGACCAGGACTGACTCGAGACTGTGATGTGAAACACCATTACTCAACGCAACTCATCAATCCATCCATTCATCCATCCACCTATCCTCTGCAGTACTCTTGTTGTCAGAGCAGTCTCCATAATAGTTCTTTTGACATAGCTTTTATCACCTCCCTTTGTTTCATAGGCTACCTTCCCATTTTATCTATTGCTTTGGTATTATGATTCAATGAGAATGCTGAGCTATTTGGGGTTGATATTGTGCTTAATCAACAAGTAGAACTCTGTTAGTTTTTTCACAAACACCATATATTTTCACAATTAATTTTTTTTACTAAAAATGATAAAAGAAATCAGAATAGAAATAAATTCATTTTAAAAATCAATATAGAAAAAATGAGATAAAAATAAACTAATAAATAAGATGAAGCTAATAAATATATTAGTAGTTAATTTATTAAACTTGTTTTTACCAGCCTATTAATCTATTTATTATGCACCTCTCTCGAGGGAACTGTTCTCCTATAATGTTGTCTGGAGAGGTATAGTGACTGAGCCAATGGCGTTTTTGTAAATGTTTAGTGTTTTGAAAGTTGCAGAGAGAATTAATTTTCAGATGAATTATTTACTTTATTCAATATTATGAATAAACAACAATAAACAATCATCAAACTTTTGGAATAAATTTCATTCTCCTTGGGTCGGACAAATAATTTGAATAATAATATAATATAATATAATATAATATAATATAATATAATATAATATAATATAATATAATATAATATAATTAATATAATATAATATAATATAATATAATATAATATAATATAATATTATAATATATATAATATAATATAATAATATAATATAATATATATATAATAATATAATATAATATAATAATATAATATAATATAATATAATATAATATAATATAATATAATATATAATATAATATAATATAATATAATATAATATAATATAATATAATAATAGTTTGAATAAAAATCACACAAAATATTGTTGATTTGAACGATCTCCATAGATTCAAACTCGCCATCAATATTTTCTTGGCTGTCAGAAATTCATTTGAAATATTAACCGAATACTTTGTTTCCTTCTTTGTTTTTTGGTTTTTTTTTTTTGCTCCTAAACATTTGAATTTACATTCGTAAATCGCGCATCGACGGATGCAATTTTGTATCTGCTGACAACAATAAACAGGGCCACCTGGACAAAGGAAAGTAACTCGCTTTTGCTTTGCGGGGGGCCACCTGAGGGACTATACTTGGATGTCGGGGGGACTGTACGGTACCTAGGTATAGTCCCTCTGCTATGCATTGTCAAGGAGAGATGATTTCTACATGAAACAGAATTCATGTATTTATCCAATGATTATCAACAAATTAATATGTGATGTACTAAATTGTAGCAATAATCCTTTTAGCTCACCTGGCCTAAAAGGCCATGTGAGCTTTTGCCATCACTTGGCGTCCGTCGTCGTTGTCGTCCGTCCTCCGTCCGTCGTTAAAGATCAACTCCTCAGAAACCGCTGGGCCATTTGCAACCAAACTTTGTCACAACAGTCCTTTGGTGGTCTACTTTAAAAATTGTGTCCGACATGTCCGCACCTAATCAAAGATGGCCGCCAGCGGGGACCATAGATTAACATTGGAGCCTATGGGAACCCAATTGGAACCGAACTTGGTCATAGTAGTCCTTAGATGGTACCTTCTGAAACCGGTGTTTTTTTAAGTCTCCACTAATCCAAGATGGCGGCCAGTGGGGAACATAGGTTAACATTGGACCCTATGGGAACAATATCAAAGATCTTTTTCTCTAAAACCCTTTAGCCAATGGGAACCAAACTTGGCCACAATAGTTTTTGGATGGCCCCCTACAACATTGGGGTTTTTGAGGGCAACACAAAATCCAAGATGTCCGCCAGCAGAGAACATGTTTTAACATTGGACCTTATGGGAAAATACGTTCAAAGATATTTTTCTCTGAAACTACTGAGCCAATTCCAACCAAACTTGGTCACAGTAGTCCTTAGATGGTACCTTCTGAAACTGGTGTTTTTTTAAGTCTCCACTAATCCAAGATGGCGGCCAGCGGGGAAGATAGGTTAACATTGGCCCCTATGGGAACAATATCAAAGATCTTTTTCTCTAAAACCCTTTAGCCAATGGGAACCAAACTTGGCCACAATAGTCTTTGAATGGCCCCCTTCAACATTGGGGTTTTTGAGGGCCGCACCAAATCCAAGATGGCCGCCAGCGGAGAACATATTTTAACATTGGACCTTATGGGAAAATACGTTCAAAGATATTTTTCTCTGAAACTACTGAGCCAATTGGAACCAAACATGGTCATAGTAGTCCTTAGATGGTACCTACTGAAATCGGTGTTTTTTTAAGTCTGCACCTGCTCCAAGATGGCCGCCAACGGGGAACATAGGTTAACATTGGACCCTATGGGAACAATTTCAAAGATCTTTTTCTATAAAACCCTAAGCCAGTTGGAACCAAACTTGGCCACAATAATTTTTGGATGGCCCCTATAACATTGTGGTTTTTGAGGGCCGCACCAAATCCAAGATGACCGCCAGCGGAGAACATGTTTTAACATTGGACCTTATGGGAAAATACGTTCAAAGATATTTTTCTCTGAAACTACTGAGCCAATTGGAACCAAAGTTGGTCACAGTAGTCCTTAGATGGTACCTTCTGAAACCGGTGTTTTTTTAAGTCTGCACCTAATCCAAGATGGCGGCCAGCGGGGAAGATAGGTTAACATTGGCCCCTATGGGAACAATATCAAAGATCTTTTTCTCTAAAACCCTTTAGCCAATGGGAACCAAACTTGGCTACAATAGTCTTTGAATGGCCCCCTTCAACATTGGGGTTTTTGAGGGCCGCACCAAATCCAAGAAACTACTGAGCCAATTGGAACCAAACTTGGTCATAGTAGTTCTTAGATGGTACCTTCTGAAATCGGTGTTTTTTTAAGTCTGCACCTGATCCAAGATAGCCGCCAACGGGGAACATAGGTTAACATTGGACCCTATGGGAACAATTTCAAAGATCTTTTTCTCTAAAACCCTAAGCCAGTTGGAACCAAACTTGGCCACAATAGTTTTTGGATGGCCCCCTACAACATTGTGGTTTTTGAGGGCCGCACCAAATCCAAGATGGCCGCCAGCGGAGAACATAGGTAAACATTGGACCCTATGGGAACAATATCAAAGATCTTTTTCTCTAAAACCCTTTAGCCAATGGAAACCAAACTCGGCCACAATAGTCTTTGAATGGCCCCCTTCAACATTGGGGTTTTTGAGGGCCGCACCAAATCCAAGATGGCCGCCAGCGGAGAACATGTTTTAACATTGGACCTTATGGGAAAATACGTTCAAAGATATTTTTCTCTGAAACTACTGAGCCATTTGCAACCAAACTTGGTCACAGTAGTCCTTAGATGGTACCTTCTGAAACCGGTGTTTTTTTAAGTCTGCACCTAATCCAAGATGGCGGCCAGCAGGGAAGATAGGTTAACATTGGACCCTATGGGAACAATATCAAAGATCTTTTTCTCTAAAACCCTTTAGCCAATGGGAACCAAACTTGGCCACAATAGTCTTTGAATGGTCCCCTTCAACATTGGGGTTTTTGATGGCAGCACCAAATCCAAGTTGGCCGCCAGCAGAGAACATATTTTAACATTGGGTCTAATAGGAAAATACGTTCAAAGATATTTTTCTCTGAAACTACTGAGCCAATTGGAACCAAACTTGGTCATCGTAGTCTTAGATGGTACCTTCTGAAACCGGTGTTTTTTTAAGTCTGCACCTAATCCAAGATGGCGGCCAGCGGGGAAGATAGGTTAACATTGGCCCCTATGGGAACAATATCAAAGATCTTTTTCTCTAAAACCCTTTAGCCAATGGGAACCAAACTTGGCTACAATAGTCTTTGAATGGCCCCCTTCAACATTGGGGTTTTTGAGGGCCGCACCAAATCCAAGAAACTACTGAGCCAATTGGAACCAAACTTGGTCATAGTAGTTCTTAGATGGTACCTTCTGAAATCGGTGTTTTTTTAAGTCTGCACCTGATCCAAGATAGCCGCCAACGGGGAACATAGGTTAACATTGGACCCTATGGGAACAATTTCAAAGATCTTTTTCTCTAAAACCCTAAGCCAGTTGGAACCAAACTTGGCCACAATAGTTTTTGGATGGCCCCCTACAACATTGTGGTTTTTGAGGGCCGCACCAAATCCAAGATGGCCGCCAGCGGAGAACATAGGTAAACATTGGACCCTATGGGAACAATATCAAAGATCTTTTTCTCTAAAACCCTTTAGCCAATGGAAACCAAACTCGGCCACAATAGTCTTTGAATGGCCCCCTTCAACATTGGGGTTTTTGAGGGCCGCACCAAATCCAAGATGGCCGCCAGCGGAGAACATGTTTTAACATTGGACCTTATGGGAAAATACGTTCAAAGATATTTTTCTCTGAAACTACTGAGCCATTTGCAACCAAACTTGGTCACAGTAGTCCTTAGATGGTACCTTCTGAAACCGGTGTTTTTTTAAGTCTGCACCTAATCCAAGATGGCGGCCAGCAGGGAAGATAGGTTAACATTGGACCCTATGGGAACAATATCAAAGATCTTTTTCTCTAAAACCCTTTAGCCAATGGGAACCAAACTTGGCCACAATAGTCTTTGAATGGTCCCCTTCAACATTGGGGTTTTTGATGGCAGCACCAAATCCAAGTTGGCCGCCAGCAGAGAACATATTTTAACATTGGGTCTAATAGGAAAATACGTTCAAAGATATTTTTCTCTGAAACTACTGAGCCAATTGGAACCAAACTTGGTCATCGTAGTCTTAGATGGTACCTTCTGAAACCGGTGTTTTTTTAAGTCTGCACCTGATCCAAGATGGCCGCCAACGGGAACATAGGTTAACATTGGCCCCTATGGGAACAATTTCAAAGATCTTTTTCTCTTAAACCCTAAGCCAATTGGAACCAAACTTGGCCACAATTGTCTTTGGATGGTGTTTTTTTTTAAGTCTGCACCTAATCTAAGATAGCTGCCAACGGGAAAAATAGGTTAACATTGGACCCTATGGGAACAATTTCAAAGATCTTTTTCTCTAAAACCCATAAGCCAATTGGAACCAAACTTATAGTCTTTGGGTGGCCCCCTACAACATTGGTGTTTTTAAGGGCCACACAAAATCCAAGATGGCCCTCAGTGGAGAACATATTTTAACATTGGACCCTATGGGAAAATACGTTATTTTTCTCTGAAACTACTGAGTCAATTGGAACCAAACTCGGCCACAATAGTCATTGGGTCTTTACATTTGGTATTTTAAAATAACATCTGCATTTAAAAATTAACTCCTGGGAAACCACTTGGCCAATTGCAACCAAACTTTGTGACAATAGTCCTTGTGTGGTCTACCTGAAATATTGTGTCCGACATGTTCGCACGTAATCCAAGGTGGCCACCATAGTACATCAGTCAGACTGCCTTATGGATTTTGTCCTTGACCTTAATTTTATGGTCCATTGACCAATTTTTGGATAAGGAAAATTTCTCAGGTATTATACATGAAAAGTCGATGATACTTGGTATGTATTGTCTCAAAATTTTGAAATATGGTTTAGTTTTGAAAGGAAATAATATTGAAATTTTGTGATAGAAATAAATATTGTGTAATAAATTTCAAGCATTTATTTAAACATTAGACAATCTGTTGATTTTCATTCTGCAACAACTCTACCTAGGTGAGCTATAAGGCTCCTGGGAGCCTCTAGTTTATCTTCACAATTTTGGCTATTTGAGTGATAATTTTCACAATTACAAGGGTCTTAGCCCCAGTCACATTCTAGGTTTCCACAAATTTAAAATAATTAGTAGCCAAATTTCCAAAATTTGTGAAAATGTAGTCCTTTTTGTACAGCGTGAACAAAGTGAACCTGTACTTTGTCATCGCTTTCTTCCAAGATATCGAGCTTCTTTGCTATGAAATAATAAGATATGAGTACACCTGGAAATAGTGCGCCTGATAAATGAGCGTGAAAGAAGTATATCTGTTTTATCGTGAGATGTGTAATCTGAGACGGGTAATGCATTTGGTTACATATGCACATTTGGAATAAATTTTCGGAATACATTTTAGAATCTAGTAAAATATTGCGACGGGATGCATCTAATAATTTCTGCAATTTGGCGAACTGATCTCATGTTTACAATAAAAAGTAGTTCGAGAAGTTTGCGTCCTACGATGTAAAATCATAATTTTTTATGAAATGAACAGCAACGGCAGGTTGTTTAATTAATTCTTCGTGAAATCTACGGAAATTTAAATTTATTTTGAAGGTTATGATAACGTATTTTAATGTTGAGGCAATTGTGTCATATTTTAAAATGTTTATCGATTAGATTTTACTTTCGTGAAAGGGAGATAATTCGTACAGTGTTGTATGCAAATTTTAAATACAGTCGTTTTACCAGTTCCGAACAGGGTTTCATATAAGCGCTGCTGCAGACGTCATCCACAAGCAGAGGAAATAAAATTTATGTGGTGTAATAATACAAATGTTTACTGATTCCAAAATATCGACACCTGTCCTCAAAAACATGTGGTAGTATGTTTTCTTGAAAAAAGCATTTCCGTGATCACGATTTGTTTACATCGTTAAACTAGGTCACCAACAATCTGTCGTACATTTAGGAAGCGGTTGAAGAAACAGCAAATTGAGAAAGTTATTTTGCGATTCCTTTAATTGAACGGGATTGAAATTTTAGATTATTCGGTAGTAAAAATTCGGAACTGGTAAAACAACTAAATGATCCAGTTATGCATACAACCGCTAGAATGTACCCCCTCATAGCGACGGTAGGATCTGCAAAACTCTACTTTCTCTCTATCCGAAATGACAAAACGATCGGGTACAACTTTTTTAAATTTTAATTACCGATTGTCTTTTTCATATATTTATGAAATTAATTTTTTCTACCATTTAATTCAGCAATACATGGTTTGGTACATAAAAATTTGTTTCTTTTTCCAAAAAAAAAAAAAAAACCCATCCGTCGGACTAGATGCATAGATCAACGACACCCCCCCCCCCCCCGAATTTTCGGTTATATTCTGTCTTGCCACAACACAATTTTCCCAACTACGCTGTACAACAGCACGACAGTGCTATGTTTAAAGTATTTTTCCACAAATTTGCTAAAATAGGTTACTTTTTGAAAGAATTCCTCAGAAATTAGTAGCCAATGGCGATTTTGGCTACCAGGAATGGAAACATAGACATTGATTGGGAGTCAGTCCTGTAATGTCAATTTGATATTTATTTTGAATATCTCACAAAAGCTAATTATGATGTCATAACTGATGTGTCTCATCTTCTGTCAATAGAGTGTGGGAGGTCATGGGTTCGAATCCTGCCTGGGGTCTGAGCAACACTTGAAAACGAGTAGCTACTTTTCTTTCACCAAGAAGTCAGCATTTAGAAATAAAAGTCACAGGTTCCTTAGAAAGAGACCTTAAAACTGATGCCCTGTTTCTTGGCAGGTGTGGCATGTTAATGAACCTTCCCTGCACATTGCCCTTAGCGCACTGAAAAGGTAAAAATTTCTGTAACTTCACCTATAGCTGGTGACGTCTCAGTATACGCGCAATATTCTTGACTGGGATGTAAAACCCCAGTCATTCAATCAATTATCTTTTGTCATTGGTTTCAGTACTTTGCTATTATTTTTAGGATCCAAAGGACCATAAAGAGACAGACTTACATAGTCCACCATCTTTACTTCAAATGTCTGGTCAGGTTTATTTTTACGGTGGATTTCTGATTGGACCACAGGTAAGTTGTAATCAATTTTTTCTCACACACTGCTAATCTAGATTCTGTTGATTGCTCATTTTTCTATGAGATGTAGCAGCTAAATTTACTACTTAATAAAGGTAGTTTCCTATAGGGAATAATGATCGACTAAAATTTTCGAATTTCACCATTAAAATTCCAAAATCAACAGTGATATACTAGCAGACTATATGAGTTGACCTTACTGATAAAATAAATTCATCTTTTGTCACAATACATCTTTGCCTTTAGGAACCAAGCCCTATGCAAACATGTCATAATGCAGAACTTTAGTTTCCCGAATCATAATGGCAGAAGGCGGGTTTTAAAAAAATGTAACAAAATCACTCTACAGTAGTTAGTACCTGAACCTTAGGATGTCATTTTGTCAGTGATGGGATATATTGGCTTCAGTTGCAAAATTACATTATATATCCTATATCTTATCGTAAGGCTATCTGAAGAGTATTTTTATTTTTCTCACCATTTTTTGATAAAAGGAAACCCTAGTTTATGATCTTGTGACTGCAATGGAGATATCGATATGAATTGTTTAAAATCTAAAAAGTTTGCAGATTTCATTGTTCGTGGATCATTTTAAAGGTCCATTAAAAATTAAAAATTGAAACTGGTAAGTTTTTCTAGTCTACATAATTAGCTAGTCTAAATTCTTAAGCAGTGCAAGTGGATGACAGTTTTGTGTACCATTTTTCGACTGTTAATTTCTGGACTTCTCATTCTTGTAGACCAGAATGCGATTTCCTGAGTCATGAAACCTAACACATTTATTTTAACTTGTTATTTCCAGTTCAGCCTTCAAAGATACCTGCAATTCACAGAGGGAAAGTATGTAGATCCTCAAACTAAAGGGCCACCAGACAGGTAATACCAGTATATGTAGCTTTGTGTAGTACTTGTGTATATATATATATAGTAGTGTGTCAATACAGTAACAGTATATCTTATTTATGAAATAAATATTGACAACAATACAAAAAAATTGTCATCAAAAGCATAACAATTGACGGATTGCCGGCCACGCCCACAATGTTCAGACAGAGGCCTGGCATGCTTGAATTGCACACAAACACAATGAAAACTCTGCCTGAATTGTTTTATTTAATGACATCACTGACACTAGTACGTCATTAGTTGCCATAATGCTGCTTTGGTAACATGATGGAGGCCATTGTCGGAACATAAAAGGCATGGCCAGAGATACGTCAACTTTGATCATCAAAAATTTAATTATCTGCATGCATTGATTTACAGTTAGACAATCTGATTGATTATTTGGAAACAGAGTGTGTTGCCTAAAAGTACTGTGGTAGTAGAAGGAGATATTGAATAAAGAAGCTTCCAAATTTTTGTGGTCCTAGTTGTATAAACCCAGAGGGGTATTTATCTAAACTGTTCATGTGTTTATGTTTTAGCTTGAAATCAGGACTACAGAGAATGATGTTAGGAGTATTGTGTATAGCTGTACATCAGATTGGTGGATTAGTAATTAGTGATGAGTATTTATTCACAGAAAATTTTGATGTAAGACATTAGCACATGTTAAGTATCATGAGAGAGAGAGAGTCTTGGTATCAAAACGAAAAGAGATTCCAGTATCATAATGAAGAGAGAGGTAGAGACTTAATTGTATTGGTTAAATATTGTTGGGTGATAATCTACAATATCAGATTCCATGTGATAAATAAAAATACCAAATGAGGAGACAAAAATCACTGATGGAGTGAGAGAAAGAGAGAGAGAAGAAGAGAGGTTTTTTCTAGACCTAAATGCATTAATCAGTTTGGATGTTTTAAACTTGACTAATTTTTCAAAAGTATAATCTGATCAAATCATTGGTTACAAGTATTGGTGTTGCAGTAGTACAAGTACCTGGAGAAAATTGCCTGTTTAAAATTTTTGTGTTTGCTTACAAGAATGGCAAAATGAGAAATACTGGTACTAATGTTTTTATGCTCCAGTCAAGATTCTTCCACTTACATTGAGGCAGTAAGTTCTTGGATAGGAACTGCTATACTTTGAGAAAACTGCCTGTCTTTGAAAAGCAAACTGACAAAGTTTTCTCCCATTAGAGTCCACCTTAGTGACATTAGATTTGGCCTCAAAGTTGCATCTTAAATAGGCACTATGGCAACTAAAATTAAGATTTTGTGGTCATTCTTTTGCTACATGTGGCCAATTTAGCTATCAAAATTCAACTTATTTGGCCGTTTAATACAGAAAGATGAAATCAAACTCTGAAGGATGACCAGAAGAATAGTAGGCACATTTTTAGAAGTTAGATTTATTTAAAGATAGTTGCTGTCAGTCCATTTGTCCATTCATCCTTGTCAAAAGAACTTGTATCCACAACTACTAAACTACTGATGGGATTTTATCGTCAATAAAGTGCTCTACATGTATATTTAATTTTGAATATGATTACCGGTGTAAAGAGCCTGTAGGAACCCTATTTATGTGATATACATGTATGTGCTCCTTATAAATAGATACATTTTCACTTGAACAGTTTACCTACCGTTATATTATGTTATACTTGTATTTGATGGGCTAACATAACCAATATTGAGCATAAATTACATGTTCAGTGTTTTAATTTTTTTAGCAGCAAGGGGACATATATTACCTGTAATACTGACTAAGCTTGTTTTACTTGTTTTATATACATGTGCATGTATGTGTTTGTATTACTAATATACTGTAATTTTCTGTAATTGTAGAATTTAAATATAATCCTAAGATGTCTGTATATTACTATGTGGGGGAAGATTTTGTTATATAAATATATAGGAACCTGGCTTATAACAGTAAGTATCTTTTATAATTTTACACTGAGTAACATGTCTTATTTACTGGTAATGTCTGACAGCTACAGATAGAATTTTCAAAACAGTCTGCTTAAACATTGTGCACAAAATTTTCAAAATCGTCTGCGTAAAAAATGTGCACAGAATTTTCAAAATCGTCTGCGTTAAAAATGTGCACAAAATTTTCAAAATCGTCTGCATAAAAAATGTGTTCAAAATTTTCAAAATCAATTGCAATAAATGTGTACAAAATTTTCAAAATTGACTGCAAATAATGTGCACAAAATTTTCAAAATAGACTGCAAAAGTAATTTTCATTATTTTGTTCATTTCTATATAGACAATGATTTTACAGGTACCGGTAATTAATATTCAGCTATGGTTAAAGTTTTAAAATACCCTAAAACTTCATTACAATGCTCCTCCACAACTTTGCCATTTCACTTATTGCCATACTATTTTGTAGTTCCAAACTCTATTTCTTCTGTGTTTTTCTTTATCATTTTCCCTGAATTTTCTGCCAAACCCCTTATAATGCTGAAACCTGATTGAAAAATGGGGATAATTCAAGGTTTTCTAATAGAAAATATAATGCAGTGTTCAGTCCAGAACTGTAGTTGGTGGGGGTCATCCTGACCCAGGCTTTAAAAAATAGGGGCCATGCATGATTTAAAAAAATGGGTTTGTGATAATAACTTGAGTCATTTTATTTGGAAAGATCAGTATTGAAACATCCACAACACTTTATCAATGCATGTTATATTATGTTTTGCTACCTATAACTAGTTGGGCAAAGTCAAAGAAACCATGTTTAAGGAATGACATTTACTTTGACTGTACTGCATGGAGTTATGCAGTAGAATGGACTGTCTCAAATTAAATGAAAGCCTTCGGCTTTCATGGTTATTTGAGACAGTCCATTCTACTGCATAACTCCATGCAGTACAGTCAAAGTAAATGTCATTCCTTATATTTACAATCATTTGTAACTTTTTCAAATAAACACAAAATATAAACTGACATTTTAACACTTTTCATAAAAGAAAAACAACTATAACTACCTCGTTAAAAATTGACTGTTCCAACTGTCGGCATCATTGACGTATCGCCGGCCACGCCCACAATGTTCCGACAAAGGCTGACATCACGGTACCAAAGCAGCGTCACGGCAACTAATGACATAATAGTATCAGTGACGTCATTAAATGGTACAATTCCCTGCTCGCGTGCTCCATTCAACTGTATCGAGTCATGAAGTAGAATCGAGGTCAAACACTGCATTGAAGCAAAAACAATGTGATTGTAAATATATAATGAATGAAAGAGTGAAAACCAGATTTGCTCAAAACATCAGCCCCAAAAACGACTTAATATCAAGAGGACTGGTCTACCAGTATATCAATTGAAATTATCCAGTTATCACTCTGTTTTATTTTAAACTTTTACAGGAGGGTGCTTGTACTATAACAGGGATTTCATACAATGGTAAAGATGTTAATGGTAACAATTTGTGGGACGGTGTCATGAATGTCAAACTTATAAACTACGAGAAGTGTATTTATTTCCACGATCTTGTGAAATGTTTTAATTTTAACACCAACATGTGGATGGCTCAGTAAGTATAAATTATTTATTATTAATTAAATAATTATCATGATTTTATTATAGTCCATCCACAATATTTTGGCAGAGTGATTATAAATACACAAGGATGGTTTTGACAAATGAACTCATGATGGTGTCAATATATGCATAGGATAACACAATATTAATACCTCTGTTTTTAGAATAGACTCCCTTGTGTTTATGAACTCTGCTAAAATATTATTAGGATAATAGGGTGGTTGATATAAACTATCAAGTTTCACTTTCTGTGGAAGAGAAGAAAATATTTTCTTTATTACTTTTCACTTTTCTCCAAAATTATTCTTACAGAGCAGAAAAAGAAATGGTCTGCCAAATACAAACATTTACAAAATGTATTTAATTTTAATGCCACAATATATATTACTAAATGTAAGAAAAACGGAGTGTTATATTGTAGAGGGGCCTCTAGAAATCATTAAAAGTGTTTAAAAAAAAACAAAGAACAAGAATTGTACCTTAGATATTTTAGATATGGCATTCAGCATGTGTTTGTGTGTGCATACATTGTTAATACATATTTTCAACCTGCTTGCAAACTACTGGACAGATTTTAATGAAACTTGGTCAGAAATATACATGGGCAAGTGTCATTCAGATTTGTTCATGGCGTTGCCATTGCTACCAAAAATAGATCATTTTGAAATATAGATGAAGGTGATTAGTTCAAAGGTGAATGTCACAGATGTGATTGAAAGAATAATAATATGGTTAATTAACTGGAAAGCTATATATAAGTATAAGTATCTTAATATCTATAGCTAGACCCAAGATATTTTTGATGAAGCATTTTTGAGACAAATAATATTTTATTTGCGAATATTTTAAAAAGTGGGCCCAAACTGAGGAAAATTTTGCTGATCCCTGTAATTAATGTAATCCACTTACTGAACTTCTGCATGGGATATGTCACATATCCCCGGCCCAGATGAGCATAAAAAGTCCCTGCTCCAAGGACTCGTGTATGTTTATGTATTTTATTTTTTTTACTTGTAGATATTTGTTTAAAAGATTAAGATTCCTTGGTAACAAGGCGTTGTCACAGGCTGTAACATTAGCTTATTTATCAATTTGGCATGGATTGCATTCAGGATATCACATGAACTTTTTCCTAGAATTCTTAATTATGAATGGAGAAAATCAGGTAAGATAAAAAGAATGCAGGATAAAAAAATTTTGGTACAATTTGGCAATATATTCTGGTGGATATTTCTTGCATGGATATATTGGTAAAATTGTTCATATGCTTTGTCCAAAAATGGGTAAATTCTTGTAGGGAATGTTTTGGCATGGGTATGTTTTGTCTATAATCCAGATAAGAATAGTTGATTGGTTGGTAGAATGTCATTTTAGAAAACCTTTAGAGTGCAAGTGCATACTTTTGGCTGTGTTGTACAGAAAAACATACAAACCACTAAGTCCAGTATATTGGTACCAAGCCAACCAGTAAAATCTACAACAAGGAAAACTCCTCATTTGACTCTTTGAGTTAGACTGGGGTCAAATCCACTGTGGTGAGATGCCATGGGGTTGTAGGCTCAAACACCTTAACCACTCGACCACTGCTGTCCAAGCAAGGTAAAATTAGAAGATTCCCATTATTTTGGTCATCTGGCCTATCTACCTTGGACAAGTATTACAAAAAATAAGATTTTTCTGATTCATTATTTATTGTAAATTTGTCATAGTGTCTTTGATGCGTACAAACTAAGTCCTGAGACTCGCTATTTATAGGTTTGTTGCCTGTAATATGAACCAATGGGGTGTTCGCTATACCATATGATACCCCTTATAACTTTTGTGCAGAATAATAATGACCATTAGATATGGAATCCTATCAGTTCACATTCACAGTTTTTCCTGTAAAAATATGTGAAATATGTGAAGTAAAATCCCATACAAGTGTTAAGGTGTGTTGATCACCCTTCAGAGTGCCAAGTTATCCAGGAGTAGTATTACTGTATTGTGATAGAATGCATGTGTAAAAGATGAAGTTCTTCTGAGAGTTGTTGTTTTCATATATACATGCACATAACTTACTTACTTTACATGTATGTTTTCTTTCAGATGTTTTCATTGGTTAATACTGTTACATGTATTTCTTCTTTCAGATGTTTTCATTGGTTAATAAAGTGCCTTTATTGCAGCGTATAAATACATCACCATCTTTACAACCATTATTGTGGATAATTAAAAAGCTATTCTTCCAGTTTGCATTGAGCTATGCATTACTGTCATTTGGCTTGCTGATATGGACCAAATATATGAAGGTATTCACTATATATACTGTGCAATGAATGACTACTAATTTATGTCATGTCTAATTTTTCATGTCTGACAAAGACTTGAAAAAGAGGTAGTGACTTTTCTTTTGCTAAGCAATTAGCAATTAGAAATGAAAGTCATGTGGTCCTTCAGAAGAGACCTTAAAAACTAATATGCCATGTCACGACAGGCATTAAAGAACCCTCCCTGCACATTGCCTTGGGCACACTGCAAAGGTCAAAATGTCTGCTTGTTCACCTTTAGATAGCGATATCTTGATATAAGTGAAATATTCTTGACTGGTATTTCAAACTCTTAACTTTTTCATGGTTCTAAGAAAGAAAATATTATTTCACTGGGTTTTAAATCTGTGGCTTGTGGTCACTGATTACGTATGTTTTGTAATGCATTTGTATTAATTTTAAGTTATTACGATTCACAGCCCCATGCACCCTGTCAAAAAAATTATGTACCCAGAGCCACAGATGAAAGTTACATTGAATTTTGACCATGTACATGGGGGCATGTTACCTACCACAAACTGATACAAAGTTTTTGTCACCCTTGTTACTTTGATTTAGTATTCTGTGTGACATGTTTACCTTGGGTAGTTTGTCAGTTTACTTGCCAAAGGTTGATTGTTTTGCCATGACACTGTTTCCTTCACCATTCTGAACTGACTGCCTAAATATAAGTGAAAGGATCTTGTCTGGAGCATAAAACTCAATTGTGCCATATATTTGTGCATTAAAATCAGGATTTTTAGCAATGGCTAGGCTGATGTACCAGGGCTTTTAATACCGTATATTTATTGCTGAAATTTGAAGGCATACCCAATGCAAAATTGAAACATTTTTTCTGCCTGTTTTGGTTCCATGGAATTAAATTGTATCTGTTTCCTTCTTGAAGCTTTGTGTCACAAAATGTTGAGAGCCAAATTTAAGGTTAATAGTTTTCTCAATTGAGTCAATTTGAAAATTCCCAATTTGTGCAGGAAAATCCCTGATTGTAAGTAAATGCATTGAATTGTACCTGTCCTATTAAAATTCTTCAAAATATTTGTATTATTGCTTTCTCTAAAAAAGGTAAACATATTTGTCTTAATGGTGATGTATGATCTGTTGTTTTTTTATTTTCAGGTTTATTCATCAATATTTTATGCTGTACATCTGCTGTATTTTGTGTGGCCTGTTATTGATTTTGTCATCTTAAAGACGCTTGTATCCAACAAGGGAGATAAATCAAGGTGAGTTAATTTTATACCAAACAAGGAAGATAAATCAAGACAAGTTTTGTACCAATCAACGGAGATAAATCGAGGTGAGTTAATTTTGTAACTATCAAGGGAGATAAATCAAGGTGAGTTAATATTGTACCAAACAAGGGAGATAAATGAAGATGAGTTTTGTACCAAACATGATAGACATATCAAGGTGATTGTTTTACAACATAATAGAGATAAATTGACAAGGCAAGTTTTGTACAAATAAGGGAGATAACTCGAGTTGAATTTTATGGAAAAAAAATTGAGACAAATGTTGTACAAAACAAAGGGAATAAATCAAGGTGATTGTAATACAAAACAAAGATAAATTTTTATAAAAATGTAATTATGTGCTTAGAGGCATAGTAGTCTAAATGATGTGCCTACAGATCACAGTATAGGTAAAAAAAATCCCCCTTCCACATATAACATAGAGGTTGTGGTGGCCTAATGGATAAGACGTTAGTCTACAAATACAGGGTCTCTCACTGCTGTGAGTTCGAGTGCCATTCAGACCACACATGGGAAAGTGAACTTTCCTTGCTGTTGGCCTTAACTGATTCACCCAGTGTCAGTATAATGTGACTGGTGGAGTGGTAAGCCTGTCTGCAGTGTACTGACTTGGTGAGCTAGCACCTTAAAATTGCCCTGAATGTGTGCTGGTAAAAGGCAGACCATAAAACACATTTTCAGGAACTTGTTCATGGATTAATCCGTTGAGATAAATAAAGTAGTTCTCGTCACGATTAGCTGAAAAATGCTGATGCGACATTAAGCAACATTTAACAACAACATATAACAAAATTTTCTGTATGTGCAAAATATATTTGAGCCGCTCCATGACAAAACGACCCTTATGGCAAGTACGTCATAGTATAAGAAAATGACGTCAAAGTTTTCTTTTGTTTCTCGACACATTCGATTACGTCGCTAGATTTTACATTAACCTTATTAGAAAACATCCATTTTTAAAACGATCTACATGGATTATTTGTTGACGGATTTTTATGAATTTTTCACTATTAAATGTAGAAATAATCGCAGTTTCATACTTTATAAAAAAATCCATATTCAATTTTAACGTCACTGAAAAAACTGTGGAAGATTTTTTTAAAAATCCGGCATGATAATTTTTAACTTTTCCTAAACCTTTTCACCGTCAATTAGTGAACTGAAAATATTTGGAAAATTACTAAAAAAAAAAAAATAATAATATCTGTATTCAATTGAGTTCACACAAAACACAACATTCATTATTAATCACACAAAAATTGCAAATTTTTATTTTGATAATATGCAAACAATAACGACAGACAATTCCACATAATTCTCAAATACATACAAATAAAGTGGTGTCCTTAAATTTAAAAACAAAATTCCGTGTACTGAAATTAAAGTGTGCTGGATTTCAGACCTCAATCGCAATTTTTAAATGATATTGATTTTGATTTCTTTTGCTAATCCAGAGACTGAAAATTAATAATACGGTTGTAACAATGTCGAGTTTTATTGCCATGATATAATAAAGTTTTGTTTCAGAAGAGGACATTTTATTCACGTCCGTTGGTTGAAATTGAAAATTTGAAACCATACACAAGGTTTACTCGTATTGTGTTAAGATAGGGACGTGTAACTGGTTTGTTTGTTTGTTTGTTTTTTTTTTTGTTTTTTTTTTTTTTTTGCGAAGTTCTGTTTAAAAAATTGTATGTATCCTGTACTAAAACTTATCACCCTTAACAGACATTAAAGTACTCAGTAGAAATTGTATTAAATGTCCATACATTGAATATGATGGAAGAGTGTCACTTGCTATTGTTGTGCCTCTCACTGCCTAGATTTGAACGACATGGGACAATGTAAGTTAGTTTGTCAGTTCATTTGAATAAAGTCTGTTGCTTTTCCCCGACACCCCGATTTCCCCATCCCTGACTCTATTTAACTGGAAGAATCTTGACTGGGGGGGCATAACACTCAGTTACTAGTATATGAGGACATTATCTCTTAACAGTAAAATCTGCGAAATTTAAGCACATTTTTAGATCAAATTTTTAGGTAAGGGCATGTAAAATATCTTTATATAACCCAACCCTATTACATTATAATACACTTAAAACATTCTTCTTGTCATCATAACCTAAATGTGGAGACAAGAAATTATAGGTGAAATCTCTCTCTCTCTCTCTCTCTCTCTCTCTTGGGGCGTTCGCTTGAGAGCGGGAGGTTGTAGGTTCGAACCCATGCCGGGTCCATACCCAAGATTGTTAACATTAAGACTTTGCTTTCTCACCTGGCGCTCAGTATTTGGATGACAGATTATTGATTAATTCAAATGAGCTCAGGATTACATAAATTAGATTGGCATACTCACTTAGTGAGGTTTCACTATAAAGTGGCAACACGTGAGTTCACAGTAGGACAAAACACACCACACACTTGGACATCTCATGCATACATGAACTTGTTCTTAGATTACATGTTATCGTTAGACATTTATAAATTTGTTAATTTTGATGTGAGGTTAAACAACATTACAACAACAATCTCTCTCCCTTCTCGTGAAATTTCGCTTAAAATAGCAGCATCTTGATATGTACAAAAACATAATTATTTCTTCATGGTCTTCAAAATTGATAGGACAGTCATGATTAAAGGATTTTTCAAGGACCCCTAGCAAATTCTGTTCATAATACACCCAGAGAGGTACTGCATCGGGCGTGTCGCTATATTGCATCATAATTAAAACCTTGATAATATACTAAAATATTGGGTATACTGTGTCATATGTTATAAGTCTGTAGAAGCATATCTGGTGTAGCTCCCTAACTTCATAATTTCATGTGTGAGAGAGGTGCTTTAGTTGTGATCTTCACCAATAGGCTACACACATTTTTACGGTCACTTGAAAACTTGCAAAAAGAAAAGTAATGAATTATATTAGGTGATACTTATTTCAGAAATATGGGACCATTATCCATCATACCCTGAGGGTTAACCCTGTCAGCTATAGAGTTATCAGCTATTTACACCACCAGTTTAATGATCTTGGTGCCGCTACTCACGCTGACCCAATGGTGCAAACGTTTTTGCTTAAAATATACGGGTTTTCCTCTGGTTCCTGGACCTGTCACTTATTATATATGAAAAAAATCTTGTTTGGGGTGTAATATACCATTCAAAATATTTAAATAATATTGTATGTTAAAACATTTTAAGCAATTAATTGCGTCAGGAACTATTTTTACACACCTACAAAGGTCAAGTCAACGTTGTATAAAACTAGTTTTATATACATGTAATCCCATCTTTTTCAGATTTCAAACTTCACGTCTCGTGATACAGCAAAGCTGTTTTTATCTGCATATTGTCTGATGGAAAAGTTAGGTATACTTTTAAATGTTACGCAGATTTTTTTATTCCATGGTGTGAATTGATAATCAAAGAAGCAAATCATTACACTGCCCAAACAAAATATGTCATTCTCGTTTGCAGAAATCTGTTGTCAATCAAAACATGTGAAAACCCTATTAAAATACCATAAGAGATCAACATTTCATAATCCCGACCAAGGAATTACTAAAGCCAGAATAAAATTTAGCATCATTTGATAAACTACCACTTAGAATCTATCTATTTATTGACCGGGATTTTAGAGTTTCTTTGAAAATTGGAGATTAGGGTTAATCCAACCAGGTGTCCTTCTCACTTAAAATGTGGTTATGCACTAGGTTGGTGGTGAACAGAAACGCTAACCACTGCACCACATGGTCACCAAAATCCAATTGTAATTCTAATTTGTTGATTTAAAAAAAATGAAATAAAATGAAATAAAATAAAGAAGGAAAAATAAAAAAAAAAAATTTTCCCTGTGCCAATAGTTGGAAAATCACCAAATAATTGTAATTTATTTTATATCAATGCATTCGGAATATTTTTTTCCCTTCTCAATAAAACAGGATTTAGAATAAAATGGTTGGAAACATAAAATTAATAAATACATGTTTGACAGTAAATTTTATCGAGACTATAATTTTTTTTTACGTTTATCTTACAGTGACGTTACGATTACGTCACAACTTAAGGAACACCTGCGTGTAAAAGTTACCATAGCGACGTCAAATGTTCAAATTTTAAGACAAGATTTACATTTTTGGAATCACGAATAGATGTACTTTCAGGATCTGATAAAATCTCAAAATCGATATTTTGTGCCATAAGGGTTGTTTTGTCATGGAGCGGCTCATTTTACTTTTATTGATTTCATGTCCTGTAAATTAATTTATAAAAAAAGGTAGGTAACAAATCAGCAGATTTAATAAATACTTTAATAAGTAAACGAATAAAGATGAATTGAATAAGTTATTGTTACATATAGGATATTTTATAAAGATACAAGTTTATGAATTTTCTAATTTAATTTCTTCTTTTTAGGCATGTTTCTGCTGATCAAAAAGAAGTGAAAAGGGAGTAAAAGATTTCATATAGAAAATATGAATTAAATTACAAAGATTTGCCTTCATTTTCCATATCTATCATTTCATAGTGGATGTTGGCGTGTGAATGTGTTTGATATGCTGAACCTGTGATATATAACATGTATAAGTAGTATTATTCATAATTGCTCAAATCAACACTGTATACTTTTATATTTAAATTAATTTGTTTTAATGCCTCATCAGTCATATTTATTTTACTAATACTTAGATGTCACCAATTATCCATGTAAGCGAAGAGTAGAAACATTGAAATAATAGTGTTTTATGCCCTTGTCAAGATTATTTCACTTATATCAAGGCAGTCAATCAAGAAATAGTGTAGAAAACTGGAATGATCAGAGAAACCCACAAACCTTTGGCAAATGAACTGATAAAGTTTGTCACACTAGGATGCGACCTTTTATCATGTTAACATATAGTGTAATTTGAGTAAAAAGCCCCAGGGATTTGTTTATTCACAACAGTTATATCTTCAGTCATATTATCAGAAATTTATTGAGCTTTTTTTTTTTTTTAAGTAAAAATCTAAATATTATCTTTTGCTTATTGCCTCACATAACACCTCTAATAAATAAGAGTTATCTTTCTTTAATCAGTTAGATTTGTGATTATTACTTATTCGTAACTTTGCTGTAATTATGGGTTTTAAATGTAAGTTACCTTATCTATTTAATAAAGCTGATACATTTCTATGGATTTTTGGCAATGGTCTTAGAGAAAATAAAGAAAGTATTCAATTTTTGCTCATCTTACAAGGTTTACACTTAGTAAGTGTTGTTTTATCATGTAATGTTTTGACAAAATGCACATCTTTTAAATATTATATATAATGTAATGAACACTAAATTATTTTTAATGAAAATTCAGATGAAAGATCAAAGTCTGAAAAAGACATTAAGCTGTGACAAAATACAATAGCATTTATAGTTGTCAAAAAACCTAAGAATACGCGAAAATTGTCGGCATTACAGGTTTACGTAAAACCTCCCTTATTTTTTTCAAAACTCCCTTAAAATTGCCACCAATCTCACAGTTTGCTCCCATAAAAATATGGCATGTATGTCACTTACAAGTGTGAACTTTTTATTGTATCAAAGTTGTTTCCTTGTAAGTAGAATTGCAGCGTAATTAGAATGTTACTTAAACTGTATATCTGTACATGATAGTCTTAATTAACAAAACATTGTAAGATGAGGGATAATTGAATACTTTATTACTAGTAATTTATTCTCTTTTTGGGAAATTTTTTGTGAAAATAGAAATATAAGTTGTCTTCCAAACAACAAATCAAACAACTTATTAGTTTTATTAAAATCTGCCATGTTGAAACAAGTGCTCTCTTCTGCAACAGTATGGGCCTTTTTCTTCAGTTAAAACGATTCTATATCAAAAATTTAAATACTTGAACTATTTTTACATGTATGTTTTTCTTTATAGCCAAATTATATAGCATTTCTTTTTATAAAAAATATATTACTTAATTTATCACTGTTGATGTAAATGTATGAATAATATAATTGCATAATAGAAATATTGTAGTACCAAGATTACTTTTATAAAATCAACTTGCTGTTTTGTCAAAATATTTTAATTCAAAAGTATTATAAAATCAAGATGCTGATTGGTCAAAATATTATATTTAATACAAAAGTATTATTAAAGGTCAAAATGTTGTAGTTCCTAGATATCGTTTATAAAATCAACATATTGATTGGTCATAATTTTGTAGTTCCTAGATATCGTTTATAAAATCAACATATTGATTGGTCAAAATGTTGTAGTTCCTAGATATCGTTTATAAAATCAACATATTGATTGGTCATAATTTTGTAGTTTCGAGATAACTTTTATGAAAGCATCATGTTGGTTGTTCAAGGTCGAAATGCTGTAAATATTATGTTGTTTCAGAAAGAACATATATGGTTTAAATTATATTTTTATAAAATCATTTATAAGAATTGATGATATTTTATTAATAGAATGTATTGGATGTAAATATTGTTGTTGATTTTAACATTAAGTATTGGGTAACTTGTATAAACTATTTGTATATTATTGTTGAAAGTTTTGTAATTTAACCCTCAGATGTATAAATTTGATTCAGCTTAATAATTCATTTTTAACTTGCCAATATACTGTATAATGAGCATATTTTGTACCCTTATGCAGTGTTTAGTTTAGATAGGGGCCCTTGGTCCATTGATCCCAAAGTAATCATTTTGTCCCACTAAAATATTGTTTGTGGCCCAACCCTGGACCATCTTTTTAGTATAAATATTCCAAGCTTTGAATAAATAAATCTACCTCTTTCTCATTTATATATTTTTTCATTGACTTAATTGATTAACCAATCTTTTCAAATGAAACACTTTGAATTACATGTATGTTACAATGTGAGCCCAACTTTTAAAAACATGGCTCCTGGTTTTTTTCAAGGCCTGGCCAGGATGACCCCAACAAATAATTTTCTGGATTGAACACTGCTTATGTGCCAATATCATGAATATCCGGTCTTTATTATTTTATTTGAAAGACAGTATGTGCAGGCTAGCAATGCCATTCTTCCCATAACTGTTGTTTTCTTTGTGTTCAACCTGCAGGTCACAGTTGTTCAAATACCCATTAGTTTACAGAATGCTTTGTTGTGTGAACTCAAAATGTTTTCTTAATTACAGTATAACCTTTATGTAAAAACCACCCTTTGAACCAAAGAAACATGGAATATATAGACAGGTTGTCTTTGTATAAAAATATTCTTTTTGGTTGACATTAGAACACTTGTGGTGGTTTTTTTTGTGTGAAATATGAGGGAAAGATAAATTTAAACACTGGTCTTAATAGACAAGTGGCCTTTATGTAGATTTTTTTCTGGTTGAAATATAAAGGAAAATCACTTTAAAAAACTGGTCTTAATAGACAGGTTATCTTTATATAGAGGTCCAGATAATTTAGCTTGAAACTTCTTGCAAAGCATCAACACTGACAATTGATGCCTATATATTTATCAGAGTTGGTTTGCTTGTTTTCTTGAAAGTTTTTTCCCTTTGAACATGAGTGCAAATTACACAGAAGTACCTACTGGTGAGGGATTCTTAATTTAATTGTTCTCTTTATATATTATTTAAAGTCCCTTTTATCAATGTTATATCATGGTGTACACATTTTACACAAGTTACACAAGTTTGTTAAATACCAGAAATTGGTACACCAGTCTAGTAAAAAAACCAAATATATTTCTCAATGAAGAGTCTTTGTATTTTTGTTTTATACCATGATTTTCTCAGTCACAGTTCTGATTTACAACCAAGAAATAAAGTGTACTTGTGTTTGTTTTGTATCATGATTGCCTGGCACAGATCTGGTACAACCTAGAAATTAATTACTTATGATATACCAGTCTAGAACATATCTGATACACAATCAAGACATTAAGTGTCTATGGTATACCAGTGTGGTACAAATCTGATAAACAATCTAGAAATCAACTGTCCATGATATACCAGTCTAGAACATATCTGATACACAATCAAGACATTAAGTGTCTATGGTATACCAGTGTGGTACAAATCTGATAAACAATCTAGAAATCAACTGTCCATGATATACCAGTCTAGAACATATCTGATACACAGTCAAGACATTAAGTGTCTATGGTATGTACCAGTGTGGTACAGATCTGATAAATAATCTAGAAATCAACTGTCCATGATATACCAGTCTAGAACATATCTGATACACAATCAAGACATTAAGTGTCTATGGTATGTACCAGTGTGGTACAAATCTGATAAACAATCTAGAAATCAACTGTCCATGATATACCAGTCTAGAACATATCTGATACACAGTCAAGACATTAAGTGTCTATGGTATGTACCAGTGTGGTACAGATCTGATAAATAATCTAGAAATCAACTGTCCATGATATACCAGTCTAGAACATATCTGATACACAATCAAGACATTAAGTGTCTATGGTATGTACCAGTGTGGTACAGATCTGATAAATAATCTAGAAATCAACTGTCCATGATATACCAGTCTAGAACATATCTGATACACAATCAAGACATTAAGTGTCTATGGTATACCAGTGTGGTACAGATCTGATAAACAATCTAGAAATCAACTGTCCATGATATACCAGTCTAGAACATATCTGATACACAGTCAAGACATTAAGTGTCTATGGTATGTACCAGTGTGGTACAAATCTGATAAACAATCTAGAAATCAACTGTCCATGATATACCAGTCTAGAACATATCTGATACACAGTCAAGACATTAAGTGTCTATGGTATGTACCAGTGTGGTACAGATCTGATAAACAATCTAGAAATCAACTGTCCATGATATACCAGTCTAGAACATATCTGATACACAATCAAGACATTAAGTGTCTATGGTATACCAGTGTGGTACAGATCTGATAAACAATCTAGAAATCAACTGTCCATGATATACCAGTCTAAAACATATCTGATACACAATCAAGACATTAAGTGTCTATGGTATGTACCAGTGTGGTACAGATCTGATAAACAATCTAGAAATCAACTGTCCATGATATACCAGTCTAGAACATATCTGATACACAATCAAGACATTAAGTGTCTATGGTATGTACCAGTGTGGTACAAATCTGATAAACAATCTAGAAATCAACTGTCCATGATATACCAGTCTAGAACATATCTGATACACAATCAAGACATTAAGTGTCTATGGTATACCAGTGTGGTACAAATCTGATAAATAATCTAGAAATCAACTGTCCATGATATACCAGTCTAAAACATATCTGATACACAGTCAAGACATTAAGTGTCTATGGTATACCAGTGTGGTACAGATCTGATAAACAATCTAGAAATCAACTGTCCATGATATACCAGTCTAGAACATATCTGATACACAATCAAGACATTAAGTGTCTATGGTATGTACCAGTGTGGTACAAATCTGATAAATAATCTAGAAATCAACTGTCCATGATATACCAGTCTAGAATATATCTGATACACAATCAAGACATTAAGTGTCTATGGTATGTACCAGTGTGGTACAAATCTGATAAACAATCTAGAAATCAACTGTCCATGATATACCAGTCTAGAATATATCTGATACACAATCAAGACATTAAGTGTCTATGGTATACCAGTGTGGTACAGATCTGATAAACAATCTAGAAATCAACTGTCCATGATATACCAGTCTAGAACATATCTGATACACAATCAAGACATTAAGTGTCTATGGTATACCAGTGTGGTACAATTCTGATAAATAATCTAGAAATCAACTGTCCATGATATACCAGTCTAGAACATATCTGATACACAATCAAGACATTAAGTGTCTATGGTATACCAGTGTGGTACAATTCTGATAAATAATCTAGAAATCAACTGTCCATGATATACCAGTCTAGAACATATCTGATACACAATCAAGACATTAAGTGTCTATGGTATACCAGTGTGGTACAAATCTGATAAATAATCTAGAAATCAACTGTCCATGATATACCAGTCTAGAACATATCTGATACACAATCAAGACATTAAGTGTCTATGGTATACCAGTGTGGTACAAATCTGATAAACAATCTAGAAATCAACTGTCCATGATATACCAGTCTAGAACATATCTGATACACAATCAAGACATTAAGTGTCTATGGTATACCAGTGTGGTACAAATCTGATAAACAATCTAGAAATCAACTGTCCATGATATACCAGTCTAGAACATATCTGATACACAATCAAGACATTAAGTGTCTATGGTATGTACCAGTGTGGTACAAATCTGATAAACAATCTAGAAATCAACTGTCCATGATATACCAGTCTAGAATATATCTGATACACAATCAAGACATTAAGTGTCTATGGTATACCAGTGTGGTACAGATCTGATAAATAATCTAGAAATCAACTGTCCATGATATACCAGTCTAGAACATATCTGATACACAATCAAGACATTAAGTGTCTATGGTATGTACCAGTGTGGTACAGATCTGATAAACAATCTAGAAATCAACTGTCCATGATATACCAGTCTAGAACATATCTGATACACAATCAAGACATTAAGTGTCTATGGTATGTACCAGTGTGGTACAGATCTGATAAACAATCTAGAAATCAACTGTCCATGATATACCAGTCTAGAACATATCTGATACACAATCAAGACATTAAGTGTCTGTGGTATGTATGTGGTACAGATCTGATAAACAATCTAGAAATTAACTGTCCATGATATACCAGTCTAGAACATATCTGATACACAATCAAGACATTAAGTGTCTATGGTATGTACCAGTGTGGTACAGATCTGATAAATAATCTAGAAATCAACTGTCCATGATATACCAGTCTAGAACATATCTGATACACAATCAAGACATTAAGTGTCTATGGTATACCAGTGTGGTACAGATCTGATAAACAATCTAGAAATCAACTGTCCATGATATACCAGTCTAGAACATATCTGATACACAATCAAGACAGTAAGTGTTTATGGTATACCACATAATACCAGTGTGGTACAGATCTGATAAATAATCTAGAAATCAACTGTCCATGATATACCAGTCTAGAACATATCTGATACACAATCAAGACATTAAGTGTCTATGGTATGTACCAGTGTGGTACAGATCTGATAAATAATCTAGAAATCAACTGTCCATGATATACCAGTCTAGAACATATCTGATACACAATCAAGACAGTAAGTGTTTATGGTATACCACATAATACCAGTGTGGTACAGATCTGATAAATAATCTAGAAATCAACTGTCCATGATATACCAGTCTAGAACATATCTGATACACAATCAAGACATTAAGTGTCTATGGTATACCAGTGTGGTACAGATCTGATAAATAATCTAGAAATCAACTGTCCATGATATACCAGTCTAGAACATATCTGATACACAATCAAGACATTAAGTGTCTATGGTATGTACCAGTGTGGTACAGATCTGATAAACAATCTAGAAATCAACTGTCCATGATATACCAGTCTAGAACATATCTGATACACAATCAAGACATTAAGTGTCTATGGTATACCAATGTGGTACAGATCTGATAAATAATCTAGAAATCAACTGTCCATGATATACCAGTCTAGAACATATCTGATACACAATCAAGACATTAAGTGTCTATGGTATGTACCAGTGTGGTACAGATCTGATAAATAATCTAGAAATCAACTGTCCATGATATACCAGTCTAGAACATAACTGATACACAATCAAGACATTAAGTGTCTATGGTATGTACCAGTGTGGTACAAATCTGATAAACAATCTAGAAATCAACTGTCCATGATATACCAGTCTAGAACATATCTGATACACAATCAAGACATTAAGTGTCTATGGTATACCAGTGTGGTACAGATCTGATAAATAATCTAGAAATCAACTGTCCATGATATACCAGTCTAGAACATATCTGATACACAATCAAGACATTAAGTGTCTATGGTATACCAGTGTGGTACAGATCTGATAAACAATCTAGAAATCAACTGTCCATGATATACCAGTCTAGAACATATCTGATACACAATCAAGACATTAAGTGTCTATGGTATGTACCAGTGTGGTACAAATCTGATAAACAGTCTAGAAATCAACTGTCCATGATATACCAGTCTAGAATATATCTGATACACAATAAAGACATTAAGTGTCTATGGTATGTACCAGTGTGGTACAGATCTGATAAATAATCTAGAAATCAACTGTCCATGATATACCAGTCTAGAACATATCTGATACACAGTCAAGACATTAAGTGTCTATGGTATACCAGTGTGGTACAAATCTGATAAACAATCTAGAAATCAACTGTCCATGATATACCAGTCTAAAACATATCTGATACACAATCAAGACATTAAGTGTCTATGGTATACCAGTGTGGTACAGATCTGATAAATAATCTAGAAATCAACTGTCCATGATATACCAGTCTAGAACATATCTGATACACAATCAAGACATTAAGTGTCTATGGTATACCAGTGTGGTACAGATCTGATACACAATCAAGACATTAAGTGTCTATGGTATGTACCAGTGTGGTACAAATCTGATAAATAATCTAGAAATCAACTGTCCATGATATACCAGTCTAGAACATATCTGATACACAATCAAGACATTAAGTGTCTATGGTATGTACCAGTGTGGTACAAATCTGATAAATAATCTAGAAATCAACTGTCCATGATATACCAGTCTAGAACATATCTGATACACAATCAAGACATTAAGTGTCTATGGTATGTACCAGTGTGGTACAGATCTGATAAACAATCTAGAAATCAACTGTCCATGATATACCAGTCTAGAACATATCTGATACACAGTCAAGACATTAAGTGTCTATGGTATGTACCAGTGTGGTACAGATCTGATAAACAATCTAGAAATCAACTGTCCATGATATACCAGTCTAGAACATATCTGATACACAATCAAGACATTAAGTGTCTATGGTATACCAGTGTGGTACAGATCTGATAAACAATCTAGAAATCAACTGTCCATGATATACCAGTCTAGAACATATCTGATACACAATCAAGACATTAAGTGTCTATGGTATACCAGTGTGGTACAAATCTGATAAATAATCTAGAAATCAACTGTCCATGATATACCAGTCTAGAACATATCTGATACACAATCAAGACATTAAGTGTCTATGGTATGTACCAGTGTGGTACAGATCTGATAAACAATCTAGAAATCAACTGTCCATGATATACCAGTCTAGAACATATCTGATACACAATCAAGACATTAAGTGTCTATGGTATACCAGTGTGGTACAGATCTGATAAATAATCTAGAAATCAACTGTCCATGATATACCAGTCTAGAACATATCTGATACACAATCAAGACATTAAGTGTCTATGGTATGTACCAGTGTGGTACAAATCTGATAAATAATCTAGAAATCAACTGTCCATGATATACCAGTCTAGAATATATCTGATACACAATCAAGACATTAAGTGTCTATGGTATACCAGTGTGGTACAAATCTGATAAATAATCTAGAAATCAACTGTCCATGATATACCAGTCTAGAATATATCTGATACACAATCAAGACATTAAGTGTCTATGGTATGTACCAGTGTGGTACAGATCTGATAAACAATCTAGAAATCAACTGTCCATGATATACCAGTCTAGAATATATCTGATACACAATCAAGACATTAAGTGTCTATGGTATGTACCAGTGTGGTACAGATCTGATAAATAATCTAGAAATCAACTGTCCATGATATACCAGTCTAGAACATATCTGATACACAATCAAGACATTAAGTGTCTATGGTATGTACCAGTGTGGTACAAATCTGATAAATAATCTAGAAATCAACTGTCCATGATATACCAGTCTAGAACATATCTGATACACAATCAAGACATTAAGTGTCTATGGTATGTACCAGTGTGGTACAAATCTGATAAATAATCTAGAAATCAACTGTCCATGATATACCAGTCTAGAACATATCTGATACACAATCAAGACATTAAGTGTCTATGGTATACCAGTGTGGTACAGATCTGATAAACAATCTAGAAATCAACTGTCCATGATATACCAGTCTAGAATATATCTGATACACTATTAAGACAGTAAGTGTCTATGGTATACAAGTGTGGTACAGATCTGATAAACAATCTAGAAATCAACTGTCCATGATATACCAGTCTAGAATATATCTGATACACTATTAAGACAGTAAGTGTTTATTGTATACCAGTTTGGTAAATCCCAACTTTATAAAGTTTCCTTTTATCGGTGCTTTTACCAATGATATAAGTCTGGTAAGTCCCAGCCAGATGTTAATTGAGTGTCCTTGTATCGGTGTTTTAAATACAACCCAGAAGGTATTTTTGTATTTGAAGTATTAGTCAACATTCAGAGTATTGTTTTACATTGATTAAAGTACATGTATATCCCTTTTATTTTTGTATAAGATTTACCGTAAGATTTATCACCTTGTAAATAAAAATAAATAATTTATTAAGTAATTAAAATTCACTTATTATATAATTATATTGTTTGTTATGCACAAGCGGTTCACCAGCATATCATATGACACACATGGGTTTATTATGTAAGGTTTTTTTGTAGGATTTACAGCATGTGCAAAAGTCTTATCTAAAATCTTCAATTTTAATTTGCATCCAGATATAAATACATTTCCAATCAGTTGACAAGAAACAATGTTACCATGGGTTACGTCAACAGATTTATTAACTGTTATATGATGTCGCTCAGCTATTCTGGTCTGAGCACTTAATAGGGAATTTTATCTTAAAGCTAGTGCTGTGAAATTAAAATGACAAGACTTGTACCCAGATATTGCAAAGTCATGCTGGTCACATGACAAGTCTTACAGAACCTTTGGCCGCTTTAAAGGAAATTTTATGATTTAAGTGTACTTAAATTCAACTTTAGATCAGTTTTCATGGGTTCAAAATTATATTCAGTTGTGGAAGGTACAGGACCTTTTGCCCTAAGTTTAGCAGGTCCCACATAAAATATTGAAAGTTCAATATCAACATAGAAATGAGGTCCATTTTATCATGTATAGAAAAGTAGGAAAAGTCATTATCCAGTAAAAACAAATAGCAGGTCCATCAGACTATTACAGTTCATATATCAAAGGTTCCAATGTAAAATCAGTAAGTTCTGGACCTTGGATCAAGGAAATTATGAATACCTGATTTTAACCTATATATTGCATATAAATTGTTGTTCAAAATTTGAACAGTTTCAAAATCCAATTAAATTATTTGTCCAGACTGAATATAACCATAAACTTACCATAATTTTGTATTAAGATCAGCATTCATTCTGTATTAAACCTGTCATAATTTTGCAACACTAAATGTCCATTTTAGAAAAAAATTCCTCAACAGTAGTGCTCAAACCAAAATTATAGTTTTTGAAATGAGAAAAACCAAAACTGTATTTTACCAATCTAACTAAGGCATTACTTAAAACATAAGAACTGATTTCCCTTAGTCTTTAGATTTTTTTCTCTCTTTAGTCCGTAGAACTGATTTCCCTTAGTCTATAGAATGCTTTGTCTTCTTTAGTCTATAGAACTAACTTGCCATAGTCTATAGAATTCTTTGCCTTCCTTAATCTATAGAACTGATTTCCCTTAGTCTATAGAATTATCTGTCTTCCTTAGTCTATAGAATGCTTTGTCTTCCTTAGTCTATAGAACCGATTTCCCTTAGTCTATAGAATTATCTGTCTTCCTTAGTCTATAGAATGCTTTGTCTTCCTTAGTCTATAGAACTGATTTCCCTTAGTCTATAGATTTTTTGTCTTCCTTAGTCTATAGAATGCTTGTCTTCCTTAGTCTATAGAACTAACTTGCCGTAGTCTATATAATCATTTGTCTTCCTTAGTCTATAGAACCGATTTCCCTTAGTCTATAGAATTATCTGTCTTCCTTAGTCTATAGAATGCTTTGTCTTCTTTAGTCTATAGAACAAATTTGCCTTAGTCTATAGAATTCTTTGTCTCCCTTAGTCTATAGAACTGATTTCCCTTAGTCTATAGAATGCCTTGTCTACCTTAGTCTTTAAAACTGATTTCCCTTAGTCTATAGAATGCCTTGTCTTCCTTAGTCTTTAAAACTGATTTCCCTTAGTGTATAAGACTGATTTCCCTTAGTGTATAGAACTGATTTCCCTTAGTCTTTAGTTCTTATTTTCCTCAGTCTATAGAATTGATTTCCCTCAGTCTATATAAAACTAATTTCCCTTAGTCTATAGAATTGATCTTATGCCATTTCTTAATTTTGTGTTTAAAAACTTTTGATTTAGCATAGAAAACAAAGTGGGAAATTATGTTATGTAAATGATTATTGCCTCAAATGTTTACCATGACTTTTTGATAGAAGTGAAGTGTTTTAAATCCTGATATGTGTTTATATTTCAATTTGCCTTTGATGCATTTTCATTGGTCAGACCCTTTCTGTTATTTTTACTTGAAAGAATTTGCATTTGAGGTAATGTTGTCTTTGACGACTCGCTCAAACATTTGTATTCCTATGCCATATCTATGTACTCTTTTGTTTCAATTTGTAAAAAGTATTAAATGTGTCGATTTGTTATTTAAAACACTATTTATCAATTGATGCAGAATAGAAATTAATTTTTTTCATAGTCATGGAAAAATGAAAGAATGATGCATTTTGCACAGGTAACAAAATGTGTAATGTGCAAAGTGTCTGATTCTTTCATCATATTTTTCCATAACAAAAAGAAAAATTATTTTGTAATCCATCTGCGATATTTTACCAGAGTGTTTATAAACATTGAAGGCTCTGTGTTATGTAAATTTTATATGGGTCATATATAATGTTGGTATTGGCAAATGAACACACAGGCGTGAATATATATGTACACATGCACTTGTTTACATATCACTTTAACCTTTGTTATATTGGTCATAAACGATAACTCTGCTACCTCTTTTTATCTATAGAAAACTGTTCTCTTATGTATAATAGATGTGAAAAAACAGGGACATACCTTTATACCGGGGCCATTCCAAGAAAAGAAATCCAGCAAGTGCTATGTATTGCATATGACTGACCATCATGTGGTTCAAAGTATACGTGTTTCACATAGTCATGATAGTGTCCTAAACAAATTTGTATTTGGTATTGAATAAATGCAACTCAGTGGGGTACATCAGCCTACTACAATACACGGTCTTGCTGTGTCATATAATCACGCCTTGGCATCCTTTATTTGGTACAACAACCTTTATTATACTCCCGCAAACTAGTTTGAGGAGGGTATATAGGAATCACCATTACTGTCTGTCTCTGACCGTGTAAAATTGTTTCCGGGCCATATCTCATAGCTAGCTGCTTTGGACGACTTTCATAAAACTTAACATAAATAATTTTCATAGTCGGAAGGCGTGTCATGACCTTGAACTAAGGGCATATCATAAAGGTCAAGGTAGCGGGAAAGCATTTAATGTTGGGGGCGGGGGGTATTTGGCTCTCCAGAGACAGTTCTTGTTAATATTAGACTGTACCCACTGTATACATTGTCATTAGATCGTAAATTGGGCCGATACAACTGCGCTTGTTGTAATGGGTTTATCAAAGCTAAAAAAGAATCATTTAGGGACTAAGTGTTTGTATGTTGTTGATTATCAGGCCCTAGTTTCACAATCAGTCCCAAACCAAGATTTTTCTTAACTTAAAATTAATCAACTTTTAGCAATCGCGTTTAGAGCTACAGATGAACCTTTTTTTCAAAATTACATACAAATCTTCAAAATGACATCTTTAATTCCTAAATATCTTAGCAATTAACAAAATTGTCACATCATGCTACTTTTAATTTTTTATATTAAAAAATTGCATTGAAAAGTATCATTTTCCATGTACTTCTTTTGAATGCAATACAAAAGTTTAAAAGTAGCACAAAATTATCACGAAAGTTTAACACTAAGCCAACTTATCGACAGTTCATCTGAGGATTATCTTGACAGCTTTCCGGCAGCTGGTTATCTATGTTTCGGTATTCGGTCACCAACTATCCATATCTTGCCCACTCTCCAACCGAGGCTGGACTAGTTTTCGTTAGCTCGGAGTTGGAACTTTCGACAGGTCTGGTCTCTGTTTCACAATCATCCTATTTCCTTAACTTAAATTTAACAAAATCTTTTTCTTGTCTTGTAACTACTTGTAGGTATTTTTGACAAAACTAACACAAATATTTTACGTTGATTTTATAATGATCTAGAATACAACACCTTTAATTTAACAATATTATAAAGATTCGAAATTTTGCCAGATTTAAGTTAAAATCTTAGCAGAGAAATGATTGTGAGATCGGGGCCTGTACTGCACGAGTGTTTTATCTGATTTTAAAGTACATGCATGTCTGATCTAAATCTCTATAACGGGATGATATATTATTAATACACAATTGCTTATATTAACTTGAATTGTCATTATAATAAATTTGATACCATGTGATAAATTTTGGATTTATTATTTTATTTTTCGCTCACCTATGCGGAGGGTCAATGTCATGTGTCCAAACATCGTCTATCCTCCTTGTCTGTTGTGTAAACTTTTCACTTAAATTACTTTTTCTCCAAACTTGACAGGTGTGGGTCCTCTCAAGTTTGTGTACATGTATCTACTGGACGTTGACCCAAGTTCATTCAAGATGACAACGACCTTCAGCAATTAAGTTTTTAAACATATTTTGTCCAAGAACCCTGGTAATTTGAAACTTCATATTTAGTATCTGGATATGTTACGCTTCCAAGTTTTATTTGGGATTCACATCAAGGCGTTGAAAGGCGTTATTATCCATAAGCCGATGATTTAAATTTGGAAACAAACTTTAAAACCTATATGCTGGTTCGATCCGAAATAGGACATGCTTTAGAAAATAACATTTAAATGTAATAAGTACGTTATATATCAGCTAGCTATAGAGAGTGAATATTTGCGAGACATCGTTGATTAATTAGGCTTCAACGTCCTAGTCAAGAATAGTTCACTTATATCGAAACATTGCCAGGTGAAGTGAAATGGGAAAATTTTGATCATTGTAGTGGACAATGTGCCACGCCTGTCGTGACACGGGACATGTTTTAAGGAAGGACCCCGTGACTTTCATTTCTAAATACCGAGTGTTTGGCGAAAGAACAGTAGCTGCCTATTTTCAACTCAGTTTTATATTCAGCTATCTTGTTTTGCTTTTTTTATTTCCTGAACGTTCTTTGATTTTATGTTGGTTCAATGCTCGATAAATATCACCATGCCCAAGTATATATTTTTTAGTCATAAATGCATGTAGCTTCCGTTTATTTACAATAGAGTGGTATATAATGGAATTTTACGTTAGGTCACGTTTTACATACATCGAGGCGGTCATGTCATGGATGATGGAGGAAATCGGCGAAAACAACCGCCTTTCTAGGGCGACCGAAGTAACAAACTTTCTCACTGTGATAGTATCTGTGTCGAGTGGTATACGGACCTAGGTAACCGGTGAGAATCGCTGCGATCAGTAAGCATTTGCCTTACACCAATGATGACCGGCATTAAATAGAAAATGATTTGAAAGCTCAACCTGGTAAGTATACTGCTACTTCAATTATAAAATTAGTTATAGACACACCAGTTTATTTATATCTAACAAACATAAGTTCCTTATGTAAAGAAAAAATATTTTAATGAGAAAAACAACATTAAATCATGAAATGATTAGTGTGGCACGTCAAAATAAAAACACTGACGGATAAGGAAATAATGAATGACAAACTACACAACCTTGTCGAACACCATGTTAGAGTTTTTTGTAATTTGTTTATGATTTACGGATCTATCTTTTAATAAGGAAACATAAACAACATTACATCATGTCAAACTTTTAATAGTCATTATATTAATTTATTTTACATGTACTTATACTCATATTTGAAAAAAAATGTATACACAAAAATCAGCTTAGTAATAGACAAGTGTAGCTCTCTTTCTGAACAAAAATTCACTCTCCCTTCTCCTACTAAGATTTTGCTATTAGAAAATGCTTTGTTCATATTAAAATTAATTAATTTTATGATTAACAATTTTCGTTTAATTTTTTCATCCGTGTTATCGCAGAAGTTTTTTTCTGTGAGAAGCAGTCGCCGTTTTGAATAAACGGAGAAACCCTTTCTCTAAAATGGCCAAGATTAAGATGGTCTATTATCTCAAACAAAAATTCTTCGCGGATTTTAATGTTCTCGCTGATTTATTGTATTTACAAAATTGTTACCGGTTATGTGTATTTAGTGTTTCAAATTTTCAGAAAGGCTACATTTACCATGGAAACTGATCAAAATGACAACCGTTACCATTTTCACTGTTTTTCCTTGTATTATAGATTTAACTGACCAATTTAATTATAATTGGCATTGACATGTAGTGTTTTACTTTTTCAAAATGACCAATTTGTATATTTTGGGAGATCTACTTTATTATCAGTTCAGCGATACAAGATTTTTCACTATGCTTGATTTTGCATTAATCTTTTGCTGAATCTGTTCCCTTTAAAATACTTCTACGGTAGTTCACTGCAGAGTATTCAGAGTGCTCGCTCCGTATGTGGGTTCGGACCTTTAAAAGACTTTAAAATAGGTAGTGACTGTTCTTTCGATACCCATTTGTCTTTCAGAAATTAAAGTCACGGGGTCCGGAAGAGAACTTTAAAACCGATGCCGCGTGATCCTGAGCTCACTGCAAAAGGAAAGATTTTTGCCACTTTACCTATCTCTGATGTGTCTCGATATATGTGAAATATTCTTGACTGGAAACTAAAACCATATTTAATCAATCAATCAATCAATCAATCAATCAATCTCTTTAAAATGTTTATCCTCCGCCGAGAAATTCGCTAGAGGATAATATAAGTAATGCATTCCGTGCATCTGTCCGTCCATGCATCACACTTTTTGTCCGCAACAGTTCTCCTATATCATCATCATGACTGTCGGAGTTTAAAGTCAAAATGTGGCCTTGTCGGCCAATGTGTCGATCGTTGACTTAATATTTTAAGTTGTGCCCTTGACGTGGTGAAGATGAAAAGCGAGATTTTTCTTTTCAATGAAAATGGATATCTGTAATAAATGAAACTTGGCGGGAATGATTAACATAATGCGTAGAGATGCATATTGATTTTTCTGTTTCCTGTTCCGGTTCGTTCCTTGGAGTTATGACCTGTTGACAAATGATGATGATGATGATGATGATATTATATTTCGTCTTGACTCTGTATTTTGTTTATAACTTGGTAGTCCCATGAATGATTAAAATAACGCCTGTTTGTCTTTAGCATATCCGTTTGATGTCCTGTATCGTCCGTTAACATTTTACATTGTTAAAAATCATTTCCTCCAAAATTACTAGGTCAATTAAACCTGATGAAACTTGATGATTATTATGTCTAGGTGAACTGCTTAGATTTGTAAATGTTCCCTTGAAAAAGGGGGCAATATATAGTTAAAATCTTTAAACAAATCTTCTATTTCGAACAAAAGATGCATGTATAACTTTAGATGTTTCATGTTTAACATCTACAGGACATCTATTTTCAGATTTGCACAAATGTAAGTCGAGACGCTGGAAATGGGGAAACGACAAAGTATTAAAGGGGGCACTAAAACTAATTATGTTTGTTAATATATATTGAAATTTATAATCTTACATAGGCATGTGTATTCGAATATTGTATGTATTGATATAACGATGATTTTGATATATGGTTCAAAGGCATAGGTTCAAAAGTCTAAGTCACAGATGTATGCGAATGTAAATGGTTAATTATCTGAAAAGCTATAATCTTTTTTAAATGCATGTATATTAGAACATTGTAGCTATCGATATAGCGATCATTTTGATACATACATGTATGTAGTTCAAGGTCATAGGTACAAAGTCAAGGTTTACAAGTCTAAAGTGGAATCAGAATACTAAAATGGTTAATAATCAATTAAATTTTTGTATAGACTTTATTATTAGAATATTGTAGATTTTTATGCATCATGTTGTTGTATGTAGATGGTCATAGGTCAAAGGTCGAGGTCACAGTAGCATGGATAATTGTCTGGAGATTTATGAACTTATTGTATCTAGACTTTTACAGTATAACAAACCTGTCGAAAGTTTAACACTAAGATAACGATATAAGAAGTTAATATCGGAACTTCTATAACGTTTTGACGTCTGCCATGTATCTCTCGACAGCTTTTCGGCCACTTAGTATCCTTATCTCGATCACTTAGCAACCGAGTTCGGCTCCATTTCGTTAACGCGATGTTTTACTTTCGACAGGTCTGTACTGTGGGTTAGAATCGCCAATTGAACTCTTCCAGGGTTTATGTAGCATATCCTCAGGTGAGCAATAAGGCCCACAGAGCCCTTGTAGGGAGCTTTTTACTTGGAGTACTAAGAATTACTATTGTAGCTACTTTGGAATGATTACATTGCATATTGTACCAGTGTTAATTTTACAGCACTGGTCGGCCGTTTCGGAACACAATCTCTCATCAGTAATGCTTGAACCAAAATTGTGAAATTAAAATGATTTCAAGGGGTTGAAAAAATATCCAAAGGGCCAAAATGAATTAAATCAAAGTTTGCAAAGAAAATACTTTGCATAAGGAAATATACCTTAGTTTTTGAGAATTTTCAGATTTTAAAGTGGTGCGTAGTTGTGTCAGTTTAATGATTGATTTACCATTATCAAAACCACAAATATTCTCTCCCGATTTCGTAATTTGTATCATAATACAAACGTGTTAAACAAGGCATTTAAGTTGGTTGATTGATTGCATGGGGTTTTACGTCAGCCCAGTCATCAAGAAGTTTTTCGTATATCGAGACGACACCGCCTATAGGTGAATTTGCAGATTTTTTTTGTAGTGCGTTCAGGGCAATGTGCAGGGAGGTTCTATAACGTAATATGCCTGCCGTAACACATGACATTGGTTTTAAGGTAGGTCTCTTCAGAAGGACCGCGTGACTTTCATTTCTAAATGCTGAGTGCTTGACGAAAGAACAGCCGCTGCCTATATTTCCAAGTGTTGGTCAGACCCGGCTGGGATTCGAACCTTATCTATGTGATCTATATATATGCGCTGCATTATGCCATATGACAGTAGTTGTGTTCAGGTTACAAATACCTCTTTCCTATTATTTTTATTTTTTTTTCATAATAATAATAATAATTTTTATTATTATTACTCATTTCTTTCAATCTGACCTGATCAAAACTTAAAAATATGTAGTGACTAAGTATTGACAAAGCAATGAAAGTCACGGACCCTTTGGAAGATACATTGAACCTATGTCCCCTGTCACGGTAGCCCAATAACTGGTGGCGTCACGATAAAATTGAAATATTCTGGACTGGGACGTAAAAACCAAATCAATCAATCAATCAGACGTAGAATTAAAACATATGTACACTTTTTTCATTTTAAAATTTTGATAACATGAAGAATACATTAAGTTTTATTTCAGTTTGTTTTCAACAAACACATTATTTCTTATACACCCTCTGCGCCTTCATCATTTCACTTGTGCCTTGATAATTTTAATTTGATTTATAATGGCGTCATTATATGCACTGCAAAAAGAAATAAAAATTTGAAAATAATAATAACAATGAAAAAAAAATTATGATAGAATATATAAATAAAAACAAGTATCGTGGTGTTACGTGTATGACAAATATGTTATAATTGATTATCAAAACAATGGAAAATTACAATGAAGTAAGTTATTAGCCATGTTAAACAGTAAATCACGTTCATTACAACCATTTATTCTGTGTAAACAGCCTTGTATCTTCTGTAAGCTATCCTATTAATAATTAATATCAATATATCTTTATATGGCGTGCTTCAACTATCCAATATATTTACGCACAATAATATCGTGTAGGGGCACGAAAAAGGATTTCAATGCCCAATGTCATAATTATTCCTTAACCAAGATTTTCCTCGACTTAAATTTCGCAAATTTGGCAATCTCTATTGGAACTTTTGACGTACAATTTTCAGGAAAGTAAATGTAGATGTTACTAGTGAGTTGAGTAATCGTGTTTAACGTCTCAGTGTCAAGAATATTTCACTTATATCGAGAGGTCGCCAGCTAAAGACGAAGGTGCAGAAATTTTGCCTGTGCGTTGCGTTGATGACATTATACGACAGGGTTCTTTAGCGTGCCAAGTCCACCTTGACACGGGACCTCGTTTATTTTAAGTTCCTATTCGAAAGAACCGTGACTTTTATTTCCTAATGCTGAGTTGTTACAATCTGGAAGTAATCTTCAAAATGACATCTTAAGTTTCCTAAATATCTTAATAGTCTGGGAGCAGCTTGCAAAACCCAAAAATGTAGTCCGCACAATGTTTCTTTCCTGATAATATATGTTTAGGATGTGCTTAATCATAATCCGAGTGATGCCACCTTGGCACAAGTGGGGAAACTGAAAAATCCAAGATGGCGGCCAATATGGCTGACAAAACTATAATATCTCGTATATCTAGTTATAATAGCCACATTTAGTTAATTAAAGAGTCTTTTTATAGGTTTCAGTGATCAACAAAGTTGTTTACTATTTACATTCACACAGAATGGACATTTGAGCCAGTTTTGACGTATTGTAGATAATTTATTGTTGAAATTGGGACTTGCCACAAAAAACGTTTTTCTTAATGACTTACATAATTTATCCATTTTCATGATGGTTGAAAAATCTATCAAAATACATCTATTTCATCTTATTAAAATTTTGATTGTGTATATTTTCGGGACAGAATTGACTAGTGATGAAAAAATAAGCGAAGATGGAATACCAGTCACGCAGATATTGGAGAGAACACATGTAAATAATGTACATTAATCCTCATTTGAAAGAAGTGAATACTACCAATGAACAAAGTATAGTAGAAGGTCAGACATAAACCAGTCTAATGTTTGTGAACATTGTTTATTCTGTGAAAACCAAGGTATCATGGGCCAAAATTCTACTCCTCCAAGTCTATGGTTGTACTTTGTCAAACTGCTGAATGTATAGAGAGATAAACAGGAAAATATTTTAGAGACATGGGAAATGGATAGAAGAAATAGGAAAAATAACGTATCTACAGAGGTTGTTTTTTAGAAGATCATCACAGAATGTAAAGATATCAAAGAAAGAGGGCGTAGAGATAGTTATAAATCTACAATAGATTCAGCTCTTGATATAGAAGCGTCCAGCTCTACACTACTTAGTATATTATCCAAGTTGTCAAACTTTATTACACTTTCCCTGCCTTGCTTATTGGTAAATTAGTCACTAGCATTCTGATTAATAGATCAACATCTCTTCAGATTGCAAGAAAAAAGAACAAAATTTAGGCTTTCCTGTGATTTCGGCGTGACATGTTTATGTACTGTGGTTTCATTAATTAAATACGATGAATTGAACCGGTTCAAATCGTCTGCTACTGCAACTTAAGCGAAAACTTCAAGAACTATTACCGGTTCTGGTGGAAGACTGATACCGGCTGTGGCAGATGACCTTGATGCCTACATTTCATCACAAAATCGGCTTAAACCTACACATGCTATTGCACTTCTTCTTACCCAACAACAAAGTTCCATACCTGATAACCAATCTGGAAAAGCGGCAATCATGAAGAAAATAAAAACATATATGAAAGATACAACAGTCTCTGAAGTAGAAGTAAAACATTATTATGATACTAAAAGTTCATTATTACTGAAGGTAAAAACAGCGCAACCCTGGTGCCAGGGGCGTATGAATTAGTATTTGATTTCTTAAGTGTTGCATCTGTGACATACCCCAGAATTCTATGTCTTGTTATTGACATGGTTCCACCAGATGACTGCTTTGTGTGAAGTTCAGATGTTAAATAAATGCTGACAAGCCTTTATTGTCTTTAAACTGAACAACAGTTATACACACGTGCCGGGTGTAGCTAGATAAACATGAGGTGCTTACCCTTCAGTACACCTGGCCTCGCTTCCCTGTTGGAAAATCACTTTTTAACTTAATTTGCCAGTTTTCAATATGATTTGCACATGGTCTTGGTATGTTTATATTGAATGTCATATAAGTACCGCCAGATTTGTTCCCCAAAATTGTACTTAGATTAGGGGGTATGGATATACTGATGCGTTCTGTTGGCTGGTAGGTGTGGTAACGGTGAACTCTTGTCTAGAAGTGCTACTAAAAGTGACATCTTGACATTTTGCAAAACATTCCACAGAATGTAAAAGCATAAGGCAGTGTTGTGTGAAATTGTAGTGGATGTTACAGACTATAGTAACTTGATTGCAGACGCTAGTGATGAAGGTAGGTATCTTTACAGTCTAAAGGGCAGGTCCAAGTAGGACGTTAAAGCTATGACTTACTTTTTGAAGGCAGGTCAAAGCAGGACAGTAAAGATGTGACTGTACAGTCTGAGATCAGGTCAAAGTAGGACAGTAAAGATGTGGCTGTACAGTCTGAGGACAGGTCAAAACAGGCAGGATAGTAAAGCCGTGGCTGTACTGTCTGAGGACAGGACAAAGTAGGACAGTAAAGATGTGGCTGTACTGTTTGAGGACAGGTCAAAGTAGGACAGTAAAGATGTGGCTGTACAGTTTGATGGCAAGCCAAAGTAGGGCAGTAAAGATATGGCTGTACAGTCTGAGGACAGATCAAAACAGGCAGGATAGTAAAGCTGTGGCTGTACAGTCTGAGGACAGGTCAAAACAGGCAGGATAGTAAAGATGTGGCTGTACAGTCTGAAGACAGGTCAAAGCAGGACAGCAAAGATGTGGCTGTACAGTCTGAGGGCAGTATAGTAAAGCCGTTGCTGTACAGTCTGAGAGTCTGAGGGCAGGTCAAAGCAGGACAGTAAAGATGTGGCTGTACAGTCTGAGGGCGGGTCAAAGCAGAACAGTAAAGCTGTGACTGTTCTGTCTGAGGGCAGTTCAAAGCAGGACAGTAAAACTGTGGCTGTACAGTCTGAGGGCAGGTCAAAGCAGGACAGTAAAGCTGTAGTTGTAATGTTTAAGAGCAGGTCAAAGCATGGAAATAAATCTGTGGCTAAACTGTTTGAGGACAGGTCAAAGCAGGAGAGTATTGCTGTGGTTATACTGTCTGAGGACAGGTCAAAGCAGGAGAGTATTGCTGTGGTTATACTGTCTGAGGACAGGTCAAAGCAGGAGAGTATTGCTGTGGTTATACTGTCTGAGGACAGGTCAAAGCAGGAGAGTATTGCTGTGGTTATACTGTCTGAGGGCAGGTCAAAGCAGGACGACGTTAAAACTGTGACTGTATTGAATTAGAAAACCAGTGCTGATTATGGTGTTATTCATTCGATCATAAGTTGAGGGAAGTTGAATAGACTTTGCACTGTAATTGAAAAAATAAAGGAAGGGTATATTATATAACTTCTCTAGCTTTACACTTTTAAAAATGGGAGACCATTTTCGCTAGAATAGCTTCTTTAATTATCATTTTATTGATTTGTTGATTATTATAGTGAAGCATTAATGATAGACTACCATTATTATCCTGCATAAAACACAACAACACATCGAAAAACCTTAAACATCAACAAATATAAAAAGAAAACGATTCTGGCAGCCATCTTGTCCGCCATCTTGGATACCTTGAATTCCCCAAGGCTGCCAAGGTGGCATCATGCAGTTTCTGATTAGGGACATGTTGCAGAACAACTTTATGTAAAAACATTTTGTGCGGACTACTTTTTTAGGTTATGTGAAAATATACCATTTGTCATCCGGACTATAACAATACCCAAAATTAGTAAGATTTGCTGATTTAAATAAAGGAAAATTTTAGATAAGGAATAATTGTGAAACTGGGGCCTAGTTCCATCCTAAACAAAGATTTTCCTTAAATTAAATCTGGAAAATGTTGACAGCCTTGTAACACCACATAGCGATGTTGCCGCATAAACGTGGCTAGAGGTAACATCTGTCGAAAAGTTGTTGAGATATAGCTTATTTGGAGCCCAGATGAGCTACTATATAGGCACATATTCGTTTTTTGGTGTAAACTTTGTATAGGCCTGTACTGTATTGATTCTTGTCATATCCGGGGATCGATCCAGTGTTATTAGCATTTGCATGTTGTATTTTTGGTCGTCTTGGCTATGTAGGGTACAGATCTGTCGAAAGTTTAACACTCAGCTAACGATAAGGAGTCGAAGCTCGGATTGAACCAGATATGGATAGCTAGTGACAGAAACGTTCCGAAGAGAAATATAACAGCTGTCGAAAAGCTGTCAAGAATGAAGCTAGTAAGGAACCGGATTGAGCTGTGAGTTCTGCACTAATTCCGGCGTTAGCTTAGTGATAAACTTTCGACAGGCCTGAACTACAGACCAGCGTGAATTTTGGGATTTCCGGTACAAGAAAGATACCGCATTAAATTGAATGACGTCTCGTAAAATCGGGTATTGACATAACTGGCGGTAATGTTCGATCTTTGACGACAAATTGCTGGGGATATTTTTATGTCCACTAAAAAAAATCTTTTAGAAAAAAAAACACTCAATACAAACCTGTAAAATTGAATCTGGAAATAGGCCAAGACCATCGAAAGATTGGTTGCATTGACTGATTATAAACCCCATTCAAGAATATTTCACTTATATCGAGACGGCACCGGCTGTAGGTGAAGTGGCAGAAAAGTTTACCCAAGACAATGTGCAGGATGGATGACGCACCTGTTTGCTGTTTAACGATCACTTCCGAAAGACTCCGAAACTTTCATTTCTTAATTTTGAATGATTAGCGAAAGAACAAAAACTACTTTTTTAAGTCTTGTCGGAATTCGAACCCACGACCTCCCACATTCAGATCGAACACTCTACCAACTGAGCTACCGTAGTGGTTGTGATTCAATGACCCATTGATTATAATTATAACTATTATTAGTACCTACATAATAAAACCTTGCAAGTTATAACAGAATATGAAGGAAGAAATCCAATGGACTTTTGGAGTCATCTGTGAGATTCTTCACCATTTTCACATGTGTTATACATCTATAACGACTATAATATTAGCATAATGTTGTTGATGACCGTCATACAATCTCTCGTCAAAACTATTTAAAATTATTTCAAAATTATTTTCTGATTGACAGACAAATTAATATAGCATGTCAGTCACAAGTAAATAATCAGGAACAGCCCATATTGATTTAACCACATTAATTACTTTATTTGAGATTGAAAAGAATCAAAACAATGTCTAAACGCGTCTAAAAAGTAATAATAAATATTTATAATTTTTATATATGAATGTACTATAACAAATCGACAGAAACAACTTTAAACTGATATGTGGTTTGAGTAACGATTGTTTGACTGACTTATGGCACGCAAATTTCACAAAATTTCGAAACTATTTTTCTGGACAGAAAATCTTGTGTCCTGAGCGAGAAATACGGTTTTTCATCATGAAACAGTTACCCGAACGAGAAATCCAACATCCCGCATTTTTGTGAAATTGGCGTGCCTAGAAAATGCGTCTCTATTGCAAGAAACTATGTTTCCTGTGCGAAATACTAGATATTCCGGTCACTAATTAAAACGGGTAACATATTTTCTCGACGAGAAACATTGTTTTCCACTTGGATACCTTGTTTCTATCGTGATTTTCAATATTTTTTTACGACGTCGATTCGTAATTTTCAGCCAGATACTGTAATCCATTGGAGCTTTATATTCACTCAAATGGTGTAATGTAACTGACCTAAAGTTTCTTCAGAAATTCAATGATTTTCTTAGAAGCTGAATCCTAATTAAACATCTATCATTTCCATGGCCATTAAACATTCTTGGAATATCTTTGTTAGGAAATGGTTTAAGAACAGTGAGAATTTATGTATTAGTTCGAATTAACTTTTGCACCTCAGCGATGTTTTACCATAAAAGTTAAACTGACGCCAGCCCAAACCATAAATCCGGATGCAAACAAACTTAACTTTTGTCGATCATATTGATTTCAAGGGATGTAATAAACTTTTCTACAGTCATAACTGCCACCTATGTAAAACATGACCTTGTCTGTGGTAATGTCATATACCATTTTTTGAATTTAATCATAAAATACATTCAAAAAATGGTATATGACAATATATTGTCATATACCATTTTTTGAATGTATTTTATGATTAAATTCAAAAAATGGTATATGACAGTAACATAGTTTTTCCATTTGCCGTTATTTAAACGGAGATAGAGACGCCATGCTCGAGCACGTCGCTTCTTGATTTGTGTGTCATTTAGTCCATCGAATGGAAGCTTCTTATGTGGTCTAGCATTGAGTAGAAGTCTAATAATTTTGTTTACAATTCCAACACAAGGCTATCTCACGTTGGAGGAGTTAATTCTTTCTATCATATGGCATATTTTTCTGATGATATCAGGAGTAGTTGCTGTGAAACGATTTTTGTATTTTAACGTTTTACTTAATTTCTGGTTGGTATTGCGAGAAATACCTTTGCGTGCCAAGAAAAGAACCAATGGAAATATTATAGCCCATATCTTTCACGTGTTTTAAAATCTTTCTGTTGCTAATGTTCAACTCCAAAAGCCGTAAAACAATGCCATCCACAAAGGCGTTAGTTTTACGTCGAACCATTTTCAAATATCATGCAAAAAGTGTTTCTATTCATGCACTTATCTGACAAACAAAGTTGTTTTGTACGAACTTCATGCGTGAAAGAGGAAGAAAATCGAGGGTGATTAGTGTTAATTACGTTATAAATTGAAATGGTCTCGTACATGTAGGGTTTGTTAATTTATTGTTTGGTAAATTAAGGGCTATTCATTTTCTACACGTTTTAGTAGACCTAGAATAATTCGCTTGTTTAATCTTTTCTTGTTTTTGTGGCTGTTTCTACCATTGCATGGTATAATGTCGTGTTCTTTGTTGCGATGCCGGGCTGTTTCCAAGCTCGTGATTTTCATTTTCACATCTTATTGAAGTGCTGACACACTGATCTATAATACTACTGTTGACCCCAATTTTTTCGCCATAAAGAATTTTAAATTTTTAACATAACCCTCCTGACAATCGCTCTAATGGTGTTAAATTGTAATACTGCTATGCCGTTAATTCTCCTGGTGACCAACTTATCATTGTTTTCTCGAATACTCTAATCCACGAATTTACGTGTCAGCAAAATATAATACATTACAACGTTACATAAAACGAAACTTTAAACACAAACCAAGGATTTACAACTCGACAATATGGTATTTGTTCTTAGAACCACGAGAATTTGATACCCCGAAATTCGACGATTCCACAATAACATGGTGGGTTACGCGGATATACTGCGCTACGGTCTTAAAAACTTACAATCTGCATGCATTAGTATTTTGATGCTAACAATCAGTGTGTCAGAGCGAACTTCAAAACGCTACAACAAACCGGATATATATATATATATAATTACAATGATTCAATTGTTAGAGTGCTCTTTCTGTATGTGGGAGGTCGTGGGTTCTAACCTCAGCTAGGGTCTGAATAAGACTCGAAACTAGGTAGTGATTTTTTTCGGCAAACAATCAACATTTAGAAGCACGGATCGTTTGGAAAATAGCTTAAAGCAGATGCTCTATGTCACGACAGGTATGGCATGTTAAAGAACCCTCTTTGCACATTTCTCCCGAATGTAAAGGTCAAATTTTCTTCCACTTCACCTATAGCTGGTGCTCGATATAAATGAAATATTCTTGACTGGGACGTAAAACCCTAATCAATCAATATATTTGATTGTATCAAGTAGAAATTGGTTGAAATCTCAAATTGTCACAAAAATATTTTTTGTCTTTAAAAAATATAAAAATTCATTCTCTATCTTTTTACAAAATTTTACTTAAAAATTCTAACAAATACCAAAGTTATAAAGTCATTTATGATGTAGCTATTTACGTATCACCCAATTGTAAATGCGCGCAAAACTACTTGAATTTGCAAAAATTATCGAAAATTCTAACAATATAGGGACCTTAAGTCAAGTACATTTTTTCAGTCATGCAGTATAAATGTAGTATTCATTTGCTTGTTGTATAAAATATCTGTCTCCATGTTGAGCACTGTGTTGTTGATAAAGGTGCACAGGGTCTGATCGCGGTATAATGATGACGTCGTTCTTCCAACTGTTACGTCACAATACTAAAAATGTTGACGTGGAGATTTTGACCGATTTCTACTTGATACAATCACATATAGACATGTTCCAGGCTAAAGTTCTATTCTACAGTATACTGTGTAGATATAATATATTTTTCATTATTGTAATCGTTACACCAAGAAGGTCACGTATTTTGTTTTTGTGTATCTAAACCCCCATGGAAGTACAAGTGCCCCATCATTAGATAAATAAAAAAACCAAAGGAGTGTTTGGTGTTTTTATGCTATGATTGTCCATGGTTATTAGAAAAACGAATAAATCAGATAAGGTCAAAGTTGAAGATCTTTTAGGGTTGTAAATAGTGTAAGAAAAATGGTTTAAATTCCTATATAAAAGTAAGGACCTGTGCCTTGGTTTTAATTGTGTTAGTTTTAGTCAAGCACTGAGCATGATTGGAAACAAGCACCTGTTGTTGTTGGCTGTATTTACCCTTGCGGTATTATTACATACAGGTAAGTTACGTCATAGTAACGTCATAACTACTGTAACTAGTTATAAAACACGTATATATCCTAGCAACTCTTCAGATACTAAAATAATTCTTCAAAATACAACAAAATTTTATTACTAGTTGAAAGACTAACAATTGCTTCCGTTTTTGTCATACTTTTCATTTTAAATAAAATTTTACGTAGATCTATTTTTCCGACTTACGTTTATTCCCCTCAACGAAATTGTCACACGAATACTAACACGCCTCATAGCAAATACTCGTAATTTTTTTAAGTATAATTTTTAGACAGATTTACCTATTTTTCATCTATGTAGACAAGTACACCATTTTCTGTCTCATTAGAGCATTATATATAACAAGTATAGTTCATACACACTCTGAATCATGCTCCAAGTTCCACAATTATTCAATAACTAAAACCTTCCTTGACTTAATTTTGACAGATTTTATATCTCAATAATTTTTGTTAGTTTCTCAGATATTCAGGGATTTAAGGTGTCACTTTGAAAATCATACCAAGTAATTTGTATTTGTTTTTGTCAAAAATGTTATCTTAGAATGTTAAAATAGTTCAGAAATAGATAGCCAAAATTTGTTAAATTTAGAGAAAATATTAGATAAGAAATGATTGTGAAACTGGGGCTAAATAATCCAAAATACCTTAATTAAAAATGATTGTGAAACTGGGACGAGGTAATCCAAAATACCTTAATTAAAAATGATTGTGAAACTGGGACGAGGTAATCCAAAATACCTCCATTAAAATGATTGTGAAACTGGGGCGAAATAATCCAAAATACCTTAATTAAAAATGATTGTGAAACTGGGGCTAAATAATCCAAAATACCTTAATTAAAAATGATTGTGAAACTGGGACGAGGTAATCCAAAATACCTTCATTAAAATGATTATGAAACTGGGCGAAATAATCCAAAATACCTTAATTAAAAATGATTGTGAAACTGGGGCTAAATAATTCAAAATACCTTAATTAAAATGATTGTGAAACTGGGGCGAAATATTCCAAAATACCTTCATTAAAAATGATTGTGAAACTGGGGCGAAATAATCCAAAATACCTTAATTAAAAATGATTGTGAAACTGGGGCGAAATAATCCAAAATACCTTAATTAAAAATGATTGTGAAACTGGGGCTAAATAATCCAAAATACCTTAATTAAAAATGATTGTGAAACTGGGGCGAAATAATCCAAAATGCCTTAATTAAAAATGATTGTGAAACTGGGGCGACATAATCCAAAATACCTTAATTAAAAATGATTGTGAAACTGGGACGAAATAATCCAAAATGCCTTAATTAAAAATGATTGTGAAACTGGGCGAAATAAGGCAAAATACCTTAATAAAAATGATTGTGAAACTGGGACGAAATAATCCAAAATACCTTAATTAAAAATGATTGTGAAACTGGGACGAAATAATCCAAAATACCTTCATTAAAAATGATTGTGAAACTGGGGCGAAATAAGGCAAAATACCTTAAATAAAAATGATTGTGAAACTGGGACGAAATAATCCAAAATACCTTCATTAAAAATGATTGTGAAACTGGGACGAAATAATCCAAAATACCTTCATTAAAAATGATTGTGAAACTGGGACGAAATAATCCAAAATACCTTCATTAAAATGATTGTGAAACTGGGGCTAAATAATCCAAAATACCTTTATTAAAATGATTATGAAACTGGGACGACATAATCCAAAATACCTTCATTAAAATGATTATGAAACTGGGACGAAATAATCCAAAATACCTTTATTAAAATGATTATGAAACTGGGACGAAATAATCCAAAATACCTTTATTAAAATGATTATGAAACTGGGACGAAATAATCCAAAATACCTTATTAAAATGATTATGAAACTGGGGCTAAATAATCCAAAATACCTTAATTAAAAATGATTGTGAAACTGGGGCGAAATAATCCAAAATGCCTTAATTAAAAATGATTGTGAAACTGGGGCGACATAATCCAAAATACCTTAATTAAAAATGATTGTGAAACTGGGACGAAATAATCCAAAATGCCTTAATTAAAAATGATTGTGAAACTGGGCGAAATAAGGCAAAATACCTTAAATAAAAATGATTGTGAAACTGGGACGAAATAATCCAAAATACCTTAATTAAAAATGATTGTGAAACTGGGACGAAATAATCCAAAATACCTTCATTAAAAATGATTGTGAAACTGGGCGAAATAAGGCAAAATACCTTAAATAAAATGATTGTGAAACTGGGACGAAATAATCCAAAATACCTTCATTAAAAATGATTGTGAAACTGGGACGAAATAATCCAAAATACCTTCATTAAAAATGATTGTGAAACTGGAACGAAATAATCCAAAATACCTTCATTAAAATGATTGTGAAACTGGGGCTAAATAATCCAAAATACCTTATTAAAATGATTATGAAACTGGGACGAATAATCCAAAATACCTTCATTAAAATGATTATGAAACTGGGACGAAATAATCCAAAATACCTTTATTAAAATGATTATGAAACTGGGACGAAATAATCCAAAATACCTTTATTAAAATGATTATGAAACTGGGACGAAATAATCCAAAATACCTTTATTAAAATGATTATGAAACTGGGACGAAATAATCCAAAATACCTTTATTAAAATGATTATGAAACTGGGACGAATAAGGCAAATACCTTGTTTGACTTTTTAACGCCGAAGTTTAATAACGCATAACAACATTATCAATTATTTTCTTATTCTTCTGTTTTACATGTTGTTGAAAAACCCATTGCAAATTAGTATAAAAAATGGATTTTCAAATTCATACTTGAAGTATATACTTGTGTCAAGAAAATACTGAACAATATTGTCGATAACTATTGCTCTCTGTATACAAAATTACCCTTGTTATATTTGATATGTTACACCAATAAAAGAACCACATAGTAAAATGTTTTCACGGTGTATTTTTCACTTTTATGTGTATATTTTAAAAGTATCTACTACTATGGATTTCTCATTTCAGTAACATCTCAAGACCCCCAGTCCTTGTCTATTGCCCCACCCTGGCCGCCATGGGGAGGCGGTGGTGGTGGCGGTGGCAGAAGAACGTGTGGATGCTTTTGGAGGAGAAACTCGTGTGGTCCCTGGGATACTTGGTGTCGAGGTCGACGACATTCAGGACCAGGAGGGGGTTGTCCTTGGGGGTGGTATGAATCCTGGAGGGGTAGAAGATGGTGCTCATGGCGACAAGTCCGTTGTTGTAGAAGGCGAAGATGGTAAGTCGCGAGCTTTGATGATGTAATTTCATGGTGCAGTAAAATAATATGTGTGCGCCAATGTACAGTACAGACCTGTCTAAAGTTTAACAATTAGCTAACAACTGAATGGAACCGAACTGGGTCGCTAATTGGCCGAGATAGGGATACCAAGTGACCGAAAAGCTGTCGGGAGATAGATAACTGCTACCTAATAGATATAGCTTACCGGGGGGGGGGGGGGATGAGATTCCCATTAGGTACTATAGTTTAAACAATATAGGATTCTGGAACTAGAGAATATCTCTAATATTATAATATATACCAGTCTCTTATACCTAAATAAAACTTAAACATCTAATAAAGGTGTATAATCAATTGCATAATAATAAATTGTGGTGGAATTATAATAATTCTATTTTAGGTACTATGATTACTATAGATCATTATCTCGGTGTTAAACTTTCGACAGGTTGGTACTGTAGTCCGGCAAATATCTGACGTCACGTGTCAACGTGAATCCTAACTGTCCATACATAGTACACGATTTTAAATTAGCTGTGTAAAATTTGCTAAATTTCTTCTTATTATTAAGTATTTACTACGCAATTTAATTTATAATTTCAAATGTACAACATAAAATTGGACCACGCTCGATCTAAACAGCCATTGTCCTTATATTTTACATATAGAAGGGACATCGGCGACCGAGTGGTTAAAACGCCTGCTTACGGATAGCGCTTTTCACGGCTTAGATTCTGAACTCCCTAAGCAAAACCCGGGTGTAAAAGTTCGCTTTTGGAAGATCAGGGAATGTATCCGGGCACCTGGGTTTTCTCTACCTTGATCAATTAAACATTTTTCAGAACCGTTCTGTTTTTGACAATACCCTTTGAATTGCAAGAATATAATTTTTTGTCAAAATGTAATACCGATATTATAAGCTTCAAATTTGTCAGATTCAAATTAAGGAAAATCTTGTTAGGAGAAGATTGTGATACTGATGCATGGTCATTGCTTTATAAATCTTGATATCTTAAAATATATATACCGTAAAACCCGTCTACAAAGGCAACTTTTACTGGCCCCGTAAGTGACCCTCATTAGTCCGACTAATCAGTCCACTAAACCCCAATTTTAATTTTTTACTTGTTGGGGGTTTGTTGTCTGACAGCCTCCATTATTGTATTCTTGAAATTTCTGCCGAAAACGGTAGAAACGAAAACACGCGTCGATAACTTCCAGTATTTTCTTACGCCGCTCTTGCTGACAACATGGAACACTTCTACCGATTCATGTTTAACTTTTAATTAAAATCCATCGATATCGGTAGAAATAAAAGGTTTCCTGATGTCTCTTCAGCTCTCTGTCACTTTCGCATCGTGAAAACATTACTAATCTGCATTGACCAATCAGACAGGTTTGAATGTCAAAGTTTAAGAAAAATGAAATAAATCAAAATTTACTAGATGATAAATACATTTTATAACTTATTGTTGCAGGTGATGTACTCTCACTTTTAGTACAATATTACTAATATGAAGTAAAGAAGACAGTACTACTAATAAAGGTGATGGAGGAAGCCCCCATTCCAAAAATGATAAAATAAATTACAAAAATACTTAATATCTGTTGTTGTGTTATAAATATATCATTGAATCAGAAGGCGATTACCCTTCCGGAACACTCGGTCTCACTTCCATGTTGATGTTATTGTGTTTTAATTTATTTGTTACTTTTTATCCTGGATAAATTTGACGTCGAATAGTTCCATGTTCCTTTACATTACACACATGGTTGGTGTACTAGCTAAACAGAATGTGCGTACGCTTCTAGAGCATCCGGTCTCACTTCCCTAGAGGAAATTAAAGTGTTATATTTTAATTTATTTGTAATTGTTTATCCTGGATAAATTTGACATCGAATAGTTCCATGTTCCTTACATTACACACGTGGTGGATTAAGCTAGCTAACAGGATATGCTTACCCTTCCGGAACACCCGGCCTTACTTCCCTGGTGGAATTTTCACGTGTTTTACTTTCCTTTGTTATTTTTTAAAAATTATCCTGGATATATTTGACGTCGAAATGGTTTCATGTTTCTTTCATCACACACGTAACGGATTTAGCTAGCTAAACAGGGAGCGCTTCACCGTTTGTCACTTCTCAAGTCGAAGTGTTTTATTTTGGCAGTTTTCAAAGTTTTTTAATTTTATTTTGCATTATGATTTGAACTTGGACCGGAATGTTTGTCTTTTTTATTTGAAATTGTGTTTTGTACGAAGAAATAAGCAAAACAACCAAGAACAAAACAAATACAAACGAGATACATGTATATTTCTGGTTATAAGTCAAACTGAATTATCGCTTATTCCATCTAATGATGAATAAGTAAAGTTACAGTGACGAAGAAGCGAAGTACAACGGCAAATGACTGAAGTTGAAGTGGAAAAGGAGTAAAGGCGATGGAGAAGGAGCAATGTGCTAAGGCGAAGCAAAGTTGGCAAAGTGAAGGAGCGACGTCTGCGGTGGCGAAGTCGAAGTTGTGGTGTTCGAAAGAATAACGAGAGAAACGTGTGAAGGCGAAAGAGCAAAGTTGTCAAAGCAAAGGAGCGAAGTTGTCAAAGCGAAGGAGCAAAGTTCAAAGCAAAGGAGGAATGTTGTCAAAGCAAAGGAGGAATGTTGTCAAAGCGAAGTTCAAAGCAAAGTAGGAAAGTTGTCAAAGCGAAGGAGCGAAGTTCAAAGCAAAGTAGGAAAGTTGTCAAAGCGAAGGAGCGAAGTTGTCAAAGCGAAGTTCAAAGCAAAGTAGGAAAGTTGTCAAAGCAAAGGAGGAATGTTGTCAAAGCGAAGGAGCGAAGTTATCAAAGCGAAGGAGCGAGAAGGAGCGAAGTTTAAAAGCTATAATCACTCTTTCACCTTCACATTCTACTTATTTCCCTTCGGAGCTTCTCTCTTCCCCCTTAGAAACTTCATGTTAATGTTTCTAAAGCGCGATTATTGGAAAAATATTTACATTTGTAATGTTTTAATGTGTTAAACTTTGTTTAAGACCAGATGGCAGTTATAGGAGTATCAATGCCATTGCTAATGTGACGTCACTCATCTCTTCCTTGCGGCTATACGCGTGACGTCATTGATAAGCTGTTCCCATACAGTCGTACACGACAGTGTTTTAAAGTTTTTTAGGATTAAAATACCAAAATAAGATTTTCATAAAATGGCTAACGTGCATTATTCAGTTTGCTTTGCACGACAATGGCAGTTAAAGCGCTATAAACGCCATTTCTAGACAGTCCAATGGTTAATTGGCTAACCGGACACAATAGATATTGTACGACAGGATACATATGTATACTGTCTATTGTCAAATACGTTCTGTACATTAGCCAAAAGGCCACGTGTAGACATTTAACTCCGACAATCGTCCTTTTATCAAATATTGGAACACCAAAAAAACAAAGTAAATAAATAACAAAATACCAAATGAACATACAAAAACTAGGAAAGTATCAAAATACTGAAAAACGGGCTAATATGGAAAAAATACTTTGGTGAACAAGTAGCAAAGTGATGGACAAATACACTTGAACTGTAACAACTTGCAGATCAAGACGATTTCAATTTTCCAGAGAATCTTTAGTGGTTAAATGCACACATCTTAAAATACAAGAGATCAAAATGAGGTTTATTCCAAAAGGACTTTTAGACTATCTTAGAACGTTTACAACATAAACAATACCGTAACAGATTCGAATGCTTGGAATATATATATCCAAAGGTATAGGCAAACAACATTGACCTGTCCGCTTGACCTTCCATTAAGAATATCTATTTGGACGAAGTTACTACCCACACAATGCACGACCTAACACTCTAAGTGCCTAACCTTTAAGTTAATATTTCCACCGCCATCTTAAAACACTTGATCATTTGATTTTACATACGATATATGTTTGAAGTTAGTGCTTCCCGTAATGTAGACAAAATAAACACTGATTTGTGTTGCCTATACTCGTACGTGAATACACTGGTTCATGATAGATATTAGAATTAGAGTACAAGCGGACAGGAGGTCAATGTTGTTTTTCTATAACAATGTTAACGTTTACATAAGTGTTAAAAACCATTGGATTTAATTGTCAATAATTGAATATACATACACTGCACACATTCAGCCGAATTAAGCACGCAGTTTGCACACCTGAACAGTTGTAATCAAAGTAACATTTGAGGTACACATGGTACAGAACAAGAACAGTTGTATTCAAAGTAACATTTGAGGTACAGAACAAGTACAGAACTTATCATAATAATAATCGAAAACGGTTTTGAAATCAAAAACGAACATACCAATCTATTTCCAAACCACAAATTCAAAGTAAAGTAAAAACTTTGAAACTGGCAAATTACGTTAAACATGCGAACTTCCACTAGGTAAGTCCTGTTAACTACTGCATGTAGTTACATCCGCCACGCGTGTAATCAAATGTATGAATAAAAGGAACATGGAACTATGGGACATCAAATAATCAAGGGTAATTGTGGGTACAGAGCCATCATAAATATCAACAGAATTGTGATGCCGGCCATAAATTGATAAACCTAGGCTTTTAATCGCTGATCAAACTGATGTAAATTGTATGTCAATATACGCATTTATAAGCAAACAAAATTGACCTGTCCGCTTGACCTTTTATCATAAATTGTCATGTACTTTAATCCACCCAGGGCATGGATAGTTTCAGGATCCGCATGCACGTTTCCCATGACGTAGACGAAATAATCACCTGTGTTGTCTTTGCAAAAATGTACTGGTTCATAATAAATATTTAAAGCAAAGGTCAATGTTGCTTGTCTAAAATATAACTTTATTTTTGAAGATGCATATGGATCACAACGGTTTATTCAGTGCCTCGTACTAATAAGGAGATGTTGATTGTAGATCGATTGTTTTCATTTTGACTCTTGAAGATGCACTTGTTTTTAGGAGGCCCGTCTTCAAACAAAACCAGACAAAAGATAACGCACTGGTTACTTGTTAACTTGTGACCGGGGACTGGATATGACTACAAAAATTAATGATATCCACTGCTTTGTATGGCGTTAGGGCCAATTTACGCTATCGCTCCTTTGATCTGAACGCAAAGAATCGAAGGAGCGAAAAGGCGACAAAGAGTGAAGTTGTGATAACGCGAAGGAGCAGAAGTACTATCGCCCCTATGCTTCACAACTTTGCTCCTTCGCCATCGTATCTTTGCTCCTTCGCCATCGTATCTTTGCTCCTTCACTGTCGTACTTTTTGTATTCAGGCCGAAGGAGATATTGCTATATGCAATTTGGCACTAACAGAACGTCACAGGTTTGGAAATAATACCAGTGGCAGATTTAAGGGGGGAGGGTTGCAACCCCCCTTTGAAAAATTCAAGAGAGAGAGAGAGAGAGAGAGAGAGCTATTGACTGATGTGACCTCTATATGTTAATGCAACAACCCATTTCTGTATACGTGTCGCGTTTACTAGACCCCACGTCTCTGGAAGCTCGCGCCTTCGGCGCTAGCACCTAGCATTTCTCAACCACCCCTTTCAAAAAATCCTGATCCGCCCCTGAATACTTTTGTAAGATCAATATCGTTCAACATACAAGAGAAGCTAGAAGGAACCCAGATATTTTATATGTTTAGTCAAGATTCTTTTACCTATATATAAATGTGTCTAGTTCATAGATGGTGGTGGAAACCGGAGTGCCCGGAGAAAATAACCTACCTATGACATCGACAAGCGAAATGACAAATTAACTCGCAGTTGGGTATGTCCTAGTGAGATTCGAAGGCGGTGCCATCTTTTAGCTGACCTTCGGCAGGCAAACTTGCAAACTTTCTCACACTTGAACTTGTCTAGAACAGGATTTGAACCTAGGCTGTGAGAATCGCTGTAAACCGTAAACGTGTATCTTAGACCAATGCCTACCGCGTTAAAATCACCACTTCTCATGCGAAAGGACATCTTTCCCTCATGTTGCTACAATATCAGTGTGGACATCAGTAGGTGATGAACCTCTCTCACGTAAATATTGCATCGCTATTCTGTAACCGATTTTATACCTTTTCCAAAATCAAGTTACCTTGAATATTGCGAGTGTTACCTGAAACAAAGTAAACAAAAACACGATCAAACATCTTAAAACAAAGTAAATAATAAAAATAAGATAAAAATACACCACACACACACACAAACACGAAGCAGGCGTACATGTATGTGATTTTATTATTTTATTGATAAAAACTAATTAGTGTCTGTGTCCGATGTCCTAAATGGGGGTGGGGGGTGGGGTGGGGGGGGGGAGGGGCAGCAACACCGAAGTCCAAATAAAACAAACGAACTTCGGTATTGCATTTTGAAAGGTATACTCAGTTAAAAATAGTTCAAATTACCAAATTTTATTACATTCCAATTGAATTTTCTTTGCAAATTCGCCAAGATGCGATGCCACCAACACACAATCACCGGCAACCTCACATGGCGTGAAAACATGCCTGAACCGCGTTACAAGGCTGTACAATCGTTCACATCTTCATACAAGTGATAGATAATTTATCAACCCATAATAATGATCCTGATACGTGCCATTATGTGTAATTTCTTCAAATATCCAAATTCCTTAGTGTATTTGTACTTGTTTGGTTGTACTATTTCCGAAACGTCTGTTTCAGTGTTGACAAACGCCGCATTACGATTCAAGGACGATTTTGATTGGCTATCAGCTATCTATGGGATAGCAAGTATCTATGAGATAGCTGCCAGCTATCTATAGGATAGCAGACGGCTATCCCATAGATAGCTGATTTATAACTCACAATACCTCGAGATATCGAGAGTTACGGTCGTGTATCTATAGGATAACAGCCAGTTATCCCATAGATAGCTGAGATATATTACGGTTTGCTGATTTTTCCATCAATTGGCGTGCCATAAATATATATTTACTTAAGGTGTAAAATGACCGTTCTTGCTTTTAAATATATATATATCAACACACAGAAAAATGGTCTACCTTAAAAACCGATGCCCCATGTCAGGGTAGGCGCGGCACGTTAAAGAACTTGTACATTACCCCGAGCGACTGCAAAAAACCAACCATACAACCAAGAAACCAACCAACCAACCATACAACCAAGAAACCAACCAACCAACCAATCATCCAAAACAATCAACCAAAATTCAATTATTCAATAAAAACGTCGACAATGAAATGATGGTAAGATAAACATGTCCAATAAATCTAGATACTGCAGTTAATTGTATAATTAGGCCTATACAACACATTTATACCGATCCTTACAGCTGTGGAACCTTGCCATTGAGATGGCTTAAACACGGTAAATGAAAGCGGAGACCCTTTACGCCTCATTGTATGTTGAAAGTACAGTATTTGGTTTTGATAAGTATAGAATAGACTTGTCGAAATTTTAACACTGGCCTCCGGGTGACCAAGATATGGCTAGCTCGTGGCCGAAAAGCTGCCTGGAGATAGATATCAGCTGCCGCTGTAAACATATTGAATAGCTGCAAGAAGGCCGAGATGAGTTTCCGATTTTATATTAGTTAGTTACCTTCGTGTTAAACTTTTAACAATACGGCAGTTTATATTGGCTGAAGTCATTACATCGAAAAACTTGGTATAACCACCACCTATATATAAAGGGCATCTGTGTATTCCGTAAAACTTGTCATAGCGACCACCTCTATATAAAGACCACCTGTCTGTACAGTAAGAACTGTCATAGCCACCACCTCCATATAAAGGGCACCTGTGTATTTAGTAAAACTTGTTATAGCGATCACTTCTATAAAATGACCATCTGTCTACACAGTAAAACCTGTTATGATAACTACCTCTATATAAAGACCACCTGTCTGTACGATAAGAGCTGTTATAGCCACTACTTCTATACAAAGGCCACCTGTCTGTACGGTAAGAACTGTTATAGCAACCACTTCTATAATAATAAAGAGCATTTGTCTACACAGTAAAACCTTTCATAGCCACCACCTCTATATAAAGACCAACTGTCTGTACTGTAAGAACTGTTATAGCCACCACCTCTATATAAAGACCATCTGTCTGTACGGTAAGAACTGTTATAGCCACCACCTCTATATAAAGACCATCTGTCTGTACGGTAAGAACTGTTATAGCCACCACCTCTATATAAAGACCACCTGTCTGTACGGTACGAACTGTTATAGCGACCACCTCTATATAAAGACCACCTGTCTGTACAGTAAGAACTGTTATAGCCACCACCTCTATATAAAGACCACCTGTCTGTACGGTAAGAGCTGTTATAGCGACCACTTCTATAATAATAAAGAGCATTTGTCTACACAGTAAAACCTGTCATAGCCGCCACCTCTATATAAAGACCAACTGTCTGTACTGTAAGAACTGTTATAGCCACCACCTCTATATAAAGACCACCTGTCTGTACGGTAAGAGCTGTTATAGCGACCACTTCTATAATAATAAAGAGTAAAACCTTTCATAGCCGCCACCTCTATATAAAGACCAACTGTCTGTACTGTAAGAACTGTTATAGCCACCACCTCTATATAAAGACCATCTGTCTGTACGGTACGAACTGTTATAGCCACCACCTCTATATAAAGACCACCTGTCTGTACTGTAAGAACTGTTATAGCCACCACCTCTATATAAAGACCACCTGTCTGTACGGTAACAGCTGTTATAGCGACCACTTCTATAATAATAAAGAGCATTTGTCTACACAGTAAAACCTTTCATAGCCGCCACTTCTATATAAAGACCAACTGTCTGTACTGTAAGAACTGTTATAGCCACCACTTCTATATAAAGACCACCTGTCTGTACGGTAACAGCTGTTATAGCGACCACTTCTATAATAATAAAGAGCATTTGTCTACACAGTAAAACCTTTCATAGCCGCCACTTCTATATAAAGACCAACTGTCTGTACGGTAAGAACTGTTATAGCGACCACCTCTATATAAAGACCACCTGTCTGTACGGTAAGAACTGTTATACCGACCACCTCTATATAAAGACCATCTGTCTGTACGGTAAGAACTGTTATAGCGACCACCTCTATATAAAGACCACCTGTCTGTACGGTAAGAACTGTTATAGCGACCACCTCTATATAAAGACCATCTGTCTGTACGGTAAGAACTGTTATAGCGACCACATCTATATAAAGACCACATGTCTGTACAGTAAGAACTGTTATAGCCACCACCTCTATATAAAGACCACCTGTCTGTACGGTAAGAACTGTTATAGCGACCACCTCTATATAAAGACCATCTGTCTGTATGGTAAGAATTGTTATAGCCACCACCTCTATATAAAGACCACCTGTCTGTACGGTAAGAACTGTTATAGCGACCACCTCTATATAAAGACCACCTGTCTGTACGGTAAGAACTGTTATACCGACCACCTCTATATAAAGACCATCTGTCTGTACGGTAAGAACTGTTATAGCGACCACCTCTATATAAAGACCACCTGTCTGTACGGTAAGAACTGTTATAGCGACCACCTCTATGTAAAGACCATCTGTCTGTATGGTAAGAATTGTTATAGCCACCACTTCTATATAAAGACCACCTGTCTGTACGTAAAGAACTGTTATAGCCACCACTTCTATAATAATAAAGAGCATTTGTCTACACAGTAAAACCTTTCATAGCCACCACCTCTATATAAAGACCAACTGTCTGTACTGTAAGAACTGTTATAGCCATCACCTCTATATAAAGACCATCTGTCTGTACGGTAAGAACTGTTATAGCGACCACCTCTATATAAAGACCACCTGTCTGTACGATAAGATCTGTTATAGCCACCATTTCTATATAAAGACCACCTGTCTGTACGTAAAGAACTGTTATAGCAACAACTTCTATAATAATAAAGAGCATTTGTCTACACAGTAAAACCTTTCAAAGCAACCACCTCTATATAAAGACCATCTGTCTGTATGGTAAGAGCTGTTATATCCACCACCTCTATATAAAGAGCATTTGTCTACACAGTAAAACCTGTCATATACACCACCTCTATATAAAGACCACATGTCTGTACGATAAGAACTGTTAAAGCAACCACCTCTATATAGAGACCACATGTCTGTACGGTAAGAGCTGTTATAGCGACCACCTCTATATAGAGACCACATGTCTGTACGGTAAGAACTGTTATATCCACCACTTCTATATAGAGACCACCTGTCTGTACGGTAAGAGCTGTTATAGCGACCACTTCTATATAGAGACCACCTGTCTGTACGGTAAGAGCTGTTATAGCGACCACTTCTATAATTATAAAGAACATTTGTCTACGCAGTAAAACCTGTCATAGCCACCACCTCTATATAAAGACCATCTGTTTGTACAGTAAGAACTGTTATAGCCACCACCTCTATATAAAGACCATCTGTCTTTATGGTAAGAGCTGTTATAGCCACCACCTCTATATAAAGAGCATTTGTCTACACAGTAAAACCTGTCATAGCCACCACCTCTATTTAAAGACCATCTGTTTGTACGGTAAGAACTGTTATAGCCACCACCTCTATATAAAGACCACCTGTCTGCACGGTAAGAGCTGTTATAGCGACCACTTCTATATAAAGAGCACCTGTCTGTACAGTAAGAACTGTTATAGCAACCACCTCTATATAAAGACCACATGTCTGTACAGTAAGAACTGTTATAGCCACCACCTCTATATAAAGACCACCTGTCTGTATGGTAAGAGCTGTTATAGCCACCACCTCTATATAAAGAGCATTTGTCTACACAGTAAAACCTGTCATAGCCACCACCTCTATTTAAAGACCATGTGTTTGTACGGTAAGAACTGTTATAGCCACCACCTCTATATAAAGACCACCTGTCTGCACGGTGAGAGCTGTTATAGCGACCACTTCTATATAAAGAGCACCTGTCTGTACAGTAAGAACTGTTATAGCAACCACCTCTATATAAAGACCACATGTCTGTACAGTAAGAACTGTTATAGCCACCACCTCTATATAAAGACCATCTGTCTTTATGGTAAGAGCTGTTATAGCCACCACCTCTATATAAAGAGCATTTGTCTACACAGTAAAACCTGTCATAGCCACCACCTCTATATAAAGACCATCTGTCTGTATGGTAAGAACTGTCATAGCCGCCACTTCTATATAAAGACCACCTGTCTGTACGGTAAGAGCTGTTATAGCGACCACATCTATATAAAGACCACCTGTCTGTACAGTAAGAACTGTTATAGCCACCACCTCTATATAAAGACCATCTGTCTGTACGGTAAGACCTGTTATAGCCACCACCTCTATATAAAGACCACCTGTCTGTATGGTAAGAACTGTTATAGCCACCACCTCTATATAAAGAGCATTTGTCTACACAGTAAAACCTGTCATAGCCGCCACCTCTATATAAAGACCACCTGTCTGTACGGTACGAACTGTTATAGCGACCACCTCTATATAAAGACCACCTGTCTGTACGGTAAGAGCTGTTATAGCGACCACCTCTATATAAAGACCACCTGTCTGTACGGTAAGAGCTGTTATAGCGACCACATCTATATAAAGACCACCTGTCTGTACGGTAAGAGCTGTTATAGCGACCACCTCTATATAAAGACCACCTGTCTGTACAGTAAGAACTGTTATAGCCACCACCTCTATATAAAGACCACCTGTCTGTACGGTAAGAACTGTTATAGCCACCACCTCTATATAAAGA